>CM060937.1:270321080-272776477 GCA_030765085.1 Allium cepa
ATAAAGTAAATGTATACTTGGTAATAAATTTAGTATAGGAAAACGAACGTAAATATTGAATTAATTAATTTATGTATACAATAAATGATGCTTGTTGGAGTGGAAATAATAAACATATAAAAGGTGATTAAGAGTTGTGACTACAAATTATTATGAGTTTTACATATATATTTAAGTAATTCAATTGAATTGGAAATCATTGCAATAAATTTAAAGGAAATGTTATGTTAATATAAATTTAGGAATCGAGGAATCAACTCAAAAGTTATTAACTAAGGAAGTAATACGTAATAATTTGAATAAAATCAATACCATACAAGAATTGTAATATTTGTTTGTGAATAGTGAATTCCTATGTGTAATTAAAGGTTCTGATAATAATTATTTGAATATTACCTAATTAATTGGTCAATGAATTTATTATAAGTTAACACTTTATTTGGGTTAATAATTAAAAGGAAAATTAATCGGAATTAATTGACCTTTAATGTATATTAATGAGATTAATTACTACATTAGTTGAAATTTGATGGATTTGGAAATTTTAATGCACTAAGATGTAAATCATGATAATTATACCATAAGATGGAATTTATGGAATAATAAGAGGGAGTAAATCAAATTTAATTTTTGAAAATTAAACGTATAATTTTCGAATTTAAATGAAATTGAGGTTAATAACAAAGTTTATAAATTTATCAGCTCTTATTTGACATTTAAATTGGTTTAAATCATTGGAAATGATTGGAAAATTTAAAAATGATAAGAATTGTAAATTATCGAATTAAAATTGAAATTTGATTAAATTGACTAATTTTTAAATTTATTTAATTAATATAAAAATAGCCATTTTGACCACTGACTCGGATTTCGACGAAACCAGTTTCACCGGATCCGTAACGGTGAATTATTGTAGGATTTCAAGTTTCGTAGCAATCGAACTTGTCATTTGATCGTACGAACGCGAAACGCCTTGAAATCGATTAATTGAAATCAATTTGAAAAATATTGATTTGAGCATAAATTCTTCATAGGATGCAATTTGAACGTGAAACCTTTTCCTTTGCGTTAGAATATTTTAAAATACCTATTTTGATATATGTGTTGACCCAATTTCGTTCTGGAGTCAGAACGGGCTTTTTGGGCCACTTTGTCGGTAGCGCGTACATCTATCTTATCTGATCCATCCTATTTCATATTTCTCTATAAATATCCCGCAATAAACCCTAGCCTCTCTAATTCTCATTTGTCTGTATGTAAATGCATTCTATTCCTCCTCTTCCTCAATGGAAGACAACAAAATTTCAGATCCAAATCCAATTCAAAATCAAATTCAAAAATTTCAACCCCTCAGAAAAATTTGAAAAAATATATTTGTTGAAGCTCTCGACTAGAGTAATTCACTGGTGGTGTTCGTTTTTCGATTCAGTTTATCGTTTGATCAGAAATTGTGTTTAATTCCCGGTCGTTCGTGTGTCATCGTAGAGGATTAACGGTGGATCTTGATCCTGGCGTCGATCGAAGGGCATGGATGTGTAGAGGGTGTCGGGTAGGTTCGATCTATGCGGTTAGTTCATCAAGATGGTTGTTGGAATCGCCAGGATTCGCCTTTGAAGGCGGTGGCGGCGTTGTCGCACGAAGGGGCCGGAGCCGATGGTGATTGGCATGTGAGGTCGGCCGGTGGTCAGGAACTCGATGGCGTTCTCTGATCGAAGCATTGATGACCCAGGCGACGTCGAATTTTGCTTGATGGCGGCGGCTCATTTCCGATTCGAACGAGAGTCTCTGGTTAGGGTTAACGCGCATGGATTCGGGGGAGATGATGTGTCGTGTACTGTGGGTAACGTTTTTCTTTATTATTACTTTTATTTTATACTTTTTGAATCGTGTAACTTCAAAACTTAATAACTTTCTCATACGATGCCCGATTTGCATGTGGTTTGTTTTTTGTTAGGATCGTTTTGGAATTTCGAAGACCATGGCGCTGGTTTCGATGAATTCTGAGATCGTTTGGATTTTGGATTTAAATTCAATTTAAATTCAAAAGGTGAGTGTTTTAACCCACTCACAATTTCTAAAAATTCTTATGTTTAAGTGATTTAAAATTTATTTACGCTTGTTTGGCATATTTTTAATCATCATCTCAGTTAATTTCATTTATTTAAATTAAATTGCTATTTAATTTATTCATTGCACTTAAACTGCAAGCTAAATTGTTAACTAATTATTCATTGCATATTAACTGCCAGTTAAACAGTTATTAAATTTATTATTGAATGTAAACTGCTATTTAATACCTGTTGTTTATTATCCGTTCTATATTGATGCTATTGTTTGAATTTTGATGATGGTTGTGATAAATGGTTGATGAGTGATATTAGATAAATGGATGCTGTGTTTTATATTGTATAAACTGCAAGTTATTATGCATTTTCATCTCATTCGGGATTGCGGTTTGAAATGATATACAACCGCATTTTATTTTTAAAATTGCGGATTGAAATGATAAATATCCGTATCACTTGACCATAGGATAGAAAATCATATACAGCCACCGTGGTGTGTGTATATATATATATAATTATTTTTGAAATAATTTTCTATGGTTTTGTAAAGAAATATATATATGGTTTTATGAGAAATTGATTTCGGATATTTGATAAAGGTTATTTTATATATAGTTAAATTCTTGGTTTTTAAGCTATGTATAAAATAAATTTGATGTATAAAAGAGGTTAATAATCAAGTTTGATTTTTTTTTAAGATCAAATATGATTAAGCATTTATTTAAATTAAATTTCTGGAGTTTAAATGACTTAAATGAGAATATGGTTGGAAGACGAATATTAAATTAATTTGGAATCTAATAAAAATTAGAATTTTAAAGGATATGATTTTCATAACTTGATTTTGTGTTGAGTGATTTAAATGAATATCAGGTTGATTTAAATGAATATATCTAGTTAAAAAAATTGAAAGAATATCCAGTTATGTGAAGTTAAAGGTTTTACTTAAATTATATTGAATTCATTAAGAAAACATTTCAAATCTAAATAATGGTAATTGAATTTAATGTATATATAATATCAAAGAATTTGTTTTGAAATGGTGGAATATTTAAAGCTTTGAAACATAAGAATTGAAATGGTTTATTTGGAAGTTTAAATCGGTATTTGGAATTGATTTGTGAAATTAAAGGAAGCTATTTTATTTTATAAGGTAATTTAATGTTTAACCATTTGAGAGGTGGAAGTTTGTCTCAAAGTTATGATTTTCAAGGTATTATAATTTGGAAGTATTATATTCAAGAGTCTCTGCCAACTCCGAAAACCACTTTAACAAACGTGTACGCGGTGGAGATTCCAGAATGAAGTAGGATGGTGGTGGCATTCCTTTGAGGTAAATACGTGGACCCGACTCCCGTGAGTTGGCATAAGGTGGCTAAAACAGGAGCGATTCTCAGGCGAATGAGGTCATTCCTCTGATCGGAAGCACTCCTTCGATATTATACTCTGACTTTTGATTTGATCCGTTGGCTACTTTTGATTTTTGATTTTGGGGGTGTTGTTCGAGGTGGGCGGTAGTAGCTGCTATGTGTCACTACCAGTCCGGATAGCAATTGGTATATCTACCCTGGCATCGCCTAGTTATGCCGTGTCACCTACCCTAGCGCGCCCTATACGATTTTGGTTTTGTACCATACCTATGGAGTGCCCTCTGACTATGCCCAGTACGCGGGAAATTACGGTACTGTATAGACTATGGGAATATATAAATGTGTTAAGGTGGAAAATGTAAAGCTTTAACGCTATTTAAAAGTAAGTTTATTTTACAATTAGACACTATTATAATAGCGAAATATACTATATAGTAAATAGTTTAACGGATCCTTAAGAGATGTAAATCCCAAGCATCTCTTGAGTTACTGCACTCATATTTATTTCTGTTGATTTAACTTACATAAGATCTTTTAGTTTTGACTCGAGTGTTTTGTCTTTTCAATTCACTCGGGTCAGTCCCAGCGTTTCAGGATTTGAAAATTTTATTCTGGAGGACAAAGATGAATATTTGTAGTACTATTATCTACTATATTATTCCATTATACTATTGTATCCCACTGCATCGATTACCATTCGTTGGTATGTGCAACTCTAACATGTATTGTATAAATATAATTAAATATTTTGTAAACAGCTTCATGAATTGTATATTTGATTATTATATTTTATCCTTCCGCTGTGAGATTCTATTTTGTTTTTTTCTTTCTCTACTTTTCTTATTTACCCCATAACAATCCGCCCTTCCGTATGGTTTGAATTGTCATGTGTGTCGATTTAAAGCGTGTGAAGAGGCGGGATGTTACATCAACCCTGTTTTTGCCATTGCCGATGTGCGAGGCTTAAGGTAACGTTTTATCTTTCACATGAAAAATTCCACTTTAAATGCCACATTGCCAATTTTCAACGACACACTAATTGGTTTTCACAAAAGTGCAACTTCCAAGTTCATATGCCTTAGGTAAGGGTATTAAGTATAAGAGGGGTTACCTCATACACCACCAAAGAAATGTACGGTTGTAAAAACCAATGTATGTGGTCTTAGAAATACAATATCAGACATTCGTCCATACAAGTTGTCTAGGGATAGGACAAACCTAAGGTATTCCTACTACATCCTACTTGGGAAACATCCCTATTATTAGTAACGAGTAGTCCATGGTACTACTACCACTATATATATATACATATATATATATATAATATGGGAATCACGAGGTTAGTGGCAACCAACCCTACATTATGAAGATCTTCGTCTTCAAAATCATTATCTTCAACAAGTCTTCACTTTCGAACGCATATATTGGTTTTTGATAGGAATCACCCAAATCTGGTTCCGGTCTCTTCGAACCAACTATCGATAGAATAGATGTAAGTATGTGGGTGATTGGTGATTATCATTCAATTAATTAATATCTTTATATCTAATAAAATATCCTTAGAAATATATTTTAAACCATTTCTCCTTGGTACATACAAATTTATTAAATCTCCTTTTGACTTTGAAAATACCAAATCATTTCCTATAAATTAATTAGGAAAAATATTTCCATCTTCTATTATTAGTATAATTTCAACTTTAATATAGATTGCTTTTTTCCATAACATATCATTTAATGGGTTAAAAACAATGTTATTTACGACATCATTTATTGTATACCCAAACCAATTAGTACCGAGTAAAAAGGATTCATAGATTTTAGATTAATTATACTTAATGTTACTTTTCGTATTCAAGCTGTATAATTCGTCGAATAACGGTGAAATCACCTTTTAAATTCTTATGGATAATACGGGTTCCCTTCTAGAAATTTAATAAAGAGTTTAACTAGAACATTCTTTTTACCATCAAAATTCTATTTCAAATCTTGTTTAACTTTTGGAAAAAAACTCCCAATCTTTTTTCTTTTATCTTAGGAAAAACCTAGTCCAATTTAATCAAATCGACTATCCCCTCCATCGGGCTAGCCCAGATAGCTAGAGGGAGCAGGCAATTACTTATCCAACCTCCAACCCAGGGACTACCTCTCTGTCACCCATAAGGGGGTCAAGTTATTTCATCAATTCTATACCTTTAAAATACTTGTATGGTAATTTGAAAAAAAAATTCCAAAATATTCGGAAAGAGAAATCCAAGTTTAAATCATTTATTCAAAACTTGCCAAATTCAGTTGTTAAATTACTGGTGAATAGTATTTTAAATCTTAGATCAAAACAATTATTTCAATATATATTTATGTCCATTTTTATAAATCAAATTCCTTTTTAAAATATTTTAACATATTTATCGAATATATTTCATATTTTTCAAGGTTTAAAAATATCCATTTTTAAAGCGTTGAAACCTATATTTTTCGAACTGCTAAAACGCAACGGTTTTGAAAACTTGATTTGGACATTTTTCAAACTTTACTAAATGAAATCTTCAATTTTCTTTTCCATTTGAAAATATAGTTATATGGGTCCCAAAAATTCTTATCCAAAGGATCCAACTCATATTCCATTCTATCGAACTACTGTTACGTGACACGCTTATTTTGACTCTATTTTTAAATCCTTTTCAAACTTTTCTGAAATGAGTGTTAATGTTTATAAAACATTTATAAACCATATATATATCCATTTTTAAATAAGTTAAAAATGCTACATATATCATTATAATTCATGAAGGAAAGTGATTCCTTTGTGTGAATTCAATATGTATTTTGTCGTGAATAATTTCCATACCAAGCAAGCACATTATCAACCTATTATCCAATAATAAATCATTTTAGTATCCAAACTATTCTAATCAACCAAGTATACTTGCATAGCACAAATCATAGATAAATTTAAATAAGATGGAAGTAGTGTTTTCACTTTCATGCTATCCGATTTTAAGCGTTTTTTTAATCGATGAAGCAATACTATTCTCTGCATCAAAGCTTATGGAACATTTCCCTCGGACCTTAGTGATGCTTGGCCAAGCTTGTGTGGAGGTGGAAGCTCAGCTTTGAGATGGCGATGGTGTGGGCCGTGCACTTTAGCGAGGAAAAGGAGGAGTATGGCTAAATTTTTGAAGCGATTTGATATCGTACGTGTATGGAAACAATTTTAGTTCAACATGGTGTAAAATATTTTTACTATATAGGAAGCAATTGAAGAAGAGCTATCGGAATCTCAAGAAGAAGAATAATAAGAGAAGTGAAGTGAATTTGTGAAGAAAGGAAGAGGATATGCATGTATATTTATAGGTTAGAAGTTCTTATGCATGGAATTACCAAAATTACCCTCTCCTCCCATTATAGCATTGGTCGAACACCATTCCATGTATCTTCCATCACTTCATGAGTCTTAGATGTGTAAGTGATGGTGAGTTGATTTTAAGTTTAATTTTTCATTTTAACTTTTGTGAAAGATATCTTTCTTACTTACTTTTACTAATAGCACTTAGTTTTAATTAATTATGGTTAACTTATATGTTATTAATTTGTTATATGTGCATATATATGTCATTTCAACTTTCAGTATTGAAACAATAACTTTTATTTGTTAAACAGTTGATAATCCGGAATCCGTATTCCGATCATACTTTCAGTTTTTTATCAAACTATTTATTTATCTAAAAAACTTAAAAATAAATTTCCTATCATCTTTAAATAATTAAAAAAAGATTATTTAAGCTATAAAACTATTTTAATAATATAAAATCCATTTAAAAAATACGATGCTAGAATGCAACGAAGTTTATATATCTTAATAAAATAAGTTTATATATTTATAAAATCATTGTAAATCACTTATTATCATTATATAATATATAACTAAAGTGAATTATTCATCATCTAAAATAATTATATGAACATTTAAAATTATTAAATATTCTAATTCAAAGTGATAAAATTACGGGTCGTTACATTCTTCCCCCTAAAAGAACTACGTCCACGAAATTTCACCACAACCCAAAAGAGTTTGCCCAAAATATTATCTTTAAACTTTATTTCTTATGATATACATAAATCATCTGTAATATCTGATCCAATCTTCTACTCAATTGCACAACTTTATTTCTGAGTTAGTATTGATCCCTCGATCCTCAATCGCAGACGCTGATCAAGCTTCTTGAGCAGTAACCCTCGCTTCGCTTACATACCTCTCAACTATGATAGAAAACACAAGTATCCAACCACAAATAATCATCGTTGTTTATCATCAAGAATTGAGTGAAAAATCCTTTTTCAGACCGGTGTGAACACCTCAAAATTCCATATTTGAATCTTAGATCAGAATCGTGCAATGAAATGATCTATGTATCTCATTCGTACTTAGTCATATCAATTCATTTTTCAAAATTATTTATGAAACCATTTCATAAAATCCCATCCATATGTTTTAAACTTTTTCTTATATCCCAAATATTTTTAACCTTGTTTGGAAGATATCTTTAAAAGCTATTCTTCTAATTTAAATACTCTTTTTTTAAAATTTCACAAAACATAGCTTTTAATAAAACAAGCTTTACTACAATCTTCTACCAAGTTTAGCTTATCAAATTCTCATTTATCAAAGCATTTATTTGTTAGAACACTCATTTTTCAAAATAAATTTTATTTCGAATCAAGTTTCTTAAGAATTCAAATACAATTTTATTATTTCAAAATGTCACCATATATCTTTTATTCAAACATTTTTATAAAGATATAGCTTCACTTCGTAGAAAAAATTATCAACAAAGTAAAATTCGTATAAAAAATTTCCCAAGTCATTTAAACATAAGACAAGAGAAGCCATAATAAGGATCATGCGCAAATATATATATATATATATATATATATATATATATATATATCATAATGCGAACTATTACATTTGCCAATCAACCACACTTATTTATTTTACATACCTATGATAATTACGTTAAATATTCCAAATATACTAAGGATATTCAAAATACTATTACTCCCTAGAACTTTCAACCCTACCAAAATGCATTTCAAATCAATCAGACTTAGAGATTGATGAACCATTCAAATCTGAGAGTGCAACTACTTTAAATTCTTCTTCCTCCTACTAATCATTTGTTTCAGTTTTGTCATTTTCTTCGTTTTCAAGATTCCATCCCATTGGATAACAAGGTTGTCCCTAGGGAACCGAAGGTTGAGCAACAGAGTTTCCAGGAAGAATGTCCGGAACCTCTTCTTCTTCATCATCCTCTGTAATTCCTTCCAAATCAATACCTGAAACGTGCATCTCTCCTTCAAATATTGGAACGCCCATCTCCTAGATGATGTGATCGTCATTGCTGTCTTCTGATTCACTGGGGATGTCGTCCATCCATGCATCTATGCTGCTGAATCTAGGCTATTCCTTTCTACCATCATATTGGGGTTCTCTTCTAGAACATCTTTGGATTTTGATTCTTCTAGATCCATTACCCTCAACATTTTGTCTTGCGATCCCTTGCTTACTTCTACATCATCTGTTATCTGGATCACTTCTTTGTCACTTAATAATGATACTACAAATTTCAAAGTCTGGGTTTTTGCTAGCATTGTAGCCATGGTATATCTGTCCTCATCATAATATGTTCATCAAACTCTCCCTTCACCTATGGGATATGATTTTCAAGCGACCTCTTTTTTGTTTTCTCATAGTCCCTAGAAAGGATTATCGATTCATCTTTTCTCCCCAATCTGCTCTTGAGGATTCTTCTCTGTAGTAATTCCTACCGTAATTCGAAGGCTTCTAATAGAAAATGAAATACTTAGAAACATATACTAAGCTTTTTAACTATTCTAACCTGAATTTAATATCATATTTTAACAAGTTTCTTACTAACGTAACTTCTTAGATTATCATCTTTGTGATCAAACTGTGAAATTCTAATCACAAGATGCTCCTATATCAATTTATGTCGTTTAACCAACCCCTGGTAATAACCGAATATTATTATCCCATAATTAACTATATTTTGAAAAGATGAACCTTTTATATTCAAATTATAATGCCAAATAAAATTATTTCATTTACCACTTTTCCAAAACAAAAAACCATTTATATATAGCATCAAAAAATATGTGAATACTCTCAACCAACTCTATGGTGTCATTTACACTATCTCTAATGAGTTACTCATCCTAGGGAATTATTAACCCTGTCTCTGATGAGACTACAGCCCTACCAGGCTCGAGTGTTCGCTTGGCCTGAGCTGATACGTGTGTAACAACTCGCACTTCCATATAGTTTAGGTTGAAAGTAAACCACTCCAACCCAAATTGAATTAAAAGGCATATGCTTACGGGTAGAAAAGAAAAGGAAAATAGAACAGGATCTCACAGTAATGGAATAACATATATTATTTCAATAATCTTTATAGTATCAAAACTTTTAAATACATATATTAAAGTCTATCCTAAGCTCAGTTGGGACATTTATAAATACATGTCCATAAAAATGATGACAAACAACAAACATAGCGAAAAAGTAGATTACATCCATACGTTGATGAAGATCTCTAGCTCTCCTTTGGAAACTCAAAGCGCCTTTAGCTAATCCTGTAACTACTCGAATCTGACCCAAGTATCAAAAATACATAGACCAAGGGTGACAAACCAATGTGAGACATGAATTATAAATATATATGACAGTGTCATAGATCGACTGTGATGTTAAAAAAAACCTTTGGAAAGAAGAGTATCTCCTATGACCAAGCTGCACATAAACACGGACCGAGTTTTACCTTATTATGACTAAAACATTTTTAACAAATCATTTGATATTATTTCTATTGGCACTGCCTTGAAAATCCTTTCAAATAACATAATAAAATAGCCAAAATTGTTACATTGGTTAAATCCAATAGTATAATTAGGTATACAATCAAGTCCATTAAAAGCATGTATAGGAGAATGGATTCCAACAATGACAAGGTAAGGGACTACCTATCGACAATACATCTCTAGAGGAATGTACTGAGGCATAGCCCCTTTTCCCTCTACCAACACAGAATCTGCCTACCTCTACCATTGATAGCACCGAATATGTCATCAACTTGGTAAATCCGGAGCTATCTGTGGCCACAACATAAAAAAAAACCTGACATAAAAAGGGAGATCTAGAAAGGTTATGATCATCTCCTAATGGATTCGATCCACATAGTCCTACCGCATCTATCCTATTTTTGACATTACCAATGTGTGAGGATTGAGGTAACGTTTTATTTTTCACATGACAAATCATACTTTGAATGCTAGATCGCCATTTATGATGACACACAAATTGGTTTCCACAAAAGTACAACTCCCGAGTTCATATGCATCAAGGAAGGGTGTTAAGTATAAGAGGGGTTATCTCCAACACCACCAAACATATATACATTTGAAAAAACCAACGTACATGGTCTTAGAAATGCAATGTCAGAAATTCTTCCATACAAGTTATCTAGGAAAAGGACAAATCGAAGGTACTCCTACTACATTCTGTTTAGGAATCACTCTTGGAATTAGAAGAAAGCGGTCCTTGCATTAAAAGTTTCAAAAAGAAGGTACTACTGCCACCATATGCATATAATATGAGAATTATGAGGTTAGTGCCAAGCAGCCCTACATTATGAAAGTCTCCATCTTCAAAATCATTATCTTCGACATGTCCTCACTTTCGAACACGTATGTTGGAATTACGCAAATTCGATCCTAGTCTCTCCGAACCAATTATCGATAGAAAAGATGTTAAGTATGTGGTTGATTGGTGATTATCACTTAATCAATTAATATTTTATGTCCAATAAAATATCTTAAGAGATATTTTTTAGACCATTTCTTCTTCTTGGTATATACAAATTTATTAAACCTCCTTTTAACTTTGGAAATACCAAATCATTTTCTTTAAATCACTTAGGAAAAATATTTCCATCTTTTATTATTGGTATAATTTAAATCTTAATGGAGATTACTTATTTCGAAAACATATTTTTCAATGGGTTAAAAACAATGTTTTTAAAGACATCGTTTATTATATACACAAACTAACTAGTACCGAGTAAAAAGGATTCATAAATTTAGATTAATTATAATCAATGATAATTTTCATGTTCAACATGTACTATTCGTCGAATAACGGTGAAATCACCTTTTAAATTCACACGGATAGTATGGGTTCCCTCCTCGGAATTTAATGCGGAGTTTAAATACAATATTCTCTTTACCACAAATATTATATTTTAAATCTTGTTTAAATTTTGGAAAAAAACTACCAATCTCTTTTCTATCATCTTAGGAAAGCCACGGTCTAAGTAAATCAAATTAACAATTCCCTCCATCGGGCCAGTCCAGATAGCTACAGGGTGCAGGCAACTGGTTTCCTAAACTCCAGCTTAGAAACTACCTCATTGCCACCTATAAGGCGGTCAGGTTATGTGATCAACTCTAAACCTTTAAAAATATTTCTATGGTTATTTGTAAAACATTTTCAAAAGATTCAGAAAGAGAATTCCAAGTTTAAATCATTTATTCAAAAATTGCCAAATTCAGTTGTTAAATTGCTGGGGAATTGTGATTTTAAAGCTTTATAGATCAAAACACTTATTCCATATATATTTATATCCATTTTTATAACTCAAATCCCTTTTAAAATATTTAACAGATTTATGGAATTTATTTCATATTGGTTTCAACACTTTAAAAATATCCATTTTTAAAGTATTGAACCAATATGTTTCGAACTACCAAAACGCGATGATTTTGAAAACTTGATTTGAACGTGTTTCAAACTTTACTAAATGAAATCTTGATATTTATTTTCCATTTGAAAACTATAGTTATATGGATCAGAAAAATTCTTATTTCAAAGAATTCCGACTCATATTCCATTTTTACATGGATTCAACTTTTTAAGGCACGAAATCGCGAACTACCATTACGTGATGCACTTGTTTCGACTCTATTTTCAAAAAATAAAAATAAAGTTTGCCGAAATAAGTTTTAATGTTTATAAATTCGAAATGTGTTTTACAATGAATAATTTCCATACCAAGCAAGCATATTGTCAACCAATCATCCAATAATCAATCATTTTAGAATCCAAACTATGCTAATCAACAAGTATACTTGCATAGCACAAATCATAGATGATTTTAAGATAAATTTAAATAAGATGGAAGTAGTGTTCTCACTTTCATGCTATCTGACTCTAAGTGTTTTTTTAATCGGTGAAAATATCCCTTTCTCCACGCCGAAGCTTATGGAAATTTACCCTTGGATCTTAGTGATGCTTGACCGAGCTTGTGTAGAGGTGGAAGCAAGGCTTTGAGATGGTAGTGGTGTGGGCTGTGCACTTTAGTGTGAACAAGGTGGAGTTTAGCTAACTTTTTGAAGCAATTTGATATCGTATGTGTATGGAAACAATTTTAGCAGATCTTCGATGCGGTGTTGAAATATTTTCACTATTTAGGAGTCCATTGAAGAAGAGCTATTAGAGAGCTCAATGAGAAGAAGAAGAAGAGAAGTGAAATGAATTTTTGAAGAAAGTAAAAGGATATGCATGTGTATTTGTAGGGTAGAAATTCTTGTGCATGGAATTACCGAAATTCCCCTCCCTTCCCATCATAGCTTCGGTCGACCCCCCCCCCCCCCCCCCCCAAAACCAAATGTGCCTTCCATAACTTCATTATTTCTTAGTGTGTAGGTGTGTAAGTAATTGTGAGTTGATTTTAAGTTTTCTTTTTCATTTTAACTTTTTCGAAAAATATCTTTATTTCTTACTTTTACTAGCAACACTTAGTTTTAATTAATTATGGTTAACTTATATGTTATTAATTTGTTATATGTGCATATATATGTCATTTTAACTTTCAATTTTGCAACATTCAAATATGAATTTTATTTGTTCAACCGTTGATAATCCGGAATCCGAATCCCGGTCATATTTTCAGTTTTTAATCAAACTATTTATTTATGTATCATCTTTAAATAATTAAATCAAGATTGCTTAAGCTATAAAAGTATTTTAAATAATATAAAAATCCATTTATAAAAATGTGACGTCGAACTGCCAAAATACGACGAAGTTTATATATGTTTATAAAATAAGTTTATATATTTATAAAACTATTATAACTCACTTATTATCATAATATAATAATTAAAGTGAATTATGTATCATTTAAAATATTTATCCAAATATTTAAAATTAATTAAATATTCCAATCCAAAGTGATCAAACTGTGGATCATTACAGATTCTATATATCATAGCAACATCATAGATTAATGGCCAAAAGAAGATCCACCATAGCTTAGAGTTGATCAGGAGTAAGAAAAAAAGCAGCAATAAGAAGAAATAGTCATAACAGTAGACCAGCGATCGCTTCCACATAATAAGGTACAATCTGATTTAACAAATAATGAATTATTATAAACATGTATCTACTTTAAAAACTTTAATCTCTTAGAAAGGTTAGTAAAATAATTTTAGCCAAGGTAAAAGAATGAAATTAGTAAAAGGGGAAAAGGAGTTCATGTAAAAATGCTAGAATTTTTGAAAATGATTCAAAAAATCTAGTTTTTAAAATGACTCCCTTACAAAAGAAAACAAGCATTTAAAAAATAAAATTGAGGAAATTTTAAAGGAAATCAGTGAGGTGAAAAATTAAAAATGCTTTTCTTGAAAATTATGGAATAAACCGAATTCTTAGAATTCATCGCTTTTAGAGAATGAAGCTTTAAAGGGGATTAATTAGAATTATTTAATGAATGTGATATTTTGAAAAATAGTAATGAAGTTTACCAAAAAGAAATATTTGGTTATAAAGTTGACTTTGATGGACTAATTGAAAATTTGCATTTTTAACAAAGAAAAAGACATTTATCTTCCATAATCGCAAATTAGAAAGCTCACAATGACAATGGCAACTTAAGCTATACAAGTGCTACGGATAGAAATAGTACTAAATATTTACTTACGTATTCGAATAATTTGAAAAAATAGTGCTAGACATTACAGTAAGCCTAAAATTTCCTATAATGCTAAAATTATGAAATCATGCATATTGCTATTATAGATTTATGCACATGCACTATAGTAAATATAACAATAGTTTTAGACCTACAATTAGAATAATTGTTTCAATTACTGTTACAGAGAAAACTAGAATTATAAATTATAGTTTATAAATAAAACGTAGTTAATAATAAGAAGTACATTTTTAATGGTTAACCACACCCACATGATATGGTTTCCTATGACATATTCCTTAAGAACATATAAATGGGTATCACTATGCTTAGATAACCAGAGTCGGATTAATTTATTTAGTTAATATTGCGTTTTTGGATAAAATTATTCATAATTGACTAAAATCTATGTATTTTCCCTACTTTAAAAAAATTGGGCCATTTTGTTGATGACTAAAGAGGAGAAAATTTGGGTATATGAATAAGGGGATTACAAAGATATGGGGTGGACAACAATTAAGGAATAGTAGCATTTTATATGGTTGTATGGTTCTCGTCATCAAAAGACGAAGAATGTTAGAACCAAATTCTTTGTATTTTGACGATAACAATCATATGGCAATGTTATAAATAAGTTTACCTAGCGTACCGGGACTAATAGTTAGAGTTATCAAGCTACGAGTCAAAAATTGAAGGAAGATGCATTCAAACACACATCTACATGAATATGCATTAAAGTAAATTATATTTTCGAGTCATAGTAATTATATAGGAAATTTACACATTCTTACACGTTCATGAGCTTTTCTATAATTTTACAATTTTTAACAAGGTTTTTATATACAAACACACCTTGGAAAGTCAAGACAATGTTTCAAAAGCCTTCAAGATCTGGAATGCCAAAATAGTATTCCAAATGCCTTCAAAACCACTCGGAACGACTAAAATCCTTTCCTATCCTTGGAAATTTTGAAAAATATGAAAGCTAGGAAATACACTTTCGTTTTGGAATTCTCTATCTCATAAAACCATAAACATGTTCAATATCTAGGCTGAACTTGGTTATTTTATAAGTGTTCAAAATTTGTAATGACCTGAAATTTTCGATCTCGAAAATTCCAGATAGTAGGAAAAAGAAGAAAGAGATAGAAAAATAAGAAGAACAGAAACACGAACATCTCACATTCGCAGCGGATAAAATATAATAGAAAATAATAACAGTTATACAAAGAAAAAGCTGTACTTGTCAAATTTCACTTTAATACATCAGAGTTACAACATATATACATATACAATCCACATGACTCACATATATACAACAATATAATATAGAGGGAACTCTCCATACGTTCCTGTCATCCAGCCCGTTCCCTGAGCTCCAGAACGTCCTTACCTAAAAACCTGTAATACTCGGTCTGATCCGACCATTACATCAAAGTAACAACAGGGTCAGGCTGGAAACCAACGTGAGTAAACCCATTTAACATGGAATGTAGCAGCATAAAACTTGCAGAAAACCCGAGGTAACTCGTACAATTTACAAATTCACAATTTGTTATAGACATCACTTATTTCACACATCAATTTCTAAGTACCAAAACTTAGATTAAAGGTCCAATTCACTTAAATAATTCCATTTCTGCCTATTGATTTCACATATCAATTTTCAAAGAATCGAACTGGTTTGGGATATTTTCTAATACCCGACTCCGGTCTCTTTGAATCCAATATCATCTTAAAAACAAACTGTTTAAGTTTAAACAATCCCATATATATATATATATATATATATTCAGATGGCCATTCATCTCAGGTAAACAAACCATATTATCACAGCTCAGTCCAACATATCATATCACATAGCATTACAAATCACATATCAGCTATCAACTAATCTAAGGCATATAATATTATTCAATCATTCATGAGCAAGGTTAATTAATTACCTTTAATTCTGCTTATATAACTTAAATTAATTAGAAGCCATTCCTTAATTAATTATAGTAATTATTTTCCTTATTTCATTAATTAACTAACCTTCTTAAAGGATTACATTCATCAATCCTTTAGTTAATTTTACCATGTAATTAACCCTTAATTACTTTTATTAAGTAATTATTATCTATTTATTTCTCTTGAGTAATTCCTTTTAATAACTATCAATCTATTACTTATGCTAAGTAATTATTCTTATATATTACGTTTAGTAATTATACTTAATCCATTTCACAAGTGGTTATCCTTAATTAAATTATCATTAGTTAATCTTAGTAAAAATAAATTGGTTATCCTTAATTAAATTATCATTAATTAATCTTAGTAAAAATAAATTAGCTCTTTAAATTAATTATTTAATCTAAATTACTTATCCCAAATAAATTGAAGGATAAGCCATTTATCTTAAGCACTTCCTTAACCATCAACACAATAAAAAAAACTTTGAAATTTATTAACTTGCAATTTAACACATATCCTCGAGTTTAATTGATGATAAAAATTCATCAACCTAATTAGTATTCACCTTATCAGAAAACCTGAGCATAATCTTGGATTTCCTGTTCAAAACTCTCAAGCCAGACCAGACTTCGCGTTACCCGATTACCTACTCAAATGGCTCGAGCTCGACATCGAGTGAAGATCGTGCTTCCTGATACCCTTCATCATCTTCTTCCTTCTATTCACGCATCAAACCTGGCCCACAACACAACAGGTTCCTGTGCACTGAAGACGTACATGCGCACACATAATCTGGTCGACTTCGGGCCTTGCTTCGACCATCAACATGACCACCATCCTTCCCTAAGGCGATCGTCCACACAAATCATTCGAATCCCTCTCGAAATCCCAAATCGAACAATCGAATCAACCACAGGCTTCAGAACTATTGCCAAAGTACGCCCTGCATCACTATCTCCGACCACCGAGGACGCCCTCCTCATGCCAGAACCCTCGCCTGTCCTCCATCATTCTTCTCCCCTGACATTCGTTCACCTCGATGCTAGCACAACAGGGAAATCACCCATGAAACAAATCCGACCCAAACGCAACCACAAACCCTAAAATCAACTCGATCAACCCCCACGACACTTGATAAATACTCCAAGTATTTTTCCATCACTCGTCACTACCCAAACCCCTTCAGTCACAATTTCGAAAAACAATTCCATGCCGATCATCAATAATTGCGAAAAATCCCAATACTGGCCATCCCACAATATCTCTCAAAATATTAACTTAAAAATCAAGATTTTAGTTTTAGAAATCCTAATCTAAGATGACAAAACAGAGAATACACCTGAAACAACCAATTATCTTGACTGAGATTTTTGATATGTTTTTAAATCTACTGTTCTTCCTCTTTTATATCTCAATGACCATCAAAAACTTTTCAGGAAATATTTTAATTCCATTGTCTTGTTGTTACTATCAGGCTTTGTTTTTATATCATATCTTAAAGAAGATTTAAAGAAGAGAAAATTCGTTTTTTGAACATTTTAAACCTGTAACACTAAGAACATAACAATTTCATGGTTCTAGGCATGCTTTTAATCATTTATAGGCAATAGTGTAAAAATTAACTTAGCTTTTAAATTTTTAAAAGTTTACTCACCAAACATGCAGAGGACAGAGAATTATATTTGTTTCCAGGCACTTGAATTTCTAAACATGCAGAGAACAGTTCTGTTGTTTTCCTGGAACTTTGCTTCCAGGATTGTTAAATCCTCTTTTGCTTGTCAATGGCAGTTTGTAATGGATGTATATATGTTTCCTTTCAACTTAGCTTGTTCGAATGTAATAAATGAAGGTAAGTGGAGGTATGTATATATAAGGAAGAATAGGCTGCATTCTACAGCAAGTTTCTCTATTTTGTTTTCTCTTTACTTTTGTACTGATTTTATTTTTATATAAAAAGCTTTGATTTGATGTTTTATGTGCTTGAGTTGAAAAATTGTATGCTTGCATTTAATTGTTTGTTCCCTCTTTTGTTTACACATACTTTCATATGAATTGAAATATATGTATGTATACATGTCCTTATACACATGTATATACTTGGCCTTTTTCCATTGTATAAATATGTATGCCTCACATATATATTCACTATATATATATATATATATATATATATATATATATATATATATATATATATATATATATATATTCCATCATATATGTACAATTTTACATATTTATTCTATTCTCCATCGTGAAGCTTTTAACCTTCACTTACATATATATAAAGATCATATATGCATAATAAATACAATTACTCACACGTTTGTTAAGCTGACTTATATGTATTTTTATTCATACCTTTTACAAACTTTCCTATATTTTACTTCATATGGATATATACACATATATATTTATATACTTATATATACTATAAAGCTTATATAGATCCATTTATATATTTATGGATATATTTTTCTTGAATTTAAATGGTGAAATATATTACTTATTTATTTACTATAAGATTTATCATCTCCAGAGATTTTATAATTCAACATTTATTATAACTTTAAATCAATTAATATATCCAAATACCTTACAAACCAGAACTCATGTATTCGACTTATAAAGTTAATATACCAATGTTTAATCCAGTTAATTATCTGATTAATAGACGTTTAAAAATCCGGGTCATCACATTCCTCCCCCCTTGAATCTTTTCGCCTCGAAAAGGAATGAAGCCAAAATTATTAAAATCAGATAAATTTTCTTTGTTCTTTTTTAAAATACTTTAAAAATCTATATAATATTACTAAAGTAGTCTTTATAAAAATACTTTTATAACTCGATGTTTCGACAAGTCCATCCTTGTTCCCATAGAAATTCAGTCATACGTTGATCAGGCGTAGGACTGAAAATCTATAAGTACTTGGTACACCAGTTTTCAACACCCAGTGAAAATATTTGGAAATTTTTTTATTGAAAATATAGAAATCATTTATTTTGAAAATAGAGGAAATATCTTTGGTGAGAATGGTCTCGAAATCATCACTCCCATCCATGGTTGCAGTTACATCCTGGGTTACGTTGCCATCGTAGAAAAAGTCCATGTAACTGTAGGCACTCTGCGTCCCTCGATTACGCCATGGAACCCACAACAGATCGCAGTTACATTCCAGGGTTACGTTGCCATCACAGCAAAAGTCCATGTAACCGTAGGCATCAGTGCCCTCGATTTTCCCGCCAAAATGGAACTTCTCCACTCTCACATAGGTCGCAGTCTACCGATGTAAAATCAAACGTAGACCGTTGGCTCTCTGCGGCACACACGACTTTCGCTATGTTACCGTAGGTCATAGTCTACCGATATAAAATCAAACGCAGACTGTTGGCTCCCAACGGCACACACGACTTTCACGATGGTCTGCAGTAGATCGCAGTAACATCGAGTTACACTGTCGTCACAGCATAACCCCAATGCCTTCTAGGCATCAGGGCCCTCGACTTTCGCTACACACTACTCACAATCCTCATGAACTAGTTTTGTCCGGACTCTCACAGGATATACTTTAGAACCCCCCTTAGGGTTCACGGCAGTACCACCTTATGGTACTCCTGAGAAGTTCATTTCAGGGGAGCGCCTTTTTTTCCAAAGCCATTTCCAAAACATTTTATACTATAAACATATAGTATCTTCCAAATCTACACCTAGTATGAATCTCATATAAATCTTCTTTTCTCAAAATCGATTATCCCAAAATCGATAATTCTCAAAGTAGGCTTTCCAAATTCCAATATTGATTTTAACCAAAAATCAAAAGCCTCTCCCAATCCAAAGGTTCCCAAAACCTTTTTCCAAAATCCTCATAAGGTCCTTAATATATATAGATATATATAAAAAAAAATTAACTTTGGATCTTTTCTGACTTGTATAAAACTCCTTTATACTTCAAACGCCTTCAAAATCCTTTTCTTCTGGCAATAGATTCAACAAGGGGAGATTTATCTTATATAATAAAGATATGTAACTTTGTTTATTTAAAATCAAATATTCAAATTTGATTGCTCTTTTTTTATAAAGTTGTTTCCATCTTACTTATCATCATAAAAATACCCAATTTTCACTTTTATCCACTGTATATTCACAAAATATACTTTCATTTCAAAAGAAATCATTTCACATTTCTTATTCACAAATTTTCAATATCAATTTCATTTAAACCCGTACGATGTACACATATCATCCGTACGCTATACCAATCTGATCGCTCACTCGATCACACAATTTCACTTCCGAACTAGTATCGTCCACCCGACTTCCTAGTGCGGACTCATATCTGGTTTCTTGATCAGAAACTGTCATTCTCCTTGCATGGCCAAAACTATGATAGAGAATATCCAGAACTAATCTACAATCCATATCCAGGTTCATCGTCGAAAATCGAGTGAAAAATCCTAACTCGGATCGATATAACTATCTCGAAATTCTATGCTCGAATCTGGATCAAATTACTATGCGAATAGAATAATATACGTATATCCTACGTATTTATCTTCAATGATTATCAACTAAATCAATTTATCTTTCTATTCACATTTCCTTTAATTTCTATCCACATGATCGCAATTGCTTCAATTCCATTGGATTATCACTTTAATCCATATCCCAAACGGATATTCAATCATAAACAGTTTGAACTCTGTCCATCTTAAATTCAGAAAATAGCTTAAAAAGTTTAAAATAGATAAGTCCATCAAAAATAATTATTAGTTTGTAATGTAGCTATAAAATAGTTAAGTAACTGTAAAACAGTTGGAAAATAGTGAAATAGTTACAGAAATTTTAAACAATTGCAAAATAGCTGTAAAACAGTAATTAATTTGTAAAATAGTTGAAAAATAGTAATTAGTGTATAAAACAGTTGAAAAATTGTTGAATAGTTCCAAAAATAATTGTAAAATAAATATAAAATAATTTGGCTTTTAAAAAAAATTGTGTATAGTAAATAGCTTGGAAAAATAGATTTATCTTAAAACAATTTATTTTGAAAATAGTTCAGAGTTAAAACTGTTCAATTCCCAACCTCCATTTCCAATCAATTCAATTTAAATTTCCACATCCATTTAAATTGACTCGATTCTATTTTAAAACTTAAATTTCCCTTGAAATTGATTTAACCCCAATTCAAGTTGAATTAATCCTCAATGTCTTTTCTAAATTCAAATCAAATTCCATTTGAATTTACTTATTCAACTTTAATCACAATTTCAAGTTATTCAAATCAATTTGGACTAATTCCAAATTGAATCCACTTCAATTTCAAGTCATTTCAATTTCTGCTTGAATTAATCCCAATTCCCATTTGAATTTGAACTCATTCAATCTTCAATTTTATTTCAAATTAATCCAATCCAAATTTTCGGTTTGAATTTTATACTTATCCATCTTCAATTCTAATTAATTCAAACTAAATTCATTTGAACTAATGAAATCTAAATCTCAACTTTAAACCATCTCGAATTATATAAATTCGAGTTGATTTAAAAGGTTGATTTAGCCTCTTAAATCAAATTAACCTTTATTTTTAAATCAACAATCCAAATCTTTAAACAATTTAATTCTGAGTCTAATTTTCAAAATTTCATTTTAAATTATCTTTACTTTACTCATTACAAGGTTCAAGTAAGAGATCAAAACAATTTTAATTTACAAATTCATTTTTTAACATTAAAATCTTAAGTTCAAAGGAATTCCATATCCTTTCCAAATTTAAATTAAATTTCATTTATCTCTATAGTGGATATATTACCACAATCCATGTCTTCAAACAAATCCAATTATTTTAAAACATCCATCCATTTTCAATTTCCAGATCTCAAACCCATATTGAGATCACACAAACTCCCAATTAAATTAACCATTTAACTTCCTAAGTTAAATCCCAGTTTCATATTCAAATTTGCAAATCAGGTTGTCCATTCAAACTTATTTAGCTTTCTCTAAATTAGATTCAATTTAAATCCCGTTAACCCTACTCAAATTTGAATTCCTATTTCAAATTTAAACTCCACATTGATAATCTTTCCACTTATTAAGTTCAAAAACTTATCACTTTGGGTATCTCATCTAATTCCAAATTTAAAATCAACATTTAAAGTTTATCTCAAACTATTTTTGATATCATGTATATTCCTCATATATACATATTATTTCCTTTACACATTAAGTTATCCTTAAATTTCAAACCACCTTTGGTTTTTAATTCAAACAAATTCCTTTAAATTTTCAGACAACTCTTGTTTGAAACAGGGCTCTTCATTCAAATAGTATTATTTATTATTTCTTTATCATTTGAAACAAATTTCAAATTTCTGGACCTAGAATTAGAACTTCACAATTTAAATCATCTTTAGTTCCAATTTATAAGTCATACTTACCCAAATGTTTTACTTCCTTAAAACATCACATTGTACTTAGTCATAAACACGCATTTCATTATTAAACACAATAATCATTTATGATAATAACCAAGATTATCATATATGGAAACCAATTCATTATTATCATATTTTGAAACTCTTCCCCAAATTCAAGATTTTAATTTCAGTTTGAATCCTTTTCAAACTTATCTTTATTTAATTTCAATTCGGTGGTATTACTATTACCTCTTAATTCTTATTATCATTTAATTCCAATAAATTAACAACTAACTACCTTAACATTTATTAGTAAGAAATATTGCTTTATGTATACATATATATATATATATATATACCAAAATATATTCATATAAAATCATTTAAAATCTTTATATAAGGAAATAACAAGTACGCTCTCATATATATATACACTCAACTCATTCTATGGTACCATTGACCCTATCCTTAATGAGTATCCCTCTACCAGAGCCAAGGTTCTCGCTTAACCTTCAGCTCTAATACCAACTGTAATGACCCGGAATTTTCGATCCCGAAAATTCCAAATAGTTAGGAAAAAGAAGAAACAGATAGAAGAATAAGAAGAACAGAAAGACCAACATCTCATATTCGCAGCGGATAAAATATAATAGCAAATAATAACAGTTATACAAAGAAAAAACTATACTTGTCAAATTTCACTTTAATACATCAGAGTACAACAAATATACATATACAATCAACATGACTCAGAAATATACAACAATATAATACAGAGGGAACTCTCCAAACGTCCTGTCATCCAGCTCGTTCCTTGAGCTCTATAACGTCCTTACCTGAAAACCTGTAAAACTCGGTCTGACCCGAGCATTGCATCAAAGTAACACCCGGGTCAGGCTGGAAACCAGCGTGAGTAAACCCATTCAACATGGAATGTAACAGCATAAAACTTGCAGAAAACCCGGGGTAACTCGTATCAATTTAAAAATTCACAATTTGTTATAGACATCACTTATTTCACACATCAATTTCTAAGTACCAAAACTTAGATTAAAGGTCCAATTCACTTAAATTATTCCATTTCTGCCTATTGATTTCACATATCAATTTTCAAAGAATCGAAGTGGTTTCGGGTATTTTCTAATACCCGACTTCGGTCTCTTCGAATCCAATATCATCTTAAAAACAAGTTGTTTAAGTTTAAACAATCTCATTTATATCCATATATATATATATATATATATATATATATATATATATATTCAGATGGCCATTCATCTCAGGTAAACAAACCAAACTATCGCAGTTCAGTCCAGCGTATCATATCACATAGCATTACAAATCACATATCAGCTACCAATTACTATAAGGCATATACTATTATTCAATCATTCATGAGTAAGGTTAATTAATTACCTTTAATTCTTCTTATATAACTTAAATTAATTAGAAGCCATTCCTTAATTAATTATAGTAATTATTTGACTTATTTTCACTAATTAACTAACCTTCTTAATGGATTACATTCATCAATCCTTTAGTTAATTTTACCAAGTAATTAACCCTTAATACTTTTATTAAATAATTATTCTTTATTTATTTCTCTTGAGTAATTCCTTTTAAATAACTATCAACCTATTACTTATGCTAAGTAATTATTCTTATAAATTACGTTTAGTAATTATACTTAATCCATTTCACAAGTTCTTATCCTTAATTAAATTATAATTAATTAATCTTATTAAAAATAAATTAATCTCTTTAAATTAATTATTTAATCTAAATTACTCATCCCAAATAAATTGAAGGATAAGCCATTTATCTTAAGCACTTCCTTAACCATCAACACAATAAAAAAAACTTTGAAATTTATTAACTTGCAATTTAACACATATCCTCGAGTTTAATTGATGATAAACATTCATCAACCCAACTAGTATTCACCTTATCAGAAAACTCGAGCATAATCTTGGATTTCCGTTCAAAACTCTCAAGTCAGACCAGACTTCGCGTTACCCGATTACGTACTCGAATGGATCGAGCTCGACACCGAGTC
Organism: Allium cepa; assembly: GCA_030765085.1. NCBI lineage: Eukaryota > Viridiplantae > Streptophyta > Magnoliopsida > Asparagales > Amaryllidaceae > Allium > Allium cepa. Next base: position 270,345,994 of record CM060937.1, read on the forward strand.
AAGATCGTGCTTCCTGATACCCTCTATCATCTTCTTCCTTCTATTCATGCATCAAACCAAGCCCACAACACAACAGGTTCATGTGCACTGAAGACATACACGTGCACACATAATCTGGTTGATTTCGAACCTTGCTTCGACCATCGACACGACGACCGTCCTTCCCTGGGTTGATCATCCACACAGATCATTCGAATCCCTCTCGAAATCCCAAATCGAACAATCTAATCAACCACAGGTGTGACGCCCCACCTCTATATCCACGCTAGCCAAGAACATTACGGAGCAATGCTATCAACTAGCGTGGAAAATAAGGCTATTGAGGAGCGACCATCCGTGCAATTGCTTTGTGCGAGTACCGCTATGTCGGATAGTATAACATGCATTTGATTTCGAGAGGAAATCTGACACACCGATACAAACTCAAAGCTACTACACAGTGGCTATAATAATCTTTGGAAAAAAATATAGAAATAAACATAACACAAATCAGTCACAGACATCCATATCACAAAGGCGGAAAAAGATATGAATATATAACACATGAAAGTGTACATCAGAGTAGTGGTTAGAAAGATCCACAATAACCCAAAAGAATAGCAACATGTGCTATACAAAAGAATAAGTATACATTATAGATTCTATATCTTAAATGTTTACAAAAAAATCTACTAATCTAAGTAGATAGCCAAAAGTCAGAGTAATGAATCCCTGAGGAGAAGTCAAGCAGAAGCACCTGTAACATCTCGGTCTGACCCGAGTATTATTTCATAAGAAAATAATAAACGGATCATTCTAGCTATAAATATCAGATGACATGATATAGAATAAGAGATATGGCATAAACATATGATAACCATAATGGCATACTACTTTAAGTATGTAATTGAAAATCAACATGAGATTAATCAATATCACAAGAATCTTCTCAAAGATCCAGAAAGGGTTTCATACCCAAAACTTGTATTCACAACAAGTCAATGACACACGAATTCACCAATGCACAAAAATTGATAAATCATATCAATGAAAATCACTAAAAATTAGTGAAGCACAAATTCCAGAAATCAACACACGAAATCCAGAAATCATAAAAAAGGGGGAGGCCTATCACACGAACGGGAGCATGAAAACTCACCAACATATGTATCACACGAAGGAGATGCTATCTCATGGTAGCTAGCCATTAATTTTTGACACACGAACGACCCAAAGACCATGCGTTGCTACCCCACTTGTGTGAGTCGAAATCACACGGAAATGGGGTCTAGTCTTCCTCGCTGACAAAAAGACATCGCACCATTGCTAGTCTAAATAACAAAAAAAATGATCGTCATGATATCAAGAAGTGTCAATTACACTAAGCTAGTAAATATAAGAGTTTAGCTTCATGTCCCATAACCACTAGCTTAACTTAAATATTTACGAACAAACTGTAGATCTTCACTTGGAAATTGTCACAAAAAGGCTCAATCGAACAAGTCCAAGAATTAACCGACGAAGCAAACACAAGCGTTTCATACCACTTGTTTTTCTAAGGCGTTTAATTCGATTTCTCATCCGAGTGAAGTAAAGGCTTGTATATACTAATAGATTGGAAAACGGTTTAAGAAAAGAGCTTAGTAATAAAATAGTTTTGAAATCACTTTGATGAAAGAATTTTGATATTTACTACTAGTATTGAAACCTTTATATTTTTAAAGTGACAAATCACAAAAATGATTGTAAAACAATCAATCATCGCATTCGAAGACGTGAATAAAATTCAAACAAATCGATATCAAATCCATCAAAATGGATATGTCAAAAATTCCCAAAGAAAATGTCATCAAAGTCGATAATAAACGATAACAACAATAGGGAAACAACACGAATCGATTAAAGTTGGAAATTCAACAAAATAGGCAATATAGGCAAAGTTGGCAAATAGGAGCAGGTCGGTCAACCGGACTCCCTGAGTCGGTTGACCGAACCAAAGATGGAAGTGCACGGGTAGCAGGTCGGTCGACCGGACCCTGAGCTCGGTCGACTTGAGCCTGTAACCTGCACTTCCGAACCAGAGGCAGGAAGTGCTCGGGTAGAAGGTCGGTCGACCGGACCCTGAGCTCGGTCGACCAGAGCCTATTGCCAGAACTCCCATGTCTATCAAATAAATGCCATTCCCTTCCCAATTGCTATCGGTCGAGCAACGGCACTAAGGGTTTACGCCAATCGACTACCGGGCCATAGAAGCTCTTCGGTTCATCACCAAAAACATAATCAAGACGTCAAAGCTATGATTTTTAAAGAATTGAACTCAAAACACTAAAATTTGGAATATTCACCAAATCAATCCAAACCAAAAGCAGTTGCACAAGAATAAGTGTTAGGAATTCATACCTAACAATCGAAGATAGTTATAGACTAAGATGTGAGATAAAAATCTCACCTTTTCACAAAAACAATGAAGAAGAAGCTTGAAAGCAAAGAGAGAATCAACCACTCTTCAACACAACCCAAACGAGCTTGAATCTTGGCTCAAAAAGAAAAACATTCCCAAAGTTAGGTTTAGGAATTTCTGCAATTGATAAGAGAATGAGTTGGAGAAGAAGAAGGAGAAGAGGTTTACCAAAGTTTCTTCTATTAATTTGGAGCTAGAGCTTGTTTTGCAAAAGAAAACTAGGGCTTGAGTTTCAATTTCCCATTCCACTCTCCATTGTTATAAAAGCTTGAGTATTAGGAAAATAGAAAGGAAGTAAATGAAGAGAAGAGGGTTGGGACTGAGTTAAAAAGTGGGGTTATAGGGCTCAGCCCAAACCAAAGCCCTAAGTGAAAAGTGGCAAAATTCCACTAACTCCAAACATATCAAAGTTTATACTCAAAAAGATCGCAAACGGCATTTTTAACTCAATGGAAGTGGTCCCGAGTCTAATTCGACCGTATGCAAAAAGTAAATTTTCGGACTAAATTCCGAGTATCGATAAAATATCTAAATAAAATATTTAAATATAAAATCGATAAATATGCGGGCAGTTACAAACTCCCCTCCTTAAAGAAATTGCGTCCTCACAATATTTAAGAAGAAGATATATAGTAACAACCATGAGAGCATATTCATGACAAAAGAAATTTGAAAAAAAAAAAAGGTTCACCTTAAAGAGCATGGGAAAGTAAGTCCGGATGTGTTCGCTCGATGAACTCTTTAAATTTCCAAGAGCAATCTTTAGGATTTGAGGACCATTGAACTTTCACAAGCAGAACATATTTATTTCGAAGGCGTTTAACCCCCGAATCAATAATACAAATAGGATGTTGCTCATAAGTTAAATTGGGTGAAACTTTAATTTCTTCCACAACACCGGGCTCAATAATAGAATCGGATCTCGAAGGCACTTCCTTAGTTGAGAAACGTGAAACACGTCATGAATAGAAGAAAACTGAGCCGGTAATAAAAGGCGATAAGTCATGGAACCAATACGTTCAGTGATAGGAAATGGTCCAATATATCGAGGCGCTAATTTTCTCGATCGACTGAAACGTAAAACACCTTTCATAGGTGAAACACGAATGAAAACAGAATCTCTCACAGAAAATTCTAACTTCCTTCTCCGGTTATCAGCATAGGATTTTTGTCTACTCTGGGCTTCTTTCATCCTATGTCGAATAAGGTCAATTTTCTTTGTGGAATCCCGGATAAGATCTGGACCTAAAACCAGTTTCTCACCGGCCTCAAGCCAACAAGGAGGAGATCGGCATGGCCTCCCGTAAAGTGCCTCGAAAGGTGCCATACCAATACTAGATTGGAAGCTATTATTATAGGAAAATTCAACAAGAGAAATATAATCTTCCCAACTTCCACCGAAATCAAGCACACAAGCACGCAGAAGATCTTCAAGAATTTGATTCACACGCTCGGTTTTTCCATTGGACTGGGGGTGATAAGCGGTGCAAAAATTAAGCTTCGTTCCTAAATCTTTTTGCAGGCTCTTCCACAATCCACTAGTAAACAATGGATCATGATCACTAACAATTGAAGTAGGAACAACATGCAATTTAACGATTTCCTTGATAAAGAGTTTGGCCAAAAAAGGAACGGTTCGGTTAGACCAAACGAGAATAAAATGGGTGGATTTAGTAAGTCTATCCACTATAACCCATAGGCTATCATGACTCGAACGAGAACGGGGAAGGCCGTCAACAAAATCCATGGAAATTTGATCCCACTTCCAAATTGGAACATCTAAAGGTTGCAATAACCCACCGGGCCTTTGATGTTCGGCCTTGACAAGTTGGCAAGTCATGCAACACTTAACAAAGTTAGCAATATCAGATTTCATTCCCTCCCAATAATAAAGCCGCTTCATATCCGCGTACATTTTACTACTACCGGGATGAATGGTAAATTTAGAATGATGAGAATCTTCTAAAATATCTTTACGAAGATCACTAATATTTGACACGATAAGTCTACCAAATTTCCGAATGCCGCCACGAGAATCGATATCAAAGTCTTTCAAACCTTCAATATTAATTTTATCCTTAATATTTTGGCCAAGAAGAGCCAATTCGGGATCTAGCCTTTGAGCTTCAAGAATGCGGTCTAAAAGATAAGGATGAGCCTCAAAGCTACATAAAACAAGAGATGAACATAAATCGGAAATACAGTTTTGAATTTCACAAGTGGATAAAACCTCGAGATCATTCCATTCGGATATCATCATGGAAACGACCACTTGTTGCTTGCGACTAAGTGCATCGGCAACTCGATTTCCCTTTCCAGGAGTATAAAAAATATCAAGATCATAAGATGCAAGGAATTCGAGCCAACGCTGTTGACGCAAATTAAGTTCCTTTTGAGAGAATAAATATTTCAAAGACTTATGATCGGTGTAGAGAATAAATTTTTTTCCCAATAGATAATGACGCCAACTTCGAAGGGCGAAAATGTAGCCGCAAGCTCTAAATCATGAGTGGCATATCTAGTCTCGGCTGGCTTCAATTGCCTAGAAGCATAAGCAATAACATGTTCTTTGCCTAAGGATGGCACCCAAACCAATGCAACTAGCATCGGTATAAACAACAAAATCTTGATTTCCTTCAGGAATCACAAGAATAGGAGTATCGGAAAGGAGTTCTTTTAATTTCTGAAAAGAAGTTTCACATTTGTCCGACCAAATGTATTTAACACCTTTCTTAGTTTAGCTAGTGAGACGCACGGCAATTTTTGAAAAGTCCTTGATAAAACGACGGTAATAACCCACCAATCCAAGGAAGCTACGGATTTCCGTCACACTCTCCGATCTCTTCCAATCTTGAATCGCTTCAATCTTTGAAGGATCTACGGAAATTCCATATTCGAAAATAATATGACCGAGAAACTTCACACTAGATTGCCAAAAGTGGCATTTAGAAAATTTTGCTTTTAATTGATTACTCCTAAGAGTTTCCAACACAATCCGAAGATGCATTTCATGCTCCTCCTTGGTTTTAGAATACACAAGAATATCATCAATAAAGGTGAGAACAAATCGATCGAGAAAATCTTTGAAAACTCGATTCATAAGGTCAACGAAATAAGCCGGAGCATTCGTTAAACCAAATGGCATAACAAGCCATTCATAAGATCCATATCGAGTATGGAACGATGTCAAAGGAATGCTATCCTCTGCAACACGAAGCTGATGAAAACCGGTAGCTAAGTCCAATTGTGAAAAGACTCTAGCACCACTAAGTTGATCGAATAGATCATCAATCCGAGGTAAAGGATATTTATTCTTGATAGTAAGATCATTAAACTTGCGGTAGTCAACGCAAAGCCTAAGTGTACCATCGGATTTCTTCAGAAAAATAGCCGAAGCTCTCCAAGGCGAGGAACTAGAGCGAATAAATTGCTTCGTTTCCAAATCGGATAATTGTATGCGCATCTCCTCATTTTCTTTATTGGACAAACGATAAGGAGGACGAGTAATAGGTTGAGCCCCAGGAGTAAGATTAATTCTGAACTCAATTGCTCGCTTAGGTGGTAATCCTAAAACGGGCTCAAATATGTCGAAAAATTCACGAACAACGTGAATAAGAGAAATGACGTCTTCCTCATCATCATTATCATCATCACGAGGATTTAAAGAATATAAAGATGCAGATAAAGTGGAACCCGGATCTTTGAGAATAATAGAAATCTACTTAACAGATTGAGGATGTCGAAGATGAATAGTCCGCTCAGGACATAGGATATGAGCTTCATAACGGTTAAGCCAATCCATTTCCAAAATCATTCCAAAGCCTAAATAACGCATGACATGCAAATCGGCTAGGAAAGAAAAATCGCATAAAATAATCTTGACATCCTTACACAATAAACTGAGTGTTGCGGATCCACCAACCGGATTCGCAATTCTCAAAGAAGTCATTAAAGCAACAACACATAAAGAAAAAGTATCAACAAGCTCTTTTGATATAAAAGAATAGGATGCTCCCATATCAAAAAGAACTCGAATAAGTTGATCACGAAATATAATAATACCATCAAGGATAGAATGAAATATACCTTGACCATGAGATGCGGGGCTTGGGCAACGTTTAACTTTCCCTCCTTCTTGCCTTCAAGTTTGAGGCATTGATGGTATAATGATCCGGGCTCTTACGATAGCGACAACAACGGGGCTTTGAACACTTGTTTGCAAAATGGTCCCTAGACCCACAGTTGAAGCATTTTCCACTACTAGGAGAAGGAGCCTTTGCAGCAAGAGTTGCTTGCTTATCCTTTTTGTTGGGATAAGGACCATTGAATTTGTTTGGCCTCTTCTTGTTGTTGAAGTTTGGGTTGGAACCCACCACTTCAACATCATTTTCCCTATCCACTTCTTCAAGACGAAGAGCGATGTCAATGAGTTGGTCGAAGGAAACTTCTAATTTTAGAAGTAATGGCTTCTTGAGATTTTTGTTTAAGCCATAGACAAATTTTTGGTTCTTCTTCAATGGGGTGTTGATGTATTCAACCCTGTACTTGGAAAAAGATGCGACATAGTCTGTCACAGAAGATTCACCTTGAACAAGGTCTACAAAACGGCGAGCCAAAGTCACCTTCTCAGCTTCTAGCACAATTATAATTTGAAGCGTTCTCGAAATTTCTCCCAAGTGAAATCCGCTTCATTGATTTCAGAAATAATAAGTTCATACCAGTCCAATGCTCTTTCTTGGAGCATACTAGAAACTACCTGAACACGATGAAGATCAATAAGATTCATGCGAGAAAAGATTCTATCGCACGATCTCAGCCAAGCCTGGACTTCGATAGTAGTCTCGGAACCTTTGAATAGCTTCCCACCCAAATTGGTATAATCGCTGCACAAACGTGCAAGTCCAGACCTAGGGTGAGTAGACTCTGGATTAGATCCGGCAGCTTGAGCATTCCTCACTACGTCAAGAAGCTGCTGGGCAGACATAAATACTCCATCCTGGGGAGTAGCACGAGATTGACTGGCGTTGGGACGACCAGGTCTAACCAATTCTCTTCCTTTTGAAAGAAAGAAAGAAGAAGAAAAAGGGTATTCACGAAATGAATATCAAGCAATCTTGATAGATAAAACAAGGAAACATAGAAAAAATAGGATGAATCGGTACGAAGACTCGAATTAAATCCTAAAGCACAATTCCTAAGATAGACTTAGGACGATGATCCTTGCTAGATTATTCTACATTGTTCTGAACTTTGGCTCTGATACCAAGCTGTGACGCCCCACCTCTATACCCACGCTATCCAAGAACACTACGGAGCAATGCTCTCAACTAGCATGGAAAATAAGGCTGTTGAGGAGCGACCATCCATGCAATTACTTTGTGCGAGCACCGCTATGTCGGATAGTATAACATGCATTTGATTTCGAGAGAAAATCCGATACACCGATACAAACTCAAAGCTACTACACAGTGGCTATAATAATCTTAGAAAACAAATATAGAAATAAAAATAACACAAATCAGTCACAGACATCCATATCACAAAGGCGGAAAAAGATATGAATATACAACACATGAAAGTGTACATCAGAGTAGTGGTCAGAAAGATCCACAATAACCCAAAAGAATAGCAACATGTTCTATACAAAAGAATAAGTATATACTATAGAGTCTATATCTCAAATGTTTACAACAAAAACTACTAATCTAAGTAGCTAGCCAAAAGTCAGAGTAATGAATCCTTGGGGAGAAGTCAAGCAGAAGCACCTGTAACATCTCGGTCTGACCCGAGTATTATTTCATAAGAAAATAATAAAAGGATCAGTCTAGCTATAAATATGAGATGACATGATATAGAATAAGAGATATGGCATAAACATATAATAACCATAATGGCATACCACTTTAAGTATGTAATTGAAAATCAACATGAGATTAGTCAATATCACAAGAATCTTCTTAAAGATCCAAAAAGGGTTTCATACCCAAAACTTGTATTCACAACAAGTCAATGACACACGAATTCACCAATGCACAAAAACTGATAAATCATATCAATGAAAATCACTAAAATTGCTGAAGCACAAATTCCAGAAATCAACACACAAAATCCAGAAATCATAAAAAAAAAGGGGAGGGAGGCCTATCACAAGAACAGGAGCATGAAAACTCACCAACATATGTATCACACGAACGAGATGCTATCTCATGGTAGCTAGCCATTAATTTTTGACACACGAACGGCCCGAAGACCATGGGGTGCTACCCCACATGTGTGAGTCGAAATCACACGGAAACGGGGTCTAGTCTCCCTCGCAGACAAAGAGACATCGCACCATTGCTAGTCTAAATCACAAAAAAAGGATCGCCATGATCATCAAGAAGTGTCAATTACACTAAGAAAGTAAATATATGAGTTTAGCTTCATGTCCCATGACCACTAGCTTGACTAAATATTTACGAACAAACTGTAGATCTTCACTAGGAAATTGTCACAAAAAGGCTCAATCGAACAAGTCCAAGAATTAACCGACGAAGCAAACGCAAGCGTTTCATACCACTTGTTTTTCTAAGCCGTTTAATTCGATTTCTCATCCGAGTGAAGTAAAGGCTTGTATATACTAATAGATTGGAAAACGGTTTAAGAAAAGAGCTTAGTAATAAAATAGTTTTGAAATCGCTTTGATGAAAGAATTTTGATATTTACTACTAGTATTGAAACCTTTATATTTTTAAAGTGACAAATCACAAAAATGATTGTTAAACATTCAATCACCGCATTCGAAGACGTGAATAAAATTCAAACAAATCGATATCAAATCCATCAAAATGGATATTTCGAAAATTCCCAAAGAAAATGTCATCAAAATCGATAATAAACGATAACAACAATAGGGAAACAACACGAATCGATTAAAGTTGGAAATTCAACAAAATAGGCAATATAGGCAAAGTTGGCAAATAGGAGCAGGTCGGTCAACCAGACTCCCTGAGTCGGTTGACCGAACCAAAGATGGAAGTGCACGGGTAGCAGGTCGGTCGACCGGACCCTAAGTTCGGTCGACCGGAGCCTGTAACCTGCACTTCCAAACCAGAGGCAGGAAGTGCTCGGGTAGAAGGTCGGTCGACCGGACCCTGAGCTCGGTCGACCAGAGCCTGTTGCCAGAACTCCCATGCCTATCAAATAAATGCCATTCCCTTCCCAATTGCTATCGGTCGAGCAACGGCACTAAGGGTTTACGCCAATCGACTACCCGACCATAGAAGCTCTTCGGTTCATCACCAAAAACATGATCAAGACATCAAAGCTATGATTTTTAAAGAATTGAACTCAAAACACTAAAATTTGGAATATTCACCAAATCAATCCAAACCGAAAGCAATTGCACAAGAATAAGTGTTAGGAATTCATACCTAACAATCAAAGAAAGTTATAGACTAAGATGTGAGATAAAAATCTCACCTTTTCACAAAAACAGTGAAGAAGAAGCTTGATAGCAAAGGGAGAATCAACCACTCTTCAACACAACCCAAACGAGCTTGAATCTATGCTAAAAAAGAAGAACATTCCCAAAGTTAGGTTTAGGAATTTCTGCAATTGATAAGAGAATGAGTTGGAGAAGAAGAAGAGGCTTACCAAAGTTTCTTCATTAGTTTGGAGCTAGAGCTTGATTTGCAAAAGAAAACTAGGGCTTGAGCTTCAATTTCCCATTCCACTCTTCATTGTTATAAAAGCTTGAGTATTAGGAAAATAGAAAGGAAGTAAATGAAGAGGAGAGGGTTGGGACTGAGTTAATAAGTGGGGTTACAGGGCTCAGCCCAAACCAAAGCCCTAAGTGAAAAGTGGAAAATTTCCACTAACTCCAAACATATCAAAGTTTATACTCAAAAAGATCGCAAACGGCGTTTTGAACTCAATGGAAGTGGTCCCGAGTCCTAATTCGACCGTATGCAAAAAGTATCTTTTCAGACCAAATTCCGAGTATCGATAAAATATTAAAATAAAATATTTAAATATAAAACCGATAAATATGCAGGTTGTTACAATAGGCTTCAGAACCACTGCTAAAGTTCGCCCCGCATCACTATCTCCGACCACTGGAGGCAGCCTCCTCTTGCCAGAACCCTCGCATATCCTCCATCGTTCTTTTCCCTTGACATTAGTTCACCTCGATGCTAGCACAACAAGGAAATCACCTATGAAACAATTTTGACCCAAACGCAACCACAACCCCTAAAATCAACTCGATCAACCCCCACGACACTTGATAAATACTCCAAGTATTTTTCCATCACTCATCACTACCCAATCTCCTTCAGTCACAATTTCAAAAATCAATTCCATGTCGATCATCAGTAATTGCGAAATATCCCAATACTGGCCATCCCACAATATCTCTCAAAATATTATCTTAAAAATCAAGATTTTAGTTTTAGAAATCCTAATCTACGATGACAAAACAGAGAATACACCTGAAACAACCAATTATCTTAATTGAGATTTTTGATATGTTTTTAAATCTACTGTTCTTCCTCTTTTATATCTCAATGACCATCAGAAACTTGCAGGAAATATTTTTAATTCCATTATCTTGTTTTTACTATCAGGATTTGTTTTTATATCATATCTTAAAGAAGATTTGAAGAAGTGAAATTTTGATTTTTGAACATTTTAAACCTATAACACTAAGAACAGAACAATTTCATGGTTCCAGACATGATTTTAGTCATTCATAGGCAATAGTGCAAAAATTAACTTAGCTTTTAAATTTTCAAAAGTTTAATCACCAAACATGCTGAGGACAAAGAACTATATTTGTTTCCAGGCTCTTGAATTTCCAGACATGCAGAGAACAGTCCTATTGTTTTCCTGGAACTTTGCTTCCAGGTTTGTTAAATCTTCTTTTTATTGTCAATGGCAGTTTGTAATAGATGTATATATATTTCCTTTCAACTTAGCTTGTTCGAATGGAATAAATGAAGGTAAGTGGAGGTATGTTTATATATATAAGGAGGAGTAGGCTGCATTCTATAGCAAGTTTCTCTGTTTTGTTTTCTCTTTACTTTTGTACTGATTTGATTTTTATATAAAAAGCTTTGATTTGATATTTTATGTGCTTGAGTTGAAATGTTGTATGCTTGCATTTAATTGTTTGTTCCCTCTTTTGTTTACATATACTTTCATATGAATTAAAATATATGTATGTATACATGTCCTTATGTATATACTTGGCCTTTTTCCAATGTATAAATACATATGCCTCACATGTATATTCACTATATATATATATATATATATATATATATATATATATATATATATATATATCTTCCATCATATATGTACAATTTTACATATTTATTCTATTCTCCACAATGAAGCTTTTAACCTTTTCTTACATATATATAAAGATCTTATATTCATAATAAATGCATTTACTCACACGTTTGTTATCCTGACTTATATGTATTTTCATTCATACCTTTTACAAACTTTCCTATATTTTACTTCATATGGATATATACACATATATATTTATATAGTTATGTATACTATAAGCTTGTATAGATCCATTTATATATCTATGGATATATTTTTTCTTGAATTTAAATGGTGAAATATATTACTTATTTATTTACTATAAGATTTATCATCTCTAGAGATTTTATAATTCAACATTTATTATAACTTTAAATCAATTTATATATCCAGATACCTTACATACCAGAACTCATGCATTCGACTTATAAAGTTAATATCCCAATGTTTAATCCAGTTAATTATCCGATTAACAGACGTTCAAAAATCCGGGTCATCATAAAAATTATTCTTTTACGCATTGTGCCTTTTCTTGTTTTCAAATGGACATATTTCTTCACGGATAGGCATGCTTTAATGAAAAGGCGCAACACTTTGTGAAATCATTTCACAACTATTAATACAAGTTTCAAGCAATCATAGCTTAATTCTCTCACTCTCTTGAATCTAATATTTCTTATTTTATACACTTGATTGCATATTCTTACTCTCTTAAGATCAAATTGCTCCCTAAATCAAACACTTTTATATTTGTTATTTTTAACTAAAACCTCTATGCATACTTTACTAATATTTGTGAGGGTTGTAGCATGTGTACTAAAGTTAACAAATTTGTATTTGGAGAGACACTTTTGTTGATGTTCTCTTTTACTTGAAATCAAATGTATTAAGAAGATGTTGTGTAGTTGAAGTCCAGTGTTGGCATTAGGTGGTATTGTAAGGTAATTCATTCGAGTAAAGTTAGGATACCGTGTTTGTGAAATGCTGTTTAGGGAGACACAGGAATAAAGCAGGATGTGGTTCGGACCAATATAAAATCGATTATGTACTTTACATTTTCGATGCAATTTACTATTGCTAATTACCTTTGGATGTACACACACTTATTGGCTACAATCAATCCCTCCAACGTGACTTTCAACTTCTCACTTATCGTTTCAAGCCTTTACTAATTGTTAACTGTCTAAACATTCGATGGATCCATGGTCAAATCATGGTGGTCAAAAGTGGCACTTAAAAAACTTCTCCTTTAACTTATATTGACTTATGTTCTCTAGAAATAATCTATAGTGCATTTCATGATCTTATTCATTCTTTAAGTAAACCTAAACTCCATCGATGAAGATCAACATAAATTTATCCAACTGATAATGAAACGCCCATTCATCAAATCTACATTATTGTAGAGGCGTTCCTCAAACAAAAACATATTAATAGCCACTCATTTGAAAAAAAACTTTGCTACTAAGGTTGTGAAAGGAACATTATGCTCATCAATCCTTAGGTGATGGAGGCATGTAAACTAGCCCAATCGAACTATGTAAACACTCTGACTCCATTCATATAGTTGGATATTTCATCAATCCTTACTAATGGATATTAATTCTTCATGGTCACTTTATTCAACTTCCTATAGTTGATATATAGTCAAAGAGAACCAACGTCTCTCCAAAGTGAACAACTTGGTTTGGCGAAACTTTTATGCTTAGGTTCCACTAACTCACTTTGGTTCTTCCATCTCCTTCACTGGCATTTTACTTGATGGCATATTAACTCATTGTGCATTTTGGTGTAAGATCTATATGGAATTATATAGCCCTTTTTAAAGGGAAATCATTAGTTCAAAAACATATGCAAACACTCTAACAACAAAAACATTTGCAATCGCACCATATTTGATTTTGAATGCAAGTAAAGTGCGAATAGACATGTCCTTTGTCCTATTCAACTTTACGCTAAATTTTTCCTCAATATTAAGGTGTCAGAGTTAGACTACTCTATTGACCAAAAGATCCTAGCATCAAAATTGACCACTAATCACTTATCAAAATAACTCCATATCTTATGAAGTCAAAACATAAGAATCATAAGCAAAAGTTTCCCCTCCCCACCTAAAACAAAATCTACTTTATCACATTTCAACCCGAGAGTGGCATAATCCTCTATCGGATTAAACATATTAAGGGATATAACTAGGTATTTAACATCCGGGCCAAGTCTATCAACTAAGTCCTTTAATATAAAGGATTGTCCAGCACCGATGCCATAAAATATGGTAATTGTAGTGTCAAAATGGGGACTATACCTTGGATGTTGATTCTAATTCTTATTTCCTCAAGTATGGGACTATTGGACGGTCCTTCTAATGCAAAAACAATAACTAGTGCCAAATAAAGGCATTCATGCTTCTTGTGTCCCATTTTCTTGCAATTATAGAATTTCATCTTCTCTTTGGCCTTCAATGCCTTGCATTTATATTTGTAATGCCCTTTCTTATAACCGTAAAATGTAGCTTTTGAAACATCAGTCTTCTATACCTTGCCCTTTGCTTGAACCTTCTTTCCATTGCCTTTTTGAAATGGAGTGGCCTACTTCTTTATCTCAACTTTAGGTTTCTCAATCCCCTTCCCATCTTAATGTAAACCATCATACCTCTAAGCCATCTCTACCATCATCTCCAATGAAGATAAGAGATAAGCCATTACCTTGTGACTAAGCCCTTTCTTTAAGCCATAGATGAACTTCTTATTCTTTTTCAATAAGATGTTAATATAATCCATACCATACTTCTCTACTGAGTTAAAGAATTATAAGGATTTTGCAAAATACATCTACCATTACCTTAAATCTTGAAATTTTCTACATAAAGCGTTCTTCTTAGAATTAGGAATGGACTGAGTCTCAAGCTTCTCTTAAAACTAATCCCAGATAATGACCCCATATGGGTTCTTTGTTATATCAATCTCCCATCAACCTTAGATAATTAAGAAATAAAACCACTTTATTACTTTTTAGTTTTTAACTCAAAAATATTATCCTCCGTTAAATCTCAAAAATCCCTTTATTATTATTTGTCTTCAAATAGTAATAATTTAACCTAAAATACTACTGTAAAATGCCTCTTTTGTATTCTCGAAATAACTCTCATTTCTACTACTTTAAATAAAATTAATAACATCATTTCCCCATAAACCCCATAAAATTAATCGTATTATTATTTTCTCAAATATAACAATAGTTTACTGAAAAATCATTTTATTATTTATTACATCCCACATTACTTAATAAATAATGATAGTTTCTCAAAATTTACAATAAAATAATTTTTTTGTTATAAATTTACATATTTTCCCAGAAATTTATAAATAATAACCTTACTAAAATATTACACATCAATTTTAGTACAAATTATTGATTACAATTACTTATAAATTTCAAATCAAAATTTGTAAATAATCTTATTTATTCCATAATTACATATTTATAGTAATTCTCCATTAATTATTTTACCAAATTAAATAGAATATCCATCATCTGACATGCACTAATTAAATAGGTAAATAGGTAAAATAACCATAAAGTACGTAATCCTTTGATGCACCTAGCAGTCATGAGTAATACAATGCCTAACATTTGGAGAGCTTTACGTAGTCTGTTCTCAAAGGATGTATAGATATCCTTTCTCGAATCATCTTGACTAGAAATATTTAAAATAAAATGTTTTTTATATTATGATTAATTACTCTACAACTATATGCAACTATAATCACATGAGATTTCATTTTAAGATTTTCTTATTTATATACTTTTAATTACTTATTAATCATGTCACTATATAAGTATATAATAGAAATCAAATACTTATATTGCGGAAAAAAATTGATCATGAAGTTAGATATATGTAACAAATTACATAATTTCCCTTAGGGCATACCCCTAACTCTATCAATCTCCTACATGCACTTAGGGTCAATTATGGAATCTTATTCCTATTCTTCCAATTAGTTTTAGAGCTAGTCCCTTTGTGAATGGATATGTTAAATTTTCTTAGCTATCTACTTTTTAATAAACTCTCCTGAACACTGATAAATTGTATTTGTCATATGGAACTCTTTTGAGTATGTTTCTTGATTTCTAGTAAGCTCTAGGTTCTTTTGCAATCTTTATTACGAGTTATCTAATGACAATATTAAGTGATTCTCAACATTTGGAATCATCTTCGGCTCGATTATAAATTTCTTTATTTATATATATATATGCATTTTTTTATTGTGGCGTTATTTAAGGTGAAGTACGTAGGCTATTCGTTGAATCGGCCATAACTAATGTCTAGAATATTTCCAACTTAAAGCTCCTTAACTAAGGTTAAATATGAATTTTTGATTGACATAATATGCTCAATATCATTTATGAAGTTTGAGTTTGAATATTTCTTCATTAAGGAGTTTATTATTTCTATAAACAATTCCCTAGTAATTCGCAAATATTCCTAAATACTTTTACCTACCATTAAGCGATCTCAATTCGGATTTGATACTCTCTCAATGTACCAATTACATAAGCGATTACCGATATAGTACACATCATAACATGTATTATAATTGTTATTACTAATGCAAAAGGAATTTATCTCATATGCTTTACATTAAATATTTCAATATGGTATCTGCATATATCCTGTAGGATAATTCCAACATCCTTTTATACTGTTTATAACGATGTCATTTTAAATTCCAATGTGAAGTATTAAACAACACAACTAAAATTATTGTAACATGGGTATGTCGTTAACAATCATAAGTTTGCTATTTAATTAAATTTTTAGAAATATTCTGCCATCTTTATAGTTCTTTCATGCAAACACACACTTTCCCTGCATTTTGATTGAAAATCAAAGTGTTTGATTTTTCTTTCAAAATATTTTCTCAACCCTTATGCTTGTTAAACAATAATTTGTATTAGTGCTTGGATCTTATCCGAAACTCCACAAACTTAATATCGCTCTCATTGACTTTGAGACACTTTGCTTATTTCAACATATATTTACCAAAACTCAAAATCATATCAAATGATAAATTTGCAAGAAAAATCCAAATTAATTTCAAAACTTTGAATGATGAAAATTTTCATTAATTTCAACAATTAAAATTTGAGATGTCATTCTATCAACATAGTTTACTATATTCCAACTGCATTGTTCTTCTTCTCAAAGACACTTTTGTGCGTAATGGATCATATTCCTTCGGGTACAACTATCAAAATCATACTTTGATAATGCACTTGGAATCCATTATAGATTTGCGCATCGTGCCATATTGCAAAGTCAATACTCTCTATGGCTTATTGACAACTATGGAAATTCTTTTCTCAACATCGATTAGAAACTTGCAGTCTCTCTTAATATACTAGAATCATTATTAGACATTATAATGTGATGTATCTATTTAGGTTTTGTCAACTTCATTTCATCTTATGTAATCCTTGTTATCTTTCGGTCGTATCTAAATCGATTTTATACTAATAATTTCTAAAAGAAATTCCTTCATCATGAGTTGGTGTTTCCTGAAACAACAGTTGCTTCTCTGTTTAATGAAATAGGCATTTAGAAACATTTTATGAACTACCTATATATATGATTCAATTCTTAGTTTATAAAAATTTGTGTTCATAACATTAGTTGCTCAATCATGTTCGCCTGCCCCAAACTTCTTTAAGGAGATCTACTCAAGATCCCCTACGAACGAATATTACATCCAGCCTCTTGACTTACATAACCTGTTAACTCTTTGTCCTAGGATATATAAGGGTTTCTTATAAACTTTTATCTTGTATGATCTCGTAAACTATGCTTTGGATAAAACTGATTTTTAACCTATGTACTTATTCTTAAGTACACATCATAGCATAAAGAAGTTAACTCAACTTCACTCATTATCAATCGTCCTTTAGCCAACAAAGCCTGATTAATCTTAAACGATATCTCATTATGTATTATAGGAAGGACTGACTTTTGAGATTAGATCTTACCCATTTTTGGTACTTTGGACCCCTTTTCAATACGCTTACCTATTCATTCAAATCGAATATTTATTTTCTTTGCATGATATGTTTCCCGAGTTCATTTTATATTTGATGAACTTATCATAATTAAACTACTTATGTATCAAATATGTGACGATCCAGAATTTTAGAGAATTCAAATTTGGATATTTAATTGATTTTAAATATTTAAAAGTTAATTTTTAACTTGAATTCAAATATTATTATTATTTACCAATTAAGTTATTGGATTTAATAAACTGAAATTGGGTAAGTTATTGAACCTTCAGTTTTAAGTCTGTTAATAATAATTTAAAGGCTTGTAAAATTTATGTTGATAGTAATAAAGATAGTAAAAGTGTTAAAATTGAATTTGGAAGTGTTTTGTTCAGTTTTGGAAATATATCGTTTAAATTGGTATTTAAAAATAGCCTTTCGAGGCACAGTCTTGGAATCCGACGAAACCAATACTATTGGATCCATAATATTGTATTATTATAGGATTTCAAATTACGCAGTGTTTGCAGTTGTCGTGTGATTGTACGGTAAGTACACGCGCTGAAACTTACACCGAAAATTAAATATAATAATTGGGTCAAAAAGCTATTTTCTCCATACGATCGATTTAGGACTCGAACCTATTCCAATGCGTTCGGAATAGTGGTATAACATTATGAATGCCTAGCGGCGTGCCACGGTAGAAGGTCAAGATTTTATGTTGCGATATCAAGTCGATTTAAGAATTTAAAATTTATGCATATTTATTTATAACTGATTAACATTATTATTCACCATCAGGGCTTTTTCGGCTCCCTTAAATCATTGCCCCCTACATTGTAATACATGCTTGTTTCTTCTTTCGCATTAATGACTCATCTTGTCTCCCTCCTCTTCCTTTTAAAATCCCGAGCTCTTAGCCTTCCTTTTAACGAAGATAGCTTAGTTCCCAAATTCAAAATCATATCTTCCCTTCTTGAAAAAAGGGATCGCGCATTCATTCCTTTTCTCTTCCTCCAAATGATACCACTTTCTCTTCAAATCTCGCGGCTACACAATTAATCTTGAGCAGTCGAATTTGGGTAGGGGAATGAACAAACAAATCAGTTTGTTCATATAGATGCCCAATATGAAGTGCGTTATGCTTCCCTTTCACTCGATCGAAACATGAAATCGTGAGATCAAGCTTCGTAACCTGGAAGGCGTTGTCGGCTTCTTTGGCTAGGGTTCAATGAATGGAAGGGGAGGCTCGCGAATGGGTTCTCTAGCATTGGGGGATTTGCATCTCGGCGTCAAGACGAGGGAGTGGAAGCGACGACGAGGGGAGCTTGGCCAATTGCTATGTGCGAGTCTGGCGATAGAAGTAGGGAGGTAAAGGTAGTTTATTCTTAATTAAATTTATTAAATATATATATGAGATATAAATTTACAGTAAGATACAAAACAATTCATTTTTGAAATTCAATATGTATATATAGGCTAGAAAGGAAATTCTAAAATGTTGAATAGTTATATAAAATTAGATTTTTGAGAACTATAAATTAATTTTTAGTATATGGGTTTCAAAAGAAAAGAAATAATTATTTATTTTTGGAAAATTGGTTTGAATAAAATAATTGGCAAATCAAATTTTATTAAATGGTAATAAAGTATGTGGTTAATTGAATTATCAAATGGAAATTTAATTGTTCAATTGACTCGTATATTAATAAAACATCTAATGTTTATATAAGGTCAAAAATAATGAAGAACAAGCTGGTTTGGATTGGATTGCAAATTTAAAAAGCAAAGGTGAGTTAATCTCACTCATCTGGGTTTTATTTAAATTTAAATGGTTAAATTTAAATAATTAGTTGAATGATTTAATTGATTTGATGTGTTATATTATATATAGTAGTATATAGTATATATTGGAGTGATTGGTTTCCTGCATTATATAGCGGATGAGACCCTATATGCCGCATAATAGCGGATGATATTATATTTAGAACCCATATACCGCGATATTCCACCTTGAAGTGGAATTGGTATTTTATGTTGTGCTAACGTCTGTGGATGCAGGGAAACAGGTTGAAGGGATCCAATTGGATTACTCAAAATTATTTAGATTGTTTAATATTTTGTGTTGTGAATATTTGATATTTTGTGATGAATTATATTGATAGTTGGAAATGTTGGATACTATGGTTGATTTAAAAAATTTCTGTGAACTGAGTTATCAAAATCTATAGAGATGGGATGGATTTCTGAGAGAAAATAAAAGAGTGAATTTTGAGTAAAATAAGCGTAGAATTTTGAATAAATTAACAATGAATTGAAAAGGAATAAAAAGTGATTTGTGAATTCTGATAAATTAAATTCCAAGTGCGAGAAATAAGATTTGAATAAATAGGAATAAGTGATTTTATTTTTAAACTCAAGCGATATTATTTCCAGAAATAAAGAATTTATTTTGAAATTCAAGGTTTAAATTTATTTGAAAGGATAAGGAAGAAATTTAAAAAAATGAAATCGGCATTTTCAGTTAAAATTTTTTAAATCATAATGAGGAAATAAAAATCTGAAGTCAATGGGTTTTGAAATAAATGAGTAAGTAAACGAATTTATTTCAAAATGGGGTAAATTGAAAATCAATTTGGAAATTGATTTAAGTGTTTGAAATTGGAAATTTAAAGGAGAATGTGACTATGAAATTTATAAACTGGGTTTATAAAAACAAAGTAAAATATCAGTGGATATTTGGAAAAATAAATTCACGGTGTGAATTTATTAAAGGAATGGGTAAATTTGTTTAAAAATAAATAGTGATTTATTTTTTAAAAATGTGAAAGAGAAGTGTATTTCCCTGGATAGCCAAGTACGTTTTCGACGCAAATTTTGTTAAAAATTATAAGTTGTTTTAAAATTATGTTTAGAAACTTATTATTTCTAAATGTTTAAATTTTAAAGTAAGTATATTTTTCTAATTCATTATAGCAGTAATATTTAAAGGTGGCTTGGTATTATGTTTTAAAAGTTAGAAATTTAGTTTTATATTGTACAAAGTAGTTTTATTTTAAATATTCTTAAAGTATATATATTTTGAATAAGTGTTAAATTAATTTTTAATTTAAATGTTTTAAAGGATATTTTATAATAAAAATTTTAAATTATTTTAAAAATCTAAAGTTTTGTGCTTGGTGTTTTCAGTGGAAATAAATATTTGGAAATTTATTTCATGGGAAAAGTGTGGTTTGAAAAATGTTTTCTAAAGGGTTGAAAATGGAAATGTATCTTGCGAAGATATTTTGGGGTAAATAAATAATTTAGGAGAAATTATTTTTGTTTGACGGTTGTTGTGAATATTAATTGATAGTTAAATAACCGACTATCAATATTGGCCAATGCGTTGATCGTTTCGAAAAGACCGGGATCGGGTTTGCTATATTACAGCATGATATAATCAATTTGAGTGTGGTTTTCGCACGCTGGTATTCCAGACTGACTCGAGGGTTATATCACTATAATGCTCCGGTCAGATCGAGTATTATAGGATACAGGAGAGGATGTTGTGGAGCTAAGGAGACGAGCTGGATGGCGATACGTACTTCCGTATTTGTGTTAAATATTCCGTTGTGTATCCAGATTGTAAGGACAGGTTATGATTACTGCCCAATTGTGGGTTATGTATACTCTGATGATGTATGTATAAACAAATGTATCTGTTCTTTTGTAAAGATCATTTATTATATGTTATATTTTATTCTGCTACGATGGTTAGATTCTGATGTTGTTTTCTATTTTCTTCTTCTACCTCTTCTTCTTTAACCCAAATGGTTCGTATATCCGTACATCTTTAGTTGATTGAGGGAGTATAGTGTCGACTCTAGGGGTACGGATTTGTGGGCCATCACATTTGGTATCAGAGATGAAAGGTTAAGCGAGAACCTTGGCTCTGGTAGGGATTACTCATTAAATAGAGTCTATAGTACTCTAGATGAGTTTAAGCATATTAATAGATATGAGCACGTATTTATTAGTGAATATAAATTGTTTTAATATTGTGTTGATCTAAATTATTATTTGAACCTTGAAATAAGTTAAAAATGGAATCTGGATTCAAAATTAAATGGTTTAAAGATATAAATTGATTTGATTTAAAGGATTAAATCAACATTTAAAATTTAACTCGAATTTATATAATTCGGGATGGTTTAAATTTTAAATTTGAATTGAATTAGTTCAAATTGGATTTGATTTGAATTAATTGGAATTGAGTTAATTTAAATGGAAGTGAAAATTTAAATTGAGTTGATTGGATATGGAGGTTGGGAATTGAGCAGTTTGACTCTAGACTATTTTTACAATAAATTGTTTTAGTACAAATCTATTTTTCCAAGTTATTTATTACATATACAACCTTTCTTATTAAACCCAAAACTATCTTAAACTTATTTTATAACTACTTTTGGAATTATTTAACTATTTTGTAACTGTTTTACAAACTAACTATTGTTTTTCTTCTGTTTTATAACTAATTACTGTTTTAAACTATTTTGTAATTATCTAACTGTTTTATAACTATTTGACTATTTTCCGACTATTTTATCGTTATTTAACTATTTTATAGCTATTTTATAAACTAATAATTATTTTTCAACTATTTATTTATTTAAAAAAAATTAAGCTATTTTCTAAATTGAAGCAGGTCAGAGTGCAAACTGTTTATGATTAAATTACCCAATTGAGATAAGGATTAAAGTGATAATCCAAATGGGATTGAAGCAATTGTAAATAAGTGAATGAAAATTAAAGTGAATGAGAATAGAAAGGGAATTTTTTGGCTAATAAATCAATGACGATAGATACGTACACATATTATTCTATTCGCATAATGGTTTGATCCGGATTCGAGCATAGAATTTCGAGATAGTTTATCGATCCAAGTTGGGATTGCGGCGAACCTGGATATGGATTTTTGATTGATTCTGAATATTCTCTATCATAGCTAGGCTATGCAAGGAGAATGACGGTTTCTGATCAAGAAACCAGATCTTTGTCTGCACTAGGAAGTCGGGTGGACGATACTAGTTCGGAAGTGAAATTGTGTGATCGAGTGAGTGATCAGATTGGTATAGCATATGGATGATAGGTGTACATCGTATGGGTTTGAATGAAATTGATATTGGAAATTTGTGGATAAGAAATGTGAAATGGTTTTTGAAACGAAAGGTATATTTTGTGAAACATATGATTAAGTAAAGTGGAAATTGGATATTTCTATGGTAAAAAATTATTTTATGGAAGTAAGTAAGATGGTAAGTGACTTTATAGAGTAATAAAATTTGAATATTTGATTTTGAATAAACAAAGTTATATATCTTTGTTATATAAGACAAATCTCCCCTTAAAAGGGTTTTGAAAGTGTTTGAAGTATAAAAGGAGTTTTATACAAGTTTGAAATGATCCAAAGTTTTTTAAAAATTATATATATATATATATATAAAGGATCTTATGAGGATTTTGGAAAAAGGTTTTGGGAACCTTTGGATTCGGAAAGGCTTTTGATTTTTGGGTAAAATCAATATTGGAATTTGAAAATCCTAGTTTGAGAATTATCGATTTTGGGATAATCGATTTTGAGAAAAGGAGATTTATATGAGATTCATACTAGGTGTATGATTTGGAAGATACTATATGTGTATAGTATAAAGTGTTTTGACAATGGCTCTGGGGGAAAAGGCGCTCCCTTGAAATGAACTTCTCAGGAGTGCCACAAGATGGTACTGCCTTGAAACCTAAGGGGGGGTTCTAAAGTTGATCCTATGAAGAGTCCGGACAAAACTAGTTTTTGAGGATTATGTGTAGTGTGTAGCGAAAGTCGAGGGCGCTAAGGCCTACAGAGGCATTTGGGTTATGCTGTGAGGACATTGTAACTAGATGTCACTACGATCTACTGCAGACCATAGCGAAAGTCGTGTGTGCGGCTGAGAGCCAACAGTCTACGTTTGATTTTATATCGGTAGACTGCGACCTATGGCAACATAGCGAAAGTCATATGTGCTGCTGAGAGCCAACAGTCTGCGTTTGATTTAGACTGCGACCTATGTGGGAGTGGAGAAGTTTCATTTTTGACAGTGAAAATCGAGGGCGCTGATGCCTACAATTACATGGACTTTTGCTGTGATGGCAACGTAACCCTGAAATGTAACTGCGATCTGTTGTGGGTTCCATGGACTTTTGCTGCGATGGCAACGTAACCCAGGATGTAACCGCGACTATGGATGGGGATGATGATTTCCAGAGCATTCTCACCAAAGATATTTCCTCTATTTTCAAAAAAAAATGTTTTCGATATTTTCAATAAAATTATTTCCCAAGTATTTTCACTGGATGTTGAAAATGGGTCTGCTAAGTATTTATAGATTTTCAGTCCTATGCCTGATCAACGTATGACCGAATTTCTGAGAGAACAAGGATGGACTGGTTGAGACATCGAGTTATAAGAAGTATTTTTATAAAAAGCTATTTTAATAGTATTATGTGAATTTAAAAGTATTTTTAAAATTTTAAAATAAAAGAGTAAGCTGCTATTCGAGAAGAGTTTATAAACACCTGACACGATAAATTGACACAGTATTGTTTTTAAGGTGGGTGAATGAAATAATTTTACCCAAAATATATTTTGATATAAAAGAAATATTTTCTTAAATTGTTATATAACTTGGATGTTTGGATGATAATATTTTAAACAAATAAAGATTGGAATGACTTGCATGATCAAATGGGAATTTGTATGAGCATAAATTATACAAATGAATTATAGTTAAAATTTGATTTAAATCGAAATTTGAAAATTTAGAACCCTGGAGATTTGGAAGTGTTTTTCGAAGTGTTTTGAAGATAAATAATAGCATTATTATTTTGGAAGTATTTCTGAAAGGAAACTGTTTCAAATAAATTTTGGGAAGAGATATAGCATTGAGCTCACTTCAGTCGCTGGAAAATAATTTTGGTGATGACTGCAGCATCATCGATGTTCATTTTCGAGTTTCCAAGAGAGGAATTGCTACCAAATTATTTTGAATTGAAATTGTTTATAAAAGTTGGGTTGATTTTAGAAATGCAAAGGATTTTGAGAAATAAATAAAAAAATCTACAAACTTGAATTATCAAATAGGTTGAACCCTATAAATTAAGTGAAGTGATTTTTGGAAGGTAAAAATTAAATATTGAATTAAAAGTGGAAAATGAACTAATTTGAATAAATTGGTTAAGTGAGTATGTTAATGGAAGTTTAAACTGGTTAAATAAAAGTTGAATTGTGAGTAAATAAAATTGGTTTGCGAGTTAAATGATAGAAATAGAACTTGAGTATAAATAATATTCATCGCATATTGTAAGTGGATTAATTATGAATTGAAATTGTCAAATGAAATGGAATTAGATTATAATAGAAATGATTTGAGTTGCAATTAAAATCCAATTCGAGTATAAATGAGTTAAATATGTGCTTGGATATTATTTTAACGAATTGAGAATGGAATTAAAATTTAAATGGATTATGAGAATGGCTAATTGAATTAAATGAGTCGTGAATGAATTGAATTTGGAAATTAAAATTTGTAACGAACGAAACAAAAGAACTAATCCAATAAATTTGTAGATTGAAATAGAATCAAGTTAAAGTGAAAAAGAAAATTTATTTGCAAATGAAGTGAGCTTAAGTTTTGAGGTTGGAATAAATTGAAGTAAATTAACTTAAGTTAAAAATAATTAGAAGCTCAACTTCGAGTAAGAATGAAAGTTCATTAAACAAAGGTTTGGGTTAAACTAATTTGGAAAGTGGTTATTAATATAAGAATCGAATGTTGTCAAGCTCAATGAAATGATTTTAAAAATGTATTATTGGTGAATAAACTAGAAATGGGATGGAATTGAATATAAAATGAGTTGGAATCAATTGGATGTGGCTAAAAACTAAAATGGATATTCTATTAAGTGAATATCGTCAAATTGCATAGAATAAATTAGTCGTTCGACTTAAATGGAAGTAAATAAAAATTCTATGAATTGGTAGAGGTAAATAAAATTGATTTTTTGGAATCAATTGAAATAAATGTGAGTTGTTTGGATTAAAAATAAATTGAACGTAAGAAATTGAAGTGTAAACCATTAAAATTGAATGGATTGGCACATGAATTGGTTGAAAGAAACTGAATTAGTTTTGAAATCATGTAAATTGCTCATGGAAAGTGTTTGGTGCATGTTGCTTATGAAATGTATGTGTTTAGCTATTGAAAGTAAGTGAAATGTTAATAAATTTCGTATATTTAGTACTTACATGTTCGAGTTCAGTAAGTACAGGTAGCGGGAAGATGTTTGGATGAATTTGGACGCGCTAATTGCTAAAATAATAAGCCGCTTGCTTAAAAATGCTAAATAAAGGTACGCCTACGGAATAAATATAGGAAATATGAACTGTTTTTGTTTTTCTGACCGTGTGGGTCGATGTATATATATTTATATCTCTTGTCAAATTGAAAAAGCTCCTCTATAAAAAGGTGACTCTGCCAAAATTTTCCGAAAATTTTGGGAGTTAGGAAATTTTCGGGAAAATTTTTGTTAGCAAAAAATGATTTCAAATTGGAATTGGAATAAGGATTTTTGGAAATGGAAATTGAAACTAATCGTTTTGTTGGAACTAAAGGATTAGGAAAGTGAATTTGGGATTTTTGATTTCAGAGAACAAATTGAAATTTGCTCGGAAAAGGTATGTATTTGAATTTCTGTATGAAATTTGATGATTTTCTGGTCCAGCCACTTGGCTTTTTTTTTTTTTTTTGAAATCTAGGGGCCCATAGAGACATTTTGTAGTTGTACCGAGCTAGCTGTGCAAAGGAGACGCTGGTGAATTTTTTTCGGAAATTTAGAGAGTTAGAAAATTTTTGAGAAAGTTTTGATAATTTAAATTTGGATTTAAATTTAAATTTGAATAAGTGGAGTAAATAATGTTGTTGGAAACTATGGAAGGTTTTGGGAAGTTGGTTGAAGTAATAGTGGGTCTTTAATGAAAGATATGTTATGGAAAGTCGATAAAACTGTTTAGTTTTGGAAAATAGTAATGGGTATTGGATCAATCTTCTTAACTAGTAATTTCGGTGACGAAATTCTTTTAAGGGGGGAAGAATGTGATGACCCGGAATTTTGAAAAATTCAAATTGGGATATTTAATTGATTTAAAATATTTAAAAGTTAATTTTAACTTGAATTCAAATATTATTATTATTTAGCAATTAAGTTATTGGATTTAATAAACTGAAATTGGGTAAGTTATTGAATCTTCCGTTTTAAGCCTGTTAAAAATAATTTAAAGGCTTGTAAAATTTATGTTGATAGTAATGAAGATAGTAAAAGTGTTAAAATTGAATTTGGAAGTGTTTTGTTCAGTTTCGAAAATATATCGTTTAAATTGGTATTTAAAAATAGCCTTCCGAGGCATATTCTCGGAATTCGATGAAACTAGTTCCATTGGATCCGTAATATTGTATTATTATTGGATTTCAAATTTCTTTGCGTTTGGAGTTGTCATGTGATTGTACGGTAAGTAAAAGTGTTGAAACATACATCAAAAATTAAATATAATAATTGGATCCAAAAAGCTATCTTCTCCATACGATCAATTTAGGACTCGAAACCTTTTCCATTGCATTCGGAATAGTGTTATAACATTATAAATGCCTAGCGGCATGCCTCGATAGAAGGTCAATATTTTATGTTGCGATATCAAGACGATTTAAGAACTTAAAATTTATATATATTTATTTATAACCGATTGACATTATTATTCACCATCAGGGCTTTTCGGCTCCCTCAAATCATTGTCCCCTACAGTGTAATACACGCTTCTTTCTTCTTTCCCGTCAATGTCTCATCTTGTCTCCCCCTCTTCCTTTTAAAATCCTGATCCCTTATCCTTTCATTTAACAATGATAGCTTCGTTCCCAAATTCAAAATCATATCTTCCCTTCTCGAAAAAAAAGGGATTGCGTATTCCTTCCTTTCCTCTTCCTCCACATGATACCACTTTCTCTTTAAATCTCGCGGCTACACAGTTAAACTTGAGCAGTCGAATTTGTGTAGAGGAATGAACGAACAAATCAATTTGTTCGTGTAGACGCCCGATATGAAGTGCATTATGCTTCCCTTTCACTCGGTCGAAATACGAAATCGTGAAATCAAGCTTCGTAACCTGGAAGGCATTGTCGGCTTCTTTGGCTAGGGTTCGATGAATGGAAGGGAAGGCTCGCGAATGGATTATCTAGCATTGGGGGATTTTGCATCTCGGCGTCAAGACGAGGGAGTGGCAGCGACGACGAGGGGAGCTTGGCCAATTGCTACGCTCGGGTCTAGCGATGGAAGTAGGGAGGTAAAGGTAGTTTATACTTAACTAAATTTATTAAATATATATAGATGAAATTTAAATTTGTAGTAAGATACAAAACAATTCTCTTTTGAAATTCAATATGTATATATAGGCTAGAAATGAAATTTTACAATGTTGAATATTTATATAAAATTAGATTTTTGAGAACTACAAATTAATTTTTAGTATATGGGTTTCAAAAGAAAAGAAATAAATATTTATTTTTGGAAAATTGGTTCGAATAAAATAATTGGCAAATTAAATTTTATTAAATGGTAATAAAGCTTGTGCTTAATTGAATTATCAAATGGAAATTTAATTATTCAATTGACTTGAATATTAATAAAACATCTAATGTTTATACAAGGTCAAAAATAATAAAGAACAAGCTGGTTTGGATTGGATTGCAAATTTAAAAAGCAAAGGTGAGTTAATCTCACTCATCTGGGCTTTATTTAAATTTAAATGGTTAAATTTAAATAATTGGTTGAATGATTGAATTGATTTGATGTGCTATATTATATATAGTAGTATATATGGTATATATTGGAATGATTGATTTCCCGCATTATATAGCGAATGGGACCCTATGCGCCGCATAATAGCGGATGATATTATATTTAAAACCCATATACCGCGTTATTCCACCTCGAAGTGGAATTGGTATTTTATGTTATGCTAACATCTGTGGATGCAGAGAAACAAGTTGGAGGGATCAACTGGATTCCTCAAAATGATTAAGATTGTTTAATAATTTGTG
The DNA here is from genome assembly GCA_030765085.1 of Allium cepa. Classification (NCBI taxonomy): domain Eukaryota; kingdom Viridiplantae; phylum Streptophyta; class Magnoliopsida; order Asparagales; family Amaryllidaceae; genus Allium; species Allium cepa. The sequence goes on from CM060937.1 coordinate 270,374,953, forward strand.
TTATGAATATTTGATATTCTGTGATGAATTATATTGATAATTGGAAATGTTGGATACAATGGTTGTTTTAAAATATTTTGGTGAACCGAGTTTTCAAAATCTATAGAAATGGGATTTTTGAAAGAAAATAAAAGGTTGGATTTTGAGTAAAAATAAGCATAGAAGTTTAAATAAATTAATAATGAATTGGAAAGGAATAAAAAGTGATTTGTGAATTCTGATAAATTGAATTCCAAGTGCAACAAATAAGATTTGAATAAATGGGAATAAGTGATTTTATTTTTAAACTCAAGAGATATTATTTCCAGAAATAAAGAATTTATTTTGAAATTCAAGGTCTAAATTTTTTTTGAAAGGATAAAGAAGTTTGAAAAAATGAAATTGGTATTTTCAGTTAAAAGATTTTAAATCACAATGAAGAAATAAAAATCTGAAGTCAATGGGTTTTGAAATAAATGAGTAAGTAAAGGAATTTATTACAAAATGGGGTAAATTGGAAATCAATTTGGAAATTGTTTTAAGTGTTTGGATTCGGAAATATAAAGGAAAATGTGACTATGAAATTCACAAACTGGGTTTATAAAAATAAAGTAATATATCCATGGATATTTGGAAAAATAAATTCAAGGTGGGAATTTACTAAAGGAATGGGTAAATTTGTTTAAAAATAAATAGTGATTTATTTTTAAAAGATGTGAAAGAGAAGTGTATTTCCCTAGATAGCCAAGTACGTTTTCGAAGCAAATTTTGTTAAAAATTTTAAGATGCTTAAAAAGTATGTTTAGAAACTTATTATTTCTAAGTGTTTAAATTTTAAAGTAAGTATATTTTTCTAATTCATTATAGTAGTAATTATTTAAAAATGGCTTGGTATTATGTTTTAAAGGTTAGAAATTCAGTTTTATACTCTACAAAGTAGTTTTATTTTAAATATTCTTAAAGTATATATATTTTGAATAAGTGTTAAAGTAATTTTTTATTTAAATGTTTTAAAGGATATTTTATAATAAATTTTTTAAATTATTTTAAAAATATAAAGTTTTGTGCATGATGCTTTCAGTGGAAATAAATATTTGGAAATTTATTTCAAGAGAAATGTGTGGTTTGAAAACTGTTTTCAAAAGGGTAGAAAATGGAAATATATCTTGCGAAGATATTTTAGGGTTGATAAATAATTTAGGAGAAATTATTTATGTTTGATGATTGTTGTGAATGTTAATTGATAGTTAAATAACCGACTATCAATATTGGCCAATCCGCCGATCGTTTCGAAGAGATTGGGATCGGGTTTGCTATATTATAGCATGATATAATTAATTTGAGTGTGGTTTTGTCACGCTGATATTCCAGACTGACTCGGGTGTTATTTCATATAATGCTCGGGTCAGACCGAGTATTATAGGATACAGGAAAGGATGTTGTGCAGCTAAGGAGACGAGCTGGATGGCGATACATACTTTCGTATTTGTGTTAAATATTCCGTTGTGTATCCAGATTGTGACGACAGGTTATGATTACTGCCCAGTTATGTGTTATGCATACTCTGATGATGTAATGTATAAAAAAATGTATTTGTTCTTGTGTAAAGATCATTTATTATATATTATATTTTATTCTACTGTGATGGTTAGATTCTGATGTTGTTTTCCATTTTCTTCTTTTACCTCTTCTTCTTTAACCCAAATGGTTCGTATTTTCGTACATCTTTAGTTGATTGAGGGAGAATAGTGTCGACTCTAGGGGTACGGATTTGCAGGACATCACAAAATGCATATGTTGATTTCTATGATACTTCATCTTTGAATTTAACAAGGTTAGTAGATAGTATATCTAATTTGGTACCATTAAACTTTGAACAGTATGCATCGATATGTATCAATCCAAAGTGTTCATTAACTCTTTTGTTGCTCCCACTGAATAGGTGTTAACCCTTAATCTTCTGTGATACATTTCATCAGTACCATATGATTCATAATCATATGAGCATTGAATTATTCCTAAAAAATGTAGGTAGTCCATAATTCCAAAATAATTATAAATTTTTTAGATACTTCTATATTTTCTAATGCATCACTTTTAGTATAAATGCCATTATTATAGATTTATTTCATAATGAATATTCATTCCTATCAAAACAAAATTATATATGCTTTTACTCAATAAGGATGAGAGTTAATATTTCATAAATAATATTTGGTATACTAACAGGAACAAAATTTCATATCTTGTTGCATCCATTAATAAGTGTCGTATAGTATGCTCCTACTATTTCTACCAGTGCTATAGCAATGTATGAAATACGAAGCTCTATTCAACACTTGTTATGAAATATTGTCTTATATAGTGCAACTAGTTTACAATCGAGAATTTCAGACCAAATATCTCAAATTTGAAGAAATAACTTCCGTAGAAATAATTTTTGATATGAAATTCATTTGGAATTGAAATTACAATCCTCATTTCATATTAAGTATCTTTTAGGATTATATACAATTCTTGTTTTCAATGTCTCTTCATGAAGCAGAGGTTACCATTCACTCTCTTCATCCCAACAGTGCCGAAGTTACATCTACTCATGTGTGCACTTTCCTTTCCAAATGGTCGAACCATTTGAAAGAACACTTGGTACAAGACTGCTATGAAATCTTTACCAAAGCACATTCAGTAATCCTTGACATTTAAGGATATCAAATAAATTTCATTTTACATAAACTGATCAAACTAACATTTCAGTGAATGAATTCCTACGTACATCTTATGTGACGACCCACCTTTTTGATCCTTAGGAATGACACTTAATAAATCCTCAGTATTCGTGTGTCATTGCCTAAGCATTCAAAAGATTTGATCCTTAGGAATGACACTTAATAAATCCTCAGTATCCGTGTGTCATTGCCTAAGCATTCAAAAGATAAGTTGTCTTGGGGTAAAATATGGAACATAACAAGATAGAATAGATGAACCTCACAGCGAAATGGTTACATATAATATAAGATGATATAGTACAAAAGGTTACTCCTTATAAGGAGTTATCAGGGTTATATAAAAAAAATCTAACAGATTGATGGCTATACATTCTCACTTTTCATTTTTAAGATACAAAATACACCTACATAATCATACACTGGAAATAAATAACTAGATAACTAAGGAGATGCCTGCTCGAACATCGTCTTCAAAGAGATCCAATGAAAACCTACTATTCTCGGACTATCCAAATATAATTGAGTACCCGAAGTTTAAAGAAAATAAACAACCCGGGTCATACAAAATGTCTAGTATGAGTAAAATTATAAAACAAATAGGGTGTATTTGAGTAGGATCATGCTACTAATGCGTAACGGGTTTCCTCCCACATAAATAACAAACAAACATAACAAAAAAAGGAAATAAACAATAAGGAACAAATCCAAACATAGATGATTGGTATAACTAGTACAACATTCAGACTTAAAAGAATGGAAATAGTCTGAATAAAATTCCAAACTGGATAGAATGGATAAAACAAGACAACAGTCCAAACTCGATAGAATGGAGTAAACATGATAACTATCCAAACTCGATAGAATGGACAGAACCAACAATTGAACACACCGAAGAGTGGTTGACTCTTCCCATTGTAATTAGAGAAAACATATTCAAAAGTTCGAACCAAATAAGAAAATGAGATTTTCCAACAATGACTAGAAGGGTGCGCCCTCTTTACCGAAAGTATACCTCTAGAAATATACTTGAAACTCCGATGGCTCACGGAAACCTCCAGTCGGACCCTACCAACTATTACCGAGTATCCGAATGTTTCACATCTCAATGCACAACACCGAATCAAATCTAGAGTGGATGTGAAATTACCCAACGGGAGTAACCCACATAGCTTGGCCCCCACTTGCTCTTTGGGTTTAGTCATTTCCGACAAAGGATAACAAAGCTCAAGTAAGTAACACATTTTCTTAGAATGACGAAATACAAAGAAGACTAAGGTAGCCGATAGTTGGAAAACCAAATATCGAGGATATAAAATGATCATGTATGGTAATTGAGTCTTGTGTACTTATCACCACTCATTGAATTCCAACTCGTACTATTTCTTGGTTAACAACAATATTGGACAACTCAAGGTTGGTTAACTCAAAGTCATGTCTGATGATTATTCTTAACTTTTGAAATATGGACAAGTCTACTTCTTTGACGTTTAGTGCTAAGTACACAAATAAATCATTCCGATATAAATGAATCACTTTATGGAAATTAATTCATTTCCATAAACGAATCAAACTTTTTCTTTTAAAAACCTAAATTCGTTTTTGGCTTCACATTACAAGTATTAGCTTTAAATCACTTTGTTAAAAGAGTTTATTAACTACAAAACATCAATTTAGAAAGGATTTAATAACTTAGAAAATCTTTGTTACATTGATTAATTAACTTCAAAACTTCATCACACAATTTGATTTTGAACTTCAAATGATTTTAAATAATAAAAAGTTAAACCACTTTAAATCTTATTAATCCAATTAATTAGAATATAATTAATTATCTTTGTTTAAATGAAGAACAAAGTCAAAACATTCTAGTTACTTTGATAAATTCACTTTGAAACTTCGTAAATTAAGTTGATTAATTAACTCCAATAACCATTAATTAAAAAGGATAAATCACATATAAAACATCATTAGTTTATTTAATTAATAATATTTAAATATAATTAATTAAATTAGTTAATTAATAATAAAATAACATTATTTTTAAAAGATTAATCAATTTAAACAATCATTAAGGAAAGATTAATTAAAGTTAAAACAAGTTGATTTCCTTTTAAAAGTCATCAATTAAAAAGATTAATTAATTTTAAAACATCATTAATTAATTGATTGATTAACTTTAACCCATCATTTTCTAAAGATTAATTAGCCTTTGACATAATTAAATAAAATGATAAATTAAATTTAAAACATCATTAAATAAGTAGTTAGTTAAATTTAAAACACATCATTAATAAGTTAATTAGGTAACCTTAATTCTTATTAATTAAATAATTAATTAAATTAAATAATCAATATTAAAATAATTAATTATTTTTGAAAACGTCATTAATCAAAATCTTTCTCATCTTACAAAACAATTTTAAGCACGAAGATGAAACCAAATGGTTTGATAAGAAGTGATTTTCCGAAAATGCTTATACAGCGACTATCGCTATATGGGCAGTTTGGCAAACAAGTTTATAATATTATCAACACAAGCAAACATTACATAGCAATGGTTTAAGCATACATACAACAAGTATTCCTAGGCAATAAATGTGAACATGAATATAATTTTAAAGCTTTGGTTTTTAGGGTAAAATTTTACTTACTAACTAGTTTGCTAACTAACGTTTACGTAACATGTTTGCATCCATCACACATACACATTTCCAAACCAAACATGAACAACCAAGAAAGCAATATATATAACAATGTAACCAAAGTAAAATATTTTTCAAAAAAGTTAAGATTTTAACTCGCCAAACCTTTTTAGAAACTTGAAATAAACTTTAAACTTGCAAAGCTTGGAAACCACCAAAAATCAACTCAAAAAGTTTCATATTCTCCTCGGTTTTTAGACAAGTTACTTTCGAAATTTGGTAAAGTGGTTAAAGGAAAGTTTTAGGAAAACCTTTCCTCTACAATTTTAAAAAAAGGAAACGCTCAATTATGATTTATTTTGGAGAAGATATAGTCGAGATAAGAATGACCATTTTCGGACTTGGAATTTTGGGTCCAAAAACACTATGTAAACAATTGATATTTTGACATTGGAATTCTAGAAATTTGTAGAAGTGGTCAACATAAAAGTTGTAGCCACTAGAATTTGACAATGTTAAAGAAATAAAATCTTGACTAGAAGTAGTTGGGAGGAAGTTATGGCTGAATGAATTTGGAGGAAAATGGAGATGTTTTTAAAATGAAAAAGAGGAGATTTAATAAGTTTGAAATTATTTTAAAAGTTTAAACTTGGATTTTTAAAAACTTAAAATTAGGAATGAAAGCGATTAAAAGGTTTCATAAGGCTTTTAGGAAGATGAAGACTTTTTAAAAAAAATGGAAAAGGTGACAAGAATAAGGGAAAAGAAAATGGAGGAAAACTTTTATATAAAGTGCATAAATGGAATTACCATTATACCCTTGTCCTTTGCCATCCATTCATATGATTCCACCTCATCACCAAGCCTCCCTCCCCTTGTACTCACGCCACCATAGCCTCCTCCCTCCCATACAATCAAAGTCAACATGCCAAAAATGCATGTACTTAATGTTTAAACATGTTTCCGTGATGTGAAGTTTACTTTTATATAATTTTATATTATATTATCTTAAGTATATATATACATACATATACTTAACTAATGCATACATGAATAAATTCATTTCCGAATTTATTTCTAAATGAATATGTATATACTTATGCTATTTCAATTACAACATTTCAAACAACTTTTATATGATGAAATGCCGAAAATTAGAAAAACGGTTTCTGGTCACATTTTTTGTTTTTCATCAAACTAAATATTTTCGTAAACTAAATTTAAAAACTATATTATTTTCAATATTTAATATTTAAAATTATTTTTATTTTAATTATAAAACATATTATTTGAATATTCAAAATTAATTAAATATTCGGGAATTAATATGCTAAAATTTTGGGTCGTTACTCTTCCTCTCTTAAAAGAATTTCATCCTCGAAATTTACCATAATCCTATCCTAAAAAAACTGTCCTATAAATACCTAACATTTAGATGTAATTTAACCATCAAATACTCGTATGATATATTATATATGCAACCAAATTCAGAGAATATCCTGATATAAAATATTGCGCATCCAATCATATCAAAAGTTATATTTATAACTAAATGCCCACACTCTTATATAATTTTTTTTCCAATTTCTTCAAAAAGAAATATATTAAAACAAAACCAAAAATAACTAGGAGGAGGTAAACATGTAAAACTCTAGAATCAAAACAACATGGAGCATTTAGTGGTATTCCGGCTCCTCCAAATATAACAATTAGAGTGAACAATTATTATCCCTTTCCCAAAAAAAAATTCTTCCAAAATCACATTTTCAAAAGCACCAGGATTTAAGTCCTAATAAAAAAATAATTCAAAAACCTCGGTTTTCGATTTTTTTTTTAACTTTATATACTATGGTACATTAGACCACGCAGTCAATCAATCAAACTCAATCAAATCAACTCAACCAAATTCCATAAAGGAATACACTAACACTATCAATCATTCAACTTCCATAAGCAAAAAATCTAACACTCAACATTATTTAAAATGTCAAAAGATTAACAACAAACTCCTAACATAGGTCCAAAAACTTTCTTGATTGCCCAAAATATAAATAATTATCTAAGCGCGCCATTCTTCACTCATTATCCTTTGGTTATTTGTTAGAATATTATCCAAATTTACTCTGACAAAATTGAAAGTTATACTCTAAAATTACTGTTTTTTTTTTTGGCAAGGCCGACGGGGTTAGATGGTCCCCGACCATTTTATTGCGGCACCAAAGAACAACTTACAACCAGAAAAACAAAAGAAAAACAAAGGAGAACAAAGTGCCACAATCACAACAGGAAACAAGCACAAATATGAAAAATACAAATACAACACAGAGCCAAGAAGATTAGCTAGTAAAAGATTGAAGAATTCCTGGGTCAAAAGAGAACTGCAACATACCCAAGTCACATTTTATATGATGCATAACCCACTGCTGAAGCATAGAACTGGTCTTCGAGTTAACATGATCAAATACCTTAACATTACGTTCAGTCCAGACAGCCATGATAAAGCTCTTCAACACCGCAATAGATACCCTCTTCAAAACTAGATTGCAGCCAGTGTTAGCATAGATGTGGTTCCACTCATCCATATTACTGCTAGCAACATTATTACTCAATAACTTTCTCTTCACAGCAATCCAAATCACTTTGATAACACGGCATTCAAAGAACAGATGCTCAATAGTTTCAGGTTGATCAAGACAGTAAGTACAGTCTATGTTAACATTCATACCCATGGCAACGAGTTTGGCTTTAGTGAGAATGGCACGTTGCAGAAATTTCCACAACAATAAATTCTCATGCATGCTACAGTCCTTATTCCATGTGCGCTTCCACCACTTCCATTCTGGCAGATTGCTGTTCTTCATCAAAAACTCATAGGCTACCCCAATTTTGAATTTACCTTTTTTCTCTCCCTATACAAGTTCAACAGAAGACATATTGAGAGGAACAAAGTGTCTGATCAAGCTCCAGAAATGCTGAATTCTGGGATTAGAGGAAAATAATCTAAAGCTTATGTTGTCATGTAGTACATCCTTGACCTTAGCCTTGGGGTGGATGCCAGATTGCATTAATTCACTGTGAGGTAATTGCCTTCTAAGAATCAGGCCCTTTTCAATCCATGGATCATCCCAAAATGAAGTGTTATAACTAGGGCTAGTGTTCATACATATGATAGGAAGAAAAGTCTCCTTGAGTCTAAAGATACACTGCCAGGTCCAGCTGAGGTTCTGATGCTTGTGCATATTCCAAAGGCTTCTTCCTTTGATAATATTTCTACGAGACCAATTAGCCCAGAGACTGATGGGACAGTTGAAGAAAGTATCAATGTGTTTTGCAAAAGCAGCTTGGTTCCATTGAGCAATATTGAATAAACCAAGCCCACCTTTATTCATTGGACATTCCACTCTGGAGAATTTAATTGGAGCTAGATATCTACCTGAAGTCTTTCCTATCCAAAGAAAGTTCATAAATGCACTGCGAATCATTTTAACAAGTTTAAAAGGAAGAAAAAAGGACCTTGCCCAGTACACTTGCATTGCAAAGAGCACTGACTTGATCAAAGTGAGCCTTCCAGCTTGACTAAGCTTCCTAGCAGTCCAGCAGTCTAATCTTACAGTAATTTTCTGAAACAAAGGAAGGCATTGCATGGATGTAATCCTAGAGGAAGCAAGGGGAAGCCCTAAGTAGGATATAATATTGAGGTTGGGGGAGAGACCAGTGATATGAGAAATATCAGCCATGAGTTGTAAACTAACTCCAACAACTTTAATATCAGATTTGAGAAAATTAACCTTTAAACCAGTCATGACGTAAAACTGTTTAAGGGTTTGCGTAATATTCTTAACTGTGTTTATGTCTGGAGAACAAAATATGACTAAATCATCAGCGAACATGAGAGAGGAGATTTGGGGGTCTTTACAAGCATGATGAAGTTTAAAGCCACCTTGTGTTATAAGTTTATTGATCATTCCTGTCAGTAATTCCATAACCATAATAAAAACGTACGCAGAGATTGGGTCCCCTTGCCTTATACCTTGCTTACCACCAAAAAAACCATCATTTTCACCATTAATAACGACAGAATAGGTTGAAGTAGAGATACATTCATAGATCCACGTTATAAAGTGCGGCGGGAAGTTCATGTAACCCATAATTCTCACTATACTATCCCATTGTACCATATCAAAAGCCTTCATGATGTCTAGCTTCATCATAGCTTTAGGAGAAGATTGCCTTCTATTGTACCCTTTAATTCATGAGAAAGCAAGATGTGGTCAAGGATATTTCTACCAGGTAAGTAGGCAGCTTGGTTATTGGATATGATGGAAGGAAGCACATCCATGAGTCTTGTTGCAATGATTTTGGAGATGCATTTATATATGGTGTTGCAACAAGAGATAGGGAGAAAGTCTTTCACATTATGAGCGTTATTAATCTTCGGAATCAAAGCAATATTGGTGTAATTATAGGATCTGTAAATTTTGGCTTTCATAAAGAACTGTTTGATAGCATTGCACACATCAGTCTTGACAATAGACCAACAACAAGTGTAGAATTTAGCATTTAAGCCATCGGGAACACCACACGAGTTGACATTGAGAGAGAACATTGCCTTTTCTATTTCATCTTGAGTAACCTCATTGCATAAAGCATCATGAGCAGCATCAGGTAATCTAGGAAGAATGTCATGGGGAATGTTATCAATACGGGGGGAGAAGTTGGCATCATTGCCATAAAGAGAAGAGAAATATTGGACGAAGGCAGCCTTAACTTCATCATCAGTAGTTTGAAGGTCACCATTTCTATCATGGATAGACGCAATGTTCTCACGTCGCTGCTTATTTTTGAGACTTGCATGGAAATAAGAACTATTCCTATCTCCATCATCTCTCCATTTTATTCTGGACTTTTGGCGAATCATATCACTTTCTTTAGCAAGAGCTTCAAAGTACTTCTGGGACAGCATACTCTCAGTTGTTACAAGGCTATCATCAGCAGCGTTATTCATCATTGCAGTTTGAACCGTGACAAGTTCTGCCTCAATGATCGTGCTCGGTTTAGCTCCTTTACCATATCTCTTAAACGACCATTCCTTCAAGACTTCTTTCATGTCGTTGATTTTTTCCTGCAAAATATATAAGTGATTACCATACTTAGCTTTACTCCATGAGGATAATACAATTGCTTTAAAATCAGGTTCAAGCACCCATGTGTTAAAAAATTTAAAATTAGTTTTTCCTCTCTTGCCAGCTTCATGCAGATGAATAATTTGAGGAGAGTGGTCAGATAGAAGAGGAGGAGGAAGAAGAGTGTAAAGAAATGGCCATTTGTCATGAGCAGATTGGTTCGAGAAGGAGTGATCAATTCTTGAATAGGTTCTATTACCATACTTCCTTTTATTATTCCAAGAAAACTGCATTCCTACCGATTTAATGGGGACGAGATCAGCTTGTTGAATAGTGTTAGCAAGAGGTTGGATTTCATTACGAGATAATGGGTTGCCTCCAACACGGTCAGAGAGTTTGAGACAGCAATTAAAATCACCTGAGATCAGCCAAGGGTGCGTTGACTGTCTCAGAGCAGGGATAAGAGAATGAAATGATGAACGTGCCACAACAGAGTTGAAGGCATAAACAAAGGTGACATAGAAGTTTGTATTGTCAGAGGGGATATGAGCAAGGCAGTGAATAAGCTGGGGAGAGGAGAGTATGGTAGTTAATTGGACAAGAATGGGATTGAAAAGAATCAAGATTCTACCATATGGTGCTTCATTCAGGTTATGGATGAAGCTCCAGTTAGATTTTACATAATTTGCCGCTTTTATAGTCAATGCAAGGTTTAATTTGGTTTCAAGAATAGCAAGTCAAGATGTCACGACCCGACTTTCACTCCCAGAAAATCGCGTCATGAATTAAGAAAGAAAGGGATAGAAGAAGAAAAGAAAGAAGAGAAGAAAGAACAACACACGAATCTCAACAGCGGAAACGAATAAATTATAATAATAACAAAGTATTACATAGTATACATCAAATATCAGAGTACACAGACATATACAATACACACTAGACAGTTATAAACACCTGTCTAGTCATTACAACTCAATACAAAACATAACACTCAGAGATACCAACACAGCGGAAATATATAACTATACGCAGAAGCCTCCTGCTCCATAAGCTCCTCCACAATTCATCAAAGCTAATCCTGAATCCTAACCTGAATTCCCTTGACTACTCATAAAAATTTGAGTACCCAAGAGTTAATGAAAAACAGAAATAACTCCGGGTCAGACAATCGATAATTGATACTTGCTGATAAGTTGTCGACATTGATCAAGTTTGATAACGTGGTGACCTCCACGAATATTCCATGCTCCTATATTCGTCATCATTGGGGAGCTCTAGCATTAAGCATTTCAATCTTCATACTTCTAGTCACTGCTTGAGAAGAGTTCAAGAAGCTAGGAGTACTATCTTTTTGGGATTTGTTAATACTATTCAATATGGTAGCATTACAATTTGACAGATCTGAAGTAAGAGGAGTTGTGGGAAGAGGTGAGGTTTGAAGGTTGGGTGGAGATTTGTAGGCTAAAGAAGGCAAGATGTTGGAATAGGGTTTATTGGGAGAAATATTATCACAAGGGAGGGCAGAGTTAATGATGTTAACTGAAACAGTATCAACTGTGCATGGTTGTGCACCTATGTACATGTTGTCTTGTTTGCATTCAGCATCTTTTTGAACAACTTTCTTCCTTTTACCCTTTTTGTTCTTCAATCCACTAGTGCTGAGCTCCATAAGAAGTTTACTATTCTCAGTGATGCAACTATTTTCTTCCACTTTGTTGTTTACAGTTTGAACTTCAGTTTTATATTCATTTTCAAGCATGTGTTGAGAGTTGTCATTTTTTTCAATGTTTGCTTCTCTATGTGATGTTTTATACTGCATTGTTTGGTCCTCATCTTGAATATTAGTTTGATCTGCCTCAGTACTTATGACAACCTCACTTAATCCATCCATCTTCAGACTTTGTTGAGGTTCTTCCGTAAAAGTATTCGCCTCATCTAAATTTTGTAGTACGTCAAATTTATTGAATACAGCCAGATTGTTTTCATTGCAATCACTTACTTCAGCATCATCTTGCATATCTCTTAATACATTCTCCATATTGTCAGTACTAGTTTTACTGTTTATAAATCCACTCTCTTTACCTACCACTTGTGTCAAAATTCCCATGCATGATTTATCTTTTTCCTGAACATTAATTTCCCCTTCCTCTATATTTCCATCTACATCAAATTTTTCAACTACATCTTTATTAACTTCATCTGTTTTCACTAATCCTGCTTGTTCCATACTACCTTTCCTCCCCGTAGAACCTACTTCTTTACCTTTAACTCGCTGCCATTTTCTGATGACTTGTTGCCTTAGGGGTCTTTCTTTTTGACGAAATTGCTTGGTCACTTTAGCATCATCACCTTCCTCTCTGCTTTCAGTACAATTTACTATCTTATTACCTATTGTTCCTTCCTTCTTATCACATCCAGCTGTTGTATGTCCAAAGATCCTACATTCAACACAAACATGTGGTCTCCAAAGATATTGAACTGTGATTTTCTGATGACCACCCTCAACCAATTTGACCATAAATTCTTCAACTAACTCTCTATCTGGTCTGACTTCAATCAAGAATTTAGCATAACTCAACCTTTCCTGCCTTTCAGTCATCTCGTCCATACATAGCAGTTTACCCAAATGGCTACAAAGCCAATTTATGCCGAGAGGCGACCAAGCATAAATGGGAAGATTGTACAAGTGAACCCATACTGGAACAGCAGTGACTGTTCCAGTAACATTACTAACACCAGCATCATACTGTTTAATGATGAAAAGCTTATTATTCATAATTATAGGGTCACTCTGTAAGATTTTATCCCTGTCATCAGCACAAGAAAAGTTGAATAAGAATATGGTACCATCAGATTTGACAGTTACTGAGCCTTTCAGTTTCCATACATTTTTAAGCTCCTGAACAACATCAGTGTAGGATAATGGCCTATCCAAGAAGAAACCAACGACAGAATCATTCCATAACACGTCTCCTGACGCTAGAACTTCAGGAGGCGGCACTAACACTTGATTCTCATACACAGGTAGCATGTCAACGGGGATGTACTTCCCAGCGTTCTTGGGTTTACGCTTGAAGAGAGAAGTCCATTTCCGTTCACACTGCGCTGAAGGAGGGGGAACAACCTGAGAAGAGGGAGATGTAGAAAGAGTAGGACGAAGAGGAAGGGGGAGGGGGTCAGGGGGGACATGAGAGGGATGATCAGGCGAGAAAGTAGAGTGGATATTGGAGGAAGAAGGCACAGAGGCCGTAAGGTTGGATGGAACATGAGTGGAAGGAGGAGAGGTTAAGGATGATAGGGTAGAGACGATGGGAGAGAGGGGAAGCATGACTTGATTGACAAGGGTAGAGCACGGAGGTACGAGAGAGTTGATGGGAGGGAGACGGGGAAGGACAGTAGGGCAGGAAGTAAGGGAGAGGGGAGGCAAATCCGTTGAAGATGACATGAGAGGTTTAATTTGTTTAATTTGTTAATGTCTGATGAGAATTTTTTAAACTTTGGGGCCAAGGAAACTATGTTTACCCTGGCCTTTGGTTAGACTGGGATTTATAGTGCTCAGACACTTATGTCTCATTATTGTGGCCGCTGGGATTCGAACCGGTGCCACTACAACTACATGTAGCAACTCCACTATGTCTTAACCACTGTTTTCTTGACTACATTAATCTTTCAAAATCACATAACTTTGCATTTAGTATTTCATTCTATACCAAAATTGTTTATGAATTATTTCATAAATTTTCATCTAAGTTTAAAAAAATTTTATAAAGTCCTTCCTTTATGAAACACCAAATAATAACTTATTCGACTTTATTTACTTGTATAATACTCTTTTGAATCCTGAGAGCATATACGAAACAAAATATTTATTTTTCTTCTCATAATTTAGGTGAAGATCAAATCAAAATTTGGGTCTTTTAAGACTGAATAAACCTCTCAACCTCTTTAACTTAGAGTGTTAAGATGGATAATGTTTATAGGTTAACTCAAAATAACAAATAGTTTATACTACTTACATGTTTTAAACAAAAGGTGCAGTTTTAATAAAACAATGTCTATTAAAACCTTCTTATCTTTTCACATTAAGTGGTTATAATGAATCATGTTTATGGACTGACCCAATAACACCAATTAGTTTACACTACTTATATACTTAAATGATATCTATGGTTTTGATAAAACGACGTTATCAAAACCTTCATACCCAATCTAACCCATTTAAATCAGTGTTAAATTAGCTCGTATTTACTTAAGGGTATAATTCATTTATGTAAATAATCTCTTATCAAAAATACTTTTATTTTGGAAATCAACTCCCTCTTTAGGGACTTAAAGATAAAATTCCCAGTTATAAATTTCAAAACTTAGAAAGCATACTACATATTATTTTTCATGAAATAACTTCAAACAATTTGTTTATTAAAACTCATTTTGGGTTCATTCGGATTTAAATTTCTTTCGATTGCACAGTGATAAAGAGAATAATTTACTAAGTATTCCACAACATTCCCCTAAGCAACATTTGATCGTCACTTAGAAGATTTTCAGATGACCACAAAACTAACTGAAGTGCTTTCCTCCGAATTATTCAAAAAAAGCATTCTACTTAAGATTTCTTTTCCAAAATATTTATACCTTGGATATATTTCCAAATAATACCATTATTACTTTTCTCAAAATCTTTTGAAATTATCTTAACAATTCCTAGATTTAAATTTTCCAAAACTCTTTAAATGATATTTAGAAAGAAAAATTTATAATCTCTTCTATAAATCTAAAACAATATTAACCATTCCAAAAGATAATTAATCTAATTTACAATTTCCTTTAATAAACAAATCAATAATCGTCAATAAAATAGTTAGTTGCTTCCAAAACACTTTCATCAAATCAATTAATTTATTTTAAACTCACTTAATAAATAAATTAACCAACATAAAATATTATTTATCAAATGATCTATTAAATTCAATAATCATTAATTAAAATGAATAACTACTTTTAAATATCATTGATTAAAATGATTATTGATTTTCAAATACCATTAATTGGGATGATTAATTAAATTCAATCATCATTACTTAAAATGATTAATTAAACCAAATCTCATTAATATAATAAATTAATTACTTTTAAACATCATTAGTTAAATTGATTAATTAATTTAAAATATCATTAGTCAAAATGATTAATGAATTTTATAAATATTTGCTTTTGGGAAATCACAAGCTGAAGTTCAAACACACACAAGGGTTTAGGTGATGATAGTTAATAAATGATAGTATAGCGAAAATTGCTATAATGACACTTAAACAATTTAAATGGAATATCCAGATTAATTTCAATTAATCCACTAAACAAATCTAACTATCATCCAAGAAATCAACAATCTTTTATAGCATCACATAAGTGTGGGTTAATCATATTTAATAATTCTTCTTTATTATAACTAAATTTTCTCATATATTTATCCTCTAAATGTAATATCCTACTATTCAAATTATATTAAATAACTTTTTTATTAAAAGTTTATTTCTGGCTTAGCATTATTAAAAGATGACTTTTAACTTAACACTTTTGTCATACACCGTATGTAATGACCCGTAATTTTCAAAAACTAAAAATAGTTAACTTAATAAGATTTTGTAATTTAATGTTGAAGAAATTAAAATTTGTAATTTAATTAATGAGAATAATAACTAGAGTAAAATTTAATAATGCTAATTTAAGGCAATTGACAATTATCTTAACACAATTTCAATAAATTAAGATAATTGTAAACTTAAAATTTGTTATAGATTGTAAATAAGGAAATAATTTAAATGTTATATTAATTGGTGAGAAAATTTGTAATTAATTGTAATTGGATGAAACCTGTGTTGTGTAAGTATTTATAACATTTGTTTGTAAATAAAAAAACCACAAATGTGATTAAATTAAGTAAAAAGTGACCATTATGGTATGTTACCTATTTATTTCAGTTGTTGAATTAAATTGAAAATCAATTAAAATTAAATGTAATTAAATATTACGTTAATGGAAATTAAGATGAAATTGAAGAATATTAATTTAATAAGATAAGAACTAGTGTTATTTTTTCCCATGGAGTAATGACCGATTGAACAAAAAGATTTAAATCAAATTAAACCAATTCATTGCAATAAAATTATAATTAATTGGATATAATTACAGCTGAAATTGAATACTGTAATTTAATTTGTGTAATATTTAACATTGAATTGATATGCAAATTTGTTTTAAATTATTGTAAATGTCCAAGTAATGATGAAAATTGTTAATCATTAAATTTCAAATTAAAAGGTAATTTAATGAATTTAATAATGATTTATTTAATTAACATGGAAATAACCATTTTGGCTACTGTCTCGGATTTCGTCGAAACCAGTTTCATCTAATCCATAACAGTCAATTATTGTAGGATTTTAAGTTGCATAACGATCGGACTTGTCGTTTGATCATACGAGCTTGAAAGGCGCTGAAATCAATCTGAAATAAGCTAATTTTAAAGCTAACTTCTTCATAGATGGAATTAGGACTTGAATCTTGTTCCATTGAGTTTAAATCAAAAACATCTATTTTGATATATAGGATGAACCATTTTCATTTTGGATGTAGAACGGGCTTTTTGGGTCGCTATTCGTCGTTCGTACAAATTCGATATATGTTTATTTTCTTATCGGGCTTTGTTAATATAAATAGTCTTGTTTACAAAACCCTAGCAGTCATTTTTCTTATTCTTTACGTATATCAACTTCTCTCTATCTCTTTCTTTTCAATGGCAGAAACACATTCAATCTCAAAACTCTATTTCAATTTCAAATCCAGTTTCAAAATCAAACTTCTCAAAATCTTATCATATTATATACCGATTCGAAGCTTTTGATGAGCACAAGCTAGATCTGTAGTTTTTTTTCGATTTGGCTTTCTGTGTGTTTAGAATTTGGAAATTAATTCTCAGCCATTCGTCGCGCTTTGATCAACGACTTCGGATCATCGAATCGCAGGTACCATTGTGTGGAGAGGGTCGCGTGTAGTTCATCAGAGCTAACCGTTTGTCAAATCGATAGTCAGATCATCAACAAGTATTCACTTGGGTTTTATATTTTTTTGGCAGCACGGTGATGTTTTCGATCGATCGAGTTCGAGGGGGAGATGGCGATGCTCGTGGACACTGCAGTGTGGCAGCCTATTGTATGGAACTAGTAGCGATTAGCCGCGGCTGGCCACTGTATGGCAGCGGTGAATGGGAGAATTAGTGGCGGCGCGTGCGTATTGAGGTTAGATTAGGGCTCGGCTATTCAAGTGATAATGACGTGTACGTTTGCATTTTTTTTATTTTTTTTATTTATTTTTCAATTTATAACTCAATGTTCTAACGTATAAAACTTCTACATACGAGGTCGGATTCACGCGTGGTTTGTTCCTTTGGGATCGTATCGAAATTCCAAACAGTACAGGAATGGTTTAGACGAATTCCAAGACTATTCAAATTTGGGCCTTATTTTGAATTTCAAATTGATTTGAAATCAAATGTAAGTGCTTTAACCCACTCACGACTACTAGATTATCTTAAGCTGGTTAAATTGAATTTATGATGTGATTAGAAATTGATTGGTTGATGTTTGGTTTGTTTGAATTATCATTCCAATTAAATACGACTTTTATTGCATTTAATTGTCATTTAATTTAATATTGGATTTAATTGTCAATTGAATACCTATTGATGATAATCAGTTAATTGACATTATATATTGATTTATTTTAATGTTAATTGTGATAGATGTTTGATTATTGATATTGGAAGACTGGATGTTATATTTTTATATTGTTATAACACTGTAAGTTTCCCATGTGTTGAATTGATAGGTACTCGAACGATCTGATAGATTAGGGAGAAATCGTTATGAGTTGAAATGATAGACTCGAGTGATTTCATGGATTTGAAGTAAAACTAGGATTACGAGTTGAAATGATATATACCCGTAAATTTTAGAATCATTACAGATTGAAATGATATATATCCGTATCACTTAACCAGAGGGTAGAACATTTTATACGGATACCGGATTAGTTAAAATAAATAATTTTAGATCATTAAATTTGTATTCAATTAAATTATATTTTGAAATAATATTTGATTTACATAAACTGAATTATTTTCGCAATTCCAAGTTTTAAATGTTGAAATTGGAGTTGATTTAGTGAATTATTTAAAGAATAAAATGGAAATTTCAAAGTTGAAATTTGAAATGTAAATGAAATTTATCGAAATTAAGTTATTGAAATGTTTGAATAATCAAACTTTAAAATCTGCTAAAATTGAAATAGTTTAAATTTGTAGTTCGAACGTGGATTTGAAATCGATATTGATGTAATGGCTTTAAATGGAAATCTGAACTGAAAGACAAACTTTAGTTTGTTGATTTGAAAGCAAGACACGGTCCAGATGTGTTGAAATGAAAGAATAGTTTAATTTGATATTTATTTCGTATTCGTTATTTTAGTATAAACTATTTAAAAATATATTATTTAAATCCTGATTTTTAAGATTTTCAAATTGTTGAACTAATTTAATCTATTTTAAACTAATTTAAAATTATTTCAATCAATTTAATCAATTTAAATATATTTTAATCTATTTTAAATCTATTTAATCTATTTTAATTTAATTTAATTTAAATCTATTTAATCTATTTTAAACCTATTAGTCTATTTTAAATCTATTTAATCTATTTTAAATCTGTTAATCTGATTTAAATCTATTTAAACTATTTTAAATCTATTTAAACTATTTTAGGGTACTTTAACTATTTTTAAATTTATTTTAAAACTATGCTGATCTATTTAAACTATTTATAGCTATCTAAACTATTTTCAAATTTTCAGACTGTGTAAATAGGAAGTATTTAAGATTGAATACAGTTAAATGATGTTATAATCTAAGTTGGGCTTTGAAATGATGTTTTAGTGAAATACATATTCTGAGTAAACATGATGGTTTTAAATGAAGGTCTAACCTATTTCGGGAAATATGATTTCGAAAGTGATATGGTTTGAAACTGAATATGATATTTTGATATTATGATGACTTTTGAAATGTAAAAGAACCATCCAGTGTGAAATAAGTGTTTGGTTGTTAAAGAGACTGAGATCGGATATTGTCATACTCTCTACCAATACCGAAAACCACTTTAACAACTATGTACGTGTTGGAGATTCCAAAATGAAGTTGGATGGTTTGGTAAACGATTCTGTATGAGGTATTAACGTAGGACAGACTCCCATTAGTTAGCTTAAATGTTACTAAAATAGGAGGCACGCCAGGCCAAGTGAGGTCATTCCTCCGATCGGACATGCTTCTTCGATGCCATATTATGATTTGGTGGCCACCCATTGATTTTAATTATGGGAGTGTGTTCCGACATAGGCGGTAGTAGCTGCTATGTGTTACCACTAGTCCAGATCCGCAAATTGTAGAATTCTACTCTGGAATTGCCTCGAGTGCCATGTTCACATGCCATATTGCACCTTCTACGAGTTTGGTTGTACTATACCTATGGAGTGCCCTTTGGTAGCCCTCTAGTTTATGGAAGAATGACGGTACTGTATAGACTATGGGAATATATAAAATGTGTTAAGGGGGATATCGGTAATGCCTTGACGCTATTTTAATACTTTACTGTAGAAACTATTATAATAGTGTATTGTACTATGTATGTATATAGTTCAACGGATCCTTAAGAGATGGCAATCCCAAGCATCTCTTAAGTTATTGCACACATGTTAGACACTAGATTGGAGATGTCAAAACTCGTAACATCTATGACGTCGTTACGCTCATATTTACTTACTGTTGATTTAACTTACAGAAGATCTTTTAGTTTTGACTCAAGTGTTGCCTTTTCAATTCACTCGGGTCAGTCTTAGCTTTTTAGTGTATCAAAGACCTCTTTCTAGAGAACGGAGATGAAGATTTAGTACTATTACTATTTATTTATATTATTTGCACTGCATTATGTTATTCCGTTGCATTATTTATTTATTACTGTTATATGTACTCCGATCTGTATTGTAAAAATATAATCAAACATTATTTGTAAACTACTTCATGAACTGTTTATTTGTTTATTATATTTTTTCATTCCGCTGCGAGATTCTGTATATGTTTTCTTTCTTTCCTTGCTTTTTCTTATTTACCCCATAACAATTCTCCCTTTTGAATGGTTTGGGTTTAACATGTGAGGTTTTTGTTGATTTAAACTATACAAAAGGTGGGTCGTTACACCTTATAATCAAACTGTGAAACTTAATTCACAAGGGGGTTCATTCCAAGATACCCTAATTCCCATTTACTTACTTGCCCTATATCATACTAAGGAAAATTCCTTATGAACTATTCAACAATAATTAATGCTCAAATTGGACGAGCATAACTAAATAAATCTTAAATGATAACGATAAAATATTATCATTTATAAACAATCAACTCCACTATACAACTATATTAATTTTGAAAATCGTTCTTATATATGTCTAATACATTCCTAGGTAAAATTATTTCATTTACCATTTTAAAACAATACTGTATTAGTAGATCTATTCAAATGTTTAGAAATGCCTATCAATAATGCTGATCAGATGCATCGACCAGAATTCTTATACCACTCAATGGATCAAACAACACAATATAAAACATTTTTATAGCACTAACAAATACGCACTCAATATATACTTATACTCTCAGAACTTATCCTGATATATTACTAACATATCCTTAGAGAGTTCAACCCACTAGGCTTAGGGGTTCGCTAAACCTAAGCTTCGATACCATCTATGACGACCCACCTTTTTTATCCTTGGGAACGACACTTACTACATCCTCGGTATTCGTGTGTCATTGCTCAAGCATCCGAAAGAAAAGTTGTTTTGGGGTAAAATAAGGAACAGAACAAGACATAATAGATAAACCTCACAGCACAATGGTTACAAATAATATAAAATGATATAGTACAAAAGGTTACTCCTTATTAGGAGTTATCGGCGTTATATAAAAAAATACTACATCTAACAGATTGATAGCTATGCATTTTGACTTTTCATTTTTAAGATACAAAATAGACTTATACAATCATGCAGTGGAAATAAATAACTAGATAACTAAGAAGCCGCCTGCTCGATCACAATCTTCAAAGAGCTTCAAAGGAAACTTGCAATTTTCTGACTACCCAAATATAATTGTGTACCCTAGAGTTTAGGGAAAATAAACAACTCGGGTCAGACAAAATGTCTAGTATGAGTAAAACTATAAAACAAATGGGGTGCATTTAAACAATAATATGTGGGACCATGCGACTAATGCGTAACGGGTTTCCTCCCACATAAATAACAACCAAATAAAACAAAAAATGGAAATGAACAATAAGGGACATATCTAAACATAGATAATGGGTACAACTAGTATAACATTTAGATTTGAAGGAATGGAAATAGTCGGAATTAAAATGCAAACTGGATAGAGTCGATAAAACAAGACAACAGTCCAAACTCGAGAGAATGGACTAAATAGGATAACTATCCAAACATGATAGAATGGACAAAATCAATACTGAACATCTTGAAGAGTGGTTGACACTTCCCATTGAAATTAAAGAAAACAAATTCAAAGGTTCGAATCAAATAAGAAAACGAAATTTTCCAGCAATGACTAGGAGGGTGCCCCACTCTTACCGAAAGTATACCTGTAGAAATATACTTGAGAACTCTGATGGCTTTCAAAAACCTCCAAGCCGGACCCTACCAACTATCACCGAGCTCCGAGTATTTCACATCTCAATGCGCAACACCGAATCCAATCTAGAGTGGATGTGTCAATACGCTAATGGGAACAACCCCATATAGCTTGGCCCCCACTCGCTCTTTAGGTTTAGTCATTTCCGAGAAAGGATAAAAAAGCTCAAGTGAGCGACACATCCTCTTAGAATGAAAAAATACAAAGAAGGCTGAGGTAGCCAATAGTTGGGAAACTAATTATCAAGGACATGATCATACATGGAAATTAAGTCTTGTATAGTTATCACCGCTCATCGAATTCCAACTCATACTATTTCTTGGTTAACAATAATATCGGACAAGTCATGGCAGTGTTAACTCAAAGTCGTGTCTCATGGTTATTTTTAACTTTTGAAATAGCGAAAAGTCTACTTCTTCGACGTTTAGTGCTAAGTATACAAATAAATTTTTCTCATATAAGTGAATCATTTTACGGAAATTAATTCATTTCCATAAACGAATCAACTTTTTCTTTTAAAAGCTCAAATTCGTGTTTGGCCTCACATTACAAGTATTAGCTTTAGAACACTTTGTTAAAAGAGTATACTAACTTCAAAACATCAATTTAAAAAGGATTTAATAACTTAAAACATCTTTATTACATTGATTAATTAACTTTAAACTTCATTACATAATTTGATTTTTGAACTTCAAATAACTTTTAATAATAAAAAGGGAAAACCACATTAATTCTTATTAACCCAATTAATTAAATTAATGAATAAATAATTATCATTATTTAAATGAATAACAAAGTCAAAACATCCTTGTTACTTTGATAAATTCACTTTGAAACTTTTTAAAACATCATTAATTTAATTAATTAATTAATAATGTTAAATATAATTAATTAATTTTGTTAATTAATAATTAAATATGATTATTTTTAAACGATTAATCAATTTAAACCTTCATTAAGGAAAGATTAATTAAAGTTAAAACAAGTTGATTTCCTTTTAAAAGTCATTAACTAAAAAGATTAGTTAATTTTAAAACATCATTAGTTGATTGATTAGTTAACCTTAATCCATCATTTTCAAAAGATTAATTAGCCTTAAACATCATTAAATAAAATAATTAATTAAATTTGAAACATCATTAACTAAGTAATTAATTAAATTTAAAATACATCATTAATAAGTTAATTAGTTAACCTTAATCCTTATTAATTAAAAATTTTATTAAGTTAAATAATCATTATTAAAATAATTAATTATTTTTGAAAACGTTATTAGTAAAAATCTTGCTTAACTTGTAAAACAATTCCAAGCACGAAGATGAAATCAAATGGTTTGATAAGAAGTGATTTTCCGAATGTGCCGACACAGCGACTATCATTATACGGGCAGTTCTGCAAACAAGTTTATAATATTATAACCAAATGGTTTGATAAGAAGTGATTTTCCGAATGTGCCGATGCAGCGACTATCATTATACGGGCAGTTCTGCAAACAAGTTTATAATATTATCAACACAAGCAAACATTACATATCAATGGTTTAAGCATACATACAACGAATATTCCTAGGCAATAAATATGAATATGAATATAGTTTTAAAGCTTTGGTTTTTTAAGATAAAATTTTACTTACTAACTAGTTTGCTAACTAACATTTACTTAACATGTTTGCATCCATCACACATATACATTTCCAAACCAAACATGAACAACTTCACATCACCTCCAAACCAAACAAGAAATATATCATAATGCAACTAAAGTAAAATATTTCCCACAAAATGTTAAGAGTTTTACTCATCAAACCTTTTTAGAAACTTGAAATAAACTTTAAAATTGTGGAGCTTGGAAACCACTAAAAATCAACTCGAAAAGTCTCATATTCACCATAATTTCTAGACATGTTACACTCAGAATTTGGTAATTTGGTCAAAAGGAAAGTTTTATGTGACGGTCCGAATTTCAGCGCCCGAAAATCGACATTCATACTTCACCCGCATTCAAATGCCGTAGATTCAAACGTCGAAATCCGATTCGCCGGAGCTTATAATAACATTAGATGATAACCACACATCGGAAACAAAAGAATAATCTTATTGATACACAACATTTGGTACAATAGTGATACAAATGAAATGATCAACATTATCAGAGATAGTTACAACAGTGGAAATAATAAAATGGCAACAGCAGCGGAAAGATATCTTCAATGCCAAAGCTCCAAAACACCAAACCAAGAAGCTCGAACCACCATCATGCTGAAGTGAAGCAACTCGGTGCACAATGCGACCGCCAAAGCAAAGACTTCGAAGATTTCCAAAAGGTACACCTACTGGCTGACTATTTGATAACCTGACTCTAGGCTACCTGTTTGGAAAATTGTGGGCGTCCGAAGTTTAGAAAGGGAATAATAAACTCCAGGTCAGTCATGGGATTAGTGTGGGAAAAACAAAACAGTTTATTTGAACAAAAATAAACAACAAAAGAAGTAAAAGAAATCCACAATGCTTTTTGGAAAATGAAACTACCCTAAGGCCTCTCGCCATACACACAATGCAAACGCACGATTGGAGAAGATTTCTCATTATGGTTGCCAAACATGCTTGATACGCAAAATTCTTTTGATATTATTATTAGTGCATAGTGCAGAAAACATTTCGAAAGTATAATATTAATCTTAGCCAGTATACGTACCATTATAGTATGCCTACTATAGCTACCATGTTAAATGGCACGTTCTACAACTAAAGCCGTACAGGACGTGTATTGGGTGATTGGATTTCCAACAAATGGTCAAGGCTAAGGAACTTCCTTCATCGAATGGGTACGCCCCTGGAGGGACGCCTCGAAAACTTAACCAGCTCTCTGCCAACACACGGTCAGGTTACCTCTATAACTAGGTAACTACCTGTCACGAGTATGCCATCCCCTGGTCGTCACCGACCTTTATCTTGGGATTCACCAACAAATTGCAACAACCACTTAAGTTAAATATTAGGGCTCCATACCATGATACCACTTTTTTATCCAGAAAGAAATGCACATATCCTAAAGGGCACGACCCTCGTAACCTTGCCGCATCTTTCCTATTTAGACCATTTTCGGGTTGTGAGGTTCGACGAAGTCTCATCCACGAAGCTACGCTTTTCACAAAAGCCATTATTTGATCAATAAATGATCAGCAGGACTTAGTATGCCACATTACCAAATTGGAAATATATCACTAGTAACCATCAAGTACATAACCTCTGAGCTCGTACGTCTCAGAGAAGGGTGTTAATCTAAGAGAATAAATTCTCTGCCACTAAACAGAAATGTATTTGATAGAAACTAGTTTTACATCTCAAAGTGTAACGTCAGACATCCATACAAGTTGTAAAGGCCCGTTTTCCCGTACCCTTTGAATTGACAATAAACCATACATGTCCAACTAAATTGTATGAAAAGACGGATCTTTAAGGGTGATAAAGAAAAGTAGACAGAACAGAATCTCTTACGAATGGAATAACATATAATATTGAACAAATATTTTTGCAGCGGAAAACATTTAAAAACGTATATCAGAGTCTAACCTAAATTCAGCTTGGGCAGTTATAAAACCTGCCCTTATAAACGGTGACAAACATCAAACAAAATTCACTAATTACAGCGGATAATAGAATATGTCCATACGTCGATGAATATCTCCAGCTCTCCTCTGCAAACTCCAACCATCTTCCACTAAACCTGAAACTACTCGGATCTGACCCGAGTATTGAAAATATCCAGATCGGGCTTGATAAAACAGCGTGAGAAAAACTCAATAATAAATGACAGTGTCATATATTAGCCTTTGGATAAAAATCCTTTGAAAGAAAGAGTATCTCGTAAGACAAGTCCACACATAAAACAGACATGTTTTTACCTTACGATAGCTAAAATACTTTTATATCAAAACCTTTGATATTATTTCTAATGACATTCTTTGAAAACCTTTGCAAATAAACTTATTAATCTTAGCCGAAATTCTTACATTGATTAAATTCCAGCATACTAGGCTTTACAAACAAAACCGTAGGTTCTTATTGGAGAATGGATTACCATACAAATGACCAGGCGCATGATCTACCTTCCGAAAGGGGTACACCTCTAGATGGATGTCCCGAGGACCATCACAAAGTATCCTCTACTACCACAAGACTGACCCACCTCTATAACTAGATGGTACCGAATATGACATCCTCCGGTCGTTACCGACCTTTATCGAGGGCCCTCTAGCATACACCATATTAATTTACACCCCGACGTCGTAGCGAGAAGAAATATATCTAGAAGAGTATGACCATATCCTAATTGGGAATGACCCACTTAGTCTTGCTACATCTAATCTTGTTTCGGTCATTTTCGGTTGGATGAGGCTTGAGGCAAACGATTACCTTTTCTCACAGCACATATCACAGCTTTGAATGCTACATTGCCATTTTCGTTTAACAACTAATTGTCTTTCACAAAAATATAACCCTTGAGCTCGTATGCCTCAAGGAGGGTGTTAAGCTAAGAGAAGTTGCCTTCTCCGCCGCCACCACTGATGTACGTTTGTAAAAACCAATGTACGTAATCATTAGAAATGCAATGTCAGACAAACGTCCATACAAGTTATTCAGGAACAGGACAAACTGAAGGTGCTTTCCTCGGCCATTACTAGGCGAGAAGCACTTGCAATCCGCAAAATCTCCACCATGAAGATACCACTGCTATGAATAACTCTATGATGGGGGCCAACCGATGCATGTTCAACAAGCAGTCTTCACGCTAGAAAGATCCACGGTCTTCAATCACCATCTTCAACATGTCTTCACGTTCGAGCGTATACATTGGTTCGAAGAGGTTTTCGGATGGGAATCAACCAAATCCGACTCTAGTTCCTTCGAAATCCAATTATCGATAAAAGTGAATATGAGTATATAGGATTTATTAAGTCTCTTTTCATTTTAATTCTTTTCGAATGATTTCGAAATCTCTTTCTTTTAACTTAGGATAATTCTAAGTATGTAACGACCCGGAATTTTGGGCAATATAAATTTAATAATCTGTGTTAATAATTTAACTGGTTTGATAATTTTCTTTATAATTTTAATTTAAAATTGGCTAATTTAATCTTTTAAAGGTTAATAAATTTTTAATCTGGAAATATTGATAAGATTGTCTGTCAAAGCTAATAAATATTTATTCTGTTTATAATATATATAATTGATATATATTGAGAATAGAAGAGCTTTTGTTTTAAATTAAGATTTATTTAAAAATTGTAACATATATGTATGTATATGTTATAGTTTGAAATTGTTTTGAAATTTAATTTTAATCCATTAATAATTTATATATGAATGAATAGTAATTTTAAGCTTTGTTTTAATTTATATTTTCAGAAGTTAATTTAAAGATTAATTATCAAATTGTAATATATATATATATATATATATATATATATATATATATGTATATGTTATAATTTGAGTTATTTGAAATTCAATTTTAATCTATTTATAATTTGAAGATATGTTTAATAATTGATATATGAATGGATATTGTAACTTAAAGCTTTGTTTAGAAATTTATATTCTCAAAAGTTAATTCAAAGATTAATTCATTTGTTTAAAAATGTAAGCTAATTGTTGTTTTAAAAATATGATGGTTTAGAAAGGATATAAATCAAAGTCTTATTTGTGTTTTCTTTAAAGTTTTTAATTTAAATGGTTATAAATGTTTTAGATTTTTTTTTTAAATATATGTATAAGAATTATTTGCATTTTTATTTATATTAGAATATTTCTTTTAAGGCTAAACTTGTATTTATTTATTAGGTAAATTATATGTAAGTTTATATTACATTTAAATTAAATAAAAAAAATTAATTAAAAATATTCAAGAACATGTGTAAACATGTTAACTTCCTTAATAAACACATGTTAATCAATTTAGAGGGTTATGTGACAAGTGTCTTCATTTCAAATTTTTTTAATAAACCTAACTTATGAGAAAATTGTTTTCCTCTTTTTATGGAAATCAAAAATTTATTATCCAAACAGAGATCTTTCTTAAAATCTGAAAATAATTCTGTAAAACTTTCAACAACCTGGAAAGCATCAACTTGCATTTCAAATCAGGTTCACCAGCAACTTCAACCTGCATGTCAAAAGAAGATCTGCAATTCAAATAAAATCTACAACCTTCATATTAAATCTGCAAAGTGAAATCTGCATATTCAAATGAAGATTCAGTTTCTACAGCAAGTTAAAACAACTAATTGAAGCATGCAGAGTGATTCAACAGCAAGAAATCAAAAGCTTTTCAATTTAAAGTATTCAAGAGCCTGGATAATAAAACTGCTCTGCATATTCTAGAAAGGTGAGTAAATAATTGATTTTAAAAACAGTTTGATCTGAGTTTTATTACATGCATATGATTATCTGAAATTTATCTTGATATTGCCTGGTAATCAATCAGTTTTTATTTTTGAATTTACAGTTATATTTATGTATGCAAACATGTAACTGTATATGAAATGTTTGTTCTCTATTTGATAAGAAAACTGTGACTTTTGCCTCAATAACCCAAATTTCCCAATTTAAATTCATATTAGCCTTGAATACATGAATAAAATTTATTTGGGAATGTAAAATGAATATTATTAAAAAAAAATGTAGTCCTATGATTTTAAATACAATAGATAAATGTATATAAGGAATCTGCAGTAAACTAAATTTTAGTTAAAAATATCAACCACCTTAAATTTTAATTTGAACTATATGTAGGAAATAGTGATGTAGAATCATGATTTTTAATATACATTTCGTAATTTTTAAGTGTTTAAGTAGTGAGAATTTGGGGTTTGTTTGTAAATTGGGTTTTTGTAAATCGCCGAGAAACGACTTGATGATTTTTGCTAGGATTTGGTTTGAAGCAAGTATATGAGTGGAGGATCTAAAGAAAAATGTGAAAACATTTTTCGATTGAGTGAATCGTGGGGTTTTGATGGAAGTAGGGTTTGGTATGGTTGTGTTTTCGGGTTGTTTGTAGAGGCTGCCGTGTATTGGATTGTTGATCGAGTGTAATCGCGAGGAGGGGGATAGTGGCATGGTGTTGTAGTGGTGCCGTGGAAGAGATTCTGGAGATGACGGTGGCGAGTTCGTCAACGGCAAGGGGATTTTCGCGTTCAAGTTTTTTGCTGTAGCTTGAGGCGTATGTTCGAATTTCGATTCGAGCAAAAATTCGTGGATCTGGGTTCACTTGAGTGGTCGCGAGAGGGTTTGGGACCGATGGGGATGATCGCGACGTTCACCTGAGTACGGCAACGGTGGGGCATATGCACGCGTATACATAGTGTACACTGGAAGTGGGTAATTGGAGAAGATGGAGTTGTCTCGGGTAGGGGACCGTGCAAGCTTCGGGGGTAACTCGAAGTCAGGGTAGATTTGGGTTGCTTCGGGGTTAACTCGGATTGGAGGGTGGATTGCTTCGGGTTTTCTTAGAGTGTTGTCTGATAATAGTTTTATAAAGAAATAAAATGAAAACTTTATACTTGTTGTTTAAAAATTTAATGATAATCAAATTTATAAAGTATAAGTTGAAATTATATATTCAATTTAAATTTATTTAAAGGGATTTCATATTGGAAGTAATTTAATTACATTTTGGATTTCAATTTAAAAAGGGGTATTTTGAATTTAAATATTAAATCAAAAGTTAAGTTTAAAATGTTAAGTAATGATTCAATCTTAAGATTTCAAATTTATATTTGAAATAAATAAGATTAACTTGAATGTTTTAAAATATTGAAAATTTTGAAATTTGTTTCTAAATTTTCTATATTTTAAATAAGATTATCATTATGATTTTGAAAACCAAATAGGATAACTGGTTTAAGATGTTAAAATTTGATTTAATTTATTACAAGATAAATAAGATTAATTTATCTTGATTTGAATATTAAATTTGATTGTTAGTAAGGAAAGTTTAGTTAAGATTAATGTTCTCTTAATTAATTAAGGATTTGAAATTATAATTAGTTAATTATTTATTAAATTTTAAAAATCACTTAATTATGGGTTAATTAAGTGTAATTACTTAATAAAGTAATTAATGATTAATTGTTGAATGCAATTAAGGAAGTTAATCATTTATGGAAGTAATTAATTACTCATGGAGTAATTAGTTGAAGTGATTATTGGTTAATCACTTAATAATATCAATTAAAGAATTGATTAATATAAATGTTTTAGAGATAATTAATTATGAAGTAATTAATTAAAGGGTTAAGGATTGTTTAATGATGGAATTAATTTTTAATTAAGAGGATAATTAAGGTTTATTAATGAAAGTAATTAGTGATAATTACTTATGTAAGTGATTAAGAGTTAATTACTTAATTATTTTAGCTAATTAATTAATGACGTTATTTAATTAATGAATGAGTTTATCTTAAGTTTAATTACTAGATGTAATTAATTAAATTGTAATTAATTAATAAAGTAATTAATTAAGAATTTATTATTTAATCTAATTGTTTAAGAATTACTTATTGAAGTAATTAAGGATTAATTAATTGAATTAATTAATCAAGGATTAAAATAATTAAATTAGAAGTTAATTAATTCAGTTAATTAATTTAGTTAATTAATTACAAATTATTAATTACTAATTATGATTAGTGAGTTGATTAATTATAAGTTAATTATTTAATTAATTAAAGAATAATTAATCAATAAGGATCACTAATTAATGTGATTAATGATATTAATCAAGGTTGATTAATAAAAGTAATTAATTTAAGTATGATTAATTAATTGTAATTAATTAAGAATTAATGTAATTAATTATAGTTAATTAATTAATGAATAATCATTAATTTTTGTAATTAATGATAGTAATTAAAGGTTAATTACTGAATATGGTTAAGGATAATTACTTGTATGTAATTAAAGATAATAAATCAAAGAAAGATTAATTAGCGAAGATCATTAGAGATGATTAATTTATTTATTTGGGATAAATAAATGAAGAATGATTTAAGTAATCCATTTGATTAGAGTTAATCAATTCTGTTTATGGATGAATGATTAATATTGGATGATTGATTGATATTGGATGTTGAATGATATTGGGTGATTGGTTGATATTGGATGTTGAAAATGGTTGATACTGGATATCTCTGTTATGTGATATGTTGTTTTGGGAAGATGAATGTTAGTATGAATTATCTGTTATGATAATATAATTCATCTATCTATTTATATATCATCCTGTATATATAAGTTATACTGTTTAAACCCCTAAGTATAACTTGGACATTTACAATGGCGTTTGGTTTCGGTGAGACCGGGATCGGGTTTCCATATTTGGAATCCGAAAACCACATCGATTCCAATTAAACGTTAAGTCGTGTATCCAAGTGGAGCAAGTGAAGACTCGAGGTGTAAGGGCTATACGTCAGTATAACTCTGTGGGTGATTCCGTAATGAGTTTGACGGAATAGTACTTATAGATTCGAGATGGTGAATTAGAGTGCAAGGGCTATGGTCGTTGACTCTGAGGGTGATTCCAATAATGAGTGCAACGAGATAGTGGCTTCGGTTTTGTTCGAACCCGGAACGAACTTGTATGGATTGAATGCTTTCAGCACATCGTCAGGTGGACGATGACCATTCTAAGATAATGTGTCCTATAAAGGTAATCGTAACCTCAAGCCTCATCAACCGGGAATGGCTAAAACAGGGGAGGTGCAGCAAGGCTTCGTGGGTAGCTCCCACTGGAGAGCAAGATACATCCCTGTCTAGAGGTCCCTTTCTATTTCGGCTTAGTGTGTGGTTGGTCGCACCAACTACGGGGTGGTCTTGTTCGGGACTGTCCAGTAAGGGATGGTTCCGGCCTTGTGTTGCAGGGGATGAAGGGAGTAATCCTCGGTACGGTGATCTAGGCCACGTACTGTGACGGGCGGTACCCTAGTAGCCCTGCCATTGACGGAAACCCATTTTCCCTACGAGACCCTACGGTTTTGTTTGTGTTACCCACTTTTGTGGCTAGTAGCTGGAATTTAATCATGTAACAATTTCGGCTATTTTCTTATTTGCTTGAAAACCCTAGACACTATTATAATATCACTGAATTTCCTATCAAATGTTTTGGTTAGCGTAAGGTAAAAACTTTTCCATGTTTATGTGTGGGAAGTCTTACGTGATACCCTTTCTTTTCAAAGGTTTTCTAAAGTTAAGCAATTTTAACCCGTTTACTCACACCAGACCCCTGTCTGACCCGAGTGTTTATTTTCTGTTTTATTAAACTCTTGGGTGCTCATATTACGTATGAGTATTCAAGTGATTCAGGTTAGCTTGACGAATTCTGGAGGAGATATGGAGCAGGAGGCTTCGACGTGTAGATATATAATATGGTTCCGCTGTGTATGTTGTGTCTGTTTCTTCTGTTGTACTTGAGTTGTATGAATTAGACAGATGTTTATAACTGTCTAATAGGTGTTGTATAGTTGTGTACTCTGATGTAATGAGGTACTATGTAATAATTTATGTTAATTATTATATTTTATTCGTTGCGCTGTGAGTTCTCTGATGATTGTTTGTGTTCTTCTTTCTCTATCTTTTCTTCTTCTATCCCTTTCTTTCTTCAAGATGACGCGATTTTTGGGAGTAGAAAGTCGGGTCGTCTCAAAGTAATTCATTCTTTTGCTTTTGGGAAATATATCAAATTTCCTTACTTAATTCTTGATCCAAATTCCTTAACTTTTAAGCGGGTCAAAAACAATGTTATTGAAGACATCGTTTACGACAAACCCTAAATTAATCTTAGCAAACATTTTTGAGTCAACAGGATCATAGAAATCATTCATTTTAGAAATTGCTTAACTTTTGGATAATACAAATCTTATTTTAATTCAACACTTAATATAATCTTTTTATTTAAGAGCATCCGGGCTTTCCCTTCGATCTGTTCCACCCCTCATCTAAGAAAAGAAAACATAGGCCAGGTAAGTTCAGGGCACTGGTTTCTCTATCCCTAACCTTAGTTAAACACCTTGTTTTATCTTTACAGATCTCACAGGCGGGACAAATGTACTAGTCGTTTCCGCGTATTCAGATTTTTCAACTTATTTTGGAATTGCTTATAAATATTCCAAATTATCTTTCAAAACGCTTAATTATCCTTTTTTTAGATATTCACAATTGATTCTGGAAAACATCATTACATTTAAACTCATATTTCAAAAGTTATACAATTCACAGCATAAAAGTACCGCGGAAAGTGCCGTATAAGCTAATTTGATTAAAACAACTTTTAAACATTTGATAATTCATATTTTCCAATCCAAATCTCTTTTAAATCATTTAAATCGGTTTATCAAATTTATTTCATATTTTTCCATAATTAAAAATGTTCATTTAAACAGATTTCTTATTATGGTCACTAAACTGCACTAGCGCGATTTTTCTGGAAAATTAATTTGAACTTATTTCAAAAACTACATATCGAAACTTCATTTAGAAGATATGGATATAATAGTCCAGAATTTTCTTATCTCTAAGAATTCCGAGCCATATTTCACTCTATACGTTCATTTGAACTTTTTGGCGCAAAATCGCAAACTAACGTTGCGCGACGCGTCTAGTTTTAACTTATTTTTCAATATTTAAAATAATCTATTCAAATTGGATTTCAACACTAATAAAATCATTATAAATCAATAATTTCACTTTTTAAAGTATTTAAAATATATTTTCACTATAACCACATTATAATATTATTATATTTCCATTATTTTAATATTAAATTTTAAATTCCAATTTCAATTCAATTTCAATTCTAACTTCAAATTAAACACATTTAAAACTTAGATTTAAATCTAAGTTCAATTTAAACTTACATTCAACCTCAAACTAAACTTCACTTTTTCAAAATCGATTTCAATTTCAATTTCACTATTCATTTTAATTTCAATTTCTAATTAACTATCCTTTTCAAATCTGTTTCACTTCAAATTTCAAATTCTCTTTCATCTTAACTTTAATTTCACTTCTAAATGAAAAGAGACTTATTTTTCCACAATATCTCATATTACTAAAATACGGTATTTTTAAACAAAGGGATTACTAAATTAATAGAAATTTGATGTCCAAATTATCATCACAACCATACAACAATCATATAACATTAACATATTCAATACGGTAAATATCATAACATTACTACGGATTGTCCAACATATCCAAACAATCAACCAAACATGCATATCACCAAATAGTGATTATCTAACATAACAATTAAGCATGATAATCAATATAATTCAAAAGGCGGAGAGAATTTCTCACCTTCATATCAACTCCATCAAATTTTAACGTAAGATTTTCGTCTCTCGCTATCATGCTATTTCCAAAGTCTTGCCTTTTGTCGTTTCCTTTCCAAACGCTTTTGATTTTCTTTCTTTTTCTTTTCTCATTCTTTTTTTTTCTTTTTTTATATGGAGGACGTGTGCTTTTTTTGGAAGGAGAAGAGAGTGTGGCCTTAGGTTATAGGCGTGTAGGAAGGGGTAGGAGTGTATAGGCTTGGGTTTTGGTAAGGTTGTGCTCGGCCTAGGGGGTAGGAGCTCGGGTTTGGTGAGGTGGTGCTTGGCTTGGGCTTAGGGTGGCACGGCCGTGAGTGCAGGGAAGGGTAGGCATGGGTTTTGGGTGAGGAGGAGGTGGATAGGTGGTAGTTTTGCTTGTATAAGGTGATGTAAGGTGATGTAAGGTGATGGTTTGGAGTATGGAGGTGATAACTTGAAGGTAGAAGGGAAATAGTGGAAGTAGAGAAGGGTTTTGGAAATTTTTATGAAAAGAAAGTGTAGTGGAAATGAAGAGATGTGTGGTTGTATTTATAAATGAACATCTTTAGTCGTAAATGACATTAATACCCCCTTCATTTTTGGATTTAAATATACTTTTATTTTATGTGAAAAAGAGTGACTTGATATGCATTAATGGTGATGGTAAGAAATAGAAATGATTACTTATCATTTCTTTCTTAGATTTTGTGTTTAAAGAGGAGACTTTACATTGATTTGATTTGATTTGCATTAAATGCATGGATGTATGTGTCATTAATTCTTTAAATTAGCTTTCTTTTCACTTTTTTATTTGCTTCTTTTCTATGTATAAGCATAACATCTTATTAATGAGATGTGAAGTAAAGTAATGATGTTGTTTTATAAAAGCTTTAATAATTTTTAAATTTGTCAAGTCGTATTTTTTACTTTTTATACATTTATGTAAATATTTTCAAAAGTAAATGCTTTTTGTTTTTAGTGCTAAATGTAGAATATTTATGTAGTTTGTAAACTTGTATTTATAAGTTAGAAAATGTATCAAGTTGCAACAACTTGTCGACAACTTGTTTTGGTTGAAAACGGTGTTTTTGATGACAAAGTTTACAGGCAAAATTTGACCTTTTTATTAAGCTATATATTGAAGTAAATCAAACTTTCAAATGAAATTTTAACTTCTTTAAATAAATTAAAACATGTCTCTTTATATTTTAAAAACATATTTAATTAGTATCAAAATCTTTAATTTTACAGTGTATGTAAAACTGTCAAAATGCGACAAATTTTGATTATTTTTGTAAAACGATTATTCACAAACTTTTAAATCTTTTAACATGCTTTTATTATATTTATTAGATGTTTTAAATAATATTTATCTATTTAAATATATATTTAAATTCATTTATTTGATCCTTTATTTATTTCTAACTTTTGTCGATTTGTTCAAAAATCCAAATTTATACTTTTTAATTTATTAACTATAAGAATAGATAATTATTTATTGTATATAGCATATTATTTAAGATTTAAACTCCTTTTTAAATTTAAATCGAACAAAATCTCTCATTTTCGAAGTAGCGAAATTTCGGGTCGTTACATTCTCCCCTACTTAAAAGCATTTCGTCCTCGAAATGAAATCAAAGATACAGAACTATAAAGGTCAACAATATATGTCAAAGGAAATATTATCACTAAATACCGATCATAAAGTACAATTATTCATCCTGGTCCAAATCTGAGTGCGTACTACACACTTGAGGTAAGTCAACTATCTATATTAGTCAACCCAGAATATCATACAAAAAGGACTACATCCCATATCTTAGCGCGTACTACTTGCTTAAGATAATCACAACTGCTATAATACAACAACCCCAAAATATCCCAAAGTGAAACACTAATCATCGGATGAACCCTCTGATGGTGCTTCTAAGTCTATCTCTTCTGGTTCCTTATCTTCCTCAACCGGCTCCTCCTCATCTATCTCTGGAACTATGTCCCACCCTAATGGATGCCACTGCTGGACTCTTGGGAACCATGGCTCATGCTGGTCTATCTCAATATCCTCTAAACCAATATCCTCAACTATCATCGGAGTGGGAGATCCTATCTCCTGAATGGGCGTACCCATATCCCAAATAATCTGCTCATCGTCTTCTGAATCATCTTCCTCGTAAAACCTCGCATCGTAAGTCCCTGAAACTTCCGCCTCTATCTCCGTGGGCTCTTCGATCAGTGGCTCGATCTCCATGGGCTCCTCCATAGGTTCCTCTTCCTCCGGTTCCTCATCATCACTCAAGGGATCTAACATCCAGTCATCCGCCTCATCCTCTGCCTCGTCATCTGCCTCCGCTCCTGCATCGATCTCTATGTCTACGGGCAACACATCCTTAATATCTGGAACAACTATCAACTCCTCATCGTCGGAGATATCTATCGGGTGGTCAAATGATCCCGGTACTATACCCGAGGGTCCTCCTACTGGTATATCTTCCTCATCACTCGTGATTGGCGTATCAACAACTTCCAAGTCTCCATATTTGGCTAAGGCATCCCTTAATCTTTGCCTAAGTGCTAGTCTTTTGGCCTTGGTTGGTTTCTACAATTTTATATATGAGAACTCAAAATAAGTTATCATTTTCTATCAAAGATTCCATTTTTAGCTTATTTTTATTTTATTAAATGCTTCTTACTTAATTATTATCATCATCATCATTTTTTTCTCTCTAATGGGTTCTAGTAGAATTTGGACATTGACAAAATAGCAAAATGATAGCTTATATATTGATTCCAAAATACATTTATACTAAGTGACTTCTAAGAAGTATACTCAAAAAGTTTTACAAAAGGTCCTATCGTTAAAAATACTTAGATAAGGCTTACTTACATATGCTTAACTAACTTAAACTCCCACTATCCCTTTTTCTACCGTAGTTGGTGGATGAGTAAGGGTAACGAAAGGCCTCGGTTGTTCTGCCGCCTTGAGCGTTGGACAGTCTCTGGGAATATGTCCTTAAATGTGGCAGTAATAACAACTCTTGGGGACAGTTTTCTTAAAGGTCTTGAAAAGTTTGCTCCTAATTTACATTCTTTGACTATATGTCCTAATTCTTTGCACCAATAACAAAACTTTTCCTTCCTTTTGAGGCTTTGGGTTTCTTCTTTGTTCTAGGGCAATCATGTAGAAAATGTCCTAGCTTCTTACACTTAAAGCAGCGTATATCTTTTCTAACAGGTTTTTTTTCCTTCTATTTCCTTATTTTCTTGGTTGGTGCTTCAGTAGTCGGCTGTAGAACAGCATCTTCGAATTTTAGGGTATTGCTTATCATTTCCCTAAACGATCCATGGATGAAGCTTTCCATGCTACTGGAGCTCATCACATTTGCTTAACCAATTCTTAACTTCTATAATCTTTCCTGATCCCGTGAACTTCCTTTGTCTTAAGAACTCGAACTCCCAACAAAGTGAAGCGAATTTCGGTGGGTTTGGTCTTTCCTGAAAAGAATATTATTTCTCTATACATTATCATCAAATACCTTATAGTCAAATTGTGAAATTTAATTCACGAGGTATTTCTTCTTATTTACCCATTTTATACTTATCAAATCATTTATCATTTCTCAAGGCTGAATATCTAGGGTTATGAAAGTTCTATAGTTTTCAACAATTGATTTTTTATAGGAATATCTTATAGTCAAATTGTGCAATTCTAATCACAATATATTCATAGTTTAGTTTTACTAAGCAAAAATCACAATGAATCCTTAATTTCTAACCCAAAAGGTAATAATGTCCCCTTTAATATTTATAATATAAACCCAAGATAAAATTATTTCATTTACCAATTTCTTTAAAACAAAATCACTTTTATAAAATTAACAAATACATGCTCATATATATAATACTCTCATAACTAATTCTAGGGTGTTACTAGCCCTATCACTAATGAGTTATCCTAGGATATTACTAATCCTTTCTCTGATGAGACTTTTACCGTAACAGAGCCAAGGTTCTCGCTTAACCTTCAGCTCTGATACCAAATGTGAAGGCCCATTTTCCCGTACCCTTTGAATCGACAATAAACCATAAATGTCCACTCAAATTGTACGAAAAGACGTATCTTTAAGGGTGATAAAGAAAAGTAGACAGAACAGAATCTCTTACGAATGGAATAACATATAATATCGAAAAAAAAAATTTATAGCAGAAAATTTTTAAATACATATATCAGAGTCTAACCTAAATTCAGCTTGGACAGTTATAAAACACGCCCTTACAAATGCTGACAAACATCAAACAAAATTCACTAAGTACAGCGGATAATAGAATATATCCATGCATCGATGAATATCTCCAGCTCTCCTCTGGAAACTCCAACCATCTTCGACTAAACCTGAAACTACTCGGATCTGACCCAAGTATAGAAAATACCCGGATCAGGCTTGAAAAACCAGCGTGAGGAAAACTCAATAATAAATAACAGTCATATATTAGCCTTTAGATAAAAATCCTTTGAAAAGAAAGAGTATCACATAAGACAAGTCCACACATAAACACGGACATGTTTTTACCTTATGATAACTAAAACACTTTTATATCAAAACCTTTGATATTATTTCTAATGACATTCTTTGAAAACCTTTGCAAATAAACTTATTAATCTTAGCCGAAATTGTTACATTGATTAAATTCCAACATACTAGGCTCTACAAACAAAAACGTAGGTTCTTATTGGAGAATGGATTTCCATACAAATGTCCAGGCGCGGGATCAACCTTTCGAAAGGGGTACAACTCTAGATAGATGTCCCGAGGACCATCACAAAGGATCCACTACCAACACAAGACCGGCCCACCTCCATAACTAGATGGTACCGAATATTACATCCTCTGGTCGTTACCAACCTTTATCAAGGGCCCTCTAGCATACACCACATTAATTTATACCCCGACGTCATAGCGGAAAGAAATATATCTAGAAGAGGACGACCATATCCTAATTGGGAATGACCCACTTAGCCTTGTTGCATCTAATCATATTTCGGTCATTTCCAGTTTGATGAGGCGTGAGGCAAACGATTACCTTTTCTCACAGCACATATCATATCTTTGAATGCCACATTGCCATTTCCGTTTAACTACTAATTGCCTTCCACAAAAATACAACCCTTGAGCTCGTATGTCTCAAGGAGGGTGTTAAGCTAAGAGAAATTGCCTTCTCCGCCACCACAAGTGTACGTTTGTAAAAACCAATGTACGTAATCGTTAGAAATGCAATGTCAGACAAAAGTCCATACCAGTTGTCCAGGAACAGGACAAACCGAAGGCGCTTTCTTTGACCATTACTAGGAGAGAAGCCCGAAGCCCTTTCAATCCGCAAAATCTCCATCACGAAACGACCACTTCTATAAATAACTCTATCATGAGGGCCAAACAGAGCATGTTCAACCAGAAGTCTTCACTCTACGAAGATCCACAGGCTTCAATCACCATCTTCAACATGTCTTTACGTCTGAACGTATACATTGCTTCGAAGTAGTTTTCGGATCGGAATTAACCAAATCCGACTCTGGTTCCTTCGAAATCCAATTATCGATAAAATTGAATATGATTATATAGGATTTATTAAGTCTCTTTTCACTTTAATTATTTTCGGATGATTTCGAAATCTCTTTCTTTTAACTTAGGATAATTCTAAGTAATTCATTCTTTTGCTTTTGGAAAATATCTCAAATTTCCTTACTTAATTCTTGATCCAAATTCCTTAACTTTTAAGCGGGTCAAAAACAATCTTATTGAAGACATCGTTTACGACAAACCCTAAATCAATCTTAGCAAACATTTTTGAGTCAACAGGATCATAGAAATCATTCATTTTGGAAATTGCTTAACTTTTGGATAATGCAAATCTTATTTTAATTCAAAACTTGATACAATCTTTTTATTTAAGAGCATCCGGGCTTTCCCTTCGATCTATTCCACCCCTCGCCTAAGAAAATAAAACATAAGTTAGGTAAGTTCAGGGCACTGGTTGCTCCATCCCCAACCTTAGTTAAACACCTTGTTTATCTTTCCAGATCTCACAGGCGGGACAAATGTACAAGTCGTTTCCGCATACTCAGATTTTTCCACTTATTTTGGAATTTCTTATAAATATTCCAAATTATCTTTCAAAACGCTTAATTATCCTTTTTTTTAATATTCACAATTGATTCTGGGAAACGTCATTACATTTAAACTCATATTCCAAAAGTATACAATTCACAGCATAAAAGTGCTGTGGAAAGTGCCGTATAAGCTTATTTGATTAAAACAACTTTTAAACATTCGATAATTCATATTTTCCAATCCAAATCTCTTTTAAATCATTTAAATAGATTTATCAAATTTATTTTATATTTTTCCATAATTAAAAATGTTCATTTAAACAGATTTCCTGTTATGGTCTCTAAACTTCACTAGTGCGATTTTTCTAGAAAATTGATTTGGACTTATTTCAAAATCTACTTATCGAAACTTTGATTTCTTTCTTCGTTTATAAGATATAGATATAGTAGTTTTAAATTTTCTTATTTCGAAGAATTCCGAGTCATATTTCACTCTATAAATTCATTTGAACTTTTTGGTGCGAAATCGCGAACTACCGTTGCGTGACGCGTCTAGTTTTAACTTATTTTTCAATATTTGAAATAATCTATTCAAATTGGATTTCAACACTTATAAAATCATTACAAATCATTTTAAATCAATAATTTCACTTTTTAAAGTATTTAAAATATACTTTCACTATCACCATATTATAATATTATTATATTCCTATTATTTTAATATTAAATTTTAAATTCCAATTTCAATTCAATTTCAATTCTAACTTCAAATTAAACACATTTTAAACTTAGATTTAAATCTAATTTCAATTCAAACTTCCATTCAACCTCAAATTAAACTTTACTTTTTCAAAAACGATTTCAATTTCAATATTCATCTTAGTTTCAATTTCTAATTTACTATCCTTTTCAAATCTGTTTCACTTCAAATTTCAATTATCTTTCATTTTAACTTTAATATCACTTCTAAATGAAAAGAGACTTATTTTTCCACAATATCTCATATTACTAAAATATGGTCTTTTTAAACAAAGGGATTACTAAATTAATAGAAATTTGATGTCTAAATTATCATCACAACCATACAATAATCATATAACGTTAACATATTCAATACGGTAAATGTCATAAATTACTACGGATCAACCAAACATCCAAACAATCAACCAAACATCCATATCACCAA
The DNA here is from genome assembly GCA_030765085.1 of Allium cepa. Classification (NCBI taxonomy): domain Eukaryota; kingdom Viridiplantae; phylum Streptophyta; class Magnoliopsida; order Asparagales; family Amaryllidaceae; genus Allium; species Allium cepa. Next base: position 270,416,870 of record CM060937.1, read on the forward strand.
ATAGTGATTATCTAACATAACAGTTAAGCATGATAATCAATATAATTCAAAAAGCAGTGAGAATTTCTCACCTTCATATCCACTCCGTCAAACTTTAACGTAAAATTTCCGTCTCTCGCTATCATGTTATTTCCAACGTCTCGCCTTTTGCTGTTTCCTTTCCGAACGCTTTTGATTTCCTTTCCTTTTCTTTTCTCTTTTTTCCTTCTTTTTTTTATATGGAGGACGTGAGCTTTTTTGAAAGGAGGAGAGAGTGTGGCCTTGGGGTATAGGCATGTAGGAAGGGGTAGGAGTGTATAGGCTTGGGTTTTGGTGAGGTGGTGCTCGGCCTTGGGGATAGGAGCTCGAGTTTGGTGAGGTGGTGCCCGGCTTGGGCTTAGGGTGGCTCGGCCGTGGGTGTAGGGAAGGGTAAGCATGGATTTTGGGTGAGGGGGAGGTGGATAATTGGTAGTTTGGCTTGTGTAAGGTGATGTAAGGTGATGGTTTGGAGTATGGAGGTGATAACTTGAAGGTAGAAGGGAAATGGTGGAAGTAGAGAAGGTTTTTGAAAATTTTTATGAAATGAAAGTGTAGTGGAAATGAAGAGATGTGTGGTTGTATTTATAAGTGAACATCTTTAGTGGTAAATGACATTAATACCCTCTTCATTTTTGGATTTAAATATACTTTTATTTTATGTGAAAATGAGTGATTTGATATGTACTAATGGTGATGGTAAGAAATAGAAATGATTACTTGTCATTTCTTTCTTAGATTTTGTGTTTAAAGATGAGACTTTGCATTGATTTGATTTGCATTAAATGCATGGATGTATGTGTCATTAATTCCTTAAATTAGCTTTCTTTTCACTTTTCTATTTGTACCTTTTTTGTGTATAAACATAGCATCTTATTAATGAGATGTGAAGTAGAGTAATGATGTTGTTTTATAAAAGCTTTAATAATTTTTAAACTTGTTAAATCATGTTTTTTACTTTTTATACATTTATGTAAATATTTTCAAAAGTAAACTCTTTTTGTTTTTAGTGCTAAATGTAGAATGTTTATATAGTTTGTAAACTTGTATTTACAAGTTAGAAAATGTATCAAGTTGCAACAACTTGTCGACAACTTGTTTTGGTTTAAAACAGTGTTTTTGACGACAAAGTTTACAGTCAAAATTTGACCTTTTTATTAAGCTATATATTAAAGTAAATCAAACTTTAAAACAAACTTTTTACTTCTTTAAATAAATTAGAACATGTCTCTTTATATTTTAAAAACATATTTAATTAGTATCAAAATCTCTAATTTTACACTGTATGTAAAACTGTCAAAATGTGGCAAATTTTGGTTATTTTTGTAGAACGATTATTAACAAACTTTTAAATCTTTTAACATACTTTTATTATATTTATTAGATGTTTTAAATAAGATTTATCTATTTAAATAGATATTTAAATTCATTTATTTAAGCCTTTATTTATTTTTAACTTTTGTCGATTTGTTCAAAAATCCAAATTTATACCTTTTAATTTATTAACTATAAGAATAGATAATTATTTATTATATATAACATATTATTTAAGACTTAAACTCCTTTTGAAATTTAAATTGAATAAAATCTCTCATTTTCGAAGTAGCGAAATTACGGATCATTACACAAGTCTATCATGGGTCTGAATGGAACCGAAGGCACTTCAAAGAAGCCCTTACAAATCCAGGTATCCACAATCCCGATCAGACTCCCTATCACGTATGGAGATCTCTATACCGTCGCGACTCAATTTAGAGACATTCGACAGGTAATCCTTTCGTTTTCGAAAATACTCGGTCTTAATCACCGTCTTCAAATGCTATCCATTTCGTCGTAGAATGGATTTTATGACATAAAGTCCTCTTCGGGCTAAACCGAATAATGAGCGATTATTTTAAAAACATACAGATATATTAGGATCTTAGTTAAGTCACAACTTTCAGCACTTGTTTCCCAAAACCTTTCATTTTGAATGTTTTAAACAATTTTCCACTTTTAATCTTTTAAACAAAAGATTCACCTTTAAAATCCGCTTCAAATTGAAAACAAGTTCACCAATCTTTAACAAAGATATCTGACACTTGTATTATTTGTATGCTAGTTTACCTACACTTGTTAATCTCATATATTAAAATAGTTACACATGCAAAAGAAATCTTTGACTTGTAAATATGCATGCATTAAATGTTTAAATATATTTTGATATAGTTTTCTAATTATATTTTCAATTTATACTTATATATATATATATATATCTTATGGTTTTAATATTTTATATTTTAAATAAATGCATTTCCTTTTATAAATATTTATATAACCTTAAAGAAAATGATTTTAAAAATTAAATTATACATTAATAAATAAACACATACACACACATATATATATATATATTGTATATAAGTTTTTTTTAAATATAGAATTTAACTTCTAAATAGATATTGAAAATTATCATTATATTAAATTTAAAATATAACTTCCTAATTCAATATACATATATATATAAGGAAAAGAATTATTAATTTTAAAGTTTTAAATCCAGTTTATATCCAATATATTTATTTTTTTTGAATTTCAAATCCAAAATTCTATTTTCAATCAATTTATATACGTATATATACATAAATAAACAAATATCTTATTTAGTTTGGAAAATTTCAAATTAATACACAACTAAACCCAAAAATTTATATTAATCGCCGAATTAAATTTGACTTAAAAACGGGATCGTTACAGATTCCTTCTTAATCAAATTTCATCTCCGAAATTTGCTAGACATGGAGTCAACCAAAGAACAAATGAAAGATAGAGAAATGTTTTATCAAATCGAACTGAAATATCTATTCTATATTTGGCTTACCAAATCGAAATATCAACAATAAATACGAGAACAAACTTATTCAGCACTTTATGAAATACTTAGGTCATCAATCTACGAAATTCGCTGGGGAATTGGTTAGTCCGAAGGGGAACTAACCATTTTTAGAATGTATCTAGACCCCAAAGAAGAGACAAATAGTTACAATCCAATTTTACTTGATATTTTACAGAGTATTGAATGATTGTAGTGGTACTCCCCTGTCTCCAACCTTGTCCTCTTCTTGCACTCGTTCTCACTATCAGTGTATGGTAAGAGAATTTACTGAGGCATACGGACAAGATATCTTACGGACACTCATTCTAGGGCATTTCCCTATCTCTAATGATCCACCTAATGGGTTATACTCCTGAGCTAAAGTTCTTACTCAACCTTCAGCTCTGATACAAAATGTGACGGTCTAGGATCTTCGACATTCCGACAGCGGCTAATCTTGACTGGTAGGATTTTCAACCATCCCAACCCCGCCGTGGCTCACATTGGTACCTTGCATTGTTTTTAACGCCACCCTCTCGACTCTCAACCAACTTAGTTAGAAACCCCTCCCCTGGGACATGTAGGAGTAAGAATCTCCTGCTTGCCACCAAACACGAAGCGAGAACCCCCCATCATGTTGTAATGAAACACAATGTGATCCCCAAACCAAAGACTTCGAAGCTTACCAAAAGCTACACCTATTGGCTGACTGTTTGATAACCTGACTCTAGGCTGCCCGTGTGGCAAATTGTAGGCGCCCAGAGTTTAGAAAGGGAACAATAAACTCCAGATCAGTCATGGGATTGGTGCGAGCAAACAAAAACAGTTTATTTGAACAAAAACAAACAACAAAAGAAGTAAAAGCAATCCGCAATGATTTTGGAAAATGAAATACGGTAAGGCCTCCCACCACACACACAATGCAAACGCGCAGCTGGTGGAGATTTCTCATTGTGATAGTCAAACATGCTTGATACGCAAAATTCTTTTGATATTATTATTAGTGCATAGTGCAGAAAAAATTTCAAAGGTATAATATTAATCTTAGCTAGCATACGTACCATTATAGTATGCCTACTATAGCTACTATGTTAAATGGCAGGTTCTACAACTAAAACCGTACAGGACGCGTATTGGGTGATTGGATTTTCAACAAATGGTCAAGGCTAAGGAACTTCCTTCACTGAATGAGTACGCCTCTAGAGGGATGCCTCGAGAACTTAACCAGCTCTCTGCCTACACAAGGTCAGGTTACCTCTGTAACTAGGTAACTAACTGTCACGAGTATGCCATCTCCCGGTCGTCACCGACCTTTATCCCAGGATTCACCAACAAATTGCAACAACCACATAAGTTAAATATCTGGATTCCATACCATGATACCACTTTTTATCCAGAAGGAAATACACATACCCTAAAGGGCACGACCCTCGTAAACTTGCCACATCATTCCTGTTTTGACCATTTTCGGATTGTGAGGTTCGACGAAGTCTCGTCCACAAAGCTACGCTTTTCACAAAAGCCATGCTTTGATCAACAAATGATCGACAGCACTTAGTATGCCACATTACCAAATTGGGAATATATCACTAGTAACCATCAACTATATAACCTCTGAGCTCGTACGTCTCAGAGAAGGGTGTTAAGCTAAGAGAATAAATTCTCCGTCACCAAACAGAAATGTATTTGATGTAAACCAGCTTTACGTCTCAAAATGTAACGTCAGACATACATCCATAAAAGTCCATCCTGGGTCTGAATGGAACCGAAGGCACTTCAAAAAAGCCCTTGCAAATCCGGGCATCCACAATCCCGATCGGATGCCCCATCACATATGGAGATCTCTATACCAATGCGAATCAGTGCACAGACATCCGATAGGTAATCCTTTCATTTTCGAAAATACCCGATCTTCAACACCGTCTTCGAATGTTATCCATTTCGTCGTATCATTATTCGAAATGGGTATTATGACATAAAGTCCTCTCCCGCCAAAACCGAATAATGAGCGCTTATTTTAAAAACATATGGATATATTGGGATCTTAGTTAAGTCCAACTTTCAACACTTGTTTGCCAAAACCTTTCATTTTGAATGGTTTAAACAATTTTGCACTTTTAACTTTTAAACGAAAGATTCACCTTTAATATCCACTTCAAATTGAAAACAAGTTCACCAATCTTTAACAAAGATGGTTTTCAAAATGATTTCCAAAATGATTTCAAAACTTAAACAAGATATATTATATTCAAATCAAATTTTAATTTCAAACTTCCTTTCCAAAAGCTTTTCAAATTTAACTCAATTTCACTTCCAAATCATTTGGATTCAAAATTCAACTTTTAAACAAAATAATATTTAAATCTAAAATATCTGTGACTTAACCAATTTTTTGTGAAATCCATGTTTGTGTGTGTGTGTGGTGTAGTCCAGGGGTTTTGCACACAACAATAGAATATCACAAACATCATCAATTTAAGCATAACAATATCGATAAGCAGTATAATCCCATAACGCTTATCTTCCATTCACAGATAAACAAGTAAATTTGCCACAGATAAATAAATCACAGTACACAGCACAATCCACACAATTCATATACAGAATATCACACATCAGAGATATCAACGATTCAAAGCATTCAATAGAATCCAATCATCCATAAGTAAGATCAATTAATCACCTGATTATATTTTAAACCAGATTAATTACTTATGAATAAATTACTAATCCTGCTTAATTAACATTAATTAATTACAGACCATTTTAATTAATTATCCTTTAATCATTTATTAAACTACCTTTAATAATAAATTAATTAACCTTTAATTATTATTTAATCAACCTTAATTAATAAATCAATCAACATTTAATCATTAAATAATTAACCTGTAATTATTTAATTATCCTTTAATTAATTATCCTTAATTGATTAATTATCCTTAATTAATCACATAAATATATTAACCTTAAGTTAATTACATAATTAATTAACTCTTAATTAATTACATTAAGTAATTATCTTTCAATCATAAATTAATTAACCTTTAATCGTTAATTAATTTACCTTTAACCACTAATTAATCAACCTTTAAGTCATTGTTCGTCGACGGAAATTCTATCGATTTAGAAAACCGTCGAACGAATTTAGAGATAAAATTTATACCGCAAGCGCACGGTGTACGAATGTAGCACGCGGCGAATACGGGTCGATCCACAGGGAATTGATGATTTTAAAAATTCTATTCAATCAAATTAACCGAAGTTGAAAGAGTGATTAACTAAAAAAATGTAGAAAAATGAGAAAAGAAAATAGATAAAAAAATATCAGAGTGTTAAGACAATTTAGAGGCAATTTTCACTCTCTAGATCACATAAATCAACAAATTGAAGTTATGATCTCTCTTTTCTTGTCATTAGTGAATTAGTTGATGTGCTTATTATAAGTATGGTATATTTGTGCTATTAATTAGCTCAATATAAACCACCAAACTGTAACACAACCACTAATACACATTTAACTCTCATGAAATATGACAACAAGTTGAAATAGAAATCTATTTTAAGCATAGCCTATTAACTATTGTTTAGAAATATAGGCTATCAAATTTCAATTTCAACATTCACTTCTTTGCCATAGTCATATTTAGATGAAGAGGCAATTTGTGTTACGTTTGTTTAAGCATAGCCTATTTGTTATGAACAACATAGACTATCAAATTCAAAGCTAAACAACATCATTAAACCACTTCAAATGTTTCCATTAAAGCACAAAAAGAGAGTATAAACATCAAAATGTTGCATCTACATACTAGAGAGCTTCATTACCCCTAAATTGTAGGGATTAAGCTCTCATATTTGTTATCAAATCAACAAATGTAGAAAGCAACATGAAAGCAAAAAAGAAAGAAAAAGAGAGCAAAGCAAAGAAACAAAACTAATCTACTTGCATGAAATAAGAGAAACCTACACTACAACATGAAAGTAAATGAACATGAAAAGGAAAGAGCATGTATTAAATTGCATAAAATAAAAAAGATTACAAGAAATAAAAATTGGCTAAGTAGCCATTAAAAGAGAAAGAGAGCTTTATTTTATTTGATCTAAACTAAACTAAAGAGAAGGAGGCCTAAGAGAGACTAAGAGAAGAGATCATGTTACATGAAACATATGGGTATTTATACATGTATGAAACCCTAATTCATATTTTTGGAGAATACCCAAAATGCCCCTTAGGAAGTGTGGAGGCCAAGTAACCATTAACATGTCTTAATCCCTCATTAAGTGTACATGAAACCATTAAGTCCAAAAGCATGTGCATTAGCCTTTAATTTGTACATTAAGGTAGGTGGGTAGGTGGGGTCCTCCATGTTCTTCACTTTGAATTATTTCCATCTTAATTCCTTTGTATTAATTTTGTGCATGCATATCTTCATTGAACCACTTCTATTTGAGATCAATTTCCTACAAAAAAATATATACAAATTTTCAATTAATTTTTCTCAAAGAAATATATGCACTTAAATGACCGTTCTGCCCCTATATGAAGATGAATATGTGAATATTCGGAATTAATATGAACTTTGGTTAAAACAAGTTAAAATACCCAATATGATCATTTATTTAATTTAAATAGAATAAATATGGTGGTAAAAATATGCACATTTACGTGCACATCAAATACCTCCACACTTATCTTTTTATTCGTCCTTGAATAAAGAAAAACTAAGATAATTCCGTTTTCGTAGGGAGCGCGATTGCATTGAGCGTATGCAACAAGCCGTTAAACCTCTGGGTGTCCCCAGTAGGACGAGTGTTGTCTCGTGAGGGTTTTCAGCGGATACTACCCACAAAATCCAAATGCAGGATGAAAATATTTATAAAATGCAAGATTTATTTACAAAGAGATGAATGCAAGTTTTTGAAATATTTAGAACATTAAGAATTTATTTTTAAATCGACACAAATAAGTTAAATATTGGTTTTGGTCATTATCTTGAAAATTTAAGTCATTTACTTGTCAAATTTCCAACAAAAATCAAGTTATCATAACAAATAGACAATAGTTTAACTTGTTGTTTCGGTTGATAACAAAGTGTAGTTATAAAATGGATCCTTAGTTGATTATCATAGTTTATCAAAATGGTATTTTCATTTCTTTTCAATAACAAATCAAATAAGTAAAAATAGTGCTAGGATTTCAATTGCTTGCTCTCTCATTATTTGCAATAAAAATTATACACCTAGCTCAGATAAACTGATGCCAGATATACCACCCATGCACTGCCTTTCGGGCTTATGTGAGGGGAGTACAGAGCATGGCGAGTGCACACACTTTCATGCATACACTATCGACCATAGGTGGTTTTTATTAAGTCTTTTTTTTTACATACATGTGTTCCATACATCATAACCGTGAGGACTTTTAAATGAGTATGAAAGCACATAATCAAAAATTCCAAGTAATCACCCCTGCATAACTGTGAGGACTTTTAAATGAGAGTGAATACTTGGATGTTATTATTATTATTATTATTTTTTGAGAGGGAGTTTTGCAAAATTATCTTAGCACCATTTAACTTAGAAGACAAAAAAATGTTATATCATTTACTTTAAATTCACCACTTTTAAAATAAAGATTTTCAATTAGGATGTATTTCATAATTAACACATATGAACCTTCCTATATACCAGCTAAACCATTGTTATTTATAATCAAACTTCATTTTTATTTTTGTTAAGACGAATAAATTTTCAAAAATTTCAATTTAATAAACCAAAACCATATATTTATCCTATAGTGTTTCTTTAAAAATAAATCAAAATGCTAAAAAAAAATTGTATTTTGAAATTTTGAAATTTTTTTGAGTTTTGGAAGAAAAATGAAAAAATGAAAATTTAATCATGAAAAATCAAAAAAGAAAATGAGTCTCCCCCCACACTTGATTTTGACCGTGTCCCCACAGTCAACCCAAGTGGAAGGAGAAAAATAAAATAAAAATCTAATATTTACAAGAAAGATTATTATTTACAAGAGATGAGAAAGTATATAGTCAAAAAGTAAATGAAACGGTCTTCCAAAGACCAATTCATTTGTCTTGTCAAATGCGTGAGACACGGCTTAAGCACGAAAAACCAAATCGTAAAAGAATTTGAAGTTGATTGTCGATTTGGAAAAACGAATGTCATTTTATTAAAAATCGTACGAGTTGTTTTATTTTCGATGATTTTTAGGGTCGACAAAACAATTGATTGAAGTTCAAGTTTATTTTCACCAATTTGAAATTCAAGCTTATCATTGAAAACATTTTCACAATTATTGATTTCAAAATCAAAATGGTGATTTTCATCTTCCTCTTCGGAATTTAACAACTCGTCATCCAAAAGTCCAAAAATTCGTGTTCATTAAATTCGTCTTCCTTTGTTGGATTATCAACAACTTTATTACATAAATCATGTTCAAAATTCAAAGTTATTGCATTCAAATTTTCAGAAAAAGGAAGATCGAAATTTAAATCGAGTTTCACACCCTCAAAAGAATTGAAATCCAACTCAATTACCGTATTTTCAACAACTTGATTAAGATCGTCATTATCAAATTCAAAAGTTTTTATTTGAAAATCGTCGATTTGGGTAAAAGATGGATTATCACTTGACTCATCACACGTTGAGATTTGATTTTGTTGTTCACGTTGTTTCATATAAGTTTCAAACAACAAATCCGTGTGATCATCGTAAATTTCATTCATTTGTTCAACAAAATCCAATTTATAGTTATTAAATTGAGAATTTTCGATTTGGATTTGTTGAGAACAAAAAATTTCACTCGTAACATGGTTAAGATTATTCCCATTGCCAAATTCGTTTGAAAAGTTGTTCCCATTTTCATGTTGAGTTTGGAATTCATTTTGGAGCTCGAAATTAAATTGGCATGGGTTATAATTGTAATCATTTGAATTTTGAAGTGAATTCAAATTTTGATTTTTTTGACTTGAACTATTGCACAAATATGAGTTACACAAATCGTTTACACTTTGATTTTGTTGTGTAGAGAGTTCAAGTAAAGATGAAATGCTATTTTCGAGATTTGAGGATTGATCATTGTTTTGAAAAATTTGTTGTTCGAAATTTGAATCGTTTAAACAATAGTTGGTGTTAAAATATCCATACGAATTTGGAGTGAAATCGTATGGATTATATTGATTTTCACAACAATCGTAAAACTCACGTAAGTGGGGAAACTCAGACATTTTAAAGAATGTTTTTGGTTTTTTTTTTTCTATAAAGAAAAATATTTACAAATAGAATTTATTTTTCAAAATGGAAAATTGATTTTTGTTTTGTTTTTGGATTTCCGAATTTTTTTTTGTCTTTTTTTTTTAAAAAAAAGGTTTTATATATTTTTTTAGATTTTAGTTTTTCTAATTTTTTTTTTTTGGATTTTTGAAATTTCAAAGGAAAAGGATTTAAAAATTGCAAAGAAAAATAAAAGGAATATTTAATTTTTTTTTTGGATTTTTGGATTTATTTTGTTTTTGTTTTTTTTTAAATATGCGTGAACTAATGCTACTAAATGAATGCAGTGGTTAATTACAAATGATTTATCCTAACTTAACCCAAAATCGTATAATTACAAATTGTCTTAGATAAACAAGATAGTTCTCAGCCAGGTAACGGGCAGGATTTATCGGTGCACCACGAATCACCGTAGCAATGCAGCCGAAGGTTTAAGTACCTTCAGAGGAACAACCACTATAATATTTACGAATCACCGTAATATTTATAAATGGTTATTACTCTGCCGTAGCCTAGACACCAAGAAATTAAGTTGTTCAAGGAAGACAACTTGTCAACATACAATTAAGAGCTATCGTTATTATTAATCAAGATTCTAAGATGAAATGCAAAACAGAAATTAAACGTGTATTAACAATGCAACTACAAATGAATTTTTTTTTAAAATGCAAGCAACCAACTATGCAGATTAGAACTAGAGATTAGAACACAACAGCAGAGCTTTCAGAATTTATTAGCAATTATTTTAAAGCGGAATTCTTTTTTGGCAAGCAAGCCAAGCAGTTCTTCTTTGCAGTTTCCTGCTCTAGCAACCTAAAAATGAAAACAAGATATATATACACAAGTTTTTTTTTTTTAAAGGAAAGGAAACTAAAAAGTAGGGTTTTACTTTAAAAAAAAAAATTAACAAAAGATAAGGATGGAACTTAAATAAAACAAGATAGAACAAATGGAAAGCAAAGCAAATTATTATTTATTTGTTTATTTTTTGAAAAACAACCAAGGTCAAATGAATAAGGACTAACACAACAAATTTTTTTTTTTTTTTGAAATTTTTTTTTTTTAAAAGAAGAAACTTAAACCAAATGATAAATAACCCTCTGCTTTTTTTATTGATGACTAGGCCCGGCCCAATTGAATGAGTCCACAAATAAAATAATAAAAAGTCCTAGCATCTTGATCTTCGATTCCACAGCTTCTCCTAATCCTTCTTTTTATTTATTTTTCCTTCTGTTTAAATCGTCGCAACTAAAAAAAAACTCAATCGAAAATCCTCAATTCAAATCGCAACTAAAAGCAGAAGGGAAAAAAATAAAAATTGTCGTGAGTTTTGTATCGCGTCGATTTGGATTTGCAGTTGTGGATGGAGGCGGTCACTGATTTGGTGGCGAAGGGATTTCCGGTGATGGTGAAACTTGTGATTGTGATTTTTCTTTTTGGGTGCGGTTCGAGGTGATTCGCGTGGATTATTGCTGGCCTTCGGGGGGTTCTGGTGACTGAGATGACTGTCGCGGTTTTGGGAATTGGAGGGGTTGCTGATTGTTTTCGTGATGGAGTTTCTGGAAGAAGGCGATTCGGCAATGGGGTTGCGGCGTCAGGAATTGAGGTAGGTCACAGCGACTTTTTTGGAGCCGTGGCGGTGAGAATTTTGTTGAATTGGTTGTAATTGTGGGGTTTCAAACTGCTGCTGTGATTGGGTTTGGGGCTTTTGTGTCGGAGGAGCTAGTAACTATGGTGGAAGCAGAACAGTTTGGAGTTGTTGGAGCTAGCAGTGTTGTTGATGGAGCAAGGCAGTGGAGTCGTGCTTCGAGTTGGAATTCGCGATTGGGTATTTCGCGTTTGGGGATGATGATGGTCTAGCGATTGGGTGATTTGTGAATGGTAGTTGAGTTACTGGAGATGGTCGCGAGTTCACTGTTGACTGCGATTTGGAGATGATTGTAGTTTTGACTCGCGGCTGTGTGTAGTGCTCGGCAGATGAATGGAAGTTGCATTGTGGTTATTTTGGCGATTCAGGTAGACCGACAGGTGAGGTGTTGTATTGATGGCCGAAGCAAGGCAATGGGGTGGTTTGATGGTTCGGTAGCAGTTTTGATATGCCAGTGGAGGAAGAAGGCAAGTCAGTGGGTTGCTATTGGTGTTGTAGTTGGTATGTGGTCGAAATGGTTGAATTGTTGTGGTGACGAGGCAGTTAAGATTAGTGGGGGAGGAGGAGAAGGGTAGCAGTTGTGAAGTATGTGTGGTGATTGCAAGGGGTTTGATGCAAATCTGTTGACAGTTTTGCAGAGGTGGTGTTGATGGTTTGTATGAATTAAAGTGAATGGGATGGAGGAAGTTGTATATGCATGATGACAGTAAAGTGAAGACGAAGACCGACAGTCAGATGATGTTTGTGTAATGGAGTAATAGCAGAGGCGTATGACACTGTATCAGTTTGTGGTATGAGAGGAAGGCTGGTGATATTGCAATTGTGGTTTTGGTGGTATGGTGGAGGAGGTTGAGCAATGTAGTGGTTGGTTTGTGCGGTGGTCAGTAGAAGTATTGATGATGGTTGACAACAGTGAGATAGTGAAGAGAGAAGAATGCATTATGGAGCAGTGGGAATGGCAAGTGTATGTAAATGAGGGTGGTATGAATGAACTGCAGTAAATGTTGCAGTGTTATGTTATGGAATGAAGTTTGAAGTTGTGATGGAGAAGTTTTGGTGATGGTTCAGGCAGAAATGAATGTGGTTGTGATCAATGCAAGGATGTGAAGACGGAGCACTGTGCAAGGAGAAGTCAAAGGAGAGTTTTCACTGTATATTCACAGTGAACAGTGCACAGAAATGTGCAATGTAAAGTTTTTTTTTTTAAATAAAAATGTAAAATGTAAATGAAAAATGCAAATGAAATAGAATTTTTTTTTTTGAATTTTTGTATGCTTTTTTTTTTCTTTTTGTAGAAATGCAAATGCAAAGGGCAAACTAGTTCAATATGCACAAAACAAATTGAAAACAAAAATAAAACAACAAAAACACACACACACAATTTTTTTTTTAACTGCAAACACACACAAAATAAAATCACACAAAAATCAAACAAAAAAAAACACAATATATTCAAAAGAAAATAATTCGAAGAATAGAAAGTAAAATCAAACAAATCCCCGGCAACGGCGCCAAAAACTTGTTCGTCGACGGAAATTCTATCGATTTAGAAAACTGTCGAACGAATTTAGAGATAAAATTTATACCGCAAGCGCACGGTGTACGAATGTAGCACGCGGCGAATACGGGTCGATCCACAGGGAATTGATGATTTTAAAAATTCTATTCAATCAAATTAACCGAAGTTGAAAGAGTGATTAACTAAAAAATGTAGAAAAATGAGAAAAGAAAATAGATAAAAATATGAGAGTGTTAAGACAATTTAGAGGCAATTTTCACTCTCTAGATCACATAAATCAACAACTTGAAGTTATGATCTCTCTTTTCTTGTCATTAGTGAATTAGTTGATGTGCTTATTATAAGTATGGTATATTTGTGCTATTAATTAGCTCAATATAAACCACCAAACTGTAACACAACCACTAATACACATTTAACTCTCATGAAATATGACAACAAGTTGAAATAGAAATCTATTTTAAGCATAGCCTATTAACTATTGTTTAGAAATATAGGCTATCAAATTTCAATTTCAACATTCACTTCTTTGCCATAGTCATATTTAGATGAAGAGGCAATTTGTGTTATGTTTGTTTAAGCATAGCCTATTTGTTATGAACAACATAGACTATCAAATTCAAAGCTAAACAACATCATTAAACCACTTCAAATGTTTCCATTAAAGCACAAAAAGAGAGTATAAACATCAAAATGTTGCATCTACATACTAGAGAGCTCCATTACCCCTAAATTGTAGGGATTAAGCTCTCATATTTGTTATCAAATCAACAAATGTAGAAAGCAACATGAAAGCAAAAAAGAAAGAAAAAGAGAGCAAAGCAAAGAAACAAAACTAATCTACTTGCATGAAATAAGAGAAACCTACACTACAACATGAAAGTAAATGAACATGAAAAGGAAAGAGCATGTATTAAATTGCATAAAATAAAAAAGATTACAAGAAATAAAAATTGGCTAAGTAGCCATTAAAAGAGAAAGAGAGCTTTCTTTTATTTGATCTAAACTAAACTAAAGAGAAGGAGGCCTAAGAGAGACTAAGAGAAGAGATCATGTTACATGAAACATATGGGTATTTATACATGTATGAAACCCTAATTCATATTTTTGGAGAATACCCAAAATGCCCCTTAGGAAGTGTGGAGGCCAAGTAACCATTAACATGTCTTAATCCCCCATTAAGTGTACATGAAACCATTGAGTCCAAAAGCATGTGCATTAGCCTTTAATTTGTACATTAAGGTAGGTGGGTAGGTGGGGTCCTCCATGTTCTTCACTTTGAATTATTTCCATCTTCATTCCTTTGTATTAATTTTGTGCATGCATATCTTCATGAAACCACTTCTATTTGAGATCAATTTCCTACAAAAAAATATATACAAATTTTCAATTAATTTTTCTCAAAGAAATATATGCACTTAAATGACCGTTTTGCCCCTATATGAAGATGAATATGTGAATATTCGGAATTAATATGAACTTTGGTTAAAACAAGTTAAAATACCCAATATGATCATTTATTTAATTTAAATAGAATAAATATGGTGGTAAAAATATGCACATTTACGTGCACATTAGTCACACTACTACAAAACAGGCCATTTGCATCGGTTGTTTACCCCCCCTTTTGCATCAGTTCAATAGCCGACGCATATGCAACCGATGCAACAGGCTTAACACTTTTGCATCAGTTCTGAAACCGATGCAAAACGGTCCTTTTTGCATCGGTTGTTACTAACAACTTATGCAAAATATCATGGTTGGTTGCTTGGACACAGCCCCCATGTTGCATCGGTTGTAATGAAAACCGATGCAACTAATCCCTCTATTGCATCGGTTTTTTATAACAACCGATGCAAACTAATCTCTCTATTGCATCAGCTATTTATACCTGATGCAAAAAAGCCATTCTGAGAAACCATTATTACAGTACACAAATAGACTATATATATGTATATATTATTGATTATAACAAACAATTATTGCATGCAATATTACTATCATTCAAAATTAAATTTGATGGCAAATACATAATCAGATTTAATAATTCTATAAAAGAATGAAAAACATAAATAAATTCCACTTGAGCAAAACATAAATAAAAGAATGAAATACATAATTTGATGGCAAAGACACGCAAAAATACATATATACATAAAAGAGAATGTATCGTTGACAATGGATAAATTAAGCAGAAGATGGTCTTCAAATGCACAAACCTTCATGCTATATTGTACTTGAGCTGCCTGAAGTTGAGCTGTGCAATCCTTATGTCACTCCTTAAGTTATGAAATCTGCATATGCAGAATGGTCCTACAGAATACAAACCCAAAGAATGAGTTATTTAATTATTAACTTTGATGATCTGGATAGCAACCACATCATTTCACCTCTTTTTTCTTTTTCTTTTTTAAACTTTCAACTAAAAAAATATATAGGAACCTCCATAATGCAATTAAAAAATCAAACAAAGCCCAATATGATTTTGTTCAGAGTGTAGATAGTCACCATTAACAATCTGGCAACGCAACAAATATACTATTATCATCAGTCTAAAGCTTACCTGACCCTTGAGTGATGGATCAATAACCGCTTCAAATATTAAATTGGCTGCTGGATCTACAAGGTCATAGATTACTTCTGCTGCTGCATTCACCTGCACGTATCCAAAAATAAAAAATATGAGTAGTAACCCCTGGCCTGATCTTAATCTTTCTTTTTGTGTAATCCAACACGAACATGGTTATCATTGGGTCAGCTAACCAAACAAATTCCTTCTAGTATCTATTTTAAAATTGTGACACCTATGTGAACATAATTTATAGAGGGCCCATCTATCCCTACTCAATTTCTAGTTGTGGAAAGTTGTGTATAGTTTTGGTCGATAGCGTGTTAAAAATTTGGTTAATAATAGTGAACTAGGGATCTGGGCTACGTATACTTTCTATTCTAAACACTGCATTTATTATCCATATATGCATTGAAGAGAACACTATATTCTAACGCAAACCATGCAAAAGAAAAGATTTCCAAAATAAATACATCTGAGCAGATTCCCATAGAACTAATTTCAAATCATTACTAAGTAACCTACAATCATCAAGTGTAAACGGAACATGCTCACGCACAGATGGCCCTAAATAAGAAGATAATTTCATCGACCCTTTTCCTATCGGTTCAGCCAATGAGTTAAATTCAACTTAGATTCAGCTTCCAACATCTGAAGGAAGTCTTTCCACTATAGTCTGGCCTCTAGTCTTCTTTTTTGAAATCTGATTTACATCAATGTCTTCAGATTTCCATTGCTGTTTCAAGATTTCCATCGATTTGCAATAGTAGTTCCTGCAATTGAGTTGCTTGCATTACCAACATAAGTGTTTTCCAAAGGTGGCTTAATATGCTCTCCCATTGCATTAGACCCGTTGAATGCATATGTGGATTTTTCGAGTCTTTTTTGATTGAGTGAAATCTCCTTGTTAATTGTCCTATACTTTTGATCATTTTCTGTAGGTAAAACAAAATTTAGAGCATGTTAGAGAACTATTATCAACAACTGAATTTCAAGCTATAAGAAAAACTACCATTATAAACAAGGCTGCATATAATGCAAATCATATATATGGCTTTACTTCGCACAAATCAAATTGTAAAATAAATTATTCACTTGACTACTTGAATATTCATAAATTTTGGGTGGCAACATTTAAATCAGTGGTAAATCAATGATAACCAAGTAGTTATAATGATAAAGAGATTATTAAGAAGAGATGCTGATTGTCTTTTGGCAAGTGGTAACTTAAATCCTAATGATGAATCATTGCAACCAAAACCATTTAAGAAATAAACAATTTATGAATGATCACCTGAAGTATTTATCAACTGAGAGTTGCAGTTGCACTCTTTGTGCAAGCTCCTGCACTCGTAGCATGAGATCCTACAAAACTCAAGCTTCCATGTGGTCCAACTCTATCAAGCAGAAGAGTTCACTAAATTAAACTAAACTACTACAAGTACAAATTCAAAAGAGATCAAAAATGATTATCATAGAAAAGGAAATGTGCAGTTTAGTTATTCATCAACTAATTATCAATCATCATGAAAAATAATCTTCCTAGTAATGTTGATTAATAGAATGAAGGTACTAAGACTAAATACACTGATCTGTAATCTGAGGTAATGTGCAAAAAAATGATTATTTTTTGTTTAGTTAACAAATATAAGTATAACATTTTTTAATTTTTTAATTTTTTTTTCACATGTTCAATTAAACCTATACAATAAGCTATTTCAACATTTAAAACCAGAAAAGTTTATGGAAGTACACCCATAAATTTAATTTAACTCCTTAGCTTTCAGTAAAGCTCCTCCATCGTTGTCAATTTATATGTATTGGACTTATGTTGTGGCATTGAAAGTGCCAGTTTTTCTTTTTATAGCATATGTATTGGACTTATATGTATTGGACTTATATTGTTTACACGAGCAGTTCTATTTCAATCATTTTGTAACGAAAAGTATTAGATACAAAATCAATAAAATTAAATTTCTTCAATTTCTTGCACGTATAAAGCTCCTGTCAATGGAAAATAAAACTACAGGACATATAACTTCCGATTATGATAAATATATGACAACAAAAAGAATTATTTTACTCAGCGCTACTCTGTGCAAGTACTAAAGATTCATTTAACATATTTCCAACTACAGTGAGGAATTACATGGAAAAAAAAAGCTTCCATCAACTACATTTCTTCTTCTTTACAAGTCACATCCAGAAATTGACCATCTTTACAAGTCTAGAAAAGCAAGTTCATTGGATATGGAACAGCAGTGTTACTAATCAAATTTTGTTGTTAACAAGGCTACAAGTACTTTGTAGTCCCTAGTAAATGCACAAGGCATCAAAAATTTAAGGTATGAACACTGAAATGATAAATGATCGAAATGTGATTAACATTGATGTATTAACCAACTTACCATTGTATTTACCTATTTTAAATGGAAACACACTAAATAATATTAATTATGACAACGATTCCACATTTGAATCCTATTGCTATAATAGAAGAATATTTACTTATTGTAATTAATGTGTGGAATTATAATGTATTCAAAATTTAAAAAAACGAGGATGTAAAACACTAGATCTTCTAAATTCACAGCTAGCTATTGTATCTCATGTAAACAGGATCAAAGTCACATAAATCGTAAAAATTTCTTGAAGTTAATAAAGAATATTCAACTGAGCAAGAACATGAATACCTTTAATCCAGTTGCGACGAGGTTCAAAATGATAGGTAGTTCCATCTCTTCTTTGCTAAAAGAATACTCTTTTCTAGCTACCTATTCAAGAATTTGAAATGAAAACTTTCAACCAAAGTACGTGATAATAAAATGGTCATTGTTGTAACAAACCATTATACTGATTGAATTGGTCTTTTAACATCCTAGGTTTCCAAATTATGTTAACCTGCATATGTTGCAAATGTGTACTTGCCAATTATCTTAAACATAACATGCACACAATAATGGTCATTATTGTAACAAACCATTACACTGACTTAATTAGTCTTTTAACATTTTAGGTTTCCAAATTATGCTAAGCTGCATATATTGTAGACATATACCCGCAATTACCTTAAACAGAACACACACATAATTATGGCAATAAAATTTTCAGAAAATAATTAAATGACACAGCGAATCCTGCTACCTACTATAGTATTACAAAACTGGTGATAATGTGGTTCCATTTTTGAACCCTTACACTTTTAAGATGACACTAGAAAAGTCCGCTTGACCAATATGCTTTATCAAAACTCTTTCATCATTTGTTGATGCCTTCTTCTTTTCTTTACTAATAATTAATAGAAGTGGGCTAGCAAAAATCCTCTTGGATACACACCTGAAAACTCTAATAAATAGGTGCAAAATCATGGTTTACTCAGGTGGCACATTATATTCATAATGTAGGACTCTTCATTCAAAACTATCAATAAGCCAATAATAAGGATATTGCACAAATATTTGCAGATCAACATTACTAATTCAGAAGCAAATACAGTTTTATTTTTTACAAAAATAAATACGATATCGTAGTAGTTTATTATGTTCATCAGTTTAGATGATTGTCCTTTATCATATTGGTTTTTAATATGAAAATTGATGCACTGAAAAATGACATTATGGTTTCTGATATTGATCTAAATGCTACTTTGTTAATAGTATTTGTATTCTATATCTGATATGCTTTGTTTGTGTTTTGGGGTTGTCCAAAGTTATTCGATTCTAAAGATGCCTTAAAAGTTTAGCATGTGTTTGAACTATATGAAATTGCATGCGTGCAAAAATAAAATAAAATTATAGAGAGTAAATATAAGGAAAGCATCCATGTATTCCATACATGTATGCTATAAAATCAAACTAAAACTCTTTAAATCTTGGACTCATCACATGCTAAGAAGAAGATGAACGGTAGATGTGGCCCCAACTACTACCAAGTAACACATTAAGTCCTTTTCTATTGTTCCCACATCATCTGTTTTGTATATTTATGTTATTAGCCTTTGAATTTATTTCATTATTCTACAATAATCATCAAACTCATTCGATCTTTTAAAGGTATGGCAATCATAATGGATTATTCTTTTGTACTATCTCATAGCTTGAAGGTTCCCCGTTACTCCTACAATACACATACACATCCATGTGTTTTATGAAGAATTTAGTAATAATTCTAATAACTAACCATGATAGCATGAAGCTATTTCACTTTATACTAAGAAAATTGTATATAGAATTTTCAAGAACAAACTAAAAGTAGTTGCATACAACTCAAAACCATTATTGTTTATAGTGAATGAAACTACATTGACCTATGTTAGTGCCTTACCAAAAGTACTATAAAGTTTGTTTTCCATGTCAAATAATCACTATAGTAGCTACACATATATGTAATAATGAAAGAGATTCAGAGTCAGTCTACTCGGAACTTTATACAAACACATCAGATAACCTTAATATTTTACCCCATAATAATGATGCATTTAGTTCAGCCGAATATGACCTTTATTGCAACAAAAAATAGAAACAATATGTTTTTAGGATGTATTGTTAGCACATAATGAATCGGTCTAATCAATTTTCTTCCTGTAATATTTTTCATCATCTTAATTTGGTTTCTAAAATAAATCAGAGAAAATATAATATCTTTCTTTCAGTTAACGATTCAAGAATTAAAATAGTTCTTAAACTAGTTCGGATCTAAAAATATAGTGGAAGTAAATCAGATTAATGAATAGCTATATTTTAATCAACTAAAATACTGAAGTTAATAGAGCAGTTGACCTTCCTCCGCAATAAAACTCAAAGCCGCACTAAAAATCACGTTTGAATCTGAACTGCATCTGAACCAATGAACCTTAAAAAAAATCCTACCTCACTACAGCAGACAAGTAAAAGCACGACACCACTTTCTTCAATAATCGACAATTGCCTTCTCTAATTCTTCAACAACCCTCAATAATCACCATTAATCACCGCGCTTTACTCAAATCCCCATCCTTCAATTACCATGAGCAATTTGCGACTTCACCTAAAATCCAAAAGAAAGAAAAAAAAAAGGAAGAGAAAAGAACGAGTCACAACTTTCATTACTTGAAATTGACTCAGCAACCAAAATGCAAACTCGAAATTGATCGCTTAACGGTGATTTGGCAGGCCAAATTAATCCGCGACATAGCGTACGGTGACAATAAATTTTAGGGTTTTTTTTGTTTTGAAGCAGGCGGAATATTTGAGGAAAAGAATGGGAGCGGCGAAAAAAATTTTGGAAAGGTGGGATGTAACAGGTGTGCAACGAATAACCTAAATAATTTGAAATTGCATCGCCTCCGCTAGGGAATCGATGCAAAAATTATTATTTTGGACGTAATTGCATTGGTTGACTTTTAAACCGATGTCACTAAAACTATTTGCATCGAAGTATTTGCATCGGTTGCTAGTGACAACTGATGCAAATTTGATTTTTTATTACCTATTGCTTTCCACGTACCAATTGCATCGGTTATTAAGACAGAACTGATGCAAATAGTTCTATTTGCATCATTTTTTTCCTTCAACCGATTCAAATGAGGCGATGCAAATGGCCTGTTTTGTAGTAGTGTCATTAATTAATGCATATTTAATCATTAATTAATTAACCTTTAATTATTGAGTAATTAACCTTTAATTACTTACACTAAGTAATTATCCTTTTCAATAAATCACATTTGGTGATCATCTATTAATTACTCACCTTGATTAATGACATCAAGTAATTATTCTTCAATTACTTTCATTAAGTAATTATCATTAATTTATTACAATAAGTAATTCTCCTTTCAATTACTTCCATTAATTAACCTCTAATTACTTTTCACAAATTAGTCAACCCTTTGATTATAAATTAATTAATCTTTAATTATCCTTTAATTAAGTGATTAGCATTAAATTACAAATTAACGATCCTATATTTTTAAGATAACCCTTTTTATCTTAATTAATTGCATTAACAAATCACATTTGAAAATGATTAGGAATCACATTGATTAATCACTTAATATATAATTATCTTTAAACCAAAATTTGATCTCTAAAACATTTAATCTTTGAAACAAATTTATTGTTAATCCATAACCTAACTTAGATCCTTAAGTTAATTAACAAAGAAAAACGTCTTTATCTTTTTGATCCACTTCTTAATTAAGCTATTTAATTCTTTTTTTAAAATAGGCTTATAATTAATGAAAACATATATATATATATATATATATATATGTATGTATATATTAAAACACTTTAAACTTGATAAATTAAAATAATTTATGTTAAAATATTTAATTAATCCAAAAATAAAAACATATTGTATAAAAGAATTTGTTTAACAATATTTGTTAAAAACTTGATTAAACTTTTAAAACTTGTTTAATTTTAAAATTTTAAAACCGTTACATAATGAACCCGAGACCAACTCGAGTACCCGAGCTTTCCCCCAAGTAAAACCCCCGTGCCATTTCTTTTTTATTTAAAATTTTAAACTTTAAAACTCTAGAAAACACACACGAGTAAAACCCGAATAAATTCTCGAGCCAATGCCACATTCCCTCGAGATTAACTTCGAGACAAACTTCATCTTCTCAAACCTGACACCCAGATGCACACGTGCACGTGCACATGAAGCCAGGCCACTTCCGACCGACATCATCATTGCCTTCAGGTCATCGGCGACCTATCTGAGCCTCCTGACCCCCCAGGTCCAAGCGTCGATCCCAAATATGAAATCGAACACATAGGAACCAACACTGGAACAACCCAGTCACTAGTATACCTCCCCGTGCTACCGATCCAAATCATCTGAGATCATACAACCCTGACCAGAGCTGCGTCACGCCATGACATGTGGTTTCCCTCTAGTGCGATCGCCTACAATCAACCCATGACCATGCAAGAGCCCTGAATTCAACATCGATCATAACAAGCAAATTAATCCTAGTTCGCCGTCGTTCGGCCACCACAGCAGCCTAGAATTTAAGCGAGTGTTATTCCATGATCTTCCAACCTCCAGCCACCTCCAGCCTTGATCGCGACAAACATCATCGCGTTGATCGTTGGAAATCGATGAACAAATCCATTCTATTCAACTCAAAATTTCTCGATATCTATAAACTTAAAATTTTGAAACTATGATCAAAATTCATCGTTTGCAAATATGAATCGAGTTGTATAATCGAAACATAAATTCCTGACTTTTGATTTTCGAACTTTAATTCATCATCACTATAATATCCAAATTTCAAAATATTTAATCAATATTTTCACTTGAATTTATTTTCAAAAATGATGTTACACAGCACTTTTTATTCAAAGATCAAAGCCTAAAATGGTTTAGGTGGGATGATTTGGATTTTTAAATAGGTTTTAAACCTGTAATCTATGAACGGAGCTTAAAATACAGATATGCACATCATCATTTCCATATATACACAAACATGCAAGCATATTCCCGCAATCATTCAAGCACATTTCATATCATACTTCAAAGATCATCATGGTATAACAGGTTTAAGATTTTATAAAGGGAGTTTGATTACCTGGAAATTGAAAGCAGAGAGCCTGATTATTATTTTGATCTGAAAGTTGAAGTTGGAAAGCGATTTTGATCTGAAACTTGATTCATCTGAGTTGAATCTGATCTTTGAACTCCTTTCAGGTTTTAAGATGCTTGTTTGTTAATGATCCGAGTTGAATTTGCATTACACCTGTTTGATTGCTGTTTGATCTTTAAAACTGGAAATTGATTTTTTTTTTTTGCAACTAAACTTGTTTTGATTCAGTTTTGAAATGATCTTGGCTACAGATAAGACTTGTTTCAATCTTTTAAGTTTCAAAATTGAGCATATATTGTTTTTGCATTTGATTTGCTTTTCTAGTTTGTTGTTTCTCAGGTTTTGTTTTGCTTTGAATTTCATTTAGTTTTGAATAAAATGAGAAAACAAAAAGTTAATGATATTTATAACTTTGATTTCCTTTTTATTATTAAATTTAAAATAAAAAGAAAATTTAAAGATATATGACACGTTTATTTTTTGTATGCCAGTTTCCCTACACTTGTTAATCTCATATATTAAAATAGTTACACATGCAAAAAAATTCTTACACTTGTAAATATGCATGCATTAAATGTTTAAATATATTTTGATATAGTTTTCTATTTGTATTTTCAATTTATCCTTATATATACATATATATATATATATATATATATATCTTATGGTTTTAATATTTTCTATTTTAAATAAATGCATTTCCTTTTATAAATATTTATATAACCTTAAAAGAAAATGATTTTACAATTAAATTATACACTAATAAACAAACATATATATTATATATAATTTTTTTTTTAAAATATAGAATTTAACATCTAAATAGCTTTTGAAAATTATCATTATATTAAATTTAAAATATAACTTCCCAATTACAATATATATATATATATATATATATATTAGAAAACAAATTTTTATTAATTTTAAAGTTTTAAATCCAGTTTGTTTCCAAGATATTTATTTTTTAAATTTCAAATCCAAAATTCTATTTACAATCAATTTATATACATATATATAAATAAACAAACAAATATCTTATTTAATTTGGAAATTTTCAAATTAATACATAAATAAACCAAAAAATTTATATTGATTGCCAAATTAAATTTGACTTAAAAACGGGATAGCTACAATTTAGGAAATTCTTTCCTCTACAATTTAAAATAAATTCACTCAATTACGATTTATTTTGAAGAAGATATAGTATAGTATGTCCATTTTCGGACTTGGAATTCTGGGTCCAAAAACACTCTGTAAACAATTGATATTTTGACATACCACTTCTCGAAATTTTAGAAGTGGTCAACATAAAAGTTGTAGCCACAAAATTTTACATGGTTTAAATAAAAGTAAATCTTGATTTGGAGTATTTTGGAGGAAGTTAAGGCCAAATGAATTCGAAGAAAAATGGAGATGTTTTTAAAATGAAAAGGAAGAGATTTAACAAGTTTGAAATTATTTTAAAAGTTTAAACTTGGATTTTTAAAAATTTAACATCAGGAATGGAAGCCATTAAAAGGTTTCACGAAGCTTTTAGGAAGATGAAGACTTTTGAAAAAAAAAATGGAAAAAGTGAAAAGAATAAGAGAAAAGAAAATGGAGTAAAACTTTTATATAAAATGCATAAATGATATTACAATTATACCCTTGTCCTTTGCCCTCCATACATATGCTTTCACCTCATCACCAAGCCTCCCTCCTTTTGTACTCACGCAACCACAGCCTCCTCCCCTTTTAAATCAAATCGAACATGCCATAAATGCATGTACTTAATGTTTAAACAAGTTTCCACGATGTGTTGTTTACTTTTATAAAATTTTATATTATATTATCTTAAGTGTGTGTGTGTGTGTCTATACATACATACATACATTTAACTAATGCATTCATGAATACATACATATCCTACTTTATTTCTAAATGAATATGTATATACTTATGCTATTTTGATTACAACATTTCAAACAACTTTTATATGATGAAATGTCGAAAATTCGAAAAACGGTTTCCAGTGACATTTTCTGTTTTTCATCGAACTAAATATTTTTGTAAACACCTAAGTGACCAAAGTACAAAAGTATTTAGTACTTGTATAATTTAGGGTCTTGAAATGAAAACATGCCAAAATATTTATTGGTAAATATATTTTACATTTCAGTGTCAGTCTTAATTCAGTTCATTAGTAAATTTTAACCGATAAACCTTTTATCAATTATGTTAACTGCATAAATTTATCGAAGTAGACTAATGTTACATTATATATATATATATATATGTTCTTATAGTATTAGAATGATTAAATTTTATCATTTCATTTTTCTAATAAGCTCCCACTAGACTTTTATAGTTTTTAAAATCTTAAGAAAAAACACGAAAATCTTGCGATTTTTCTACTGGGTGTTAGGACTCGCTTGTCTTAGAATTTTGACCTTGAGGAAATCTCAATAAATCATAGGCCCGCATGCGATGGATAAAACCTTATCAGTTGTATAATATACAACTTCTAACCTGTGGTCTTTGTCTAAATCTCATTTGGACCTAGAGAAAAGCTCAACAAATCGAAAGATCTTCTTCACTCATACCCACCATTTCATGACGGCCTGAGTACAATACACATACCTTGAAGGAAATAATATATATATATATATATATATATATATATATATATATATATATCTTAACTTGTCAAGTCAATATATCAATAATACTACACATAACATCTCTAGCTTGAGGAAGCTTGATAATTAAAGAGTATGCAGGTAATCTACTAATACATAAATAGTAGAGGACAATATATTTGTTAAAATCTTATAATCTTTAATACATGCGCGCACACATATTAAGTGATATTGATTTGGGCGATAACGTATTTCTTATGAAGTACCACCATGATTCAAGTGTCAGACAAATTTGAAATAATGGCATACGTACAATATGCTTGTACTCATTCCTTAAATCTAAGTTGAATTTCTTATATTTCTACCGACATTTATATATATATATATATATATATATATATATATAAATTTATTTGGTAACTTTTATTATTTAATTAGTTTATATATATATATATATGTATGTCTTATTAACTAAAGCACATTTAATTAATACAAATTCTTATTAATTAAACCGTATTTAATTTATTTAATTTTTTGTATATATCATTTCTAAAATTTTAAATTATTCTCTTAAGCTATTTAAGATAAATAATTAACTATAACATTTATGGTTTGTTTGTTTATGCATATCAATATATGTACACATATTGATTATTTAACTTTTAATTAATTTTATTTAATAAATTCATTTATTTAAATAATTTAACTAAATGTTTAAATAAATTTGAAAGTTTAATATAATTTGTCGTAAACATTAAGATAAATATATAAGTTATAGCTATAACAATTATAACTGCATACATATATTAACACACACCCAAATATGCGCGCGCACATACATATATGTGTGTATGTATGTGTTAATTAACTATTTTATTTAATTTAATTAACTAAATTACTTAAATGTACAAATTTTGAAATTATTTTAGTTTCTCAAAACAATTTTGAAATTTTTGAATTCATTTTGTAACATTTGCATATTTTCTTTCTAAGCTTTAAACTTTAATTTTAAATTTAAATATACTTTTAATTTTCAAATTTAATTTTGAAAACTAGCTTAAGGCCTAAATCAATCAAGGCCTTTACAATTGGGCCAACCTTTTAAACTTACTCTACCCAGTGGGCAAGGCCAGTAACCAAGGAGGGGAGAATGCTTGATTATACAATCCTAAGCCTAGATATTACTTTTCTAGACACCTATTAGATATATAGGCTTGTTAGCCCTAAAGTTTCTAACCAAAACGCATAGACATTTGACTTTGATACCTTTGTAGGAACCAAACCAGTCTATAGCAGGTAACTTAGGTCAATTTCAAAAAAAAAATTCTCTGTTTGGATCATAATGGGTCTATGAAGTCTAATGAGTTTTGTTATCCCGCTTTTTGGCAAAGCAGCGATACCAAAAGATTGATCGAAAGCGAAGGACAGTTCGCCTCAGAGGTTGATCGTACTTCCTTTCGCCATGGATATCACTGAATTTTATCCGAGTCCAGATTGAGCTACAGTTGATAGGACACGGCAAGAAAGACCACAGGAGTCAGCATTTCAAATTTCAAGTCAATCCGAGTTCGCATGCTCAAGCTATGATCGGTTCAAATTGGAGGGAACATGCTGGTTTCGAACCCATCATGATGGGCGTCTTCGAACCCATCGTCATGCGCCATTCGAAACCATCACCTTCGAACCGAAGGACATCGAACCCATCGGTTTCGAAACCATCAAAGCCTCACCTTCGACTCCATTACCTTCGACTCCCTCGTGTTCGAATCCATATGCCTCGTATCCATGGAGGGGTTGCAGAGCTCATGTGCATCCAAGGAACACAATTTCGAACCCATCACAGAAGCCATGCTTCGAACCCATCACAGAGGCCTTCTTCGAACCCATCTGTGATACCATCTTCGAAACCATCCTAAGTAGCTTCGTTCGAACCCATTGGGTCAACCAGCCACGATGACGTGTCTTCCATCGGTTCGAACGCGCCGAGATACATGGAGTCGAGGCGGTCAACACGGAGTGAAGTCCGGATCGATTCGAAGTTTGCGCTCCACGTCACCACAAAGCCGCGTGCCATGATGGATTCGAAATCATCATTTCGAATACATGGATTCGAACCAGACAGCTATGCCAAAAACCCAATTTCGAATCCAAGATATCTCCTAACCTATTGATCCAAATGCCACGAAATTTTCACTGAAGCTTGCGTACATGTTGAAGAATGTCCACGCCAAATTTCACCTCGATTGGATGGATTCTTGATCGGTTCGAATGGAGTTCGAACCGATACCAAAGTGGGCCCAAACTTTCTGAGACCGTGCATGTGGGCCCCCTCACGTGCCAGACGTGGTCTCCCGAGTTTTCAGCGAAATATCAGCAGCCTACGCCTAAAAATAGAGCCCCAGGGCCAACAGAAAAGGGATCTTCTGACTCTGAGACGCCGAGACTCTGCCGGATCAAGATCTCCATCATCCTATATCATAACTTGACTGTTGATTTCGAATTTCCAGTTGTAACTTGCTGTTGATCGCTGTAACAACTTGTAATCATTGAAAGAGAATCAATAAAACATCAAAAAACTTCACAGTGGACGTAGGCAACACGCCGAACCACTATAAATCGCTTGTCTACGCATTTATTTTACTGTTGATTGGAGTTTTTGTTAGATAATATCTGTTTTGAACTTGCATTCTTGACTATTATCTCTTCAACGACTCCCGAAGAGTGTTGTGCCCAATTTTGACACAAACACTTTGGTGCTTCCACTGAGAAAACCCAGATTTTCTCCTGCTCGTTGGATCTGTCATCGATACCGGATTGAATAAATCTAAGAGAGAGATCCAGATCATTAAATCCAACTTCCTTCCCTTCTATTCAGATCTGCATAAAGTCTAGGAAAGGAAGTCAACTCTAAAGATGGTTAGCACAAGAACCACCTCAAACGCCGTCAATCAAGAAGAACAGGATAGAAAGAATCCTGCCCCTTTACCTCCATCTAATCAAGATGCCGCTGGACACCCAGAGCCGTCGGGTCCGGTTACCCGACAAGAATTGCAGTTGTTACTCCAAGAGCTGACCCAGAGTCGGCGACAACTAGAAGAACAGCTACGCGCTAACGCTGAGCTAATCAACAAGTTGGATCGCCAAAAACGAAAAAGATCCATGAGAGATCGTGCTTCTCGCTCTTCCAGCGAAAGTTCTTCATCTTCTGATTATCATAACCGACCTCCACGACCCCGGTTAGATGAGGGTCGTATGCCACCCGCTGGAAACCAACCAACATTGACCGTTGGACAAATAAGAGTTGGTCCGTCGGCCAGCTTCCAAACCGGACCCTCCTCCCGAGGAGGCGCCGTCCCTCATCACGCCACAGAATACCGCACCACTAGCGTTGCGGCTGAACCAAGGGTCGACGCTCAAGACCAGTCGGACCTAGAACGTCGTCATAGAGGCCGTACTCCTGAACCGTACGTCCCAGAGGACTATGAGCCGAGAAGGCAAGATGTGAACCGTCAACGATATCCGGTTCAAACCCGAAGTATGGAACGTGACCATACTCCGGCGCAAATGCCGGATCTTTCAACTATGATACGTCAGATGATCCGTGAGAGTCAGGGATTCACAAACGACGATTGGGGAGTTTCCCGAAGTCACACCCCCTTTACAGACGACATTCTTAATGCTGAACCCCCACGGCGATTCCGAATGCCAACTCTTCCCATGTATGAGGGAAACTCCGATCCCAATCAACATATTCTAAAATATGAATGGTCGATGACAGCCGCCAGAGCCGACGACGCTGTGAAATGTCATAGTTTCCCCATATCCCTGGGGGGCATCGCCACCATGTGGTTCACCCGATTGCCTCCTCGATCCGTCTCCTCATTCGACCAGCTGGCCACGAAATTCGTTGAGCAATTCCGCATGCACGTCGCGAGGCCGAAAGATGTCAACACTCTATCTAGTGTCACACAAGCTCCCGGAGAGACACTCAGACACTACTTAGAAAGATTCCATACTGCATGTGCGGAGATTAGTAATCCAAATGATAACTCCATCCTTATGGCGTTAACTAAGGGGATCGACCCCGATTCTGAATTTGGCAATTGGCTAGCTGGGAAACCACCTGCGTCATTGGACCGTTTCCATGCCAAAGCAGCTCAATTCCTGTGACGGGAAGACGCGAAACAGTCTAGGAAGCAAACTGACGCAGGACCAAATGCGGGAGGAACCCAAAGCAATGTTGCAATTAAACAATCCGGTGAGAGCTCCGGAAAAGTTCAGTTGAACATTAAAAATAAACAAGCTCGGCGAAGAGAGAGCGTGAATCTACTTAAAAAACAAGATCAAAATCGCGGTCCGCAACGCAAAAATCCGAAGTTCGACAGTTATACTCCTTTGAATATTTCATTGGAGGACTTGTATTTGTGGACCCGTAATGCGATTCAATATGAAAAACCTGCTCCAAGACCGTCGTCGGAGAGGCAAATCCAGACGGGAAAATTTTGCAGGTTCCATGAAGGCTACGGGCACGATACGAACGAGTGTCGTCACCTACAGGATCTTGTTGAAAAACTGGTCAGGGAAGGGAAACTGGAACAGTTTGTGCGGACACCGCAGCCCAGAGATGCGGGCCCATCCAATCCAATCAATGAACCCAATCGACCGAGGCAGGAGGACTCGACTTGTCCCCGTGGGAGATTGGTGATAAACGCCATCAGTGGCGGGCCTACTCATTTAGAAGCCTGGAACGATGAAGAACCTCGTCACTGTCACACATGACAGGCTCCTTCAATCCATGAATACTTTACAATTTCTTTTATGTTCTGAATTTTGAATTTGTAATAAGGCACTGACTTTGTCACATTTTCTCATTTCAGCAAATAAAATGCTATCTCTTCAAGCTAAAGCTGTGATTCACCGAGTACAACATTCAACAATCACGACACACGAAGAGCTAAGTTCCATCGAACAATGGAATTTATTCAAATAGCGAGTGACTGCGTTACCACCGGCCACTCACTAAGTGAAACCCCAGCTCGGGGGCAAGCCATCACATCGAAGGCTGAACCAGACCAACACACGATAGTCCACTCAATAATTCGTTCCTGGAGTGCGAACGGACTCCAACTTCCCACAGCGCGAATTGGAGTATAAACATTTAACAATTCGTTCCCGGAGTGCGAACGGACTCCAACTTCCCACAGCGTGAATTGGAGTATAAACATCTAACAATTCGTTCCCGGAGTGCGAACGGACTCCAACTTCCCACAGCGCGAATTGGAGTATAAACATTCATTAATTCGTTCCCAGAGTGCGAACGGACTCCAACTTCCCACAGCGCGAATTGGAGTATAAACATTTAACAATTCGTTCCCGGAGTGCGAACGGACTCCAACTTCCCACAGCGCGAATTGGAGTATAAACATCTAACAATTCGTTCCCGGAGTGCGAACGGACTCCAACTTCCCACAGCGCGAATTGGAGTATAAACATTCAATAATTCATTTCCAGAGTGCGAACGGACTCCAACTTCCCACAGCGCGAATTGGAGTATAAACATTTAACAATTCGTTCCCGGAGTGCGAACGGACTCCAACTTCCCACAGCGCGAATTGGAGTATAAACATCTAACAATTCGTTCCCGGAGTCCGAACGGACTCCAACTTCCCACAGCGCGAATTGGAGTATAAACATTCAATAATTCGTTCCCAGAGTGCGAACGGACTCCAACTTCCCACAGCGCGAATTGGAGTATAAACATTCAATAATCCGTTCCCGGAGTGCGAACGGACTCCAACTTCCCACAGCGCGAATTGGGGTATAAACATTCAATAATTCGTTCCCGGAGTGCGAACGGACTCCAACTTCCCACAGCGCGAATCGGAGTATAAACATTCAATAATTCGTTCCCAGAGTGCGAACGGACTCCAAATTCCCAGAGCGTGAATTGGAGTATAAACACTTAACAATTCGTTCCCAGAGCGCGAACGGGCTCCAAATTCCCACAGTGCGAATTGGAGTATAAACATTTAATAATTCGTTCCCACTGCGCGAACCAACCCATCAATGCAGACTCCAAATTCCCAGAGTGTGAATTGGAGTATAAACATCAATTCAAAGTTCCCGGACTGCGAACCGAAGTATCAACACCAACTCCATGATCCCCAAAACATGAATTGGGGTATGAACATAAGTTACGGGTTCCCGGAGCGCGAACCGAAGCATCCGTGCAAACTCCAGATTCCCGAAGTGCGAGTTGGAGTATAAATGTCAATTCCGGGTTCCTGAAGTACGAACCCAAACATACATGTTTTATCCGAGTTCCCGGCGTGTGAATTGGAGCACCAACACCAAGTCAAAGTTCCCGTAGTGCAAACTAAAGTGTTAATACTAACTCCGAGTAAGTAGAATGCAAGTTGGAATGTGAACGTCATTCCCAAGTTCCCGGAGCGTGAACCACGTTACAAGCATCAATAACACTCGAACTCCTGGAATGCAAACCAGATTATCGATCTCAAATTGTTCTAAGTCCCCGGAAGGCGGACGTGTGCTCAGGACTTGCAACAAGTGCGATCAACCATCATAAATACAAGTGTTGTTCCCCAAAACTGGGGGGCACGAAAGCTAAATATTACTCGCTAACCGAAGTGATACAACGTCCGAAGTTCAACTCATTCATCAATCAAATGTGTGACCAAGATCTTCAGACTTGGAAAATGAGACGAACTCTACTTAAACGGTAAAAACACCACAAGTACACCGGACCGAAAACAAGGCATTGCAAGTACTTAAGCACAAATAAAACAAGAGTTGAAACAAAGAAATAAAATTTTATTTCAACTAACTTAAAACAGGGACTTACACGCAGATAAGTTCTTCCAAAAAAGAATGCCTACTAGCAGGGGCCGAACCTGCATCTATACACGACCTACTAACAAAAAACGAAGACAAGTACCTATCTACCAAAATGTCTGCTTGAGAAGCCGATTTATTTCTTCTTTTTTGTCCTTCTTACTAGTGGTACATCATCAGTGTCACTAGGGACAGAAATTCTTCGTTTTGAATGTCTCCTCTCCAGCGGCGGCTCTTCGGCTGGAGGCATGATGTCAATATCCTCCTCGGAGCTTGAATCTGCATGGAGGCTTCCTGCCGGAGGAGCAGGGGGGACTGGATCCGTAACGGAAGTTGAGACAGTGCCACCCGATGGTGCTACCGTAGTAGGTGCTGGACTCTGCGCCGCCGTGCTGCCACCGACGGTACCGCTATGCCCCGTAGCCTCTATTTCGGCGTTAATCTCAGCCAAAATTTCCTCATCACGAGTCGCATGGGCTTGGCTGGGGGCATCTACGGCCTGCATCGAAGAACTTGAGGACGGCGGGAGGCTACTAACGATGATAAATGGCAAGTTAGAGAAAGAACCACCCTGCTCACCGAGCAGTTCTCTCACCATTTGTTCGTCAGCAGATAAGGATCCCCCCTGCACCGCCTCAGCAGATACCGCGGTTACAACAGTAGTCTCGGTAGCGATGGCCTTATCTCCTCTGCTTGATTCTTCAGCCACAACAGTCGGCGCAACTCCAGTCACTAGGCAAAAGATAAGAAGTTATTAAAAAAACTGCTACAAAACAAACACTCTATTCAGAAAACGCTTGAGATAACTTCGGAATACCTTCCCCAGTTTGGCTCGAAGACGGCTGAACGGCCTCGGAAGTACGCTCATGAATAAGAGATAAGCGTGGTTGTTCCGGGTCGTAAGCAGGAACAGGTTGCAAACTGACCACAGATACAGGCACCGACGAAGATGGTGTGCTGACTTCAGTGACAGCAGAATGGTGCTCAACGCCTGACCCCTCTTCGACTTCCAGGGAACGACCACCGATCATTTCCTTCTCATGAGCGATGATAGCGTCATGAAGAACCTTCTTCTCATCGTCTGTGAGCAGCCGATTCTCCAGTTCGAATCGATCGACCGCTTCACCTGGGTGCGCTTCCTCTTCCTCCTCAACCAATCGGTCCCAGGCGCTACGAAGGTGAACTGAGTAATCTTGAAGCCAGGCTAAGTTTCTGTGCTTCAGCACATTGGCGTTGTAAGTTATGAGCAAATCTTCGATATCGGCCTCTAGCCTGGCCTCTGCATGTTGAACCTTCTCCTCCACCTCTGCTTCGACCGCCTGAACTTTGGCCACGGCCACATCTCTTTCAGTGCGAAGCACTACGGCTTGCTCACAGGCCTCTTGCGCCGTATTATGCGCGTCATCTCTATCTTTAATAATCTCGGCAAATTTAGCCTTGAGCTCACTAAGTTCTTTTAACGCCGCATCCCACTCAGCAGTGACGACAGTATTCCGGTGGCCCATGTCTTCCACCGTAACATAGTGCTCCTTTTTCATTCTATCCATGGCTGCTTGAGCTTCGTCGACCTTTGTAAGAGCCTCCATCTCCGACTTTCGAGACGATTCAGCCTCAGTGTTCAGCACTTGTATGATGCGGTCTCTTTGAGCCAGCTCGGTTTGAAGCTTTTCAATGGTAGCAGCTCGTTCGAAGGCCAACGCCGATGCCTTATCGGCCGCCCTATACCACGCCTTGTATTGGGAGTAGAAGTCATGCACATAGTCGGCGCTAACCGCTCGGCCTCCGGCGGGATTCTTTTCAGGTTCGGAGGAAAGACGTAGTTATCGAAACAAATATTCGGGAACTCCTCTTTAATTGCGCGAGTCTAATTGCCCCTTCTCCCGAGATCTCTGTAGGAGGCTGCTCTGCGACTATCGGGGTCATCGCCTCGGATCGGGAAGGTTGAGAAACCGACGTATATCGAGAAGACTCGGAAGGATGAGGGACGTGAGCAGGAGGTTGTACGGGATCTCTGGAAGGAGGAGGAGTACGCGACCGCGATCGACGCTTATAGCCCCTGTCCGTGTCATATCTCTCGTGACTAGAATACCCAGAACGTCCCTGGTCATAATGCCCAGAACGCCCCTGATCATAACCTCTATCCCCTTCTCGTCTGCGCGAGTCGTAATATGAAGGCTTGCGGGCATGACGAAGACTCCCAAGCATTGAACCGCGCTTAGACATGATATCTGCGAAGCAAGATAAAATAGAATTAATCACCTTTCAAACAGATAGTTTTCAGTCAAAGGTTATGCAGTGTCGTGAAATGTGTATGAATATGCATTCCCCCCGACCAACCGGAAGTGTCGACCTCGCTAATAATAAGAGGCTCGTTCAATTCTAAGGTGCGATGGAATTCCTCCAACCCGGCATCATGTTGAAAAGACACATCGTCCGGGATTGGAAGATCGGCAAGCCCTTCAAAAAGATTTTCAGTTCTCGGAGGAGACGTCTCCGAGATTCTAACTCCAGGAGCAGAACGGGCCGTGACGACCGATTTCCATCTCCCCTTCTTACTTGACTTAACCATGGCAGCCTTGCCTTTTCTCTGCTCCGCGACATCCGAAACTGCGTCAGTAAGCCCGATCAGCGGCTCATCATCGGTGTGGGTTCTTTCAGAGTCCGCTTCCTCAGCTGTGGTAACTCGGGGTTTCTTGTGCTTGACTCGTTTCTTCGAGACGACCCGTAGTGCCACTTCAAAGCTTATGCTCTGCCCTTGTTCGATCAAACCGCAGGCCCGGAGATTCCTATCCGTCAATAACACATCGATATCCCTATCTCCATCCGGGACTTCTCGAAGCACTCGCACCATCTCCCTAAAGTGCTCGCCTTCAGGTCGCTGAATCACCGCTGCAAAAAAGGATAAAATATAAGTTCCACTTCGGCTGCGATTGCCGTAGTAATTATTTACGAACTCAACTATACTCACGTCTGAATAGCCATCGTCGGGCGAATCCAGGAGGACATCTGACATAAAACCATTCTGTCCTATAATAGCTCAACCTGGTCCAAGACCCGGTAACCACTTGGCAGTTTCTCACCGCTTCCAGGAATGTGAAGGAGGGATAATCACCCCGAGTTTTGAAATTGAACAAGTATCTGATCTCAATTGGGAGCGGTGGTCGATGGAGATATTCCATAAATGCGATGAATACGCTATTGATCGACGCATATCCATTCGGGTGCAGCTGAGATGGGGCGATCCTCAAGAACGACAATACTTCCCTTATGTACTCGTTGAATGGAGGAAGTGTCCCGGCCGCGCACGCGTGGCGGTTAAATGCCGTATATCCCTCCGGTGGATTATGCGGTCTATCATTCGGCCCCGGCAGTAGCACATCATCCAACGACAGGCCAGGCCGTGTCTCAAACATATTCTCCCCAACATGTCTTCAGAGATATTGGACGGAACGGAATCTGATGGATTGGCAATGAACGACGCATCGGGAAGTTCATCCGGAGCTGGACCAATAATCTCAGGATCAATATCCGGAATCTCTAGCCTCGGAGAGACTGCAATTTGAGTCTCCTGCTGCTGTGAACTTGACGGTTCCATAACTAGCTAACTCACGAGAAACCATCGTTAGACGACAAAAACCCGTGCGTTCCCCAGTGTAACGTGTATGAGTGTGTGTTGTGCAGTGACATGCATTACTTGAATAAATGTTGCAGAGTTAAAGAAATATGCAAACGACAAGGCTACGGAGTCCAGCTATAATGACCGTCATCGTTGACCGTCATCACCAGTCCGTTTCCATGATGGAAGTTGGTTCGGTTAGAAGTTGTTATAGTTCCATCGACGAGCTTCAAAAGGTAGTCATGTGTGCAGTTTAATATTCAAGTCCAAATATGCAGGAATGAAGCTCGTCGGAGTTATGCTTGGAGAATTTCAAATTTTGGTATCCATCATGTAGGGTTCAAAACCATCACCAGGACTTCTTTCGAACCCATCTTGACGTCGCTTCGAACCCATGCGTTCGAACCCATCTTGACGTCGCTTCGAACCCATGCGTTCGAACCCATCCTGACGTTGCTTCGAACCCATGCGTTCGAACCCATCCTGGCGTGCTTCGAACCGTTAAACAGATGACTAGTTCGAACCGATGAGAAAACCACAACTCCGCATCACTCACGTTCGAACCGATCCACTTCGTATCGATACGAAGTTGTGGACTTCGAAACGATAGCCTATGGGTTCGAACCCATCAGTTCGAATGGACCCTTCGAATCCCTCGATCGGTGCGAACTACACATCCCAGCAAGGACATTCCAAGGATCGATTCGAAATCCAGTAAGAAGACGCCACCGTCATCGATTCGAACTTGAGCCCACGCATCGGTTCGAATTCCTCCCAAACCAGATCTGGTTTTGCCAATCTCGAAGCTACGCAATCGATAAAGAGAAACGGGTTCGAAATAACTTCGCCGTTTGAATCCGAGGCTAATTACCTAGTTTGGATGATGAATTCAAGGAATTGAAGATTCGGATCTTGAATGGTTCGAAAGAGCGACACTGTGTTTTCTCCTTTGGAGCTCTGAAACGATGAAGAGCATAGTAAAAAGCAGGCAACAGTAAAAGTAAAAAGTGAAAAAGTGCCGAGGTCCTTGCTATTTATATGGGGGTTGGAGATGACTGGGTTGATTCGCGTGCCGGTGGACTTGACCGTTTACAACAGGTCAGAATGCAAAACCGGTTCGAAATCCACTTTCGAACCCATACGTTTGAGGCTCCATCGTGTGAAGCACACGGACCACTGCCACGAACAAAAGTCTCGAAACCATCCCTTCACATCGGTTCGAATGTCAATTTCGAACCCATCACTACACAAGTGTACTCCATCCCTTCACATCGGTTCGAATGTCAATTTCAAACCCATCACTACACAAGTGTATTCCATCCTTTCAGACCGGTTCGAATGTCAATTTCGAATCCATCATAGCAGCAAGCGTACCGCGTCCATACAAACGTGGATTTCGAACCCATCAATGCTCGAATGCATCAGTTCGAAACATTACGCTCGCGCAATACAAATTCGATTCCTTTAACCTTCTACATCGGTTCAGGAGAGGATCGATACGAAGGAACCTTTCAAAACAACCACCAAGCGTTGTCTCAATTCAAATTTCAAAGTTGGTTCAGGAGAGAATCAATACGAAATTCTATAGCAAACCAAACTGACAACAACTCGTGGACGCACGACGTTAACAAGGGTCAAATTAACATATGCGCATACATGTTGGACTAACGTTCGATTTTGAATATTCACAGGGATCAAACACCCATCCTGTTACAAATGCGACAGCCAACGGCTAAGCACTATTATACAACAATCAATCATATCAGCGCAAGGTTACAGCAGTACAACATACGAGTTTCGACAAAAAAGAGAGCAATGATTGTTCAGAGAGAGATTGCAGCTATTCAAAGCACGTCATGTTCCCACAAGACATACTTTGGGGGGCAAAATGTTATCCCGCTTTTTGGCAAAGCCGCGATACCAAAAGATTGATCGAAAGCGAAGGACAGTTCGCCTCAGAGGTTGATCGTACTTCCTTTCGCCATGGATATCACTGAATTTTATCTGAGTCCAGATTGAGCTACAGTTGATAGGACACGGCAAGAAAGACCACAGGAGTCAGCATTTCAAATTTCAAGTCAATCCGAGTTCGCATGCTCAAGCTATGATCGGTTCAAATTGGAGGGAACATGCTGGTTTCGAACCCATCATGATGGGCGTCTTCGAACCCATCGTCATGCGCCATTCGAAACCATCACCTTCGAACCGAAGGACATCGAACCCATCGGTTTCGAAACCATCAAAGCCTCACCTTCGAATCCATTACCTTCGACTCCCTCGTGTTCGAATCCATATGCCTCGTATCCATGGAGGGGTTGCAGAGCTCATGTGCATCCAAGGAACACAATTTCGAACCCATCACAGAAGCCATGCTTCGAACCCATCACAGAGGCCTTCTTCGAACCCATCTGTGATACCATCTTCGAAACCATCCTAAGTAGCTTCGTTCGAACCCACTGGGTCAACCAGCCACGATGACGTGTCTTCCATCGGTTCGAACGCGCCGAGATACATGGAGTCGAAGCGGTCAACACGGAGTGAAGTCCGGATCGATTCGAAGTTTGCGCTCCACGTCACCACGAAGCCGCGTGCCATGATGGATTCGAAATCATCGTTTCGAATACATGGATTCGAACCAGACAGCTATGCCAAAAACCTAATTTCGAATCCAAGATATCTCCTAACCTATTGATCCAAATGCCACGAAATTTTCACTGAAGCTTGCGTACATGTTGAAGAATGTCCACGCCAAATTTCACCTCGATTGGATGGATTCTTGATCGGTTCGAATGGAGTTCGAACCGATACCAAAGTGGGCCCAAACTTTCTGAGACCGTGCATGTGGGCCCCCTCACGTGCCAGACGTGGTCTCCCGAGTTTTCAGCGAAATATCAGCAGCCTACGCCTATAAATAGAGCCCCAGGGCCAACAGAAAAGGGATCTTCTGACTCTGAGACGCCGAGACTCTGCCGGATCAAGATCTCCATCATCCTATATCATAACTTGACTGTTGATTTCGAATTTCCAGTTGTAACTTGCTGTTGATCGCTGTAACAACTTGTAATCATTGAAAGAGAATCAATAAAACATCAAAAAACTTCACAGTGGACGTAGGCAACACGCTGAACCACTATAAATCGCTTGTCTACGCATTTATTTTACTGTTGATTGGAGTTTTTGTTAGATAATATCTGTTTTGAACTTGCATTCTTGACTATTATCTCTTCAATGACTCCCGAAGAGTGTTGTGCCCAATTTTGACACAAACAAGTTTCATTAGATTCAATTTAATTAATGTTAATAAAATTAGATTTTACTAATATTGTTCTACTTTAATTAATTAATCATGTTAATTAATTTAAATAATGTTTATTAGATGTGAATTGACTGTGATATTAACCTCATACGAGTGAGAAGACGAATTCTATATTGAATAGTGTTTCACTTTCAACTCAACCCAACTACAGTTGCTTGATGAATGTTTTGTCATGATTTAACTATAATCATAGTAGAGTTTACACTTTAAAGTTTGACGGTATTGTCAATTTGAGAGAACTGTACAATAGCGTCACTTTGAGATTTCTTATTTGACCTAGTTGTTGACCAACTGGAAACTCTTAGATGAGTCATTCTACCGTAATCCAATAACTATTTGTACGTAACTCATTGGTGCTCCCAAAAGTCATGAGTAATACGCTACCCAACATTTAGAGAGCATTAAGTACTCGGGCTAATTGATATATTGGTATGCTTTCTCGAAACGTCTTGATCAAGAATATTTAAAGCAAGATATTATTTTATGTTATGATTAATCACTCACAATCGCAACTATTTGCATCTACAATCATATAACGTTTCATTTAAGGATTTCATATTTATCTAGTTTAAATTAATTACTCATTAATTAATTATATCGTTCTATGACAAAGTATATAATAGAAATCAAATACCTATATTATGAACAAGATCGGCCATGAAGTTAGACAAATGCTACAAATTACATAACTAGTCCAAGGGCATACTCCTAACTCTATCGCCTATAACACTGCATAACACTAGCAACCAAGGAGTTAACATAAGCTGAAAACATCAAATCCTACAGCACCACCATAATCGATTAGAGTAACAATAATAATAGCAACGCATAACCATTAAAATGAGGAAGTAAGGCAGCAACTTAACAATGTTTTAAGTCAACCCCAAAAAACTAATAAATCAACAATATTAAAAATCATCAATATTCATACTAATTACCCACTGTAGTAACAGTGCTATTAACATAAATGCAAGCATAAAATCCATCCAATTCCCACTGATAACTCCATATTAGTAACACAACATCAAATTTACTAATGGACCAAAACTATAATAAGTTGCATAATGTCTACGTAGTAATAACAATAACAGTAAAGCATCACATAACTCATCCTAATGTGATTTTACCTCAACACAACAAGAATATAGGATAATTCTAACTAAATTTATAACACGTATGTCATAATAATCCAAAATGCTACACTCGCATCTATTGGTTCCACTTGTGTAAAATCGTGTTATTATTATTCATTGTAAAACATACTTATTTCGATTATCTAAAAACAATAATACTTCTAAAGTAGCAATATACATTAAAATCTTTCATTATCGAAATATTACTTTAAATATCTCAAGATATCATTATCAATCAAAAACTGTAATTTGCACCTGATTACGTGCAAATTAGTAATATTATTATATTACGTCAAGG
Organism: Allium cepa; assembly: GCA_030765085.1. NCBI lineage: Eukaryota > Viridiplantae > Streptophyta > Magnoliopsida > Asparagales > Amaryllidaceae > Allium > Allium cepa. The sequence goes on from CM060937.1 coordinate 270,458,183, forward strand.
TAATAATATTTATTTAAACCTTCTTATTAGTTTTCAGAACCACTTTATTATTTTTTAACTCAAAAATAATATGCTGCATTAAATTTCAAAAATCTCGTTATTATTATTTATCGCAAAAAGGGTGGTAATCCAATCCAAAATACTTTTGAAGAATACCTTATAATTGTTGTTGTTGTTCTCAAAATATGACTCATTTGTACTACTTTAAATAACATTAATATCGTTTCTCCATAAATCCTGTAAAAACAATCGAATTAATATATCTATTTATAAGGATTAAATAGAGTTTTATAGAGGTTCCTTGCCTCTTTATATTAGAATCAGATCGAGATACAAAGAGAATTAAAGACAATTAAAAAAATACATCAAACCAGACCAAGAAAGAGAAACCACGACTTATGAGCTAAAGGGGTTAAGGCCCATTCAAACCAGCCCATTTCCAAATAATTATGCTCTCCTCTATTGTTAAACTTTTTCCGAAGCTCCAAGTTTTCAACTTCATGCTAACAATGAGAAAGCAAGCTCCCTAAACAACCAATACATTGTCACTTTTCTATAGAGTTGAAAATTCCTCTCCTTCCAAATTTCATTCGCCGCTAATTTGAGGCAGCATAATAGGACATTAAACTTTAGATTCTTCCACCCGGTTCCTTAAATATGTTTGACCATTCTTCGTTACTTTGTGTGCTCCAATTATGGTAACCATCAAGGTTCAGAACTTTTTGCCAAATGTGAAAGGAAAATAAGCACTCAAAGGAAATATGTGTATTAGATTCACCATGGCATTCACAAAGAATAAGTTTGACGTTGATACCATGCCCATATAATACGGCTTTTCTTGAGTTAAAAGAGAGCTTTTGTGTATTCTCCAAAACATGAAATTTTTGTATGGGAATTCATCTTCTCCCATGTGTATGTAGACCAAGGATCCATAATGAGTTTAGAGTTAACCAATAGATCATATACGTATATAATGGAAGGCGTTTCATTAAACGACCTCATTTAGGAGTCCTTGAATCTTCACCGATAAGCTTACTACCCTGAATTTCTTCTTAAGTTCTCCTTACTTGGGCATTGCTGTAATAAGGCGGACTGATGGTGTTATTGTTAATGTAGCTTTACAGGATTACAGCTTTAAGAATTCTGGTTTGAACTGTCTGGTTGTAAGTGTATTTTTGGAATAGAATGAGACCTCTTGTAGCGCATGGCGTATGCCAAAAGCTGGATTGAGAAAATAAATTCATTATTAGATGTTGGATTAGTTGTTGCACCACCGGCCTAGTGCTTAATATTCATCTCAAAACCCAACTACTACCATGCTTAATCTCTATTGTCTAGAAATATTTTGTACCAATCATATATTTATGTATTCGTGGTTTACCATAAGTTATTGTTATTTGAGTTGCCAATGAGGTTAGCTAAGTGAGAGGAACAAGCAGCTCTATTCCATTAATGGAGATTAGTGACACCAAGGCCACGACTTTTAAGGCTCCACTTAAGAATTCTGTGGTACCGATTATGAGAGGTTTCAAGAATATCTGTTTCGACCGTCAAGATCGCAGCGGTTTTGATTGGTTTATATGAATTGTTGTTCTAACTGATAGGTACGTGCTTGAGATTTTAGTATACACTGATTTTGAGAGTTTTTCACGAAAGTAACAATGCATATATATATATATATATATATATATATATATATATATATATATATATATATCCTTATATTTATTGTCAAATTTTATGAAGATTAATTCTATAATATATTTAGTGGGGGTACAATTGAAAAAAGTTATAACCCCTCAAGACACACCAATTTGATGGGTGGAGAATTGCCATCAAAATTACGCTGCATCAGTTTTCACTGGTTTTATAACCAACAACTGATGTGAAAAAATACTTATAAGTAAGGGTTATGATAACACCTAAAATACAGAGCCGTCCAAAACTAGTCAAAACCGATAAAAAATAAACTCCAACGCAGAGCCTAAGGGTTTTTGAGTTTAAGTATAGTTAATTGGAGAAGGAATAACCCATCAGCTCTATTGCACCGATCATATTATTATTTACTCAAAAATAATAATATTTTACCAAAAAATTGTATTATTATCTTTTCAATCCTAAATTACTTTACAAGTAGTAATAGTTTACTCAAATACATTTAAAATATATTTTTCATTATTACTTATGAGTTTCTCTAGAAATACATAAATAATAACCATACTAAAAAATAAAATATTAGTTTCTCCTCGAATTTCTAATTATGATTACTTATAAATATCAACTTAAAATCTGTAAATAATTTTATTTATTTCATAATTACACGTTTTTACTTATTCACTTTTAATTATTTAATTTTTCCATATCTACGAATAAAAAACATAAAACATCCATTATATGACAATGCAGTAGTTAAACATATAAACAAGCAAAACAGAACGTACAACATATCAAAAACATCACAACATTTAAAAAATCATCAAAATGGGTGTAATATATCTCAACGGGTGCTTATATATACATGGGCGCATGCGCACATACACACTAAAAACACATACATATATATCAATTAATGCCTTTTAATATTTTAAAATATAAATACTTATAAACTTTAAATCCCACTAAGGCACTTTCATAAACAACTGTAAAAGCCTCCAAACTATGCTAAAATGTATGAAAGTTCTCTTCGAACATGCACAAACCGCTTGTGAAATGGATGTCGTATGCAGAAGTTATCGTAATTAGAAGTTATAAGGTTGAATTTGCAATTTAAACATCCACAACAAATCTCTGGTAAAATATGATCACCTCCTTCTCGTTTTGAAACCTATCTCGACTCTATTTTTTCACATCGTCATCCCGACATCTAAGCCTCAGATATTTGGCGCCATTACATGCCTCCGACCACTTTGGGCCCCTCCTACTGATTCCAACTACCTTTGTCACCTCAAAACACCTCCATCGCCATAATTCAAGCCATTGTCGAACCCACTGATAAAGTCAGTGGTATGCCCAGGGGAAATTCTATAATTTATTGCACTATTAATTATATGGTTAAATTTCATTCAAAATAAAAGATGTTTTTCTTTCTATTATATGTTTGTCATATTGTGATACGTTAATTAGTTATTTAATTTATTTATGTTAAATTAAAAATCCTTATGTTATGTGATAGTAATTACAATGTGTTATACTCATGAAAATTTTACCATACCAAAAATATATTATTTTAAACATTCCTAGTCATGTGTTTTGAGAAAGGACCATTGAAACTTCAGCACATACCGCTCTGCAAATATTAGGCAATGTATTACTCATGGTTATTGGGGATACCGAAGGGTTGCATATTTATAAGTATTGGTTAACTATGAAATGACTCCCTTGAGAGTTTGTTGGTTAATACAACTAAGGTCAAATAGAAAATCTAGAAGTGGCGATGTTGCATAGTTCTCTCCACTTGATAATACTATTGAACTTCAATATAGACACTCCACTTTGATCATAGTTTAATCGTGGCATGGTCTCTATCGAACGATTATAGTAGGGTCTGAGTTGAAGCATTGAAAGTGAAACTCTATTCAATAGAGATTTCGTCTCACCAATTATATTGGTTTGGTATCACAGTTAATTGTAGTCAACTTAAAATCAAAGTCTCTAGCTAGAGAAATACAACTAATTATTATTATTATTATTAATCAACAAAGGACTTTTTGTTTAGATTAAAAAAGTTGAATGTTGACGGCCTTGGTATTTTTCCAAAATCATGGTCCTAAAGTCCTAAAGTGATATGGTTTGAAGAAGAAAATTAGCATAAATAATTATTATATCGGGTACCACTTATAATAGAGAAATTGAGATTTACTAAAAGATGTGTAAGCGATAAATTCAGCCGAAGTGTCACTCCACTAGTGTAACACGCTAATTTATGTGCTATAAATAATTTTTTTAATTAAAATAAAAGTATTCGAACTTGATTTTTGATAATTATTATTTTGAAAATAAATTCTTATTTATTTGAAGTTTTTTCAATAAAAGAGTTTTGTTATAAACTAAAAGGAAATAAAAAGCCATTAGAAAGGAGGAGAAAATGTTATTCACACTGATATCAGTTACATAAGATTGATTGATCCAATTACATTACATAGGCTCCTTTATATATAGGCCTTGGAGCATGAGATTGAACATATCCCATGATGTGGGACTAAATAGAAAAACACAAAGCATATTCACTTTTATATTTACATATATTATAACACTTCCCCATGAATATGCATCTTCAAAATCTTGAATGCTTATATGATTGCTAGAAATTGTTCCTGTTGAAACGTCCATGACTTTCTTCCCCTCATTATTATCTTACTTTCATACGTTCATTCAGTCGTTATGAATATTGTTTGTTGCCTCATTAAAAACCTCTATTAGGAAAAGCTAATGTAAAAACCTTGAACGAGCAACTTGAAATCATAGATATCATATAATGATATTCCTTCTAAGAGTTTGATACTTCGGGACCAATATAATGCCTCACTAAAATCCTTGCTAAGAAAACCCAAATGAGAAAAATCTTAGTGAAGGAAAAAAAAGAGTACAATGACATATCTTATTTTCTCATTTCTTCAAATGAAGTTTGACACTTCTGAATAAACTAATGCCTCGTTAAAACCTTGCTAAGAAAAACCCCATGAGAAAAATCTTAGTGAAGGAAAAAGAGTATAATATAGTATGAGATATTTCAATAATTACAGAATCAAATAGAGTTTGATACTTCTAGATCAATATAACATTTCATTAAAAACCTTGCAAAAGAAAACCCGATGGGAAAAACTTTAGTCAAGGATAAAAATACAATTTAACTTAAATAACATATTTGAGATGCTATTTCTGGAAAATACGTAGATTCTTTTAAATCATGACAATGCCTCGTTAAAACCTTAGTAAGAAAAATCCAGCGGGAAAAATCTTAAATAAGGGAAAATAGTACATTGTAAATTATTTTCAAATGTTACTGGGGAGTAGATAATTCTGGATCAAGTAATGCCTCATTAAAACCTTACTAATAAAAACCCAAGGGGAAAAATCTTAGTTAAGGAAAAAAAAGTGCATTATAGAATACTTATGGATGCTCCCCCTGATTTAAAATTTTCCTCTGAATTCATATTCGTCTTTCGATAACTCAAATTGGTTATAGATATTTTTGGATCTATAAATGTGAATCTCATTAATAATACAATTTATTAATAGTTTCCTTCGATATAATCAAATTTTCTAAGATTGTTTCTTCCAAATATGGTTTGTATTTTATGCATTTTGTATGCTAGTTTTATGAAAAACACTTCATGTGCTTTCATTTTTGTGCTTTAAATTAGTTTTGCGCATTGCAACTATACATCTTTCATGAATATTAAAAATTTCATTACAACATTACTAGAAAGCAGGAAGTAATCTACTCATCTTGAAGTATATCAAGATTTTCATTACAATAATACTTAGAAGAAATTTATAATCTACACTTCATGTCTTTTGCATTCTTTATAACTACAAAAGTTATATACATTCTTTAGAAATTTGTATACTTTAATAAGTATTTGCTATCGCAACTATGACTTCAATGGATATTTAGAGTTTCATTACAACGATACTTAAAAATAGAAAATAATCTACTCGTCATGAATTATATCAAGATTTTCATTACAACAATAATTAAAAGTACGTTGTAATCAATCCTCCTTGTTCTTTGCCTTCTTTATAACCACCAAAGTTATTTATATTCTTCAGGAGTTTGTATACTTTCATCATTTAATATGATTTAAACCATATTTATACCTTCGGGGTATATTAAGCATTTCAAGTACTTTTTCTACTTTACGGACTACATGTCCATATTTCTCTATTGGTAAAGGATTAATGATGGCCAGTCATGTTTCCCCTAATTCAATATCCTTAATCTATTTATAACCATAAGCGCTTTTTTATCATCATTGAATATTTCTTGTCAGTTCTAGACATGATTTATTGAGATCTATTTCATTATCATGTTTTAGATACCTAAACCACTTCTAGGGTAATTTGAAAATCATGTCATTAGTCTTTTTAAGAGCACCCCTAATTGTTCCTTCAAGAACATTCATCTCTTTTATTTGGCATCTTTATTACTTACTCCAAAAGTATTTCAAACTGACTTTTGTACCATATTTCAAATGTGGTTTACACATTTTAATCCTTCAGGGATTCAAATCTATATTGGATAAAGTCTACTGGGAATATTATTAATAATTTGTCAAAGTTACTTAATATTTTGCATCATTATACATGTTAACAAATATTTGACATTGATGATCAAAATGAACTTATATCCCTTTATCCTCCCCCTCAATGTTGAGGAACATTGTCACATTAAATTATAATCATCTTTGGATTCTCATTTTGATCCATTATCATATTGGTACTAACAAATACACCATACATATTAATAATAGAAGGATAATTCTTTTATCAGTTGATAGGATGCATTCAAGTGATATTTCTGAGCTTCTGGCTCATGTTTAAATATGGGAGTCAATTATGCCAAATTTCATGAAATATAATCCAGTTGAAATTGTACCAACTTTTTCTAAAGTAAGCTTTTGGCTTTCAATTTTAGAAAAATGCAAATGTATTTTTTGACGTTTTCATTATAGTTCAAATATGGTAGCCATTCATTAATATATCCTTAAGACTCAACAAATTTCCTTTAAATTTGCTTGAGTATAATGTATTTTGAATTAAGATATATGTACCATTTGGTAATACTATATGGGCTCTTCCGGACCGTTCAACTATATTAGCAGATTTTCTATGGGTGAAATTTTTAGCTAAATATTTTCAGTTAGTTCGAAGAAAAAACTTCTGGTTTTTCAAAATAATGTGAGTAGTAGCACAATCTAGTAGGCATATATTATCACTCAAATAATGATGGTCCATATCTTAAGAACTAAGACAATATTATTAGTCAACTTCTAAATTTATAAGCATAAATAAATGCTAGTACTTTCCAAAATTTAAAATAGACTACTGATTAAAGCCAACATTATCGGTACATTATTTCAATTAGTTATGAAATAAAAAACATACAAGCACCAACTTCCAACTGATTTATTGAACTGAAATAAAATAAAATCCACATAGTAGACTTCAGGCTGCTACTATTGATCAATTCGACCATATCATTTATTATTGCACTTAGATTTTAATCATTAATGAAGTTTCCTTCATCAACTTCGAAGAAATGTTCTAACTTTAGGTTAGTATTACTAGACAATCCTTTTACATAATTTTAGTTTTAGAAGTAATTCTAAATATAGAGGAATTGTATTTCCTAATAGATTTAAAGACTTGAAACTTCGAGTTCAACCACTCGTGTCTAGTGTTGAGAAGTGTGACCATATTTTGGTGGTCATAATGCTCCTTCAGCGAGTTTCATAGGTAAAGATGATCTTTTTCAGTTAAATTTTTTATTTTAAGTTTGTCATGGATATGATACCTTAAAAATATAAGAGCCATTGTTTTATCCTATTGGATTATCATTTTTATGGCATTTTCTAAGCAACGAGATTGTAATTGGATGTCAACATCCAATATCTATGACAAAAAGTTATCTTCTAATAAGTCCAAAGCTTCGAATTTAAGCTTAGCTGTGTTTATCATATTACCAACTATAAGTGGAAATAAAAATGCATAAGCATCAAAATATTGTTCAAGGGTATATAATCAATGCATTTCATAAAATAAGAAACTATATCTGATAGTAGTTACAGTGAAATAATAAAAACATTAATGCAAAATAGTAAAAGACAACCAAATATAATCTATAAAAGTGACTATAATTTCTTATTTACATACTTTTGATAACTCTAGATCCAATCTCATTAATTGCATTCATTAATTTCCCTGAAAATGTAAAACTACCCTTAAAATATGGAAAGGCCTTTCTATGGATTGATTGGCAGAGAAGGGGTGAATTATAATCAAAGATTGTGCTGACTTTACTATGTTTACTTTCATAATATAAGCAGATTTAAAAATATGAATAGGCGGTATTAAATACCATTTATTAATTCATAACAACTGCGATAGTGAGAAACATGAATATATAACATGTATATACGTTATGATCCTTGTCAACAATAAAAGATATAAAAGAAGAATAAACGTATGAAGTATTCATACGCATCTTTGTTGGACTATTCTCATTAATCAATTAATTTTATTTAATAATTTATTAATTGCTACTGATTAATATATGAATTAATATATATGGTTATTTACATATTGTAAGCTAAATAGAGAGAGGAAATTTGTACATCACATAGTGTATGAATAATATCATGAAAAACCAAATACTTTGACTTGGCAACTATCAGGGCTGATTCTATGAGTTTTAGTACCTAAAGCCAAAAGTGAAAACAATGCCTCTGTACAAAAACTAATGATATGACCATTAATTAAATCATTAAAGTAATTAATATTGTTTATAAATAATGAGAATAGGAAAAAAGAAAATAACTTTGCCCACATTCAAACTCGAACTTTCTACTGGACTAATTTTGATGAAAAAATTTATTAAGAGTGCCTTACTATGAACTAGTAAGTTCCTCTAGCCTTCTTTTTCTAACCCTTTTAGCGTATCTAGATTCTTTTTTACGCATTTCTAAACAATATAAAAGTCCAAATAAATCGTTGTTATATAATTGATTTCAGTAATTGGATTCTTGTAAATTAATGAAAATATGACAATACAATTGAGCGAATCAATCAAGCCTTAGGTTTATTAATTGAATTTTGATTTTACATTTCATTTTAATTGAACATGACACTACGATTCAATTGAATATGACAATACAAATGAGCGAATCAAGCCTTAGAATCATGGAAACAATATGATATCCAACACCTATTTCTCATCATTTCAGCCTTCAGGACCATATTGCATACATGTGGGAAAATGATACACTATGAGATTTTGTCATGTATGGATGTACTCAATTTAATTTGTAATGGACCATTTGCACAAGACACAAACTACAGCTAATCGAATGAATAGGGGAATGACTTATTAAATTGAATTTGTACCATAAATTTATAATGGTGCCTTGTCTTCTAACTTTCAAGCTTTAAATCGCCGACTGCAGCTAATCGAGAACGCGGCTTTGCGTTTACCTACGCTCTAATTCTAATTAGTTGAATCGCCGACTGGAGGATGGAGCAACTCGAGAGGACGAGCCGACGAGATATGGGATTGGAGGACTTATGGGATTGGAGGACTTGGCTCGGTAGCAGTTGGCTTCATCATAGTTGCAGGGAGAGGTTCTTTGTTAGTGGGAGATTATGGAGGCCGAGGTTAATAATTTGGCTTAGGCGGATTTTCGTACTAGGTTCGACAGGAAATTCTTATCGCAGGCTGATGAGGGAGTGCAGCTAGAGAATTTATACAGCTCAAGCAAGGGGATATGAAAGTTAAGGAATATGTTAATCAATTCAATGAACTTTCCAGATTTGGAATAGACCTGATCAATACTCCTTACAAGAAGTCGCCTAAGGTCGCTAAGGGTTTGAGTCAGCCACTGTAGAGTTTTGCGGTGAGCCACATTCCAATGGGAGCCACTATTGAGGGATTGGTAGAGATGACTTTACTTGATGATACTAAGAAGAAAGGAGATGTGGCGCAGAAGAGTGATGGGAAGAAGCAGTGGAAAGGAAAGAGGAGAGGAGGAAGAAGGTCAGGTGGAAAAAGGAATGTTCCAAGGAAGGACTAGAAGTACAATACTTGTGGAAGACCAGATCATCTTGCTAAGTACTGCAGAGGGGCAGGAGAGCGATTGAGACGGAGGTGCTATCTTTGTGATTAAGTGGGGCATATGAAAAAGGACTGTCCCTCGAAGCCCAAGGACAGTTCACAGACACCTTCACAGCCTGCTCAGGCTTATGCTTTAGAGGCAGCTCCTTCCTCCAGTACTCATCCGGTTATGGACAAGGGAAAGAAGGTGATCGAAGGTGTGTTATCCATCTCTGATTTTCCTGGTCTTACCCTATTTGATTCTAGAGCTTTGCACTCTTTTATGTCTAGTACTCTGGTAGACGGTCTAGGTCTTGATGCTTGCTTAGTGACCGACCCGGCAGTAGTATCAAATCCCGTAGGAGGATCGGCTTATTTTTCCATGTTATGTCGGGATTTGAAATTGTTTATTTTAGGTGTTGAGTTTGAATTTAGTGCCTATCTATTGGGCTTTTCCGGGTTTGGGTTGATTCTTGGTATGGATTGGCTATCCATGTACGGTGCTGTTCTTGATTCTGATAAGAGGGTAGTGAGGTTCAGCACTTGTAGTGGACGTACCTTGGAAGTATCTTGTGATCCTAGAGGATCAGTCACGTTGAGCTAACTTTATTCTCTGGACTTATTGCCCAATAGTTTGAGTTCGGTACCCGTTGTTAGAATCTTTCAGATGTGTTCGAGGAGGTTGCTGGCCTTCCACATTGAAGAGAGATCAAGTTCAAGATTTATCTTGTCGATGATGCCAAACCATTTGCTTTACCAGTAAGGCATATGGCTCCTAAGGAATGTTGTGAGTTGAGTAAGCAGATTGGAGAGCTTTTGAAGAAGGGCTTCATTCGTAGGAGCATTTTCGAGTGAGATGCACCCATTGTCTTTGCCACTAAGGCGGATGGCTCTCTTAGACTTTCATGGATTATAAGGAACTTAATAAGCTGACGAAGAAGAATCGTTATCCTCTTCCCCATAAAGATGATATCTTCGACAAGCTAGTAGAGCCAACGTATTTTCGTAGCTCGATTTGGCCATGGCATTTCATCAGTTGCATATGGCGCATATGGCGGAGGATAGCATCGAGAAGACTGCGTTTAGGACTTCAGATGGGTTATTTGAGCGGTTAGTCACATTTGGGCTAACCAAAGCTCCGACATATTTTTTGGATCTGATGAGTTAAATATTTCACGAATCATTGAACAAGTTTACGGTGGTGTTCGTCGACGATATTTTGTTTTATTTACGAAGCAAGACTTTTCATTTGGAAGAAGTCTTAGGACATTGCAAGCACAAGGCGCAGTTCTCCAAGTGCCACTTTTGGAGGGACGAGGTTTGCTTTTTGGGACACATCGTTTCGGAGGATGGACTTGCCGTAGATCCGGTGAAAGTGGCAATGGTAAAGGATTGGAAAACCCCTAAGAATGCCATAGACATAAGGAGTTTCCTTTGTCTTGTGGGCTACTATAGGAAATTCATTAAGGACTTCGCTAGGATATCAGCTTCACTTACGCGTCTTACCAAGAAGAACTCAGCTTTTGTTTGAGATGCCAAGTGTGAGGATGCCATTGTTCGCTTTAAGGAAGCTTTGACTACCATGCCCGAATTTGTATTACTGGATGGGGCCAAGCCTTTCTCAGTTTATACGGATGCTTGTGGTATGGGCTAGGGGCAATACTGATGCAAGAGGGTAGGGTAGTGTGCTATGCGAGTAGACAGTTGAAAATGCATGGGAAAAACTACCCGACGCATGATCTTGAGTTGGCAGCTATAGTTTTTGCTCTCAAGTTTTGGAAGCACTATCTCTTAGGAGAAAGATTTGAGCTTTTAAGTCTTTGAAGTATCTATTCTATCAGAAAGATTCAAATTTGAGATAGCAAAGATGGATGGAGTTTTTAGCCTCTTATGACTTTGAGATTCCTATACCCCTAGCAAGGGTAATATAGTGGCAGATGCGTTGAGTATATGCAAAGTGGTTTTAAGTCCTCTGTTTTTGGAAAGTAAGCATTTGGAGCGCATTGCTACCCTTGATTTTAGACCTCCATTGGATTTAGCTCTGGGATTGTTAGCAGCCCTCGACGTCCAGCCTAATTTGATAAAGCAGATTGGAGCAAGGCAAGGTGAGGATGAAGAGTTAAAGGACATTTTAGATAAGCTCGGTAGAGGACAGTCATCACCGCATCTTAGCCGTTATATCATGGACATTAGAGAATGGCTTAGAAGGGATGGTAGACTATGTGTTCCCCGTAGTGAGGATTTAGTAGACGCGGTGTTGGCCAAGTCACATCATTCTAGGATGACAGTGCACCCAGGGGGTGATAAGATGTACCGAGATATGAAGAGGGCATTCTATTGTCCCAAAATAAAGAAGAGGTAGTGAAGTATGTGTCGAAGTGCATCACTTTCCAAAGGGTAAAGGTGGAACAGAAGAAGCCCGAAGGACTGTTGCAGCCATTAGATATTCCATTATGTAAATAGGCGAGCGTCTCTATGGACTTCGTGGATGGATTACCATGGTCACGGAGAGGGAACACGAGCATTTAGGTCATTATGGATAGACTGACGAAGAGCGCTCATTTTATACCCATCAAGGGTAATAGGACGTCAGCTTCTTTGGCGACTCTTTATGTAAGGGAGATAGTTAGGCTTCATGGAGTTCTTCGCCAGCATTGTGAGCAATAGAGATCCATTATTCACTAGCGAGTTTTGAAGGAGTCTTCAACAAGCCTTAGGAACAGAATTGAATCTAGGCACAACATATGTAACGACCCAATTTTTCGACTCTCGAAAATCGATATCAATACGTCCACTGTATCAAATGCCGAACAACTGAATGTCGGAAAGCCAAATCGTTAGGGTTAAAGAAGAAGGTAAAAGAAGAAATAGAAACAATATCAGAATCTCACATATGCAGCGAAACAATATATAACAGATAAATGACTAATCTTTAAAACAAAAGAACTATATCTGTTTATACATTACATTATCAGAGTCATATACAACATAACAGCGGAAAAATAACATCATATATGAGTGATATGTCTCACCATCCAGCTTGTCTCCCGATCTCCCCAGCATACTTTCCTGACTTAGCTCCAGATCCTACTGATAACCTGACTCTAGGTTGCCCGTGTGGAAAATTATAGGCACCCAGAGTTTAGAAAAGAGAACAATAAACTCCGAGTCAGTCACGGGACTAGTGTGAGATCTAAAAACAGTTATTTGTACAAAAAGAAATAAAAAGAAATCTGTTCATGCTTGTAGAAACTACCATAAGGTCTCCCAACACACACACAATGCAATCGCACACTTGGGAAAAGTTTCTCCTTATGATAACCAAACATGCTTGATACGCGAAAATCCTTTTGATATTATTATTTGTGCATAGTATGGAAAAAATTTCGAAAGTATAATATTAATCTTAGCCAGCATACATACCATTATAGTATGTCTACTATAGCTACCGTGTTAGATGGCAGGTTCTACATCTAAAACCGTACAGGGCTCGTATTGAGTGATTAGATTTCCAACAAATGGTCAAGGCTAAGGAACTTCCTTTATCCGAAGGGTGCGCCTCTGGAGGGATGCCCCGAGAACCTAACCAGATCTCTGCCAACACAAGGCCAGGTTACCTCTGTCACTAGACAACTAACTGTCACGAGTATGCCATCCCTCGGTCGTAACTAACCTTTACCGAGGCGCCTCAATACCAACAACCACATAAGTAAATATCTAGGCTCCATACAGAATACCACTTCTTATCCACACAAGTTAAATATCTGGGCTCCACACCAGAATACCACTTTTTATCCGGAAGGAATTGCACATACCCTGAGGGTCGCGACCCCCATAACCTTGCTGCATCCTTTCATGTTTCGACCATTTCCGGGGCGTGAGGTTCGATGAAGTCTCGTCCCACAAAGTTACACTTTTCACAAGTCATGCTTCGATCAACCAATGATCAGCACTTAGCATGCCATATTACCAAATCAGGAATATTTCACTAGTAACCATCAACTACATAACCTCTAAGCTCGTACGTCTTAGAGAAGGGTGTTAAGCTAAGAGAATAAATTCTCCGCCACCAAATAAGAATGTATTTGATAGAAATTGGCTTTATATCTCAAAGTTTAATGTCAGACATACATCTATACAAGTCCACCCTGGGTCTGAATGGAAGCGAAGGCACTCCGTCCAATTAGGGAAAAAGTCCTTGCAAATTCAGATATTCCCTAATCACGTCCGGACTCGCCCATCACATAGCGTAATCACTATACCGAAACAACTCAGTGCAGAGACAATCGACAGGCAATCCTTTCGTCTTCGAAAATACCCGGTCTTCAACACGGTCTTCAAATGCAATCCATTTTGTCGTATCATTATTCGAAATGCGTTTTATGACTCAATGTCCTCTCCCGACTAATCCGAATAATGAGCGCTTACTTTAAAAACAAGTGGATACATTTAGATCAATTAAGTCACAATAAATTCCCATTTTTTGATCCTCTAAACAAAAGATCCATCGTTAAGATCCGATGTGGTTTTCGGATAACCATTTGGAATGCGACCCCCGGTCTTATCGAAATTCAAATACCGTCATAAGGGCCAATATTGACAGTCGGTTATTTAACTATCAAATAACATTCATAAACAATCATCAGATTCAAATAATTTTCCCCAAATTATTTATTTCAAAATATCTTCGCAAGATATAAATTTTTCTACACATCAACCGTTTGAAAACAATTTTCAAATCATTTTTCTCTCGCGGAATAAGTTTCCAAATATCGTTTATTTCCACTGAAAATTTGCCAAGTCCGAATACTTTAGGATTTTTAAATAATTTAAATCACTTATCCAAAAAATATATACTTGGAAATATTTAAAATAAAAACTATTTTTAAACAGTTAATTTAAAATATTAGTTATGAAATTTTTATACTAATATCTCATATAAAACTTAGCTAAACTAATTTTTAAAATAAAATTATTAGATAGAGTATATTTGAATAACCATCTTCTAAATCAAATACTTAGTTAAATCTTTAAAATAATCACTTCTATAATTAACTTAATAAATATTTACTTTAAAAATTAAAAACAATTTTAGAAAATAATTTTCCCAAAAACATTCTTTTTAAAACCAACTTTAGAACTTTTAATTTATACCTAAAAGCTACTTTGAAAACAATACTCGGCTTTCCAGGGAAAATACACTTTCCATTCCAAAATAGTGCATCTAAATCAATTAATAAATTCTTCTCGATTTATCTCAATTTACATCCCAAATTCATAAAAGAAAATTCCACATTTTTAAAAATAAACCAATATTTATTTTTAAAACAAATTATCTATTCCTTTATAAATTCCATCATGAATTTATATTTTCAAATATCCACTGATATCTTATTCCACTTTATAAATCCAGTTTATAAATTCCATAGTCTCATCCTTCTTTCAAAACACAGTTTCAACACTAAATCAATTTCCAAATCGATTTTCAAAATTTACTCCATTTAAAAATTACTCCTTTACTTATCCAAATCTATTTCAAAATCCATTAATCCAATATTCATACCTATATTTATAATTTAAATTCCATTTAAATCAAAAAAATCAATTTCATACCTGATTTCAAAATTCTCCCTTTATTTCTCCCAAACCATTTAAAAATCCAAACTTTAAATAAATTCTTCAACTTTTAAACAATACTACTTAAAAAAATTCTTTTTCCCCATACTTGGAATTTATTCAATAGGATTTCAAAAATCAACCTTTATTCTTTTCAAATTTCTTCTTTTAAATTTATCCAATTCTCTAAAATTAATTTACTAAAAATTTTCTACTTTAATTTCCAAAAATCCAATTTTATATTCCTGGTATCTTAATATACCAGAATATATTCGGCCAAACCATAGCCTTCAATAATTTTAATTACCAATGTAATCAATCACGGATTATTAATAGATCATATCACAGCATATGAAATAAATTCACACATTTGAGGAATCCAGTTGGATCCTTCCAACCTGTTTTCCTGCATCCACAAATGTTAGTACAACAAATTAAATACCAATCTTGCTTCAAGGAGAGATATCGCGAGATAAAGGGTCATCCGCTATTATGCGGGGCGCATAGGGTCTCATCCGCTATATAATGCGGGAAATCAATCACTCCAATATATATATATATATATATATATATATATATATATACACACACACACACACACACACACACTAATAATAAAGAAAATTCTTTGAATTAATTTACTCAACGTCTTTTTAAAATTTCGAAAATGCATTGCTTTACGCTTACAATTATATAAACAGCCCATGCGCGAAGCATGGGCCAATTCTAGTGTGTGTGTGTGTACTATATATAATATCACCCAACAAATAAATTATCAAATTCATCCAAGCACATCTAATAATTTAAATTTAACTATTTAAATTAAATTAGATAATCCAATTGAGTGAGAAGATGTCACCTTTGCTTTTTGTTTGCAGTCCATCACCATCTTGACCTGTTTTCATAACGTTGGACCTTGTATCAACAATTATATGATTTTATTAATATTCGAACTAATCGAACAATTAATTACCGTTTAATAAGTTTATTTTAACTAATGATTTTAAATGTAAGCTAATATTTTCCCTTAAAAATCCTTTCGTAACTAAAATAGTTAAATGGGTTAATATAACAAATTAATCACCCAAAATACATTGTTACAAAATAAGCTAGTAAATTTTAAAAATGTGTATATGTATATTTAATTTTATTTCTAAAATATTCTACATAGGCTTTAAAAATCTAATAATAATTTTTTTATATAAATACTTATATTCCAAAATCTTATATGTATATATATATTGTCTAAATACATTAAAATATGTGTTTGTGCTTATATTTTATTTTCTGGTTTTCTACATACATATTTAAATGAAAAATAGGCATGTGTATCTATATTTATATTATTATTTTCCTTTACAGTTATACATATATATAAGTGAAATCTGCATATTTTTCTCTGACTAAGTTTTAAACCTTACTGAATTTTTTTATAAGTTCATTTCAAAAAATCATAATTCAAAATAAATAAGAAATCATACCCACGAAGGGGATCGGCCCACCTCGAATCCCTTCATCACAAAAGCCATCGCTTGTTGCCTTCGATCAAGATGTCGCGACTTGGAAATCGCGTTCGACCCCGACTGTTTGCCTTGCGAATCACCATGCGCTCCCCTCCAGTGCCTCGTGGCTATGCTCGAGCTTGCCTCTAGGTAGATTTCTTTGAATTGATTTAGGAAGGAAGAATAAGCGACTCGATTTCACTTTATATATATATATATATATATATATATATATATATTGAATGAACTGATTCAACCGAATTGATTTGAAAGGGTTTCTTTAATTCTACGAAATAGAATTGGGTATTAGCTTTGGCCATTTTTAAATGAGAAGAGGGAAACTCTGAATAATAAGGGAGATGCGACATTCTTCGGCCATTAATTTCAATTTGAAGCTACTGATTTTATATTTTGAACGAAAATGATTTTGGTTGTTCGTTTTCTTCTTCTTTTTGAATGAAGTATTCAATTTCTTAGAGGATGCGTGTTTCACTACAAAGGACACGTGCAATAAATTTCCACACGTGTCAACAAGGCTTGCCAAAATATTTTAATGTAATAATATTATTTAAATTTAAATTCAAATTTTAAATTGTCAAGAAATTGCAACTCAAAATTTTGAACTCCTATCGATCACACTGCGACTCCAAACGCTACGAAAATTAAAATTCGATGATAATACACTATTACGGATCTAATGGAACTGGTTTCGTTGAATTCCAAGACTGTGCCTTGGAAGGCTATTTTTAAATATCGATCTAAACGATCAAAACTGAACAAACACATTAAATTTCAATTTTTTAACACTTCTATTATCTTCGGTACTATCAACATAAATTTTCTAAGCCTTTGAAATATTTTTAACCAGCTTAAAACTGAAGATACAATGTTTTACCCAATTTTCAATTACTAAATTTAATAATTTAATTGCCAAATAAACAGTGATATTTTGAAAATCAAGTTAAACTAACTTTCAAATATTTAAAATCAATTAAATATTTTCAGTTTCAAATATCTAAAAATTCTGGGTTATCACATTCTTCCTCCTTTAAAAGAATTTCGTCCTGAAATTACTAATTAAGAAGACTGATCCATAACCCGTTCACTATTTTTCCAATCCAAATAATTTTCAACAATTTCCCAAAACCCAACAATTTCAAATTTCGAAAATAATTTTTATTAAAGATACTATCTTTCTTGCTAACTTCCCAAACTTAACCATAAGTTCCAAATAATATTATTTTCTCAACAATTCAAATTTAAATTTGAATCCAAATTTTGAATTACCAGAATTTTCTCAAAATTTTTCTAACTCTTTAAAATTTTAAAAAATTTTGTCAGCGTCTCTTTTGCGCGGTTAACTCGGTATGACTATAAAATGCCACTACGGGCCCCCAAATTTCAAAAGAAAACAATAGCCAAATGGCTAGTCCAGAAAATCATCAAATTTCATATAGAAATTTAAATATATACCTTTTTGTCGAGCAATTTCATTTATCTTCGAAATCAAATATCCCAATTTCCTTTTGCTTTATAACACCTGCATATCCTACTCAGCTTAAATATCCAATCATAGCTTTCAAAAATCATTTTATACATTTCTTTATCAAAGTTCCAATATCTATTTCATTCAAATCCGTATGATGTCCGTATATCATCCGTACGCAATACCAACTCTGATAGCTCATTCGATCATACAATTTCACTTTCGAACTAGCCTCGTCCACACGACTTCCTAGTGCGGACTCAAATCTGGTTTTTTGATCAGAAACCGTCAATCTCTTTGAATAGCCACAAACTATGATAGAGAATTTCCAGAATCAACCAAAAATTCATATCCAGATTCGCCGTCGAAATCGAGTGAAAAATTCCAATTCAGATCGATATAACTATCTCGAAATTCGGTGCTCGAATTTGGATCAAATCATTATGCGAATAAAATAATGTACGTACATCCCACGTATTTACTTCTAATTGATTATTAGTTGTATCAATTCTCTTTTATTCACATTTATTTTAATTTCTATCCACTTGTTCACAATCACCATTTTACAACTTATAATTTAAATTTAACTCTAATATCCCCGTTTCCAATTTTATTTATTTATTTTACACTTAGTAAACTCTATTTCAATAGCTATTCATTAACCTCACTTAGACTTTTTCCTTAGACTTATTTTTATTTAAGTTAATTTAGTTTACATTTCATTCCCATTCAAACTTTTAAACTTCTATAAGTTTACCTTAGAATTTACTTTTATCTTACTTGATCCAGTTACACCTCAATTTAATAAAAATTTCAGTTTATAAGTTTCTTAACTTATTTCCATTCAATAACATTTAAATAAGATTCCAGAGTTATTTAAACAATCTCTTAGCATTTCAAAATCATTTTGAAATCAATTTTATATACAAAATTCATTGCATATCAAATTACCCTTTGAATTTCAAAACCAAACCCAGTTTTGCAAACAACTTCAATTTTAAAATAATTTGGCAGCAATTCCTCTCTTGAAAACTCGAAAATGAAAACTGATGATGTCGCGATCATCATCGGAATTATTTTCCAGCGACCGAAAAGAGTTTAGTGCTTTCATCTCTTCAAAAACATTTTCCAAATATTTGTAAATTCTGAATTTCACCAGATTTCATATCTAATTCAAAAATATTTCCCAATTATTTCACAATTATTTTTCTAAAACCTTTGAAAACCATTTTCAAATCAAAAGAATTTAATCTTTTGAAATTTCAATCCCAAATCCTTTTAATCCCTATCAAAAAAATTACATTAGCATCTTATTTCAATTTTATAAATCACATTTATAATTTGCATTTCAAATTCCATTTGTATATGAATTTGTTTCTTAACTTTTAGTTGTGATTTCAATTTCTTATTCAATTTTTTTACACAGCAATGATAATAACTTAATATTATCACTTCATAACAACCAAGCAACCATACGGACACTACAATGATTTACGGAAAATAATTTCTTTTATATATAAAAATAATTTGGGTAAAAGTATTTCATTTACCCTATTTTAAAACAATGTTGTTTTACTTTATTTTGTTTAAGAGTTTAGAAATCCCTATCGATAAAATGGCGTCCCACATATCGACAAGAATCTATAAACACTCAACCGATAAGTCAACACAATATAAAAACAATTTTTTATATTCACTAACAAATACGCAATCATATCTATTAATACAGTCAAACTCATTCTAAAGTACTACTGACTCTATCTCTAATGAGTAATTCCCCCACCAAAGCCAAGGTTCTCACTTAACCTTCAGCCCTGATACCACATTGTAACGACCTGATTTTTCGACTCTCGAAAATCGACATCAATACGTCGACTGTATCAAATGCCGAACAACTGAATGTCGAAAAGCCAAATCGTTAGGGTTAAAGAAGAAGGTAAAAGAAGAAATAGAAACAATATCAGAATCTCACATATGCAGCGAAACAATATATAACAGATAAATGACTAATCTTTAAAACAAAAGAACGATATCTATTTATACATTACATCATCAGAGTCATATACAACATAACAGCGGAAAAATAACATCATATACAAGTGATAAGTCTCGCCATCCAGCTGGTCTCTCGATCTCCCTAGCATACTTTCCTGACTTAACTCTAGATATTACTGATAACCTGACTCTATGCTATCCGTGTGGAAAATTATGGGCACCTAGTGTTTAGAAAAGGGAACAATAAACTCCGAGTCGGTCATGGGACTGGTGTGAGATCTGAAAACGGTTATTTGCACAAAAAGAAATAAAAAGAAATTCGTTAATGCTTTTGGAAAATGAAACTACCATAAGATCTCCCGGCACACACACACAATGCAATCGCACACTTGGGGAAGGTTTCTCCTTATGATAGTCAAACATGCTTGATACGCGAAAATCCTTTTGATATTATTATTGGTGCATAGTGTGGAAAACATTTCGAAAGCATGATATTAATCTTAGCCAGCATACGTACCATTATAGTATGCCTACTATAGCTACCATGTTAGATGGCAGGTTCTACAACTAAAACCATACAGGACTCGTATTGAGTAATTGGATTTCCAACAAATGGTCAAGGCTAAGGAACTTCCTTTATCTGAAGAGTATGCCTCTAGAGGGACGCCCGGAGAACCTAATCAGATCTCTGCCAACACAAGACCGGGTTACCTCTGTAAGTAGGTAACTAACTGCCACGAGTATGCCATCCCCCGGTCGTACGTAATAGACCTTTTCTGAGGCGCCTCAATTCCAACAACCACATAAGTAAATATCCGGGCTCCATATCAGAATACCACTTTTTATCCTCATAAGTTAAATATCTAGGCTCCATACCAGAATACCACTTTTTATTCAGAAGGAAATGCACATACCCTAAGGGGCGCGACCCCCATAACCTTGCTGCATCCTTTCCTGTTTCGACCATTTTCGGGGTGTGAGGTTCGATGAAGTCTTGTCCCACAAAGCTACGCTTTTCACAAAAGCCATGCTTCGATCAACCAATGATCAGCACTTAGCATGCCACATTATCAAATTGGGAATATATCACTAGCAACCATCAACTACGTAACATCTGAGATCGTACGTCTCAAAGAAGGATGTTAAGCTAAGAGAATAAATTCTCCTCCACCAAACAGAAATGTTTTGATAGAAATTAGCTTTATATCTCAAAGTGTAATGTCAAACATAAATCCATACAAGTCCATCCTAGGTCTGAATGGAACCGAAGGCACTTCGTCCAATTAAGGAAAGAAGTCCTTGCAAATCCAGATATACCCTAATCACATCCGGACTCCCCATCACATAGGGTGATCTCTATACCAGAGCAACTCGGTGTAGAGACAATCAATAGATGATCCTTTCATTTTCGAAAATATATGGCCTTCAACACTGTCTTCGAATGCAATCCATTTCGTTGTATCATTATTCGGAGTAGGTTTTATGACTCAATGTCCTCTCCCGGCTAATCCGAATAATGAGCACTTATTTTAAAAACAAGTGGATACATTTAGATCTAAATCAAGTCACATTAATTCCCATGTTTTTATCCTTTAAACAAAAGATCCATCATTAAGATTCGATATGATTTTCGGATAACCATTTGGAATCCGACCCTCGGTCTCATCGATATTCAAATGTCGTCTAAAAGGCCAATATTGATAGTCGGTTATTTAACTATCAAATAACAACCATAAACAATCATCAGATTCAAATAATTTTTCCCAAATTATTTGTTTCAAAATATCTTCACAAGATATAAATTTTTCTACACTTCAAACCTTTTGAAAACAGTTTTCAAATCACTTTCCTCTCGCGGAAT
Source organism: Allium cepa (assembly GCA_030765085.1). NCBI lineage: Eukaryota > Viridiplantae > Streptophyta > Magnoliopsida > Asparagales > Amaryllidaceae > Allium > Allium cepa. Next base: position 270,480,451 of record CM060937.1, read on the forward strand.
AAGTTTCCAAATATCGTTTATTTCCACCGAAAATTTGCCAAGTCTGAATATTTTAGGTTTTTAAAATAATTTAAACCGCTTATCCAAAAATATGTACATGGAAATATTTAAAATAAAAACTATTTTTAAACACTTAATTTAAAATATTAGTTATGAAATTTTAATACTAATATCTCATATAAAACTTAGCCAAACTAATTTTAAAATAAAATTATTAGATAGAGTATAATTATTTAAATAACCATATTTTAAATACTTAGTTAAATTTTTAAAATAATCACTTCTATAATTAACTTAATAAATATTTACTTTAAAATTTTAAAAACAATTTAAGAAAAGAATTTCCCCAAAATCATTCTTTTTAAAACCAATTTTATAACTTTTAATTTATACTTAAAAGCTACTTTGAAAATAGTACTCGGCTTTCTAGGGAAAATACACTTTCCATTCCAAAATAGTTCATCTAAATGAATAAATAAATTCTTCTCGATTTATCTCAATTTACATCCCAAATTCATAAATTTTCTTTCCACACTTTTTAAAAATAAACCAATATTTATTTTTAAAACAAATTACATATTTCTTTATAAATTCCATTGTGAATTTATATTTCCAAATATCCATTGATACCTTATTCCACTTTATAAATCCAGTTTATAAATTCTATAGTCCCATCCTTCTTTCAAAACATAGTTTCAACACTAAATCAATTTCCAAAATTTACTTTATTTAAAAATTACTCCTTTACTTATCCAAATTTATTTCAAAATCCATTAATCCAATATTCATACCTGTATTTATGATTTAAATTCCATTTAAATCAGAAAAATCAATTTCATACCTGATTTCAAAATTATCCCTTTATTTCTCCCAAACCATTTAAAATCCAAATTTTAAATAAATTCTTCAACTTTTAAACAATACTATTTAAAAAAATCTTTTTCCCAATACTTGGAATTTATTCAATAGTAGTTCAAAAATCAACCTTTATCCCTTTCAAATTCCTTCTTTTAAATTTATCCAATTCTCTCAAATCAATCTACTTAAAATTTTCTACTTTAATTTTCAAAAATCCAATTTTTTATTTCTGGTATCTTAATATACCAGAATATATTCGGCCAAACCAGAGCCTTCAATAATTTTAATTACTAATGTAATCAATCACAGATTATCAATAAATCATATCACAGCATATGAAATAAATTCACATGTTTGAGGAATCCAGTTGGATCCCTCCAACCTGTTTCCCTACATACACAGATGTTAGCACAACAAATTAAATATCAATCCTGCTTCAAGACGGGATATCACGGTATAAAGGGTCATTCGCTATTATGCGGGACACATAGGGTCTCATTCGCTATATAATGCGGGAAATCAATCACTCCTATATATAAATATGTATATACTATATATAATATCACCCAACAGATAAATTATCAAATTCATCCAAGCACATCCAATAATTTAAATTTAACTATTTAAATTAAACTAGATAATCCAATTGAGTGAGAAGCTCTCACCTTTGCTTTTTGTTTGCAGTCCATTACCGTCTTGACTTGTTTTCATAGCTTTGGACCTTGTATAAACAATTATATGATTTTATTAATATTCAAACTTATCGAACAATTAACTACCGTTTAATAAATTTATTTTAACTAATAATTTTAAATTTAAACTAATATTTTCCCTTAAAAATCCTTGCGTAACTAAAATAGTTAAATGAGTTAATAAAACAAATTAATCACCGAAAATACATTATTATAAAATAAGCTAGTAAATGTTAAAAATGTGTATATGTATATTTTATTTTATTTCCAAAATAATATACATAGGTTTTAAAAATATAATAATAATTTTTTATATAAATTCTTATATTCCAAAATATTATATGTATATATATATATGTATGTATGTATATATGTGTATATATGTGTGTATATATATATATATATTATCACCGCTTTACCGTTTGTCTAAATACATTAAAATATGTGTCTGTGCTTACATTTTATTTTCTGGTTTCTATATACATATTTAAATGAAAAATAGGTATGTGTATCTATATTTATATTATTATTTTCCTTTACAGTTATCCATGTATACATATATACATAAATAAAAGTGAAATCTGCATATTTTTCTGACTACGGTTTTAAACCTTACTGAATATATATATGTATGTATGTATGTATGTATGTACGTATGTACGTATATACGTATGTATGTATGTATGTATGTATGTATATGTATGTATGTATGTATAAGTTCATTTCAAAAAATCCAAATTCAAAATAAACAAGAAATCATACCCAAGCAGGAGATCGACCCACCTCGAATCCCTTCATCACGAAAGCCATCGCTTGCCGCCTTCGACCTAGACGCCTCAACTTGGAAATTGCGTTCGACCTCGACTGTTTGCCTCGCAAATCACCATGTGCTCCCCTCCAGTGCTTCGTGGCCACGCTCGAGCTTTCCTCCACGTCGATTGCTTCGAATTGAACTGGGGAGGAAGAATTAGCGACTCGATTTCACTTTATATTTTTTTTGAATGAACTGATTTGATCGAATTGATTTGAAAAGGTTTTTTTATTTAATGAAATCGAATTAGGTATTATCTTCGGCCATTTTTAAACGAGAAGAGGGAAACTCGGAATAATAAGGGAGATGCTACATTCTTCGGCCATTAATTTCAATCTGAAGCTACCGTGTTTTTATTTTGAATGAAAATGATTTTCATTTGTTTGTTGTTTTTCTTTTTGAACGAGGTATTCAATTTCTTGGAGAACGCGGGTTTCACTACAAAGGACACGTGCAATAAATTTCCGTGCGTGTCAACAAGGCTTGCGAAAATATTTTAATGTAATAATATTATTTAAATTTAAATTAACATTTTAAATTGTCTAGAAATTGCAAATCAAAATGTTGAACTCCTATGAAGGCGTGCCGCTAGGCATTTATAATGTTAAACCCCTATTCTGAATGCACTGGAAAAGGTTTCGAGTCCAAATTCGATCGTATGGAGAAGATAGCTTTTTAAACCAGTTATTGTATTGAATTTCAATATAGTTTTTAGCGCGTTTACCTACCGTACGATCACACGACGACTCCAAACATTATAAAATTAAAATCCGATAATAATACGCTATTACGGATCTAATGGAACTATTTCATCGAATTTCGAGACTGAGCCTCGGAATGCTATTTTTAAATATCGATCTAAACGATATATTTTCAAAACTAAACAAACACTTCAAATTTCAACTTTTTAACACTTCTATTATCTTCAGTATTATCAATATAAATTTTGTAAGCCTTTGAAATATTTTTAAACAACTTAAAATTGAAGATACAATATTTTACCCAATTTCCAATTATTAAATTTAATGACTTAATTGCTAAATAAACAGTATTTCGAAAATCAAGTTAAACTAACTTTCAAATATTTAAAATAAATTAAATATTTTCAATTTTAAATATTCAAAAATTCCGGGTCATCACAACATATCATCCTCAGACAGATGGACAAACTGAAAGGGTAAATAGGGTTTTGGATGATTTGCTTAGATTGTGCATCATTGACTTTGGAGGCTCTTGGAAAGACCACCTACCTTTGGTGGAGTTCGTATAATAATAGTTACCAAGCAAGGGATGGCACCGTTAGAGGCCCTCTATGGCAGACCATGTAGATCATCAACCTGTTGGTGGGATACCACTGATAGGATCTTGCTTGGACCATTCCAAGAAGATGGATTTGATTCGCAAGAGGTTGAAGACTAAACAAGATAGACAAAAGTGATATGCCGACAAAAGACGTTCAGATCTGGAGTTTAAGGTCGAAGATATGGTTTTTGTCAAGATTTCTCCTCTTAGAAACGTTATGAGATTTGGCTCAGTGGGTAAGTTGGCACTGAGATTTGTTGGATCCTTCCCTATTACCGCACAGATTGCAAAAGTGGCATATAGAGTTGATCTTCTAGATAAGTTGGCAGGAGCTCACGATGTTTTTCATGTTTCACATCTGAGGAAGTGTCTACATGATTCCGTAGTAGTAGTAGTAGTAGTAGTAGTAGTAGTAGTAGTAGTAGTAGTAGTAGTAGTAGTAGTAGTAGTAGAACCCGATCAGCTAAGGGAAGTGGAGGTAGAGCACGAATCACTTGTGCGTCGTACACCCACCTATATATTGGAACACGACATCAAGAGATTACGCAACAAGGAAGTTCGTCTAGTGAAGGTTGAGTGGGGAGATGACCCAAGGAGTGCACATAAGAATTTGATGAGAGAATACGAACTTCTTATCCTTTTCTATTTGATCTTCAAATATCCTATCTTTGATCTTTTCTTAGTTAGGCTCTTTTGGATAATCTTTAAGTGAAATCTACATATGGTAATTTGGTTGTAAACATGTCATTAAGGCATGTTATTTTTGATGGATGAAAATAATTGCAAGTGGATGCTAATGTTTGCAAATAGATGCATTGCATGCACTAGGTAAATATTTATTAGGATAATCAGCCAACTAGGTACACAAACATGTATATGCGTACCTGTTATCTATTGCATTTGCACATGATTGTATACTTGTGTGTGCGTGCGCGCGTGTGTAAATGGATGTTGCATATGGATGGTGCATTTGGACGAATGATTGAAACATACATATAGAATTATCATACTAGGGTAATTGCATACATTTGGTTGCATGACATAAGCATACTTGCATTACAGGAGGTTAATCGAATTAGTAGACCAATTACCTTTTCGCATTAGGTAAGTTCACACGCATTTCACTTGGAATAAATCAGAAATTGCATTAGTTAAAAATAAGGATAATGATAGAAATGGATGATGGTTGAGTAGATATATGTAGTTCCTGGATGCTGGTTGTTAATTACGTTCTACCATTTTTGAAGATTTCGGGGACGAAATCCTTTAAGGGGGAGAATGTAACACCCCGATATTTTATGGAAAATATAATTAAAAAGAAATTAAAAGCGCATTTGGCCCAGTGGTAAAGACGAATGTTGACTTCCTTAGTGACCACGGATCAAGTCCCGTTGTCGTCCAAAATATGGAGTGATGTTTTTTAGCTGGTTCGTTTTCAGCGATTTTGCTACGAATTTCAGCGTTGTTTCTAACAGATGCGGATTCTCATTCGCTCCAATGATGTAATAGGATGAGATGGTTAAATTTTATTGGTTGAGTAATGTGTATTGGTTAGAATGGATAACCTTTAAGTGTATGGAAGAACCAGATTTAATCTAAAATAATCTAGTGGATTATATTCACTCAAACCATCTAACCTAAACCTAGTATTTTATTCAACAGTCGCCATAATTCTACAGTGAAATTAGTGTGTATTATTCTTCCTCGTTTTCTCTATTAAATAAACAAATCTCTACCAAATTAATATATACATACATACATATATACATACATACATATATACATACATATATATATATATATACATACATATATATATATATATACATACATATATATATATACATACATATATATATATATATATTCAAGAAATTTGGGGAATTTAGAAGAATCAATGGAGGAAAGATTAAAGCAAAGTTTTTTCAAAATTATACAAGATCAAGTACTAGGTGAGTGAGAATTAATATGAAATAGAAAAATAAACTAGTTCAATTTCAATTTTTTTCCGGCACGTTAATATGAATTAATTTCTATTATTAATTGAGAATAGATGTAAATTATTGCAACTTCTTTTTCTTCCACTTCTTAAATCTAATTCATGTTTGATTTAAAATATGAGATATATAAATTGTCTATTCACGTTTTATGGCATAAATAAGACTTAAATTTATGTAAATTATTGTATCTTCTTCCTTTTCTAATTCTCAATTCTAATTCATGTTTATGTTGAAATTTGAAACAAACAAATTGCTATTCACATTTCATGTCGGAAGATTGGTTTAATTAAGTTGAACTAGAATTGTTATTCAATTTCTAATGGTAGAACGGGTTGGTTGAATAAATTTAGAATACATTACTAGAATAAAATTATGGTTTTGATTGATATAATTACATAATTTTGAATATAGTTTTGGAACAAAATTGAGAAGTCTAATTGGCATAATTGTTTGTTTTACATGTGGCTTAAAATGTAAAAGTGAAATTTTGTGTAATATAATGGTATATGGCTATTGGATAAAAAATTTGTACAGATTAAATCTCTAAAAGGAGAACGTAAATTAGGATGAAGAAAAAATGTAAATTAAATGGACCCTAAGGACTAGTGTAAATCTGTAACAAAATGGCGTAAAAATTACAAACAAACAATACGGACTAAAAGGATGTGAAATTGAAATACCATCTATGTAAGAAAAAGAGAAATTGTGAAATAACCAAATTGGATGTAAAAATGGTCTAAAGCGGATTAATGGAAATAAACTATATGTAAACTGTAACGGTAAAATCAATTAATCTAGAAACGATTTGGTAGGCAAACATTGCAAAGGTCTGGATAGGTGTTTCATGCAGTTAAGATCAAAATATAGTTTTGGTTATATGTACTAGGAGCGGACAAGTAGGTTTGCAATGATGTTTGTTACCTTTCATAGGTTGCTAGTACGTAGGATAGATAGCATCTGCAATCGTAGGCTTCTTCAGGTAGATTGATGCGGACGGAACATAACAAGTGTGCTCCGACGTAGGCTTCTTTAGGCAGATCCTTGGAGGATTTTGCGCAGCCGACCCAACTGTGGGCGCTCTTTCGGACGACCGACACTTTGGATAGGGGCAAGTCCACGTTGGTGACCGAGGAGACATGAGGGTAGGAGTCCAGTTTGCCGGAGCTTGAGCGCAACTTCGGAGTTCTACGAGGTTGTTTGAGTCGGTGCCAGTCAGACATAAGATGCATTTAGTCACAGTGCACGGGTGAAGATCATGGCTTTCACGCTGTAGCACGTGAATAGGTAAGGACGGCAGCTCCGACTGGCCGATTGACAATTAGTATTACTGCATGGTTGACTTCCCTAGAGTGACCACGGACTTTGGCTTCTTAGGAATTGTATCTAAGAAGAATTCACTGTATTATATTATTCACCTTTTGCGATATTCGAAAAAGACCTGAAATTAAACTGTTTTATTCTTTCTGCTTCATTTTATTTTTTATACATAAGACTCTATGTTCAAACCATTCCTATTTTTTCTCTTTTCCCTAAATCAAAGGAGGGTGATCTAGGTTGTAGTTCTTTGCAGCTTGGAGGATCATTGAAGCAGTTGTTATCTTCAGATTTTGTTTCTTTTGTTCTATGTACTTCGTTTCTCTTTTCCGTACTTTACTCTATATATACGGACTACTTTACTCTATATATATGGACTTATATTGTGAACTTTGTTATGTTTTATGTTTTGGTGGAGACTACTTGGTAATTTTGGTTTCAGAATTTAGGATAATGTTGTTTTCAATGAAGCTGTTGTGCTATTAATTTATAATTAGTGAAAGTTTTCTTCCACTGTGATATTTTAATCATTTTATGTTGTTGTCTTAGTCACTGTGTTATGTTATGCATTTTTATTTCACTCGACCACTCATGCTTCTACTCATATTCGATTTTCGGGGTGCCTAGAGGTGCGGAGTGTCACATTAATTAATTAAATATTCATCATGTTAATTTAATTTAGATTCTCTTTTGTACTACATATCAATTGAATCTTTTACAATGAATTTATATATATCCCTAGGTATGACATATACTGTTGGTTGAAGAAATTATCGCTCATAAAGAAACAACTTTGATTGATTTTGTTAACTGAGAATGTGTTTTGTGTGTTACATGGTAATTTAAATAATTTCGATGGATAACTTTTTTTTTATTAAGCATAGATGTGTGTTTTACATGGTTATTTAAACAATTTTGATTGAAAACAACTGTGATTAACCTTTGATTAATTTTGACCGTAAACAATTTTGATTGTTTAAACTCACATTTAAATTGAATACATGTGTTACATTAATATAATTTTTTCGATTCTTGTTTAGATAAGTGTAAATGTTATTTCAGTTTAAAAACCTATAAGTGGACATTTATGTAAAATCATAAACCATTTGATTCCTTCCTGAATTGAAAGTTGGATTAAAATTTGTTAACTTTAAATTTAGGTATACATTAGATTATAAACTTTCCGTACAACTACAACAAAATATTCATTTCACAAGTGGTACTAAACCTATTACAATAGTCAGTTGCCAAACTTAATATACAAAGTTGAAATAGAATCAAACCATTTTACAACTGTTTATGACCGTTGGAAAATACCGTTGTAATAAAGTCTTTTACAAATTTGTTTGCCAGTTGTAATAGGTCTTTTTGCAACTGGTTTTGCTCGTTGTGATACGTTTTTAAAATCTTTTTTTGCCCATTGTTAAAAATATATAAAATATTAAAAAAAAAAGTCTTTTGTAATGTGCATCTACAAATTTGGTTTTATTTTTGCAACGGAAAGTAACATTTCACTAATAATAATCAATACCATTCACATGTACGTCCTTCTTAAGAGCCTTAACTTAAAAAATCAGAAGGCTTGCTACATTCACGAAGCACTAACTAAGATTATTTGCATCGTGTACCTTGTAACAACATTCTGCATGAAAAATAATAGTTAGAAATGTAGTTTTGAAAACCAAGTATGGTGGCGAAGTTGAACACTCCACAACTACAAAATATTTTACTAATATTGAAAATTCAATCATGGATAGTTCTGTTCCATTAAAGCATATGGCTTCTAAAAAGCAAATGAACCGCCATTGCTCTTCCCGAGTAAAGCTTCCTTTGCCTCGTTAATTTTCAAAGCAAGAAAGCGACTACCAGCACTGTCAGGGTGGCTAGCGACCATCACCCTTCCGTGAGCCTCTCTTATCCTGTCCACAGCAGCACGTCCCCTGTAAAAAATGAATCACATTAGGTACTAGCACTATACTGCCTATTGTAGCATGTCATGTAACTTTGAAGTGGAATTATCAACTTAAGAGCGTCGTAATTGCATAAAAGTAAAAGTTTTGCACAGAATTAATTGCATGATCATGAGGAAGAGGTAATTAAAAATTACGGTGCAATGTTGTTTTAAAGTTCCATTATTAACAATATATGTTCCGTTAAACACTATCAATAAATTACAGAAATATAAAATTACCTGGAATTCTTTTGAGTACTGCATACAAGCCTATATTACGTGATACGAGGAACAGCATTATTTAAGTTCGATATACATACTCAAATAGTTTCAGGAGACCAGACGGTGCACGAATATCAAATGCAAATGACTATATATTTAATTATCCTGTGTGAAGCGGTTTAAAGTTTGAACATTTCAAACTTCTTACGCCATCGACGTATTTTCGAATCCTGAGCGCATATCATAATCGAACACTACGGTCCGTTTTCGGTGAAAAGCAACGGATAACTTGAACAAGATATTTTGAACGGAATATTTAAAGGGAAAAGTTTGTTGAACTAGAAGAGTGTTGTTTGACGATACAAACGGTGTATTTAAACGAAGTATTTAACATATTATTTTTAATTTAGTTGATTTGTAATTCATTAATTATTTATTATAATTTGTATAATATGCATGGAAATAAAATGAAATAAAAGTAAAAATACCGAAATACATTCAAAATAATTAAAATACCTTAAAAAAACTACAATACAATGCATATAAAATACAACAGAAGTACAAAAATTTGCAAATCCTATTTATTGGCACCAACTAGGTTTACCAGATATGTTTGGTAATTTTTTCAGAAACGTTTTTCCGCAATCGCCGACGGCAGCCAACCTTTTGCTAATTCGTCGTTAAGAACTGTCTAAATCCGTACAAGTGGAGATGTTTAACAATGAAAGATTGGTCGACGGATTCAAATTCGAAATTTGTCCACCTTTCGTTGCATTTATTTGTATATAAAACTCATCAAAAGCTCATGTCCTATCAAACTGGGTCTATATAGAAGGAGAAGTATTTGACTGTAGTAGTTTTAAGTTAACAACAGATGTTCATCCTGTTGCATTCGTTCTATGAAACAATTGTTTCATCAATGCTAATTTGTCAATCAGACATTTTATATATTAAAAACAATCGTTTCAAATTCGTACAAATAAAACCCAAAATAATAATAATAAAACATTAAAATAAAATAAAATGCATGTATGAAATACTTTATAGAATGTCTATGATTATTCTAGCAGCACTAGTTTTGTTCCACAAACTTTTCAATTAACACATTCTCTTCCTTCTGAGACTATCGTACTCATATCAGATTTTGATTTCGTCGATCGGTTCTATATATGGAATATTTTGTACAGTTCGGTTGAAATATTCCATTATAGCTTTGTGCACTAATTTTTTATTACTAACACATACATTATACGCTTCTACGGTACATTTTAACATAATCTGAGTAGCGTTCGACGTCTTATTTTGTGGGGGCTCTTGGTTTGACATTATGAAAATACCTAAGAAATTACAAAAGAATTCAAAAGATTATGCAAAAATAAAATATGACGTTGACATGGAAATGATATACACAAAAGTGTAAAAAGATACCCAAATAGCTTTTCAGGTTGACGGATAAAAAAATTTAGGTTATTGGTTTAGAGTAGTGGAGGTAGAGTAGATGAAGGTGGATTATATGGAAGTGGAAGGAGAGAAGGTAGGAGTAAACGTTGAGAGGTAAACGGCCATACGCAGCTAACGTCAACGTACCTCCAACATGGACCAACGGGTCTTTACCGGGGGATGTACACCGTTTGTGCATCGGATTAACGGGCAAAAATAAAGCCTGGAGTGGTACCTACATGCCTATGTTAGTTGACTTTAAAATGAGCACTTTTCAATAAATAACTCAAGGTACGTCTGACACGTTTATGTTAGTGGAAATTATGTTTAAAGGCTTCTATTTGCAGGGTAATAAGTTTTAAGGACAGCATTTCTAAATAATTAGTTTTAAGGACAATTTACAGCATAATGATAAATTCATTTATCTTTTGCATGTTATACTAGAAAATGATAAATCCTTTTATCATTATTTCTGGATAACTGAAAATGATAAATTCTTTTATCTTTTTCCTGTAAAATGTACTTAAAACTAATTTTTCAGAAATAGTGTTCTTAAAACTTATTATCCTGTATAAATAAGCCCTTGAAGTAAAAATCCCCTTTATGTTATCCTACCCACCACATTTTTATACCAGATATTTCATTACACGTAAACCGTAAAATATGCTGGGAGACAGAATTTGAGATAGATCGACACAGATATCTTGAAGAAGAAATTGAAATGAAATGATGTAATTCTTTTATCGAAGATACAAGATATTGATTACAGTATTTGCTGATACAATTTCTATTGCCAGTAGCATTCTCTTATATACAAATTAAACATGAAATGGGGCTTGAGCTTGGGCTTTAGGGTATGGTATCAGCCATATATACTTTCACAGTGCAAAGATAAGAATACACAACACCGCATATTCTCTTATTCCCCCCTCAAACCAATATTAGGTTTAGGGTTACACTAACATTTCAGATCCATGGCGGCACTTGAGAAATCAATCGTGAACTTCCTCGGTCCTCCACACTGCAAGCCTTCTCCTTTAACTGATAATTCCCAGTAATTTTTGATACTCTTTCAGTGTTAGGCTTCAGATCCATGGCGGCGCTTGAGAAATCAATCGCGAACTTCCTCGATTCTCCACACTGCAAGCCTTCTTCTTTAACTGATTATTCCCAGTAACCTTCGATACTCTTTCAGTGTTAGGCTTCAGATCTTCCTCTTTAGATCTGATTCTAGTATTATTCCAAGACGATTTGCTTGCTGAAGTTGCTCCTATTTGAGATGACTTTATCTGAGTTTTCTTCTCTTTGTCGAAGCTAGTTTCTGTAAGATCTGCCTTATTCTCTACCTTCGGATTGGTTCGAAACTTCAGAAAGTTTCTTGCTGATAGGGCTTTGGTAAGCATATCTGCTCGTTGGTAAGTTGAAGGTATGTAATTGATTTGCAAGTTTCCCTTCTGAACTTGCTCACGAACAAAATATAGATCGATCTCGATATGTTTTGTTCGTGCATGTAATATTGGGTTGGCTGCCATATACACGGTGCTTTGATTATCACACCATAATATTGGTTTGATTACTGTGTTGATTTGTAATTCTTTGAGTAGAGATTGTAGCCAAATTATCTCTGCAGTAGCACTTGCAACACTTCTATATTCTGCTTCTGTGCTTGATCTTGATACAGTGGTCTGTTTTTTTAGCACCATGACACTGGATTGTCTCCAATGTAGATGTAGTATCTTGTTACAGACTTTCGATCATCGATGTCTGTAGCCCAATCTGCATCTGCATATGCTACAATGTTTAAATTGCTGCATGCTCTTAACATTAATCCATAATCCGTTGTTCCTTTAAGGTATCTGAGTATTCTTTTTACCGCCTTCAAGTGTTCATCATGTGGTTCCTGCATAAATTGAGAAACTTTGTTGACACTGAATGATATATCTGGCCTAGTAATAGTAGAGTATTATAGTGCTCCTACAATACTTCTATATTGTTTGATATGTAATATGGATTCTCCCCTGTTTTTTGACAGCTGCTGGCTGATGACCATAGGAGTTGGTTGTGGTTTTGCCTCATGCATCTTTGATTTGATAAGTATCTCTTTAATGTAGTTCTTCTGACTTAGCAATATCTCTGTCTTTGATTTTCTGTTAACTTCAATCCCTAGAAAGTAGTTGAGATTGCCAAGATCTTTGATGGAAAATTGCTTGTTTAGATATTCCATGATGTTTGTAATCTCTGCATTATCATCACCTGTTATGATCATATCATCAACATATATTAGAATATAAGTGATATGATTATTATAGCTTTTGACAAATAAAGATTTATTAGATTTGGTAGATTGATAGCCTAGAGAAGTTAGTGTGCCCTTCAGTCTATCAAACCATACTCTTGGTGCTTGTTTCAAGCCATATATGGCCTTGTTCAATTTGCAGACTTGATTATCATTTTGTCTGTACCCCCGTGGTTGCTTCATGTAGACTTCTTCTTGTAGAATCCCATTTAAGAATGCATTGTTAACATCCAGTTGCCTTATGTCCCAATTTTTGTTTAAGGCAATTGTGAGAACAACTATGATAGTTGTTGGTTTCACCACAGGTGAGAATGTCTCACTGAAGTCAAAACCATAATGCTGAGTATATCCTTTGGCAATTAATCTTGCCTTATATTTGGACACTGTTCCATCTGGATTTTTCTTCAGTTTATAGGTCCATTTGCATCCTATTATATTTTTGTTTGCTGGTGGAAGCACATGATTCCATGTTTTATTCTTCATCAGTGCTTGATATTCTTCATTCATTGCTGTCCTCCAGTTTTCATCTCTATATGCTTGTTCAAATGACTCTGGTTCTTCAGTATTTGTTGTTGCTTTATAGATTTTTGGTTTGAATATTCCTCTTTTGGATCTAGTGATCATGTGATGACCTGTTCTGGTTGGTAATTCAGTATCAATTGGTGTTGAATTATCATCCTCACTAGTATTGTCCAGAGATTGCTCTTGTAATCTGTCTGTACTAATCCTTTGACTTTGATTGCTTGACGTAGTTGATGATTGAACAGGTATGTCAGGTTGTTCTTCTGATCCATGACCTGGTTCAGGCAACACAGTGTGTTGTGGTTCAGAGACACCTGCTTCCTTGAAGTTCCATGCTTCAGAGTATACAAGTATATGCGAAATAGATGTTCTTGGATTATATATCTTCTGAGTAGTTTTTATATTTGCTGAAGCAAAAGGAAATATCTTTTCATTGAATACTACATGTCTACTAATAAATATTTTCCCTGAGTTGTCCAAGCATTTGTAACCCTTCTGCTTGGTTGCATAACCCAGAAATGTGCAAGGATGAGATCTAAAATCTAATTCGTATCTATTATATGGTCTTAGATAGGGAAAACACAGACACTCAAATGTTCTAAGATTATCATAAGTGAGTTTTATTCCCATAAGTTTTTCAACTGGACTTACTCCATTTAGTACTTTAGTTGGAAGTCTATTGATCAAATATACTGAAGTACTAAATGAGTCAGGCCAGAATTTCAAGGGTAGAGATGCCTGAGCAAGTAAAGTTATTCCTGTTTCTACTATGTGTCTGTGTTTTCTCACTAGACCATTTTGTTCAGAGGTATATGAGCATGTGATTCTATGTATTATGCCTCTGTTTAAGAAAAACTTGTCAAGAGATTTGTATTCACTACCACCATCACTTTGAATAATTTTGACTTTATGACAAGTTTGTCTTTCAACTTGAGTAATAAAATGTATAACAACATTATAAGCCTCTGCCTTGGTTTTTAAAAAATATATCCATGTATACCTAGTAAATGCATCAGCAAAGGATATGTAATATCTATAACCATAGTCAGAGTTAATGGGTGCAGGACCCCAAAGATCGGTTGTAATCAATTCCAGTGGCATTTTGTATTCAATAGAAGAATCAGCAAATGGTAATTTATGACTTTTGCCCATTTGGCAATAAGTACAAACATATGGCAAAGTAGGATCATCAAAAGAAACTTTAATCTCTTTTAAAACCTGTTTTACAACATTTGCATTGGGATTTCCTAATTTATAATGCCACTGATCAAACACACTTTTATTGTTTTCAACAGATGATATTTCACAGTTATTGCCACACTTTACTTTCTCAACAGTATTTCTGCAGTTAGTCACAGTGAACTTGTACGGTCCATTCATCGCATCACCCTGCAAAAGTTTTTCACCAATTAGTATGTCTTTAACTAAATAGTATTTGGGATAAAACTCAAAATACACATTATTATCAAGTGTAAATTGAGAAACGCTCATAATATTTTTCTTAATTCTTGGTACCCTTGGCATATTGTTAAGGTATAATTGCCTTTTACCTTTAACGTAGGCATTGCCAATATGAGTGATCCCAATAGACTTACCATCTCCTATAAATATTGACTGTTTACCTCTATACTCCTTGTTGCCAAGATTTAAGTTGTCAAGATTATTTGTCAAATGATTGGTTGCACCTGAATCTGGATACCATGCCTCATCTTGTATATGTTCTGATCTTGCTGTCTCATCTTGATGTTGATTGCCATTACTCTGTTTATTAGATTCTTGCTGAGCTTGTGCTATGTTTGCACTGTGATTACCATTCCTTTGACTGTTTGAGTTTTGTCCTGGTACATAATTGGGGTTGAATCTGAAATAGCATTTTGGTACAGTGTGACCAATCTTCTCACAGATCTGACACTTTGGTCTGTTGCTGTTGTTACTCCATCTTCCCCTGCCTCTGCTTCTTACAGCAGAGTTTCCCCTTTGATATTGCTGATTGTTATGATTTTGATTTCTGTTCTTATTATTATTTGAGGCAAAGTTGATGGACATATCACTGTCTATTGGCTTCTTGAACTCCAATCTTCCTTCATGTGCAAGGAGAATGGAACTGACATACTCAAGAGATGGTAAAGTTTCTTGAGAAGATATTACTGCAACTACAGATTCGTATTCATCACCTAAGCCAGTTAAAATAGTTAACACTTGCTCTGTATTTGAGACTTTGTGTCCTGCAGCTTAAAGCATATCACATATGTTCTTGACCTTTCCTAGATAGTCTCTCATTGTTTGATTCTCTTTTCTGACATTCTGTAATTGCCTTTTATAATGCATTACTCTAGCTGCAGATAAAGTGTTAAAGATTCTTTCCACTGTTGACCAAATTTCATTAGCAGTTCTACATCCAATTACTTGAGGCAATAGTTTAACATTTATTGATGAAAGTAACAAGAACTTATAAGACTGTCTTGTCTTTGATACTCTACATATTATCCATTGCTGACTGTTTTGTTTTCTGAATCAGTAATAAACTTGGGAGGAGCAGCAATGGTGCCAAGAATGAATCCTTCCAAGCCATACCCTCTTGCAGCAGTCTCAACTTGAATTTTCCAAAGAAGATAATTATCTTCTTCAAGTTGTGCAGTGATGAGTTGAATCTAAGGACTAATTGTGGCTTCCAAGAGATTCTATGCTGCGGCAGTGGCTTGCTGTAGTGGATTAGATGCATTATCAGAGGTTTCTGAGTTATCATCAGCCATGATGAGACTTCTTGAATCAAGAAACACTTGAACAATTTGAAATCAGATAAGGTGATCAAGAACTCGTTTCTGCAGAATCCAGGTATGTTGCAACTGGGTTTATATGATGATTTTTAATCTGATAAACCAATGGTTTGGCACTTGCCTTCTTTCTGTTTTTGATGAGTTTCTTGAAAACTTGATTGATTTTTGATTTTTCTTCAATTCTGACTTGATCAATGATAAAGACTGAGTGCAGCCAGAGCTTTCTAGGCGAGGCACTAGTCTTTGGAGATAAGTCTTATGTACCCAAATGATGATACTGCTTCTGATGGGTAATTAATCTCCAAATGATGAGATTTCTCTGATGGAGATTAATATCTTCTTCTTTGTAATGAAATTTTGATGCAGTTTTGCTTTGTGAAAGCTCTGATACCAAGATAGAATTTGAGATAGATCGTCACAGATATCTTGAAGAAGAAATTGAAATGAAATGATGTAATTCTTTTATTGAAGAAACAAGATACTGATTACAGTATTTGCTGATACAATTTTTGTTGCCAGTAGCATTCTCTTATATACAAATTAAACATGAAATGGGCTTTGGGCTTTAGGGTATGGTATCAGCCCATATAAACTTTCACAGTGCAAAGATAAGAATACACAACACCGCATATTCTCTAATTCTGGGCTGTAATAATTATCTGAGCGAAATGAAAATCACTGTTCAGCATCAAAAATTACATTTGGTTCTATTTCATAATTTGAATAGTACTGTTTGTGACTTTCTCTGCCAATTTGACAAAATTGTAATCTTGCTTTCCGAAAGTAACAAATAAAGGCCAGCATTGACGGACAAATATATTCCACGTCATAAAGATAGATCTTAATATACTCTACAGAGAATCAATATCAGGAATTCCTAACTATCCAGTCGTAAATTTGATTTTTCAGAAACCAGGAGGAATGTCAAAAATCACAACTATAATCAAGAGGACCAACTCGCGTAAAGAAATCCAACATATGCAGCAACCAATATATAAATCTGAGATGAAACATAGTATTATGAACATAAAAGCATTAAAGAGTGCCCCTAACCAACAATTAATGCTGCTTCTGGTCTTGTCATTGTGTGCTATATAAGACTAATCACTCTAAGGCACGAAATAATCGTTGTCTTTCAAGACTATTTCCCCCTTATTTGTCACAGCGGGTTGTATGAAAACCTTCTTTCAGGATACAATGGAGATTTATCTGTTCAAGTTGTGATTACTTGCTCAGATCAGAAAAAACACTCAGAAGTTAATAATGCTATCGATTTTAGATTTAGAGGAAAAGAGAAGTAAAGTCTGCGCTGATGGAATGCACTATTATATAGAAAGTGAGATGTTCATTCGTCTACAGGTGCCTATTCGAACGGTCGTGACCGTTTTCTAACGGTTGTTACTGTTAACTGTTGAATTTGAATTCAACAGTTAATAAAATTTACCGTTTTGGACGGGGCGCTGCTCCGCACCCCGCCGGAGGCGCTGCCCCTGGACCCTTGCGACGTGACCGGGCAGGTCGAACCCCGTAGCGGGGGCGTTGCCCCCACACCCCCACCTTGGAGGGTTGCCACCCCCTGGACCCCCCTCCATAGAGGATCTTATTTGACAAAAGTTTTTTTAAAAAAAAAACATTCAACACGTTATACAATAGTCTGTTAGAGATCCATTGGATGAAGATATAGAATTAAAGTCCCACATTGACAAAAATAGAAGAGGTATACATGTTTATATATCATTTCTCATCAACCTATATGGTAACTTATGAAAGTTTTTCGTTACATTGTGAAAAATATCCTGTCGTTTTATTTTTGTCCATAACCAAGAGATTGGATGTGAAGGAAACAATGCTTTGTATAGCTTATTGTCTGGTTATACACCAACGACTAACGGTTCAAGATGAAATAATTCATTTATCAGTCAAGTATATCCGACAAGTTTTAACTAGGAAAATTTCAAAGCGAAATATTTACTTAGCTTCGATATAGCATTTTTTCATATGTGCTATATGATATTCCTCTTTGTGCGGGGAGACATATATCGTCATTCATGTGGAGGATTGTTAGAGACGTTAGGGTTGAGAAGGAGGACATATATGACCATGAATTAATGCACTTGGGTGCGCGCCGCCCTCACATCCCGTACTAAACCAGGCCTAGCCGAACCCAATAAGATTGGACATTATTATACTTTTGTCGAACGAAAATAAGCAGTTTTCTTTTTAAATTCAAATAGTATGACTATTTGAATGAATGTAGATTTTAAACAGAAATCACCATTGTAAATAACTGTTGCAAAATGACTGTTGCAAAATTTCCAACAGATATGACTGTTGCAAATAGCGTTGTAAATTACCAATGGGATATGACCATTGGAAATAACTGCTTGGTTTAAACGAACAGACACGACCTTTCGAAAAGGCACCACCGTTGAAGAAGAAGGCTATACAAGGGGAGAATATCGATCACATTCTTACTCATTTTCCCACTCGTCTTCTCCCTCCTTGTTCTGTTCTCAAAACCAACCAAATCACATATCACAGGGGTATCATACTCATCACAGTCTCGTGCAGATCATCGTATGTTGTATCTTGGAAGAATTAAAATAATGTCTTAAGGAAATTGTTATGGCAAACCTCATACGAAATTTCATTATAATCAACTAGATTGTTTTGTTTCTACTATTTCTGCATTGCATTGTCTTTTGTTTTATCAATTCATCTTCTCCTTTTGTAACGACGTGACTTTTCGACGCTCGAAAACATTTGGTATCAGAGCGTCGAAAAGTCGCGTCGTTACATTTATTTGATAAAAACCAGCTTTACATCTCAAATTGTAACGTCAGACACACATCCATACAAGTCCGTTCCGGGATCGAACGGAACCAAGGCACTTACAAAGAAGTCCTTGCAATCCGGATATTCACTAATCGCGACCGGACTTCCCATCACAAAGGGTGATAAATTTCTATATTGGGGATCAGCCGATGTAGAAACATTCAACGGTAACCCTTCCGTTTTCACAAATATCCGGTCTTCAACATTGGTCATCAAATGCAATACATAACGACGTATCACATATTCGGAATGGGTTATACGACCCCAAGGTCCTTTCCCGGCTAACCCGAATAGTGAGCGATTATTCAAAATAAGTGTAGCATTCAAATTCAAGCAATCACAACAAATACCTATTTAAAGGTAAATATTGATAGTCGGATTATTTAACTATCAATAGGTATGCTCAACATCACCAGATTCCAAATAATTTTCCAAATTATTTATTTTCCAAAATATCTTTACTAGATATATAATTTCCACACTTCAACCATTTGAAAACAATTTTCAAATCACTTTTCACCTTTACCACTTTTGAAAACAAATTTCAAACATTTTCCTTACGCGGAAATACTTTCATTTCAACATGGTTCATTTAAACCAATTAAATAAATCCTTACCGATTTACTTTATATTTACGTTTCAAATCCGTAAATTTAATCCCACACTTCAAAAATAAATCAACGTTTATTTTTTAAACAAATTTCCCTTTCTTTTATAAATCCATAGTGAATTTACAATTCCAAAATATCTATGAATATACGATTTCCAAATCGATTTCTAATATTCATTTTCAATTTATCTTTAAAAGATAAAATCTCAAAATATTCACTTCACATTGGAAAACATTTCCATACTTATTTAATAATAAGTAATTCACAAATCTATTTATTTTCAACATTTGAAAAATATTCGATATACTTAAATCACAGTTAAGTATAGATTTCATTCTTTAAGAAAAACATCATTTCAAACACAATTATTTGGGCCAAAACGAGTGTTGCGTAAAACATCGTTACGACGACCCAAAATCACTAGTATAGGGATTCTAGATAGGTATATAAATCCTAATACTATATAAAACATTTCTTTTCAGAAATCATTTACTATAACAACAGTGTTATAGTCCACAATTTCCTTATATTTCTCGAAAACGTCTATTTCAACAATGAATGTTGAATGTATGGTTTCGATTCATAATACATTTTAAAACATCTTTTAAAACAATTAGCTTCATTATATAATATCATTTCCCCAAACCATATCCATTTTATTTAACAACATATTCACTGTCCAAAATCGTAAATATACTTCACTAACCAAATTCAATATTTTCTACATATTTTATTTCAAGGATAATTCGCTATCCGAAATCGCGAATATATCTCCTTTAATAACCTTCTATATTAAATTTATCAAATTCAATTGATTTCGGATTTATAAACAATGTTTATAAATTCCATTTCTATTTATAAAAACTTCAATTATAAATATCCCTTTTATAAATCAATTCAATTTGTAACTCAACTTTATACCCAAAATCCAATTTATAAGTTAATTATTTATAAATCTTTTATTTTACAAAATCTATTCATTTCATAACTTCACAATTTATAAATCTATAAATTTTATTCACTTGTGAAACCCATTTATTCTTCATTTTAACATGTATAAAACTCGTTTCACAATTCCTATATTTTTAATTTATAAATATTAATCTTAGAAATCTTTTATATAAACCGTTTATAATAATTCAAAAATCTCAATTTAAATGAACCAATCCTTTTAATAATTTACAAAACGTTATTTAAAACTTATATAACTCCAAAATCATATTTAAGTACTATTTTCCAAAAATATAACTTTTATAACAATAAAATTATAATGTTTATTTATTTTAGCAATTCAAAATTTAATAAAACGTATACTTTCAAAAATCACTTTAAAATTCTTTTTAAAATCAAAATCATTATTTTAAAACTTCAAAAATGGATCCGATAATGCAACAACACCAAATAGTCAATCACGACATCCAAATATCATATATCGATATGATAGTCAACAAACATCACAATATCTGAAATGAAATAAATACTGGTGAGGAATTCAGTTGGATCCCTCCAACCAGTTTCCCTGCATCCAAAGACATTAGCACAATACCAATTCCGTTCCAGTACGGAATTATCGCGGTATATGGGATTTATAAAATATTATCCGCTATAATGCGGCGCAATAGGGTCTCATCCGCTATATAATGCGGGAAAATCAACTCCAAGTACATAAATAATACCAATTTCACTTTGCAGTGAAATTATCGCGGTATATGTTTTTAATAAATAACCTCCGCTTACTAACGACGCATAATGTCTATTTTAACAATCAATAGATAATAATCATCATTCAAACATACAATCAAGAAATTTTAAATATAACTATTTAAAATTTAAATCGAAACAATTCGATTGAGTGAGAAGTTTTCACCTTGATTTCAATTCAGTTTCCGTGTTTATTTCGAATAAAATTAAACGCACGTTTAATTTTACCCGAAATTCAAACTAGCTCCAAACGACTCCAATCCAATTCCATAGCGTAGTATGCGTCGATACGGTTCCAACGCAACTGGTTTCGTAATTTTTTCGACCTCGTACGAAAAAGATATAGTATTTTAAATATTACACGATTTAAATTATAATTTATTTACAATTTCTTTATTATTTTCAAACCCGATACCATCATCACCGTTCGTTTCCTCTCCATCAAATCTGGCCGCACGCGAATGCTTTCTTCCCCAGGCTTCTCACGCGAACGAGAATCCACAATTCACGTTCGAAATTCGATGGCCGTTCCTTCATACGTTGATGAGAAGTTGATCGGGAACCATAGTTTGAAAGCCGCTCACAAGCATCACCGTCGCCTGGAATAGGGAGGAGCTCGGTCGTCTCCATCGGCCGGAAAATGCCCCCAAACACGCGACCTTTTAATGCGATTTGCTGTTGATTCGTTTCGTCTTTTTCGATCTTGACCGTTGAGATTCAAGATCCCGTCGTGTCTACGAGTTTCGTTTAGGAAGTTTTAGCCATTGGTCGACGAATTGATCAGAAATTTAGGAAGTAGGTTAGCCATTTTCGGCCATTGAAGATAGAGAATGGCCGCTAGGGTTTTCTGGTTTGGGTTTTGAACAAAAATGAAGATAAGGGTCCTTTTTATAGAAATTTACCAAAAATCGCTATTCACTCAATTTTCCGAACTCCAAATCTCGTGCGGTGACCGGCGTTTCTAGGGTTTAACCCGCGTTCCGGACACAATGGAACGTGTTTCGAAGGCTAATTCGATCATCTGTGCGAGTTACGACAATAAACGATCGATTTTAAATTAAACCGATTAAACGAATTTTCTATGCGTTTTGGCTTGTCCCGGACAAACGGTAAATCCGATTGACACGAAATTTGAAGCCATACATTAATATAACATTACGGATCCGATGAAACTGGTTTCGTCGAAATTCGAGACTGTTTGAAAAATGGCTATTTTAGCTCGTCAATTAAATATTAAAATATTCATTTTTCACAAATTAACTTTTAATTCGATTTTAAAAGTTCTAAAATATCGTTCTAACTCCAATATGATATAATAAAATTTTAAAAATCATTTTCAACCATATTTAACCCAATTTCCAATTATTTCTGTATTTTCAATATTAAATTATCGATCCAATTATCCAATTAAATCCAGATATTCGAAAAATAAATTATTCGACTTATAAATTTCACTTATTAATATTTAAAATCAATTAAATATACAAATTTTAATTAACAAAAATTCTGGGTCGTTACACCTTTCTATTCTATTGTTATCATTGCACTCTTATAATCATGTTTGTGCATCTTTATGCACGAAATCTACGCATATGTGAGCACTGATTATCGTTGTTTATTACTATTTCTCTAATTAAGTAATTACATCCTAAGAATTTTCAGTTTTTACTAAAACAGAATGGGCAGCAATTGAGTTATCAGCAAAAACTGCTCCACATAACAGACCAGATTCATTCAAAGGAGATGGTGATGATTTCTAGGCTTGGCAAAATTAGACGATGTTCTATCTAACTACGCTAGGTCTACAAAGGTATCTTGAAGAGGAGGAACCTGGGCCAAAATTAGGGGAAACTAGAGAAACACACCAAAGTGTGTTTCTAGTTGTTGATGCATGGAAACATTCAGATTTCTTATGTAAGAATTACATCCTAAACTATAACGACGCACTTTTCCATACAGTTTAAGCGGATAATCAACCACACATGATTCACTCAAATTGAACGAAAAGGCGGATAGTTAGGAAAAAGAAAGAAAGGAGAAGAATGAAGAAAGAAGAAAAAAAACTAACAACATATAATCTCATAACATAGAGAATAATATATATAATATAAAAAAGATCTTTACGAAGAAACAAAACTAATATATATATATATATATATATATATATATATATAAGCATTAAGAAAAGTATACTAACCTATTTCAGCCCAGACAGTTATACTAATCTGTCCTCACAGTTGCTGATAAATACAACAACGAATGCAGCAGAAAAATAACCATATACATGAATGCATCTTCGGGCCTCTAGCTCGTCTCCTGAAGCTTCAAGGTATCCAAACTAAATCTGTACTATGCTTAGTCTGACTCGAGCATCATCATAAAATAGCATCCGAGTCAGTCAAGAAAACCAGTGTAAGAAAAACACACCCAACTGGATTTTAAAGTTATAAAAATCCTTTAAAATCAAAAGTATCTCGTAAGACCATGCCATACATAAACACGGACTGATTTTTACCTTACGATAACCATATTATTTCATATGAAATTCTCTAATATTATAATAGAGTCTAAGATACAAATACTTATACTTATTAATCATAGCCGAAATTATTACATTAATTAAATTCAGTATATGCATACATCTAAAACAGTAAAGGTTTGTATTGGAGAATGGATTTCATACTATGAAAAGTTAAGGAACTAGCTTCGGATGGTTCATATCTAGATAAAATGCACCGAGGTTTGACAAGAACATCATGTACCCCTGCCACACAGGACTGACCTACCAGTTGACTAGTAGTACTGAATATGATCATTCCTTTTGTTAGTAGGCCTCAAAGCATACATAAGTAAATAGGAATCGATCCAGGTTTGGGATGACCATACCCTGATGGTAGCTACCCACATGGACCTACAGCATGCTCGATTTTGCCATTTCCTGGTTGATGAGGCTTAAAGCTACATTTTATCTTTCATATGGCACTTTCCACTTGGAATGCTAACACTGCCCTCTACGCAACAATGCAATGCTAGCATTCATCCATACGACTTGCTCAGAATATGAACAAACCGAAGACACTAATTCTTCTACATCCATTTTGGAATCACCTTCAAGATTAGTAGCAAGCATCCCTTGCACTTCAATGAGCTAAGTCTTCAAATTCCTTCATTTTCAAGAAGTCTTCATTTCAAAATGCTTGAGTTAGATCAAAGTGGTTTTCGTATAACATATCTGATCCCGGTCTCTTCGAAACAACTTTCGATGGTATCGAGTAGATTCAACTCCGGTTCTTTAGAAAATAAATAGTCAAAGATAAGAATAGAGATCGCCTCCTAATCGTTAATGAAAGGATTTTTTTTATCATTTGTTCTAGGAGAACGAAAGGAGATTTATACGCACATTACAGCATTATCGGAGATGACCGTGCCGTATAACTCATATGTTTCTTCTAGATATTTTCAAAGTTACATTTTGGATCCATATTTGATAGTCGGTTATTTAACTATCTACAACACACACCCAAATCAAGGATTTATTTCTAAAGAGAAAACCAACATTGGTTAAGCATATAAGCAACCACTAACATCTTTAATAAACCTTTTCATGTAAATTACTTGTATAAAAATATATTTCCAAGATATGCACATAAATCCCTATACTTTCAATACTTGAAAAAATGTCTATATACTCATCTCAATGGTACAAGCGTATTCACAGAAAAGGAAGGTTCCTTTTTTACACAGAAGCTGTGTGGTCATGAGTGTTGTGATAAGGAAGTGTCCCTCCTCGGGAGAAGGGTCCAGCTTGATGCCTTATAGAAGGACCAATCTCGGCCTATCCGAGATTCACAACATGCGGATGCCCAGAAGCTTCTGCATAGTTTCCATCCAACCGACGGCGTGTAGATCTATAATTGAAGTCAAAGGACGCTGAGCTTTCAAACAAGGAATACGAGGCATGCTCTCTTCCAGATCTCCCTCGCCTTTCCTCATTCAGTTGGTTTGCGAGCTCCAAGTTGGCATGGATCTACCGAGTGAGCTCGTGACGGCTCTGAGTAAGCTCTTGCATAAAGGTCTAGAACACCGCTTTAGTCACCGGACCAAGTGGATCTTGAGCTATAGCTGACGTTTGTCCTGCTATGGTTAGCTATGTAAGATTTTTTCTATCCCTTCCTTTGGGATCTGCAGCATTGGAAGTAGTTCTGGTAGTGCGCACCATGTTGAATGTAGCTCTTTCTAGATCTGGAGTTATCTAATTAGAGTGGAAGGAACTAGTGGAAGATAGATTTGGATCTCCTCCTTAGATGTTAGCAGTCCAATAACGGCGGGGGATCCACGGGATCAGAGAAAAATAGAGTTTTCTTAGTGAAAGCACCAAAGTGTTTGTACCGAAATTGGACACAACACTCATCGGATGTAATTGAAGATATTAGAATGAAGAAATTAAATAAAAAATGAGGCTAATCTAATAGTCATACCAAGAAAAGTAAGCAGTAACAGAAAACGACGAGAATTTATAGTGGTTCGGCGTTGTAGTCCACGTCCACGTCGAAGGGTTGATGTTTGTTGATGGTTCTCAACTGATTTACAACCATAAAACAATTAGTAGTCAAGTTACAATGGAGTTTCAGTAGAGCAGCAATATAGAAGTCCCAAAAAAAGTCCTCTTTGATTGGCGCAGGGGTGCTATTTATAGGTGTAAAGCTGGAAATATCCGCCTCAGGTCTCGAAATACCTTTTCTCATACGCAGGTGAGCCCGCAAGATCAATCAGGAGTCATTTGAGATCGATTCTGATCGATCCATGTGCGTTTCTTATCGATCAAGAATGTCCCATTTGAGCTGCGATCGATCATGGAGGCTCTTCAGTTGATATGTAAGCTTCTGTGAAAATTTCATGGCATTTGAACTTGTAGTTTGAGAGATATGATCGATCCAAGGTTGAGTTTGCAAGTACGACTGAAGGATTCGTATCGATAAATTGCGCATCGATCCCCTTCATATCGATACAATGTGTATTGATCATCTCGTGTCGATGATGTGGCGCTGGAGATCCACATTTTGTGCTTAGAGATCATTTCGTTCGAATTGACCTCTTCTTTCATATCCATTCTACACATTGCTCTTCGTATCGATGCTTGGCCCATCTCTTCGTATCGATCTACAGTCCTTCTCTTCGTATTGATCAAGTAGGTGATCGATACGAAGCATGCCGATATTGGATGAGTGAAACGTGATCGGTCCTTGGGATGTTGAAGTCTATTGAAACCCGGATGGGTACGAAATGGATGGGTATTGAGGGATAAGAGAATGCTTATTTCGTATCAATCCTAATGGATACGAAATGATGGATCTTGATGGATGGATACGAAATAGATGTGCCTAACATGGATTTCGATTGATCCATAACTCGAGCATACGAACTCTGATTGACCTAAAATTCGAGATGCGGCCTTCTATAGCTTTGCTAGTTATACCATGCTAGTTGTAGCTTGATCTAGACTCGGACCAAGTTTTTCTGTATCCATCATGGACCTGTAGATGACCGATCTCCGGGGCAGATTATCTTCAGTCTCCAGTCAAGTCCTTGGTGTCGCGACCTTACCAAAAGATGGGATAACATTCTCAATGAGGAAAAGGAAGTTCAAAACATAAATCCATTGGAAGACTTCTCAAGTTTGTCCACATCAAACAATGCAATTTCTCATGTTTTCAAAACAATACCAACTCAATGCGAAAACGTTTGAGGCAAACAATTAGAGAATCAATAGAACAAACTATTGAATCGGAGCAGAGTTGATACTCACTTGGGTTCCTCGAAGTTGGGTCGCACCCATGAAAATAACATATTAACCTCACTAGTTAACCTTCAAGATAATTTAGATGCAAAACAAAGTATAACATCTAAAATAGTGTATGTTCTTAACAAAGTAGGCAATGAATTAGCTTTAAACAATGAAGGTATGGTAGCAGCATTATCACTACCGGTGGAGGAGATCATTCAAAGGAAGATGGAGTTTCCAATCTCCCGAGTTGCTCTATGTTCTCATCATAGAAAGTTCAAAAGGAATTTATTGATAATACCACATAACAGTCCTTTGAATATAGTCCTTTCAATTACAAATCTCCATCTCTATCTCAACTATTAATAAAGAAAATCAATGAATATGGTTTGCACGTTGACCTTTTGAAATTCCAAAAATACCCTTCACTCATGAAATTTCATCATCCATTTTCAACCTCAACCCACATCCTTTTTCGATTACCCATCGAAATTCTACTATTAATTTACAACCAACACAACCAATATAACTATTTGAAATAAAAGAGTTATGACCGTCAAAGTTTTTGCACTTACAATGCGCATCCCCATCCATTAAATTTTCATTAAATAAAAATGAAATATTCCCGCAGATGCACGTACGATTTACACTAGTGTGAATAATGAATTTTGTAGACATTGAAATTTGGTAATACGATGTGATGTCAAAGGTTTACAACACATAAATACGAGTTTGGTAAACATAGCAGATTCCAACTTAGTATTAATAACTGTATACGTAGACGTAGAATATTTGGAGAGTGAAAGATTACTGCTACGATGTCACATTGCACATGAAAAATCTCTAATAGGTCTATCATGGGTTCAACGGGCTTTTAACTATGTTAGATTTATCAAGGTGAAAAACGGTGGAAGAATTTACTACTCCAGCAAGGGAATAAAAAGAATGCATGTACTTAAATGGGCTTACTAAACTCAAAGCATCAAGAAACGTATCAACTAAATTGGACATAATTCCTGTTGATAACTCATGGTTAAGTTGTTTTCACAATTCTAATTCTACTTATTTTTCAACTAATGACCATACGCCCGTATTGTTATGAAAAAATCACTAAGGAGTTTATAGCAAATCAGCCCAGGCCTTTTGGTTTCTAATTATAACACCACCTAGCATCTGCTACATGGGTACAAGGATTGTGTTGAATCTCACCTAGATTTCTAATTAATGCAACACCTAGCATCTGCTGTATGTTCTGTGTTAATGGACTGGGTTCCGTTGAGTATCTTAAAACCTAAATTCGAGTTCGATTACAATAATTAAATCCTAAGCCTGACCTGAATTCGTAAGGTATCTCAAAACCAATATCCATGCCTAGTCCGTTGAGATTTTTAATCCCGTTGTATAATTCCCGTATACCGAAATTATAGTATTTATGTTAAAATAATATTATAAACATGCAATTTTTGTAAAACTTACACACAAACAGTATTCAAGTACAAATTGGATGTTAATGCAGCCAAGTTCATAACAAAAGTAAATAAAAACATTTACATTCAAACAAACAAATAACATAAATACTCATATTTTGATATTACGAAAATTAATAATTGGATTAGCTTCAAATGAGATGAGGTTTTGATAGAATGTAGTCAACCCTAATAGTACCAGATTGAATCTGGGTACAATAAAATTCAGTACAGTCTATTATGATAACTTAGAAGTGCGTTCGATTGGTTTAATATCGATGAACTTTGAAAGGAGAGTCGAAAATTGAAATGGATATGTACCAAGAATTCTTGGAATCCCTTAGGAATTCTTAATTGGAGCTGAGCTAACTATAGCCCATATTCATATCTATGTCAAAACCTGTATTTGTATTAATAGGATGGGTTAGAACCGATACTTGTACTATTCAGACATTATTGCCCATTCACAACAAATGCAGAGCCAAATAAACACGAAATTCCAACATAGTCCCGGGTTCAGTTTACACAAAGCATAATACAAAAAATTTAGCACAAATCACAAATGACAACGATGAACGACTCCCTACACAGCTCTGAAACCGATCAATGCTCTGAACATCCTATATAAGACATGCAAGAGTTGACCCATAGGAACCCCCACACAGTCTCTCCCAGATGGAAGAATTGGCTTCCAAACAAGGTCAAACACAACACATTTTGAATTCACAACCACAAAGTTGGCAAACGTGATCGACAACAGAGCATGGCGGAACATGGTATCACATTTAAAATTAAAAGGTAAAAAGTTGAAAGTACAAAATCAAATGCGAGCGGTCCCTCTCACTTGGAACTAGAGAGCACTCATTCCGCTAATTTTTAATGAATATTATTGTTTGGATGTAAGGGGATTAAACTCCCTTTTTAAACAATTAGGTGTTATGCAAGTTTTGAGACAATGACATGCTTCATTATTAGGTCTTTTTGGAGAACAAACCAGTGAAAGATAAAATGAATGAGGTAGTTAACTTCTTTAATAAAGATTGGAAACACATTTACAATAATGATTAACAGGACAAGGGTACAATTGTGGCCTTATGGGGTGTCTACTTCCCATATAACCGAATAATATATTACGTGTTTCATTTGTAGTTAGGAATGGCCCTTTTTTGTACCTATATTTATGCTAACCACCAGCAAAAAAGAGTGGTAGTTATGGGATTACATTAAGGAACCATGGGTGATTGCAGGTGATTTTAATGTCATTCTTTACAACTCGAGCGAATCACCTAGGGCTGCTATAGTTCAAATCCTGATATAGATTTTATTGAATGCATTGGTTACGCTAATCTCTTTGAACCACAATAGGGAACTACTATACATGGAGAGGGGCCAACATGTCAATTCACCGCAAAATAGACGGATTCTGTACTAACAAAAATCTTACGATCTATTCCCCCAACCGGCTGTCCATTTTACCAACCATTCAACAAGCACCACACCATGATCATTTTGAATTTCGCACCCCAAGTTCATACTTATAAAAATAGCATTTCAAATATAACAGTTCTTGGCATTTCAATCAAGAATATCACAAACTGATTAGTAGGGAGTGGATAATCCCCTATTTAGGAAATCCTTTGTTTCAGCTCATCTAGAAGTTAAGGACGACCGAAAATATAAAGCAAAGAATTAAGTAATAAATAAAAATCTACTTATCTTTTAAGGAAAGAGCTAAATGTGGCATAGTCATATTTGGTTAATCATCCGAATGAAGATGAAGCAGTGAGCTCATACAGGCAGAAAGCAGATCAACCAACTAAAATGCTATATAAAAAAGCCATAGAATACTTGCAAAGATCAAAATTACACGGCTGACGCAAGGAGATAAAGCAACGCATTTTTCCATGCAAAATTTGCGGATTCAAGGACTAATTCGACAAACAAGATGATGATGGATGAACAAGGAAACTGAATCTACGTCGTTGAAAATTTAAATACGAAAGCGATATAGTACTTTACAAATTTATTTAATACTCTCTTGTGTAACGGCTGTCTGACCAAGCTTCCGTTTTCCATCAGTCGCATATATTTTAAGTTGGCATATATTTTATTCCAATATTACGTGTCTTTCAATCCATATTTATATATCACTTCTCCAAATTATTTAGAGATGTGAGACTATTGTAGTTTCAAACCATCGTTCCTTTTTGGTCACATGCGAAACAACCCAAACACGGTCCTTATTTAAAAAATAATTTATCATACATTATTTGTAAAAAAAAAAATCTTTACAAAGACAATATTTCACCCATTCTTCTACTAAACCAACTCTCACTTATTTATTATATACAGATGACATTTTAGCATTTTCCAAAGCTAGCACTAAAAATGGAGAAAGTATTATCAAAGTCATACAGATCATTAAGGACTCTGTGGATGTAGAAATGAATGAATAGAAAATTATATTGTCTTTTAGAAAGAGGGCAAGAGATAAGGTACAAATCACAAACATCCTAAATGTGCAATCGGGTACTCTCCCAATTACATATTTGGGAATTCCGTTATCTCGTAGTAAACTAAAATCTAGAGATTTTGATGTATTGTTAGATAAAATAAACAAAAAATTCAGTAACTAAAAAGTTAGAATGTGGAATGAAGATGGTAGAATTGAGCCAGTCAAAACTATGGTTTATCCTATGATCATGTTTAGGCTCAATTCTATCAACTACCAGCAACAATCATTAACAAATTAAATTCAATGTACTCTAACTTCCTATGGAAAAATAAATATCATAATATGATTTGGAATGACATGTTGACCCAAAGCCAAAGAGGAATGGGTTTACAGAGAATAGAAGATGTTATGAAGACAATTGCATTAAAGCTCACTTGGAAACTTTTGCAAAATGACTGCCTTTGGAAGTAATGGATGAGAAATAGATAGTGCAAGGGAAAAAACACAACACAAACTTATAGTTCAATCCACGAATCTGTGGACAACCATTGAAAGACTTGGTGGGATGGCAAGCCACCTCGATCATTAAAGGCCCCAATAGGATGGTGTCTTCCATCATGTCCAATGGACAATGGAGGGAGGATATCTCCTATATACCTCCTCATATTATCCAAAAAACTGAAAGCATCCATTGAATCGGCATTTTGATAATGATTATTGGGCATGGACTCCTCATAGTAATGGTGAAATCTCATTCAGATCAGCTTGGAATCATGTTAGAGACAAATACAATGAACTGGATTGGTGTAATTATATCAAGAATGCTGCCCGCTCACCAAAGATGGCAACGTGTGCATTACTAAGTAAATTAGACAAGCTAAACACCAAGAGAAATATGACCAATGGAATTCCTCCATTGATGTATGGTGAATCTTAAGTAATTAAGGAACAGAATCACAGAATAACATATTTTTCCAATGTCAATATTCCAGCAAATTGCTACATATGATAATCAACAAACTGCATCTTACAACTGAAGGCAGCACTAAGTTAAATGATACTTTTGTTCGGGTATTATGTGCAAGCAGTGGTAATAAATCATTTCAGAAATTAAAGGATATTGTATTTGTTGAAATCACGTCTGCACGTCCCTACGTGGTGCAACATATGAGTTTGGCCAAATCCTTTTAACAAAAAGAATCCCTTATTGGTACATACGACCAAACTTATATGTATACCACTCCACCTTCATTATTTTTCATGATATGAAACTATACATCTTTTCAATGTATGTTTATTACCCACACATAATACAAGACACCTAACAGATCTCCACCTTGTCTCGCATCCATATATGCGTCTTCTAATACGCTAACACGATTGCTACACCATATCGAGACTTTGTTCCCATGTCATTCTACCGCTAACTCCACTTTAAGTCTGACTATTTAAGCCAACACTACTAACCACCATGATTTACAGATCTATTGCGCATTGTCCATATATATATATATATATATATATATATATCACTTCACCTCCATTATTTGTCACGATGTGGGACTATTCTTCTTTCCAGTGTGCATCCATTACCCACATATAATGCGAGACAACCCAATAGCATTCGCAGTACTAAATTGACATGTATGGATCGAATGTAATAATAGAGTATTATGACATACAAAAAATTCAATTAATGTCAAAATAGAGCTAATCATTTCAGATTGTAAACAATTACCAAAACATGCAAATATAAATCCAGTGGAAATAAAGGGACAGGTACTTATCTTCAATGAATTTGGCTCGGATCTCCATCTCTTGACTTGTTTATGGTGTAGTTTGGAGTACGGAGTTCAAAGTATGGACAATCACAGGATCATCAACATTCGCAGATGACCGAACTGGCGATTGAAAAAGGAGGTAAGAAGCGAAACATGGACAACGTTGACAGTCTATAAATCAAAGTTGATGAACGACCAGACGTGAATTTTGGGGTGGAGACATGGCTTAGATTGAATCTGAAGAAGTAATTAAATAGTGAATATTAGGCTTAAGTCCTTAAAATTAAACTTACTACACGAAAACTCCTTCCCCAAAAAAGATTGTAAATTAGGTTGTAATATACTGTCTTCTGAGGCCCAAAACGAACCGATACTGATGCTACAGTCATTTGAAGTTGTTATTTCTTGGCGACCGAATGACGCATAGTAAATATTGTTACACAGGAACACAAGAATATGAAGAAAAAAAAATTAAACTTCAACAAAACAGAATTTCTCATTTCTTATGAATAATATTCAGATTTAGTTACATATTCCAAGATGTTAATGCAACAACCCGAATTCCAGTAGGTTCGGATTATTCGCAAAAATACTAAAATCCAAACCCACTGAAGCACAAGTTGGGTATCTGGTATCCTAAAAATAGGCAAAGACAAATATATTAGAGCTCAAATAAATATCTCATAGCAGAACTGACTACAATATAATCGTAACTAAATACTCACCAAGATAATAACACTTTCTAATTAGTGTCTCAAAACTAAAAAGTCTCTTCCATCTACCTAACATGTGGGGTGTTATGAGGAGGGGGTAAGAACCAAAGTTTTGGTGAATTCACAAATTATACACTTCTAAGCTTAATTCTACATATAACGCTTTATTCCCATTTTCTATTATATTAGGTTTACTGGGCTTATAATATTCTCGCCTCTGTGCGTGAATTGCACCCATCTACTCCTTAGTAGATTAAAACATAATAACTAATATATATGTAGCCACATGCCCAAAGACCGCAACTATCCAAGGTACTACCCATTGTACCTTCTGTATCCTCCTCGAAAAGGACTCTACCGTCTTAGTCCTAGAGCGTTCTATAACTACATCTGCAAAGGACAGCTTCCTGAGACCTACAATACAGAAGTTCCATCATCTACAATGAAAACGTAAAACGGCGTCTGCACTAGCCTATATTAATGCTTGGACATTCACAATGTACCACCCAGTGCATACCTAGAGGACTATATGCAATCGTACTGTCTACTCCTGGAATCCCAACATGGTCTACCTTGTATGGAACTCAGCCGAGAATTTTCTATATCTATAAAGGTCCGCTTCGTTAGGATTACAATATAGATATTTTACTTGATCTGTCTCTTTTTTCAAAGTGGTATGGCACCACGCAGCCCCCTCAACTAATCGAAAGACCTCTCAAGAGCTAAGTGGTTGTGTCCTACTATAAACAATCTAAACATCTAATTAGTTGCGCCCTTCATCCAATGTCTCGATAGTGAAAGAATCGTTGGCCTATTGGTTTAACTCTAGTCCTTCTCGAACTCATTCTGATTGATGATGGCTTGATCTCCGCATGCGACAATCCTTTTGGGTCCTGCCCACTAAAACCTGCTCGTAACTAGGAGTATGGTGTCCCACGAATATCTTACTCCATCATCATCCTTTTGACTGCCTACAAAGATCCGCCTCGTTAGGCCTGCAATGTAAAAGCAGTCAATGAATACTCTCTTGATGGAACACCTACAGACCTGCCTCTAGGGGTGCAGCTTCGTTAGGCCTACCTTAGAGGGCCATCCTAGAGTATCCTCGCGTCCCATTGAAGTCCCGTACTTCCTTCTAGCCCAAACTAACTAACTAAGTTGGATGTGCACTTTCTGTACTAAAAATCTGCGATGAACTACTTCATTAAGCTCTTTATCCAGATTCTCTTTGCGCTATTCCAAATGCACCTCACCATTTTATTAGGCCCTACGTCTAATCTTTGTTTTATGTTTAGTTTACTTTTCTTATTCTGTTGGCTACTTATTTACCCTAATCAGCAAGCCTAGCCCCACATATATGTGAGACCATCAGTTCTAGTCCTAAAAGGGAATGTTGTTGGTACGGGCCACTTCTATTGTTTTGCTTGTTAATTTAATCCAAGATCTAAGTTTGATAAAATAAGCCTCTTCTATTTCTTTCTTTTTAATTATAATCTACTTGTTATAATTATACTTGTAATTGTCACTTTTATATTCTTTTATAACCTTCATGTTATAAATGTAATTGCAAGTGTCTCTTTTATATTCTAGTCTGTCTTCTTTTATTATGATACTAATTTTTTTAGTTCTCTTATATTATATAACAGTCTTAGCTTGGTACTACGTCCAACTATCACAAATTACTTATCATAATAACTGCTTTGCTTTTTATTCTACCGTCTGCATAGTAAATGCATATCTAGTCATATATTCTGTTTATTATTTCTAGTCTTGTCAAATAATTAGCTTGATTATTCCTTCTTTAATTTCTTTAACGCTTCGTGTTATTCTCTTTTATTCTAGGAAGTATTTCTATTCTATTTGGTTGGTCACAAAAACTGTGCTAAAATTCCATTTTCATATTTTAATACTAAATAATGCTATAAACAATAACTCGTAACTGTAAGATATTTCTTTTATTGTTTCTTTAATTGTTGGGTAATGAAAAATACGGCAGTGTCTCTATTTTGCACTAATTCCATTTTTCTTGCTTTTATTCTTGCAGTTACGTTTATCGTTATTCTTATATTATTAAACTATGAAAATGTATTCACTTTTCTAAACTAACCAACTAATATATCACTAACCTTCATATCAAGTTATTAGATTTTCTCCTTTTTAATTCATTTCTCCCATTTTTAATATAATTTACAGTAAATTTCTCGCTTTTAGGCTTATGCCTTTCTCTATAACTTTTAATCTTAATAATATTTGATTGGATTCCTTAACATTTAAATATAAGTACACTTCTCTTATAAAATTTGCAATTTCAACATAACTAATTAGTAGAGCTAATTACTGAAATAAATGCTAAATTAAATGTTTAACGGGAATCTAATGAAATTATATATCATAAACATAAAAGAGATATAATTTAAATCTACTCATCTATCGTCCTTAGCTCTACTCCATGGCTTTTTTGGATCCCTTTCTAAGGCCTCTAATACTTATATTAAAAAGATATTCTCCCTATAAATATTTTCTATGTAGGGTTCAGCCTCAGACAATGAACCCAATTGGAAGATAATCTAATTGTAAGAAAATAGCTCAGCCTAGGGTTCTATTTATAGTGGAGTTTGGGGATCACAGATCGTCGGATTTTTGGATTGAACCTGGTGCAACCACATCACAGGCTTGCCGCGGATCATTCGATCCAAAAAACAAAGCTTCAGATCGCTCGAAAAATCTAATTATAAACTTCGACACGTCCCTGGATGATTTTATGTCCAGGGCAAAATGCGGGTCGACCTGTGTTCTTTAGGGGTCGACCTTAGGGTTGACCCTTGTGTTCTGCAGTTTGACCCGTAGGGTCTTATTATTATTATTATTATTTTCATTTTCCTGATTTCATGTTCTTTTCGTAACTTCTTCGTATTAACTTGGATTTCCACAACTTTTATATGAAAATTGATCAAAAAATCACCACGAACACAATGGTATAGGTTTAGGGGCCATATTACGATAATTCAAAAAATGCTTATTTTCACCGTTCATTGTTATTTGATCATTTAATTATCTAAAAATGTGGGGTGTTACATTCTCCCACCCTTCAGAAAATTTCGTCCTCGAAATTCAACATGGGTAAAACTATGTAATTCCTCGCATCAATCGCATCCATTTTATGTACAGTCAAATTTGCGACCATCTGTGTCCTTGTGCAAGGTGTCATTCAACATAAAGTATATGCATGTACATGAATTTCTAAGCGGTACCTCCTATATGAATGCTTTTCATCTTTAAAATCTCCTTTTTAAAATATGATGCTCACATCGTAAATATACTTGCAATTTCTATATGAATGTAATCTTTTGAAAACTCAAAACATTTTTCATCCAATTTTCCCATACTCCTACTAAATAGGAGCATAGTTAAATTAATTTTTCATCCAAATCCTACCACACAACTTTTAATATTCAAATTTCAGAAAAATCTAATTTTTCGAACTCGATTTCTTATGTCAGAAAGAAGATAGAAAACAAAAAACCTCACATCTCCCGTTTTACTTTTTGTGTACCTCTTTCTTCGTACTTGGAACTTATGCCGCTATTCTATAAAAATCTCTATTTCCTTTCTCAAGCATGGTTTACATAAGAAAATTTTCTTTTCAAATTTTTCTATTGATATTTCTGTCGCTTTCTTCAAAATTTACTATTTTTCTTTTAATTACTTTTATCAATTTTTACATTTCTTTTTATTTATTTACTTCCTATATGTTTATTCTTTTCTTGTGAACATCACAGAAGAAGAGCATCATACTAATCATTACTGATTTACCACAATAGGAACTAAATGCTTACATATGAGTACAATCTCATAAAAAGAGAAAACAAGTCCTACCACAAAGCGATACTAGATAGGTTAATATAGCAGCTAAATACAGCTATCATCTAGGGCTAGGAGGCCCAGGACCATTTCCACTCTGACATAGAAAGGTCCTACTTTAGGAATCCAAGTAACTTATTTTCTATTCCTACCGCCTATTACTCGTTACTAACTTACGCTTTATTACTCATGATGAATAAGGTCTATTCATCTCTTCCATTCCATACTCAAAATGGAATAAGCAAGTCTCATTTACTGCAACGAATAAGGATTTCAATTTATGTAGTCTCTATCTAAAAAGGAAACTAAGCTTGGACAAATTTTCTCTTTACCCTTACCTTTCATTTTTCCCTAACTAAGGTTTACCTATCCCAATACATGTGTCTTCCTATCTTACTAATATCACTTTACCATTATTCTATAGTCTACACACGTAAAGCAATCATTCCTAGGTCTTCACTAGTGCCCTACGCACTTTACGAGAACTTTAATTGTTACTAATAGAAGTAATCATTGCTATCTCCTACATAGCCTTGCACTTTTTCTGCCATACCTAGGAAATGATTCATATCTACTCTATATTTAAAAGTTTGGTTTGGTATTTATCATTTCATTTCAAAAATTAAAGCTTCTAAATTTTTGAAACATCAAATCCCAAATTTCTTTTGCATCTTCATAGTAAATTATTCCCCAAACCTAGAGGGGAAAAACTCGTAAATTCTAGTTACAAAACTTATTTCTCTTTTCCTTTTAAAGACCTTTACAACTTTCCCAGAAAAAAATTTAGACTTTGAAATTTAACTGTTTACTAAGTTTTGCTCTTCCAAAATCGTATTTACTTTTTCAGCAAACCATTTTCTTTAAAACATGTCTTTCTTGTCCTTAAAACATTTTTTTTCAATTCCAAAAATGTCCTCACATGTTTTCAAAAAACCTTCTTTTCATAGATTTCTCCTCACATGTTTTCAAAAAACCTTCTTTTCATAGATTTCAAATTTACGAAAATTGCAGTGCATAAGAACAAATATTTTATAAAAAATCCCTTAACTTTCCTACTCTTCCAATTACCTAACTTTGGAGAAGTTTCTAACTTTCTACAAATGAGGAATTTCTACAAAGGCAAGCAACCAATGCACATAATCAATGGAAAAATATAAACTTTCCATTGCTTAGCTTTTTAACTAAGGCTCTCTATAATATCCTTCTTAACTAACACAGTCTCTAGTTATTATACTTCTCATTACACCTAATGGTTTTGTACCTTGATGTATTGGAGCTATTTTCTCTTTTGAGAAATCATTAACGCTAAAACCTTCCATGAATCCTTTAAAAGAGGATTTCGTATTTATGTCAAATTACATGGAACTTATTTTATAATTTTTTGAAATAGGCTATACAAACTATGGTGCTTCCCATACCTTGTACATCTCTTTCATGTATTCCATATAAGTTGCACAAAACATCTTTATTTGTGATTTGGTTTCATACAAATTATATCATTATTAATTTATTCCAATAGATTAAAGTATGTTTAATCTATATTCACTTACAATAGATATTTCCTATTAAATTAATTAATTTCCTAATATTTAGCTTACATCTTCTTCTTTTTTAGAAGAGCTCATTTTCAAAAATATTTTAATATTTTCATAATTAGAAAACATTTTCATATACTTATTTAAATAATAAGTGAAATTATCTTCAATATGCATTTTTGGGTCAAAACAGATGTTGCATAAAACCGTTACTACAACCCAAAAATACTAGTATATGGATTTAATTAAGATAAATATTAATAAATCTCATATGCTATGCAAAAACATTTACTTTGGGAGTCACCTACTATAACAATAGTGTCATGGTCTATGCTTCCTTTATTTTTCACGAAAATATCTATTACAACAATAAATGTCGTAACCTATGTTTTCGATACTCAACGTACTCTAAGTTTTTATTTTTAAAATCTTTGTTTACTTACAAAGAAACTAGCTAGGTATATATGCTCTATAATTCTTCAAAAAGAATTTCACTTTCAACAAATCTACATTATATAAAAACTAATTTAAATTTTATACCACTTTTTTTTTCAAAAACCCAATATTTGCTTCCTCAAACATCTTAACAATTATATTTTCAACCTTTCAATTCCAAAATTTTCAGTTTATTGGACTAGACATAAAGTAGATTTTTTTTTCTTACTGCCCTAGGAATATCCTTCCTAAACTTTGAAAATCTTATTTCCTTACTAAAATCTCTTATTCCTTCCAAAATAAAAATATACTCTCCATACAATCCCTAGGGAACTTTCCCCCTTTCTGTAACATATGGATACCAACATACACTATAAATCAATAATATCATAGGACTCAGCATCCTTAGGTCATCCTACACCCAAGTAGCGAACTATGCACAAATATACTCCTAAAAACTTTCCATATGTTAAAAATCTATAAATGGGGACTATTTGGATTTTAGTACATAATATATTTATATTCTATTCAAAAATACCAATATATTCACTCACATTTCTTAATTTACTTAGGATCTACTAACCTAGGCTTTGATACCAAATATAATAACCCGAATTCCAGTGGTCCGGATTTTTTGCACAAATGCTAAAATCCAAACCCACTAAAACCCGAGTTGGATATCTGGCATACTGCAAATAGGCAAAGACAAATATATTGGAGATCAAATAAATATCTCATAGTGGAATTGATTAAAATATAATAGTAAATAAATACTTACCAAGATAATAACACTTTTTAAACAAGTGTCTCAAAGTTGGAAAGTCTCTGCCATCTACCTAACCTATGGGATGTTATGAAGGGGGATCAAAATTAAAGTTCTAATGAATGGACAAACTATACACTTCTAAGATTATTTCTACATATACCATTTTATTTTCGTTTTCTATTATATTAGGTTTACCGGGCTTATAATACTTTCGCCTCTATGCGTGAATCACACCCATCTACTCCCTAGTAGATTAAAAAATAATTACTAATATATACGTAGCTACATGCCCAAAGACTGCATCGGTCCTAGGTACTACCCACAGTACCTTCCGTATCCTCCTCAAAAAGGACTCCACCATCTTGCTCCTAGAGCGTTTTGTAACTATATATGTGAAGGTTAGCTTCACGAGGGCTACAATATAGATGTTCCGTCATCTACAATGAAAACGTAAAACTACATCTGCCCTAGCTTATACTAGTGCTTAGACTCCCATAATGTACCACCCAGTGCATGCCTTAAAGACTATACGTAATCGTTCTCTCTACTCCCTAAATCCCACCAACAAGGTCCATCTTGTACGGAACTCAGTCGTCTCAGTCATGAATTTTTATATCTGTAAAGGTCCACTAAGTTAGGACTACAATACAAATATTCTACTTGGTTTATCTCTTTTTTCATCGTGGCTATGGCCCCACGCAGCCTCCCCTTAACTAATCAAAAGACCTATCAAGAGCCAAGTGATTGTGCCCTACTATAAACAATCTAAATATCCAATTGGCAGCGCCTCTCATCCAATGTCTCAACTGTAAAAGAATCGTTAGCTTGTTGGTTTAACTCTAGTCTTTCTCGAACTCACTCTGATTGATGATGGCTTGATCTCCACACGCGACTATCCTTTTGGGTCCTGCCTACTAAAATCTACTCGTAACTAAGAGTATGGTGTCATATGAATATCCTACTCCATCATCAACCTTTTGACCGCCTACAAAGGTCCGCTTCATTGGGCCTGCAATGCAAAAGCATTCAAGGCATACTCTCTTGATCGAACATCTATTGACCTACCTTTGGGGGTGAAAATTCATTAGGACTACCCCAAAGGGCCATCCTAGAGTATCCCCACGTCCCGTTGAAGTCTCATATTACCTTCTAGCCCAAACTAACTAAGTTGGACGTGCTCTTTTTGTACTAAAAATCTACGATGAACTACTTCATTAGGCTCTTTATCCAGATTCTCTTTGGGCTATTCTAAACGCACTTCACCATTTTATTAGACCCTACGTCTAATCTTTATTTTGAATTTAGTTTACTTTTCTTATTCTGTTAGCTACTTATTTAACCTAATAAGCTAGCCCAACCCCACTTATGTATGGGACCATCGGTCCTAGACCTAAAAGGGAATGTTGCCGGTACGGGCCACTTCTATTATTTTGCTTATTAATTTAATCCAAAATCTAAGTTTGATAAAATAAGCCTCTTCTATTTCTTTCTTTTCAATTATAACATGCTTGTTACAATTATACTTGCAATTATCACTTTTATATTCTTTTCTTTCTTTTGTAACCTACATGTTATATGTAATTGTAAGTGCCTTTTTTCTATTCTATTCTATCTTCTTTTATTATGATGCTAAATTTTCTTTAGTTCTCTTATATTGTATGGCAGTCTTAGCTTGGTACTACATCCACCTGTCATAAATTACTTATCATAATAACTGCTTTACTTATTATTCTACTGTCTGCACAGTAAATGCAGATCTAGTCACATATTCTGTTTATTATTTCTAGTCTTGTCAAGTAATTAACTTGATCATTCCTTCTTCTTTAATTTCTTTAACACTTAGCATTATTCTCTTTTATTCTAGAAAGTAGTTCTATTTTATTTGGTTAGTTAAAAAACTATGCTAAAAATCCATTTTCATATTTTAATACTAAATAATGCTATAAACAATTACTCGTAACTGCAAGATATTTCTTTTATTGTTTCTTTAATTGTTGGATAATGCAAAATACGGTAATGTCTCTATTTTTCACTAATTCCATTTTTCTTGCTTTTATTCTTATAGTTACGTTTATCGTTATTCTTACAATATTAAACCATGGACATGTATTCCCTTTTCTAAACCAACCAACTAATCTATCATTAACTTCCAAATCAAGTTATAAGATTTTCTCCTTTTTAATTCATTTCTCCTGTTTTAACATAATTTACTGTAAATTTCTCACTTTTAGGCTTAGCCTTTCTCAATAGCTTTTAAGTCTAATATTACTTATATTTAATTGGATTCCTTTCTTTTTTTAAATAAATAACATTTAAATATAAGTACACTTCTCTTATAAAATTTATAGTTTCAACATAACTAAATAGTAGAACTAATTACTAAAATAAATGCTTAATTAGATATTTAACGGGAATATAACGATATTATATATCATAAACATAAAGAGATATAATTTAAATCCACTCACCTGTCGTCCTTAGCTTTACTCCATGGCCTTCTTGGATCCCCTTCTAAGGCATCTAATGCTTTTATTAATAAGATATTCTCCCTAGAAATATTTTCTATTTAGGTTTAGCCTTAGGTAATGAACCCAATTGGTAGAAAATTTGATTGTGAGAAAATAGCTAGGCCTAGGGTTCTATTTAAAGTGAAGTTAGGGGATCTCAGACCGTCAATTTTTTTGGAATGAATCTGGTGCAACCATATCGCAGGCTTACTATGGATCATTGGATCTAGAAAACAACGCTTCAGAATTCTCAAAAAAATTTATTTTAAACTTTGGCACGTCCCTGGACGATTTTACATCCAGTGCGAACGCGGGTTGACCTATAGGTCGACCTGTGTTCTTTGGGGGTCGATCTTAGGGTCGAACCTTGTGTTTTGTGGGTCAACCTATAGGTCGACCGGTAGGGTCTTATTATTATTATTATTATTATTATTATTATTATTATTACTTGTTTTTTCCGATTTCTTGTTCTTCTCGTAACTTCTTCAAATTAACTAGTATTTCGACAAGTTATACATGGAAACTGATCTGAAAATCCACCACGAACACAATGGTATAGGTTTCGAGGTCATATTCTAATGAATAAAAAAATATTTATTTTTACTTATCGTCATTTGATTAGTTAATTATCTAAAAATGCGAGGTGTTACAGTTAACCACGTTCAGATCACATATACATCACAAAATAGAATAAGAGCGACATATGAAGATGTCCCCTTATAACGACCAGAGAAGTAACAATATGAACTTTATAGTTCTTAGTACATCACAGTGGAATACACAAAATAGCTCCAATATAGCTAATATTACCTTCTGCATGTCTCCGGAATCTTATTCGGCCAAAACACCTGAAAGTCTCACACTCTCATACTACTCAAATTAATTTTGAGTACCTAGAATTAAGTTATTGAATAATTGCATACATTTATGCAATTATTCAGTGAATAATTGCAGACATTTATGTAATTATATCTAAAAATTTCATAACCGCAATTATTCGGTGAATAATTGTTGAAATTTTCGCAATTTTTTTGGTGAATAATTGCGGAAATTTCTACAATTTTTCAATAAATAAGTGTAGAAATGTCTGCAATTTTTGAATATAACTGCATAAATGTCTGCAATTATTCATCGAATAATCGCATAAATATCTACAATTATTTAGTAACTTAATTTTAGGGACCTAATTTACGTACTTTTTTGACAAGGATGTTTGGTGTATTTTGAAACTTAATAGGGACTTTGGCCAAACTGTCCCAATTAAATATAGTTCTTAAATGAAGTTCTGGAGAAAGGAGCTCAGTAGTGAAAGAAACAGCTAGACCGGCGCTGTTTACATCATGCCACTGTTCAACATTTTTATTTTGTTGTTTTCATCTTTTCAGATGCATGGATTTATTTCTTTTTAGATTTTTATATGGTATTGGGGTAACTAGGGTATGAATGGTGGTTTTTGAGCACGAATTACATTAGACACTCCTTCTACTATTTTTTCTCCTAACATAAAGTTTGTAAAACTTTTATTTAAATTAAATGAAGTACTTGTTACAATAATGAATATTATTTAGGGAAAGTTAATCAAATAAAGTAACTTAAGTTTATATTCAAAATAAAAGGTTACCCAAAAAATGTTAAATGCGATTATATATATAAGTAGTTAATATCAAATAACATCGTCGATATATCTCATATCGACTTCAAGCGATACTTTTATAAGATAACGCTTGATATATCATTGATATTGCGGGCATATTATAACAACCTGTGAATTTTGATAATTAAAACTATTAAATTAATAAAATTTTGAAATTTAATATTATGAGAAATTGAA
This sequence comes from Allium cepa, assembly GCA_030765085.1. NCBI lineage: Eukaryota > Viridiplantae > Streptophyta > Magnoliopsida > Asparagales > Amaryllidaceae > Allium > Allium cepa. Next base: position 270,524,915 of record CM060937.1, read on the forward strand.
ATTTATGATTTATTATTGAAGAAATAATTCAAATATGATTTAATAATGTTGTTTGAATGCTATTGATAACTATTTAATGTAATATCAATCAATTGACATAAATTTTAGGTTAATTTGGTTATAATTTTAAATAATGAAATAAATTGAATGATGTATGTAATGGTGAGACTGTATGTAATTGATTGAATTTGGTTAATATAGAATATGAAATCAGTGATGTGGTTAAGTAGCCATAATCTTTGTTTGTAAACAATAAATTTATAAATATGATAAAATTACTTAAAGTAACAATTGTTCATTTATGTTCTCATTATTTAATGTGTTTTGGAATTAATTTGGAAATCAACAAAAATTTATGTAATTAATTATCGCAGTTAATGTGGTAAAAGATGTTAACGGTAAAAAAATGAATGTAATATAATGTAAACTTTTAATATAATTCACACGGTGTTGTTGATGGAATGCAATAAATGTTACAACTGTTTAACAACGACAATAGAAGTTACAAATATGTTAGTAACAATAAATTGAAATTGTTAACCACCATTTAATTTGAAATATATATTGAATTGATTGGCATTTAACCTTTTAAATATGATAAGAGGAAATAAATAAATATTGCATTAATTGATATTATATGTTTTAATTAAGATAAAGTGTACCGATCCTTAACTTTTAACAACTTTAAAATGGTAGTATTTTGAATTTAAATAAAAATTAAATTTGAAATATGAAAAAAATTGTATTTGTGATGTTGAGTGTTTTACTTGACCAAATTTAATAGAATAATATTTTTTTTTGAAATTTCAAATTTTGGTCAAACTTAGTCAAAGTTTGACTTTTGGTTGGAAAATTTAAATCTGAATTTTTAAATTTCATTCTTTTTATATGATACTAGACTGAATTCTAATCTCCACTCCATTTTTCATTTTGTCAAAATCAAATTCCTATTGCCCTAAAAATATAATACTATGAAAAAATTAATATAAATTTGCAGTGTATATTTGTGTTCTTTTTTTTGCCTAAGTCTTATTGGGTTTGTTTTAAACTAATGAGCTCCTTAGTAAACCAAGAGACACTAGGAACCCTAAGAGACTTTGGACCCTTCCTTTTCCCATCCATTGAATATTTATTTTCTATCTGATTAAAACCAAACACGTATACAAATTCCTCATTTGAAAATTTTTCTGCATATCCTTCTTCTTCCTCAAATCTACAGAAAACTCCAAACCCCAAAACTCCTAAATCTCTAAATCAAATTTCATCCTCCTTCAAAACCCTAGCCTACCTCTCTCCTCTTGTCGCCACCCTCCACCACCAACTCCGACCATCTGCCCTCTTCTCGACCACCATCCATCAATCCATGGCCAAAGCCCCACCTTCCTTCTCCTCTTCTTTCTCCTTTTTCCCTTCTTTTCCTCTTCCCCATTTTCCCTCTTTCTTCTCCTTATTTCCATGGCTTCTACATTCCACTAAACTACTTCAAATATTTTTTTTAATCATATTTAATTTCAATGGCAACAATTTTGTTGTTGAATCCTTCTTCCTAATCTAAATATTTTTATATCAAAAACTTCAATTTTCAAGTCCTTTCTCAGGTCCAGTCTTGGCCGAAAATACCCCATATTTTATCAATCTTATCTCCTTTAGGAAAGCACCAAATAATGTGATTCTTTTCTTGGAACCATTTATATTTATAGTGGCTTCAACTTTCTTTTAGATCCGTTCTTCAAATTCCTTAATTTGCTATGCCAAAAACTCAAATCTTTTCGAAGTATTTTTGTACTCAGATTTTCAACTTAGAAAACACATCTATTTGTTTTGACTGTAAATTCCTCAAGACAAAAGCTTTTTTAGTGATTCATTTTTCGAAAGTGGAGAGAAAATAATTTGCAACAACTTTCTAGTTAGTCACTTTTACAGATTCAGTAATATTTTGGTCCGAATATTTTCTTAAAGATGACCTAGTTTTAGGTTTTTCCATTGTTTGGATCTTGGGTTGTTTGAAAGTTGGAAGTGGTTGAAACTTGTTTATTGATTCATGTTCGGATCTAAACTTGGTTGAATTTTCTTTGCGTTTGGATCTTTGCTATGAATCTTCTTATTGCCCCATTTTTATCATCACCTCATTGCCACGAAAGGTAAGCAATCACTCACAACTGATAATTTTATGTTTGTGAATTGATAACATGTCAAAAGTTATTGAAATATTGTTTTAGTAAGGATTTTATTTAGTTAAATTCATATGATATAATTTATTTTATATGTCCATTTTGACATATAAAATGACACAAATTTGACACATATTGGACATGAAAAAATGACCCACCTATGTTATGCAAGTTGACATGATTTGTAAATGGTTTCTATGTAATTTGTTGTGACATATGCCATGTTATTTTATTATGCAAGTTCCTTGTATATATGTCATGTTATATATTCATATGTTATGTTAATGTATGACATATTAGAATTTGAAATATTCACTTCTGCTATTTATGATATGTGACACATGTTATATGTTAGTTAGGCATTTGTGTGTGCACGTGTGTGTGTGTGTATCAAATTGTTAATTATGCACATATGTTGGTCATTGACATTTTATGTTATTTATGTTATTCTTTTATTGTTCTCACACTACAAGTTCCTTGATAGTTAGGAAATCACTTTGGCTTGAAATGATGTATACCCAATATAAAACCACTTTGGGTTTAAATAAATCGATTTAGAAATTAAACTGAAATATTGTAAGTTTAAATTAATATTGAACTTGAAATTATGAAATTGAAATTTAATCGATTTAATGAAAAGTTTAATTTTATTTTAGATTAACTTAATAGATTTAAGTGAAAAATTGAAATCTGAAGTTGAATTTAATAATGAATCGATTGGTAACGAACATGAAAAATCAGTATTTGAACTAACCGATTTATAGTGTGAAAATGATGTTTATTTAAACCTAAGCATTTCACTTATTGAGTTATTTGTACATTTCACTTGTGTTGACTTACTTACATAAGAATGTTAGTCCTAACTCGAGTGTTTTTGTTTTGCTTTACGCTCGATTCAAACCGAGTATTTCAGTTTAGCAAAGCCACTTATTTCCGAAAATGAAGATGGAGTGGAGGACCGTATCTATTACTATTATAGCAATTGTCTGTTCTGCCTGGAAAAAAAGATGTAAATTCTAATTTTGTTGACAAAAAGCTTCATGGAAAGTTTGTGTACTTATTTTGTGTATTATACTTTATTCTTCCATAGTAATGTTTTGTATTTTGTTCTTTTGAATCTTATTTCATTTGAACAATCCCATTAAGAATCTGTCTTTTAAATAGTTTGAGTTACACATGTACGGTTTATTGTCGACTTAAACTGTCCAAAAAGGCGGGTTGTTGCAGTTGGTATCAGAGCTTTGGTTTAGAGATACCTTAGCCTTTTGGGTTTACTCATTAGAGATAGGGTTAGTAATACCCTAGAATGAGTTTGAGTGTGTGTGTGTGTGTATATATTTACAAGAGCGCATATTTGTTAGTGCTATAAAATGTTTTCTATAGGTTTGAAATAAAATAAAAAAAATTCCTAACATTATATGTTATATATAAGGGAATAAATATTTTATAACTAATACAGTTATTTGTGATGTGTTTGTTGCAGGAAATGATAATATTCAATTATTATCATTTATCGTTGATCAGTTGTATTTAGTTAGTTACAGGCGTTGGCAAATATTTTTGATTTGAATTTATGAAATAAACACTAGTTTAATAAAGGTATATTAAAGAAAATAAAGTGAACAATTATATAAACATGATTTCTAAGCTTAGTCTTAATAAAGAGAATTTAAACTGAAAATCTGAGAACAAAATTTTTCGATGTTTTAGAAATTTGTTTCCTAATATTTTGTAAATAATTGTAATATTATTCAAAAGTAAATAATCACGATATTTGTTTATGAAATTGACATATTTTGTTGTGAATCTTGTTGTATTATTGATTGACAGTTTCAAATATTGGAATAAAATGAAATATTATGAAATTCTTGACAGTCCAAAATTTTGAAATTAATTTTAGTGTTGAAACTTAGTAATTTTGTAAAATTATAAAAGTAGAATTTTATAACCTTAATTGGAAAAGGCAAAATGAGTAAAACAAGATTTGAATTGTTAAAATTTATGTTAAGAAAACGATTCTGAATGTTTGTACTTTTAGGATGAAATATGGTACTATAAGTGTGAATTTAAGTATTGGAGTGTTTGAGTTGAAATTGTGGAGAAAAATGTGTTATAAATAGAGTCAAATGGTTATAAAAATGTTTATAAACTTAGTTAAAGTTTATGAAATGTGTCATAAATAATTTGAAAATAAAAGTGAAAACTAATTGGATAAACAAATATGAACTAAAATGAAATGATTATGAATAAAGTCATGACCTGTAAATTGTTATGAAATAAATGGATGTTGCAAGAAATGGTTATAATTTAAATGAAAGTTGTTAGGTTGGATATCCATTGTAATTTAAATTGGAATTTTTTTTATGCTAACGTACTATAAATTCAAAAACATTTTACAAAACTATTCTTATTTTATTTTATGTACAAAACTATTTTTTTATTTTATCTTATATACAAAAAGTTTTTCTTGAGAAAAATGTGTGATCCTCTAGAAATAGAGGAGAGCACACATGCAACAATATATATAACATCGAACAAGGTGTTGCCAATAAGCATGGTGGGTGGCTAATCTAAATACAGGTGACTAATCTAAAACTCATGTATCCCTTAAATAAGCTCCGACATGGCCACCGCTTGATATTGAGGTGCTTGAAATACCCGAAAAGCTAAAGAATCGACAAGCCAATGATATGGGAAATCAACACCATCTGATACGGAAGCTCTCCGCTACTATCTCTAAGTGAATGAAGATGTGCCTGAACTGAGGAAAAGCTGCTAAAGATCCAGAAAGGAAAGCTCTGTTCTAAAGACTCAGCAACCACGTAAGAAATGACTAGCTAGAGTGTGAATCCACCTGAAAATATGCCGCCATAATGGAGCTGAAGATGAACTAAAAAGAATCCCTCACTGCAATCTGTAATCCTGTGATCATCAATCCCGTGTACCTGCAAGGAGAATCTTACACCATCTTGCCCAGACCTGAATCTAAGGAATGACTAAAACACTAGTTAGAATGACACACATGTATGTATATAAATGAAATTTATATACATATATATGTATAAATGAGAGAGGAATGAATAATGTAAGCAAGATTGACATGACAATATAAAGAACAGAGAGAGAAAATGTTAAAAAAACAAACAAAGAACTAAAAAAGAAAAAACAAATAGAATCTAAATCTAAAGAACTAAAAGATCTAAAAATAATTGTAAACAATTACTAAAAAGGTAATTGGAACAAATCTAAAATAATCCCTATGAATCTTTGATCAAAGTAAATTATGGTTCTCAGTAAAAACATTATTTAAGTTTGAAAAGAAATTAATACTACAACTAATAATGTTAAAAAATTATTATTATTATGTTCAAATAAACTAATTTTGTCATTGACCTTATTAAGATAATCTTTAAACAAGTTATTTTTAGCTAATTTATATTTTGGATTAGAAATCCAATTGAAACAAAAATAGTAATAAAAATCAATTTATTATAGTAATTATTATTGTTGTTGAAAATTCTTTGATTTCTTTCAAACCAAATAAACCAACAGGCTATAATGAATAAAGTATCAAGTAGATTTCTGTGTTCCTTTTTAAACTTTAATCGTAAATTATTCCAATAGAAGTCACAATCTTATATTTTAGTTACTATATTAAAGTTAAAAATTTTAAGGATATTTTTAAGAATAAAATAAGTATTCACACAATCAAAATATATATGTTTAATATCTTCGAGATGAAGGTTACAAAAATAACATTTATTTATCATTTAATATATTTTTCCTCTTTAAAAATTCAATTTTGTTAAGTTTTCCATGCATAATTAACACATGTGAACTTTTGATTTTGGAGGTGCACTAAATTTCCATATAAATTTAAAAGAGTTATGAGTTATGCCCGAAAAGTTAATAAATTTGTAAAATGAATCAGTACAATATTTCTTACTTTTATCTCGTTCTCAACTATATTATCATTATTATTATCTATATTATAAAGATTTAATCTAGTATAAAGCAAAGAGCCGTCTAAGAGTTGAGCTGGTTAAAATTCTGCTAAAACCAAACGACCAAGAAGGGTCATTTTCGGGGGAGAAAACTTCTATAATTAAGGCATTCTTAAAATTACAGATTTCATAAAGCTCTCTATACTCTATCCTAAGAAGTAAAACGGAGATCCAACGATCATGACAGAATGAAGTACAATTACCAGAATGAACTATTATTTTATTACCTAGGTTAAAAATATCATGATATTTTAAAATGGATTTCCAAAATTTAGAAAAATTACGACTGACTGAAGGAGTAATTTGGTATAAATTATATCTACCATTATAGTAATATTTAGAAATGATTTCTTTCCAAGTAGCATTGTCATTAATATCCTTAAACTTCCATAACCATTTGTCTAGTAAAGATAAATTCATATTACGCAAGTTAATGACTCCTAAACCCCCGTCCTTTTTAGATTTACAAATAGTTTCCCTATTTACTAAACATTTAATATAGCTATTAGAGTTTTCCCCACTCCATAAGAAATACCTTCCAATTTTATCTATTTTATCAATCACCCAATCTGGAAAAAAGATGCATAGTCATCCGATAGATTGGGAGAGCTGATAAAACAGAATTGATTAGGACTAATCCACCCGCTCCAGGTAAAAATCTCTTATTCCAGTTAGAAATACTGTTTCGGATTTTATCTATGATTGTAAACCAGTCATCATGATTAAGCTTAGTATGACTAGTAATAAAACCAAGATATTCGAAAGGAAATTTCATGGTTTTACAGTTAAGCGTATTAGTGACTAAATTTTCAACTTGATCGATATCGTTTAAAACTAAAATTGAACTTTTATCAAAGTTTATTTTTAAATCTGATAGATGTTCAAAATTGTGGAGAATAAACTTGAGGGTAATAATGTGTCTAGGTAAATGAGAAGAAAAAAGCAGGGTATCATCTGCGAAATGGAGGATAGATATACCAATATATCATTACCCACGTGCCCCAAAGATCCATTATCGACTGCTTTTTCAATTATCTTAGCGAAAACATCTGCAGCTAAATTTAATAATAAAGGTGATAAAGGATCACCTTGCCTTAATCCTCGTTTTGATTATTACCTGAAATACTATTAACCATAGTACTAGAGTTTCCAGTTCTAAGCAGATTCATAATTCAGCTAGTCCATCTATGACTAAAACCTCTAGCACGGAAAATATCTACAAGAAAGTCCCAATCTGCTGAATCAAAAGCTTTAGAGAAATCTAATTTTAAAATCGCACAAGTTATATTATTCTTACAACAATGATTAATGTATTCTTGAACAACAGCCACTACATCGGTGATATTCCTCCCTTTGATAAAAGCAGATTGTGAACAATCAATTAATTCATACACTTTTAAACTAAGTCTATTTGCTAAAACTTTCGAAATAATCTTAAATGAACAATTAATCAAAGAAGAAGGTCTAAAATCTTTTAAATTATTAAACTATTTTACAAACTATTTTATGTACAACACTTTTTTAAATCTTATATACAAAAACTATTTTACAGACTATTTTATGTACAAAACTATTTTTTATTTTATCTGATATACAAAAAATATTTTATAAACTATTTTATATACAAAACTATTTTTATTTTATCTTATATACAAAAACTATTTTATATACAAAGCTATTTTTATTTTATCTTATATACAAAAACTATTCTATAAACTATTTTATATACAAAACTATTTTAGATTCAAAACCTTTTATAAAGCAAAGATGTTCAATCCCATATGGTTTTTATGTGGTGTAGTTGTTTTTGGAATAATTTTGATTCTCATATAAGATGGATTTTATATAAGTATAAGGTGATTTTGAAGACTGTTGATTTTGGAAAGTATTCGATTTGAAATGAAATCTTGTACATAATGGAATTTATATAAGTGTGATATTTGAAGTTATGAATCTGAAAGGGTACTATATATGATATGATATATTTTGAAGTAAAAGGTATAGAGAAGTACCCTCCGTGAAGAAGTATAGTATGATATGCTTCGACCCAGATGGGCTTGGAGAATCCAGGAATGGATTCGATCGAAAAAACCTAATATACTTAGGTGAATTCGGAAATGGATTCGAACCGATATGGTTGTCCGGACTTAAACTTATGAGTTCCTCGATTTTTTTCCAGGGTAGATGGTCCTTTAGTTTACCCAATGGAGGCGCTTTCAATCCTGGGATATGTTGTTTATGAACTGTGCTAACCCGAATTTTGAACTTCTGTTAAATTTTTAATTAACTAATTTTAAACTATTGAGATACTGATTTCATTTGATTAAACAAATGAAATTTGATAAATAAGGATATTTGGATGTATATAGATGAACTGAACTAAAATAAATACTAAATTTTAAATATCTGAATAAATATTTAATTGATAATCTCCTAATATAATTATTGAAGTTTTATTAGTTTAATAATCTTCTTTATAATTATTTAATCGGGGCAAATTTTATCTTTTCAAAACTAATAATAATGATTTTCTAATCATAATATATAATATATATAGGTGTGTGTGTGTGTGTGTGTGTGTATTGAATTGGACGTTATGTTTTTAATAATTTTCAAGAGGTATTTGAAGTTGAATTTTATATTTTTAACGCTTAGAATAGTGTCTATATTTATTTATTTTTAAAGTATTATAGCTTAAAGATTTAAAATAGGATTTAATAAAGGATCGTACTTTTTCTAAATATATATGTTGAATGTGTATATATAGATATTAAACATAAAAATATAAATAAGTTTATATTGTTTAATTGAGTTATATATACTTGTAAATAAAAGAAAGTGAAAAGATAAAGATATAAATAAATTTAAATTATTATAAAATACATAAAAACAAATAAAAACATGGATTTAAAATGTAAACAAATTCTCTTTGTATAATTACAAATGTAGGCCTAAAATTTAGCTAATGACAAGTGTAGTTAATTTACTCTAAGATTTAACAAGTGTCTCAATTTTTTATTCATTTTTCTTTTATTTTTATAAAATTTTAATCAAGAATATATATCTTCATTTTTTCTACTCCATCTTTCTTCTTGGATCAGTTCAAACAAAAGATAAAGGAATTCATCAACAAACAAAATTTGTAACTTAAAAAAAACCAGTAAGTAAATAAAAAAGGAGATTTCTTCACAAATTCAAAATCTGAACAAAAGCAAGAATCAACATAGGAAATCCAATCCAAATTAACATCAAAAGCAAACTAAGTTTCAGACTCGGTTTTAAAGCAAATTCAGTTCAAAAATTCATGTTGCAAAAGAATATTTGATCACCTCAATAATCAAGCAAGTTAGGTTATAAATTCAAGGATTAAATTCCTATTCAAAAGCAAGAATTATTTTTCAGGCCTCTGTTCCAGGACAAGGTAAGTAAACTCTTAATATCTGATTTATCTAAATTTTCTTGTGATTAATCCGTGAAGTGTGATATGAAATATGCTGTGCATGTTGTTAAAATGATTTATATATATATATATATATATATATATATATATATAAAGGTGTGTTTGTATCTGTGCTCATGACTAGAACAGGCAAAGGCATGTCTCTGTTTAAAATCATTACAGGGTTTAAACCTGGTTTAAAATTTTAAATCTTCTACTAAAATGATTTTTTAGGCCTTGATCTCTGAGTAAAAATGTTGGTAAGTAAGAAACTTCATTTTTAAAATTTAATACCAATAAAAAATGTTATTAAGGATCTCAGAAAATAAAATATTACAGTGAAGAACAGATCAATGTCAAAATTTTGATTTTCAAATTTACATGCTTGATTGTATAATCGAATTCATCTACAAAATTGGTGAATTTTGATAGTGATATGGTTTTTTTAAGTTAGTGGATGTCGAGGATTGTGGAGTTGAACGCGAATGGTGCCTCGACCAAATTCTATTGATTGGTGTAATGAGTGAGGTTGTGCTCATTGCTGAAGGAGGAAGGAGTGGTGGGGAGCATCGAAAAAATACTCAAATGTTTTTCTGATCGCTGGAGTAACCCGGCGACGATGATTTAGGGTTTTGAACCCTATCTGAGTTAATGCCGTATTCGAAGTAAATAAGGCCTTGCAAATCGAGTCGAACTCGATCGAAGGTAGGGGATGGCATCGAAGGTCTGGTCATGGTGGCAGGGTTTCAGACGATCAGGGATGATCGTAGCATGGGTTCTTTTTGTGGTAGCGTTGTTGTTTCAGGCATGGTGAATATGTCATTTTCGTTTTGGTCGAAGATACCGAGATTTTGGGAGATGGGACCATCAGAGTGTATCATCGGCGATGTGTGGATGGATGAAGCATCGGTCGGAGGGGAACCGAGAACCTGTGCACGTGCAAAGGTGCCATTGGCGTATTTGATGAATGCTGGATTGTTCTTGCTTGAGGAAGAAGCAGGATTTCTCAAAATATGCTCGGGTTCGTTAGGAAATGTATCGAGAATGTGGAAGATCTGGCTCGAGTGTTGTTTAGGATGGTGTTCAGGTTTTATCTCCTTTGGCTCGGGGCATTTGTTTTGGGTCTTGTTTGTTTTCCAGGTTGTAATTACAAGGAAACCAGATTTATTTAATAATAAATTGATGAATGATGTTTCAAAATTTAAGCAAGGTTTCAAGCTAAATAAAAGGAAACAAGTTTTCTAAAGATAAGTATTTATCAAATTCTTAAACAAATTTAAAGATCAAAATTTAAAGATAGACGTTTTCTTTTAAAATTGTTTTTCCTTAAGGAATGCTATATTAAGTTACTCTGTAATTGAATTCTTAAGTGCTTTAAAATATGATAAGATAATAATGAATTAAGATGATCAAACTTTAATTGATAAGTATATTCAAATGATTTTGTATAGAATGATTTCAAGCTTGGAATTAATAAGATCTAAAAGATAATAAAGATAGTTAATTTCTAGATGTAATTAATTAAAGGAGAAATTAATAAGAGTGATTAAGAAAAATTATTAAATGAGAATGATAAAGTATAATTACTTAGCGTAAGTAATTAAGGACAATTACTTAATGAAGTAAATTAGGAATAAATTACTTAATGGAAGGATTAATTACTAGTGTAATTAATTAAAGGATTTATTAATTAAGATAATTAATTAAAAGGTTAGTTAATTAATGAATGAGATTAATCAAAGAAAGTGATTATAAAATAGTTAATTAATGTAATTAATGAGGGTTAAAGTAATTAATTATAAATAATTAATTAAGATGGTAACTAAAGGTTAATTAATGTGATTGGTTTGAGGATAATTAATTTGTTTAATTAATTAAGGGCTAATTACATAATGTAATTAAAGGATAATTAATCAAGGGTGATTGATTAAGATGGATAATTAAAAGATGATTAATTAATTGATTTGTAATTAATTAGTGTTAAGTAAAGGTAATCTAAGTGATAAAGTTGATAATTAATTTAATTAGAGATTAATTAAAATTAATTAGGAAGTGATCAATCTTGCTAATGAATAATTGAATGACGTTAAATGCTCTGATATGTAATGTTTTGTGATATGATAAGCTTGGGTGAACTATGATATTGTGGTTATCTATTGATGATGAATTGCTGAATAAAAAGTGACATCTTGACTTTGAAGGTTGAATTTTGTTTCACTTGAATAACACAGGTTAAGATGGTATTGAATTCGAAGAGATCGGAGTCGGGTATTAGTAAATACCCGAAACCACTTCGATTTGTAATCTATAATAATTTTGTACGGATTTGATATGTGAAATCAATAGACTGGAATGAAATGATTTTAGTGAACTGGACCATTTAATCTAAGTTTGGTAATTTGAAATTGATGTGTGTAATAAGTATTGTCTATACAAAACCTGTGAATTCATAAAATTGATACTAGTTACCCCGGGTTTTATGTAAGTTTTATGTTGTTGCGTTCCATGTTAGATGGGTTTACTCACGCTGGTTTCCAGCCTAACCCAGATGTTACTTTGATGTAATGCTCGGGTCAAACCGAGTATTACAGCTTTTCAGGTAAGGATGTTTTGGAGCTCATGTGGCGAGTAGATAGCAGGAACGTATGGAGTGTATCCGCTGTGAAATATTGTAATTTATCCGGGACAAGTTATTTTAACTGTCCAGTGATTGTGAAATGTTGTAACTCTGATGTATTAAAATGTAACCGACTGATACAGCTTTCTTTGTGTAAAGAATATTACTTGATATCATATTTTATTCGCTATGAATGTGAGATTCTGAGTTTGGTTTTTTGTTTCTTTTACTTCTATCTCTTTTCTTCTTTTCTTAACTTTCTGGAATTTTCGGGATCGAAATTTCCAGGTCGTTGCATGAATCTTCTGGGAAGGAAATGCATCCTTTGTGTAAATCATTGAATCGGCAACGTACCACTGTAGTAAGGGTCGATGTTCCCTTATTTATGAAATGGCTATGATATTTTTCTAGAATATGGAAGGATCTTCTGGAAAGTTTTGTGTCCGTTGCGTAAATACAGAATCAGTAGCGGGCCACTGCTATCGTAACATCATCATTTGACATCAGATTTTGAGCGGTACTTTTCATGTCTGTTTTTAAGTATTTTCTCTAGGTGTTGAAAAGATCTACTAAGTACTTGAAGATTTCTAGTCTTGCGCCTGATCAGTGTATGACCAGAGTTTATGAGAACGAGGATAAACTTGTTAAAACATCGAGTTATAAAGGTATTTTGATAAAAGTATTATACAAAGAATATTTTGATTATTTTTCCCATTCATTTCAAATTATTTTAAAATGTTAAAATATTGTTTATTTATGTACAACATGGTTTAATAGTAAATTATTAATGTTGTAAGTATGTCAGAAGTTATTAATTAAATAAAAGATGTTTATAGTTAATGATTATTGATTTGTCAATGATGTTTGAAAAGTATTTTAGATTTAAAACTAATAAAGTTTATAAATAGTGAATTTAAGGTTTTCAATAACTTCTTTTTAATTATAAGTAATGATTTAAAAAATTATTTTCAAATAGTTTACACATATTTACAAAGATGTTATTTAAAAAAAACTAACTGGTATTTATAAATGAAGCATGGAATTTTACAAATGAATTTTTTTGTGAAGTATTATAGTACTAAAGATGATTGATTTTCAAATGAAGTTTTCTAATGAATATTTCATGTAAAATTTATATAATTTCTTTGAATGTATAATTTAAAGATTATATAAATGGGCTATATAAAAAATATGTTTTGCAATTTTATAAAAAATGATTTGGGAAATTTATTTATAGTAATACGCTTGAAAAATAAATTGGAATTGTTATTTTTAAAAGGATGGTTTGAAATATTTCCTTGATTTTGAAGTATTAACAGTATATTTAAAGGTTTATTTGCCATTTTGAATGTTGTATTAAACCAAAATAAATGTTTTTCAATGATTTGAATATTCATTTTTAAAACAAGTATGTAAAATTAATTATGAAGAAATGAAATTTTATACTTTGATTTGGAAATTTAATGTAAGATTTTAGTATACTATTAGTTTCAGTTTAATAATCTTGGGTTTATACTTATTTTATAATAATGAGTCTAATAAATAATTGGATTTAAGGAACTTTATTTTTAAAGCTTATTATAATGCTTTGATATAAATTTCTAACATTGTTTTAAACTTTTGGAAAATCCTTGCATAATGCTATGAGGTTGTTTAAATATATCTTATATTTTTACTAAGTGAATGAGGTTAAATGTTTAAAATGAATTTTTTTTAGATATATTGAAATATTTCTTGTCTCTTCAAGGGTGAATACCAAAAACTTGAATTTTTTTTCAATATCCGAATTAAGTTATAAACATAAGTAAGGAAAATAGAAGCTTAAGTAATATTTTATGAAATGATTCATTAATGACTTAAATATTTAATGGAGAACAAATTATATAAGTGACTGGTCTTTATATAAATAAATGAGTGAAAAGTAAACGATGAAGAAAAAACCAATCGAATAAACTTAAATAATATTTAAAATCCTATATGATTAGCTTATGGGATGCTTGGGGAATGATACGTTAAATTGTTTAAGGTTGTATGAATAATCTATTAAGTGATTACCAAAGACTGTTGAGCGTAAGGTACACATGTGTAACAACCCGAAATTTAACCCGTAATAATTAGTTCATTAATTAACTAAATAACCAAATAACCTTGTGAAATTATTACAATTGAGCCACGGGAATTGCACCATAGTGTTCATGTTAATTTTCTGGTCAACTATATATAGAACGTAAAAAACTAAGCTAATTTGACCTATATATATGGCAGGTCAACCGGTCGGTCGACCTGGGAACCAAGGCAGTCGATTCGCCTCTGTTATATATGAACGAACGTTTGTTTGTTCGAACGTTCCAGAGCCTATGTGACGTGTTTTGAATTCTTTATTTTAATCTGGTCCCTCCATCTTTGCATCCAATGATTCCTGTTCAGCCTATGACATGGATGCATCCTATTCAATCCTCAAATCCAATGGTCCGAGATCATTTCTACCCCTATAAATAGGCCCCTAGACCTAACACTTTTTCCCATTCTAGGTTTTCTCCAATTTGGTTCGTCTTTCTAGGAAGGACCCTAAATGGAATAATTTTTCCAAAGGAGAAAATAGTTATAAATTAAATTATTTTACAACACCAAGTGGATCTGGGAAGACCACGAAAAGAGCTTGGACTGAGGTGAGTGATTGTAATTTTCTTTAAGTGACTTGAAATAACAGGGTTTCCAATAGTTGTAGTTTTACTACGATTTTTGGAATAGCCTTTTCAATAGTTTATTTACAGTCTTTAGAACTATTTTTAGTCTATTTCCTTTCAGCTATTTTTTCAGTAATTTTAAGTTTAATTCTATTCTGTTTATTTATAGTATTTTAGTTTATTTACTGTTATTTATACGTTATTTACATCTTCATTCTATACTTTGGATTTCCTTCTATTTTCAGTTTTCTTTTATTCCTCCTTCTTCGTGTATGGATTAGAATAGGATTAACACGAACATGGATTAAATTGTAAAAAAACTAAAATAATGGAATATAAGATGTAAATTCAAAGACTGTAACATAAATGGAAGTGGACTGAAACTACGCCAAATTATGATATAAATTGAACTGAATTAAAAAGTTTGGCCTATTTATAACTTAGAATTATAAAAAAAGAGTAAAAGATTAAAAAAAGCCTATTTTCATACTTAGACCTTGGGTTAAGTAATAAGCATGATTATAACGTAGATTATAATAAGAAAAAAAACAAAAGGCTTATTTAAAGCTTAGGCGAAATTAGTAAGCACAGATAGTAGAGAAAAATTTAAAGGCTTATTTAAATAATTTGCCTAAGTTAATAAGCAAAAATGAAAGTAGGACCTGTACCAAATAACATTCCCTATTAGGAAAAACGGTGGTCTCACATTAGCCTGAAGAGAGTCGAGGGAACGCTTATGCAAAAATGGTAGTGATTGGTTAATTAGAAGTCCAAATCATGGAGGATTTGGATAAGGGGTCCAACTAGATATTGTTTGGATAATGAGCCAGTGCCAACAGCATTTCCACTATTTTCAATGGACACACGGTGATCTCATGTTAGCCTGAAGTGGGATGAGGGGCACGCTTATGTTGGAGTTTGAGGTAATAAGAAGACCTAATAGATGGAGTAAAAGGTAACATGGGCATGGTGGCAGTTACGCGTGCGACTTCCACTCGGGTGCTCAGTAATAGCTATGAGTTCCAAGCGATTAGTTTAGGTGCTTTTTCAGGCCATTGCCTTCTGTGTAGGGAGTTATATATGTTATATGGTCCATAGTAACATTCTGTGTAGGGAGTTATATATAGTATCTAGTCCTCGGTAAATAAACTTCTTCTGTGTAGGGAGCTATAAATGTCGTCTGGTCCACAGTAACATTCTGTGTAGGGAGTTATATAGCAGTTGGTCCACAGAAAGGTGCTGTAGAGTAGCAAGCTGATCAAAAAGGGTAGGATTACGGCTACATCCTAATTACAGGATTATGAATTCAGTCTAATAAAAGCAGAAATCAAGGACAAGTGCAAACAATCAAAATTAACATATCTTATAAATTGAGCAATATTTAATCGTGCTTATTTCCAGTTTATTTCTTTCCTACTTCCTTTTTTATCCTTATTTATACTAGAACTGTTGTAATCTATTACTTTTATCTTGCTTAAGCCTCTAGTAATTACTATCATTCACCAGATTTTTAGTCTGACCCACTCCTCTATTTCCCCCTTTTCCTCCATAGACAATCAAGGGAGAAGTCAGTAGATTGTTACTGCTTGGAGTTTTCTTGGAGGAGACTTCTACTATGTACTTCTTTTATTTTTAGCTTCTGTTATTTCTATGTACTGGCCTATTATGAGGGATATTATATACTTTGATTTTGAGACTATGAGTTTTTGTTTCATGAGACATATTGGATTTTCAGACATATATTTGTATTTGGTTTTGACTTATTATGAAGCAATTATGAGGTTTTGTTTAATTAAGTTATTATTTTAAGTTTTCGCTGTTTTTTGTCTTGTGAATCTTAGTCTCTGTTAGCTTTAGTTATACCTACAACACACCATGCCTTTTAGTATGTCATTTTAGGTGTATTAAGGGCTGTGGGGTGTTACATTTGGTGATAGAGCGTAAGGTTACAGGATTCCAGAAAAAATTATTATTTTCCAAAATAATTTGTTTTAAAAAATATTTTTCAGAAAAGAACTTTTTGAAATGATTTTTAAGTATAAAAGAATTTTTATACAAGTCCCTTCATAAGTCCAGTTCAATCTCCATTTGGCTCTTTCCTAAACTATCGTTTTCTTTTCGTAGAATGGCTGATGCCCCGAACCTTCCGAGGGAATTTCAGTCCAAGCCTGGTTTTGTAGGTACTTACAAGCCACGACTCCAGAGGTGCACGTGCATGTACCCAATCCTGCTCCAGCAGGTGGGAATCTCAATAACCCACCTGTCCCCATCAATTTCTCTAAGATTTATAAAGATTTTGCGAGTTTGGGTGGGAAGATTTTTCTAGCAAGAAGACTTTTATAGAGGCTAGAGCTTGGCTTAGGGACACAGGGAGGATTTTTGGTCTTTTGGGATTGGGTGGTCAGCAGCGAGTTCGGCTAGGCGCTTGGCAGCTAAAGAAGGAGGCATCTTATTGGTGGGAGGTGATCGAATTGGAGTGTAGAATGTTACCTAGGATGGATTCCAGGAGCGATTTGATAGGAATTTTCTGTCTCAAGTGGAAGAGAGCGTTCAACTTGAGATATTTATCAATTTGAAGCAAGGGAGTTTGTCTGTTAATGAATACATCAATCAATTCAATGAGTTGTTGCAATTTGGTATGGATTTGGTGAACACACTGCACAAGAAAGCTATGAAGTTTGAAAAGGGATTGAATCAATCCCTTCAGGGATTATTACTGACTCATGTACCGATGGGAGCTACGTATAAGTCTTTGGTCGAGATGGAACTTATGTCGGATACAATCAAGGAAGGGGAGTCTAAAGGGGAGGTTAAATCAGAAGGTTCAAAGAATAAGTGGTGGTTAAAGAATAAGAAGAAGAAGGAAGGTGATGGTCCTCAGAAGCAAATTCAGATGGGAATAAAGTGCCATAGTTGTAGGAAGGTTGGACATATGACCAAGGATTGCTAGAAGGAGAAGATGAAGGGTAACTGCTACACTTACGGGCGGCCCGGTCGTATGAGTAGGAGTTGTTCTCAAGGAGTGAGTGCACCAATTGCGTAGATTCAAACACAACACCTTCTAGTAGCATTCCATATAGAGGTAGGAAAGTCACAGTTGAATGTTTGATTTCTATATCTGATTTTCCCATTCGGACTTTATTTGATTCTGTAGCATCACATTCTTTTATCTCTAGGTCTCTAGTAGATTGTTTTCACTTGGACATATCATTGGTAGTAGACTCTATTGTTGTTTCAAACCCCAGAGGAGGATCAGCACACTTATCTATGGTTTGCAGGATGAAAATCTTTATCCTAGGCATAGAATTTGACTGCGAAGCCTATGTTTTGGGATTCTCGGGGTATGGGATGATCTTAGGGATGGATTGGCTATCCTCATATGGAGCTATACTAGAATGCGAGAGGAGAGTCATTAAACTTGATATTTGCAGCGGTAGGACTCTGGAAGTATCTTGTGACCCATAAGGGCAAGTTGTGTTGAGTTTTCTCTATTCCCTCGATTCATTGTCATCAGAGTCGCATTCGGTTCCTGTAACCAAAGATTTTGCAGACGTCTTTTAGGAGGTTAAGGGACTACCCCCTAAGAGAGAGATTGACTTCAAGATTTATTTGACCAAGAATGCCAAGCCAGTAGCATTACCTGTAAGACACATGGCACCTTGGAAGAAGAAAGAATTAAGGAAGAAGATTCATGAGCTTTTGGAGAAGGGATTCATTAAAAGGAGCATATCAGAGTGGGGTACGCCAGTCATTTTTGTGATTAAGACAGATGGTTCTCTCCGACTTTGCATGGATTATGGGGAATTAAATAAGCTCACTAAGAAGAACCGGCATCCACTCCCATGGATAGATGATCTTTTTGACCAGTTGGTAGATTCTTTGTTCTCTCAGCTTGATTTAGCCACGAGATTCCATTAGCTTAGAGTCGCTGATGACAATATAGAAAAACTGCCTTTAGGACACCAGACAGATTCTTCAAGTGGCTCGTTATGCCTTTTGGACAAACCAATGCTCCAGCTTATTTCGTCGATTTGATGAGCCACGTCTTTAGGGATGCCCTAATAAGTTTGTGGTGGTATTCGTGGATGATATCCTAGTATTTTTCAAGAATATGGAGGAGCGTTCTATTCATTTGGAAGAGGTTCTTAGCACACTTTGTAGTCATCATTTGAGATCTAAGTTTTTGAGGTGTCATTTTTGAAGAGAGGAAGTTCGTTTCTTGGGGCACGTAGCCTTGAAGGAACTGTTGACCCCGCCAAGGGTATAGCAGTGCGAGATTGGAAGGCCCTAAGAACGTTACCGAGGTAAGGAGCTTCCTAAGTATGGCTGGCTACTATAGGAAGTTCATTAGGGACTTTTCCAAGATTTTGACACCACTCACACACCTTACTAAGAAGAATAAAGCTTTTATGTGGGACGTGAATTGTCAGGATTCCTTCACGAAGCTTAAAAGAGCCCTTATTAGTGTACCAGTGTTAGTTTTACCCGATGGAGCTAAGCCTTTCACTTTATACACTGATGCATGTGGAACGGGTCTAGGAGCGGTGTTGATGCAAGAAGGAAGGGTAGTGTGTTATGATAGTAGGCAGTTGAGGACGCAAGAGAAGAACTACCCTACACATGATTTAGAGTTGGCTGCCATAGTTTTTGCAGTTAAGGCTTGTAGGCACTACTAGCTTAGAGAGAGGTTTGAGCTTTTTACCAACCACAAGTTATTAAAGTAACTATTCTCATAGATGGACTTGAACTTAAGGCAACAAAGGTGGATGGAGTTTTTAGCCTCGTATGATTTTGAGATAGCTTATACTCCTAGCAAGGGTAATGTGGTTGTGGATGCATTAAGTAGAAATAAAGCAACCCTTAGTCCTTTATTCGTAGAATGGAAGAGCTTGGAATTTATTTCTACCTTTGATTTTAAGCCCTCTGCGGACATTACTCCCGGATTGTTGGCGACAATAGAAGTAAGGCCTATCCTTATGGATCAGATTAGCTCGAGGCAGTAGGAGGATTCAGAGCTCATGGACATTATGGATAGGATTACCCGAGAAGCGGTCTCAAGACATCTCCAAAGCTATTCCACAGATAGCAGGGGTGGCTTAGGAGAGATGGGAGGCTTTGTGTTCCACGTGCCATTGACTTGTTGAGAGCATTTTTTGAGGAGGCGCACCATTCTCGTATGACTATTCATCCGAGTGGTGACAAAATGTATCGGGATATGTAGAGGATGTTTTATCGAGGTGGCATGAAGAAGGACGTAGTGGAATTCATAGCTATGTGTCTCATATGCCAAAGGGTAAAAGCAGAGCAGCAGAAGCTCGGTGGGTTGCTTCAACCCTTAGATGTGCTGGAGTGGAAGCGGGACAGTATTTCTATGCATTGATGGTTTACCTCGCTCTAGGAAGGGGAACACTAGCATTTGGATTATTGCTGATAGATTGACAAAGAGTGCTCACTTCATCCCAGTTAAGAGTAGGCGTACGACTTCATATTTGGCATCCTTGTATATTCGAGAGATAGTTTGTCTACACAGATTTCCATCTAGCATTGTTAGTGATAGAGATTCCATTTTCACTAGTGAGTTTTGGAGAGGCTTACAGGAGGCGTTAGGAACACAATTTAGGTTGAGTACGGCCTGTCACCGCAGACAGATGGCCAAACAGAGAGGGTAAATAGGGTGCTTGAGGACTTCCTACAGATGTGCATTTTGGACTTTGGAGGAACTTGGGAGGATCATCTTCCGTTAGTTGAGTTTGTGTGCAATAATAGTTACCAAACAAGTACATGAATGACACTATTTGAGGCTTTGTGTGGGAGACTTTGCAATTCCCCATCATGTTGGGCAGAGTCTATGGAGAAGTTATTACTTGGACCCGATATGGTTAGGGAAACCTCTTGGAGGGTAGATTTGATTCGGAAAAGGATGAAGATGGCTCAAGAAAGACAGAAGTCGTATATGTATAAGCGGAGGAGTGACAAGGGTTTGAGGTTGGAAACTTAGTTTTTATCAAAGTATTCCCGCTTAGGAAGATGGTTGATTCGGATCAAATGGAAAGTTAGCCCCTAGATTTTTTGGACCATTTCCTATCACACAGAGAGTTGGGAAGATGGCTTACCAAGTAAGGCTGCCTGATAGGCTTGTAGGAATGGACAACGTTTTCCATTTTTCGCACTTTCAAAAGCGCTTACATGATTCGACGGAGGTTGTGGAGTCTAGTAAGTTGGTGGAGGTGGAGGTAGAAAGGGAAGCTTCTGTTCGGCGTATCCCCATGTTAGGAGAGACACTAAGCGACTAGGGAATAAGCAGGTTCCACTAGTGAAGGTGCAATGGGGAGATGATGTTATACACGCCACTTGAGAGGCAGAAGAGAAGATTTGTACTTCCTATCCTCATTTTTTGATAGTAAGTTTTAAAATTCCTTTTTCCATCTTTAGATTTGAATAGGTTCTTTCCTTTATTATCCTTTGGGAGGGTAGAACTTCGGATTTAACCTATGGATGGTAGGTTTTGATGTAAACATGTTAATGTAACATGTCATGAATGATGTATGCTAGTGGTTGTAAGTGTTTTCTAGTGGGTGCTAACGGACCCATATAGGTACATTAGGCAATATTACTCTATAGAGATCGGCCTAATTAGGACACTAGAGCATATGTATATGGATGTGTGTGCATTTTTATTTTATTTCCATGGTTGCTATAAATGGATGTTTAGCACATGAATGTTGCAATTGGATGATGTTTGTAGCATGCATATAGAATTACCAGCTATCATTAGAATTTTTTTGCATTCATTTGGATACATGGCATGAACATGATTGCATAAAAGAAGGTCAACTGAATAAGTGGATCACCCAATCTTTTGCATTAGCTAGTGACATTTACACCACACTAATTGCATAAGTATCATAAAATTGCATTAAAAAAAACTTAAGGACAATGGATAAATGGTTGATGATTGAGTAGTTGGTTGTAGAATTCGATGAAAACATTTAATATGTCCTGTTATCCTTAGAGATTTCGGGGATGAAATTCCTTAAAGTGGAGAAATGTAACAACCCAAAATTTAACCCGTAATAATTAGTTCGTTAATTGACTAAATAATATAATAACCTTGTGAAATTATTAGAATTGAGCCACGGAAATTGCACCATTGTGTTCATGGTAATTTTCTGGTCAATTTCCATATATAGAATGTCAGAAACCGAGCAAATTTGACCAAGTTATAAAATAAAAAAAATAAGCAAAATACACACACACACACACATACATACATACATATACATATACATATACATATACATATACATATACATATACATATACATATACATATACATATACATACATACATATACATATACATACATACATATACATATACATACATACATACATACATATACATACATACATACATATACATACATACATACATATATATATATATATATATAGGCAAGTCAACCTAGGCACTAAGACGATCGACCCGCCACTGTTATATATGAACGAACGAACGTTCATTCGTTCGAATGTTCTAGAGCCTATTGTGACGTGTTTTGCATTCTTATTTTAATCTGGTCCCTCCATCTTTGCATCCGATGGCTCATGTTCAGCCTATGACGTGGTTGCATCCTATTCAATCCTCAAATCCAATGGTATGAGATCCACTTCTACCCCTATTAATAGACCCCAAGACCTAACACCTTTTCTCATTTTAGGTTTCTCTAATTGGGTTCACCTTTCTAGGAAGGACTCTAAACAGAATAATTTTTCCAAAGAAGAAAATCGTTATAAATTAAATTATTTTACAACACAAAGTGGATCCAAGAAGATCACAGAAAGAGTTTGGACCGAAAGTGAGTGATTGTAATTATTTTAAAGATTTCTTTAAGTGATTTAAAAAAATAGGATTTCCAATAGTTGTAGTTTACCATGATTTTTGGAATAGCCTTTTTAGTAGTTTATTTACAGCCTTTAGAACTATTTTCAGTCTATTTCCTTTCAGTTATTCTTTTCAGTAATTTTAAGTTTAATTCCGTTCTGTTTATTTACAGTTTATTTATAGTATTTTAGTTTATTTACTATTATTTATACGTTATTTATATCTTTCTACACTTTGGATTTCCTTATATTTTCATTTTTCTTTTATTCCTCATTCTTCTTCGCGTATGGCTTAGAATAGGATTAACACGAACGTGGACTAAATTGTATGAAAACTGAAATAATGGAATATATGATGTAAATTTCAAAGATTGTAATATAAATGGAATTGGATAGAAATTACGCCTAATTATGACGTAAATTGGACTGAATTAAAAAGATTGGCCTAGTTATAACATAGAATTATGAATAAAAATAGTAGAAGATGAAAGAAGCTTATTATCACACTTAGACCTTGGTTTAAGTAATAAGCATGATTATAACGTAGGTTATAATAAGAAAAAGTACAGAATAAGGCTTATTTTATGACTTAGGCGAAATTAATAAGCACGGATAATAGAGAAAATGTAAAGGCTTATTTAAATAATTTACCTAAGTTAATAAGAAAAATGAAAGTAGGACTTTTACCAAATGGAATTCCCTATTAGACAAAACGGTGGTCTCACATTAACCTGAAGTAAGACGAGGGCACGCTTATGCTAAAAATGGTAGTAATTTGTCAATTAGAAGCCCAAATCACGGGGGATTTGGATAAGGGGTGCAACTAGATATTGTTTGGATGATGGGCCAGTACCAACAATATTTTTCCTATTTTCTGTGGACACATGGTGATCTCACGATTGCCTGAAGTTTGATGAGGGGCACGCTTATGCTAGAGTTGAGGTAATAAGAAGACCTAACAGGTGGAGCAAAAGGTAGCATGGGAATGGCGATAGTTACATGTGCGACTTCCATTTGGGTGCTCAGTAATGGCTATGAGTTCTAAGCACTTAGTTTGGGTGCCTTTCATAGACGACATTACCTACTATGTAGGGAGCTATATATGTTGTCTGGTCCACAGTAACATTCAGTGTAGGGAGATATATATAGTATCTGGTCCATAGTAAATAAATGCCTTATGTGTAGGGAGCTATATATGTCATCTGGTCCACAGTAACATTATGTGCAGGGAGTTATATGGAAGCTGGTCTGCGGAAAGGTTCTATAGAGTAGCAGGCCGATCAAAGAGGGTAGGATCAGGGTTACATCCTAATTACAAGATTAGGAATTCAGCCTAATCAAAGCAGAAATCAAGGGCAAGTGCAAATAATCAAATTAACTTATCTTATAAATTAAGCAATATTTAATCGAGCTTATTTCCAGTTAATTTCTTTCCTACTTCTTTTGTTATCCTTATTTATACTAGAACTATTATAGAGTCTATTACTTTTATCTTGCTTAAAGACTCTAGTAATTACTATCATTCATTAGACTTTTAGTCTGACCACTCCTCTGTTTCACCCTTTCCCCCCATAGGCAACCAAGGAAGAAGTCTGTAGATTGCTGCTGTGTGGAGTTTTCTTGGAGGAGACAACTACTATGTCCTTTTTTTATTTTTAGCTCCTGTTCTTTCCACGTATTGGCCTATTATGAGGGATATTATGTACTCTGATTTTGAGACTATGAGTTTTTGTTTCACGAGACGTATTGGATTTTCAGACATGTATGTGGTAATTGGTATTTGACTTATTTATTAAGTAATTATGAAGTTTTGTTTTAATTAAGTTATTATTTTAAGTTTCCACTGTTTTTTTTGTCTTGTGAATCTTAATCTCTGTTAGCTTTAGTTATACCTACAATGCACCATGCCTTTTAATGTATCCTTTAGGGTATATCAAGAGGTGTGGGGTGTTGCAACTTGGTTGTTTATTTAACACTCTTGGACGATGAAAAGTGTTTGACCTTGAACAAACTATGAGTTTGGTTGCTATGGATATTTGATAGTTTCCATTTTTGCATATAATGGTAGAACTTCTTTTGTTACGTATGATTATTATAAATATTGTATGTTGCTTGCACTATTAATTAAAACAACTAATATATATTCTTTTACGTAATTTTAACTCTTTTGGATTGTATAAGTAAAATACAGGTTTATGAAAGCAATAGCTACTGCTTTTGGTTTCATAAATTAAGTTGTTTGCCCGAGAAATAGGTACTTTTTCGGATTATGGTTTTGCAACGATATTTCAATTGTTTTTCCCATGGTTTGGGTGTTTTATTTTTGAAATATGATGCATATATATTGAAATTATTGATATTATTATTTTTCCAACCTAACTGCACAAAGGAGACTCTGTCGAAGTTTTTCATGAATTTAGGACTTAGAAATTTTTTGTGAAATTGAAAATATTTTCAAACTTTCATTAAACTTGAATATGAAAGATTTAATTAATTATAAGTTGATATATTTTATCTAAAATAATTAATTATGTAAGTTTAAAGTGTTTATAGATTGATTATTCTAAGGAAAAAATATATTAGTTTTATCCCTTCTTGTTCCTTTTCGAGGATGAAAAGTTTTGAGTAGGGGAGAATGTAATAACCCGTAAATTTGGATAATTAAAACTATTAAATTAAATAGTTTTTTGAAATTTAATATTGTGAGAAATTAAAATTTATGATTTATTATTTAAGAAATAATAAGAATATGATTTAATAATGTTGTTTGAATGCTATTAATAACTATTTAATGTAATTTCAATCAGTTGAAATAAATTTTAGGTTAATTAGACTATAATTGTAAATAATGAAATAAATTAAATGATCTATGTAATGGTGAGATTGTATGTAATTGATTGAATCTGGTTAATATAGAATATGAAATTGGTGATGTGGTAAGTAGTCATAATCTTTGTTTGTAAACAATAAATTTATAAATGTGATAAAATTACGTAAAAGTAACAATTGTTCATTTCTCATCTCATTATTTAACATGTTTGGAATTAATTTGGAAATCAACGAAAATTTATATAATTAATTATTACAATTAATATGGTAAAAGATGTTAACGGTAAAATAATGAACGTAATAAAATGTAAACTTATGTTTATATAATTCATAGGGTATTGTTGATTGAATAATAAGGATGATAACATAGGTTTGAATATAATTGGATGAGAATTGGATGCATATTTGATGACATGAATTGGATAATAAAGGAAATTGTAAACGACGATAAATGCATATTTTTTTTAAGGAAAATAAAATACAAGATTTAAATGGTGACATACCAAGTTGATTTCAAATAACAGAATGAGGTAAAACAATTAAGTGAAAAGTGATGGATGTCTTTTGTTTATGCAATGAACATTAAACTGTTTAATAACGACAATAGGAGTTAAAAATATGTTAGTAACAATAAACTAAAAATTTGTAACCACCATTTAATTTGAAATATACATATTGAATTGATTGGCATTTAACCTTTTAAATATGACAAGCGGAAACAAATTAATATTGCATTAATTGATATTACATCTTTTAATTAAGATAAAGCGTAACGATCCATAACTTTTAACAACTTCAAAATGGCAGTATTTTGAATTGAAATAAAAATTAAATTTGAAATTTAAAAAAATAATTGAATTTGTGATGTTGACTGTTTTATTTGACCAAATTTAATAGAATAATTTTTTTTGTGAAGTTTCAAATTTTGGTCTAACTTAGTCAAAGTTTGACTTTTGGTTGGAAAATTAAATTTTGAATTTTTAAATTTTATTCTTTTTATATGTTACTAGATTGAATTCTAATCTTCAGTCCATTTTTCATTTTGTCAAAATTAAATTCCTATTGCCTAAAAATATAAATTACTGTGAAAAATTGATAAATTTGTAGTGTATATTTGTGATCTTTTTTGGCTAAATCTTATTCGGTTTGTTTTAGACTAATGGACTCCTTAGTAAACTAAGATACCTTAGGAACACTAAGAGACTTTGGACCCTTCCTTTTCCTACCTATTTCAACTTCTATTTGCTATCTGACTAATACCAAATAACTACATAAACTCCTCATTTAAGAAACTTTCTGCGTACTCTTCTTCTTCTTCCTCAAATCTACAGAAAACTCCAAACCCTAAAACTTCTAAATCTCTAAATCAAATTTCATCCTTCCTCCTTCAAAACCTAGCCTACCTCTCTCTCCTTGTTGCCGCCCTTTATCACCAATTCCGATCATCTCCCCCCTCCTCTCGACCACCATCCACCAACCCATGGCTAAAGCCCCATCTTCCTTCTCTTCTTTCTTATTTTCCTTACGTTTTCTCATTCCCTAATTTCCCTCTTTCTTCCCCTTATTTCCAAGGCTTCCATATTCCACTAAACTACTCCAAATCAAATATATTTTTGCGTAACCATGTATAATTTCAATGGCAACAACTTTATTATTGAACCCTTCTTTCCATTCCAAGTATTTCTATATCAAAAACTCCATTTTTAAAGTCTTTTCTCGGCTCCAGTTTTGGCAGAAAATACCCCATATTGTATCAACCATATCTCCTTCAGGACAGAACCAAATTACGTGATTCCTTTTTCCAAACCTTTTATTTTTCCAGTGACTTCAACTTTCTTTTAGATTAGTTTTTCAAATTCTTTAATTTGCTATGCTAAAAACTCAACTTTTTCGGAATTTTTTTTGAACTTAGCTTTTCAACTCAGAAAATACCTCTGCTTGTTTTTACCATAACTTCCTCAGGACAGAAGCTTTTTGAGTGATTCTTTTTAAGTGAAGAGAAATTTTTTTGCAACAACTTTCTAATTAATCACTTTTATAGATTCAGTAAAATTCTAGTCCGAATATTTTCTTAAAGATGATATAGTTTTAAGTTTGTCCGTAGTTCGGACCTTGGGTTGTTTGGAAGTTGGAAATAATTGAAACTTATGTATTGATTTGTGTTCGGGTCTAAGATTTATTGAATTTTTTTCGTATTTGGATCTATGCTAGGAATCTCCATATTACTCCATTTTTATTATCACCTTCGTAGCCACGAAAGGTGAGCAATCACTCACCACTGATATTTTTATATTAGCGAATTGATAGCATGTGAAAAGTTATCGAAATCTTGTATTAGTTAGGATTTTATTTAGTTAAATTCATATGATATAAATTAATTTATATGTCCATTTTGACATATAAAATGACACATATTTGACACATATTGGACATGAAAAAATGACCCACCTATGCTATGCAAATTGATGATTGCTATGTAATTTGTTGTGACATATGCCATGTTATTTTAATGTAAATCGCCTACCAAGTTCCTTGTGTATATGTCATGTTATATATTTATATGTTATGTTAGTGTATGGCATGTTAGAATTGGAAATATTCACTTATGTTGTTTATGATAGTGACACATGCGATATGTTAGTTAGGCATGCATATATAAATACATATTCAATTGTTAATTATGCACATATGTTGGTCATTGGCATGATATTTTATTTCTGTTATTATTTTATTGTTCTCACACTACAAGTTCCATGATAATTAGGAAGTCACTTTGGGTTGAAAAGATATATACCCAATATAAAACCACTTTGGGTTTAAATAAATCGATTTAGAAATTGAATTGAAATATTGTAAGTTTAAATTAATGTTGAATTTGAAATTATGAAATTGAAATTTAATTGATTTAATGAAAAGTTTAATTGGATTTTTTAAACTTGTTGTTTGATTTTAACTTAATAGGTTTAAGTGAAAAATTGAAATCTGAAGTTGAATTTAATAATGAATCGATTGGAAACGAACATGAAAAATCAGTATTGGAACCGAATCAATTTATAGTGTGAAAGATGATGTTTATTTAAACCTAAGCATTTCACTTATTGAGTTATCTGTACATTTCACTTGAGATGACTTACTTACATAAGAATGTTAATCCTGACTCGAGTGTTTTTGTTTTACTTTGCGCTCGGGTCCAACTGAATATTTTAGTTTAGCGAAGACACTTATTTATGAAGACGAAGTTGGAGTCGAGGACCATATCTACTACTATTATAGCAATTTTCTATTCTACCTAAAAAATGTAAATTTTGATTTTGTTGAAAATACCTTCATGTACTGTTTATGTATATATTTTGTGTATTATACTTTATCCTTCCACTGCGAGATTCTGTATTTTGTTCTTTTGAATCTTATTTCATTTGAACAATCCCATTAATAATATGTCTTTTAATAATTTGAGTTAGACATGTGTGTTTTATTGTCGACTTAAACTATCCAAAAAGGTGGGTTGTTACACATATCGACAATATTACATCAATATTTGACATAAATATCTATGAAAGTAATCAAGTGTCATCGTTAAGTAAAAACAAATTAATATCTCATATTACAGTACCTGTCTAAACAATATATGCCAATTTTATACCAACAAATCTCTAAGCATTTTAACAACTATTTAAAGTGTCAAAAATTAGATATTCATATATTTTATTATCGTCGTAATTTGTTCAGTTTGCTAAAAATATGTCGATATCTCCCTAATATTATCCCAATACTTTAAAATATCGCATTAGCTCCTAACGAACATCTTACCGATAGCGATATTAACTATTTAGATGTATACATATAACAAATATTTTTATAATAATATAAAAGAATTTTCCGCAACCTTTAATAAAAGGATATTTTTGAAATAACTCATTCTACCAAGTTGTGTAATACACATGATCCAACATCAATAATATAAAATACAAAACTAACGATCCTCAAAGTGTGAATTTAGAGATTTTAGGCCCCATTCATGGACCCGGAAAATGCTTTAGTGCTTGATATTTTTTATGTCGTACATATTTGAGATAAGTCCAACATAATGTTACATTTTATTTTCCTTCAATAACGTTTGGAAGGAGAAATTAAAGCAGTCGCGAAGGATGTAATATGTATGTCGAATATAACACACTTATTGTTAATCAATGGAAAATTTATGGAACTGGAAAACCATTGAAAAATTTCAAAATTAAAATAACCGCAAGTGCGTGGTGTATGAATGTAGCACATGGCAAATACGGGTCGATCCGTAGGGAATTTATGATTTCAAAATTCTATTCAATCAAATTATACCGAAGTAGAGAGTGAATAGCTAGAAATGTAAGAAACTAACAAAAACTATCAAAAGAAAAACAGATAAAAATATGAGAGTTAAATGACAATTTAGAGATAAATGCACTCTCTAGATCGTATAATTCAACAATTATTGAAATTATGATGTGTTTTTTTGGTCATAAGTGAGTTTAAATGATGTGCTTTTGTCTTAAGTATGGCTCATTTATGCTATAAATTAGCTCAACGTAAGCCATCAAACTATAACACAACCTTTAAACCATTTACTAACTCTCATGTAAATGAAAACAAAGTTGCAAATGAAATCTATTATAAGTATGGCCTATTAACTATTAATTATAAATATAGACCATCAAATCTGAATTTCAAATCACTTTCTTATGCCATGATCATATTTTGATGAAGAGGCATTTGTGTTAGTGATTGTTTAAGCATAGCCTATTTGGTGTCAACGATATAGGCTATCAAATTCAAAACAAAAACAACAAATTAAACCACTTCAAGCATTGTCGTTAAGCACAAAAAGAGAGCTATAATTATCAAAATGTTGAACCTACATGATTAGAGGCTTCATTACCCCTAAATTGAAGGGATTAGCCTATCATGTTTGTTATCAAAACAACAAATATAGCTTGAAACATGAAAGAAAAAGAAAAGAAAAAAGAGAGCAAAGTAAAGAAAAGAAAAAACTATTCTACTTGCATGAAAAATAAATCTCCACTACTAACATGAAAGTAAATAAATAAAAGAAGCCTGTAAAAGAAAGAGAACACTATTTAACATTGCATAAAAAAATGAAAGTTACATGAAGTAAAAATGGCTAAGTAGGCATAAAAAGAAAAGAGGAGCTTTCTTTTATTTTGAGCCTAAAACTCATGAAGAGGAAGAGGAGGGTTACATGAAACATAAGGGGTATATATACGTGTGTTAAACCTTAATTCATATTTTTGGGGAATGCCCAAAATACCCTTGAGAACGTGTGGAGGCCAAGTAATCATTAGCTTCTACTCATCATTTAAGTGTACATGAAGTCATTAATTCCATAAGCATGTGCATTAGCCTCTAATTTATAGATTAAGGCGGTGGATATGTGGGGTCCACCATGTTCTTCACTTTGAATTATTTTCATCTTCATTCTTTTGTATTCATTTTGTGCACGCATGTGTCTTCGAGAAACCACTCCTATTTGAGATCAAATTCCTACACAAATATATATAAATTTCCAATTAATTTTTCTCGGACAAATATATGCACACAAATGACCGTTTTGCCCTTATATGAAGATGAACATATGACAATTTGAAAATAATTTTAATTTGGTTTAAATAAGTTTAAATACCCAATATGATTATTTATTCAATTTAAATAGATTAAAAATGGTGATAAAAGTATGCACATTTACGAGCACGTCAAATACCCCCACATTTATCTTTTTATTCGTCCTCGAATAAAGAAAAACTAAGATAAATCCATTTTCGTAGAGTGCATGATTGCATTGAGCGTATGCAACAAGCCGTTCAACCTCTGTGTCCCAAGTAGGACGAATGTTGTCTCGTGAGGGTTTTCAGCGGATACTACCCACAAAATCCAAACACAGGATGAAAATATTTATAAAATACAAGATTTATTTACAATGGGATGAATGCAAGTTTTTGGAAATATTTACAAATGGAATATTACTTTTAAATTGACACAAATAAGTTAAATATAGGTTTGGGCCATTATCTTGAAAATTTATATCATTTATTCGTCAAAATTTCCAACAAAAATCAAGTTATCATAACAAATAGACAATAGTTTAACTCGTTGTTTCGGTTAATAACACAGTGTAACTATGAAATTGATCCTTAGTTGATTATCAAAGTTTATCAAAGTGGCATTTTCATTTCTATTCAATAACAAATCAAATCAAATAAGTAAAAATAGTGCTAGGATTTCAATTGCTTGCTCTCTCATTATTTGCAAGAAAAATTACACATCTAGCTCAGGTAAACTGAGGCCATATATACCACCCATGCACTACCTTTCAGGCTTATGTGAGGGGAGTACAGAGCATGGCGAATGCACACACTTTTGTGCATATACCTATCGACCGTAGGTGGTTTTTATCGAGTCTGTTTTTTTACATGTGTTCCATACATGCATAAACGTAAGGACTTTTAAACGAGTATGAAAGAACATAATCAAAGATTCCAAGTAATTCACCCATGCATAACCGTGAGGACTTTTAAATGAGAGTGAATACTTTGGATGTTATTATTTTTTATTTTTTAAGAGAGAGAGAGTTTTGCAAAATCATCTTAGCATCATTTAACGTAGAAGACAAAAAAATGTTATATCTTTACTTTAAATCAACCACTTTTTAAAACAAAGATTTTCAATTAGGATGTATTTCATAATTAACATATGTGAATCTTCCTACATACCAGTTAAACCATTGTTATCTGTAATCAAACTTCATTTTTATTTTTGTTAAGATAAATAAACTTTCAAAATTTTCAATTTAATAAGCCAAAACCATATATTTATCTTATAGTGTTTCTTTAAAAATAAATCAAAATGCTTTTGTTTTGTTTTTTTGGGTTTGAAAAGAAAATGTAAAGTAAACTATGAAAAATCAAAAAAGAAGGCGAGTCTTCCCCCATACTTGATTTTTACTATGTACCCATAGTCAACCCAAGTGAAAGGAACGTTTATTATTATTTACATGAAAATGAGATGTATTTACACGACATCAGAAAGTATGCCGTTAAAGAGTAAAGGACCAGGCTTTCAAAAACTGATTCATTTTTCTCACCAAGTATACGAGACACAGCTTAAGCATGGAAAACCAAATTGTAAAAGATTTCAAAATTGAATGTTGATTTGAAAAAACAAATGTCATTTTATTAAAAATCGTACGAGTTGTCTTATTTTCGATGATTTTCGGGGTTGATAAAACAATTGATAAAACAATCATTGAAAACATTTTCAAAGTTATTGATTTATAAATCAAAATGGTGATTTTCATCTTCCCCGTTGGAATTTAACAACTCATCTTCAAAAAGACCATAGAAATCGTGTTCAATAAATTCGTCTTCCTTTATTGTATATATCAATTTCGAAATCCAAAGTTGCTGTATTCAAATTTTCAAAATTGAGAAATGGAAGGTCGAATTTCAAATTTGGCTCCACACCCTCAAAAGAATTGAAGTCCAACTTAATTACCCTTTTTTCAACAACTTCATTAAGATCATCATTTTCAGTTTCAAAAGTTATTGTTTGAAAATTGTTGATTGTGGTAAAAGATGATTATCGTTTAACTCATCAAACGTTGGAATTTGATTTTGTTTTTCATGTTGTTTCATATATGTTTCAAACAACGAATTAGTGTGATCATTGTAAATTTCGTTCATTTGCTCAATAAAATCCAATTTATAGTTATTAACTTGAGAATTTTCACTCGTATCGTAATCAAGATTATTCCCATTGCCAAAATTATTTGAAAAGTGGATCACATTTTCATTTTGATTTTGAAATTCATTTTGGAGTTCAAAATTGAATTGGCATAGGTTATCATAGAAATCGTTTAAATTTTGAATTGAAAACTTTGACTCGAGTTAACGTAGAAATACGAATTACACAAATCATTTACCATTTGATTTTGTTGTGTAGAGATTTCAAGTAAAGACGAAATGTTATTTTCAGGATTTGAGAGTTGCTCGTTATTTTGAAAATTTTGTATTTTGAAATTTGAAACGCTTAAACAATATATGGTGTTAAAATATCCATACGAATTTGGAGTGAAATCATATGAATTATATTGATTTTCACAACTGTTATAAAAGTCATGTAAGTGGGGAAACATGGACATTTTCGAGAATGTTTTCGTTTTTTTATAAAGGAAAAATATTTACAAATAATAGAATTTATTTTCCAAAATGGATTTTTTTTTTGTTTTGGTTTTGGATTTTCAATTTTTTTTGAAAAGATTTTATATTTTTTTTCTAATTGACTTTTGAAATTTCAAAGGAAAAGGATTAAAATTTTCAAAGAAAAAGAAAAGGATATTTACAGTTTTTTTAGTTTTGGATCTTTGAATTTTTTTTGTTTTTTTAGATATGTATAAACTAATGTAACTAAATGAATGCAAAGGTTAATTGCAAATGGTTTATCCTAAGTTAACCCAAAATTGTATAATCACACTCTGTCTTCAGTCAACAAGATAGTTCTCAGCCAGGTAACGTGCATGATTTATCGGTGCACCACGAATCACTATAGCAATGCAGCCGAAGGTTTAAGTACCTTCAGAGGAACAACCACTATAATATTTACGAATCGCCATAATATTTATAAATGGTTATTACTCTGTCGTAGTCTAGACACCAAGAAATTAAATTGTTCAAAGAAGACAATTGTCAATATACAATTAAGTGTCATCATGTCTAACCGTTATTATTAACAAAAATCTAAGATGAAATGCAAAACTGAAATTAAATGTGTATTAATAATGCAGCTACGAATGGATTTTTTTTTTCTTCAATTTTTTTTAAATGCAAGCAAAGAAAAATGCAATTCATATAAAACTAGAGATGGAACCAGCAATTTTTTTTCAAGCAAGTAAGCAGTTATTATTTTTTTGACAAGTCAAGTAGAGCAAGTGACTCTTTCAATCTGCTTTGGCAACCTGAAAATAAAAACAAGATACATATACAGTTTTTTTTCGTATCAAAGAAAAGCCAAACAAATGAAAACAAAGTAAATTGAAATTTATTGTTTTTTTTCTAAATTAGGATGGAACTTGAAAAATTAAACAAAACAAATCCAAATTTATTTTTTTCTAAATAGAAAAGAAGTAACTTTAATAAAGGAAAATCAAAATCTAAGGAATTTAGAAAAGATGTTAGAAAACAAAAGCAATTTTTTTTATTCAAGTGAGAATGAAAGACTTTTTTTTGACAAAACAAAACAATATTAAAAGAAAAAAAATTTAAGAAAAAAACAGAGGAACAGAACAAAACCAATTTCCTTTTTTTTTATTATAAAGAGAGAACTAAATAAGCAAAATAGCAACTTAAACAAATTAGACTTTAACAAAAAAATTCTGGCCCAAAAGGAAAGGCCCAAACCCAAATTATCTCTGATAAAAAGAAACTCTCAACGCACTTGAATGCATTAAAATGCGGTTATCTCTGATACCACAAACTAACAATTTCGATCTTCACTTAAACACACTTATCAAATCTCAATTCACAATCGAAATTCGACTTAAATCCCAATTTCTAGAGGAAGGGAGGCCATTCAATGATCGAAGAGGGGAGTTAATGCTCGCGATTGGGTTTTTGCTGTGGATTAGTTGGTCGAGTTCTTAAGATGAAGGTTGTAGGCGATTCGAGGGGATTGTGGATTTCAGTTGTTTGTCTGGAATTAGGAGTTGATTTGGTGATGGCGGTGATCGCAGCGAAGTCTAGGCGGGTTTTCCTGTTCGTGGTTTGTAATGTGAAGCTGGGTTTGGCAGGCGATTCTAGGTGTTTGCAGTAGTATTCGAATTGCGGTGGAGTTTGGTATGGTTTATGAAGTGATGCTTTAGTCGTTCTGTGATGGGGGGAGACTGAAAGTGGACTGTGTAGCTGATGACTGTCGGAGACACTCGGTAGGCGGTGGATGATCTGTGAATGGTGATCTGTGCCAAGATTGTTGTGAAGGATTGTTATTTGAAGCTGCAGTTGTTTGAAGCAGTGGAGATGGGTATGCAAGGGTTGGGGGAACAGTCAGTAAGCAAAGGTTGCGGGTGGTTCAGTGAAATGATGTGGTGGTATTTGGGTTTCGATCGTGAATTCGGGGATGTTTGGCGGTGGTATGTGGGGTGAAATGAAGTGGTTATGATGGTGCTTGACAGTGGTAATTTTTTTTTTTTTTTTTTTTTTTTGATGGTAGGAGAGGGGGTTTTGTGAGTGGTCGATTGAGTTGTTCTGCAGTGGTGGTTCAGCAGTAGTCTGGTGATGTGATCAAAGATTGAGGGTTAGGATATGCAGTGGTAAGTTGGAGGTTGATGTTTTGGCAGAGGGTGGTTTCTGGCAATTCAAGTGTGGATATGAAGTTCTCTGGTGGTTGAAGAGTGGTAGCAAGGCAAAGTTACAGTGGTGTTTGGGGGTTTTGGAGGAGTTGCTGTAGCTGCAGTATTGGCAGTGATTGGAATTGAGGTTGGCTGTTGTTTCTGAGCAGTAGTTGAAGGGGATGGCAGGGGAAATTGGTGTGTTGTTGATGATGGTTGACAACGATGGGGTGTGCGCAAGTATGCTGTGATAAGGGCGGTGACTGTTTTTAGATGTAGTTGAACAGAGAGTTGGGGACGACAGGGGGGTTATGGCCAGAGAAGGCCGGTGATAATTCACAATGCACTATGTCTGTTTTTTTTTGAATGTAAAAGGAAACAAAGAAAGAAAGAAAGAAAAAGAAAACTGTAAATGTAGATGCAAAATGAAATTGCAAATGTAAATTAATAAAAAAAAATTCTTTCAGAACTTTTTGTGTGTTTTTTTTTTTTTTCTTTTTTTATATGCAAATGCAAAAGCAAAGAGACTAGAAAACAAGCACACAATGTGCACAAACAAATAAAAACTAAATTCACACAAAAACACACAGCTAATTTTTTTTTTTTAAAATGCACTCAAACACACAAAACAAACACACGATAAAAATCAAAAGAAAAATAATTCGAACAATAGAAAATCAAAATCAAATTCAAATTCCCGGCAACGGCGTCAAAAACTTGTTAATCAACGAAAAATCTATGGAATCAGAAAACCGTCAAAGAATTTCAAAATTAAAATAACCGCAAGCCCACGGTGTACGAATGTAGCACATGGCGAATACGAGTCCATCCGTAGGGAATTGATGATTTTAAAATTCTATTCAATCAAATTATACCGAAGTCGAGAGAGAATAGCTAGAAATGTAAGAAACTAACAAAAACTAGCAAAAGAAAAATAGATAAAAATATGGGAGTTAAATAATAATTTAGAGATACATCCACTCTCTAGATCGTATAATTCAACAATTAATGAAATTATGATATCTTTTTTTGTCATAAGTGAGTTTAAATGATGTGTTTTTCATAAGTATAGCTCATTTGTGCTATTAATTAGCTCAACATAAGCCATCAAACTATAACATAACCTTTAAACTACTTACTAACTCTCATGAAAATGATAACAAAGTTGCAAATGAAATCTATTTAAGTATGGTCTACTAACTATTTATTAGATGTATAGACCATTAAATTTGAATTTAAATCACTTTCTTATATCATAATCATATTCTGATGAAGATGCATTTATGTTAGTGATTGTTTAAGCATAGCCTATTTGGTGTCAACAATATAGGTTATCAAATTCAAAACAAAAATAACAAATTAAACCACTTCAAGCATTGTCATTAAGCACAAAAAGAGAGCTATAATTATTAAATGTTGAAGCTACATGATTAGAGCCTTCATTACCCCTAAATTGAAGGGATTGGCTTCTCATATTTGTTATCAAAACAACAAATATAGCTTGCAACATGAAAGAAAAAGAAAAAGAAAAAGAGAGTAAAGAAAAGAAAAGAAAAAACTATTCTACTTGCATGAAAAATAAATCTACACTACCAACATGAAAGTAAATAAACAAAAGAAGCATGTAAAAGAAAGAGGGCACTAATTAACATTGCATAAAAAAAATGAAAGTCACATGAAGTAAAAATGGCTAAGTATGCATGAAAAGAAAAGAGGAGCTTTCTTTTATTTTGAGCCTAAAACTCATGAAAAGGAAGAGGAAGATTACATAAAACATAAGGGGTATGTATACATGTGTTAAACCCTAATTCATATTTTTGGGAAATGCCCAAAATATCCTTGAGAAAATGTGGAGGCCAAGTAACCATTAGCTTCTACTAATCATCATTTAAGTGTACATGAAGCCATTAATTCCATAAGCATGTGCATTAGCCTCTAATTTATACAATAAGGTGGTGGGTAGGTGGGGTCCTCCATGTTCTGCACTTTGAATTATTTCCTTCTTCATTCCTTTGTATTCATTTTGTGCATGCATGTGTCTTCATGAAACCACTCCTATTTGAGATCAAATTCCTACACAAATATATAAATTTCCAATTAATTTTTCTTGAAGAAATATATGCTTATAAATGACCGTTTTGCCTCTATATGAAGATGAATATGTGACAATTTGAAAATAATTTTAATTTGGTTTAAACAAGTTAAAGTACCCAGTATGATCATTTATTCAATTTAAATAGATTAAATATGGTGGTAAAAGTATGCACATTTACGTGCACATCACTTATGTGCGATGTATTTTTCCAAAATTTATATATCCTCCAAAATCAAATAGTTCAATACACTTAAACAATATATATAAAAAAAAAATTCTATTATCATCCCTTACAATAGTTTAATGGTTTCTTCTTCCATAATTCCACTACTTCCAACACTGAGGAAACCATCAGCGGTTTAAGAGCGAAACCAAAATATTTAGAGTTTCTTTTTTTTTTTGCACAAACTGAAGGCAGGTGAGAGAAAAAAGTATGATTTTGTTTTTTTGGGTCAAAGCTTATATCTAGCTACACTATGGCATAGAGTACGGACACATAGTTTTGGAGTCCAAATGTGATAATTACTTGAGATTGTGTAGATAATTTTGAGCGTCAATAAGTAGAAAAGTTAGCATTGTTAGTACCTTAGGCACTTGTTTTGATGATAAAAACTATATGACATTATATAAAATATAGATGCTAATGTTTTATCAAGATATATATAGCACATAGTTGTAAGGACCTAGATTTTCAGCCATTTGTTACGAGAGTAATTAACTAATTTTAAACATTGAAATATAAATTTTTGTAGGTCGAATAATTAAATTTCCTGATATTGGAGATATTTGAATATATAAATTTTGAAAGCTACACATAATTTTCAAAATTCTAATTTCTGGATATGATATATATGTATGTATGTATGTATGTATGTAGCTTCACCACTAAAAACTTATGATAAAAATATCCATTTATATGTATATATATACAAGCTTGATGATGGAAAATTTCAAACTTATGATGACTAAAATATATAAGTCTATATACATGTATATATGTTTATAAAAATAATATATATGTAAATATATAAAAATGTAAATATGTATATGGTAAAAGTATGTATATGTGAAAATATATGTATACACACAGATATATATATATATATATATATATATATATATATATATATA
Source organism: Allium cepa (assembly GCA_030765085.1). NCBI lineage: Eukaryota > Viridiplantae > Streptophyta > Magnoliopsida > Asparagales > Amaryllidaceae > Allium > Allium cepa. Next base: position 270,564,141 of record CM060937.1, read on the forward strand.
TATATATATGTAAATATATACATATGAAGAATCATCATGGCAAATATCAATTTAAGCCCACAAAACAAACAATCAAGTATACCATAAAATCAAATCACCCAAAAATCAAATCATCCATAATGTAATCAAATCGTCCCACATTCAAAAAAGAAAAAAGAAAAAAATATAACATTAATGAAGAACTCCGTACAATCTCAGCCACCGTATTGCCTCACTATATCTTGTCATTCTTCTATACATATATGGGGACGGGGTTTTTCTTGCTTAAGTTCATAATCATAAAAAGAAGATCTTCCATTAAAAATCAAAGAAAGAAGATCAAGTTGCTAAAACATTGAAGCAAAAATTTTTACAACTGTGTGTTCATATATTTTTACAAGTGAGTAAAACACTCTATTTTTGTTTACTGGATACTACATATTATATATATAACTATGATTTTTATTGAATCTGTGACGACCCGACTTTCTATGCCCAGAAAAACCGCTTCGTCTTGAAGAAAGAAAGGGGTGAGAAAATAGAAAAGATAGAGAAGAAAGAACAACAACATCAGAATCTCACAGCGGAACGAATAAATTATAATAATCACATAAGTATTTACATAATATACAACATCAATCAAAGTTATATAGATAACACATACCATACTAGACAGTTATAAACACCTTTCTAGTTAATCAATACAATACAACACAAGAAAATAACTCAGAGATACCAACACAGCGGAACTACATGTATATCTACAACGCTGAAGCCTCCTGCTCCATTGCTCCTCCAGAATTCGTCAAAGCTAACCTGAATCCCTTGGCTACCCGTAAAAATTTGGGTACCCGAGAGTTTATGAAAAACAGAAATAAACTCCGGGTCAGACATGGGTCTGGTATGAGTAACAGGTTAAAGTTGCTTAATTTTAAAAATCCTTTTGAAATAAAAAGTATCACGTAAGACTCCCCACACATAAACATGGGTAAGTTTTTACCTTACGCTAACCAAAACATTTGATAGGAAATTCTGTGATATTATAATAGGTCTAGGGTTTTCAAGTAAATAGAAAATAGCCGAAATTGTCACATCTATTAAATTTCATCCACTAGCCACAAAAGTGGGTAATACAATCAAAACCGTTGGCACTTATTGGATTATGGATTCCATACAATGGCAGGGCTACTGGGGTACCACCCGTCACAGTACGTGGCCTAGATCAACGTACCGAGGATCACTCCCGACCCCCTGCAACACAAGGCCGAAACCATTCCTTACTGAACAGTCCCGAACAAGATAACCCCGCAGATAGCCGTCGCTACTGCTCACTAAGCCGAAATAAAGGAACATCTAGGCAGGGGTATATCCTTGTCCTGCTTGGGCATGACCCACCTAACCTTGCTGCACCTCCCCTGTTTTAGCCATTCCCGGTTGATGAGGCTTGAGGCTACGATTACCTTTATAGAATACATTTCTTAGAATGCTCATCGCCCACCTGACGATGTGTTGAAAGCATTCAATCCATACAAGTTCGTTCCGGGTTCGAACGAAACCGAAGGCATTATCTCGTTACACTCATTTTGAAATCACCCTCAGAGTTAACGATGATAACCCTTGCATTTTGAATCTTCATCTTCACTTCAGATTCACGACCTATCGTTAAATTGGAAACGATGTGGTTTTCGGATGTTCCAAATGTGGAAATCCGATCCCGGTCTCATCGAAATCCAAAACGTGTCTTTTAAGGCCAAGTTGTCTATTTAGTCTTAACAGTTTAATTCAATATTATCAATATACACACAGATAGATAATTCACAATGTCACAATAGATAATCATATCATCGTCACATACAGATAATCAATATTATCATCCAAACAGATAATTAAATATTATCATACTTAAGCCAAGCATCCATATCACATGGATATTACTCATCTCATATCTGAGATCAAAATCATCGAATGAAATATCCATATCATTCATCCATAAGCAATGATTTATAAATCACAATCTATAATTAATTTAAAATGAATTAAATTAACTACGTCTATCCCTAATTAATTTAAAGTAAATTAAATTAATTACTTCATCTATAAATCTTACTTATACAACCATTAAATTAACTATAAATCAAATTAATTAATTATTCTCTAGATATTTATCTAGATTAAACACCTTTGATTAATCATCTTGTAATTACAATAAGTAATTAGTCTTTATTTAATTTCCCAAATTAATTATCCTAAATCATTTATAGTAATTAACATTTAATTACTTCATTTATTACCACATTTTTAATTATTTCTAAATTAAACTATTCTTAATTTGATCATTAATTACATTAATTAATGATCTCTAATTCAGATTTAAATTAAATTACTTTGTTTAATTTAATTACATTGAGTGATTAATCTTTAATTAAACACAATTATTAATCACCTTGATTAATATCAACCAGTAATTAACTACCCTTAATTACTTATTAACAAATTAACTACTCCATAATTAATTATCTCCATTAATTAATCCCTTGATTAATTACAAAAGTAATTATCCAAATTACTTTATTAACACATTATTTTTCACTGATTACATTCAGTAATAATCATTAATTACTTTCCCAAATAATCTTGCTTTATTAATACACTAAGTAATTATACTTATCAATTCATCAAATGATTTTCTTAAATTAATTAAACTAAATAATTAACTTAAATAAATCATTTTATCAAGATAAATTACAAAAAAAGTAATTAATCTCTAAATTTCTTTATCAAGTAATTACACTTAACAATTTACAATAGATTATCAGATGAATCTAATTAATTATCCAAAATTAATCACATATATTAATTAATTAATAATTCTTAGTTAATTATCTTCATTAATTAATAACATTTCTTAATCTACTTCTTACTTGATCTCTAATTATAAATTAATCTAAATTATTAATTTATAACTTAAATACATAAGTCATTTCTTAACTAACCTATCATTTAATTATTTTAAATATCTTAATTATCCCTAAAATAATTCATTTCTTTATTAATGACTTATTAATATTTAAGTATATTAGAACATTACATTTCAAATTTAAATTCAAAATTTCATTTTGAATTTAAGATTCAAAATGATTATTATTCAAACATTTACCAAATTTTAATTCAATTTAGAATCCTGTAAATAACATTAACTACTCATATATGGACTTATATAAGAAAGGCCCTTAAATTCAACTGCTTGAATCTTTATTTAAATTTAAACTTCCAAAAGACATTTATATTTTAAACTTGCAATTTCCAAGTTAAAACAATTTATTTAACTTCCATTCAAAAGAACTTTGTAAAAACCAATTCAAATATTTATTTGCAAACAAATACTTTTTAAAACGAACTATTTGAATTTAACTTTGCTTTGTACATTTAGATTTTAAATCTGATTTATTTTTCAGTTTTGAGTTCATTAGTTTAACTTTGAATTTAAAACTTGGGTTTTAACTTGCTTTTGAAAAACTTGATTTTTAATTCTTGATTTAAAAATCCAAATTCGTTTCTAAAACTTAGATTCAAAAGTTCACTTGAATCTATATTTTGAACTTTTAATTTCAAACACAATTTAAGTTTTGATTCATATTTTAAATTAAATTTAAAACCTGAAACTGTCAGGTTGTAAACCTGACAGGAAACCCATATTTGATTGTTTTAAACTTTATTTTTATTTAAATTTGAATTCAAAAGTAGATTTGAATTCATACTTCAACTAGATTTACACTTTATTTAATTCCATTATTTATTTATAAATAGGTTCCAATTGAATTTGTTTTAGAAACAATGCTGCTGCCAGGTTATACAAAAAAAATCTGGAAACAACCACTGACTCGAGAGAAACCAGACTTGCTTCAAGTCTCCCCTTCCTCTACTTCGTGTCAAACACTCGAATAAACTCGAGTCTCCCCGAGTTAAAACCCTGCACACGACCAAAGAACTCAACACACTTTAATGGCACGGTGCACGTGCACCGTGGCCCCAGGCACCTCCGGCCACCCCCACGAACCTTAACACGACGCCAACTACAAAGCCAGTCACGACCACGACCCCTAGTGCCACCACGGCACTCTAAAACGAAAGCGAGTTCGAAACACCAACTGGAAACCAAAAAAAACAACAGGTTCCTCTCGAAACCTGGAAACTCCACCGCACTCCAAACTCCGTCCACCAGAGCACCAGCACCACCGGCCACCACTTCGTCCATGACCGAGCTACTACCTTCCAGAGTTCCAACGAACTCGATCGCTCCTAGGCCACGCGACAAATCAAACATCACAGTACTGCCAAACTAGGTTTAGAAACTTAAAACTGCCACTGCCACCACCACCGTGATCTGCCACCACTTCAACCAATTTTCCCACCATCACCGATGGTTCTACTATCTTCTCTGGAAATTACAACCTCTCAGATCCTCGAGAACATCAACAACTCCTCAAATACTAATTCCCAGTAAAAACAGAACTACACATTCAATTTGCTATTAAAATTAGTGATTTCATTTTTAAAAATCATTATTTTGGTTAAGTATTCAGTTCGTAACCCTGAATCAATGAATTCGAATGTTTGAATTTCATCCAGAACTTAACTTCCTTGTTTATTTTTAGTTTCCAGGGAAATACACAATTTATTCCCGCTCAGATAAATTTCTAAACTTTGACAAATGATTAGACAATCAATTTTTGTTTATAAAATAAATTCTAACAATGACTTGATCCAGAGATAAAGGATTTTAAACTAAAGCTATAGTTTAAGAACTGGAAATATAGGTGTTTACAGATATTCACAAACATGTATACATCTTACATCCAAAAATGCACAGAAATTCACTAACATATATTCACACAAACCCACCTATTTCATACATAGATCATGTAATCCAGATTTATATATTTAAGCTTTTAAAAATAAATGTTACTCACCTTGCTTGTAAAAAAAAAATGAACAGAGCACCCTGGATATTGAAATAGCTCAAACTGTAAAAACTGGAGACTGTTTTGAACTTCCTGTTAAATTCATCTAGTTTTCTTATTATTGAAAAATGGTTTCAGTTTATATTTAAGTTTGCATAGAAATGAATAGACTTGCAATAAAATCTTCCTCTGGTTTGATATGTTTAGAATGAATTGGAAGATAAGTATATATAGAAAGATAAATTTGTATAGGGTAGGTGTTATCTGGGTTAAACACATGCAAGTACAAATATTGCTTTTGTTTGTATCAGGCCAGATCTTTGCATTAGGAGGCTGAGAGATTTTTAAAACAGTTCGAATTGACTGAATTGTTTGCTGATAATTTGAAACATTTAATGTTAATGTACTCAATGTTCCCTATTTAGCTAATTTAATCATTTCTTATGTATAGATATTTTAGTTAGCTTTCCACTTCTCTTCTCTAACCTGCATATGTTTAGATATTTTATTTTTTTTACTTTGTTAATTTGCTTGCTTTGTTTCCTTGCGCTTCTAAATTTCTTTTCAGACAACATACACATTTCTATTACAGGTTGACTACATTTTATTTCTTAACTTTGCTTTGTTAACTTTACTTTGCCATGTTTACTTTTCTTAGCCTTGTATACATTACTTACAAGTTACATAATCAATTACTTTTACACTTTGTTCTTACCTTGCTATTTTTACAGGGTATGCATAATTTACTTGCCTGGTTACTTTTATCATTTTGTCTTTTCTCTTAGTTTATTCTAGTTATTAAATATAAATTTTACTTATGTGCTAAGTTTTATTTCTAATACAAGTGCTTGTTATTATTACACTTATTATTTTAAACTTAAATTATCAATACTAAATTTACTTCTTATTATTTCAAACTTAGGTAAATCTTTGTTACAATACTTATTTTATTTATTTCTTTTCTCTTTTAAGTTCAAAGATATCTTATTATGTCATTTACTTATGTTAAATATAAATAAGATTTATTTTATTATAAACAAATTTTGAAAGATTCAATTTTATCTTCAAACCATAGTTTCTCCCAAATATAAGTATATATAATAGTTCCTATTTATATAAAAAATCTATTTGTAAAAATATTACATTATTGATATTGTTTGAATAAAACTCATTATTAAATTAAAAATAAATTTTCAAAAGAAACGAACTCTTTAAAATATAAATACTTATTTATCAAGCTATATTTTAAAAAAAACAAAACAAAACTTATAATTTAAACTCTAGGCTAAAATTTATTTCTAAACAAATTAAATTTATCTTGAGTATTTTTACGATCATATTATTATTTATTCAATATTAAATTTCCAAATTATTAAAAATAGTAGAATTAGGGAACATAGCTTTAATCTATTAAATCTAAAGACAAAACTTATCTATTTATAACATATACCAATATACACATATACACATAGAAACAATTTAAATTAGCTTTTAAAAGATAAATTATTAGTTAATTATTTATTTAAAAGAAGATTATTAAATCAATTCAAATTATTATTAACAAATATTATTAAATCAATTTAATTTTTAATGTCGATTATTGAATTGATATTGCCCCAAATTTTTCGGGATGTCACATTCCTCCCCCCTTAAAAGAATTTCGTCCCCGAAATTTAAAACAAAGGTAATTTAATAATCTAGTTAAAGATTTAAATTTTAAACACAAGCATATATTAACCATAAACTAACAACCATAACAACCAATTCATCCAATTAAACAAATCTAACTATCCATACAAGATTTCGGATAGAATTTTCTCGAGTTTTCCCAAGTATAGATACCGGGTTACTCGCTCTATAGAATCCAAACAAACAATACTACTAAGCTACAGAGCTTTCACTCATCTAAATCCACAAAACAAGACAGGATATCAGACTACAGACAAGTCTGAATCAACAATCAAAACTCCCTGAACTGCTGGTTCATAACCAGAGATAAATTTTACACGTACTCCCTCAGAGATACGTGAAACACAACGAATTCCAGTTATCCAAATTGTCAATTCGATCCGGAAGACCAACACTTATCCAGAATCAAATCTCTGACTTCGAAATCCAAAATCGTCCTTCTCTTATCCACAAAACTCTTCGGACGATCCTGGGCTTCCTTCATCCTTACTGATCAGCTCAACACTTGCTGATGCCCTTAGAAATAAACTGGTCCAAAAATAATCCAACAAATAATTTTTCAAGATCAACCAAAACTCAGAACACAAACTCTATTTCAAATCAGAAGACAGAACTCACTTCTCTTATCCAGAAAAGATTAAACAGGTGCACTCAAATCTGGCCTCAGATCCTGAAAAATTTCCTGTAGAACTCTCCAATCCAAACACTGCAATATCCAATTGCTTCCAAACTAAAACAGCTGCACCATGCTTCCACTGCGCCACTCTGACTGAATAGATGAAAATGCTGATGATGAACACAGATTGAACAACACAATCCAAAAATAAAGTTCACGTATCCAAAAATAAAACTCAGAAGTTCCTCCAAAATCCAAGCTGTTTCCCCCAAACTCAAAAATCATCCTATTACTAAACTGAACCATCAGTACCAGGCCTGAAATCCAGTCGACACCAAACTCAATCTTCAGATGCTGACCAAACTTTGACTTCCGGAAGACATCCATAAAAATTCACAAGAAAATACTCAAACCATCGCAAGTCACTTTTGCGATTGATCCAGCCTAATTCCAAAGATACTGCTCTCTCTTTACCAATCAGAACAGCTTACACTTATGTGGCCAACCCATTGAAGAAATGGAACTACTCTGCTGCTTCTGAAGTTATCTCAAGAAAAACTGCTAAGCCAGAAGACTTCCTAATCCAAAGCTCTTCGAGAAACTCGGACTCCAACCAAACAGAAACTCCCAGCTGAACACAGCCACAACACCGAAGCAGATACTCTTTCTTAACTTGTCCCAAAGAAACATCTTCGGAGACATCCATAATCACTGTGTCTCACCACACTACTACACCTTGATATATCAAGATATTACGACTTGCTTCTGTCCGATCGACAGATCCAAACTCTAGATCAACCAAACTTACACTTGAAAAATGAACTCCGAATCTTAACAGATCCTTCAAAGATTAATGAAATCCTCATACCACTCAAAGCTCACTCGAGACGGTATTAGGTCTACAGTCTCGACAAAGACACTTCCAACCTCAAACATTCAAATTCCAACCATTGGTAGTTGTGTTACACACACCACCACCCTATCTAACTTTATAGCTTATTGGAAAACCTGAACAGGTAACCCAACAAATAGGTAGGAATAAATAAATATATATATATATTAAAATTACAATACGCTCTCTCTGGAAAGAAATCACTCAAGAGCCTAGGTATTCACTCAACCTAGCGCTCTGATACCAACTGTGACGACCCGGCTTTCTGTGCCCAGAAAAACCGCTTCGTTTTGAAGAAAGAAAGGGGTGAGAAAATAGAAAAGATAGAGAAGAAAGAACAACAACATCAGAATCTCACAGCGGAACGAATAAATTATAATAATCACATAAGTATTTACATAATATACAACATCAATCAAAGTTATATAGATAATACATCCCATCCTAGACAGTTATAAACACTTGTCTAGTTAATCAATACAATACAACACAAGCAAATAACTCAGAGATACCAACACATCGGAACTACATGTATATCTACAACGCTGAAGCCTCCTGCTCCATTGCTCCTCCAGAATTCTTCAAAGCTAACCTGAATCCCTTGGCTACCCGTAAAAATTTGGGTACCCGAGAGTTTATGAAAAACAGAAATAAACTCCGGGTCAGACATGGGTCTGGTACGAGTAACAGGTTAAAGTTGCTTAATTTTAAAAATCCTTTTGAAATAAAAAGTATCACGTAAGACTCCCCACACATAAACATGGGTAAGTTTTTACCTTACGCCAACCAAAACATTTGATAGGAAATTCTGTGATATTATAATAGGTCTAGGGTTTTCAAGTAAATAGAAAATAGCCGAAATTGTTACATCTATTAAATTCCAGCCACTAGCCACAAAAGTGGGTAATACAATCAAAACCATTGGCACTTATTGGATTGTGGATGCCATACAATGGCAGGGCTACTGGGGTACCGCCCGTCACAGTACGTGGCCTAGATCAACGTACCGAGGATCACTCCCGACCCCCTGCAACACAAGACTAGAACCATTCCTTACTGAACAGTCCCAAACAAGATAACCCCGCAGATAGCTGTCGCTACTGCCCACTAAGTTGAAATAAAGGGACATCTAGGCAGGGGTATATCCTTGTCCTGCTTGGGCATGACCCACCTAACCTTACTGCACCTCCCCTGTTTTAGCCATTCCCGGTTGATGAGGCTTGAGGCTACGATTACCTTTATAGAATACATTTCTTAGAATGCTCATCGCCCACCTGATGATGTGTTGAAAGCATTCAATCCATACAAGTTCGTTCTGGGTTCGAACGAAACCGAAGGCATTATCTCGTTACACTCATTTTGGAATCACCCTCAGAGTTAACGACGATAACCCTTGCATTCTGAATCTTCATTTTCACTTCAGATTCACAACCTATCGTTAAATTGGAAATGATGTGGTTTTCGGATGTTCCAAATGTAGAAATCCGATCCCGGTCTCATCGAAATCCAAAACGTGTCTTTTAAGGCCAAGTTGTCTATTTAGTTTTAACAGTTTAATTCAATATTATCAATATACACACAGATAGATAATTCACAATGTCACAATAGATAATCATATCATCGTCACATACAGGTAATCAATATTATCATCCAAACAGATAATTAAATATTATCATACTTAAACCAAGCATCCATATCACATGGATATTACTCATCCCATATCTGAGATCAAAATCATCGAATGAAATATCCATATCATTCATCCATAAGCAATGATTTATAAATCACAATCTATAATTAATTTAAAATGAATTAAATTAACTACGTCTATCCCTAATTAATTTAAAGTAAATTAAATTAATTACTTCATCTATAAATCTTACTTATACAACCATTAAATTAACTATAAATCAAATTAATTAATTATTCTCTAGATATTTATCTAGATTAAACACCTTTGATTAATCATCTTCTAATTACAATAAGTAATTAGTCTTTATTTAATTTCCCAAATTAATCATCCTAAATCATTTATAGTAATTAACATTTAATTACTTCATTTATTACTACATATTTATTTATTTCTAAATTAAACTATTCTTAATTTGATCATTAATTACATTAATTAATGATCTCTAATTCAGATTTAAATTAAATTACTTTGTTTAATTTAATTACATTGAGTGATTAATCTTTAATTAAACACAATTATTAATCACCTTGATTAATATTAACCAGTAATTAACTACCCTTAATTACTTATTAACATATTAATTATTTCATAATTAATTATCTCCATTAATTAATCCCTTGATTAATTACAAAAGGAATTATCCAAATTACTTTATTAACACATTATTTTTCACTGATTACATTCAGTAATAATCATTAATTACTTTCCCAAATAATCATGCTTTATTAATACACTAAGTAATTATACTTATCAATTCATCAAATGATTTTCTTAAATTAATTAAACTAAATAATTAACTTAAATAAATCATTTTATCAAGATAAATTACAAATAAGTAATTAATCTCTAAATTTCTTTATCAAGTAATTACACTTAACAATTTACAATAGATTATCAAATGAATCTAATTAATTGTCCAAAATTAATCACATATATTAATTAATTAATAATTCTTAGTTAATTATCTTCATTAATTAATAACATTTCTTAATCTACTTCTTACTTGGTCTCTAATTATAAATTAATCTAAATTATTAATTTATAACTTAAATACATAAGTCATTTCTTAATTAACCTATCATTTAATTATTTTAAATATCTTAATTATCCCTAAAATAATTCATTTCTTTATTAATGACTTATTAATATTTAAGTATATTAGAACATTACATTTCAAATTTAAATTCAAAATTTCATTTTGAATTTAAGATTCAAAATGATTATTATTCAAACAGTTACAAAATTTTAATTCAATTTAGAATCCTGTAAATAACATTAACTACTCATATATGGACTTATATAAGAAAGGCCCTTAAATTCAACTGCTTGAATCTTTATTTAAATTTAAACTTCCAAAAGACATTTATATTTTAAACTTGCAATTTCCAAGTTAAAACAATTTATTCAACTTCCATTCAAAAGAACTTTGTAAAAACCAATTCAAATATTTATTTGGAAACAAACACTTTTTAAAACGAACTATTTGAATTTAACTTTGCATTATACATTTAGATTTTAAATCTGATTTATTTTTCAGTTTTGAGTTCATTAGTTTAAATTTGAATTTAAAACTTGGGTTTTAACTTGCTTTTGAAAAACTTGATTTTTAATTCCTGATTTAAAAATCCAAATTCGTTTCTAAAACTTAGATTCAAAAGTTCACTTGAATCTATATTTTGAACTTTTAATTTCAAACACAATTTAAGTTTTGATTCATATTTTAAATTAAATTTAAAACCTGAAACTGTCAGGTTGTAAACCTGACAGGAAACCCATATTTGATTGTTTTAAACTTTATTTTTATTTAAATTTGAATTCAAAAGTAGATTTGAATTCATACTTCAACTAAATTTACACTTTATTTAATTCCATCATTTATTTATAAATAGGTTCCAATTGAATTTGTTTTAGAAACAATGCTGCTGCCAGGTTATACAAAAAAAATCTGGAAACAACCACTGACTCGAGAGAAACCAGACTTGCTTCGAGTCACCCCTTCCTCTACTTCGTGTCAAACACTCGAATAAACTCGAGTCTCCCCGAGTTAAAACCCTGCACACGACCAAAGAACTCAACACACTTTAATGGCACGGTGCACGTGCACCGTGGCCCCAGCCACCTCCGACCACCCCCACGAACCTTAACACGACGCCAACTACCGCCAGTCACGACCACGACCCACTAGTGCCACCACGGCACTCTGAAACGAAAGCGAGTTCGAAACACCACCTGGAAACCAAAAAAAAAAAAAACAGGTTCCTCTCGAAACCTGGAAACTCCACCGCACTCCAAACTCCGTCCACCAGAGCACCAGCACCACCACTTCGTCCATGACTGAGCTACTACCTTCCAGAGTTCCAGCGAACTCGATCTGTAACAACCCGCATATTTGTCGATTTTTATATTTAAATATTTTATTTAAATATTTTATCGATACTCGGAATTTAGTCCGAAAAGCTACTTTTTGCATACGGTCGAATTAGGACTCGGGACCACTCCCATTGAGTTTAAAATGCCGTTTGCGACCTTTTTGAGTATAAGCTTCGATATGTTTGGAGAAAGTTGATTTTTGCTACTTTTTCACTTTGGGTTTGGCTTTGGGCTCAGCCCTATGTTTAACTTATGTTGAAATCTGAGCCACTCTTCCCCATTCACACTCATTCTCTTCCTCTTTTCAGTTCTAAGGCAATAATGGTGGGAGAGATTGGAAATTAAAACTCCAAACCCTAGTTTTCTTTTGCAAATCAAGTGCTAGCTCCAAACTAATAGAAGAACCCATTGGTAAGCTTCTCTTCTTCTTCTCCAACTTATTCTCTTACCAATTTCAGAAATTCCTAAACCTAATTTTGGGAATGTTCTTGTTTTGAGCATAGATTCAAGCTCATTTGGGTTGTGTTGAAGAGAGGTTGATTCTCCTTTGCTTCTAAGCTTCTTTTTTGATCGTTTGGGTTCAAAGGTGAGATTTTTATCTCACATCTTAATCTATAATTATCTCCGATTGTTAGGTATGAATTCCTAACGTTTATTCGTGTACAATTGATTTTGGTTTGGATTGATTTGGTGTATATTCCAATTTTTGGTGCTTTGGTCCAATTTATGAAAATCCTATTATGGATATTTGGACATTGATATTTGAGGCGTATCGAAGAGCCGTTTGGGCTGGGTTGTCGTTCGAAGTAATTCCTTTGTCCTCGCCATTTGCTCAATCGATCGTTTTCTATATTCTTTGGCCATTTTTGGCCTAGGTTCAGGAAAACCACAAAATTGCAGTTTCAGACGTCTGAATTTGGGATTTCAGACGTCTGAATTGGCTTATTTTCAAACAGAAAGAAAATAGGCTAAAATATGCCTATTTCAGACGTCTGAAACATTTGGTTCAGACGTCTGAATCGTGTTCTGGAAATTTTTATATTTCCAGATTCAGACGTCTGAACCACTTGTTTCAGACGTCTGAAACTGTTGTGATTTTGCCTTCTTGCCTTTTTGTTTGAGAATTCCAATTTAAATCGATTCGTGATAATCCTATTTGTTGTTATCATTTATTATGACTTTGATGACTCTTTTTAGGGATTTTTGAATATCCATTTCGATGGATTCTTTATCAGTTTCTTTGTATTTTATTCACGTCTTCGAATGTGAATTTTAGTGATTGATTGTTCTTACAATCTTCTTTGTGACTTGTCACTTTAAAAATATAAAGGTTTTCTATGCTAGTAGTAAATATCAAAACTCTTTCCTCAAACGATTTTAATACTATTTTAATTACAAAGCTCGTTTCTAAAACCGTTTTCCAATCTATTAGTATATACAAACCTTTACCTCACTCGTATGAGAAATCTAATTAAACGACCTAGTAAAACGAGTGGTATGAAACGCTTGCGTTTACTTCGTCGGTTAATTCTTGGACTTGTTCAATTGAATCTCTTGTGACAATTTTCTAGTGGAGATCTACAGTTTGTTCGTAAATATTTAAGTTAAGCAAGTGGTTATGGGACATGAAGCTAAACTCATATATTTACTAGCTTAGTGTAATTGACACTTCTCGTTGATCATGACGATCATCTTTGTGATTTAGACTAGCAATGTGCGATGTCTCTTTGTCTAGACGGAGACTAAACCCCGTTTTGTGGAGTTTCGACTCAATTTGGTGGGGTAGCAACCCATGGTCTTCGGGCCGTTTGTGGAGCTTCGGCTCAATTTGTGATGGTTAGCAACCATGGAATTAGCGTTCCGTTTGTGATACACGTGTTGGTGGGCTTTATGCTCCCGTTTGTGATAGGCCTCCCCCCCTTTGTGATTTCTGGATTTCTTGAGATGATTTTTAGAATTTGTGCTTCACCAATTTTCGTGATTTCTATTGATAAGCCTTATCGATATTTGTGCATTGGTGAATTTGTGCGTCATTGACTTTTGTGATTTCTGGATTTCGTGTATTGAATTCTGGAATTTGTGTGTCATTGACTTTTGTGATTGACATTGATATTATCGTCAATATTTATGGTTTGGGGAACGAAATAAGGAGTATGACGTTTCTTTGATTCTTGTGTAGATTTGGTGACATTGATTAATCTCTTGATGATTTTCAACTAATTATATATATCACAGCTTGGCATTGTGATTATTATGTGTTTAGTCATATCTCTTATTCTATATCGTTTCATCTGATATTTATAGTTAGACTGATCCGTTTATTATTTTCTTATTAAATAATACTCGGGTCAGACCGAGATGTTACAGGTGCTTCTGCTTGACTTCTCTCTTGGGATTGATTTCTCTGACTTTTGGCTTACTACTTAGATTAGTAGTTTATTTTGGTGTATACATTTGAGATATAGACTCCATTATGTATACTTATTCTTTTGTGTAGTTCATGTAGCTATTCTTTTGTGGTATTGTGGATCTTTTTAGACCACTACTCTGATGTACACTTCCTAGTGTAATATTCATATCTATTTCCGCCTTTGTGATATGAATTGTCTGTGACTGATTTATGTTATGTTTATTTCTATATTTGTTTCTGAAGATATTATAGCCACTGCGTAGTAGCTTTAAGTTTGTGTCGGTATGTCGGATTTCCCTCTTGATAAAGAAATGCATGTTATACTATCCGACATATCGATGCTTGCACAAAGCAATTACACGGATGGTCGCTCCTCAACAGCCTTATTCTCCGTGCTAGTCGACAGCATTCTCCGTAGTGTTCTTGGCTAGCGTGGGTATAGAGGTGGGGCGTCACAGCTTGGTATCAGAGCAAAACTTCGGAACAATATGGAATAATATAACAAGGATCATCGTCCTAAGTCCATCTTAGGAGTCATGCTTTAGGATTTAATTCGAGTCTTCGTACCGTCTTATCCTATTTTCTTTTATGATTCCTTGTTTTGTCTATCAAGATTGCTTGATATTCAATTTGGTGAATAACCTTTTTCTTCTTCTTCTTTCTTTCTTAAGGGAGAGAAATGTCTAGACCAGGCCGCCCCAGAGCCGTACCGTCTAGCACTCCACCCTAAGATAGAGTTTTTATGACTGCTCAACAGCTTCTTGATTTAGTGACAAATGCTCAAGCAGCTGGAGCTAACCCGTAACCTACTCACCTAAAGTCGGGATTTGCACGCTTGTGCAGCGATTACACTAATTTGGGTGGGGAGCCATTCAAAGGTTCCGAAACTATTATTGAAGTACAGGCTTGGCTAAGGTCATGCGATCAAATCTTTTCTCGCATGAATCTTATTGACCTTCACCGAGTTCAGGAAGCCTCTAGTATGCTCCGAGAAAGAGCATTGGACTGGTACGAGCTTCTTATTTCTGAAATTAACGAAGCGGATCTCACCTGGGAGCAATTACGAGAACGCTTCGAATTGAAATTTGTACCAGAAGCAGAGAAAGTGACATTGGCTCGACGATTTATAGACCTTGTTCAAGGTGAGTCCTCCGTGACTGATTACGTCGCCTCCTTCGAGTCGCTTTCCAAATATGGGGTTGAATACATCAACACCCCTTTAAAGAAGAACCAGAGGTTCGTCTATGGCTTAAACAAAAGTCTCAAGAAGCCATTACTTCTAAAATTAGAAGTTTCTTTCGACCAACTCGTTGATATCGCTCTTCGTCTTGAAGAGGCGGATAGGGAGAATGATGTTGAAGTGGTGGGTTCCAAACCAAGCTTCAACAATAACAAGAAGAGGCCAAACAAATTCAAAGGCCCCTATCCTAATAAGAAAGGGAAGCAAGCAACCTCCGTGGCAAAGACTTCTTCCTTTGGTCGTGGGGAATGCTATAATTGTGGTTCGAAGGACCATTGCGCGAACAAGTGTCCAAAGTCTCTCTCTTGTCGCTACTGCAAAGGTCCCGGTCATGTTATATCCTCATGCCCCAAGCTTCAGGGCAGGAAAGAGGGAAAGCTTAATGTTGCTCAAGCCCCTGGCAACACATCTCGTGGCCAAGGTATTTCTCATTCTATTCTGGATGGAATTATTTTATTTCGTTATCATCCTATTCAAGTTCTTTTTGATACGGGTGCGTCCCATTCTTTTATATCAAAAGAACTTGTTGATACTTTTTCTTTGGATGTTTTGTGTTTAATGACTTCTTTGAGAATTGCGAATCCGGTTGGTGGATCCGCAACAATCAGTTTATTGTGTAAAGATGTCGAGATTATTTTGTGTGATTTTCCTTTCCTAGCCGATTTGCATGTCATGCGTTATTTAGGCTTTGGAATGATTTTGGAAATGGATTGGCTTAACCGTTATGAAGCTCATATCCTATGTCCTGAGCGGACTATTCATCTTCGACATCCTCAATCTGTTAATCAGGTTTCTGTTATTCTTAAAGATTCGGATTCTGCTTTGGTTGCATCTTTATATTCTTTAAATCCTCGTGATGACGATGATGATGATGAGGGTGATATTATTTCTCTTATTCACGTCATTCGTGAATTTTCCGACATATTCGAGCCCGTTTTAGGGTTACCACCTAAGCGAGCAATTGAGTTCAGAATTAATCTTATTCCTGGAGCTCAACCTATCACTCGTCCTCCGTATCGTATGTCCAATAAAGATAACAAGGAGAAGCGTAAACAATTATCCGAATTGGAGACGAAGCAGTTTATTCGCTCTAGTTCCTTGCCTTGGGGAGCTTCAGCTATTTTTGTGAAGAAATCCGATGGTACACTTAGGCTTTGCGTTGACTACCGCAATCTTAATGATCTTACTATCAAAAATAAATATCCTTTACCTCGGATTGATGATTTATTTGACCAACTTAGTGGTGCTAGAGTCTTTTCATAATTGGACTTGGCTACCGGTTTTCATCAGCTTCGTATTGCAGAGGATAGCATTCCTTTGACATCGTTCCGTACTCGGTATGGATCTTATGAATGGCTTGTTATGCCATTCGGGTTAACGAATGCCCCGGCTTATTTCGTTGACTTAATGAATCGAGTTTTTAAAGACTTCCTCGATCGATTTGTCCTCATCTTTATTGATGATATTCTTGTGTATTCTAAAACCGAGGAGGAGCATGAAAAACATCTTCGGATTGTGTTGGAAACTCTTAGGAGTAATCAATTAAAGGCAAAATTTTCTAAATTCCACTTTTGGCAATCTCGTGTGAAGTTTCTCGGTCATATTATTTCCGAATCCGTAATTTCCGTGGATCCTTCAAAGATTGAAGCGATTCAGAATTGGAAGAGACCGGAGAGTGTGACAGAAATCCGTAGCTTTCTGGGATTGGCAGGTTATTACCGCCGATTTGTCAAAGACTTTTCTAAGATTGCCGTGCCTCTCACTAGCTTGACGAAGAAAGGTGTTAAATACATTTGGTCGGACAAATGTGAAACTTCTTTCCAGAAATTAAAAGAACTCCTTTCTGATGCTCCTATTCTTGTTATTCCCGAGGGGAATCAAGATTTCGTTGTTTATACCGATGCTAGTCGTGTTGGTTTGGGTGCCGTTCTTATGCAAAAAGAACGTGTTATTGCTTATGCTTCTAGGCAATTAAAGTCTGTTGAGACTAGATATGCCACACATGATTTAGAGCTCGCGGCTATTGTTTTTGCTCTTCGGATTTGGCGTCATTATCTTTTAGGAGAGAAATTTGTTCTTTATACCGATCATAAGTCCTTGAAGTATTTATTCTCCCAAAAGGAACTTAATTTGCGTCAACAGCGTTGGCTCGAATTTCTTGCACCATATGATCTTGATATCCTTTATACTCCCAGAAAGGGAAATCGCGTTGCGGATGCACTTAGTCGAAAGCAACAAGCGATTGTTTCTATGATGATATCCGAATGGAACGATCTCGAGATATTATCCTCTTGTGAGATTCGAGACCGTGTCTCCGATTTATGTTCATCACTTGTGTTATGTAGCCTTGTGGCTCATCCTTCTCTTTTAGACCGCATTCTTGAAGCTCAAAGGGTAGATCCCGAAATGGCTCTTCTTGGCAAAAATATTAAGGATAAAATTGATATTGAAGGTTTGAAAAACTTTGATATCGATTCTCGTGGCGGCATTCGAAAATTTGGTAGACTTATCATACCAAATATTATTGATCTTCGTAAGGATATTTTAGAAGATTCTCATCGTTCTAAATTTACCATTCATCCTGGTAGTAGTAAAATGTACGCGGATATGAAGCGACTTTATTATTGGGAGGGAATGAAACTTGACATCGCTAACTTCGTTAAGCGTTGCATGACTTGCCAACTCGTTAAGGCCGAACATCAAAGGCCCGGTGGGTTATTGCAACCTTTAGAAATTCCAATTTGGAAGTGGGACCAAATTTCCATGGATTTTATAGATGGCCTTCCCCGTTCTCGTTCGGGTCATGATAGCTTATGGGTGATCGTTGATAGACTTACTAAATCTGCACATTTTATTCCCGTTCGGTCTAACCGAACCGTACCTCTTTTGGCCAAACTTTTTATTAAAGAAATTGTTAAATTGCATGGAGTTCCTACTTCTATTGTTAGTGATCGTGATCCATTGTTTACTAGTGGGTTTTGGAAGAGTCTTCAAAAAGCTTTGGGAACGAAGCTCGATTTTAGCACCGCTTATCATCCTCAGTCCGATGGACAAACCGAGCGTGTGAATCAAACTCTTGAAGATCTTCTTCATGCTTGTGTTCTTGATTTTGGTGGAAGTTGGGAAGATTATATTTCACTTGTTGAATTTTCCTATAATAATAGCTTCCAATGTAGTATTGGTATGGCACCTTTCGAGGCACTCTATGGAAGGCCATGCCGATCTCCTTCTTGTTGGCTTGAGGCCGGTGAGAAGCTTGTTTTAGGTCCAGATTTTATTCGTGATTCCACAGAAAAGATTGAACTAATTCGACATAGGATGAAAGAAGCCCAGAGTAGGCAAAAATCCTATGCCGATAACCGAAGAAGGAAGTTAGAATTTTCTGTGGGAGATCTTGTGTTCATTCGTGTATCACCTATGAAGGGTGTTGTACGTTTCAGTCGATCGGGAAAATTGGCGCCTCGATATATTGGGCCATTTCCTATCACTGAACGTATTGGTTCCATGGCTTATCGTCCATCATTACCGGCTCAGTTTTCTGCTATGCATGACGTGTTTCACGTTTCTCAACTTCGGAAATGTCTTCGAGATTCCGATTCTATTCTTGAGCCCGGTGTTGTGGAAGAGATTGAAGTTTCGCCTAATTTAACTTATGAGCAGCATCCTATTCGTATCATTGCTTCGGAAGTCAAACGCCTTCGAAATAAAGATGTCCCGCTTGTTAAAGTTCAATGGTCTTCAAATCCTAAGGATTGTTCTTGGGAATTAGAGAGTACATCGCGCGAACACATCCGGACTTACTTTCTCGTGCTCTTTGAGGTGAACTTCTTATTTCAAACTTCTTTTGTGTTGAATATGCTTTTATGGTTGTTACTATATATATCTTCTTCTTAAATATTGCGAGGACGCAATTTCTTTAAGGAAGGGAGTCTGTAACAACCCGCATATTTGTCGATTTTTATATTTAAATATTTTATTTAAATATTTTATCGATACTCGGAATTTAGTCCGAAAAGCTACTTTTTGCATACGGTCGAATTAGGACTCGGAACCACTCCCATTGAGTTTAAAATGTCGTTTGCGACCTTTTTGAGTATAAGCTTCGATATGTTTGGAGAAAGTTGATTTTTTCTACTTTTTCACTTTGGGTTTGGCTTTGGGCTCAGCCCTATGTTTAACTTATGCTGAAATCTGAGCCACTCTTCCCCATTCACACTCATTCTCTTCCTCTTTTCAGTTCTAAGGCAATAATGGTGGGAGAGATTGGAAATTAAAACTCCAAACCCTAGTTTTCTTTTGCAAATCAAGTGCTAGCTCCAAACTAATAGAAGAACCCATTGGTAAGCTTCTCTTCTTCTTCTCCAACTTATTCTCTTACCAATTTCAGAAATTCCTAAACCTAATTTTGGGAATGTTCTTGTTTTGAGCATAGATTCAAGCTCATTTGGGTTGTGTTGAAGAGAGGTTGATTCTCCTTTGCTTCTAAGCTTCTTTTTCGATCGTTTGGGTTCAAAGGTGAGATTTTTATCTCACATCTTAATCTATAATTATCTCCGATTGTTAGGTATGAATTCCTAACGTTTATTCGTGTGCAATTGATTTTGGTTTGGATTGATTTGGTGTATATTCCAATTTTTGGTGCTTTGGTCCAATTTATGAAAATCCTATTATGGATATTTGGACATTGATATTTGAGGCGTATCGAAGAGCCGTTTGGGCTGGGTTGTCGTTCGACGTAATTCCTTTGTCCTCGCCATTTGCTCAATCGATCGTTTTCTATATTCGTTTGGCCATTTTTGGCCTAGGTTTAGGAAAACCACAAAATTGTAGTTTCAGACGTCTGAATTTGGGATTTCAGACGTCTGAATTGGCTTATTTTCAAACAGAAAGAAAATAGGCTAAAATATGCCTATTTCAGACGTCTGAAACATTTGGTTCAGACGTCTGAATCGTGTTCTGGAAATTTTTATATTTCCAGATTCAGACGTCTGAACCACTTGTTTCAGACGTCTGAAACTGTTGTGATTTTGCCTTCTTGCCTTTTTGTTTGAGAATTCCAATTTAAATCGATTCGTGATAATCCTATTTGTTATTATCATTTATTATGACTTTGATGACCCTTTTTAGGGATTTTTGAATATCCATTTCGATGGATTCTTTATCGGTTTCTTTGGATTTTATTCACGTCTTCGAATGTGAATTTTAGTGATTGATTGTTCTTACAATCTTCTTTGTGACTTGTCACTTTAAAAATATAAAGGTTTTCTATACTAGTAGTAAATATCAAAACTCTTTCCTCAAACGATTTTAATACTATTTTAATTACAAAGCTCGTTTCTAAAACCGTTTTCCAATCTATTAGTATATACAAACCTTTACCTCACTCGTATGAGAAATCTAATTAAACGACCTAGTAAAGCGAGTGGTATGAAACGCTTGCGTTTACTTCGTCGGTTAATTCTTGGACTTGTTCGATTGAATCTCTTGTGACAATTTTCTAGTGGAGATCTACAGTTTGTTCGTAAATATTTAAGTTAAGCAAGTGGTTATGGGACATGAAGCTAAACTCATATATTTACTAGCTTAGTGTAATTGACACTTCTCGTTGATCATGACGATCATCTTTGTGATTTAGACTAGCAACGTGCGATGTCTCTTTGTCTACGAGGGAGACTAAACCCCGTTTTGTGGAGTTTCCACTCAATTTGGTGGGGTAGCAACCCATGGTCTTCGGGCCGTTTGTGGAGCTTCGGCTCAATTTGTGATGGTTAGCAACCATGGAATTAGCGTTCCGTTTGTGATACACGTGTTGGTGGGCTTTATGCTCCCGTTTGTGATAGGCCTCCCCCCCTTTGTGATTTCTGGATTTCTTGAGATGATTTTTAGAATTTGTGCTTCACCAATTTTCGTGATTTCTATTGATAAGCCTTATCGATATTTGTGCATTGGTGAATTTGTGCGTCATTGACTTTTGTGATTTCTGGATTTCGTGTATTGAATTCTGGAATTTGTGTGTCATTGACTTTTGTGATTGACATTGATATTATCGTCAATATTTATGGTTTGGGGAACGAAATAAGGAGTATGACGTTTCTTTGATTCTTGTGTAGATTTGGTGACATTGATTAATCTCTTGATGATTTTCAACTAATTATATATATCACAGCTTGGTATTGTGATTATTATGTGTTTAGTCATATCTCTTATTCTATATCGTTTCATCTGATATTTATAGTTAGACTGATCCGTTTATTATTTTCTTATTAAATAATACTCGGGTCAGACCGAGATGTTACAGGTGCTTCTGCTTGACTTCTCTCTTGGGATTGATTTCTCTGACTTTTGGCTTACTACTTAGATTAGTAGTTTATTTTGGTGTATACATTTGAGATATAGACTCCATTATGTATACTTATTCTTTTGTGTAGTTCATGTAGCTATTCTTTTGTGGTATTGTGGATCTTTTTAGACCACTACTCTGATGTACACTTCCTAGTGTAATATTCATATCTATTTCCACCTATGTGATATGAATTGTCTGTGACTGATTTATGTTATGTTTATTTCTATATTTGTTTCTGAAGATATTATAGCCACTGTGTAGTAGCTTTGAGTTTGTGTCGGTATGTCGGATTTCCCTCTTGATAAAGAAATGCATGTTATACTATCCGACATATCGATGCTTGCACAAAGCAATTACATGGATGGTCGCTCCTCAACAGCCTTATTCTCCGTGCTAGTCGACAGCATTCTCCGTAGTGTTCTTGGCTAGCGTGGGTATAGAGGTGGGG
Source organism: Allium cepa (assembly GCA_030765085.1). Taxonomy (NCBI): domain Eukaryota; kingdom Viridiplantae; phylum Streptophyta; class Magnoliopsida; order Asparagales; family Amaryllidaceae; genus Allium; species Allium cepa. The sequence goes on from CM060937.1 coordinate 270,586,782, forward strand.
CGTCACACGATCGCTCCTAGGCCACACGACAAATCAAACATCACAGTACTGCCAAACTAGGTTTAGAAACTTAAAACTGCCACTGCCACCACCATCGTGATCTGCCACCACTTCAACCAATTTTCCCACCATCACCGATGGTTCTACTATCATCTCTGGAAATTACAACCTCTCAGATCCTCGAGAACATCAACAACTCCTCAAATACTAATTCCCAGTAAAAACAGAACTACACATTCAATTTGCTATTAAAATTAGTGATTTCATTTTTAAAAATCATTATTTTGGTTAAGTATTCAGTTCATAACCCTGAATCAATGAATTCGAATGTTTGAATTTCATCCAGAACTTAACTTCCTTGTTTATTTTTAGTTTCTAGGGTAATACACAATTTATTCCCACTCAGATAAATTTCTAAACTTTGACAAATGATTAGACAATCAATTTTTGTTTATAAAATAAATTCTAACAATGACTTGATCCAGAGATAAAGGATTTTAAACTAAAGCTATAGTTTAAGAACTGGAAATATAGGTGTTTACAAATATTCACAAACATGTATACATCTTACATCCAAAAATGCACAGAAATTCACTAACATATATTCACACAAACCCACCTATTTCATACATAGATCATGCAATCCAGATTTATATATTTAAGCTTTTAAAAATAAATGTTACTCACCTTGCTTGTAAAAAAAATGAACAGAGCACCCTGGATATTGAAATAGCTCAAACTGTAAAAACTGGAGACTGTTTTGAAATTCCTGTTAAATTCATCTTGTTTTCTTATTATTGAAAAATGGTTTCAGTTTATATTTAAGTTTGCATAGAAATGAATAGACTTGCAATAAAATCTTCCTCTGGTTTGATATGTTTAGAATGAATTGGAAGATAAGTATATATAGAAAGATAAATTTGTATAGGGTAGGTGTTATCTGGGTTAAACACATGCAAGTACAAATATTGCTTTTGTTTGTATCAGGCCAGATCTTTGCATTAGGAGGCTGAGAGATTTTTAAAACAGTTCGAATTGACTGAATTGTTTGCTGAGAATTTGAAACATTTAATGTTAATGTACTCAATGTTCCCTATTTAGCTAATTTAATCATTTCTTATGTATAGATATTTTAGTTAGCTTTCCACTTCTCTTCTCTAACCTGCATATGTTTAGATATTTTATTTTTTTACTTTGTTAATTTGCTTGCTTTGTTTCCTTGCGCTTCTAAATTTCTTTTCAGACAACATACACATTTCTATTACAGGTTGACTACATTTTATTTCTTAACTTTGCTTTGTTAACTTTACTTTGCCATGTTTACTTTTCTTAGCCTTGTATACATTACTTACAAGTTACATAATCAATTACTTTTACACTTTGTTCTTACCTTGCATCTTATTTTTATAGGATATGCATAATTTACTTGCCTGGTTACTTTTATCATTTTTTCTTTTGTCTTAGTTTATTCTAGTTATTAATTATAAATTTTACTTATGTGCTAAGTTTTATTTCTAATACAAGTGCTTGTTATTATTACACTTATTATTTTAAACTTAAATTATCAATACTAAATTTACTTCTTATTATTTCAAACTTAGGTAAATCTTTGTTACAATACTTATTTTATTTATTTCTTTTCTCTTTTAAGTTCAAAGATATCTTATTATGTCATTTACTTATGTTAAATATAAATAAGATTTATTTTATTATAAACAAATTTTGAAAAATTCAATTTTATCTTCAAACCATAGTTTCTCCCAAATATAAGTATATATAATAGTTCCTGTTTATATAAAAAATCTATTTGTAAAATTATTACATTATTGATATTGTTTAAATAAAACTCATTATTAAATTAAAAATAATTTTTCAAAAGAAACGAACTCTTTAAAATATAAATACTTATTTATCAAGCTATATTTTAAAAAAACAAATCTAAACTTTTTATTTAAATTTAAACTCTAGGCTAAAATTTATTTCTAAACAAATTAAATTTATCTTGAGTATTTTTAAGATCATATTATTATTTATTCAATATTAAATTTCCAAATTATCAAAAATAGTAGAATTAGAGAACATAGCTTTAATCTATTAAATCTAAAGACAAAACTTATTTATTTATAACATATACCAATATACACATATATACATAGAAACAATTTAAATTAGCTTTTAAAAGATAAATTATCAGTTAATTATTTATTTAAAAGAAGATTATTAAATCAATTCAAATTATTATTAACAAATATTATTAAATCAATTTAATTTTTAATGTCGATTATTGAATTGATATTGCCCCAAATTTTCCGGGATGTCACAGAATCGTTGACCCGTGTCAAGTGGATGTGCATCTATTATGTTAATATGTGTGTGTCTATGTGTGTCTGACATGGGCAGCTACACCTACACTTAAGACATTGTGCTTAATCTGCATAATAGCTCAACTGTTCTTGTTGTTTTGATAAAATGGCTGAAGCTTTAATTTTGAAAATCAATAACTCAATATCTATTTAATTTTAAAAATGATTCCAAAACCAAAGTCGTTTTTTAGTATAGAACATTTTCAAATTGATTTCATTAAAATCCATCAAGCCAGGGAAGAGAAATCTCCTTATAACCATGAGTGAATCAACTTTGATCATGTTTCATCTATCACAATTAAATAAATGGATCATATAGCCATGTTCGCAATTGGAAAAGATGTTTTTTAAGGGCGATATGAGAATTTTTAGTGTTGTATGCACGAAGAATTATGGAGATGAACGAATTTAGGTGTTTGTTGAAATTACGGTGATATGATCGATTCCATGGAAAAGCATTGGTTGTGGAGGAGGCTTGGGTGATGGGAAGTCCACGAAAAACAGTGCGATGATTTTTGGAAGTGTGTATAGGCTGGATGAGGTAGGACTAGCGTTTAAGGGTGTGGTTATTGGGTCTCTGTTCATGGGCGAATGCGATGAGGAGAGAGAGATGGGTTTGCGCATAAGGGGGATAGGTAGAGGAGGTTGTGGGGAATCTAGGGGCAAATTCTAGTGGTGGGCGGTGGTTAGTGGTGATGTGGCGAGGTGATTGGGTAGGCACGACTTTCGTCCCAGGTGGTCGAGTAATTTGAATTTCATACCAAAGGTTCGTTTGCGTTTTCAGGTGCGTAGGCATTGAGTGATGCTTGTGGGTGACATGCGAGATGGGTCAGTGGTGGGTGATGTTTACCGGAGCAGTGTGCATGTACACACTTGCACGTACACGTTCATGTACAGTTTCTTTCATTTGTATTTATGAAAAGGAGTAGAGAGTGAGTGCCAAGGAAAAGGAGGAGGAATGGGCTTTGGGTTTGCAAGTTGTTTGGATGGGCTGGGTTAATGCATATGGGTTGGTTTGGGTTTTGAAAAGTAAATGAAACAAATATTATATTTAAAAATTCTAATTTAAGAACTCCGTTCCTACTTCATTTTGAATCCAATCGACGTGCAGTTTGTTGTATCGAGATCCTATCGCCAAGTAATTATATCTGAACTAATATCGTCAAGCTTTCTACAATGTGAAAATTTAATGATTTAAACAATTGAAAGTAAATAACTAAGAAAATGCTTATGTGATTAGTTATAGGTTCATTAATCGATTAATTTTAATGAACTGTGTAATTCTCAATTTATTTAAAAAAATTATTTCATTTAATTTCTTTAATTGACAAGCAATCAGGATTAAAAATATAATTTGGCTCAGTTAATTGAAACCCATCCAGTTCGGATTCGTAAATTGATTTAATTATAAATCGTTGATTGAGTTAATGATCTATGTTTGACTGATATTTCTTTTGGATATTGATTTCAGTTATCTTTTTCTGTGCCAAGTAGATAGGACAAAATGTTGACTTGTTTTATTAGAAGTAAATCGACTTGCACTAATCACTATTCTGAATTTTAGCAAATGTGATGATTACAAGCGAATTTATTTCGTTGGACAGATCATGATAAAGTAAACATACGGAATGAATTTCCATATGTGAACATTGACAACATGATTGTAGAATTGTTTATTTTAAACAGATTGGCCTTTAAAAATTTATCGTTTTGGATTCGGTGAGACTAGGGATCAGATATCAGCATTATCAGAACACCACTTCGATCCAATATCCATTACGAGCCTGTACCATTTTGATTATGCCCAACTATGCTGAAACGTGAGATGCAAGAATTTTATCTATTTTCTAATTTACTTTTTACAGACACTATTAAAATATCAGATGGATTTGATATAAAATGTTTTTTATCGTAAAGTAAAAACCCATCTTGTTTATGTGTGACGTGGTCTTATGGGATACCTTTGTTTTCAAAGAATTTTAAGAATAGTAATAATTCAAACAGGGTGTTTTTCTCATGCTGGCTTTGCAGACTGACTCAGGTGTTATTTTATTATAATGCTCGGGTCAGACCGAGTATTACAGATTCATAATAGAGTGCTTTGGAGCTTAGGAGACGAACCGGAGGATTTCAGGTGTATATCACGTACTTGATTATATTCTGCTATGTGTAGAGACTGTATAGTCAACACTGGTGAGGACATGTTATAATAACTATCCATATTGGTATATTGATCGTTATACTCTGATGAATGTATATATATTGATAGTTACAGTTTTCTTTGTGTAAAGATTCGTTGTTATATATTATATTTTGTTCCGATGCGATTGTGAGATTCTGTGTTGTTGTTTCTATTACTTATTTTATCCTTTTCTTCTTAACCCCTAATGGTCTCGTATTTTCGGCACTTGATTGCTTAGCATTCTATACAGTGAGCGTATTGATGTCGATTTTCGAGGGTCGAAAGTCTCGGATCGTCACAATTGGTATCAGAGCTTTGGTTCCACATATACCTAAACTTGTAGAATAAGCTCATTGAGTGTATTTACGTATAAGAAAAAGCATATATGTCAGTGATATAAAAATATTTTGATATTGATAAATGAAATGATTTTAACTTGGATTTTATATAGAATATAAAAGAATGAATTCTATAAACTGATAAAATCAACCGTGACTGTTGATGATGATTGGATGTTATCTCTTTGTTGATAGATTGTTTGACTAATATGGATGTGCATATTATCGCTTGTTGATTGATGAGTCATGCTCGACCAGTTTTTAAGCATCGACTATTGGCTGTTGATTTGAGCTTTCGACTATGGTTGGAAAATTTTGGTTTGTGAAAAATATTTAACCAATTGGGAAACTGCATGTTTAACATGGATTTTGAAGTGAATATATAATTTAATTTCCCCCTGTATCATTTTAAAGAATAATGGATTCCATTTGAAAGTGATATACGAAATATGGTTTATCTAGACATGGTTCATAAATAAAAAAAAGTTATTCAAACTGAAAATTTGAGAGTTTGGATTCTAGGACTTCTTTTTGAAATTGGTTTTAAGATTCTGAAAATATATAATTGCATAATTTGAGATTTTTCTCTAAATAGAACCGTTTATAAATGATTTCAAAGTGATTTCAAAAGGGGATTTTCAAAAGATTTAAAAGAAATGAAGTCCGAAACTCACTTTTAACGCTGGAAAATAAATTTTGGTGATGCTTGCAACATCTTCGGCTTTCATTTTCAAGTTTCGGAGTAGGGGATGCCACTTTAATGGCCTTGTTACTCGATTGTTTATGAAACCGATTTGATTCAAATCCTCAAAGTATGATTTGATATTTGAAAGAGATATGTATATATTTATTTCTAACAATTTGAAATAAAAACAGGTGTTAAGTTCTCAAATTTTGGATTGAATTATATTATGAACACATGTACCCTATGCATTACGATTGATTGATTGATTGTGCATCTTGTTGAGATGATTGATTTTCAATTTTCAATTTTCAATTTTGAATTGGAATTTAATTTTTCCGACTATAATGAATAGTTGAACACTTCCAAATTAAGAATTAATTTTTCAAAGCTAAGAATTTCTAGAAAGTATATAAAGTTTAGTTTTGAAAGTTTTAAAATAAAAACTAATGAAAATTGAATAAGTTTTAAAAGGCTAAATATTTTGATAAGTAAATTGTATAATCTTATATTGAATTATACAATTGTGAAATTTAGTTTTGAAATGTTCTTAAATGAAAAGAGTTTTAAGAGATGTTTTAAACGTAGTAAATATTTATGAAATCTTATTTTTTGCAAATTGATTTTTCTTAAGCAGTTCCAACTTTGCGTAAATATGAAAAATAGTTTTGAAAGGTTTATAAAGGAATTTGTTTCAAGAAATAATTTGAACTTAGTAAATGTTTATGAAAAAAAGATTTTGAAAAGTATTTGGTCGGAAAGAAATTTGATTTTTAATGAATTTGACATAAACATAAAATCGAAGTTGTGAAAAACAATTGGTTAGAAATTTTGAATTTTGAATGATATTCGATTTGAAAGGGAAAATGATTGTTGAGATCATATATAGATTTGAAAGTGAACGTATATATGAAAATGGATTTATTTCAAAGACCCTTGACTCTATATAAATATTAGATTTGAAAGTTTTCTATTCTTATATGAAAGTGGGTTTTATAGGTACGAAGTTATTTCAAAAACGATTGATTTTGAATGGTATTCAATCTGAAAAGCGATAACCTTATATATAATGGGATTTATATAAGAATAATATGATTTATTTGAGACTATTGATTTTGAAAAATGCTCGATTTGAATGAAATCTTATATGTAATGGAATTTATATAAGTGTGATATTTGAGGCTATGATTTGGAAAGAGTACTATATATGGTATGATATATTTGAAGTAAAAAGTATGGAGAAATACCCTCCGCGATCAAGGATGGTATGATATGCTTCGAGCCCATATGGACTTGGGGAAGCCAGGAATGGATTCGACCGATAACCCTAATGGACTTGGGTGAATCAAGAAATGGGTTCGAATCAATATAGGTTGTCCGGACTTAAACTCATGAGTTCCTCGAAATTTCTTTTTAGGGGTAAATGACTCTTTAATTTACCCAATGGATATGCTTTCAATCATGGAATCTGTTGTTTATGGATCTTCCAAGAAGGAAGTGCATCCATTGCTAAATCATTGAATTAGTAGCATACTGTAACGACCCTAAATTTTGGACAATTTAAATTGAAAACATTTAATTGATTTTAAATATTGGAATGATGGTTTAGCTTAAATTCCCAATATAACTATGAATTTGGCGATTAAATTATAAAATTTAATCTATTGAAAAGTTGGATAAAAATTTGAATCTTCAGTTTTAAGCTGATTAAAAATATTTCAAAGGCTTGTAAAGTTCATATTGATAATACTGGAGATAATAGAAGTTTCAGAATTGAATTTGAAAGTGATTTGTTCAGTTTTGAAATTTTATCGTTTAAATCGATATTTAAAAATAGCCTTCCAAGGCACAGTCTCGGAATTCAATGAAACCAGTTCCATTGGATCCGTAATATTAAATTATTACCGGATTTCAAATTTCGTAGCATTCGGAGTCATCGTGTGATCGTACGAGATAAAAACGCCTAGAAAATAATTAATCGTTTTAATTAAATATCTTATATTATTTCACTAGTCAAATTTCAATCTCCATCAGCCGACCTACCTTTCTCAAGCAAACCTAGTAATGTACGCGTGGCCAACTTCTTCAGTTTTATATTCGTATGCTTCTCTCATCTTTAAAGAAAAACATAAGAAACAAATAAAAATGGCGTTCCCCTTTGATACTTTCGTTCAAAACGAAACTTATCTTCCCAAACAAATGGCCGACTCCCAGATCAGTTCCCCTCTCCATATTTTAAATTCAAACAGAATCGTTCGTACTAATTAATTCGCGTTCTAAAGATGAGAATGCGCGTGCGATGGGAAGGAATTTCGTCGGCGACCTGGAGCTAATCGCGATGCCACAGTAAAGTGGGAGGTCGCGACACATATTCGAGCTCGCGAATTGAGGGGTTATGCTCGCGGTCGATGGAGTTTTCGTGTTAGGATTTGAAGCGCAGCATCGTTGTTCGAATACGAGGCCAAGCCTGGGCATGGCGGCAGCGGGGCGACCCGTTGGTTGTGGTCGGTGACATCAATGGCGGCATATGGCTAGGGTTCGTCGTTCGATTGGGATAGCGTGCGGCCTGGATTCGCGGCAGTGAAGCAAGCACGCGACTTCATCGCAACGTCGAGCTAGGGTTTCATTCATTTGTGAAATCGACAGTGAAGGTATTAACGGTGCTGCTTTTAATTTAGTGTTTTATTTAATGTTAGATAAAAACTTTAATTTGATTTTTGTTTATTACTTAAATTATCAAAAGTTACAGTAAAGAAAAGCATAGTATAAATGTGATATATATACACACATGATCGATGGACAAAAAAGGGTGGACACATATTTTAATTTACAGACAGTAAGCATTTTAAACTATATATATTTATGCAGTTTTCATATTTTTTATATGCATGCAGAAAGTATTATTTTTTCAGAAAAATATATGTAAGAATTATATAAAGATAAGATTTTTAATAGCTCATTTTTATAAGTAGTTGAAATAAATAAAATAAATATGAATTTTAAAATACTTGAAAGTTTATATTAAAAAAAAAGATTTTTACATCTATATATATATATATATATTTTATAAGTGTATATATATGTAGTTTCAAAAGGAAGGAAAAATAAATATAAATATATACACTCTTAACTTACTGGTCTAGTTTTTTTTAAATAAAATAATTTAGTATGGTTATAAATTTGTTTATTTAACCTATTTAATCATTTTTACCGCTGAAAATAATTTATTAAAGGAAATTTGATTTTAAACTAATTAATTAATTAAGTCATTAGTTTGAAATTAAAATAATGGAATAGGTGATTTAACCGTAAATTAACCTGTTTAACGATTTTAGAGTTTGTTAAAAGGAAGCTAGCTTGAGATTTAAAACCATTAGTTTAAACATAAATCACTTTTTAATTAATCTACTAAAAAGGAAATTTAGTTCAAATAAATTTTTTTGGTTAGGTAAATAAATTGAACAATAATTTAAGTGTTCGATTCAATTCGGATATTGATAAACTATGTAAATATTTATACAAGGTATAAATCAAGAAAATCAAGTCAAGATGGAAATGGATTGCAAAATAAAAAGCAATGGTGAGATCTTCTGACCCAAAAGGGTTTTGTTTAAATTCTAAATAGTTAGATTTAAAATTTGTTGATTGTGTGATTGAATGATGATTGCTATCTGTTGTATTGAAATAGACCCTATACGCCGCCTATTAAGTGGAGGTTATTTATTAAACACATATACCGCGATATTCCACCTCGAAGTGGAATTGGTATTATATATGTACTTGGAGTTGATTTTCCCGCATTATATAGTGGATGAGACCCTATTGCGCCGCATAATAGCGGACAATATTTTATAAATCCCATATACCGCGATATTCCGTCTTGAAGCGGAATTGGTATTATGCTAACATCTTTGGATGTAGGAAAACAGGTTGGAGGGATCCAACTGGATTCCTCAAACATTTGAATTTATTTCAATGTTGTGTGTTGACCTATTTATAATCTGCGTGATTATCTTTGTGACTGAAATCGTTAAAGGCTAAACTTTAGCCGAATATATTTTTGGTATCATTAGATGCCGAAAATAAATAAAATTGGACTTTTGAAAGTTTAATTTGAGAATTCATAATAAAATTTAATTTTGGAAATTGATTCATTTTAAATAAATAAACGTTGAAAATTTATGTTATAGAAATTATGATTTTTATGAAATATAACTAAAATGTGACTTTTGAAATAAGTAGTTAATTAATTTATAAAATGGTTTAAATTAGGATTTTTGAATTATTATAAATGATTTATATAAAAGATTTATAAAATTGATATTTATAAATTAAAATATTGGAATTATAAAACAAGTTTTTATAAGTGTTAAAATGAAGTATAAATGGATTTCATAAGTGAATGAAATCTATATATTTGTAAATTGTGAAGTTAAAAATGAATAGATTTTGTAAAATAAAATATTAATAAGTAATTAACTTATAAATTCAATTTTAGCATGTAAATGGGATATGGATAGAATTTGTTAATAAAGTGATTTTATGAGTTAAAGTTGTTATAAAGCATAAATGGAATTTATAAACGTTGTTTTATAAATTCGAAATCGACTTATTTTAATAAGTTTAATTATTATAGCTTATTAAAGGAAATATATCCACGATTTTGGACGGTGAATAATATATTAAAGAAATATTTTTGGGAAAGTGATATTTTAAATAGAATTAAAACGATTCAAAAATGTTTTAAAATGTATTAAGTATCGAAACCATAGATTTCAACATTCATTGTTGAAATAGACGTTTTCGAGAAATAGAAGGAAATGGTGGACTATAACACTGTTGTTATAGTAAATGATTTTCGAAAGGAAAAGTTTTGTATAGTATTGGGTTTTATATATCTACCTTAATTTCTAATCCCTATACTAGTGATTTTGGGTTATCGTAATGATGTTTTACGTAACATTCGTTTTGACCCAAATAAATGTGTTTAAGAAAAGTTTTCCTCAAAGAATAAAATATATACTTAATTTGGATTTAAGTATATTGAATATTTTCCAAATGTTGAAAATAAATAGATTGGTGAATTACTTATTATTAAATAAGTATGGAAATGTTTTCCAATATGAAGTGAATGTTTTGAGATTTTATCTTTTAAAGATAAATTGAAAATGGAAATCGTATATTCACAGATATTTTGGAAAGGTAAATTCACTATGAAATTTATAAATGAAAGGGAAATTTATTTTAGAAATAAACATTGATTTATTTTTGAAGTGTGGAATAAATTTACGAATTTTGAAACGTAAATTTAATAAATCGGTAAGGATTTATTTGATTAGTTTAAATGAACCATTTTGAAATGGAAGTTGTAAAGGTGAAAAGTAATTTGGAATTCATTTTCAAATGGTTGAAGTATGGAAATTATATCTTGTGAAGATATTTTTGAAAATAAATAATTTGGGAAATTATTTGAAATCGGGTTATGTTGTGAATATTGATGATAGTTAGATAACCGACTATCAATATTGACCCTTAAATGGTTATTCGTTGTGAATTGGTTGAAAATTGAATGCTACACTTATTTTTAAATTATTGCGCTCGTTATTCGGATTACCCATTCCGAATAGTGATACGACGTAATGGATAACATTGAAGACAGGTGGTGAAGACCGGGTATTTGTGAAAACGATAGGATGACCTATCGATTGTCTCTACACCGTTAGCTACGGTATAGAGATTTCCTTTGTGATGGGAAATTCGATCGGGATTGTGAATACCCGGATTGCAAGGGCTTCTTTTGAAGTGCCTTCAGTTCTGTTCGAGCCCAGAACAGACTTGTATGGTTACATGTCTGAAATTACATGTTGAGATATAAAGCAGATTTCTTTCAAATACATTTCCGTTGGTGGCGGAGAATTTATTCTCATAGCTTAACACCCTTAGAGGTTTTGTAGTTGAAGGTTATCAGCGATATATTCCCAATTTGGTAATGTGGCATGCTGAGTGTTGCTGTGTGATGATTATTTATTGATCATTTGTTGATCAAAGCGTGGCTTTGTGAAAAAGCGTAGCTTTGTGGATGAGACTTCGTCAGACCTCACACCCCGGAAATGGTCAAAACAGGAATATGCGGCAAGGTTATGAGGGTCGCTCCCTTTAGGGTATGTCATTTCCTTCTGGAAAAGGGTGGTGTTAGGTATGGAGCCCTGATTCTTAGCCTATGTGGTTGCTCCAATCTCATTTTTCTGTGTGGTTGTTGCTTGGTGATAGAGGGCCCTCGGATAAAGGTCCCAAAGGACCGGGGAGTGGCATACTCGAGAAGTAGTTACCTAGTCACAAGGGTAACCCGGCCTTGTGTTGGCAGAGAGCTGGTTAAGTTCTCGGGATGTCCAGCCAGAGGCGATCCCATGTGGCAGTAGGAAGTTCCTTAGCCTGACCATTTGTTGGAAATCCAATTCCCAATACAAACCCAGTACGGTTTTAGTTGTATAACCTGCCATTTACTTATGGTGGTCACCACTGTTTAGATGGTAGCTATAGTAGGCATAGTTCGAAATGTCTATGCTGGCTAAGATTAATATTCTATTTTCAAAATGCTTTCATCACTATGCACTAATAATAATATCAAAAATAATTTGTTTGCGTAGTAAGCATCTTTGACTATCATAAGGAAAAATCTCCTCCAATTCTGCATTTGCATTGTGTGTGTGCGGGGAGGCCTTATGGTAGTTTCATTTTCCAAAAGCATTGCGGATATTTTTCACTTCCCTTGTTGTTGTTGTTGTTTTAAAAGATAAATAACTGTTTTGAGTTCTCACACCAGTCCCATGACTGACCTGGAGTTTATTGTTCTCTTCCTAAACTCTGGGTGCCCATAATTTTCCACACGGGCAGTCTAGAGTCAGGTTATCAGGTCATTCTGGATTTAGAAGTGCTTTGGAGCTCAAGTGCGAGCTGGATGGCGAGACGTATTACTTGTATATGGTATTATCTTTCCGCTGTAAATTCACTTGTAAGGACATGTTTGTATAACTGTTCCTTGTTTGTTGTGTTGTATATTGTTGTTGTACACTCTGATGATAATGTAATGTAATAACTGATATAGTTCTTTGTTTTAAAGATTATTCATTTATCTATTATATGTTGTTCCGCTGCGACTGTGAGATTCTGATATTGTCTGTTCTGTTTTCTTACTTCTTCTATCGTTTTCTTCTACCTCTTCTTTTTAACCCTAACAATTCGGTTTTCCGGCATTCGATTATATGACATTTGATACAGTGGACGTATTAATGTCGACCTTCGGATCCCGACAAAATCGAAACGTTACATGTGGTATCAGAGCATTTGGTTAAGTGACAACCTTGGCTCTGTTGGGTGTTGCTCATTAGAGATAGAGTCAGTAGTACTCTCGAATGAGTTGAGTGTAATAATAGATATGAGCGCGTATTTGTTAGTGAATATGAAATTGTTTTGTATTGTGTTGACTCATCAGTTGATTGTTTATAGATTCTGGTCGGTGTAGTCTAGCTAACTGTGTCGATAGGAGTTTCTAAACTCTTAAACAAGATAAACCGACACTGTATTGTTTTAAAATAGGATAAATGAAATAATTTTACCAAAACTATTTTCGTATATAAAAAGGAATGGTTTTCCATAAATTAGTATAGTATATGGATGCTTGGATGTTAGGAATTGATAATATTAAAATTATTATCATTGAATATTGAATATTAAATTGAAATCGTAACTCCAAAGTTAAGAAATAAATCCAGATACAAATGGAAATTGTAAATGTAAATGTGATTTATAATTTGAAACGAAATTCCAGAGAAGTATTTGGAAATGTTTTGGAAAGAATTTGGAAATTTTGAAGATTTGGAAAGTTTAAATCCTTTTTGGTTTGAAAATGATTTTCAAAGATTTTGGAGAAATGATTTTGAAGGGATAAAAGCTCTAAACTCTTTTCGGTCGCTGGAAAATAATTCCATTGATGATCGTGACATCATCGGTGTTCATTTTCGGGTTTCTAGGAGAGGAATTGCTGCCAAATTGTTTTAAATTAAAGTTGTTTGAAAATTTCGGTTTGGTTTTGGAAATTCAAAGGATAATTTGAATTGTTTTCAAAAATGGTTTTGAAAGGTTGAAAAGACTCTAGAATCCTATTTAAAATATTTATGGGAATAATAAATAGGTCGATAACTTATACAATTTGAATTTTGATAGAATAAATTTAACTTAAAGGATGGAGTTGAATTAAAGTAAGTATAAGTGGATCAATTAAATAAAGTGAATTTGAAGAAAGGTCTAAGGTGGCTAAGTGAAATGATTACTTAAAGAAAATTTATTAAGTTGAAAATAAGTTTGGAGTAGTAATTAATGTATTGGAATTGAGTTTGAATTATGGAAATAAAATTGTGAATAAATTTGCAATTGCAAGTAGATGAAAATGAAATTGAATGTTGAAATTCATTTAGAATTTGTAAGTAAGTAGAATTGAATTGGAATTGGATTTGAGTTGTGATAAACTAAGTGAAGTATTAAAGTAAATTGGCAAGTGAAACTAATTGATGAATGACCAAATGGGTAAAGTTTAAAATGAATAGAATTGAATAATTATAAATGAAAGATGAATTAAAATTCATATGGAATTTGAAATCCAGTTTAAATATAAGTGGTTATAAACCAAAATAGTGAATTGAAAATAAATTTTGGGAATGAACAAAAGAATGAAACTGGAATTGAAACTGAATGATGAAAACAAATTTGAATAAAATGAATTGGAATTTGTAATGAATTAGTAATTGGAACTAATTTAAAATAGTGCAGTTGTGAATGAAAGGTAATTGATAGATTCAACAATTAGAAGTTAAACTAAATCCAAATTAAATTGAAATTGTAAATTGAATCCAAATGAAATTGGAAATGCAAAATTTAATGAAAATGGATATATAACTTCAATAGTGAAAAAAATGTATAAGAAGTGTATATTTAAAATTTTGTAATGGAATTGGCAAAATGGTTTGAATTTGGTAATTGGATATTATGGTTAGCAGGATATACAGGTGTATTAAAAGGAATGGAATTGGGATTTTGGATTTCAAAGATAAAATTGAATTGCTCGACAAAAAGGTACGTATTTCAACTTCAGTATGAAATTTGGTGATTTTCTTGTCCAGCCGCTTGGCCTTTTGTTTTCTTTTGGGATTTGAGGGCCTGTGGTGCCATTTTGTAGTCGTACCGAGCTAGCCGTGCAAATAAGACACTGGCGAAATTTTTTGAAAATGAATCTTTAGTAAAAAGATTTTGGTTGACAGGTTGATAAAACTATTTGGTTTTGGGTAAATAGTAGACGAGTTAAGGATCATTCTTCCTAACTTGTAATTTCGGGACGAAATTCTTTTAAGGGGGGAAGGTCGTAACGACCCTAAATTTTGGACAGTTTAAATTGAAAACATTTAATTGATTTTTCATATTTGAATGATGGTTTAGCTTGAATTCCCAATATAACTATGAATTTGGTGATTAAATTATAAAATTTAATCTATTGAAAAGTTGAATAAAAATTTGAATCTTCAGTTTTAAGCAGATTAAAAATATTTCAAAGGCTTGTAAAGTTCATATTGATAATACTGGAGATAATAGAAGCTTCAGAATTGAATTTGAAAGTGATTTGTTCAGTTTTGAAATTTTATCGTTTAAATCGATATTTAAAAATAGCCTTCCGAGGCATAGTCTTGGAATTCGACAAAACCTGTTCGATTGGATCCGTAATATTAAACTATTACCGGATTTCAAATTTCGTAGCATTCGGAGTCATCGTGTGATCGTACGAGATAAAAATGCCTAGAAAATAATTAATCGTTTCAATTAAATATCGTATATTATTTCACTAGTCAAATTTCAATCTCCATCAGCCGACCTACCTTTCTCAAGCAGACCTAGTAATGTACGCGTAGCCGACTTCTTTAGTTTTATATTTGTATGCTTCTCTCATCTTTAAAGAAAAATAGAAGAAACAAATAAAAATGGCGTTCCCATTTCATACTTTCGATCAAAACGAAACTTATCTTCCCAAATAAATGGCCGACTCCCAATCAGTTCCCCTCTCCATATTTTAAATTCGAACAGAATCGTTCGTACTAATTAATTCGCGTTCTAAAGATGAGAATGCGTGTCTGATGGGAAGGAATTTCGTCGGCGGCCTGGAGCTAATCGCGATGCCACAGTAGAGTGGGAGGTCGCGAGGCATACTCAAGCTCGCGAATTGAGGGGTTATGCTCGCGGTCGACAGGATCGGTTTTCGTGTTAGGATTTGAAGCGCAACATCGTTGTTCGAACACGAGGCCGAGCCTGGGCATGGCGGTAGTTGGGCGACGTGTTCATGGTGGTCGACGATATCAATGGCGGCATATGGCTAGGGTTCGTCGTTCGATTGGGATAGCGTGCGGCCTGGATTCGCGGCAGTGAAGCAAGCACGCGACTTCATCGCAACATCGAGCTAGGGTTTCATTCATTTGTGAAATCGACAGTGAAGGTATTAACAGTGCTGCTTTTAATGTAGCGTTTTATTTAATGTTAGATATAAACTTTAATTTGATTTGTGTTTATTACTTAAATTATTAGAATTTACAGTAAAGAAAAGCATAGTATAAATGTGATATATATATACACATGACCGATAGACAGAAAAGGGTGGACACATATTTTAATTTTAAAAACAGTAAGCATTTTAAACTCTATATATTTATGCAGTTTTCATATTTTTTATATGCATGTAGAAAGTATAATTTTTTCAGAAAAATATATGTAAGAATTATATAAAGATAAGATTATTAATAGCTCATTTTTATAAGCACTTGAAATAAATAAAATAAATATGAATTTTTAAATACTTGAAAGTTTATATATATAAAAAATAGATTTTTACATCTATATATAGATATATTTTATAAGTGTATATATATGTAGTTTCAAAAGGAAGGAAACATAAATATAAATATATACACTCTTAACTTACTCGTCTAGTTTTTTTTTTAAAATAATTTAGTATGGTGATAAATTTGTTTATTTAACCTGTTTAATCATTTTTACCACTGAAAATAATTTATTAAAGGAAATTTGATTTTAAACTAATTAATTAATTAATTAATTAAGTCATTAGTTTGAAATTAAAATAATGGAATAGGTGATTTAACCGTAAATTAACTTGTTTAACGATTTTAGAATTTGTTAAAAGGAAGCTAGCTTGAGATTTAAAACCATTAGTTTAAACATAAATCACTTGTTAATTAATCTATTAAAAAGGAAATTTAGTTCAAATAAATTTTGTTGGTTAGGTAAATAAATTGAACAATAATTTAAGTGTTCGATTCAATTCGGATATTGATAAACTGTGTAAATATTTATACAAGGTATAAATCAAGAAAATCGAGTCAAGATGGAAATGGATTGCAAAATAAAAAGCAAAGGTGAGATCTTCTCACTCAAAAGGGTTTTGTTTAAATTTTAAATAGTTAGATTTAAAATTTCCTGATTGTGTGATTGAATGATGATTGCTATCTGTTGTTTTGAAATAGACCCTATACGCCGCCTATTAAGCGGAGGTTATTTTTTAAACACATATACCGCGATATTCCACCTCGAAGTGGAATTAGTATTTAATATGTACTTGGAGTTGATTTTCCCGCATTATATAGCGGATGAGACCCTATTGCGCTGCATAATAGCGGATAATATTTTATAAATCCCATATACCGCGATATTCCATCTTGAAGCGGAAGTGGTATTGTGCTAACATCTTCAGATGCAGGGAAACGAGTTGGAGGGATCCAACTGGATTCCTCAAACATTTGAAATTGTTTCAATGTTGTGTGTTGATCTATTTATAATCTGCGTGATTATCTTTCTGATTGAAATCGTTAAAGGCTAAACTTTAGCCGAATATATTTTTGGTATCGTTAGATGCCGAAAATAAATAAAATTGGACTTTTGAAAGTTTAAGTTGAGAATTCGTAATAAAATTTAATTTGGAAATTGATTCATTTTAAATAAACAAACGTTGAAATTTTTATGTTATAAAAATTATGATTTTTGTGAAATATAACTGAAATGTGACTTTTGAAATAAGTAGTTGATTAATTTATAAAATGGTTTAAATTGGGATTTTTGAATTATTATAAATGATTTATATAAAAGATTTATAAAATTGATATTTATAAATTAAAATATTGGAATTATAAAACGAGTTTTTATAAGTGCTAAAATGAAGTATAAATGGATTTCATAGGTGAATGAAATCTATATATTTATAAATTGTGAAGTTATAAAATGAATAGATTTTGTAAAATAAAAGATTTATAAGTAATTAACTTATAAATTCGATTTTGGCGTGTAAATGGGATATGGATAGAATTTGTTAATAAAGTGATTTTATGAGTTAAAGTTGTTATAAAGTATAAATGGAATTTATAAACGTTGTTTATAAATCCGAAATTGACTTATTTTAATGAGTTTAATTATTATAGCTTATTGAAGGAAATATATCCACGATTTTGGACGGTGAATAATATATTAAAGAAATATTTTTGGGAATGTGATATTTTAAATAGATTTAAAACGATTCAAAAATGTTTTAAAATGTATTAAGTATCGAAACCATAGATTTCAACATTCGTTGTTGAAATAGACGTTTTCGAGAAATAGAAGGAAATGGTGGACTATAACACTGTTGTTATAGTAAATGATTTCCGAAAGGAAAAGTTTTGTATAGTATTGGGGTTTATATATCCATCTTAATTTCTAATCCCTATACTAGTGATTTTGGGTTGTCGTAACGATGTCTTACGTAACATTCGTTTTGACCCAAATAAATGTGTTTAAGAAAAGTTTTCCTTAAAGAATAGATATATACTTAATTTGGATTTAAGTTTATTGAATATTTTCCAAATGTTGAAAATAAATAGATTGGTGAATTACTTATTATTAAAAAAGTATATAAATGTTTTCCAATATGAAGTGAATGTTTTGAGATTTTATCTTTTAAAGATAAATTGAAAATGAATATTAGAAATCGATTTGGAAATCGTATATTCATAGATATTTTGGAAAGGTAAATTCACTGTGGAATTTATAAAAGAAAGGGAAATTCGTTTTAAAAATAAACATTGATTTATTTTTGAAGTGTGGAATAAATTTATGAATTTGGAACGTAAATTTAATAAATCGGTAAGGATTTATTTGATTGGTTTAAATGAACCATTTTGAAATGGAAGTTGTAAAGGTGAAAAATAATTTGGATTTCGTTTTCAAATGGTTGAAGTATGTAAATTATTCTTGTAAAGTTATTTTTGAAAACAAATAATTTGGGAAAATATTTGAAATCGGGTTATGTTGTGAATATTGATTGATAATTAAATAACCGACTATTAATATTGACCCTTAAATGGTTATTCGTGTGAATTGGTTGAAAACTGAATGCTACACTTATTTTTAAATTATTGCGCTCCTTATTCTGATTACCCATTCCGAATGGTGATACGACGTAATGGATAGCATTGACGACCGGTGGTGAAGACAGGTATTTGTGAAAACGATAGGACGACCTATCGATTGTCTCTGCACCGTTAGCTACGGTATAGAGATTTCCTTTGTGATGGGAAATTCGATCGGGATTGTGAATACCCGGATTGGAAGGGCTTCTTTTGAAGTGCCTTCGGTTATGTTCGAGCCCGGAATAGACTTGTATGGTTACATGTCTGACATTACATTTTGAGATATAAAGCAGATTTCTTTCAAATACATTTCCGTTGGTGGCAGAGAATTTATTCTCTTAGCTTAACACCCTTAGATGTTTTGTAGTTGAAGGTTATCAGCGATATATTCCCAATTTGGTAATGTGGCATGCTGAGTGTTGCTGTGTGATGATTATTTATTGATTATTTGTTGATCAAAGCGTGGCTTTGTGAAAAAGCATAGCTTTGTGGACGAGACTTCATCGGACCTCACACCCCAGAAATGGTCAAAACTGGAATATGCGGCAAGGTTATGAGGGTCGCTCCCTTTAGGGTATGTCATTTCCTTCTAGAAAAGGGTGGTGTCAAGTATGGAGCCCTGATGCTTAACCTATGTGGTTGCTCCAATCTCATTTTTCTGTGTGGTTGTTGCTTGGTGATAGAGGGCCCTCGGATAAAGGTCCCAAAGGATCGGGGAGTGGCATACTCGAGAAGTAGTTACCTAGTTACATAGGTAACCCGGCCTTGTGTTGGCAGAGAGCTGGTTAGTTCTCGGGACGTCCCGCCAGAGGCGATCCCATGTGACAGTAGGAAGTTCCTTAGCCTGACCATTTGTTGGAAATCCAATTCTCAATACGAACCCAGTACGGTTTTAGTTGTATAATCTGCCATTTACTATGGTGGTCACCACTGTTTAGATGGTAGCTATAGTAGGCATAGTTCGAAATGTCTATGCTGGCTAAGATTAATATTCTATTTTCGAAATGCTTTCATCACTATACACTAATAATAATATCAAAAATGATTTGTTTGTGTAGTAAGCATCTTTGACTATCATAAGGAGAAATCTCCTCCAATTCTGCGTTTGCATTGTGTGTGTGGGGAGGCCTTATGGTAGTTTCATTTTCCAAAAGCATTGCGGATATTTTTCACTTTCCTTGTTGTTGTTGTTTTAAAAGATAAATAACTGTTTTGAGTTCTCACACCAGTCCCATGACTGACCTGGAGTTTATTGTTCTCTTTCTAAATTCTGGGTGCCCATAATTTTTCACACGGGCAGTCTAGAGTCAGGTTATCAGGTCATTCTGGATTCAGGAGTGCTTTGGAGCTCAAGTGGCGAGCTGGATGGCGAGACGTATTACTTGTATATGGTATTATCTTTCCGCTGTAAATTCACTTGTAAGGACATGTTTGCATAACCATTCCTTGTTTGTTGTGTTGTATATTGTTGTTGTACACTCTGATGATAATGTAATGTAATAACTGATATAGTTCTTTGTTTTAAAGATTATTCATTTATCTATTATATGTTGATCTGCTGCGACTGTGAGATTCTGATATTGTCTGTTCTGTTTTCTTACTTCTTCTATCTTTTTCTTCTACCTCTTCTTTTTAACCCTAACAATTCGGTTTTCCGACATTCGATTATGCGGCATTTGATACCGCAGACGTATTAATGTCGACCTTCGGATCCCGACAAAATCGAAACGTTACACATACCATTGCAGCAGGCATCGATAGTCCTTTGTTTAAGAAATGGCTACGATATTTTTCAGGAATTCGGAAAGTGGAAGGATCTTCTGGAAGGTTTTATGTCTATTGCGTAAATAATGGATTAACAGCGAGCCACTGCTATCGTAACATCATCATTTGGCATCGGATTTTTGAGCGGTACTTTCCATATCTATTTAAAAAGGTTTCCACGTATTTTCACTGAGTGTTAAAATGGGTTTTTTAAATACTTATAGATTTCTGGTCTTGCGCCTGGTCAACGTATTACTAGATTTTCAAAGAACAAGGATAAACTTGTTGAAACATTGAGTTATAAAAGTATTTTCAAAAGGAAAATTTTCTTTGATATAAAAGTATTTTATTACAAAAGAAAATTTTCAAACATTTAAGAATTAAAAAAGAACCAAAATAAAAATTGTTAATATTGGAATAAAAACCCAAACTTGAATTATAAAATGAATTTGAACACAAGTCAAACCAATTGAAGTTGTGTTTGAAATAAAAATCAGATGATGAATTATGAATTGAAAGTGAACTAATTGGATAAATTAATTAGTTAATTGAATACAAAAAAATGAAACTTAACTTGGTTAAGTAATTTGGATTATGGAGTAAAATTGAAATTGAAATTGAATGTGAAACTTGAGTTATAAATAAAATTCGACTTAAATATAAGCGAATTAATTATATGTTGAAATGTGATCGAATAAAATAGAAATGGATTGAAATGGTGATGACCTAAGATATAAATAAATTCAATTTAAATGTAAATAAATTGTATGGAATTGGGATTTTATTTAAATGAATTCGATTATGAAATTAAGTTTTGAAGTGGAAATGAATATATATATATATATATGTGTGTGTGTGTGTGTGTGTGTGTGTGTGTGTGTGTGTGTTGTATAAAAGGTTATAATAAACCTTAATATTTATTTTATTAAATGATTCTCAAATAATATAATGAAAATTGAGATATGCCAAGCGAATGGAAATGCGAGATAAATTGAACAACGATTAATTTAAATGAAATTGAATTTGATTACAATGGAAATAAACTTAAGTTATATGATTTAATTAATTGGAAATAAATGAATTAACTTAAGCTAATATTTTTGGATGGAAGCTTGGCTCAAATAAATTTATAAAATGGTTCATAAATAAATTGGCATGGATTGGATTGTTGTTGAATACAAAATTGGGAAAACAAGATTTTTGAGATTAAATTGAATGTGGATTAATAAAATTTGATAAATTGATTTGGAATCCTATCCAGAGATGATGTTATTATAGCTAGTTGTTGGTTTGTATGGGTATTCCTTGTTTTCTATGGTAATTAGTCTATTATTTATGTATGCGCTTTACGATATAAATATATGACTTTTTGGTATAGCTTGAATTATCTTTTCGCCTTCTAATTTTGGGGATGAAATTCTTTTAAGGGTAGAGCAATGTAACGACCCGTATTTTTAGCCATATGTTATGAGAGTAATTAACTAATTTTAAATATTGAAATATTAATTTTTATAGGTCAAACAATTAAATTTTCTGATATTGGAGATATTTGAATATAAAATTTTTGAAAGCTACACAAAATTTTCAAAACGCTAATTTTGAATATGTTAAATATATATAGCTTTGCCATTAAAAACTTATAATATATGTGTATGCATACATATATATATATACAAGCTTCATGATGGAAAGTTTTAAACTTATGATGACTAAAATATATACGCCTATATATGTATATGTATATATGTTTATAAAAATGGTGTATATGTAAATTTGTAAAAATGTAAATATGTATATGGTAAAAATATGTATGTGTGAATATATATGTCTATATATATATATACATATGAAGAATCATCGTGGCAAACATCAATTCAAGCGCACAAAACATACAATCAAGTATATCATAAAATCAAATCACCCAAAAACCAAATCACCCATAATGTAATCAAATCAGCCCACATTCAAAGAAAAAAAAACATGAATGAAGAACCTTGTACAATCTCAGCCACCATATTGCCTCACTGTCTCCTTTCATACTTCTACATATGTGTGTGTGCCAGGGCTTGTTCTTGTTCATGTCATAAACATAAAAAAGATCTGACATTAAAAATTAAAGTAAGAAGATCAATTTTTTAAAAGCTTGAAGTAGAAGATTTTATAGCATTGTGTTCATATAATTTTACAGTAAAACACTATATTTTTTCTTACTTGATATTACATATTATATATATAACTATGGTTTATGTTGAATCTTTGATCCGTGTCAAGAGGATATGCATCCGTTATGTTAATATATATGTGTCTATGTGTGTTTGACATGGCCAGCTACACCTATACTCAAGACACTATGCTTCTTTTACATAATAGCTCCATTGTTCTTGTTGTTTTGATAAAAAAGTTACAGCTTTAACTTTGAAAATCAATAACTTGATATCAATTTAGTTTTAAAACTTGATTCCAAAACCAAAGTCGTTTGTTTTTTTAGTATAGAACATTTAAAAATGATTTCATAAATCTCCTTATAACCACGAGTGAATCAATTTTGGTCATGTTTCATTTGTCATAATTAAATAAATGGATCATATAGCTGTGTTCACAATTGGAAAAGATGAATTTTATGGGTGATATGAAAATTTTTAGGGTTGTATACACGAAGAATTATGGAGATGAACGAATTTGGGTGTTTGTTCAAATTACGACGACGTGGTCGATTGCATGGCATGGCGTTGGTCGTAGAGGAGGCTTGGATGATAGGGAGTCATGAAAAATTGTGCGATGATTTTTAGAAGTGTGTAGAGGCTAGATGAGGTAGGATTAGGGTTTAAGGGTGTGGTTATTGGGTCTCCGTTCGTGGGCAAACACGACGATGAGAGAGAGAGATGGGGTTGCACATAGGAGGGATAGGTAAAGGAGGTTGTGGCGAAGCTAGGGGTGAATTCTGATGGAGGACGATGGTCAATGGTGATGTGGTTGGGTAGGCATGACTTTCGTCCCAGGTGGTCGATTAGTTTGAATTTCAAACCAAAGGTTCGTTTGCGTTTCCAGGTACATAGGCATGAAGTGATGATAGTGGGTGACGTGCGAGATGGGTCGACGGTGGGTGATGTTTGCGGAGTAGTGTGCTCATATATGCTTGCGTTTACAAGTTCGTGTATAGTTTCTTGAATTTGTATTTAAGAAAAGGAGTAGAGAGTGAGTGCTAGGGAAAAGGAGTAGAGAGTGAGTGCTAGGGAAAAGGAGAAGCAATGGCTTTTGGGTTTGCAAGTTGTTTTGGATGGATCAGGTTAATGTATATGGGTTGGTATGGGTTTTGAAAAGTAAACGAAACAAATTTTATATTTAAAAATCCTAATTTAAGAACTCTATTCCTACTTCATTTTGAATCCAATCGACGTGCAGTTTGTTGCATCGAGATCCTATTGCCAAGTAATTTTATCTGAACTGATATCGTCCAGTTTTCTACAATGTGAAAATTTAATGATTTAAACAACTGAAAGTGAACGATTAAAAAATTCTTATGTGATTAGTTATAGGTTAATTAATCATAAATGAACTGTGTAATTCTTAACTTATTTAGAATAAAGTATTTTATTTAATATTTTTAATTGACAAGTAACCAGGATTAAAAATATAATTTGGCTTAGTTGATTGAAACCAATCCCATTTGGATTCATAAATTGATTTAATTATAAATCGTTGATTGATTTAATCATCTATCTTTGACCGATATTTCTCTTGTATATTGATTTCAATTACCTTTTGTCCGTGTCATTAAGGAACCAAATAAATTAAATTAGTGCAACGACCGTAAATTTTAATGGTTTTATAACGTAATTAATTGATTTTTTGTTAGAAAATAAAAAATTAAATTTTTCAATGGAATTTTGATATTTGGTATGCTTCTACTTAGACATAGCAAATGGAAGATTTCCGTTAGAAAATATGAAAGTTAATTCTATTGCATAATTATCAAATTTAATCAAAAATCGGTTTAATCTGATGAAAATAAAATGTTTTCGAACTCTGAATATTTTTACATTATAAATCTGTAAACCATTTTCTAAGTAAGAAGACATATTTCGTTTTGTCAAATTTGGACTGTTATTGCCCCGTTTGTCTTATTTTCGATGAATTTGTAGCAGTATAGCAGCGAAATATCGACATTTGATAGGATAGTCGTATCGTGGATAATCTGTGTATCATTCTGCTCATCTTGTTGTGCTGAACTCCGTAGTATATTCATTTGCGTATCTCATAGTTCGGTACGCGGCGAAATACACGAAATGGTTAACCGTATCGGTACCCGTTTTGTGACTCTTTGGTTTCCCGTCCTTTCATTTCTATCGTGTAATCCAACTACCACTTACTTTTCATATTCCCAGAAAATTTAAGCTATGACCATTGTTATTCTACCTTTTCAATATTTAGTTGATTTATTTTGGTACGTTTGCATTTCATTCTATTTCGTTCTGACATTTATTGAGAAATATAATAATATATTTTTTAGTTGGTCTTCTAATATTCTGAAGCTTATACTGCATATATTTATAAATCTGTTCATGTACTTCTCTTTGAAGCTACCTTCTGCCACTAAAAATAGATACACACATATATATATATATATGAGAAAAATACATATAAAATAAAGTTTATAAAATGGTCGCCTGCTTCTCCTTTATATTTGATTTTCGAAACCTCCTATCTGCACTCCTCACCCCTCCTCGTCACTTCCTTACCACACGACCCTGCCTCCACTTCACGCACGTCCCCTGTGACCATCACCGAACAACCCTTAACATCACCCATTCCCCAAAACATATCTGCCTCTTCCACCCTAATAGACATGCAAGCAGCCACCATCGAAATAACCCACTACCCCTCCTCCAGTTCGCCCGGCATACTCCACAAGACCCACACGTGACAGCGTCCCCCTGACAGCGTCGAGATCCGCCACTTTCTCCTCCTGAAGCCTGTAGCACCACGATGGCCAACGTGCTAGCCTCCAGCCTGTGTGCATCCCCTCTCCCACCACCTTTGTCGGTCACCTACATCTCCCACTTGATAGCCTGCCGCACCCCCTGTCCTCCATGTAACCCTTATTCCAAAGCCCGCCAGCCTACCACCTATGGCCATGAGCAGCAGCCACCATTTTGTATATACTTGTGTGTATATATAATATGGTATGTAGGATTTTGGAACATATACATACATATTTAGTTATATATGTGTTTTGTTTGTCTTCCTTCAGCCTGTGCTTACTATATATATATATATATATATATATGATATTTATAAAGGTAATATATTGGTTTATTAAATATTGATTTTTAAATGGTTGTATATATGAATGCGTGAGTTATATGGCCGCGGCTGTAATTATAATGTGTTTTTATGTATATTTGCATTTTGGGTTTTGAAAAATGTAGTATTTTGTGTGTGTGTGTGTATACTATTCTACTTGTTATTCTGTTCTAAAAGAAAAAAATTATATAAATTAGATATAGGTCTGCATGCATATTCAAGCTGCAGCCTCCTCTTTTTAAAAGTGATGATAGATAGATTTTGATTTTTGTATATATGTGATTAGATAAGCATTTAGTTTTAAAGTGTTGGAAAAAAGATATATATATATATATATATATATATGTATGTATATGCATGTTATAATAATTATAATAACAAAGTATGTTTATGTGACGACCTGATTTTTCGACGCTCGAAAATCGACATCAATACGTCCACTGTATCAAATGTCGAGCAATCGGATGCCGGAAAACCAAACCATTAGGGTTAAAGAAGGAGGTAGAAGAAGAAATAGAAACAATACCAGAATCTCACAAACGCAGCGGAACAATATATAATAGATAACGACTAATCTTTTAAAAAAAATGAATTATATCTGTTTATATATTACAACATCAGATTTCAACACATCCATAACACACAACTGGATAGTTATATTAACTTGTCCTCACCAAACTAACAACACAACTTACAACACAGCAGAATTATATATCAACCAACTCGTCTCTTTAGTTCCACATCATCCTTTCCTATATCTATAACACTCGGTTTGACCCAAGAATTATAGTTAAATAACACCCGAGTCAGTCTGGAAAACCAACGTGAGAAAACACACTCAATTGGATTATTAAAGTTTTCAAAATCCTTTGAAATCAAAGGTATCTCGTAAGACCACGCCACAAATAAACATGCCGTCTTTTTACCTTACGATAACCAAAACATTTCTTATAAAATCCTCTGATATTATAGTAGTGTCTATATACAAATACTAAGTCAAATAGCCGAAATTATTATATTATTAAATTCCAGCTAATAGGTATGTAAACAAAACCTTAAAGGCACGTAGGGAAAATGGATTCCATTAATGGCAGGGCTACTAGGGTACCGCCCGTCATAGTACGTGGTCTAGATCACCGTACTGAGAATCCACCCTTGTGACGACCCGCCCTTCTACGCCCAGAAAGACGTATCGTCTTGAAGAAAGAAAGGGATGAGAAAATAGAAAGATAGAGAAGAAAGAACAACAACATCAGAATCTCACAGCGGAATGGAACAAAATATAATAGATCACATAACTATTACATAAATTTTACATATATCAGAGTTATATAGTCAATACATCACATACTAGACAGTTATAAATACCTGTCTAGTTACACAAGTCAATGTACAATACAGATAAACAACTCAGAGATATCAACACAGCGGAACACCATAAATATCTATCTACAACGCTGAAGCCTCCTGCTCCATTGCTCCTCCAGAATTCGTCAAATCTAACCTGAATCCCTTGGCTACCCGTCAAAATTTGGGTACCCGAGAGTTTATGAAAAACAAAAATAAACTCCGGGTCAGACATGGGTCTGGTATGAGTAACATGTTTAAGTTGCTTAACTTTTAAAATCATTTGAAAATAAAAGGTATCACGTAAGACTCCCCACAAATAAACATGGGTAAGTTTTTACCTTACGCTAGCCAAAACATTTGATAGGAAATTCTGTGATATTATAATAGGTCTAGGGTTTTCAAGTAAATAGAAAATAGCCGAAATTGTTACATGATTAAATTCCAGCTACTAGCCACAAAAGTGGGTAATACAATCAAAACCGTTGGCACTTATTGGATTTTGGATTCCATACAATGGCAGGGCTACTGGGGTACCGCCCGTCACAGTACAGGGCCTAGATCACCGTACCGAGGATTACTCCCTTCATCCCCTGCAACACAAGGCCGGAACCATTCCTTATTGAACAGTCCCGAACAAGACAACCCCGACAGTTGGAGCTCACAACCGCCCACACAGCCGAAATAAAAGGGACATCTAGACAGGGGAAAATCTTGTCCTGCTTGGGCATGACCCACCTAACCTTGCTGCACCTCCCCTATTTTAGCCATTCCCGGTTGATGAGGCTTGAGGCTGCGATTACCTTTAGAGAACATATTTCTTAGAATGCTCATCGCCCGCCTAACGATGTGTTGAAAGCATTCAACCCATACAAGTTCGTTCCGGGTTCGAACGAAACCGAAGGCATTATCTCGTTACACTCATTTTGGAATCACCCTCAGAGTTAACGACGATAACCCTTGCATTCTGAATCTTCATCTTCACTTCAGAATCACGACCTATCGTTAATTTGGAATCGATGTGGTTTTCGGACTTCCTAATGTGGAAAAACCGATCCCGGTCTCATCGAAATCCAAAACGTGTCTTTTAGGGCCAAGTTGTTTATTTAGTCTTAACAGTTTAATTCAAAATAATTCAATACCCACACAGATAAATAGTCAACATCAACATAAACAGATAATCATTATTATCACTACAAACAGATAAGGCATATCATCATAACAGATAATTCATACTTAAATCGAGCATCCATATCATATAGCATCAATATCTCATAACATCAATTCTCATATCTGAGATCTTAAATCATTCCAGGTAAACAATTTCATCCATTCATACATAAGCAAATCATATAGGCTATAATTAATTTAAAATGAATTAAATTAATTATATCATCTCTAATTAATTTAAAGTAAATTAAATTAATTACTTCATCATTTAAAACTTGTTTACACAATTATTAATCAATCTCCAATCAATTAATAAATCATTCACTAATTACTTATTTCAATTAATCATACTTGATTAATTAACATTTAATTATATTCAAGTAATCATCCTTTAATTATTTTCACAAATTAATTATCTTATCTAAATATAGAAATTAACCTCAAATTACAAACATTACATTACTTCTGAAATACACTAATTAATTACTCTGTAATTTCTTATTATTGATTAATTATCTAAATTTATCATCCCATCATTAATTACATCAATTAATGATTTCTAATTACATTTTTAATTAATTCCCTGCTTTAAAATTAATTACCTTAAGTAATTAGTCTTTAATTAAACCACATTTATTAATCACCTCTGATTAATACCATTCAGTAATTAACTATCTTTAATTACTCATCAAATAAATTAATTACTCCTTAATCAATTTCTCTAATTAATCCCCCGATTAATTTTACAAAGTAATTATATTCCAATTACTTTCATTATTAAATCACCCTCAATTAATTACATACAGTAATTATCATCAATTACTTCCCTAAGTAATTATACTTATCTCATCATCAAAATGGTTGTCTAAATTAATTAAACTTAATTAATTAACTTAAACAATTCATAGAATTAATTACAATAAGCAATTAATTTCTTAATTACTTTCGTTAAGTAAGTATACTTAACAATTCACAATTGCTTATCTTAAATAAATAATTTAATTAATTATTAAAAATAATCCCATTAATTTATTATTTTAGTTAATGACCTTCATTAACTAATTATAATTCTTTAATTACTTTTCTAAAGTAATTAACTTACATTTTAAGTTAGTCTTAATAACTCATTAATTCTTTATTAACTTATTAATTTATTACTAATTATTAATTTAATATTAAACCAATGATTTCCTAATTACCACTTAATCTACCTTAACTTATATCTTATTTAAATAAATTTAACTCTTCATTTATGAGTTAATTTATTCTAATCATTAATTTTCCACTTAGTTAATTTAATAATTACAAGCCTTAAGTTTTTAAAACTCTTATTCTATTTAATGACCAATCTATCATTAATAAGCTATTTAATCAATTTAATGTAAATTTACATTCAAATTTATTTAAAACAAATTTTAAACTTAAAAATCTTATTTATTTAAAAGCTGAGATTCAAACTACGTTTTGAATCCAATCTTATCTTGTTTTAAACTTTGTTTAAAATAAGTATATTTTCCATTTAAAAGCTCGTTTTAAAATTTTTTTATAATAACTTACATGATTAAAACCCGAAGCTAAAAATACCCGAGACAAACAATTATTTTTACGAGCAAAATCCCACTTTTCTTCGAGTCCGATACTCGAATCACTCGAGTGAAACTCGAGCAACATTTCCCCGCTTTAAAGTGTTTTCAAATAATTTACAATTTTAAACTTTATTTTATTTTAAACTGAAATTCAATCTTCATTTGAATTCTAACTTATCTTTTACTTAAATATTCATGTTAAACATTCATTTCTCATTTTTAAACCCAGTTTAAAGCATTTTAAACTTTACAGGTTTTTAAAAAAAATAACCTGTTCAACTTACCCAGGCTTCCCTTCAACCCACATTACTCCGAGTCAAACTCGATGTTGCTTCGAGTCGCGAGAAGTATTCCCCGAGTCGAAATACATAAAAACCCGAGTACCCCTCCCCTTTCTCCTGAAAAACACAGCACCCATGTATACAAACTGCTTCCTCTTCTTCTTCCCTTTTTTTTTTCTTTTTAGTAAATTATGTTCAAAACTAAAATTGATAGTATCAGGCTCATCCTTACACTTCGATCTAAACCCCGAAATAACCAACCTCATCACTCGAGCACAACTCGATAGCAACCTGCCAATGATACTGATACCCATCACCTCCACGCCGTACACGTGTACGGCGACACCCTCCAACTCCGGCGAACATCAAAGGCGTAGGCAAATCACAAATCTTCCAAGGGTTCGAAATCCAACCCCAAATCGGCTTCAAAGATTGTAAATCAAAAATTAGCAGTTCGACCCAAAAACTGCAAGCACCACCACTGACAAATACCTCTTGCCACCGCCGCACACGTCACCGAGGTTGCCAAAAATACAGCCACACTACGACAACGCAACAAGCTTCCATTTCCCAAAACCCTGCTACACTCGGTCGATCGTGTAAACCGTGGCGATCGATCTTATCAAACTTAGTTAAATTAGGTTTCCAAATGAAAATCACCTGCCGCGATTCCCCTGATGAACTTCCCACCACAGCCGTATTTTTCCAAGCATCTTCACTCACCCCTCCATCACCAGACACGATCCCAAACTCTACCAACCCAAGAATCACCAGAGATCACTCAAAGGAAGAAAAACCCACAAACACGAACTGCTCTCGAACTATAAATCGAAAAATTAAAATTTTTGCTTTAAAAATCATGTTTTTATTTTAGCTTTTGATTCATATGCTTGAATCCATGATTCATGAAAATTAATTTTTGACTTACTTAAAATTCTTACTGTTGTTTATTTGTTCCAGAGGCTGTTCACACTATTATAACTTACATAAATTTTTAAACTAAAATAAGTGCTATGACAAACATTTTTGGTTTAAGACCCAAGTTCTACAAAGATTTGATCATGAGAGGTTCATTCAAAAATTAGTTTTAGAACCTGGGTACATAAAACTTAACAGAGCACATATATTTAACAGCATGTTCACATCCCTAATTACACATGAATTTCCCAACATATATACACAAATACAAACTTATATTAGGCATTGATCAAGCAACCATATTTGTACTTGAGTTTTAAAAAAAAAAATTGTTACTCACCTGGTTTAGAGTGAATGAACAGAACACTGTTCTTTAAAACTGGAAAAAAATATCTCTTTTTGTTTTTGATTTCCTGCTAACATCATGCTTTAGATTAGAGAATTAGTTTAAGTTTGTAAAAATGGAAACTTACTTATGTTTTCTGTTTACCCAGTTTATCTTGCTACAGATTAACTTGAGACATGAGTGCTTGTATTCCAGAAACTTGTAGTATGATGATGTTTAAGTTTGCAAATAAAAACTTTCTTATGTTTCTGGTTTGCCAAGTTTTGAAAAAAAAATGAACGAAGGCACTGCATATATAAGGAGACAGGTTAAAGTATAAGGGTAGGTGTTATCTGGAACAAGTTTTGCTGTAGGTCAGAGATATTTTCCTATATGGGGGCTGAGATGATTTCCTTCCTTGCTTGGCCAGATTCTTGTACAAACTGAAATGATTTTCAAACATTTCGAATTGACCAAAATTTTGTGTTGAGATGATGTTAATTAATGCCTGGTTCCTTATCTTGTTTACAGGCTTGTTACAACTTAATAATTTTTTTATTTTTATTTTTATTTTTGTCTTATTTCATTTCAAATCCTGTTCTTGCCTGGTTTGCATTCTTTTTATATAAAGTTGTTTATTTCTATTATACTTTGTTTATTTTTATGCTCCATGTACCAATATAAAGTTGGTTTAGTTAACTTGTTATAAATTTTCTAACTTAAGTGTTTAGTTCTATTTCCTATTTTTACTTTTCTTATATTTTAAACTTAAACTATTAAACACTTAATTTACTTATTATTTCCTTTTATACTTATGATAATATCATAGATGTTTATGTATTTATACTCATTTTAAAAAAACATACATTTAATTTATGTTTGTGTTTAATATATTTTAAGACTTGTTTTGTTTTAAAACATGTTTGAAAGATGCTTTTTTTTTCAAATTTACAAATCATTACTTCTCATGTTAATGTATTCAAATAAATTTTGAAATAGAAATTTCTATCTATATAAAAATCCATTTTGTAAGAATATTATATTATTAATATTGTTAAATATAACTTATGATTAAATTAAAATAATTCACAAATGAATTTGTCTTCTTATTCAATACATTACTTATTTTATTAGCTACATTAAAAAAAAACAAATCCTTTTATTTAAATTTAAACTTAAACTAAAATCAATTTTAAATCATTATGTTTTTAGTTTGGGTATTAAAATTATATGGTTATTTATTTAGTAGCTTAATATCAATTTGAAACCTATTTTAATTTAGCAAAAATGTTAGAATAAGAAAACAGGCCTATATATATTTAATTTAAAACAAAGATTTATCTAGTTATAATATATTCAGATATGTACACATTACAAATATAAAACAATTTATTTGCCTTTAAAAATAGATTATCAGTTTAAATATTTATTTTAAAGAAGATTATTAAATTTATTATTAACAATATGATCAAATAAATTAAATTTTGACATAAATTATTAAATTGTTATTGTCAAAATTTTCGGGATATCACATTCTTCCCCCCTTAAAAGAATTTCGTCCCCGAAATTTAAAACAAAGGTAATTTAATAATTTAATTACAGATTTAATTTTTAAAACACAAGCATATATCAATTTTATGCTAACAATCATAGCAACCAATTCATCCAATCAAACAAATCTAACTATCCCGACAAAATTCTAAATAGAATTTTCTCGAGTTTCCCTAAATATAATATTGGGATACTCTCTCTCTACAAAATTCAAACAACCAATATTACTAAGCTACTGAGTTCCTACTCACCTGGATCTACAATACAAAACAGGATATCAGACTACAGATAAGTCTGATTCAACAACGAAAAATCTCTGAACTGCTGATTCTACAATCAAAGATAACTCTTACACGTACTCCCTCAGAGATACGTGAAACACTCCGAATCTCAGATATCCGAAATACTCTTTTGACGATCCTGGACTGCATATACCCATACTGATCAGCTCTACACTTGCTGATATCCCCAGAAACAAATTGATCCAAAAACAATCCAAAATGATCTTTCCAAGATTAACTTTAAAAAAAATCAGAACACAACTTCAATTCCAAAATCAGCAGACTGGTCTTACTACTTCTCATATGGGAAGATAATATAGATGCGTTCCAATCTGGTCTTAAGATCCTGAAAAATTTCCAGTAGAAACTCTCTAATTCCAAAATATTACAAACTCAAGTTATTTCCCACACCAAACAGCGGCCACCATGCTTCCACTGCGCTACTCTGATCAGAATAGGTGAGAATGCTGATGATGCTCGCGAGGACAAACTGGACAACACATCTTAGAACTATGGCTCAACGGATCCTTAAAAGAAACTCAGAAGTTCCTCCAAAACTCGAGCTGCTTCACCAACTCATTTTTCAAAAATCACCTTACTGAACCATCGATACCACTCCTGGGATCCAGTCGATACCAAACTCAATCTCTAAACAAGAATTTTTTTTTAACTTCCTGAAGACATCCAGAAAAATCAGATAGCCCAAGAGAAACTCAAACAATCGCAAGTCACTTTGCGATCAATCTAGCCCACTACTAAAGAAAAACTATTCTCTCTTTACCAAACAGAACAGCCTATGCTTAATTAGCCAATTTATCAAAGAAACGGAACCACATTGCAATTTCTGAACTCCACTGCTGATGCAGAAGTCAAAAACTCCCTTGCCAATACCAATGCCAAGAAATTTCTAACCCCGAGCTCTTCGAGAAACTCGGACCTCGAACCAAACAGAAACATTCTGCTGAACTCATCCCCCACATCGAAACAGCTACACTTCCTTAACCGATTTCAAAGAAACATCTTTGGAGACTTCCACAGTCACTGTGTTTCATCACACAGCTACTACATCCAGAGGTAAGATATCCGGACTTACTCAAGCCAAACTGACGAGTCCAAACTCTAGCTCGTCCAAACTTACACCTCAAATGAACTCCGAGCCTTAACCGGTTTCCTTCAGAGATCAATGAAATCCATACTCCATTCAAAACTCACTCGAGACAGTAATAGGTCTACAGTCTCGACAAATATGCTTCCAACCTCAGATATTCATATTCTAACCGTTGGTAGTCGTGATACACACACCACTACCCTATCTACCTTTATAACTTATATTGGATAACCCGGATAGGTAACCCAACAAATAGGTAGAAATAAATATATATATATTTATATATTAAAATTACAAATACGCTCTCTCAAGAAAGAAATCACTCAAGCGCCTAGGTATTCGCTCAACCTAGCGCTCTGATACCAACTGTGACGACCCGCCCTTCTACGTCCAGAAAGACGTATCGTCTTGAAGAAAGAAAGGGATGAGAAAATAGAAAGATAGAGAAGAAAGAACAACAACATCAGAATCTCACAGCGGAATGGAACAAAATATAATAGATCACATAACTATTACATAAATTTTACATATATCAGAGTTATACAGTCAATACATCACATACTAGACAGTTATAAACACCTGTCTAGTTACACAAGTCAATATACAATACAGATAAACAACTCAGAGATATCAACACAGCGGAACACCATAAATATCTATCTACAACGCTGAAGCCTCCTGCTCCATTGCTCCTCCAGAATTCGTCAAATCTAACCTGAATCCCTTGGCTACCCATAAAAATTTGGGTAATAAACTCCGGGTCAGACATGGGTCTGGTATGAGTAACAGGTTTAAGTTGCTTAACTTTGAAAATCATTTGAAAATAAAAGGTATCACGTAAGACTCCCCACAAATAAACATGGGTAAGTTTTTACCTTACGCTAGCCAAAACATTTGATAGGAAATTCTGTGATATTATAATAGGTCTAGGGTTTTCAAGTAAATAGAAAATAGCCGAAATTGTTACATGATTAAATTCCAGCTACTAGCCACAAAAGTGGGTAATACAATCAAAACCGTTGGCACTTATTGGATTTTGGATTCCATACAATGGCAGGGCTACTGGGGTACCGCCCGTCACAGTACGGGGCCTAGATCACCGTACCGAGGATTACTCCCTTCATCCCCTGCAACACAAGGCCGGAACCATTCCTTACTGAACAGTCCCGAACAAGACAACCCCGACAGTTGGAGCTCACAACCGTCCACACAGCCGAAATAAAAGGGACATCTAGACAGGGGAAAATCTTGTCCTGCTTGGGCATGACCCACCTAACCTTGCTGCACCTCCCCTGTTTTAGCCATTCCCGGTTGATGAGGCTTGAGGCTGCGATTACCTTTAGAGAACATATTTCTTAGAATGCTCATCGCCCGCCTGACGATGTGTTGAAAGCATTCAACCCATACAAGTTCGTTCCGGGTTCGAACGAAACCGAAGGCATTATCTCGTTACACTCATTTTGGAATCACCCTCAGAGTTAACGACGATAACCCTTGCATTCTGAATCTTCATCTTCACTTCAGAATCACGACCTATCGTTAATTTGGAATCGATGTGGTTTTCGGACTTCCTAATGTGGAAAAACCGATCCCGGTCTCATCGAAATCCAAAACGTGTCTTTTAGGGCCAAGTTGTCTATTTAGTCTTAACAGTTTAATTCAAAATAATTCAATACCCACACAGATAAATAGTCAACATCAACATAAACAGATAATCATTATTATCACTACAAACAGATAACGCATATCATCATAACAGATAATTCATACTTAAATCGAGCATCCATATCATATAGCATCAATATCACATTACATCAATTGTCATATCTGAGATCTTAAATCATTCCAGGTAAACAATTTCATCCATTCATACATAAGCAAATCATATAGGCTATAATTAATTTAAAATGAATTAAATTAATTATATCATCTCTAATTAATTTAAAGTAAATTAAATTAATTACTTCATCATTTAAAACTTGTTTACACAATTATTAATCAATCTCCAATCAATTAATAAATCATTCACTAATTACTCATTTCAATTAATCATACTTGATTAATTAACATTTAATTATATTCAAGTAATCATCCTTTAATTATTTTCACAAATTAATTATCTTATCTAAATATAGAAATTAACCTCAAATTACAAACATTACATTACTTCTGAAATACACTAATTAATTACTCTTTAATTTCTTATTATTGATTAATTATCTAAATTTATCATCCCATCATTAATTACATCAATTAATGATTTCTAATTACATTTTTAATTAATTCCCTGCTTTAAAATTAATTACCTTAAGTAATTAGTCTTTAATTAAACCACATTTATTAATCACCTCTGATTAATACCATTCAGTAATTAACTATCTTTAATTACTCATCAAATAAATTAATTACTCCTTAATCAATTTCTCTAATTAATCCCCCGATTAATTTTACAAAGTAATTATATTCCAATTACTTTCATTATTAAATCACCCTCAATTAATTACATACAGTAATTATCATCAATTACTTCCCTAAGTAATTATACTTATCTCATCATCAAAATGGTTGTCTAAATTAATTAAACTTAATTAATTAACTTAAACAATTCATAGAATTAATTACAATGAGCAATTAATTTCTTAATTACTTTCGTTAAGTAAGTATACTTAACAATTCACAATTGCTTATCTTAAATAAATAATTTAATTAATTATTAAAAATAATCCCATTAATTTATTATTTTAGTTAATGACCTTCATTAACTAATTATAATTCTTTAATTACTTTTCTAAAGTAATTAACTTACATTTTAAGTTAGTCTTAATAACTCATTAATTCTTTATTAACTTATTAATTTATTACTAATTATTAATTTAATATTAAACCAATGATTTCCTAATTACCACTTAATCTACCTTAACTTATATCTTATTTAAATAAATTTAACTCTTCATTTATGAGTTAATTTATTCTAATCATTAATTTTCCACTTAGTTAATTTAATAATTACAAGCCTTAAGTTTTTAAAACTCTTATTCTATTTAATGACCAATCTATCATTAATAAGCTATTTAATCAATTTAATGTAAATTTACATTCAAATTTGTTTAAAACAAATTTTAAACTTAAAAATCTTATTTATTTAAAAGCTGAGATTCAAACTACGTTTTGAATCCAATCTTATCTTGTTTTAAACTTTGTTTAAAATAAGTATATTTTCCATTTAAAAGCTCGTTTTAAATTTTTTTTATAATAACTTACATGATTAAAACCCGAAGCTAAAAATACCCGAGACAAACAATTATTTTTAGGAGCAAAATCCCACTTTTCTTCGAGTCCGATACTCGAATAACTCGAGTGAAACTCGAGCAACATTTCCCCGTTTTAAAGTGTTTTCAAATAATTTAAAATTTTAAACTTTATTTTATTTTAAACTGAAATTCAATCTTCATTTGAATTCTAACTTATCTTTTACTTAAATATTCATGTTAAACATTCATTTCTCATTTTTAAACCCAGTTTAAAGCATTTTAAACTTTACAGGTTTTTAAAAAAAATAACTTGTTCAACTTACCCAGGCTTCCCTTCAAACCACATTACTCCGAGTCAAACTCGATGTTGCTTCGAGTCGCGAGAAGTATTCCCCGAGTCGAAATACATAAAAACCCGAGTACCCCTCCCCTTTCTCCTGAAAAACACAGCACCCATGTATACAAACTGCTTCCTCTTCTTCTTCCCTTTTTTTTTCTTTTCAGTAAATTATGTTCAAAACTAAAATTGATAGTATCAGGCTCATCTTACACTTCGATCTAAACCCGGAAATAACCAACCTCATCACTCGAGCACAACTCGATAGCAACCTGCCAACGATACTGATACCCATCACCTCCACGCCGTACACGTGTACGGCGACACCCTCCAACTCCGGCGAACATCAAAGGCGTAGGCAAATCACAAATCTTCCAAGGGTTCGAAATCCAACCCCAAATCGGCTTCAAAGATTGTAAATCAAAAATTAGCAGTTCGACCCAAAAACTGCAAGCACCACCACTGACAAATACCTCTTGCCACCGCCGCACACGTCACCGAGGTTGCCAAAAATACAGCCACACTACGACAACGCAACAAGCTTACATTTCCCAAAACCCTGCTACACTCGGTCGATCATGTAAACCGTGGCGATCGATCTTATCAAACTTAGTTAAATTAGGTTTCCAAATGAAAATCACCTGCCGCGATTCCCCTGATGAACTTCCCACCACAGCCGTATTTTTCCAAGCATCTTCACTCACCCCTCCATCACCAGACACGATCCCAAACTCTACCAACCCAAGAATCACCGGAGATCACTCAAAGGAAGAAAAACCCACAAACACGAACTGCTCTCGAACTATAAATCGAAAAAGTAAAATTTTTGCTTTAAAAATCATGTTTTTATTTTAGCTTTTGATTCATATGCTTGAATCCATGATTCATGAAAATTAATTTTTGACTTACTTAAAATTCTTACTGTTGTTTATTTGTTCCAGAGGCTGTTCACACTATTATAACTTACATAAATTTTTAAACTAAAATAAGTGCTATGACAAACATTTTTGGTTTAAGACCCAAGTTCTACAAAGATTTGATCATGAGAGGTTCATTCAAAAATTAGTTTTAGAACCTGGGTACATAAAACTTAACAGAGCATATATATTTAACAGCATGTTCACATCCCTAATTACACATGAATTTCCCAACATATATACACAAATACAAACTTATATTAGGCATTGATCAAGCAACCATAT
The DNA here is from genome assembly GCA_030765085.1 of Allium cepa. NCBI lineage: Eukaryota > Viridiplantae > Streptophyta > Magnoliopsida > Asparagales > Amaryllidaceae > Allium > Allium cepa. The sequence goes on from CM060937.1 coordinate 270,626,262, forward strand.
TTGTACTTGAGTTTTAAAAAAAATTGTTACTCACCTGGTTTAGAGTGAATGAACAGAACACTGTTCTTTAAAACTGGAAAAAAATATCTCTTTTTGTTTTTGATTTCCTGCTAACATCATGCTTTAGATTAGAGAATTAGTTTAAGTTTGTAAAAATGGAAACTTACTTATGTTTTCTGTTTACCCAGTTTATCTTGCTACAGATTAACTTGAGACATGAGTGCTTGTATTCCAGAAACTTGTAGTATGATGATGTTTAAGTTTGCAAATAAAAACTTTCTTATGTTTCTGGTTTGCCAAGTTTTGAAAAAAAAAATGAACGAAGGCACTGCATATATAAGGCGACAGGTTAAAGTATAAGGGTAGGTGTTATCTGGAACAAGTTTTGCTGGAGGTCAGAGATATTTTCCTATATGGGGGCTGAGATGATTTCCTTCCTCGCTTTGCCAGATTCTTGTACAAACTGAAATGATTTTCAAACATTTCGAATTGACCAAAATTTTGTGTTGAGATGATGTTAATTAATGCCTGGTTCCTTATCTTGTTTACAGGCTTTTTACAACTTAATAATTTTTTTATTTTTATTTTTATTTTTGTCTTATTTCATTTCAAATCCTGTTCTTGCCTGGTTTGCATTCTTTTTATATAAAGTTGTTTATTTCTATTATACTTTGTTTATTTTTATGCTTCATGTACCAATATAAAGTTGGTTTAGTTAACTTGTTATAAATTTTCTAACTTAAGTGTTTAGTTCTATTTCCTATTTTTACTTTTCTTATATTTTAAACTTAAACTATTAAACACTTAATTTACTTATTATTTCTTTTTATACTTATGATAATATCATAGATGTTTATGTATTTATACTCATTTTAAAAAAACATACATTTAATTTATGTTTGTGTTTAATATATTTTAAGACTTGTTTTATTTTAAAACATGTTTGAAAGATGCTTTTTTTCAAATTTACAAATCATTACTTCTCATGTTAATGTATTCAAATAAATTTTGAAATAGAAATTTCTATCTATATAAAAATCCATTTTGTAAGAATATTATATTATTAATATTGTTAAATATAACTTATGATTAAATTAAAATAATTCACAAATGAATTTGTCTTCTTATTCAATACATTACTTATTTTATTAGCTACATTAAAAACAAACAAATCCTTTTATTTAAACTTAAACTAAAATCAATTTTAAATCATTATGTTTTTAGTTTGGGTATTAAAATTATATGGTTATTTATTTAGTAGCTTAATATCAATTTGAAACCTATTTTAATTTACCAAAAATGTTAGAATAAGAAAACAGGCCTATATATATTTAATTTAAAACAAAGATTTATCTAGTTATAATATATTCAGATATGTACACATTACAAATATAAAACAATTTATTTTCCTTTAAAAATAGATTATCAGTTTAAATATTTATTTTAAAGAAGATTATTAAATTTATTATTAACAATATGATCAAATAAATTAAATTTTGACATAAATTATTAAATTGTTATTGTTAAAATTTCCGGGATATCACAACCCTGAACCTCTGCATCATAAGACCGAAGCTACCCTTACTGGAAAGTCCGGATAAGTTCACTCCGCAGTTAGTATCAGCAACCGCCCATACATCCGAAATAAAGGGACATCTATATAGGGGCGACCTTACCCTAATTGGTTGCTAGCCACACAGCCTTGTGTGCACCTCCCATGTTTTAGCCATTCCCGATTGATGAGGCTCGAGGCTATGTGTTACCTTTTTAGCACACATTCACATAGAATGCTCATCATTCTCCTGACGATGTTCTGAAAGCATTCGTCCATACAAGTATGTTTCGCATCCGAACGGAACCGAAGGCACTACTCCTACTACATCCACTTTGGAATTACCCTTAGGATTAGTAGGGATTAGCCCTTGTACTTCACTACTCCATCTTCGATTCCAAGCTCTTGTCTTCCTCATGAAACGTTCAAACCGGATCAAAGTGGTTTTCGAGAAATTAATCCCGATCCCGGTCTCTACGAAACGATCAGCGCATTAGCCAATATTGATAGTCGGTTATTTAACTATCAAATAACATTCACAAACAACCATTAGATTTTAACTATTTTCTAAATTATTTATTTCAAAATATCTTCGCAAGATATTTTCCCTACTTCAACCCCTTGAAAACAGTGTTTCATTTACTTTCTTCTTGCAGAATAAATTCCCAAATATTGTTTATTTCCACTGAAAATTACCAAGTCAAAATACTTAGATTTAAAAATAATTTAAATCACTTTATTCTAAAATATACTTTAAAACATTTTAATTAAAACTACTTAAACACTTTATTCAAAAATATATGCTTTAAAAATATTTAAAATAAAACTACTTAGTAAATATAAAACTAATTTTCAAAATAAAAGTTAAGCCGAATTCAATTTTAAAATAAGAGCTACGAAATTATGTACAAGTTTTAAAATAAAATTTTAACCAAACTATCTTTCAAATAAAACTACTTTATAAAACATAAATTATCCTTTTAAAACATAATACCAATTAACCTTATAAAATAATTACCACTATAACTAATTTATTAAATATTTACCTTTAAAAATTTAACAACTTAAATAATAATTTCTTGAAAACATTCCTTTCAACAACTTTAAAAACTTTTAACTTATACTTAAAAAAATTGCTTTGAAATCGTGCTTGACTTTCCAAGGAAATACACTTTTCTTTTACACCTTTTAAAAATAAACCACTATTTAGTTTTAAAACAAATTACCGATTCCTTTATAAATCCCCACCATGAATTTATACTTCCAAATATCCACTGATATCTTACTTCACTTTATAAACCTTGTTTATAAATTCCATGGTCTCATCCTTCTTTTAAACACAGTTTCAAACACTTGATCAATTTTCAAATCGATTTCCAAATTGCTCCATTTCAAAATAAATTCCTTTGCTTACCCAAATTTATTTTAAAACCCATAAATTTCCATATTCCGCTCCTTTATTATGATTTAAAATCTTATTTAAACTGAAAACACCAATCTCATACTTTATTTCAAAGTCCTTCTTTTATTTCTTCCTAAAACCATTTAAATCCTAAATTTAAAAATAAATCTTTTATTTCTTTAAATAATATCACTTAAGTTTAAAATTCATTTATTGCCATTTATTCAAAAATCTCCTTTACCACACTTGGAAATTTATTTATTAGAATTTAAAAATCAACCTCTATTCTTCTCTAATTTATTTATCCAAATCTCTATAATTATTTACTTAATATTCTCTTTATATATTTCCCTTCAAAAATCCAGTCTACATACTTTTGATTACTCAGTATACCCAAATATATTCAATCAAACCATAGCATCTAATATTTCAATTACCAATACAATTCATCACACATTATCAATAACCATATCACAGAATATTAAAACAATCTAAATAATTTTGAGGAATCTAGCTGGATCCCTCCAACCTGTTTCCCTGCTTTCACAGATGTTAGCATAATATAAAAATATCAATCCCACTTCGAGGTGGAATATCGCGGTATATGGGGTCATCCGCTATTATGTGGGGTGCAATAGGGTCTTATCCGCTATATAATGTGGGGAATCAATCGCTCCAATGTATACTATATATACTACTATATATACAATGTCACATCCATTCAATCTAAGCAATCAATCCAATTATTTAAATTTAACTATTTAAATTTAAATGGTTATCCAAATGAGTGAGATTAACTCACCTTTTATTTTATTAGCATCCCAATTCCACTCCAGCTTGCTTCCTTCTCGATTTTTGACCTTGTATAAACATTTATGCGGTTTTATTAATATTCGAAACAAATCAAACAACCTAATTACCATTTAATAATTAAATTTTAAAATAATTCCTTTCTGTAAAAATCTTTAGTAACTAAAAATAATTAAATAAGTTTATTAAACAAGTTAATTACTTATAATACATTTTTTTGAAACAAGCTAGTAAATTAAAATGTGTACGTGCATGTTTATGATTATTTTTTAAAACACTTGTACCTATAAAAAAATCTATATTGATTAAAAATCAAGTTTTTACACAAATCCCTATATTTTCCAAAAGTTATAAAAAAATTCCTACCTCTGTAAACAACAATAGAAAATCTTCTCCACTGTATACGTATACATACGCACATCTAAATCTATAAATTTAAGAAAAGTGAATTGTTTTTATGAAACCTACTGTTGATTTATTTTCTGTATGTATATTTATAAACCTTAAACTGAGAAACAATATATATCTCTCCTCCTCAGTTGACCGCGACCATCGCAAGCAACTTGTGGCCTCGACTTCGCCTCGAGTTGCTGCTCGTAGACAGTCATGACTCCACACCAAACAATTGACGCGCTTCCCTGAATTTCCGATTCTCTACACTGCAACCTAGGCTAAGTACAAACATCGACCGTTGTCTGTAATTCGAACCCAACACCACCATGTCGACCCTGCCGATGATCGAAAATCTCCACTCGACTCGATGCCAATTCCTTTGGTAGATAGAATCAATTTCGCTGCTGGTTCGAACGAGGAAGGGAATGTGGTGAATTGCTTTCCAGATTTGTTTGAATCGCCTCTTTCGCGACTCCGATGATGCTTCACCAAGAACTCGGCATTCGAGCATGGTGCTCGATTGCCGCAGCAATCTCCCTCTTTCTATTTATTTTAACTGAGAGGATTTCGATCCTCTCAGGCTTCAACCATTTTATTCAAACGATTTTGATTTTTTTTTAAACTTGGCTTCCATTTATTTTTTTATATGCAGCGTGCTCAAATTCTATCACATGCTTGACAAATGGGGCAAATGTGTTTTCTTTTGTGTAAAGGTGCTAGACTACTATAGTGGTAAAAAAACCGACGTGAATAAAATTTCCACTAGAATATATATATATTATTTAAATTTGAATTTGAATCATCACGAAATTATGAATTAAAATTTTGATTTCCTACCAAGGCAAGCCACTAGGCATTTATAATGTTAAACCCCTATTCCGAACACAATGGAAAAAGTTTGAGTCCTAATTCGATCGTATGGAAAAGATAGCTTTTTGGGCCCAATTATTATATTGAATTTTCGATCTAGTTCAGCGCGTTATCTGCCGTATGGCCAAACAATCACTCCAAACACTACGAAAATTGAAATTCGATAATAATGCACTATTACGGATCCAATGGAATTGGTTTCGTCGAATTCCGAGACTGTGCCTCGAAAAGCTATTTTTAAATATCGATTTAAATAATATATTTTCAAAACTTAACAAACGCTTCCAAATTCAAATTTAAAGCTTCTATTATCTCCAATATTATAAATATAAATTTTCCAAGCCTTTGCAATATTTTTAACTAGCTTAAAAACCAAGATTCACTATTTTAACTAATTTCTAAGTATTTAATTAAATAATTTAATTGCCCAATAGTAATGATATTTGAAATTCAATTTAAACTAAACTTCGAATATTTAAAATCAATTTAATATTTCAATTTCAAATATCTAAAAATTATGGGTTGTCACATTCCTCCACCCTTAAATGAATTTTGTCCCCGAAATTACTAGTTAAGAGGAATGATCCTTAACCCGTTAATTATTTTCCCAATCCAAATAGTTTTAACAACTTATCAACCATCTTTTTATAAAAGACCCATTATCATTCTTACTAACTTTCCAAACTCAATTATAGATTACAATCCATATTATTGACTCAATCATTCCAAATTATAATTTAAAACAAAGTTTTAAATTTTCAAAATTTTCCAAATTTTTTCTAACTCCCTAAAATTTTGAATTTTTTTGCCAGCATATCCTTTGCGCGGCTAGTTCGGTACAACTACAAAGTGCCTCTACGAGCTCTCAAATTTCAAAAGAAAACAAAATGCCAAGTGGCTAGACTAGAAAACCCTTAAATTTCATACAGAAATTAAAATATATACCTTTTGTCGGTTAATTCACATTTATCTTCCGAAATCAAAAATTCCAATTTACCCCTTGCCTTAAAAACACCTGTATCCTACTTAACAATGAAGTCCAATCGCATCATTCAAAATCATTTTATATATTTCTTTATAAAAGTTTCAATATCTATTTCATTCAATTCCATACGATATACATATATCACCCATACGCAATACCAAATTCGATCGCTCACTCGATCGTACAATTTCACTTCCGAACTAGTATCGTCCACCCAACTTTCTAGTGTGGACTCAGATTTAGTTTCTTGATCAGAAACCGTCATTCTCCTTGCATAGCCTTAAACTATGATAGAGAGTTTCCAGGATCAATCAAAAATCCATATCTAGGGTTCGTCGTCGAAAATCGAGTGAAAAATCCCAACTCGGATCGGTATAACTACCTTAAAATTTTATGCTCGAATCTGGATCTTATCATTACGCGAATAAAATAATATATGTACATACTATATATCTAATTCTAATTGATTGTTAGCTATATCAATTCTCTTTTATTCACATTTGATTTGATTTCCATTCCCTTATTAAACCTTTATCACATTAACTTAGAATATTTTTCACAATACCATTTTTTACTTGGTATATTTCTCAATTCCAAATTTACTTAATAATTTACCATCCATTTCTTAAGTTCAAAATAAATATTTTACACTTAAATATTTATTTCTACTTCTTTAATGAAGTTATATATCCATTTCTATTCAACTTTGCACTTTTAATTCCATTTGAATTCAGTTTACCCTCAAATTTTAAATACTGAATTCAATTTATCTCATCTCAAACCCATATTTAACTAGCCATTCCAAACTTTTATTATTTTAGTTCTCTTCCAATCAATTCTACAACTTTACTTTGCTTGCACAATTTTTAAATTAAATATTATCTCAATACTCGATTTCCTCACCTATTTGAATTAATTAGCTTACTTACGGATTTTATTTTCAATCCTTTGTTTTGTCTAGTCTACTTGACTAATTTTCCATTTACTTACAAATTCAAAATGAATTTCAACATTCAGTTTTCAATTTCATTTATTTGAAATTGTAAATTCATTTATTCGCAATTGTAAATTCATTTATTCATATACAAATTTATTTCCACCTTAATAAATTTTATTTAAGTAACCATTTCACTTAGTCCACTTAGACTTTTTCCTTACATTCACCTTTACTTAACTAGATTTAATTACACTCTGATTTAATTCAAAATTTTAAACTTCTATAAGTTTTCCAAATTCAGTTACATTTGCTAACTTCTTTTAATTCACCTCAATTAATTAGCTTACCTTCCAACTTATTTGGGTTTCACACTTACTTTTATTTAACCCTTTCAAGTTGAATCTTATTCCAAAAAAATTCAAAATTTTATAAATTATCGAACTTATTTATATTCTGTAAATATTTTTAATTAAACTTCCGGAGTTTTAAACAATTTCTTAAATATTCCAAAAACATATTAAACCAATTTCAGAGTTTCCGACAAGCACTTAAGTATTTCAAAATCCTTTTGAAATCAATTATATCCAAAATCCTTTGTTATCAAATTATCTCTTGAATTTTAAAACCAAACTCAGTTTTGCAAACACTCCAATTTTTAAACAATTTGGTAGCAAATCCTCTCTTGGAATCTCAAAAATGAACATCGATGATGATGCAGTCATCATCGAAGTTATTTTCCAACGACCGAAGTGAGTTCATTGCTTTATCTCTTAAAAAAACATTTTCAAATATTTCTAATTCCAAATCTCACCAGATTTCAAATCAAATTCAAAAATATTTTCTCAAATAATATCACCATTATTTCTCCAAAATCTTTGAAAATCATTTCCAAACTCCAAAGGAATTAAAATTTTAAATTCCAAATCCTTTCAACTCATATTCAAACCTTACTCTGGAATTTTTATTTCAATTTCAAATATAAATCACATTCATAATTTCCATTTCAAATTCCATTCTATTAATGAATTTATTTCCTTAGCCTTTGATTATTATCTTAACTTCTTATTAAATTTCACACTTAAATGATAATAATTTAATATAATCACTTCCTAACAACCAGGCAACCATATATTATAATATTTACGGAAAATTATTTCTTTGATATATAAAAATAATTTCGGGTAAAATTATTTCATTTACCCTATTTTTAAAACAATACCGTGTCAGTTGATCTTGTTTAAGAGTTTAGAAATCCTTATCAATGACATGGCGTCCCATATATCGACTAGAATCCATAAACACTCAACCAATAAGTCAACACAATATAAAAATAATTTTTATATTCACTAACAAATACGTGCTCATGTCTATTAATACGCTCAAACTCATTCGAGAGTGCATGGACTCTATTTTAAATGAGTACTTCACACCAGAGCCAAGGTTCTCGCTTAACCTTCAGTTCTGATACCAATTTATGACGACCCGATTTTTCAACGTTCGAAAATCGACATCAATACGTCCAATGTATCAAATGCTGAGCAATCGGATGTCGGAAATCCGAACCATTAAGGTTAATGAAGGAGGTAGAAGAAGAAATAGAAACAATATCAAAATCTCACAAATGCAGTGGAACAATATATAATAGATAACAACTAATCTTTAAAAAAAAGAATTATATCTGTTTATATATTAGAACAGAGTTCAACACATCTATAACACACAATTGGACAGTTATATTAACTTGTCCTCACCAAACGGACAACACAACTTACAACACAGCAGAATTATATATCAAGTACATGTGCTACATCTCGCCATCCAGCTCGTCTCTTGAGTTCCACAACATCCTTTCTTGTATCTATAATACTCAGTCTGACCGAGCATTATAGTTAAACAAAACCCGAGTCAGTCTGGAAAACAAGCATGAGAAAACACACTCAATTGGATTATTAAAGTTGTCAAAATCCTTTGAAATCAAAGGTATCTCGTAAGACCACCCTACAAATAAACATGCGGGTTTTTACCTTACGATAACCAAAATATTTCATATAAAATCCTATGATATTATAGTACTATCAATATACAAATACTTATTCAAATAGCCGAAATTGTTACATTATTAAATTCCAGCTAATAGGTATACAAACAAAACCATAAAGGCACGTAGGGAAAATGGCTTCCATCAATGGCAGGGCTACTGGGGTACCGCCCGTCAGAGTACGTGGTCTAGATCACCATACCGAGGATCCACTCTGAAACCCTGCATCAAAAGACCAGAGCTACCCCTTACTGGATAGTCCGAATAAGTTCACCCTGCGGTTGGGATCAGCAACCGCCCACACAGCCGAAATAAAGGGATATCTAGACAGGGGTGACCTTACCCTAATTGGTTGCTAGCCACTTAGACTTATGTGCACCTCCCCTGTTTTAGCCATCACCGGTTGATGAGGCTCGACGCTATGCATTACCTTTTTAGCACACATTCACTTAGAATGCACATCGTCCTCCTGACGATGTTCTAAAAGCATTCATCCATACAAGTCCGTTCCGGGTCCGAGCGGAACCGAAGGCATTACTCCTACTACATCCATTTTGGAATCACCCTCAGGATTAGTAGCGATTAGCCCTTGCACTTCATTGCTCCATCTTCGATTACCAGCTCTTGTCTTCCCTACAAAACGTTCAAACAGGTACGAAATGGTGTTCGGGAAATTAATCCCGATCCCGGTCTTTTCAAAACGATCAATGCATTGGCCAATGTTGATAGTCGGTTATTTAACTATCAAATAACATTCACAAATAACCATTAGATTTTAACTATTTTACAAATTATTTATTTCAAAATATATTCGCAAGATATTTTCCCTACTTCAACCCCTTGAAAACCTTGTTTCACTACTTTCTTATTGCAAAATAAATTCCCAAATATTGTTTATTTCCACTGAAAATTACCAAGTCTAAATACTTAGATTTAAAAATAATTTAAATCACTTTATTCTAAAATATACTTTAAAGCATTTAAATTAAAACTACTTAAACACTTTACTCAAAAGTATATACTTTAAAAATATTTAAAATAAAACTACTTTATAAAATATAAAACTAATTTTCAAAATAAAAGTTAAGCCGAACAAAATTTTAAAATAAGAATTACGAAATTCTATACAAGTTTTAAAATAAACTTTAACCAAATTATCTTTAAAATAAAACTACTTTATAAAATATAAGTTATCTTTTTCAAACTTAATACCAATTAACCTTATAAAATAATTACCACTATAATTAATTTAATGAATATTTACCTTTAAAAATTTAATAACTTAAGTAATAATTTCTTAAAAACATTCCTTTAAACCACTTTAAAAACTTTTAACTTATACTTAAAAAATTGCTATGAAATCTTATTTGACTTTCCAGGGAAATACACTTTTCTTTTACCCCTTTTAAAAATAAACCACTATTTATTTTTAAACAACTTAACCATTCCTTTATAAATCCCCACCGTGAATTTATACTTCCAAATATCCACTGATATCTTACTTCACTTTATAAACCTCATTTACAAATTCCATGGTCTCATCCTTCTTTTAAACACAGTTTCCAGCACTAAATCAATTTCCAAATCGATTTCCAATTTTTCTCCATTTTAAAATAAATTCCTTTACTTACCAAAATTTATTTTAAAACCCATAAATTTCCATATTCCACTCCTTTATTACGATTTAAAATCTTATTTAAACTGAAAATACCAATCTCATCTTTATTTCAAAGTCCTTCTATTTCTTCTTAAAACATTTTAAATTCTGAATTTAAAAATAAATCTTTTTTCTTTAAATAATATCAGTTAAGTTTAAAATTCATTTATTGCCATTTATTCAAAAATCTCCTTTACCGCACTTGGAAATTTATTTAATAGAATTTGAAAATCAACTGCTTTTCTTTTCTAATTTATTTATTCAAATCTCTATAATTATTTACTAAATAATTCTCTTTTCATATTTCCCTTCAAAAATCCAATCTATATATTTTTGATAACTCAGTATACCCAAATATATTAAATCAAACCATAGCATCCAATATTTCAATTACCAGTATAATTTATCACAGATTATCAATAAACATATCATAGAATATTTAAAACAATCTAAATAATTTTGAGAAATCTAGTTGGATCCCTCCAATATGTTTCCTTGCATCCATAGATATGAGCACAATATAAAAATACCAATCCCAATTCGAGGTGGAATATCCCGGTATATGGGGTCGTCCGTTATTATGCGGGGCGCAATAGGGTCTCATCCGCTATATAATGCAGGAAATCAATCACTCCAATATATACTATTATATATATAATATCACATTCGGTCAATCCAAGCAATCAATCCAATTATTTAAATTTAACTATTTAAATTTAAATGGTTATCCAAATGAGTGAGATTAACTTACCTTTTATTTTATTAGCATCCCATTTCCAATCCAGCTTGCTTCCTTCTCGATTTTTGACCTTGTATAAACATTTATGCGGTTTTATTAATATTCGAAACAAATCGAACAACCCAACTACCATTTAATAATTTTATTTAATCTAATAATTAAATTTTAAACTACTTCCTTTCTATAAAGTTTAATAAACAAGTTAATTACTTATAATACTTTTTTTTGAAACAAGCTAGTAAATTAAAATGTGTACATGCATGTTTATGATTATTTTTGAAAACACTTATACCTATAAAAAAATCTATATTAATTAAAAATCAAATTTTTAGAGAAAACCCTACATTTTCCAAAAGCTATAAAAAAATTCCTACCTTTGTAAACAACAACAGAAAATCTTCTCCACCGTATATGTACACATATGTGTTTATAAATCTATAAATTTAAGAAAAGTGAATTGTTCTTATGAAACCTATTGTTGATTTATTTTTTGTGTATATATATATATATATATATATTTATAAATCTTAAACCGAGAAACAGTATATACCTATCCTCCTCAGTTGACCACGACCATCGCGAGCAACTTGCGGCCTCGACTTCGCCTCGGGCTGCTGCTCGTAGACAGCCATGACTCCACGCCAAACAATTGACCGTTTCCCTGAATGTCCAGTCCTCTACACCGTGACCTAGGTTAAGTCCAAACAGCGACCGTCGCTAGTAATTCGGACTCAACACCACTATGCCAACCCTGCCGACGATCAAAAATCTCCACTCGGCTCGATGCCGACTCCTTTGATCGATAGAATCAATTTCGCTGCTGGTTCGAACGAGAAAGGGAACATGGTGAATTGCTTTCGAGATTTGTTTGAATTGTGGCTTTCGCGACTCCGATGATGCGTCGGCAAGAACCAGGCATTCGAGCATGGTGCTCGATCGCCCCAGCAATCTCCCTTTTCTAATTTTTTTAACTGAGAGGATTTTGATCCTCTTAGGCTTCGGCCATTTTATTCAAAGGATTTTGATTTTGATTTTTTTAAACTCGGCTTCCATTTATTTTTTATATGCAACGTGCTCAAATTCTATCGCATGCTCGACAAATGGGGCAAATGTGTTTTCTTTTTTGTACAGGTATTAGATTGCTATAGTGGTAAAAACAAAACTGATGTGAATAAAATTTCAACTAGAAAATATATATATTATTTAAATTTGAATTTGAATCGTCGCGAAATTGTGATTTAAAATTTTGATTTTCTATCGTGGCGTGCTGCTAGACGTTTATAATGTTAAACCCCTATTTCGAACACAATGGAAAAGGTTTTGAGTCCTAATTTGATCGTATGGAGAAGATAGCTTTTCGGACCTTATTATTATATTGAATTTTCGATATAACTTCAGTGTGTTTATCTACCATATGGAAAAATGATCACACCAAACATTACGAAAATTGGAATTCGATAATAATACACTATTACGGATCCAATGGAGCTGGTTTCGTCGAATTCCGAGACTATGCCACAGGAAGCTATTTTTAAATATCGATTTAAACAACATATTTTCAAAACTTAACAAGCACTTCAAATTCAAATTTAAAGTTTCTAATATCTCCAACATTATAAATATAAATTTCCAAGCCATTGCAATATTTTTAACTAACTTAAAAACCAAGATTCACTATTTTAACCAATTTCTAATTATTAAATTAAATAATTTAATTGCCCAATAGCAATGATATTTGAAATTCAATTTAAACTAACTTTTAAATATTTAAAATCAATTAAATATTTCAATTTCAAATATTTAAAAATTCCGGGTTGTCAATGTTTATATTAATGTTTTTGAAATTTTTGCATTGGGGCTGTCTTGCTTTATATATATGTGTGTGTGTGTGTGTGTGTGTGTGTGTGTGTGTGTGTGTGTGTGTGTGTTTATAATAATAGTTATTTTAATATTTACGGATTTTATTTTGAAATGTGTTTCAAATTTGAATATTGATTTTAAGAAAAGTATATATATTTGATTTCCATCGAATCTGGTTCATCGTGCTTTGCTTTTGGTTTCGCCGCCGTCCAAAATTATTCTCTAACCCCGAAAGGTGAGCAATCACTCACGATTAACACTCTTATATTTAGTAAATTTGATTTCACTTGAAATGACAATTGAAATATGCTGTTAAAATTAAATTGTTAGTTATTTAATTGTTAAATATGATATACCATTATCTGCAATTGTTCAACTGTGATATATAACCCCATATCCTATTGTATATATTTTATTTTATTTGTTACTGATGATATATGCCTATTGTTGATATGTTATATTATTACAACATTTGTTCTTACTTTTCAAGTTCCCTGTTAGTTTAGAATTCCCTATGGGTTGAAATGATACATACCCAAACGATATTATAGATCAAGGGAAAATCGTTATGGGTTGAAATGATAAACCCAAACAATTTTCATTGATTTTGAATTTTTTCGGGATTGCAGGTTGAAATGATATATACCCGTAGACATTTAAATTGCAGATTGAAATGATAAATATCCGTATCACTTGACTATAGGATAGAAAATTTTATACAGACACCGTCAGTCTATATTTTGGAAAATTTCCAAAGTTTGAAAAAAATATATGGGTTTTAATAAATGTTGATTTTAGAAATATAATATATAAATGTTATTTTATATATGTCTTAATTTTAGATTTTTGAAATTATATGTTTTCGAAATTTTAAATTTATAATTTAGTTTTGAAAATGTAATTTTTAATACTTTCCTTATAACTTTACTATTTTAAAATATATAAAAATATATAATAAATTTAATAATAAGATTTAATCTAATATATTTAATTTAATTAGTTGATAATATGTTTAAGTATTTATTTAAAATTATATTAATATTTTAAAAGGAGATGTTTTATAACTTTAATAATGGAGGATTGTAAGGTAAATTAATGTTGACTTGGAATTTAAATTGGTTAATAACTGAATTTAAATAAGAATTAATTTGAATTTATTGATTTTGAGATTTTGAAAGATATGATTGATAACTTGATTTGATAAAAAATGATTAAATAAATACTCCCAATTGTAAAAAAGTTTGAGACTGAATGTTTAATATTGACTTAAATTTATAAATTGAGATTTTATTTAATTGTTATTAAAATGATTAAGTGAATATTTTCCAATTTGAAAAATCAAAGTTAAATGTTGAAATCTAAATGAAACTTATATTGAAATGGTAGAACATTTAAACTTTGAATTTTATTGAAATTGAAGAGATACTTCAAACCCCGATTTGAAATTGAGAAAATTTAAAATGGTTTATTGAGAATTTGAACTGAATCTTTATTTTAAATTGGAAGTGTTCAACTGGGATTGATTTAAATTGAATTTTGGAATTTAAGTTGATTTAAATCGATTTGTGAAATTGGATGAAACAAATTCTAATTTGTAAACTATTTTAGTACATTCTGTTTAAATATATACAAACTATTTTAATTTATAACCATTTTAATATATGAATTATTTTAATATATAAACTATTTTAATTTATAAATATTTTAATATACATACCATTTTCAATATCTGAAGTGTTATGATTTCAAATGCGTTATGATTTCAAAAGTGTTATGATTTCAAAAGTGTTATGATCTCGAAACCGTTATAATTTTGAAAGTGTTATAATTTTGGAAGTGTTACGATTTTGAAAAATGTTTTTTTTAAAAAGTGAATAATGATGTCGAATTGATATGATTTTGAATGAACAAAATATTTTAATATGAAGTATGAACTCTTTGAAATGAAATGACCACAGTGTGAAATAAGCGGTTGGTTGTTATAGAGACCAGGATCGAATATTGTCATACTCTCTTCCAATACCGTAAACCACTTTAACAACTAGGTGGAGATTCCATAACGAAGTAGGATGATTTGGCGACGATTCTATATAAGGTATTAACGAAACCCTGACTCCTGTGAGTCAGCTTGATGTGGCTAAAATAGGAGCCATGCCGGGCCAAGTGAGGTCATTCCTCCGATCAGGCACATTTCTTCGATACCATTCTATTGCTTTTGTGATTTGATTGGGTGCACCTTTGATTTGGGAGTGTGTCATGAGGTGGGAGGAAGTAGCTGCTATGCGTTACCACCAGTCCGAATCCGCAAACGGTATATCTACCCTAACATTGCCTCGCGTGCCTTATCACATGCCCCATCGCACCTTCTATGAGTTTTTTCTGTGCCATACCTATGTGGTGTCCTCTTAGTAAACCACCGGTTTGGTGGAGTGTATGACATTTTATAGACTATGAGAATATATAAAATGTGTTAAGGGTGACATAGGTAATGCCTTAACGCTATTTTTAATAGTTTACTTTACTATAAACATATTATACTAGTATATGTTACTACATAATAGATAGTTCCACGGATATTTAGAGGATGGAGTCCCAAACATCCTTTAAGTTACTTGTATTTTAGTTGACATTTCACTTGAGTTGAATTTATTAATTTAAGAATGTTAATCCTGACTCGAGCGTTTTTTGATTTGTTTTATGCTTGGGTCAGACCGAGCGTTACAAAATTTTAGACTCACCTTTGGAGTTTGGAGCTTTGCTTGAAGATCGGCTTTTGTTTATTCAGCTTTCCAGTTACTTCAGTTTATTCCATTTGTTTATTCAGACTTGTCATTGGCCTTGGTATTAGTAATTTCTGTGCATTCGAGATATCTATTATATTTTAATTTAAACTTTGATGTTTAGTTAGTAGCTTCATGAACTACTATTTATCTACTCCGCTGCATATTGTTATAATACTCTGTGTTTACGATTCTTTGATTTATTTATTTATTATGTATGTTGAGTTTTGCTAAATATAAATTAACAATCTGACATTTTGAGCAATTCAAGTCTGACTTATGTGGATGCGAATGGTTCAAAATACCAGGTCGTTACAAATAGATAGGGTAAAATATTGACATGTTTTATTGGAAGTAAATCGACTTAACTTATCACTATTCTGAATTTCAGAAAATGTGATGATTACCAGCGAATTAATTTTGATGGACAAGTCATGATAAAGTAAACATATGGAATGAATTTCCATATATCAATATTGACACCCTGATTGTAGATTTTTTTTTTAAAGACAACTTGGCCTTTAAAAATTTATCATTTTGGATTCAGTGAGATCGGGGATCGGATATCAGCATTATTCGAAAACCACTTTGATTCAAAATCCATTATGAGCCTATGCGGTTTAGATTGTGTCCAACTATGCTGAAACGTGAGATGCAAGTATTTCAGCTATTTTTTAATTTACTTTCTATAGACACTATTATAATATCCGATGGATTCGATATAAAATGTTTTGTTATCATAAGTTAAAAAACCCATCATGTTTATGTGTGACGTGGTCTTACAAGATACCTTTGTTTTCAGAGGATTTTAAAAATAATAATTCAAATAGAGTGTGTTTTCTCATGCTGATTTTTCAGGCTGACTTAGGTGTTATTTTATTAAAATGCTTGGGTCAGATCGACTATTACAGATTCAAGATAGAGTGCTTTGGAGCTTAGGAGACGAGCCGGAGGATTTCAGACATATATCACGTACTTGTTTATATTCCGCTGCGTGTGTAGACTGTATAGTCAGTACTGGTCTAATGATCCGTAATTTTCGATAATTAAAAGTAGTTAATTTAATAAGGTTTTGTGATTTAATGTTGGAAGAAATAAAAATTTGTGATTTAATATTCAGTATATAACTGGAATGAAATCTAATAGTATTTATTTAAGGAAATCTCTAGCTATTTTAAGGTAACTCCAATTAATTGAAATGATTAAAGAGTTATAATTGATTATAGATTGTAAAATTTATTTAATAATGTGTGTATTAATTGATAATTGGATTAAAAGAGTAATTGATAATTTAAATATTGTATAAATTAATGAAATACTATGTAATAAATTGTAATTGAATAAATTTAGTGTTTTGGTAGTAGTTATAACTTTTGTTGTAGGTAATTAACTTATAAATGTGATTAAATGTAGAAAAGGTGACAATCATTTTTTGTTACCAATTTATTTAATCAATTATAATTAAATTAAATGTTATGTAAAATGGGTTAAGACGATAACTGGAAAATGTGAATACAAGAAAATGTATAGGAATGTCAATTATATTCATTAGGAAATAACTGATTTGATAAAAAGAGCGAAACCAAGATAAATTAGTTTATTAGGATTTTGAATTATAATTAATGTGAAAATCGACAAATATTCAATATAATCGGAAAATTACAATTAATAAATAAAAGATGATAATTGTGGAATACTAATGTAACAAGGCATAACCCAATGTTAAAATATGCATAGAGTAATGAATGATGAAATAAAAAGGACCGAAATCAAGTATAATCAATTTATTGGAATTAAATTATAATTAATTAGATTTAATGCAAGTTGAAATTAAACACTGTAATTAGTATAATATTTAACATTGAATCGATATGTAAATTTGTATTCAATTATTGTAGATGTCTAAGTAAACAAAAAGGATAAGATTTGTTAGTTATTAAAAGTGAAATTAAAAAGTGATTTAATCAATTTAATAATAATTTATTTAATTAACGTGAAAATAGCCATTTTGGCCACTGTCTCGGATTTCAATGAAAACAATTCCATCTGATCCGTAATGGTGAATTATTATAGGATTTTAAGTTTCGTAGCGATCGGACTTGTCGTTTGATCGTACGGACTTGAAATGCGCATTAATCAATATAATTGAAATTAATTTGAAATAAGCTGATTTTTAAGCTAACTTCTTCATACGATGGAATTAGGACTTGAAACTTGTTCCATTGAGTTTAAAAATATCGAAAACTTCTATTTTAATATATGGGGTGGCCTGCTTTCATTCTGGAAGCAGAACGGGCTTTTAAGATCGTTATTGTCGTTCAAAGTCAAATTGATAAGTGTTCATTCTTTCGTATCGGGCCTTGTCTATATAAATAGTTTTGTTTCTCAAACCTTAGCAGTCCTTCAGTTTCCACTATACATACAATTCCTTCTGCCTGTTCTATTCTTCAATGGCAGAAGCCAATTCAACTTTCAAACCAAAAATTCAATTTTAAATTCACATCGAAATCAAACTCCTCCATACCCTAACATATTATATACCATTTCGAAGTCCTCGATGAGTGTAATTCACTGGTGTAATTCAGTTTTTCCATCAAATCAACATTTGTCTAGAAATCGAGGATGAACCACAGCCGTCCATTCTAGGTTTTGGATGAACTCATCGCCTGATTGATGATCGAGAACGGTGTCGGGTAAAGGATGGTGAGCAGGTCTCAGATCCTGTCTTCATTCCTCGCGGAGGCATTGGATTTCACCAGAAATTGGCAAAGAACACAGCGGCGGCGTTTTCTGATGATCGAAGCGGCCGCGTGACCAGCGTTAGGTGTGGCATGGCGTGGCTTGTCCAATGGTGGCGGTCGATCGAAATGTTCGGCATGTAGTAGTGGTGGTAGGTAGTTAAACTTCGACGGCTTCGTGATACGGGTTCAAACGAGATAGCAGGGTTCCGATGGAGCTTGGTTTGCAAGGTGACATGTATTTTTATTTATTTTATTTTATTTATTTCATATAACCATATAACTTCAAATCGTTATAACTTTTACGTACGAGGTCCGATTCATGCGTGCTTTGTTCCGTCGGGATCTTATCAAAATTCCGAACATTATGGAACTAGTTTTGATGAATTCTGTGACTGTTCAATTTTGAGCCCTATTTTGGATTTCAATTTGATTTAAAATCAAATATGAGTGTTTTAACCCACTCACTATTACTAAATTATCTTATGTTAGTTAAATTAGATTTATGATGTGATTAGAAATTAATTGATCGATGTTTGGTATGTTTAAATTCTCATTCTAGTTAAATTTGAATTTTTTGCACTTAATCATCATTTAATTCAATATTGAATTTAATTGTCAATTTAATATATGTTAATGATAATCAGTTATCTATTGATGTTTATTGGTTGATTTGTATGATGATTGTAATGGATGTGTGACGAGACGAATTTTGCCCGCTCGAAAATCGACATCCATACTTCAAATCGTATTCGAATGCCATAGATTCGACCGTTCAAATCCGATTCGCCGGAGCTTATAACAACATTAAGTAAATAACACAGCGGAATAAAAGAATAATACATTGATATACAGCTTTGATACAATATCTAATACAACAGATGATTCAATAGATATCAATATACATCAGAGATATGATACAATAAAATAGCAGCGGAAAAGAAAATAGATGACATCTAGCAGCGGAACAATATAACTCTAAGATAGTCTTCAAAAGAGAACTCCGAGAATTGCAACTCCATTTCCAAGAATCAATCCAGCAATAGCTCGAACTCCCAATAACGATGCACCAAGCTCAGCAAGAATGATGTGATCCAAAGACTGAACTAACTCCAGATAATCCACTATATCTAACTATCTGAAAACCCAACTCTAGACTGCTCGTGTAGAAAATAATGAGCACCCAGAGTTTAGGAAAGAAACAATAAACTCCGGATCAGTCGTGGGACTGGTGTGAGCAACAAAAACAGTTTATCTTTTAAAACATTCAACAAAAGATATTAAAAGTCAATTCGCAATGCTTTTTAAAAAATGAGACTACCATAAGGCCTTCCGCACACACACACAATGCAAACGCAGAATCGGAGGAGATTTCTCCTTATGATAGTCAAAGATGCTTGATACGCATTAAAAGAAACATTTGATATTATTACTAGTGCATAGTGTAGGAAAAATTCATTTCGAAAGTAGAATATAAATCTTAGCCAACATACGACCATTATCGTATGCCTACTATAGCTAACCATGTTCAATAGCAGGTTACCGCCACATTCCATGGAAGGTTCTACGACTAAAACCGTACAAGTCTCGTATTGTTTCTTTGGATTTCCAACAAATGGTCAGGCCAAGGAACTTCCCATTGCCACATGGAAACGCCTCTGGCGGGACGTCCCGAGAACTTAACCAGCTCTCTGCCAACACAAGGCCGGGTTACCTTTATCACTAGGTAACTACTACATGAATATGTCATCCCCCGGTCCTTTGGGACCTTTATCCGAGTGCTCGTAATCAATTCACACAATCATAAATAAAGTGTTTCAACATGAGTAAGTATCTGGGCTCCATACCATGATATCACCCTTTTCCAGAAGGAAATGCACATACCCTAAAGGGAGCTACCCCTCATAACCTTGTCGCATCTTTCCTGTTTTGACCATTCCGGGGTGTGAGGCTCGACGAAGTCACGTCCACAAAAACATACTTTATACAAAAGCCATGCTTTGGGTCAACAAATGATCATAGAAATGATCACCAAGATAGACGATCAAACAAATGATCCTATCACAAATAATCAACACAATGATCATTTCACAGCAACACTCAGCATGTCACATTACCAAATTGGGAATATATCGCTGATAACCATCAACTACATAACCTCTGAGCTCGTACGTCTCAGAGAAGGGTGTTAAGCTAAGAGAATAAATTCTCCGCCACCAACAGAAATATATTTGAAAGAAATCAGCTTTATATCTCAATTTGTAATGTCAGACATACTATCCATACAAGTCTGTTCTGGGTTCGAACAGAACCGAAGGTACTTCCAAAGAAGTCCTTGCAATCCGGATATTCACAATCCCGATCGGATTTCCCATCAGCTAGGGAGTTTCTATACCGGTGCGACTCGGTGCAGAAACAATCGATAGGTCATCCTATCGCTTTCCAAATACCCGGTCTTCATCACCGGTCTTCAAATGTTATCCATAACGTCAAATCACATATTCAGAATGGGTTATACGACACAAAGGTCCTTTCCCGGCTAAACCGAATAGTGAGCGAAAATATTTTAAAAACATATGGATATGGGATTTCAATTAAGTCACAACTTATTACCCAAAACTTTTCTTCAAATGGCTTAACAAATTACCATTTTCAATCTTTAAACAAAAAGATTCATTTTCACAACCTTTAACGGTTTAAACAATTTTCACATTTTAATCTTTTAAACAAAAGATTCATTCACAGATTTTCCAAATCAATTTTCATTTCAATTTGATTAACTCGTTAAATCTTTAAATCAAAGATTTAACTTATAGCCTTCAAAACAATTTCATTTCAATTTGATTTAACTCGTTAAATCTTTAAATCAAAGATTTAACTTATAGCCTTCAAAACAATTTCATTTCAATTTGATTTAAACAAATCATTAATTTAAATCTGTTAAAAATAAACAGATTTAATTCATAGCTTTCAAAAAGAATTCATTCATAACTTAGGAAAATCATTTCTCTATTCAATCTTGAAATTCCCCTAATTAACTGGAATCTCGGTTCTTATCTAAAAGTGTTTATCATTTGAAAACAACAGTTTTCATTTTGGAAATCTGATTCATTTATACAAGTTGAAATCCTTGGGTTAAATTCAAATTCCCAAAACCATACCTTTAAAATGGTTCAAATTCATACAAACCTGTTTATAATATCTTTAACCATAATTTCCAATCATCGAATTCAATTCCAAATATCGAATTCAAATTCAAATTGAATTATTTAAATTGGAGATTTTACCGAGTTATTCAAAATAGCTTTTATCTGTGAAAACCTTTTTCAAAAGCTTTACCGTTTAACCCAAATCCATTTTCAACATCAATTTGAAATTAAAACTTTAATTTCAAAACCATTAAATTTAAATTATCTGTGACTTAACCGATTTCCTCGTGAAATCCATATTTGTGTGTGTATGATGTAGTCCAGGGGTTATACACTGTAGTGCAACATCATACAATTATCACAGATCAGAATACAGGAATATAGTCGATAAGCGATATAAACTATATCGCTTATCTGTTATATACAGATCACAAATATATATGCCACGGCTAGTAAATTACATCACAGATAATTTATCACAGATCACAACATAAATCAGGATATATACAAAGCATCATAAATCAGGGATATCAACAATCAAGTCATCCAATAGAATCCAAACATCTATAAGTAGGATCAATTTAATTATCTGATAAATTTAAATCAGATTAAATTTCTATGAATAATTCTTTTCACATTTATTATCAAATAAATTTCAAGTAAATGATCCTCATTAACAATTCATAATTATTTAATTACTATTCTTAAGTAATTAAACTCAATTTAATTAT
This sequence comes from Allium cepa, assembly GCA_030765085.1. Classification (NCBI taxonomy): domain Eukaryota; kingdom Viridiplantae; phylum Streptophyta; class Magnoliopsida; order Asparagales; family Amaryllidaceae; genus Allium; species Allium cepa. The sequence continues at coordinate 270,648,903 of CM060937.1, forward strand.
TGTTAGTTATCATTTAATTAACCTTTAAAATCATATATTTAATCACTGATTATTTAATTAATTAAGTTCTAAACTGTAACTTAATAAATCTTAATTACTTGATTAATTAAACTTAATCATTTGTTTAAAAGACAACTCTTTATTAAATTAATGAATCTTATTTACAAATTAGTTTACCTTAATTAATTTGACTCAAATCTTAATTTCTTGATTAAATAAATTAATCAATTATTCACTTGAACTAATTTAATGAGTGCATATCATTTTATCTTCACTAATTCAAATTTAAAACATTTTCTAACTAATGTTTTAATTATCATCACAAAGCAAATTTAAACAATTTTAACTATTAAAACTTCTTTGATTTCAGAACTAGGATTCAAATTATCTTTAATTCAGATTTAAATTTAGATTTAAACTTGTTTTAACTTTGCTTAATAATTTAAATTCAGTTTTAAATTTCAAAACTTTACATTGACAGGTTTCAAAAATCTGAAACCTGTAACCTTAAGTTTACTCGAGACAAGCTAACTTTGCCCCGAGTCCAAAACCATATTTCTTCGAGCGAAAGCTGAAGTAACTCGAGTAAACTCGAGAGAATCACGCGAACAAATCCCACCTTTCTTCCCAAACTAACGAAATTCCAGGCCACCGGAAACTCGTGCACGGAGCACGTGCACGTCGTCGATGGCCATCTCTAATCGCCACCACTTCATCGAGCATGTCGGCAATCTCACCCACAAACTCCACGAGCTCCCCGATTGGCCAAACCCACCAGAGAACAAAATCGAGCAAATCAGTTCATCCTAGAACCGAAGTCCAAGCCTGTAACCACCTCGCACCGCCGCTACACAGTGCTGGAACGCACGCGCCTTCGCCACGAGCTTCCCCTATCGAACACTCACCGCCACCGATCAACCCTATCTGGTCCGATGCGACATAGATTGCACCATTGCCACATGAATCGATCGGCAAAAACACAGGGATAAAACCCTAAATCGTTTTCGCCCCCAACCTCCTTGCATTAGAAAATTTTTTCAGTATTTTTCCTAGATGTGAAAGTGATCAAACTAACTCCTCACCAAATTTCAACAGTTAAAATTTGTTGAACTAACAGAGATTGGTAAAAGTGTATTTTTAGTTCATCCACATTTTTCTATTGATATACTTAATGAAAAAATACAATTTTTGGTTTAAAAATCTTATTTTTCAGTAAGGATTCAAGATAGGTATTCGAATCTGCAAATCTTTAGGTTCGAATTTTATTAAAATTTGAAATTTTCTCTGTAGAACTTGAGTTGTTCATCCTGTATATGTTTACCCTTCATGAAACTATTTTTATATTACACTTCATACTTAAACACATTTATTTTGTTTTGAAACTAAAGCCTAATATTAATTATAAAACAAGAAATTGAATTCTTCTTTTCTTTGTTGGGTTGTACTCTGTAGAATAAAAAGAGAAGAACAGGTACTAGCATATGTACATTCAGCAAAACAAATAGCCATATGGATTCAATTTAAATTGCTATATGTTACTCACATGATATACCTATATATATATATATATATATATATATATATATATATATATATATATATATAAGCAACAGTTTTATATTTTAAAAGTATCTAAAAAGAATAAGTTACTCACATATTTATTCTTCAAATTGTTTTAAATGAAATGTTACTCACTTCTAAACATATACAGGCTTTCACAAGTATATGTGTATGTATTCTTTTACCATACATTTAAGAAATCATCTTCATAATATCACTTCATAGATTTTCACAGGCATCAAAAAAAAGTTTATCCAGATTTAAAGCTTTTTAGAGGAGAATTAAAATTACTCACAGGATATTGAAACAAAGAAGCCTATTAACATGCAAACCTATATATAAACAGATTAAGTTTAAAGATGGAAGTTTGCTCACATTAACTTGAAGAACAGAGGGCAACTCTGTGCTTTGAATCTGCAGTATTGATCTTATTTAATCATGTTTTGCTTCTGTGATCTTAGTTTTGTTTTGATGCCCTTGAATCTTGCTTCCAGGCCTTGATTCTGGTTTTAGTTGTAACTGAAGCTTTCCGGTATTTTTCTATTTGCCAAACTGTTTTGATTTATACTGCCTTTAGATTTTTTTCTAGGTTGTGTAGATTTGGTTTTCAAGCTTGATACTGTCTCTTGTTTAGTTTGATGAACGAAACTGGAATGAAGATGATATAGGGGAAACAAGTCTACAGGCTATATTATATTTGTACAAAGTGATATTATTTGTTTAGTACAATACAATGTAGAGATATAAAAAAAATTCTTTGTTTAATAAGCATGGCTGAGATGTATTATTTTATTTTGTACAACTAAGTGATGTTACTTTGTACAATATCAGTTCATGGCTGAAGATAACTCTCCGATATCTTGCTTTAACATACTTGTATACATATTGCTTTTTGCCTTACTTCATCCCCTACCTACCTGTCCTTGTTCATATGCTAATATATTTGTTTTTTTGTTTTTTTTTACTTTGCCTTACATACTTACTTATACTTTGCTTGTTTCATAGCTTTTTATTTTTTTTTCTGTTGCTTTGTTTTAAATTATGTATGTAGTTAGTTTGTGGATATTTTGCTTTGTTTATGTTCATGCAGTATTGTACTTTGCTTTAGTTTTGTTTTACTTTAATAATTATTGTTTTATATTTTTCTATATACACATACATATATAGTATTTAAATTCAAATCAAATATATATATCTATATATTTTTAAATTTACTCATATATGCTCAAATACATATATATATATATATATTCTCATATATATACATATATGCAAATTTTCAAATCAATTTGACTTAATATATTTTCTATTTGAATCGGGGAAACTCGCATCTCTTAAATCGATAAATTATACAATTTTAATTCAAAAATTAAACAAGTCATGAATTAAAATTAAATTAAATTCTAGGGTCGTTACAAACTTCCCCCCTTAAAAGAATTTCGTCTTCGAAATTAGCAAGCACGAAAACAACAAAGATAGATGAAAGATAGAGAAATATCTTTTCAGATCAAACTGGATATCAGTTCTGCATTTGGCTCACCAAATCAGAATATCAACAATAGATACAAGAAATTATAATAGAATTTCAAATTTATTTAAATTTCAATTCTAAATTTCAAATTCATTATAGTTTAAAACGAAAGACTGATAAGAAATTGATGAAGATACGAAATAAGAATTTCCTACAATGTTACGTAGGCCATCATCACACTGAAACTTCTTTCTGGAGCTGTCACGAAGTAATCAAAAGAATTTAGAAACGAATCAAAGGAGATTGATAGAGAAAGTTATTTACACCGTTGCAGGGTATTGACTATTTATAGTCGTATTCCCATGTCCCCTCTCTCGTTCTCTTCTTGCACTCATACTTACTATCAGTGAATAGTAAGAGAATTTACTGAGGCATTCAAACAGATATCTTAGGGATTACTCATTCTAGGGATACTTCACCCTATCTCTAATGAGCTACTTAATGTGTTATACTCCTGAGCTAAAGTTTAACCTTAGCTCTGATACCAAATGTGACAAGAAGTGGTCACAACCGGTAGGCTTTTCAACCATCCCAGCCCCACACACACACAATGCAAACGCAGAATCGGAGGAGATTTCTCCTTATGATAGTCAAAGATGCTTGATACGCATTAAAAGAAACATTTGATATTATTACTAGTGCATAGTGTAGGAAAAATTCATTTCGAAAGTAGAATATAAATCTTAGCCAACATACGACCATTATCGTATGCCTACTATAGCTAACCATGTTCAATAGCAGGTTACCGCCACATTCCATGGAAGGTTCTACGACTAAAACCGTACAAGTCTCGTATTGTTTCTTTGGATTTCCAACAAATGGTCAGGCCAAGGAACTTCCCATTGCCACATGGAAACGCCTCTGGCGGGACGTCCCGAGAACTTAACCAGCTCTCTGCCAACACAAGGCCGGGTTACCTTTATCACTAGGTAACTACTACATGAATATGTCATCCCCCGGTCCTTTGGGACCTTTATCCGAGCGCTCGTAATCAATTCACACAATCATAAATAAAGTGTTTCAACATGAGTAAGTATCTGGGCTCCATACCATGATACCACCCTTTTCCAGAAGGAAATACACATACCCTAAAGGGAGCTACCCCTCATAACCTTGCCGCATCTTTCCTGTTTTGACCATTCCGGGGTGTGAGGCTCGACGAAGTCACGTCCACAAAAACATACTTTATACAAAAGCCATGCTTTGGGTCAACAAATGATCATAGAAATGATCACCAAGATAGACGATCAAACAAATGATCCTATCACAAATAATCAACACAATGATCATTTCACAGCAACACTCAGCATGTCACATTACCAAATTGGGAATATATCGCTGATAACCATCAACTACATAACCTCTGAGCTCGTACGTCTCAGAGAAGGGTGTTAAGCTAAGAGAATAAATTCTCCGCCACCAACAGAAATATATTTGAAAGAAATCAGCTTTATATCTCAATTTGTAATGTCAGACATACTATCCATACAAGTCTGTTCTGGGTTCGAACAGAACCGAAGGTACTTCCAAAGAAGTCCTTGCAATCCGGATATTCACAATCCCGATCGGATTTCCCATCAGCTAGGGAGTTTCTATACCGGTGCGACTCGGTGCAGAAACAATCGATAGGTCATCCTATCGCTTTCGCAAATACCCGGTCTTCATCACCGGCCTTCAAATGCTATCCATAACGTCAAATCACATATTCAGAATGGGTTATACGACACAAAGGTCCTTTCCCGGCTAAACTGAATAGTGAGCGAAAATATTTTTAAAACATATGGATATGGGATTTCAATTAAGTCACAATTTATTACCCAAAACTTTTCTTCAAATGGCTTAACAAATTACCATTTTCAATCTTTAAACAAAAAGATTCATTTTCACAACCTTTAACGGTTTAAACAATTTTCACATTTTAATCTTTTAAACAAAAGATTCATTCACAGATTTTCCAAATCAATTTTCATTTCAATTTGATTAACTCGTTAAATCTTTAAATCAAAGATTTAACTTATAACCTTCAAAACAAATTCATTTCAATTTGATTTAACTCGTTAAATCTTTAAATCAAAGATTTAACTTATAGCCTTCAAAACAATTTCATTTCAATTTGATTTAAACAAATCATTAATTTAAATCTGTTAAAAATAAACAGATTTAATTCATAGCTTTCAAAAAGAATTCATTCATAACTTAGGAAAATCATTTCTCTATTCAATCTTGAAATTCCCCTAATTAACTGGAATCTCGGTTCTTATCTAAAAGTGTTTATCATTTGAAAACAACAGTTTTCATTTTGGAAATCTGATTCATTTATACAAGTTGAAATCCTTGGGTTAAATTCAAATTCCCAAAACCATACCTTTAAAATGGTTCAAATTCATACAAACCTGTTTGTAATATCTTTAACCATAATTTCCAATCATCGAATTCAATTCCAAATATCGAATTCGAATTCAAATTGAATTATTTAAATTGGAGATTTTACCGAGTTATTCAAAATAGCTTTTATCTGTGAAAACCTTTTTCAAAAGCTTTACCGTTTATCCCAAATCCATTTTCAACATCAATTTGAAATTAAAACTTTAATTTCAAAACCATTAAATTTAAATTATCTGTGACTTAACCGATTTCTCGTGAAATCCATATTTGTGTGTGTATGGTGTAGTCCAGGGGTTATACACAGTAGTGCAACATCATACAATTATCACAGATCAGAATACAGGAATATAGTCGATAAGCGATATAAACTATATCGCTTATCTGTTATATACAGATCACAAATATATATGCCACGGCTAGTAAATTACGTCATAGATAATTTATCACAGATCACAACATAAATCAGGATATATACAAAGCATCATAAATCAGGGATATCAACAATCAAGTCATCCAATAGAATCCAAACATCTATAAGTAGGATCAATTTAATTATCTGATAAATTTAAATCAGATTAAATTTCTATGAATAATTCTTTTCACATTTATTATCAAATAAATTTCAAGTAAATGATCCTCATTAACTATTCATAATTATTTAATTACTATTCTTAAGTAATTAAACTCAATTTAATTATTGTTAGTTATCATTTAATTAACCTTTAAAATCATATATTTAATCACTGATTATTTAATTAATTAAGTTCTAAACTGTAACTTAATAAATCTTAATTACTTGATTAAATAACCTTAATCATTTGTTTAAAAGACAGCTCTTTATTAAATTAATGAATCTTATTTACAAATTAGTTTACCGTAATTAATTTAACTCAAATCTTAATTTCTTGATTAAATAAATTAATCAATTATTCACTTGAACTAATTTAATGAGTGCATATCATTTTATCTTCACTAATTCAAATTTAAAACATTTTCTAACTAATGTTTTAATTATCATCACAAAGCAAATTTAAACAATTTTAACTATTAAAACTTCTTTGATTTCAGAACTAGGATTCAAATTATCTTTAATTCAGATTTAAATTTAGATTTAAACTTGTTTTAACTTTGCTTAATAATTTAAATTCAGTTTTAAATTTCAAAACTTTACATTGACAGGTTTCAAAAATCTGAAACCTGTAACCTTAAGTTTACTCGAGACAAGCTAACTTTGCCCCGAGTCCAAAACCATATTTCTTCGAGCGAAAGCTGAAGTAACTCGAGTAAACTCGAGAGAATCACGCGAACAAATCCCACCTTTCTTCCCAAACTAACGAAATTCCAGGCCACCAGAAACTCGTGCACGGAGCACGTGCACGTCGTCGATGGCCATCTCTAATCGCCACCACTTCATCGAGCATGTCGGCAATCTCACCCACAAACTCCACGAGCTCCCCGATTGGCCAAACCCACCAGAGAACAAAATCGAGCAAATCAGTTCATCCTAGAACCCAAGTCCAAGCCTGTAACCACCTCGCACCGCCGCTACACAGTGCTGGAACGCACGCGCCTTCGCCACGAGCTTCCCCTATCGAACACTCACCGCCACCGATCAACCCTATCTGGTCCGATGCGACATAGATTGCACCATTGCCACATGAATCGATCGGCAAAAACACAGGGATAAAACCCTAAATCGTTTTCTCCCCCAACCTCCTTGCATTAGAAAATTTTTTCAGTATTTTTCCTAGATGTGAAAGTGATCAAACTAACTCCTCAGCAAATTTCAACAGTTAAAATTTGTTGAACTAACAGAGATTGGTAAAAGTGTATTTTTAGTTCATCCACAGTTTTCTATTGATATACTTAATGAAAAAATACAATTTTTGGTTTAAAAATCTTATTTTTCAGTAAGGATTCAAGATAGGTATTCGAATCTGCAAATCTTTAGGTTCGAATTTTATTAAAATTTGAAATTTTCTCTATAGAACTTGAGTTGTTCATCCTGTATATGTTTACCCTTCATGAAACTATTTTTATATTACACTTCATACTTAAGCACATTTATTTTGTTTTGAAACTAAAGCCTAATATTAATTATAAAACAAGAAATTGAATTCTTCTTTTCTTTGTTGGGTTGTACTCTGTAGAATAAAAAGAGAAGAACAGGTACTAGCATATGTACATTCAGCAAAACAAATAGCCATATGGATTCAATTTAAATTGCTATATGTTACTCACATGATATACCTATATATATATATATATATATATATATAAGCAACAGTTTTATATTTTAAAAGTATCTAAAAAGAATAAGTTACTCACATATTTATTCTTCAAATTGTTTTAAATGAAATGTTACTCACTTCTAAACATATACAGGCTTTCACAAGTATATGTGTATGTATTCTTTTACCATACATTTAAGAAATCATCTTCATAATATCACTTCATAGATTTTCACAGGCATCAAAAAAAAGTTTATCCAGATTTAAAGCTTTTTAGAGGAGAATTAAAATTACTCACAGGATATTGAAACAAAGAAGCCTGTTAACATGCAAACCTATATATAAACAGATTAAGTTTAAAGATGGAAGTTTGCTCACATTAACTTGAAGAACAGAGGGCAACTCTGTGCTTTGAATCTGCAGTATTGATCTTGTTTAATCATGTTTTGCTTCTGTGATCTTACTTTTGTTTTGATGCCCTTGAATCTTGCTTCCAGGCCTTGATTCTGGTTTTGGTTGTAACTGAAGCTTTCCGGTATTTTTCTATTTGCCAAACTGTTTTGATTTATACTGCCTTCAGATTTTTTTCTAGGTTGTGTAGATTTGGTTTTCAAGCTTGATACTGTCTCTTGTTTAGTTTGATGAACGAAACTGGAATGAAGATGATATAGGGGAAACAAGTCTACAGGCTATATTATATTTGTACAAAGTGATATTATTTGTTTAGTACAATACAATGTAGAGATATAATTTTTTTTTTCTTTGTTTAATAAGCATGGCTGAGATGTATTATTTTATTTTGTACAACTAAGTGATGTTACTTTGTACAATATCAGTTCATGGCTGAAGATAACTCTCTGATATCTTGCTTTAACATACTTGTATACATATTGCTTTTTGCCTTACTTCATCCCCTACCTACCTGTCCTTGTTCATATGCTAATATATTTGTTTTTTTGTTTTTTGTTTTACTTTGCCTTACATACTTACTTATACTTTGCTTGTTTCATAGCTTTGTATTTTTTTTTCTGTTGCTTTGTTTTAAATTATGTATGTAGTTAGTTTGTGGATATTTTGCTTTGTTTATGTTCATGCAGTATTGTACTTTGCTTTAGTTTTGTTTTACTTTAATAATTATTGTTTTATATTTTTCTATATACACATACATATATAGTATTTAAATTCAAATCAAATATATATATCTATATATTTTTAAATTTACTCATATATGCTCAAATACATATATATATATATATTCTCATATATATACATATATGCAAATTTTCAAATCAATTTGACTTAATATATTTTCTATTTGAATCGGGGAAACTCGCATCTCTTAAATCGATAAATTATACAATTTTAATTCAAAAATTAAACAAGTCATGAATTAAAATTAAATTAAATTCTAGGGTCGTTACAGGATGCTTGATTGTTGATATAGGATGACTAGATGTTATATTTTATATTGTTATAACACTACAAGTTCCATATGGGTTGGAATGATACATACCCGAACGATCATATAGAATAGGAGAAAATCGTTATGGGTTGAAATGATAAACCCAAGCGATTTTCATTAAAATAAATTTTGGGATGGCAGATTGAAATGATATGCCCATAAAAATTTAAATATTATGGATTAAAATGATAAATATCTGTATCACTTGACCATTAGGTAGAGAATTATATATGGACAACGGATTGGTTAAATTTAAGGATTTTAAATCTTTAGACTTTGAATCCAGTTAAACGATAATTGATATAGAATTTGACTAATATAAATTGAATTGTTTTAAGTAATTACATAATGGATTTAAATTGAAATTTTAAAGTTAAATTTGAAATATAAACGACATTCATCAAAATTGAGTTATTGAAATGTTGGAAACTGTAACTTTGAAAATCTATTAAAATTGGAATAATTAAATTTGATATTTTCAGACTTGAAATTGGAATTTATTTGAAATCTGGACATGGTTTAGATTTGTTGGAATGGAAGAAATGGTTAAATATGATGTTAATTTCAAAATTTATCAATATGAACTGTAAATGTTCTTTTAAATTCTAAATTTAGATTTTCAACTATTAAAATATAAATTAATCTATTTTAAACCAACTTAATCAATTTAAACTATTTAATTTTGTTTTAATGTAATTTAACCTATTTTAAACTAATTAACCTAATTAATCTATCTTGATCTATTTTAAACTCTTTCAATATATTTTAATCTATTTTAAATCATTTAAACTGTAATAAACAATATTAAACTATTTTAATTTATTTTAAATTATTTATTCTATTGTAGTTCTATTTAATCTGTTTTAAATCTAATTAATTCATAGTAAACCTATTTAATCTATTTTAAACCATTTAAACTATTTTAAAAATCTACTAAAAGTATTTCAATCTATTTTGAATTTATTTAATCTATTTTAAACCTATTTAACCTAATTTATATCTATTTTAAAACTATGTCAAAGTAATTAAACTATTTATAACTATCTCAATTATTTTCTAAATTTCAGATGGTGTAAAGTGGAAATGCTTATAATAAAAGCCTTTATTTTTAAGCGAATAAGGGTTAATGATGTTTTAACATAACTAGGGATTTAAATGACTTATTTGATAAATATGATGATTTTAAGTGAGGATTTAATCTATTTTGGGAATATGAATTCGAAAGATATGATTTCAAATGAATATGATTTCAAAGGTACCTTGTTTTGAAATCGAATATGATATTTTGATATTAATTATAAATTGACTCTTGTAATGTAAAGGAACCATCCGGTGTGAAATAAGCATTTAGTTGTTTAAGAGACCGAGATCGGATATTGTCATGCTCTCTGCCAATATTGAAAACCACTTTAACAACAGTGTATATGGTGGAGATTCCAAAAATGAAGTAGGATGGTTTGGCGAACGATTCTTGATAAGGTATTTTACGTGACCCTGACTCCTGTGAGTCAACTTAGATGTGACTAAAACAGGAGCTGTACCGGGCCATGTGACGTCATTTCTTCTATCGGACACATTTCTTCGATACTATATTTTGACCTTGTGATTGGTATTTCTACCCTGGCATTGCCTTGAGTGCCGTGTTCACATACCCTATCGCGCCTTCTACGAGTTTGGTTTGTACCATAGCTATGGAGTGCCCTCTGATAGCCCTTCAGTTTATGGAGGAATTAAGGTACTGTATAGACTATGCGAATATATAAAAAATGTGTCAAGGGTGATATGAGTAAAGCTTAACGCTATTTTAATACTTTACTTTACTATAGACACTATTATAATAGCATATTATACTATGTATGTAGATATTTTAATGGATCCTTAGGAGATGTGAATCCTAAACATCTCTTAAGTTAATGCATCCACGTTGACACTGGATAGGAGATGTCGAACACCGTAAGCATCTCCGACGCCGTTACACTCATACTTATTTACTGTTGATTTAAATTACTAAGATCTCTTAGTTCCGACTCGAGTGTTTTGCCTTTTCAATTCGCTTGGATCAGTCTGAGCTTTCTAGTTATTCGAAGACTGCTTTCCGGAGGATGAAGATTTTGTACTAATATTATTTATTACATTTATTCCTCTACATCATGTTGTTCGACTTCATTTATTTATTATCTATTCTTGTTGTATGTATCTCTGATCTGTATTAATAAAGTAAAATCAACGTTATTGGTAAACAACTTCATGAACCGTTTATTTGATTATTATATTTTTTTCATTCCACTATGAGATTCTGCATTTGTTTTCTTTCTTTCTCTACTTTTCTTATTTACCCCATAACAATCTGCCCTTTTGAATGGTTTGAGTCTGATATGTGTGGTTTATCGTCGATTTAAACCGTCCAAAAAGGCAGGTCATTACAACTGGTGATGACAAGTTATAATAACTGTCCATATTGATATATTGATTTTTGTACTTTTTCTTGATTGCATATATATTGACGGTTACAGTTTTCTTTGTATAAAAATTTGTTGTTATATATTACATTTTGTTTCGCTACTATTGTGAGATTCTGCGTTGTTATTTCTGTTTATTCTTCTATCCTTTTCTTCTTAACCCCTAACGATATGGTGTTTCTAGCACTCGATTGCTCGGCATTCTATACAATGAGTGTTTTGATGTCGATTTTCGAGGGTCGAAAATCCCATATCGTCACCATAGTTTAGAATATTTGACCTATATTGATTAAGAAAACTGTACAGTATCAAGATGCCAATACCAGGAGTAGATTCAAGATGTTGATATAAACTTTCAAGAGTTCAAGAACGAAGACTCATGAATATTGAAGAGTTCAAGATTTCAAGATATTCCAGATAAGTTATACAGTCAAAGAATTAATGTTAAAACCTTGATAGCACTTTCCTGATCTCTCTTACCTTTTCTAATTTTATTTTAAAATTGTTTTTCAAAAATTCTATTTTTAAAATAATCTTTTAAAAATATTTTTCAGAATGATTTTCAAATCTCTTATACTTATAAAGATATAATTTTAGTGTCTTTAAGTTTATATATATTGAATTTTTGTTTACACTTTAATAATTTATAACTATATTAATTATATATATTATTTACATCATATTGAATACTTTTATTAAATCTTTCAAAATTATTTTATAAATTTTTATTAAGTTATATTGTGATTAAGATTTGTATAAACTATATTTAAATGATTCTACAAAGTACGAAATTATTTTTCAAAGCAACCGATTTTCAAAATAATTTTTGTAAAGTTTTTTTAATTTTGTGAAAGATATGTCAACATATCTATTTCCTATATGTAGACATAATAGCCGTAAATTCCAAAATTCAAATTCTGAAAGGAAGTGCTTTTTCATCCTATCTCTTCGCAAGTGGACATGATCGTTGTTCCCTATGTATATAAGACTTCCAAATGAATTTTCATTAACTACTTTCTTATTTCTCTCTCCTCATTTTACACTCTTGATTTCTAAATCAATTTCTATCAAAACTCTGCCAAAATTTTCATATACTCTCTGATTTCTTTCATCTCTCTCTAGATCAAGGTCTTGTTCAAGAGTTATAGGATCAATTGCAATCAATATCGAAGATTTGAGTCTATAAACTCTATCAATAATCTCTTATACTCTATGTATGCTATGTATCAAGTGTGATCGTAGCCTGTTTAAATCAAATTGGGTGTGCTTATTAGCCTGTAAATCTAGTGGGTGAACTTGTAGTCTAAACATCCAGCGACTTTATCCAAAGGTTAGGATTATAGAAAGGTGTGTCTCGTGCCTTCAAAATAGAGATTGTATTAGTATTTACTAGTTAAAAAGAAATCAGTACAGGGAATTATGCGGGACTGGATGTAGGGAAACTTCGAAATTGTATAAAATCCTGGTATGTTCTTTGTTTTTTACTTTTACTATATTTACATTTATCTGCGCTTTGATTCTGTGATTGTTTCTAATTGCTAATTCCATCATTCCAAGTAAAATCTTAAAGAATTTGAATAACATTCATATAAACTATCAAATACTATTCACACCTCTAGTGTTAATTTAGCCTCATGATACCTATTCCGTTGACTCACATTAGGTATCAGAGCGCTGGTTTTCAAAGTATTCATAATATGATTTTTGAAAATGTTTCAATGGCAATTTTTTGATAATATTTTTAACACTATTTTCAGAAAGACAATTTGCAAAATCATCATAATGTTATTTTATAAATTTGCATCTATTCATTTTAAAAAGTCACGTGATCTTTTGAAAGGCACAAATTATAGGAACAGATGTGTTACATGGCTTTTGATGAATGGATATTGGATAGTGGATGCTCAAGACACATGACTGGAAATCCGAAGATTTTGAAAGACATAGTTTACAAATACTATGGATTAGCAAATTCCAGAGGCAACTCTAAAGGATATATGATTGGCATCGGCAATGTCAGTAATTCTAAAATTTCAACTGTTTCTATTGTTTTTATAGTTAGGAATTTAAAGCATAATCTTTTCAATGTTAGTCAATTGTCTGATAAGGGTTTCAAAATTAAATTCATAAAAAATAAATGTCATATTGAAGATAACGAGTCAAACATCGTCTTTGAAGGCATTTGGAAATGAAACATCTATATATTAAGTATGAGAATCTTAAATGATAACTTATGTCTTTTGGATAAATTAAGTGACCCTCAAATTTGGCATAAAAAATTTGGTCATTTGAATTTCAAACTAATATCTAAAATTGCTAAAAATGATCTAGTTAGAGGTCTTCCCAAAATAAATTTTAAAGTTAATAATTTATGTGATGCATGACAATTAGGAAAACTTAGGAAAATTTCCGTTAAATTAAATGATATGATAACTACCTCTCAACCCTTGAACTTCTTCACTTAGATCAATTCTGTCCCTCATAGATACAATCTATAAATCACATAGATTGTATTTATAATCATAGATGATTGCTCTACATTTACCTGGACGATTTTCTTAAAACTTAAGAGCGATGCTTTTGAAATGTTTAAAATATTTATTAAATGAATTCAAAATCAAATGACTAGTAAAATTAAAACTATTCGGAGTGATCGCAGTGGAGAATTCAAAAATGAAAATTTAGAATTCCTGTAATAAGAACGGTATAACTCCTAATTGTTCATTTTCAAGAATACCACAACAAAATGGAGTAGTAGAACGTAAAAATAGGATGACTCAAGAATGCGCTAGAACTATGCTAAATGATAGCGATTTACCTATTATTTTTTTTGGGCTAAAGCAATTGGAAATATATGTTATGTATTAAATAGAAATATTGAATCTTTTGTTAAAATTAGAAATCAACTAAATAAAATGAGTAACGCTGCTTTTATTTTAACTATTGAACCTAAAAATCCAAAGGAGGCATCGACTGATGATTCATGGAATCTTGCTAGTTAAGAGGAACTTAATCAATTTACAAGAAATGATGTATGATAATTAGCCCCAAGGCCTGAGAATAAATCCATAATAGGAACTAAATGGGTATATAGAAACAAAAATGAATAAACAAGGAGAGGTTGTGAGAAATAAAGCTCGATTAGTTGCACAAGGTTATTGTCAAGAAGAAGGAATAGATTTTGATGAAATCTTTGCACCCATAGCAAGATTAGAAGCTATACGAATTTTGCTTACTTTTGCTAATCATAGTAATTTTAAGTTATACCAAATAAATGTTAAACGTGCATTTGTAAATAGTTTTATTATAGAAGATGTATATGTATAACAACCTCCACTTTTTGAAGATGAAAAACTACCTAATTATGTTTACAAATTAATGAAGGCTTTTATAGTCTAAAATAGACTCCAAGAGCTTGGTATGTTAGAATTAAATCCTATCTATTACAATCAAATTTTGATATAGGCAAAGTAGCTAGTGCCTTTTTTTATTAAAATAGATAAAAATGATATTCGAATAATACAAATATATGTAGACGATATCATTTTGGATCTACCAATAATAAACTAAATAAAAAGATTTTAGAAATAATGACTAAGGAATTTGAAATGAGTCATATGTGAGAACTGAAATATTTTCTAGGATTACAAATAAAAAAATAAGTGATGGAATTTTTATTTGTCAAGAAAAATATGCTAAAGTTTTATTATAAATTTTGATACGTCAAATACCAGTGGTAAACCAACTCCTATGGCAAATAATGAAAAACTAAGTAATGAAGAAGATTCAAAAGATGTAGATCAAAATTATATAGAGGAATGATTGGATCACTACTCTATATAACTGCTAGTAGACCTAATATGACGCATAGTGTTTGTATTTGTGCAAGATATCAATATCAACCTAAAGAAACTCGTTTAAAATCAATAAACTAATTTGAGATATGTAAATAATATATTAGACTATGGATTCTTTTACCCAAAAGAAGACTTCTTTGAATTATTTTCATAGTGATGCTGACTATGCTGGTTGCAAATCAGACCGAAAAAGTACAAGTGGAATTTGTCACTTTTGGGACACTCTCTGGTTTCCTGGTTTAGTTAGAAGCAAAATAATGTATCACTGTCTATGACAGAAGCAGAATATATTTCAGCAGCATTAACATGTTCATAGATTATCTATATGCAACAAACTTTAAATGATTTTGGTTTAAATTTTACTAAGTCGCTAATATATCATGATAATACAAGTACGATCAGTCTATCTAAAGATCCAACTCATCATGCTAGACCTAACCATATTGATATAAGACACCATTTTTTAAGAGATAATGTAAACAAGGAAATAATATCACTTGAATTTATAAACATTGAAAATCAAATAGCTGATATATTAACAAAACCATTGAATCAAACATCATTTGCAAAGTTAAGAAGAGAGTTAGGAATTTTTTTTGTTGAAAATATTAGAATAATAAAGTGAAAATTACAAAATATAAAGAAAAACAAAATAATCAAAATAATACTATATATGTCCATACCCTACTCTTATAAGTCGACATATAACCGTAGTTTTTGTTTTTTAAATTTCCCTCTAAAAATTCAAATGGGTGGTTATATAATAACCAAATTTCGACTTTCCTCTTCACTTTTCTTTATTCTCTATATTTTAAAATTATGAAACAAATAAACCATGGCTTCCTCTAATCCCAAATATTCTAGAGCAGAAAATCTGTCGTTTTCCTTCCCTTCTCCTACCCAACGCCCCTTCCAAAATACTACTATGGACAAGATCATTAAAATGGAGGATGAAATGAAGACTATTCTTCAAATGCTCACTAAATTTCAGGTAGTGCAACTTCGTATGACCAAGTAACAAAAGAAGGCAAAGCAGAACTCTTCATAATTTGCAAAAATATCTATTGGATAATCCTACGAATCAAATATTTATTAAAGACTAGTCTGCAAATTTTTCTATTCATAACCTCATTTAAAGTAGCGATAACGAGGAAGAATAAGAAGAGGAATAACACATGGAGGTATATGATGAATTTCGATGTGTCGGAGAAGTATGTTTTGATCTAGATCGAAATCTCATGAACAAAAAGCTAAAATTTTCCTTCATTATCCTTGCCGCCCTATTCACAAATCTCCGATCATTAGGAAATCACGTTAGGATAATAGTTGATTTGCTTTGATTATTATTAATATATGGAATGTATATTTGATTTGATTTGATAGTTTTACTTTGTACATATATGTATAGTTTAAGGTTTGGTTGAATTGTGATTACTTTGTATTGTGATATTGAATGAATACATAGTTTGGTGTGGTTACTATTAATGATTGGTATAATCACTCATCATTTGTTATATATCATTCTTATCATTTTTAGCATAGTATCTAAATTTGGGGGGTTATAGTTTTAGTTAGTTATTTTTTATGACAAAAGGGGAGAAATATATAAAATTTAAGCATACATTAAGGGGGAGTTTTGTAACTTGGGGAGAGTTATAATATATTTTATATACAGAGTTGTCGTCATCAAAATGTGGGGGATTGTTAGTACCTTATGTATTTTTTTTGATGATAACAACTATAGAAAATTATATGAAATATAGACACTAATGTCTATCAAGATATATATACACACACACACACATACACACACACACACACACAGATATATATATATATATATATATATAGTGCAGGATATTAGATAGGCATTGATTAAGAAGACTATACAGTATTAAGATGTTGATATCAAGAGTAGATTCAAGATGTTGAGATAAAGTTTCGAGAGTTCAAGACCGAAGATTCATGAATATTGAAGATCTCAAGATTTCAAGATATTCCAGATACGTTATAGAGTCATAGAAGTAATGTTAAAACCCTGATAGCACTTTTCTAATCTCTCTTACCTTCTCTAATTTTGTTTTAAAATTGTTTTTCAAATATTCTATTTTAAAAATAATCTTTTCAAAATAATTTCCAAAATGATTTTCAAATCTCTTATACTTATAAAGATCTTATTTTAGTGTTATTAAGTTTATATATATTGAATTTTTGTTTATACTTTAATAATTTATAACTATATTAATTTAATATAATTTATTTACATATTATTGAATATTCTTATTAAATCTTTTAAAATTATTTATAAAGTTTTATTAAGTTATATTTTGAATAAAATTTGCATAAACTATATTTAAATGATTCTATAAAGTATAAAGTTATTTTACAATGTAATGGAATTTCAAAATAATTTTTATAGAGTATTTTCCAATTTTGTGATGGATATGTCGACATATCCATTTCCTATATGTAGACATACTAGCCGTAAATTTCAAAATTCAAATTTTGAAAGGAAATGTCTTTTCGTCGTATCTCTTCGCGAATGGATATAGGTGTTGTTTCCCTATATATACTGGACTTCCAAACGAATTTTCATTAAGTACTTTCTTATTTTTCTCTTCTCTTTTCGCTCTCTTGATTTCTAAATCAATTTCTATCAAAACTCTGCTGAAATTCAACTAGAATCAAATTCAATCATTACTAGTTAGATTCCCTTCATATACTCTTTGATTTCTTTCATCTCTCTCTAAATCAAAGTGCTATTCAAGATCAAAGATTTAAGTCTATAAAGTCTATCAAATCACACTCTTATACTCTATGGTGTGGTTGGTATTCTTAAAATCCAATTTGGTTTGATTGTTGCCTATTTAAATTAATTGGCTGTGCTTAATAGCCCATAACTCTAGTGGATGAACTTGTAGCCCAGAAATCAAGTGATTCTACCAAGAGGTCGGGATTCTGGAGGGTCTATCTCATAGGCTTGAAATCGAGATTGTGTTTGCACCTACTGATTGAAAAGAAATCCGTAAAAGGAATTATGAGGGATTTGATGTAGGGTAACTCCGAACCAATATAAAATCCTGTTGTGTTCTTTCCTTTTTTACTTTTACCGTATTTACTTTTATCTATACTTTATTTAGAGATATTTGCTATGATTTTTAATTTCATCATTCCAAGTAAAATCATAAAGAATTCGAATAATATTAATATAATCCATCGAACACTATTCACCCCCCTTTAGTACTGATTTAGCCTTAAGATCCTTATTCTGTTGACTCACAAGAATTGGTGGCAAAGAATTTAGGATCATGGAAAAACTCAAGGCATTGATTTTATGACAAGATTTAAACATGTACCTGTAGGACCGATTTCACCCTAGAGGGGGGTGAATAGGGTGATACTATCAATTATAAAAATTTAACGCAGAAGTATATAAAATAACCGAAGTACTAATAATATAAGAATAATAGCAACACAGATAATAGTATAATAAATAATAGAAATAGAACAATACAAATTTACCCTGCTTCGGCAAAACCCTGCCAGTGCTGCCTCTAAGATTTCTACAAGAAATTAAGTAGTCAGACACTTACATACGTAAACTCATGGCACCCGCTATTGACTGACCTAACTCTACGCTCAAAAGCCTACCACGACTCAGCCACTGAGCTGCGAATTCTCAAACTGCACCATCGTATTTCGTTCCCTAGTCACATGACTAGAAATTACAAATTAAAAGAAAAATACAGTATCTAAAAACAATTTAAAACACAAAAACCCTAATTTAAAAATAAGATCCCAACAGAAATATAAGCCGGCCCAAATTAAAATGTAGTGATACAAAAAATTGTGCCCGTGTTTTCATTATTTCTTCGGCCTGACTTTGAAAATGGCTGCTTCCTTTTTGTTACTCGTTCGTTCTTCTTCATTCTAAATTAGCGTTTCGTGGGAAATTTGAATCGCCGCCTGTATTTGATCATTCGTAGTGATTATCTCATTTGTTTGGCTTGGACAATTGATCCTCTAGTTGTGATGATTTCGGTCGATCCAATTTGATTGAGTTCGAACTGAATTTGGTATGTGTTTTATGCTCTTTACTTTACTGGTTAATTTTCTTGAACTCGATAATTTTAATGCCGATGATGCAGATGGTTTAAATAGGGATTGATTCCCTTTATATTCGTTTGTATCCTTCTATTTGAATTCATCTGTAAATTTAGCTCATCCGTTCGACTTAACTTGATTGTTGGTGATGATTCTGACCGATTCAATTTCGTATATTTGCTGTTATGGTTGCTTGGTCACCATGGCTTTGATTTTAGCATGTTCGATTTTTTTTCTTGGTCATCACGGCTTTGATTTTTTGCTTGACAATGATTCCGTTCTTTACTCCCTATTGACTTAGGCCACTTTGAATTTTTGATATGAGAATTTGATTTTGTTTGAAACTGCTACATTGATTTGAAACTGCTATCGGATTTCTATAAAAGCTGTAAACTGCTCTCGCTTGTTTTTCGAACATGCTTGTTGCATTACTCCATGTATGTATGCAGTGTTGGTGGTACCTTGATTTAGTCTTGAAACTGTAGCCTTTGCGTCCACTGCTTTATCTAGTTCATGTTGTACACATATGCTAACACATACATATATGCATTGTGTTTCTTGGAATGTGGTTTCTTTACTTTGAATCATGTCTGTTGTTACATAATGTTACTTGATCATTTCATGTTGTATTGAAGTTTGGTTTCCACTGCATATATATGTGTATGCTCATACATGTATATATGTATGCTTGTGATTTTGCAATTGGTTTGGTTTCTGATGCAGCCTTGTTTCATGTGGCTTTTGAGGTATGCATTCACTTGTGGTCCGCACTTCATGTTGACACCGTTTACATATTTGATTATGCGGTGTGTCTCGACTGCTCTGTTTTGAGTCACTTGTGTTCCATATTTTTATGATTCTTTGTTTTCCTTGACCACCGTACCCAATTTTGTATGTTTTGTACTTGAGCACTTGTAAGATGTTGTGTTTATTTGTTTGGTGTCTAGTTGAGTCTGCTTGGAGCTTGTTGTTTTCTGACTTGTTTTCACTTGCATTTGAGCTGGTCTGGTTCACTTTGAACTTCTGAGCAATTCATTGTTGTAGTCTTGTAATTGATTCCATATGCTTGCATTCATACTTCATGCCTTTTGAAACTTCGTTGAACTGCACTGATGGTTGCATTCATGTTCATGCTGAAAGTATTGCTTCACCTGAACTGATTTGGTCGAGTCTGGAGCCTTTTGTCGGACTGGTTTTACTTGCTATCTTGTAATCTGGTTCACCCAAGAATTGTCCATTGCATGTATATATACACATGCCATTTTATTTTCTGTTTTGATCTTGTTCATTTGATGGCGTTTGACTTTGATTGAGCCTGGGCATGTGTGCTTGTTACTGTAGCCACCTCAGTTTTGTATTGTTCCATTGTTTTGTATTGCACACACCTGAGTTGAACCTAGCTTGGGCTTCGGTTTGACCTCGTGCTCATATCATGACTTTATTTGTATTGCACTTGAATTGAACCTGGCTTTTGATTGGGTTTTACCTTGTGCTCACCTGTCCCGGCAGTTTTGTCAAGTGTATACCGGTGTGCATGATCTTATGGCATATACAGTGATACACTGTGTATGTCACAGGTTGTTAGTGTATAATGAATTCAAAATAAATATGATGACGAACAACTCAAATAACTGAGGCATATAATACTTTAAAAAGCACATTTTATTTTACACTGCAAAAATATTTTTTTTCAATTTTACTACTTCAGTGTTTATTTTACAGACCGCTCAGATGCTGGATTCGGGCTGGAGTAGAGTTGAAGATAAAATACGAGCGAATGATTGATACGTAGTGAGGTGCAAACGTAAATTAAAATTTGTGATGTAATTGAAATCGTATTGTAATCAAAAATTGTACATATAGTGAGAGCTCAAATTTGTACTATTCAAAATTGTAGTAAATACTTGTTTGAATAAAATATATGTTTGAATCCAAATTCAGTGTCATTTATTTTATTCAGCAAGTATTTATTTTATTATGTGAAAAATAAAATATTACATTAATAAATACATTTAAATGATTATATATATATGTTTATTATCATCAAACAAAAATCGTATACTTTCATATTCAATAGTACCGCCAGATGGGAAATGATTAACTGGTTGCTAAAGTGTGATTTGCCAAGTGGGATGTGTCTATTCGGTGATTAAACTCACGTTGATGTTTAATCATTTCTTATGTTGAATGACATAAAGATTGAAGGCAGATTCAAGAGGGTGTTGGGTAGTGTCAGTGATATTTTTCGTCCTCACGATACCAACTTCGTATGAAGTAATTATGATGTTGAACGCTTCCATAATTAGGAATTAAACAATTTGATTAATATTAAATTTGCCTTAAAAAAGTAATTATGATGCTTAAGCTTACACAATTAAGTAGGTTTGGAATGTGAACTTCAACTTAGTTATCAATTTCAATCAAATCCAATTAGAATTCAATATAGAAAATAAGGTAATAAATACTGAAAAGTAAATGACACAATGATTTATGTAGTTTGAATGTTAAGGATTCCAATTTCCATAGGTCAATTTTTTATCTCTTATATTCTTTGTAGCGTAAGTTTTTTGGACTTTTATGGTAGAGGGTACAAGTTTTTATATTACATCTTTCAAGAAGAATGAAAAAATGCAGTCCCCCTTTTGCTATAGTTCCTTTCCTTTTATAGCAAAAATGATGTGTGGATTATTGACATTATATGTTGGAACCCTTCTTCCACCGTTAGATGTTTTCACGTGTTCTTCCTTATTCGAACGTGCATGGATTCATGATGTGGTTTTAGGTAGGAAAGTTTGCTTTTGGTGGGAATAGATTTGGATTTAGGTAGGATAATTCGAATTTGAAGGCCATGTCTGAGGTTGGAGAAGTAGAGTACTTTGTGTCTATTTTGATAAGTTGCACATCGTATGATGATATAATCTAGTGCTATACTTTGTTGTTGAATGCTTGAACACATCATAAAGTATGACTATGATATAGCAACGTGGCTTATATTAGATGTGCTGGTGTATACTGTTGAGCTATGACAGTGTAAACTGGTATAATTGGCTATGGTGGCAATGTTTAGAATGGTTATGGTGGCATAATTTGATAGGTTAAGGCAGCGTAACCTTCTTTTATAAGTTTGTACGGATCTATATTATTTATCTATGCACTTTGGTTTTAGCTATACTTGCGCGGCCTATCCATCTAGGTTAGTAGCGTTTGCTTCCATCATGTTATGCTGGCTCCTTACTGAGAATTTTCTTTATGCGTGCACAGTGTGGATTTGCGCTGTTCCATGAAGACACGGTTACTAGATGTTGTGCCTTATTCTTACTTTAGTTGGGAAGCACAGTTTATCCTACGGTGGTGATGTAGCATATCCTAGTTATGTTGATACAGTTCATCTCATGACGGGTGCATAGTTTGTGTATATTTGGAACTGTGGTGCCTTTTAATAATTGTGATGTAACCAGTACAGTTTGAGTCATGTCAACGCGGTTTGTTCTGTTTCAGCGCTGACTTTTGGTATGTGATGTATCTAGCTTCCATGCTATATAGATAGTTAGCTATGACCTTGCGCATTTACTTGGCGCAATTCATTTAATTCTTCACTGTATGTAACATCCTGAAATTTAAACGAAAAATTAATAAAAGAATTAAATTTATATATAATAAGGAAAAATGGAAATAAATGTCAGAATTTGGTTACGAAATTTATGCCATTGTATTCATAGCTATTTTTTATACGATTTTCATATATAATGTTTTAAAATCAAAGCTAGTATGAAGAATTTACAAATATTTTAAATTTTAAAAAAAAAATTAATTAAATAAGGCAGATAAGGAAATTAAAATATCCAAAAATAAATAGGTACACTGATCGACATCCATATAGGGACCGATCGACCACTTGCGTTCAACCGCCCTTAAATATAGCGATCAATCGATTGAAGTGTTAGGGTGAAGGTTTTGAGCGATGATCGGCCTTAATTTGTTATAGTTTACTTAGGAGCGAAGTAAATGTTTAACGTACTTGATGTAAACAAAGATTCTCCAAGGGTTGATGAACAGTCAATACTAATCTAAAACCCCTATAAATGCACAAGCTAATGTAAATCCTAACTCATAAAAATTAGTCCGCTTCCTTGAAACTCTGTCAAATTCTTTCCTCTCTAAACCTAAATTCTTCAAAATAAAAATAAAAGTAGAGGGATTAAAAGGGATGGATCAAGTGAAGAGCTAACAATTGGGGGAAAATTTCCAAACAAGATTCAAAGGGAAAAGCTTAGATATGAGGTGATTAGGTATATTTTTGATTAGATGATTTATATGTAGTTAATTTTAATATACCTCATATGATTTATTTGTTAGAAACTAAATTGAAATCATATTTTTGGACCTGTGGTTGAATAACAAATTAAACTGATGAGAAACCCATTAGACAGGAATCGATCTAGGTTAAACCCATTTTCTAATCAAATAAAATTCCTATAATCTATTAATATTGGTTTTAATAGGAAACCTAGATTGAACAACTTTTATGTAAATCTGTAAATTGAATTTGAATAAGGAATTTAAATAATTGAAAATTTAGGTTAATTGTAATTGCTCTAAGATGAAATTATAAGCTACTGTAATAGAAATTTGGGTATGAACGTCATTAATTAAAAACTAGCAAACCAAAACAAATTAAATCAACAATTAAAAATCCTAATCAGCGACGACTGATCGACTGCACTATTAATAGCGGTTGACAACAAGCAGTCGACCGCCCCAATACCAGCGGTCTACCGGTTGATATTCCCAGAATGCAATCTAAACCTCAGCCTAATGCCCAGGTTATAAATAAATTAGACGATAGTGTTTGTATGTGTGTGTGTGTGTGTTTATGAATGTCAGGAATAAGGAAGCTAGTTCCCTATGAGGTGACATTAGGACGTTGTGGAATTGGTAAATGCTACTTATCCAGTTGGATTCAATATTCGGTTCGGACGATTCTATTGCAATTGATACTCATAGGAGGTTCTATTGTGGATATGCAACACTGAATGATGCCAGATGAAGTGTGTGGCCCGACACAATGGGAGTTGGTATTCACGGATGATACGACGTGATGCTATGTTGTTGTTGGATCCTGGCACATGCAATAAGAGGCCCATCCTACCATTGAAAGGTGGACATGAATGTAGACAATGAGACACTTCAATGAGTAGGCATTACGTGCTCCCCCTCAATGCATAGCTATGGTACATGTAGTCATAATTGCGAGAAATTTAGTCCCATGTGGAAATTGTAGGGAAACCTATGAGAAATAGTTACAGATAGTCGTAATTTTAGAGATGTAGTCACATAAAGGAAATTTTAGGATAATCCTATATTGGAGAAGCTCTAGTAGCTATTAGCCGATCATTTGTTATTTGAGGTTCAATTAGTTGTTCGATCCTCGTATAAGCTTGCATAAGCCATTAGTTTAGGTGTGTATTAAGTTAAACATCTTAAGTAAAGAAATCTAGTAATTCACGGACACTTATAAAGCACCCTAGGTCACATAGAGTATTATCAAAATCAACTGCATATGATCATCATATATTAATGATGTACTTATTCATCAGACTTTTATCTGACTCACCCCCCTTTTCCTTTCTTTTCCACACCATAAGAGGATAGGGCAACAAGTGATAGACTTGTGATTTGTACGTAGAGAGGCGAGCTCATTTTCGGAGTTGCTTGTTACTTTATATTACTCTCCATGTAACTATCTATCTTATTCAGTACTTAATATTTATCAGGCTATGTATCGCATTCCTGTATACTCCGGATTTGACTACCTACTATTTTCCGAGACTATGTTTTGAGATGATTATTTGCTGTATTTATATTTTTTATGCCTTTCACTGCAAGATCTGAAAAGTACAGAATGTCTTAGATCATACATGTATATCTTTAGTCTCTGTGATATTTAAAAATCCTGATAGCTCATATTTCTTGGTATCGACGCGAGTTCGAAAGTTTCCCTATGCTTTGGATCGATGTGTTGGAAGGTGGGGGTTGTCATACTATATACGTTAAATAAGAAAAACGGGAGTAACATTTTCCCCTCAAGTCCGCGCGAACTTATATTGGGTGGACTTGTCATTTTCCTACCTGGTTTTTTGACTTATTTAATCAATCCTTTCGCATTTAATACCACTTACACATGTTTTGACATGAATGGCTAATTTTTCTAAACATTATCAAGTGTATCGCTGCATATACTGCGAAATTTTCTTAGTTTTTAGTGAATATTAGTTATCATCATTAATATCCAATGGTCTTTATTTTTGTGCCATTTGAGTTTTAAGGTTATGATTTTCATAACAAAACTATATATGTTTCTATCCTCTTCCTCCTTTTCTCTTTTACCTGTTCAAAAAAGAAATTTAATTCAAATTATTGTGATTTCCCTATTTCAACCATTTTCTTTTGAAGTCTAAAACAACATTAATTGTTAGTTAAATTCTTCTCTTACTTTTAGTTTCCTCAACCAGAATTTACTTTCCCATTCTCTTCCTTTTCATTTTATATATACATGTACAAATATGCTTCAAGTTGTCTTATAAAATGTTCGTGTGAATGGTTTGCTGATTGAACAACTGATTTTTTATTTCGAACTTAAAAGATTTGTAGAATTTAACATTGGATTGCGATTTTTTTTATTATTCATGGCTTTTGACGATCTGTTGATACATTTGGTCCGGGTTTGTAATGACCCGGTTTTCAATCATTCACATTCGCACATGTCAGACTTGAATTGCTCAAAATACCGAATTGTAAAAATAAATTTGGAAAATTTTAGAATATGCAGTAAATAAATAAATCACAAACACGGAGTACTAAAATGCAGCGGAAGTAAAGAAATAGTAGTTCATGAAGCTATTGTACATGTACATCAGAGTTAGACAGGATACAACAGAAATAACAAGATGATAATCAAGTATAAAGATGAATACAACACTAGAATCAACTGGATAACTGAGATTGAAATAGATGTTTAGATATTCAACAAAGCACCAACTCCGAAGGTGAGTCTCTAATGCTATATCACTCAGTCTGACCCGAGCGTAAAGCAAAACACAAAACACTCGAGTCAGGACATACATACTTATACAATGTAAACCAACTCAAGTGAACTGTAATAGAAAGGTACAAGTAACTTAAAGGATGCTTGGGACCGCCCATCCTTAAGGATCCGTTAAACTATTTACTATGTAGTAATATTTCGCTATTATAATAATATCTATAGTGAAATAAACTTGCTTTTAAATAGTGTTAAGGGGTTACCCATATAGCCCTTAACACGTAATAGTCCCAGTAGTCCATCCAGTATGATGGTCCCTCCTGATCGGGAAGCCACCAGAGAATACTCCATGGGCTACGAGAGAAAACCAAACTCATACTAGGCGCGATAGGGTAGGTGACATAGCACAACTAGGCAATGCCAGGATAGATATACCAATTATGCTTCCGGGTCGATGGTAACGCGTAACAGCTAATACCGTCCACCTCAAGCCTTACCTCCAAATCAAAAATCAAAGTGGCCACCGAATCAATCCAAAAGTCAGAGTATAATATCGAAGGGATGTGTCCGATCGGAGGAATGACCTTACTTAGCCCATCAATCGCTCCTGTTTTAGCCACCTTATGACAACTCATGGTAGTTGGGTCTATGTATATACCTCAAAGGAACGTCGCCGCCATCCTACTTCATTCTGAAATCTCCACCGCGTACACGGTTGTTAAAGTGGTTTTTGGAGTTGGCAGAGAGTATGACAACTTCCGATCCCAATCTCTTTAACAACCCAACGTTATTATAACCTATGATATTTATTTCAAAATCATTTATACTCCAAAACCACTTAAAATCAAATATCGTTTCTTTCCAAAATAATATCCATATCAAAACTAAATACTATATTATTTCATTTCAAACACAATCAATATATCATTTCCATTTCAAAACCATAGTAATAATATATCCTTTAAATAAAACCCAAATTTCCAAATCATTGAATATTTCCTTCCATTTATTAACTTGAAATATCATCTTAACCCAAACCACTTTATGAAGTCATATTCTTAAATATACAATTTCAATAGGTTTCAAATTTATATGTTTAAAGACAATTCTTAATTAAATACAAATAATTTCATTTCCAAAACCATAGTGCTTCCAAAGTTAAAACAACTCCACCAAAATACTTTGCAATCATAATACTTTGAAATCATAACAATTTAGAAATGTCATCATTTGAAAATCATACTGCTTAAAATCATAACACTTTGGAAATGTTATTTTTTTGAAAATCATAATACTTAGAAAAATCCTAACACTTAAAATGACCTTCATTTAAACCATTTAAATTCAATGTCAAATAATATTCATTTTAAAGTTGTAACATTTATAAGTTTATTCATTCAATTATAAACTTTCCAAAGACACCGTATATTTCAACCACATTAAAATTTCAATTTTTAGCCATTTTAACTTATAAAAGTCATATTTCTCGATTCAGAAAATATTCATTTGGATATCATTTAACTTATGAAGTATTAAAATAATATCTTGTCAATAAATATCCAAATTTAAGTAAAATTGATTTATAAATCAAAATTACCCTATTTTACTTAACTTTTATTTTTAACAAATAACTTTACACTTTATTTTAAAATACCCACTTCATAAATAAGACTAAATTCCCATTTACTTACTTAACTTAACAATTTCAATTAAAACCAAATTTCCAATTATCAAGTTAAGTCATATTTTGAAAATACACTTTTCCACTCAAATCATAATTATTCAATTTCCAAACATTCCATATCATAAACAAAGTAATTTATCATAGTAAATATAACAATAAATTTCTTTGCAAATTTATTTCATTTAGGCATCAATTAAACTATGATTTCAGGCTAAATACATTTATTACAAAATGTGCAATTAAAACTGTATTTCATTTTATCAATTCAAAGGACATCATGTATTATTTCATAAAAAAAAGATTGATTTCAATTACCAGGTTATACTTTAAATTCCATATATTTAAAATTAAAAATACTTAATACTTTTAGAAAACTATTATAAAAATTTATCCATGGGCCTGTATAATATTTCTAACCTAGGTCAAGTGATCAGATATGTATCATTTCAATCCTTAATTTAAAAGAAAAATCCAGGTTCTATCATTTCAAACCAACAATCCCAAATAAAGTAAATGCAATAAAAATCATTCAAGCCTATCATTTCAGCCCATAATGATTTTACCTTATTCTAAAGTCTGTTCGGGTATATATCATTTCAACCCATAGTGATAGGGAACTTGCAGTAATGATATAGTAAATAAAATGAACAGTATATCATATAATAATGTATTAGATGATGCAACAAATATATAAATAGCATTTAACTTCATATAACATACATATGTATATATGGACATAGCATATAAATTTAGACAATTCACTTGTCATCATTTCACTGTAATATAAGTACATATGTATAGAGTGATAAAACTCACCTTTTAAAAGATAGAATCAAATTCACAATACACAATTGAAACTCCGCACATCACGACAAGGCACGACAAAACTTTTGAGTAGATGGAGAGTCAAGATCCATATCTTGTATATAAAAATACAAAAATCATAAGAATACGATTCAACACAACAAAAGATGGATAAAACAATGCAATTACAAATCAAAGAGGACATAACCTTGCTTTCAACCACCAAATGGGCTCGGCCATTGGGTTTTGGTAGGGTCTAGGCATCACAAACTCACGGCTAGGGATGTTTGTGGTCATGTGGTGGTGATGAGGAAGAGAGGTAAGCTAGGAGGTAGAGGCCGAGCTAGCATGAAAAATAAAGAGAAAATCAAAAGAAAAAGGAAGAAGAAAGTAAGGAGAAGCAATGAAAATTTAGAGCTTGTTTTATTTTTCTCTCACGCAAATGGAAATGAGATAAGAAAGTTTTCATGTATAATAATAACAAAAGTGGTGGCTAGGGTTATAGAAATAATGAACGGCTAAAGATATGGAGAGTGGATGGCTAGAGATGTAAAGGCTAGAAAATGAATGGTTAGGAAATTAAAAGGCACAATTTTAGGAGAGGGAATCTTGTATATTTTCTTTGTTTGCACGTAAATGACAAATGAAGTGAATGGAAACTTTCTCATGGCTTAAAGAAAATAAAATGCATGGCTAGAAGGTAATTAAGGAGGTAGGAAATAAAAAGGCAAGAAATAAAGAGGCTAGTGAATGAATGGGATTTATTTCCTATTTAATAAAAGAAACTTATGTAATATCTTCCAATCAGAAGAGGCAGATGAAGAAGCGAGATATTCGGTAAGATTTTGTAAATGATTTGATAGAGTAATGCACGACTATGATAGGTGAGAATTGCTAAGAATTAATAAAGAGGGTAAAAAAATTAAAAGGGCAAGCATTTAACAAAGTATCGTATACCCTTTGATTTTCTCCAATTCTTTATAAAGATATAAACAAATAAATTCCAATGAATATAAAAAAATCCTAGACAAATAAATAGAGAAATAAACGTAGAGGTGGATATAAGAAAAATATAGAAATAAATAAATATATATATAGAACGAAAATACATAAATTTATTGCGTGTAAAACGCTGCAATTTATCTAAATCTAAAAGTATAAATCAGAATTTCATGAAATGAAAAGCAGAATAAATATCAAAATAAAACACATTTACAAAGAAAAATATTAGCATTTAAAAATTCAAATTTAAAATTTTCAACTATGGTCAAATTTTGACTTTCAGTTGACCAAAAATACAAAATTTCTAGAAATTGCTTATTTTGTTAAATTTGTCAAATGTATACATTTATTATGATTGAAACCTCAATTAATTCATTCAGATAGGTTTCATTCTTTTATATTATCTTATGAATAAAATATGCATTCCCATTTCATCCTAGTTTTCAATTAGTATAGTAATTAAATTCATTTACTTATCATTAAATTTATTTATTATAGATTACATTCCAATCAATTAAAATTGATTCCCATAATTTTATTTAATTTCCATCTTTATACTATGCCCACTATTTCTTTATAAATCTGGTTACACTAGTTTTATATTCCACTACATTAATATACCCATATTTACATCTTAAATTTGTATAAACGTTACTTTTTCATATGTGTACTTTTTTCAATTGTACACATTAATTAAGGTTTGAAACCAATTAAATAAATTTACCTTAGTTCCATTCTTTTTACCCATTTATTACTTTATAAATAAATTTACGTTTCTAGTTAATTTATACATTCACACCTCCCGTTACTACATTAATTCTTATTATGAACATTTATTTGCATTTGAATACAATTGATTTCCAATTCATTTTATAGCTTAAATAGACAA
This sequence comes from Allium cepa, assembly GCA_030765085.1. Lineage (NCBI taxonomy): Eukaryota > Viridiplantae > Streptophyta > Magnoliopsida > Asparagales > Amaryllidaceae > Allium > Allium cepa. Next base: position 270,679,913 of record CM060937.1, read on the forward strand.
CTTATAATAGTTATTACCATTATCTTTATTACACTCAAGTTTATCATTTTCTCTAATTATCATAATTGCTTACAAAATGTTAAATTCATTAAGTTACCATAGATTATACACTAATTCATTTGTTCGCACCACACTTACCCTTATTTTCTTATATTTAAATTTTATACCTAAATCTTACAACTAAATTAATAAACCAATTAAATAGTAACTTACAACCATTACTTTACTTTAAATCACATTAATGAATTCATTATTATTTGCAAATCAAATGTTACAATTACTTAACTAACACTAATTTACTTCAATTTATATTGATCATATATTATCTCATTAATGATTCAACATTCACACTTGTTTTCTTATATTCAAATCTATAACTAAGTGCAACAATTTACATTATTTCAATTAGTTTGAAATTTCATACTTAGTTTTAGTTACATTATTACATTTCATTTTAACGTTTGTTTCCCTATTAAATTACAAAGTCATTATTCTTCCAATTTTAATTACCAAAATCATATTAAATCAACAAATTATATTATTTCGAATTTATGGGTCGTTATACTCTCCCCCGCTCAAAATTTTTCATCCTCGAAAAGGAAAAAGAAGGGAAAGAAAGAATTAAGTAAACAATACATCTTATTCAAAAATACTAACTTTGTAAAAAAATAAATTTATAAAATTAATTAATTTGAATAAAATATACCAATTTATTTAAAAATTCCTTTAACACCATTTTATATTGTAAGTTATTCAATTGACCCTTTATTCTATGTACCTCAATTAATCCTTTTATAACTAAAATTTAAGTGTATAACACTTATTATAACCACTCAAATTTTATTTATAAAAATCCTTTTATATTGTACATTATCCAATTACACTGTTAACTTCTAACAATTTAGTTAAGTTATATTGGAATGCAATAGAATATTATACAAATAAAAATTCAATTATCTCAAGCTTAAATGTTTATTCAAAATTTTGATTTTATTTTATAATTGAAATTTTCCTTTAAGATAAAATTTTAGAATTAAATTTCCGATTAACTTCAAACAATTAGAGATAAATAAATATACACAATATATATCAAATCAAATTTAAATCATATATACATTGTAATTCAAATCATACTTTACGAAGTTCAAATCAAATTTAACTTCCAAACAAAAGTATAATAGAGCTACAGAATGGTCTCTCCACTTCGAAGCTCGAAAATGAATGTCGATGATGCAGCCGCCATCACCGAAATTATTTTTCAGTGACAAAGAGAAGAGCACTGATTTAAAACTGAAATTCTTTGAAACACTTTCCACTTGAAATGCCTTAAATAATGTACCCATTAAAACTTTAAACACAAAGTTTGAAACTATCGAAATTAAATTCTTAGTTTGTTTAAATTCATTTATATTTCCAAACTAATTTATAACCATGTTTATATTTCGATTATTTATATCTATGAACAAAAGTAATGGTTACAAGCTATATACAAAGTCAAATACTATTTCTCAACATCCAGTTCAATTAACTTTCAAAATTCAGAAAATTATACGTATACATATATAATATAATTATATAAAATTTATTCATTTACTAAGTTTGAAAACAATACTATGTCTATTTCCTCTGTTCAAGTGTTTTAGGGATCCTATCAATAGTATTGATCAGACGAATCGATCAAAAACCCAAATCAACATCAACAACTCAAACAACACAATATATAAAACATTTTAAATATAGATTTACAATGCATGGATAGAGATTCAAATTTGATTAACTCAATCAAAGAGAATTCTGATTTGAAAATAAGTTGGAAACAAAAGATGGGATGATTTACTAACCGAATAAGGAAATGGATAAGCTCATATAAATCGCGGGCAACCTTGACCAGGTCAATCGCGACTTCCAGAATTAGATCGATGCAAAATCCTAAGGCAAATCTGCATCCGATCTCAAGAGATAGAATTCGGGATACAAGAGATACTAGCATCTAAACCGAAGATATATAAATCTCTGGTGAATAAATGCCTATTGTAAAGGAGTTTCACCCCTTTACATGCCATTCAATAGAGCTATGGGATGCTCCAGAATTCAGAAGAATACGAATAGTGAGGGACAAGAATGTATTTCAGAACCGAGGGAACGTTCCAAAATTCAAAAGGAATCGAGTCAAAAAGAAAAAGATTCAAGCTCGAACGAAAGTGATTCTGTAAATAAATTTACCATATATGCTAAGGTTTGCCTAGAGCCACAGCTCTAACACCGAAGTGTAACGACCCATAAATTTGAATAATATAATTTGTTGATTTAATATGATTTTGGTAATTAAAATTGGAAGAATAAAGGCATTGTAATTTAATAGGGAAACAAACATTAAAATGAAATGTAACAATGTAATTAAAACTAATTACGAAATTTCAAACTAATTGAAATAATGCAAATTGTTGCATTTAGTTATAGATTTGAATATAAGAAAACAAGTGTGAATGTTGAATCATTAATGAGATAATATATGATCGATATAAATTAAAGTAAATCAGTGTTAATTAAGTAATTGTAACATTTGATTTGTAAATAATAATGAATTCATTAATGTGATTTAAAGTAATAGTAACAATTGTAAGTTACTATTTAATTGGTTTATTAATTTAGTAGTAAATGTTATATTTAGGTATAAAATTTGAATATATGAAAATAAGGGTAAGTGTGGTGCGAACAAATGAATCAGTGTATAATCTATGGTAATTGAATCAATTTAACATTTTGTAAGCAATTATGATAATTAGAGAAAATGATAAACTTGAGTGTAATAAAAATAATGGTCACAACTACTATAAGTTGTCTATTTAGGCTATAAAATGAATTGGAAATCAATTGTATTCAAATGTAAATAAATGTTCATTAATGAGAATTAATGTAGTAACGGGAGATGTGAATGTATAAATTAACTAGAAACGTAAATTTATTTATAAAGTAATAAATTGGTAAAAAGAATGGAACTAAGGTAAATTTATTTAATTGGTTTCAAACCTTAATCAATGTGTACGATTGGCAAAGGTACACATTTAAAAAAGTAACATTTGTACAAATTTAAGATGTAAATAGGGGCGTATTAATGTAATGAAATATAAAACAAATGTAACCAGGTTTATAAAGAAATAATGGGCATAGTATAAAGACGGAAATTAAATTAAATCAAATTATGGGAATCAATCTTAATTGATTGGAATGTAATCTATAATAAATAAATTTAATGATAAGCAAATGATTTTAATTACTATATTAATTGAAAACTAGGATGAAATGGGAATGCATATTTTATTCATTTGATAATGTAAAATAATGAAATCTATCTGAATGAATTAATTGAGGTTTCAATCATAATAAATGTATACATTTGACAAATTTAATAAAATAAGCAATTTCTAGAAATTTTGTATTTTTGGTCAACTGAAAGTCAAAGTCTGACCACAGTTGAAAATTTTAAATTTGAATTTTTAAATGCTAATCTTTTCTTTGTAAATGTATTTTTTTTATATTTATTCTGCTTTTCGTTTCATGAAGTTCCAATTTATACTTTCAGTTTTGGACAAATTACAGCGTTTTACACGCAATAAATTTATGTATTTTCATTCTATATATATATATATATATTCTATATTTTTCCTATATCCATCTCTTAGTTTATTTCTCTATTTATTTGTCTAGGATTTTATTGTATTCATTGAAATTTATTTGTTTATATCTTTTATAAAGAGTTCGAGAAAATCAAAGGGCATACGTTACTTTGTTAAATGCTTGCCTTTTTATTTTTTACCCTCTTTATTAATTCTAGCGTTTCTCACCTATCATAGCCGTGCATTACTCTATCAAATCATGTACAAAATCTTTTCAAATATCTCACTTCTTCATTTCTCTCTTCTGGTTGGAAGATATTGCATAAGTTTCGTTTATTAAATAGGAAATAAATCTCATTCATTCACTAGCCTCTTTATTTCTTACCTTTTTATTTCCTACCTCCTTAATTACCTTCTAACTATGCATTTTATTTTCCTTAAGCCATCAGAAACTTTCCACTCACATCATTTGTCATTTGCGTGCAAATAAAGAAAATATACAAGATTCCTTCTCCTTAAATGTGCCTTCTAATTTCCTAACCATTCATTTTCTAGCTTTTACATCTCTAGCCATCCACTCTCCATATCTTTAGCCGTTCATTGTTTCTGTAACCCTAGCCGCCACTTTTATTATTATTACACATGAAAACTTTCTTATCTCATTTCCATTTGCGTGAGAGAAAAATAAAACAAGCTCTAAATTTTCATTGCTTCTCCTTACTTTCTTCTTCCTTTTTCTTTTGATTTTCTCTTTGGTTTTCATGCTAGCTCGGCCTCCACCTCCTAGCCTACCTCTCCTCCTCATCACCACCACATGACACAAACATCCTTACCCGTGAGTTTGTGATGCCTAAACCCTACCCAAACCCAATGGCCGAGCCCACTTGGTGGTTGAAAGCAAGGCTATGTCCTCTTTGATTCATAATTGCATTGTTTAATCCATTTTTTGTTGTGTTAAATCTCATTCTTATGATTTGTATATTTATTATATACAAGATATGGATCTTGACTCTCCATCTACTCAAAAATTTGGTCATGTCTTGTCGTGCTTTGCAAAGTTTCAATTGTGTATTGTGAACTTGATTCTAGCTTTTAAAAAGTGAGTCTTATCACTCTAGACATATGTACTTATATTGTTGTGAAACGATGACAAGTGAATTGTATAAATTTATATGCTATGTACATATATGCCTATGATATGTTATATGATGTTAAATGCTGCTTATATATTTGTTGCATCATCTAATATGTTACTATATGATATACTGTTCATTTTAATTACTGTATCATTACTGCAAGTTCCCTATCGCTATGGGTTGAAATGATACATACCCGAATATACTTTAGAATAAGGAAAATCATTACGGGCGGAAATGATAGACTCAAAATAATTTTTATTGCATTTATTTTACTTGGGATTGCGGATTTGAAATGATAGAACCCGGATTTTTCTTTTAAATTATGGATTGAAATGATACATATTCGTATCACTTGACCTATGTTAGAAAATATTATACAGGCCCATGGATAAATTTTTATAATAGTTTTCTAAAAGTATTAAGTATTTTGAATTTTAAATATATGGAATTTAAAGTCTAACCTGGTAATTGCAATCAATTTTTATTTTATGAAACAATAAATGATGTCCTTTGAATTGATAAATTGAAATACAGTTTTAATTGCACATTTTGTAATAAATGTATTTAGCCTGAAATCATAGTTAATTGATGCCTAAATGAATAAATTGGAAAAGAAATTTACTGTTATATTTACTATGATAAATTACTTTATTTATGATATGGAATGTTTGGAAATTGAATAATTATGATTTGAGTGGAAAAGTGTATTTTCAAAATATGACTTAACTTGATAATTGGAAATTTGGTTTTGATTGAAATTGTTAGTTTAAGTAAGTAAATGGGAACTTAGTCTTATTTATGAAGTGGGTATTTTAAAATAAAGTGTAAAGTTATTTGTTAAAAATAAAAGTTAAGTAAAATAGGGTAATTTTGATTTATAAATCAATTTTACTTAAATTTGGATATTTATTGACAAGATATTATTTTAATACTTCATAAGTTAAATGATATCCAAATGAATATTTTCTGAATCGAGAAATATGACTTTTATAAGTTAAAATGGCTAAAAATTGAAATTTTAATGTGGCTGAAATATACGGTGTCTTTGGAAAGTTTATAATTGAATGAATAAACTTATAAATGTTACAACTTTAAAATGAATATTATTTGACATTGAATTTAAATGGTTTAAATGAAGGTCATTTTAAGTGTTAGGATTTTTCTAAGTATTATGATTTTCAAAAAAATAACATTTCCAAAGTGTTATGATTTTAAGCAGTATGATTTTCAAATGATGACATTTCTAAATTGTTATGATTTCAAAGTATTATGATTGCAAAGTATTTTGGTGGAGTTGTTTTAACTTTGGAAGCTGTGGTTTTGGAAATGAAATTATTTGACATTGTATTTAATTAATAATTGTCTTTAAACGTATAAATTTGAAACCTATTGAAATTGGAGATTTAAGAATATGACTTCATAAAGTGGTTTGGGTTAAGATGATATTTCAAGTTAATGAATGGAAGGAAATATTCAATGATTTGGAAATTTTTGTTTTATTTAAAGGATATATTATTACTTTGGTTTTGAAATGTAAATGAAATATTGATTGTGTTTGAAATGAAATAATATAGTATTTAGTTTTGAAATGGATATTATTTTGGAAAGTAACGGTATTTGATTTTAAGTGGTTTTGGAGTATAAATGATTTTGAAATAAATATCCATGGGTTATAATAACATTGGGTTGTTAAAGAGAACGGGATCGGAAGCTGTCATACTCTCTACCAACTCTGAAAACCACTTTAACAACCGTGTACGTGGTGGAGATTCCAGAATGAAGTAGGATGGTGATGGCATTTCTTTAAGGTATACACGTAGACCCAACTACCGTGAGTTGGCATAAGGTGGCTAAAACAGGAGCAATTGACGGGCTAAGTGAGGTCATTCCTCCGATCGGACACATCCTTTCGATATTATACTCTGACTTTTGGATTGATTCGGTGACCACTTTGATTTTTGATTTGGGGGTGTGGCTCGAGGTGGGTGGTAGTAGCTGCTATGCTTTACCACCGGTCCGAAAGTGTAATTGGTATATCTACTTAGCATTGCCTAGTTTTGCCGTGTCGCCTACCCTATCGCACCTAGTACGAGTTTGGTTTTCTCCCATAGCCCGTGGAGTATCCTCTAATGGCTTCCTGATTAGAAAGGACCATGATACTGGATGGATATTGGGACTTACGTGTTAAGGGCTATATGGGTAACCCCTTAACACTGTTTAAAATTGAGTTTATTTTACTACATACAATACTATAATAGCGAAATATTACTACAAAGTAAATATTTTAACGGATCCTCAGAGGATGGACGGTCCCAAGCATCCTTTAAGTTACTTGTACCTTTCTATTACAGTTCACTTGAGTTGGTTTACATTGTATAAGTACGTGTCATGACTCAAGTGTTTTGTGTTTTGCTTACGCTCGGGTCAGACTGAATGATACAATATTATAGACTCACCTTTGGAATTGGAGCTTTGCTTGAAGATCCAGCCATCTATTTCACTCTTAGTTATCCAGTTGATTCCAGTGTTGTATTCAGCTTTGCACTTGATTATCATCTTGTTATTTCTGTTGTATCTTGTCTAACTCTGATGTACATGTATAGTAGCTTCATGAACTACTATTTCTTTACTTCCGCTACATTTTATTACCCTGTGTCTGTGATCTGTGATTTATTTATTTACTACATATTCTAAGATTTGCCAAATATATTTTCATAAATTCTTCTTCTTTTATTGAACTAATTTCGCCCATTTGCGAAGAGGGTCTGTTTAAGTATATTCTAGATCATTTTGGGATTGGTGGTTATGCATTTAGGTTCCTTTCCCCTTTTGGGCGAATTCACCTGCTCCTTGAAGGGTTATTTCTCCGACGTTAGAGCATATACAGTGTCGTCTTTATTTCCTACTTCATCCCCTCATAAAAGATTGGTTAGATATAGTGAGCCTACCCTCCATACAGCTTCCCCCATTTCCTAATTTCTCTTAACTGGTACCTATATATTATATGCTGAACACCTGGCTCCATCTTCTTGCTTAGAGTTTCTTTTTTTGTACTACATTTGTAAAAAAATCTTACTTCGGGCTGTGATGGACTCCACTTATTCAGGCTATGAAATCCTCTTTTCCATTTCTCTACATAAAACGCAGAGGTGAGCTGATAAATTTTTGTTTATCTCCAGTCAAGATAGCTTTGCCTAGTCTTTTCAAGATCGTAGTATTACTTTTATTCCTTCTTATTTCACTTCTTTAATCCATTTTCGTGCACTTACTCATGTCTTTCCTCCCTTGTTAGCCGATTGCTCTGGGTTTACAAGCATTGAGCAAGAGTAATTTGTTGCACGCAGTGAAAATACCCTTAGGCTTGCAGACGACATTCGCAAGGATTTGAATCTTTTTTTGGAATCTCTACAACATAAGCACAATTTTCTGCACCCTCATCATCATTATTATCGTTCTATTTTTGTTTATGCCTTCCATGCTTCTGTGTGATATGGTATATTTCTTAGCCATATACGTATTATTTATTTAGATTTACTAGTACATGAGTTAATATTTATTAATCATGATGAACTGTGTAGGCACTATCTCAAAGTTAGTCGCACCCTTCAAGATAAAGTACAAAGGTGATAAGGATAAGAAAAATAGGAAGGGGAAGATACTATTATAGTGGAAAATGTACCAAGGATTAATGCTTCTTCTCCTCATGTTGATTCTTCTGCTGCTACTACATTTCTTGCACTACCTCTTACTATGCTCTCATATTTTCTCCGCTTTTTGCCTATTCTGGGAGAACCCACTATTACTGACTAAGTGGAGCGAATAAAGCGTCTAAATATTGACAATATTGCAGCGTTACCTTCCACCTCTTTGTCATCCCTTGACTTGTCTACTAGTGTAATACCCTGAATTTAGTATATATTATAGTTAAATATTGTTAATATAATGGTGTTGAAATAATTGAATTTAATTTGTAGGAAAATAAATTAAAAATATGGAGGGGCAAAATGGTTGAATTTTTAACTTTAAAATTTTATGACGAAACACCACAATTACGACTGTCTCATTTTTCTTATTCGCATAATATTTATGTTTACCTTGTTTGGGGTCTATATGCAGGAGTTATCGATGAGTTTATGTCGAGCTGAAAGGGCACCAAAGTTTGAATCCAAATTTGAATTGGGCCATTACTTTCCCTCACCTATATAAACTAATATACGTAACTGAATTCCCATTTCAGAAACTAAACAGCTGATCTCTTTTTCCTTCTTCCTTTTTCATAATGAATACTTAAATCACCATACCTCTCTTGAATATGAACAAAATCACACGAAAATAGTGGCATCAGGAAGCTAACGAAGAGCACTATGCATTTATACTGAATTGAATACGAAATTCTAAGGTTGGGTAGCACAACGATCCAAACAATAGAGGCCTAGGCCATAAGAAGAAATTTCGATGAGTAATAGATGCTATCCTCTTGATATAATGCAATTATTATCTATAAATATGATTTGTAATCTACATTATATTAGATAACCATTTATAATCACTTAATTTCGGAGTTAAACAACGGTTTGCTAGGGTTTATAGAAACAATAAACTATAAACTAGATTTCAATGTTTCCTTCAAATTTAATGAATACACAATGAAAATTTATAATTTAAATGAAAATATGAAATAAAAACATAAGGTAAGGCACAAGCGACCATCTTAGGTGACCGAAGGTGGATCGAAAGCGATTGGAGGCGAAACGATGTAGATGAACAATGGAAGTTGCTGCTAGATTTTCCAAAATTCATCAAGGTCTATCCATCGGTCTTAGCAATTGGTCCACTGGTGACCTAATTTTGGACACAGGTTGAATTTGGACTCAATCGGGCCGATATAGAAACATTTACTGATTTGGATTTTGGCTTTTGGAGGCTATTGATAAGGCGGCTGCTGACATTATAAATCTTAGTTGAACTGGGTGATGTTGATCATTTATTTGAGATGGATTTGTATATTATGTGCAGTGTTGAAACTGTTCGATGATAAGTCAACATGTACGAGCCTGTGGCACAAGCGGCCTAGGATACGAGCCCATATTAGAAGAAGGTTATCCGAGTATTATTTTTCTCTCTTGTGGTGCTTGTGGCGGATGGGTTTTAAGCGATCCTATAGCATAAGAGAAAAGTCCAGGATGAGTCCAGTTTGTATGCAATGGCGACAGGCGAGCTTGTACGCACAAGGCGAGTCTAGGGTAGTGGGTCCTATTTCTGATTGATGCAACGATTGACAGACGACCCTGTAGCACACAAGTTGAGTCTAAGGAAGTGAGTCCACGTAGATGTGATGTGATATGACCAGATGTATATGATAGGTTAAATATAATATGACTACTAGGATGTGAGATGACTGAGATGTTAGACTCATATCACATTATGGTATTACCTTTGTAGTATATATTGAGTAAGTATGGCTCACTCACCAGACTTATGTCTGACTCGCTCCTATTTTTCCTTCTTTTCTATATAACTAGTTTGATGGTTTTTGAGTCGAGATGGTATGAAAGACATGGATTTATTTATACATATTGTAAATGATGTAAATAAGTGTTATAACCTAGACTAGATTATGTATATGGATAGGGCTTGATGTGTATAGTACAGACATATGTATCTGACAATATAGACACGTTTTGGTGTTATGAATAGGTTATGGTTATTGATATAATTTACTTCCTTCCATTATGTGATTTTGAAAGTTATTAGTTAGAACCATATTTTTTTTCTTGTTAACATACCCTATGACTTGTCCTTTTTGATTCTCGAGGTGTTGATGTCGGTTCGGGCGTTGAACCTAAGTGGCAAGAACGCAGATTGTTACTTTTGGTATCAGCAAAATTTACTCTTAAATAGGAAATAAGAACGTATCGATAGAGCGTATTTGTGTTTTCTATTAGATATATATTATATAGGAGTCGAGTACATACGCACACACCATTAAATGTTCCAGATTTGTTTACTATATATTAGGGAGTTGCTAGTGCATCCCATTTTTATAGATAGTTAAAAAATGAGTAGTACAGTCGAAGCTAGAACAGAAACTAACACAACCAATACAAATAATGTAGAGAACAAGATAGGGACTGGTACCCAAATAGATATACTAGATATTCTCAAAGTTAATATTCTAGTATTTCTTAGGAGTTATATCCCACAACGAGCCAAACTAGTACCAACCCCACTGAATCCGTAGCACCACTACCACGAGCAACTGAGGTGTGATTCCAGCCCAAAAACCGTAGACTGTTAAATTTTCTAAACCGTGTATGGATTTCTCCATCCTTGTTAGAAAGCATTGTGGGTTGTAGAATTATGGATCTTAAGGCTAATTAAATGCTAGAGGGGGCTAAATAGTGTTTTCTAAATTATGTAAATCCTTTTAATTTCCTTTTAAGGGTAATATTAGATCACAGTTTAACAACACAGAACTATACTATCAATCAGTCACGGATGCAATCATAGATAAAAAATAAAAGCAATAAAGTAAAGTAAAAGTTAGAGAGATGGTACCATGGCTTTTATACTGGTTCAGATTTCTCCTACATCTAGTCCCATATAGTTGCTTATAACGATTTTTTTTTCAAATGCCAATGTCTAACTGGATAGAAAACAAACCCAAATACAATCTCGATTTCAAGGCTATGAGACACACCCTTTGGTATTCTGAGTTCGGGATAACTCGGTTGATTTGACTGAGCTACAAGCACATCCACTATATTTAAATAGGCTACTAAGCACACTGACTTGATTTTAACGGGCTATAAGCATACCCACTTAATTTGAATGGGATACAAGCACATCCAAACAAACAAAAATAGAGTTGAAAGTTTTTTCAAAGACAAATTTTTGTACTTTGGACACAATGGATCGTATAGCCACTTGGATAGCACATTGATCTTTGAATTGAGGGAGATGTTTCCAAAATAGTAAGAAAGTAGTATTGAATCAATACGACGAAGTATGAATTGATTCTATATGATTTTTAAGAGAATAGAGTATATCTTTTAAGGGAATTTTCAAGAGAGTAAGAAGTGAGAAGAAAATAAGTAATTATTTATTGAAAAATCGGTTTGCACTCCTATATACATAGTAAATTAATAGATGTACGCATTGATGAAGAGTTGTGACAAATAGACACTTCCATTCAAAATTTAAAAAACCATTTAACGACATATATGTCTACATATCATATATATGTATGTCGACATACACTAAGGAAAAATGAAAAATGTTTTCTTTAAAACGATTTGAAAATTTTATACTTCTGTAAAATGATATGAATATTATTTTTAAATATTTTTGGACTTAAAAAACTTTGTAGAATTTTTAACAATATACTTTGTAATTAAAATAATTTATTTTTGTTTAAGATAACAAAAATCATAATTGGAGGCAGAGATCAGAAACTGTTATCATGGACTTTAACAATATATGTTAATGACTCTATATAATAAATTATAACCTTGAGATCTTCATTTCTTTATCTTTGAACTCATGAGTCTTCGTATCTTTATCTTGAGTCTTTATTTTGTACAATCTTCAATTACGAACCTATGTAATATTCTACACTATATACTATATAACTTGGCAAAACAATAGTATATTTAATTAATTGTTGTCATCAAAATCAATAATTAATGTATTAACAATCTCCACCTTTTTTATGATGATAACTATGTAAATATTCTTGTATATATAATATAACCCCTCCCCGAGTTAGATATTCCCCTTAATATACGCATGTTATAATTTACATTTTCTTCCCTTTTGTCATCAACAAAAATGGATAAGCAAAAAATACTCCCCTTAAATGTGATGCCATTTTGTAAGAGACTAAATTTGAGAAACTATTTATTTAATTAATACCAAATGAATGTGGGATATTATAATTAGTACCAATAATAATGGGTATAAACTCCTAAGTAAGATGATATATACATCAAAATCAATACCTAATGTATCAAAATCAATATAAACTAGATGATAGGTATGAAATCAAAATTCAACGATGAGAGTATGGAAAACAATTCAGTATAACATAAATGATATCATTATATAATCTTAAGCATCCAAATTTGACAATGAAATTTGTACATTAGATTTATTATACATAAATTCGTACATAACAAATCATAATAATTATGAAATTTAATCATCGCCTAATCACAATATTTAATAAGTGTAACTACGTAAAATGATCAAATTTATGTCTAATAAATTTTTAAAGTAAATATTATTTTATTCTTATACTTGTTTATTTCTAGAAAGACATGATAATTTATAATAATGTTTTATCCTAATATGCAAAGTATATGTGAGATATGTAGAGTTAAAAATATCACAAAAAAACATCATATAAATTTAATAGTAATAATAAGAACTTGGGAATGGCAATAAGATGGTTGACCATATGTTTCGGCGTCATTGCCGTCTTGAAAATTTTCTTTTTCGGATAATATCATGATATGATTGATCATGTAAAAGGTCTCCACGACCATTTTTTAATATTTCTCTTCTTATTTTTTGCAATGCTTGAAGAAAAAGAGTATATTTGTACTAGTATCCATACTATGTTGGATTCGTATAATTAGCCTTCAAGAAATCAAACCCAATATTTTTAAGGGTTTATGATCATGAATGTTTAAATCATGAAAAAGCATGAATGATTACGTATAATGAAAATACAATGCTAAAAAATGAGATGCTCCATTAAACCTTTTATTTTCAAATTTTAATTCAACACAAGAAGAGTTCTAAAATTCATTCATAATTCTATTATGTGTAAGATATTGTGACTCTAACATGTATTTCATGCCACATTCATTATTTAAATTACAAATATATTAATGAATTACATGTGTAAAGACATTTGGCATCAGGTATGTATACAACAATCTTCCTAAAGGACAATTGTAATGACACATGTCATTTTTGCGTATGTGTTACCACTCATTTGATAAGCGTCTTATGATGCAGTATGATCCCATTGATAAAAGAAATTCTATAAGTAGAGCCTTATTCACACACTCTAAGTACATTTAATTAATTTTATAAAGCCTCAAAAGTTAATATTTAATCATACAGTTAGTAACGAATAAGAGTAAAAGTAGTAAAATCAACATTAGAAAAGTTGAAATCATTAAAGAAAATATGCTTTTCTATTTGGTATAGTCATGATAAATGATTAGTGGAAAGTCACTAAAATGAAAAAAAATTACTAGGAAAGAAGTATGAGTAAACATGAAGAGGCATGCCGTTTAGGAAAAAAATTTAAAAATGAAAAGCACAGCTTGGCAATTGAAGTGTCCATTCGAATTTAACTAAATAAAAGAAAATGTTACATTAATTTAAAGAGCTCGGAATTTTTTTTGCAGTTATATATACTAATTATATTCTTTAAAATAGCCTTTTTTGTTTAAAAAAATATGTATAGAAGGACATAAAAAATCAAAATTGCAATGGCCCGCGATAGAATATTGTTGTTGTAACCACCAAATGTCTGTTTATTTTGAAAATAATAAAATAGTTATCATTCGAATTTTGAGATGAATTTTTTACTTAACTAATCCAAAGTATATGTTATCATATAAAAAAGTTTCACATAAAAATATACATTTTATAATTTTCGAGAATTTTCAGAAAATTACTACATTTAACTACTTATCTGTTCAGCATTTAAAGAGACTAGTCAAATTTGTACGAAAATCTAGAAAACGTTAAAAAATTTAAAATGCTTTTAGATTTTTTATATAGTTAAATATATTAATTGTTATCTAGAATATATTTTTATGATTAAGAAATGATTTAATTTTATTGCCATAAAAATTTAATTTCGACTCCAAAAATCTGAAATATAGCCGTTGCAACTTACCAAGTGTCTGCTTATGTAAAAATGGCAAAATAGTTAAAAATCGAATTTAGGCCTTAAATTTTTATAAATTCAAGTATATCTATCTTATACTTGTGTAAAAAAAATTTCACTTAAATTTTTTTAATTTAAATTTTTTGAGATTTAAAACACATTACTGCGTTTAGTATTTTCTGCCCTGTTTTCAAAGTGTATAGTTTGTTTTGCCAAAGTTCTACGAAATTTAAAAATTAATATTTTTCTTTGAAATATTTTTCTGAACTTTTAATATGTAATATTAATTACAATAAAAATATAATTTTTTAGTAGATAAATAATTCTATAGATAAAATCATCAGGCATTTCAAAAATTAAAGTGTCTTTTCAATTTGAAAATGAATCGTTATTTTAGAGGGAAAACTTGTTTTCTACTTATGTAAACCATTTTGGTTATTTTGAATATAGAAGAACTAAAATGTACCTAAAGAACTCATTAAAAAGTAATATATAATAATTAAATAATGTTTTAAGATTACTTATATTTCTGAAGTCCTATATTCCAATATTATTATTTCTTCATCCAAAGGTTTGTCTTTAAGCATATATATCTGTATTATTGCTCTTCCTTTCTCTTAATCTTCCATGATGTCTTTTGTACATCTGCTATCTAGAATCCATTTTCCTTCTTGATTTGTGATGTATGGCTATCAAGTGTCTGATCACTATCAGCCATATAACATATTTATTCCTGTAATTCAACATTATACCTTTTCAAAATAATTAATTTCTCATAACATATTTGTTGCACAAAATTGTTTTTCTACATAAGTATTAAAAAGGGTACTAACAATATTACTTGCCATTTAAACTTTTTAAAAATCAAATTACAAGTTTTTGCAAAACCTAATGCTTTGATACCAAAGTTGCGGAATTATGACTCTTAAGGCTCATTTAACACTAGGAGGAAGAGTGTGAATAGTGTTTCTAATTTATGAATTTTTTTCAGTTTTCTTTCAAGATTAATATTAAATCACAGATTAATAACATAGAATTATAGTAACAATCAGTCACACATGCAATCACAGATTAAAATTAAAAGCAATAAAGTAAAGTAACATTTAGAGAGATCACGCCAGGGGTTTTATACTGGCTCAGATTTCTCCTACATCCAATCTCGTACAATTGGTTATACATATTTCTTTTCAAATGCCGATCTTTAACAGAGTAGAAAGCAAATCCAAATACAATCTCGATTTCAAGGCTACAAGACACTTCCTTCTATATTCTAAATACGGGGTAAACTCGCTTGATTTGACCGAGCTACAAGCACACCCACTAGATTTGAGCGGGCTATATGCACACCCACTTGATTTGAGCGGGCTATTAAGCACGCCCACTTGATTTGAACGGGTTACAAGCACGCCCACTTGATTTGAACGGACTATAGCACACCAAACAGAAAAAATAGAGTTGATAGTTTTTCCAAAGACAAATTCTTATACTTTAGATACAATGAATTCTATAACCTTTGGATAGCACTTTGATCTTTGAATTGAGAGAGATGTTTCCAAAACAGTAAGAAAGTAGTACCGAATCAATACAATGAAGTATGAATTAATTCTACATGATTTTGAAGAGAATAGAGTATAAAATTCATTATGATTTTCTATATGATTTTAAAGAATTGATTCTATATGATTTTCATGAGAATTTTCAAGAAAGTAAGGAGTGGGAAGAAAGTAAGTAATTAGTTATTAAAAATTCATTATGCACTTCCCTATATATAGTAAATTAACAAACATATCCATGCATGAAGAACTGCATCGAATATACACTTCCATTTAAAATTTGAAAAACCATATGGTAGAATGTATGTCGACACATCATAGATTTATATGTTGACATATGCTAGTGTAAAATGAAATTTTTTTCTTTAAAATGATTTGAAAATTCTATACTTTTGTAATATAATTTGAATCAGTTTTTAAATATTTTTGGACTTAAAAACCTTTTGTAAAATATTATAAAAGTATATTTTGTAAATAATTTTTTTTTAAATACCAAAGATCAAAAATTAAAGATAGAGATTAGAAATTGATATCAACGACTTTAGCACTATATACTAATGAATCTATACACTAAATTATAACTTTGAGATCTTCATTTCTTTAACTTTGAACCCATGAGTTTATATCTTTGTCTTGAGTCTTTATATTGTACAGTCTTCAATTATGAACCTATGTAATATTCTGCACTGTATACGATATAACTTTGTAAAAAATTAATGCATGTGTGTGTGTGTGTGTATATATGATTTTGTCATCAAAATCAATAATGATGTATTAACAAGCGTTTTGTTAGGATGGAACCATACTCTATGACTTGGGAATGGCTTAATATTTGTAAGAATATTTTTGACTTGTTTATGTTACTAGGATAATTGATCTCTTGGCATTTGCAAGGTAAGGTAGCATGTTGGTGGGAAGTTGTGACAGTGGAAATATAGAGGATACTATCCCTAGGGAATATTCAAGATGAAGTTTGAGGAGAAATTATTTTCTAGGGTTGAGGGAGATTTGTTATTTGTGAAGTTTGTTCACCTTAAATAGTGAGATTACGGTTGGAGTGTGTGCAAGTTAGATTAATGAGTTAGCCAGATTTGGTATTAAGTTAGTAAATACCTAGGAGAAGAAAGCATTGATGTTTGCAAAGGGTTTGAATTCACCTTTGAGAAAATCTTACCTTGAATCGGATACAATGTAGGGCTACTTTGAGGAGCTAGTGGAAGCGGCATGATTGAATTCTCTAAATGGGGTTATGGTTAAAGATCAAGTTAAAAAAGGAAGGGCCGAAAACAAGGTAAATGTTAAACCAATTTTTATCCTTACTTTGAAATATTTTGAAATAAATATAATTTAAATAGAATTACAAATATATTAATGTTCAAAGTAATATAGATCCAAATGTCCAAAATGTCCAAGGTTCAAGACATTTTTCTCTTATATGCAAATAATATAAAATTCGAGTACATATACAATATTCAATATCCAATGGCAATATGCAAAAGATACAAGTCATCTTCTTTGTTCTAGTTCAAATATTGAGGGTAGATTCCATATGCAAATTCATATTTCTAAAGGTCCTTATGTTCAAAATTTCAAGCCATCTTCTTCTTCATCGACCATCAAAAGAAGCTCAAGCTCTCAAGTGGGCTTAGAAATGTCAAGTCCAAAATACTTATTTGTGTTAAGAAGGAAAAACAAGAGAGGAGCCACTTCTTAGAAGGGGTGTTCTCTATTTATAGAGGTTAGAGAGTGGCATAGCTTGCTTGGACTGATTGATCGAAATTGATATGAACTGGGGACATGACAAGATGGATGGTGTGACGATCATCCTATACCATCGGCACAAATAATAACTAAATGACACGCTGCAGTTGTGCCCGATTGATATAGGATGATAATCAGAGTTGAAATAAAGAAATACGGCATAAAACCTATCGTATATCTCACAGGGCATGGAAAAAATATAATATCACATATACAACAGAAGGGACAGTAATAACAATGTGAATGAATTATCATGAGAGTATGGTATCCACAGTGTTATAAATCAACAGTAGAGTTTATACAATGGAATCAAATTCAACAACTATCTCAAATACAATAGTAAACAGAAATAGGTAATCATTGTCACGGCTCCACGGTGTTGCTCAATAGAATAAGCGTAGACTCCATATACGTATATAGTACATGATGGCTCCATCCAGCTCGTCCTCCGAACAACTATTACGCCACCTGGACCTGTTATCTACTCTTATCATTTAAGAGTACCCAAAATAATAAGAAGCAAAGCATAAAACCTAGAGTCACACAACAGTCTGGTGTGAACGATAAATGTATCTCAAAATGTTATACAGGTAAATATGGTAATGAATAAGAGTACATGAACCATACTGGACCCGTCCTTGCAACAAAAGAGTTAGCACATAATAGTATAATATGCTACTCTATGATATCATAAAGGTACAATACAACATACAACAGTGGATGTGCCAATTACCCTATTTCCTTTACCTACTCCCAATGATATTTTGAGCGATAGCCTAGAAAGTAACCATTCCATCAAACAAAATCTATTATCACTCTTCCACTATGCCCTGAATATATGATAACTCATATGACCTCCTTATTGCCAAAACTAATGGAAAATCCTGGTTCTCTATTGTACTCTCACATCTCGTTGTCTAAAGCTGGATGCATATCTTATAGCCTAGAGCTAAACACTAGACCCAAATGTCCAGAGTATAAGGTCCCCTGATTGACCTATGGGCATCTCCACATACAATACCCATGCTTCGAGTATAACAGAAAATAGTCCGAGTTATCAACTATTCCTTGGCACTTTCATCCGAGCCCTTCTTTGCTCTACCATTGACACCTAGCCCTTTTTGCTCAATCCGGTTTCCATTATCCGGGAACCAACCATGTTCCTCCACTCCACAACTCCCAGTATGAGCCCATTCGGTACCTACTTCCTACGCGACTTACAAACCATAGGTCTTCAACTTTTGACACCTACTCCCACCATGAGTCACAAAAATAGAAGATTATAGCCTTTATCGTGTTATTGCATCGTCATCCAACCTGATATGAACAAGCCATAGGCTCCAACATGACCTACAAAACCTCAACATCATTCCCTAGAAGTTCCATCCTAGTAGCAGACAACTTGAGACGTCTGTGGCATCTACTCGGTGCGGACCTCTACACTTAGCAACCCTATGACCAAGGTTCCTTGCATTCCTTCCATGTTTCTAGTACTCCATGTCTAATGCTTTGACCTTGACCTCTCTACCAAAAACATGCCATCAAAGGGCAAGTGCTTTCCTCAATGCGGCCAACTTCATATCCAAGAAACAAGTCATCATAACCTCAAGCACTTAACCAATCACCGATCAAACACCATAGGCAACCTCCACTAGCAATACCATTGCCCTCTCGAAAGTCGCCACAATCATGGACTCACCCTCACATGTCGGTACCAAGCTCTTATGTTGGATCTATATGTGTACTTGAAGAATTGGAGCTCACGATTTGGAACCTGAGTTCTTCCTATACTTTAGAGCCTGCCCTCCAAGTTTCATCCAATTTTGACATCTTTGCCTATGATATGCTCAATTCTCTAACCAGACTTCCTATATAGTAACAACACTAGCCAAAAACATCAAATCACATCATCTAAACATAAAATAACAAGTAATTTCATCCAAACATGCAATCCATCAAAACAAGATAAAAATACCAATTTATACATAGTTATACATATAATATGAATATGAAGGCATGGGCAATGGTAATTACTAGTCAATCTAGACCATATTTATAATTTAACATGTAGTTAAAACTAGAAAAAGATTTTATGGCCAAAAATCAATTTAAACATGTTAAATTGTATAATTCTACCATATAAACATGCATGGTATGGTGAGGAGGCATAAACCACTCATCAGTTACCAAATTTAACAAATTTTGATGTAAATCTAATCCGGACAGCAAATCAAAGCAATGCAAATCGGCCAAATGGATGATCTCTATGTTATAACAGATGATCCATTCAATAATCTCTAATCTGGTTTGATTTAGAGAGTAATTTGGATGATTTTAAGTGAAATTAGGTTGGATAATTAGGGTTTAGACCTGATTTAGAATGACAAGGAAAGTTTTCATTTGACTCCTACAACCTCTATTTATAAGGATTTTCGAACTAGACTAATGGGCCAACTAATGAGCTTCACCAATTACACGCTAATATTGGCCGTAAGTTCTTAAAAACTAAAAACAGTTGTAACTTTCTAACCATAAGCCTGTTTTTCTATTATGACTGCTCTATGTAAAGGGAAACCATCATTCTGAAGCAGTGGAACTAGTTTGAGACCCTGATTCAACTCCTGTCAAAAGTAATAGTCTGAACTCAGGGTCAAAATGGTCACATATATATTCAGAAAAAATCATAAGTGTGTAGAATATCCCTAAGAGTCATACCTTAAAATTATAGAATCATATAACCTCATATTAATAATAAAATAAAAATAATTTATGATCCTCCAATACGTAAAATATGGGTCGTTGCATCCCCTAAAGAATTTCGCCCTCGAAATCCTTCAACAAGCCATAGTCTAGGAAACCATAGTTATCCTACACACCTACCAATCATAAGCAATCATAGAATAGATCAAACATGCAGCCACACAAGCAATAATATAGGTGACCTATCCTAGCATGCGGTATACTAGCTTATCAAATATAATATATAATGGAGAAAGTAGATACAATAAACATTGGATCTTGCCATTCAAATAGCTCGAACATGTAGTCCTCATGCTTTCCTTCGTGTTCCATGCACGACCATCATCACTTTCACTCCATTGTACCTTTACTAGCCTCGCCATCTTTCTCTTAAGCTATTTCGTATCATGTCGAACAATAAGAAGCGACCTACGAGATTTAGAAACTTTTGGTTCTACCTCAACATTTTCTAGTTGATTCAGTGTTATCTTCACGCCTGAGTCATGCACAAAATTCTGTAGGTAAGAGATATAAAAGACATTGTGCACGCCTACCATCTTTTGAGGTAAGTCGACCCTATATTCTAGCCTTCCAATTCTCTCGATTACCGAAAAAGGTCTTGCAAATCTTGGTGCCAACTTCCCCTTATTTTCGAATCAAATCACACTGAAACCTTCACAAACACCATATCTTCGATGAAAAACTCTAAATCTCTTCATCTCTTGTCAGCATAGCTTTTCTGTCGATTTTAAGCATATTTCATTTCGTTGTCAGATGGTCTCAATCTTCTCCAACGTTTCCCTTATCATATCTAGCCCAAACATTGATTTCTCACCCGCTTCCCACCAACATGAAGAAGTGCTACATGGTCTTCCATACAATGCTTCATACAGAGCCACACCAATACTCGACTGATAACTATTGTTGTACGCAAACTCTACCAAATGAAAATGGTCATCCCAAGATCCACCAAGGTCTATAACGCATTCCTGCAAAAGATTTTCCAGTATATGATTTATTCTCTTGGTCCGCCCATCCATTAATGGGCGATAAGCTGTACTAAGATCCAGCTTCGTCCCTAACGAGTCTTGTAAGCTCTTCAAAACCCATTAGTGAACAATGGGTCTCGGTCGCTCACAATTCTCTTTGGCACAACATGAAATCGTACTATCCACTTTACATATAACTTTGCCAGTTTGGATGTCATTCTACTTAACTTGATAGTATAAATCTCGCTCTCTTGTCAACCGATCTACTATAACCCAAATGCCATCGTACCCTACTTGAGTCCTTGTCAGTCCATCTATAAATCCATTGATACTTGTTCCTACTTCCACTCAAGAATATCTAGCGGTTAGAATAGTCCACTCGGTTTCTTCTTCTTTGCTTTTACCATCTGGCAGTTAATACAGTTTGAGATAAACGCCCCAATATCCTTCTTCATGTCTTCCCAGTAGTAGGTCCACTTCATGTCTCGATACGTCTTATTACCACCAGGATAAATAGTCAATCTGTAATGATGACACTCCCTTAGCACTTCATCTCGCAATCTATCGACATTAGGAACAAATAATCTTCCATCCTTAAGAAAGCCAACCTTCTCGATCAAGCTCATATTACTTCATATCTTTAGACTCCACTCCTTATTCTATCTTTGTTATGATTTATGCTCGCCAAGTATCTTGCTTCTAGCTAGTACGGATCCTTTCAATTACAGTAGGTCTAGTCGATGAGATTGCCAACATTTAAGGTTCTAGCTCGTAGTGATGCCTGAAATCAAATCTAGTAATATACTCCATTTTCTATCATTTTTAGAATATTGCTCCCAACCCAAAATATCTTCTAGTCAATGCATGGACAACTGCATTTCCTTTTCCCAGGGTATAGGAAATTCTAAATCATAAGAGGCCAAGAAGTCCAACCACTGTTACTGGTGAAGGTTGAGATCCTTCTGAGAGAAACGTTATTTCAAGGATTTGTGATCTATAAATAGCTCAAACCTCTCTCTCAATAGACAGTGCCTCCATATCTTTAAAGCAAAAATGATTGACGTAAACTCTAAATCATGAGTTGGATAATTTCTTTCATGTAGCTTTAGTTGTCCACATAGATAACGACTTTTCCTTTTTGCATCAAAATCACCATAGGGATCTGTGTATATTGTCAATTCTTCATTCCCAGTTGGAATACTCAACAACAGTGCACTCGTTAACCACTCCTTCAGAATCACAAATGCATGCTCGCACTTTGCATCGCATACAAAGGTCTAATTCTTCTTTGTCAAATTAGTCAACGATGTCGATATCTTTGAGAAGAGCTTGATGAAGCGTTTGTAATATCCCGTCCGTCCTAGGAAACTCCTCACATCCGTTGCATTCTTAGGTAGATTCCAGTCTTGGACCGCTGCTACCATTGCAGGATCCACTGTTATACGTTGTACTGAAGAATATGGCCAAAGAATCTTACTTCTTCTCTCCAGAATTGACACTTTGAGAACTTTGCTTTCAACTTATGCTTCCTTAATATCTCTAGCACAATCCTCAAGCGCGTCTTGTGCTCCTCTTCGGTTCTAGAATAGATCAAAATATCATCCATGAACATAAGCATGAACTTATTTAACTGGTCTTTGAAAACTCGATTCATAAGATCCACAAAGTATGCTGAAGCATTAGTCAATGCAAATGGCATCACTAACCACTCATAGAAACCCGACGGCATACGGAACATCGTAATAGGAACACTCCCTTTTGCTACTCTAAGCTGGTGAAACCCCATTTCCAAATCCATTTGAGAGAAACCTTCGCACCATGCAGCTAATCAAAACAAGTCATCTATATGCAGAAATGTATAATTTTCTTTCTTTATCACTTTATTTAGCTCACGATAATCCACATACAACCTCAAAGAGCTATCTACCTTAGTTGCGAATACAACAGGTGCGCCCCACTTAGATATGCTTCTTCGAATGAATCCCTTTCTCAATAAGTCATTCACTTGCACCTCTGATTCCTTTTTCTCTCTGGGTGCCATATGCCTCAAAGGCATAACTATCGGTCTGGCTACCCTTACCAAATCTATCCGAAACTCGATCTCTTCATGCATGAAAATACAGTCACTTCCTCAAAGACATCTAAATACTCTCTAGCGATGGGCACTGATGACAACCCCTCCTGTTGAACCTCTAGTGATTATAGAAAGCTGACAATCACCCCATCTTCTGGTAGGCAGCTAATCACTACTGTTTGCCTATCCACATTCCCAGTTATCACCAAAAGATTTTCACAATCCACTATAGCCGCATACCTAATCCATTACTAAGATAATTCTGAACCCCACGAAATTCAAAAACACAGCAATAAAAACAAAAGAGCATCCATGACTCAATAAGACTAAATTGCTACAAACCATACATAGGCTAATCGAGCCTCCAAGGGGGTGTGTTATGATCAAGGGTCGAACTACCATCTTAGTTCTCAATTCCAGTCTGTCTATTTGGTCACTACATATGAATGAATGTGAAGAACTGGTATCAAATAAAACTCGAATAGGAACATCATCAATAGAAATCATACCTTAAATGATGACTCCTTTCCCTTTCTCCTTCACCAAAGGAGCACTCAACGAAGTTGGTATTGCACCTAAGCATATGCCTTCACAACCTGGTTGTCTCTCACCGATTCTAGACAATTCCTCTTCAAATGCCTAGGCTTGTCTTAATTATAGCACTTCTTTTCACTCACTTTGCAATCCTTGATCAAGTGACCATTCTCGTTACATCGATAACAAACAGGCTCCCATTTACCTTTCTTCTCACCACCATTTCCTTGGGACTGCTTCTTCTTCTCATTCCACTTCTTCTTGCCTTTATTGCCTTGCTATGGCTTTGGCTCCTTCTTCTCAGTAGAAACAGTAACAACAGTCTTAGCCTTAGGATATAGGCTTTCATGGCGAAGTGCCTTCTCTGCCATCTTCGTAAAAGGCTCCATAATATTGTCCACTAACTTCTCTCCAAGATAGTCATCCAATCCAATGAAAAACTTCTTATTCTTTCTAAATGGAGTATTGATGAATGACATCACATACTTAGACAAGGCATCAAACTTAGCCGCATACTTAGAAACAGACAATTTCCACTATGTGAGATTAATAAATTTCCTAAAAAACCGACTTTTGAGTGGCTGGAATAAACGTATTCTCAAATCTTATCCTGAACTGGTCCTAACTAAACTAGTTCATTGAAGTAGCAATAATAACCGCATTCCACCAGTTCATGGCTCGGCCTTGCAGTTCCCTTGAAGCCAACTTTCTTTTTATAGCATCTTCTACCTCCATGTTCCTAAAGATGCACTGACAAGTATCAATCCAGTATTGTACTTCAATGGATGATAGAACCCTTTGGAATGGCTTCCCTCCAAGAGTAGAGTAATCCTTGCTCAGCTTGGCGAAATCAGCCCTAAGCGCTTGCACTTGAGTACCTCCACCTATTCCTACTCTAGGAGCATTCCTCATCATATTTGCCATCGTAGTATTAAACACGACTTGGACATCAGGCATAGCAGCTCCTGATCCTACTCCTCTTCTACTCGTAAAGTAGAATTCTTCACATCGTTTCCTATATGCTAGCTCATTATTATATGTAGCAAGAATGATCGGTATCTCATAAAAAAAACTATGCCTATAGTGCTCGTGTGCATGCGACTTATACTATACTATTATATAGTTTTGAAAACCAAACTTATAACAAGTACGCACTCTCTTGTATACTTATATATTATTGATCCAGTATAAGGCTATATCACCTATCTCTGCTGGATCAAAGTATCAACTCTGGTTCATCATATAACCAAAGCTTTGATACCAAATGTGATGATCTCCTTATGACACCGGTACACATAATAACTAAATATGCGCTGCAATCATGCCCGGCCAATATAGGATGATCATCAGAGTTGAATTAAAAAAATGTGGCATAAAACCTATCATATATGTCATAGTGCAAGGACAAAATATAATATCACATATACAAAAGAAGAGACACTAATAACATTGTGAACAAATCATCATCAGAGTATGGTATCCATAGAGTTATACACCAATAGTAGAGTTTATACAACAGAATCAAACTCAAAAACTATCTCAAATACAATAGTAAACAGAAATAGGTAAGCGTTGTCACGGCTCCATGGTGCTACTGAGCAGAATAAGCATAGATTCCATATATGTATATAGAACATGAGATCTCCATCCATCTCGTCCTCCAAACTACTACTGCATCTCCTAGACTTGTTATCTACTCTAATCATTTAAGAGTACCTAAGATAATAAGAAGCAAATCATAAAATCTGGAGTCAAACAACAATCTAGTGTGAATGATAAATGTATCTCAAAATGTTATATAGGTAAGTATGGTAAGGAACAAGAGTACATAAACCATATTTGACCTGTCCCTGCAACCAAAGAGTTAGCACATAATAGTATAATATGCTACTCTATGATATCATAAAGGTACCATACAACATACAATAGTGGACGTCCCAGTATCCCTATCTCCTGTACCTACTTCCAATGATATTCCTTACTAGTAGCCTAGAAAGTAACCAAGCAAACATAGCATCCATCAAACAACCCCTACTATCACTCTCCCTTATGCCTTGAACATATATAACTCATTTGACCTCCATGCCTCCAGGGACTAATGGAAAATATCAGTTCTCCATTGTACTCTCGTATCTCGCAGACCAAAGATGGATACATGTCTCACAACCTAGAGCTAGACCCTAGACCCAAAGGTCCAGGGTATACAGGTCCCTAGATTGACCTATAAGCGTCCTAATTACAACACCCGCTGCTTTGAGTAGAATAGAAAACACTATGAGCTATCAACGATTCCTTGGCACTTTCATTCGAGCCCTTCTTTGTCTATCTTGGACACCGAGCCCTTCTTGCTCAATCCAATTTCCATTATCTAAAAACTCACCATGTTCTTCCACACCACAAATCCTAACACGAGCCTCTCCAGTACCTACTCCCTATATGAGTTACAAATCAAAGGTTATAGAGTTTTCAATCTTCAACACCTACTCTCACCATGAGTCACAAATCAAAGATTTATAACCTTTATCATCATGTTAGATCGTCATCAACCTAATAGGAAAATGCTAAAAGCTATAGCATGACCTATAGAACCTCAACATCATTCCCCAGAAGTTCCATCCCAATTGGATTCAACATGTGCCGACCTCTTCTACTCGGTGCCAACCTCTACACTTAGGCACCCAATGACCAAGCTTCCTTCCATTTCTTCCTTGCTTCTTGTACTCCATGTCTAAATGCTTTGACCATGACCTTTTTACCCAAAACATGTCATCGTAGAGCAAGTACATTCCTTAAAGAAACCAACTTTGTATCCTAGAAACAAGTTGTTATAGCCTCAAGCACTTAACTAATCACTGATCCAATACCATAGGCAACCTTAACTAGCAATACCATTGCCCCTCCCAAAGTCTCCACCATATGGACTTACCGTCACATGTTGGTACTGTGCTCTCGTATCAGTCTAACATGTGTACTTAAAGAATTAGATCTCGTGAGTTGGACCCAAGCTTTTCCTATACTCCAAAGCCTGCCCTCCGAATTTTGTTCAATTTCGACCATCTTTGTCTCTTATATGCTCAATTCTCCAACCAAACTTCCTATTCAATCACAACACTAACAAACAACATCAAATCATATCATCTAAACATAGAATAACAAGTGATTTCATCCAATCAAACATGTAATGCATGAAAACAGGATAAACATGCCAATTTATAACATAGATCTACATATAACACGAATATGAGAGAATGAGCAATGGTGATTACTAATCAATCTAGATCATATTCAAAATTTAACATGTAATTAAGTTTAGAAAAAGATTTATGGCCAAAATCAATGTAAATATGTTAAGTCCTATAATTCTACCATATAAATATGCAATTCTACCATATAAATATGCATATTATAGTGAGGAGGTGCAAACCACTCACCAATTACCAAATTCAACCAATATGGGTGTACGTCTAATCTAGACAACAAATCAAAGAAATGCAAATCGACTAAATGGATGATCTCTATCTTCTAATTAATGATTTAATCGCTAATCTCTAATCCAGTTTGATTTAGAGAGTAATTAGGATTATTTTAGTTGAAATTAGGATGGATCTAGGGCTAATTAGGGTTTAGAACTGATTTAGAATGAAAGGAAAAATTTTCATTTGACTCCTATAGCCCATATTTATAGGGATTCTCTAATTAGACCAATGGACCAACTAATGGGCTTCACTAATTACACACTAATCTTGACCAACGATTCTTAAAAGTTAAGGTAGCCGTAACTTTCTAACCGTAAGTCTGCTTCTCTATTATGACCACTCCATGGAAAGGGAAACCATCATCTCAAAGCAATGGAACTAGTTTAAGATCCTAAGTTAACTCCCATGAAAAGTTATAGCCCAAACAACCATTTTAGGGTTAAAATGGTTATGTATAAATTCAAGAAAAATAACATGTGTATAAAATATCTCTAAGATTATACCCTAAAATTGTAGAATTATATGACCTTATATGAATAAAATAAAATTATTTTATGACATTCCAATACGTAAAATACGAGTCGTTACAGATGATTTTAATGATGCCACTTGTCATCATCTCAACACTATAGCAGTTAACACGGATTGCTATCTTGGCCATAGTATCAACAAAGATGGTGTGGTTGTATAAGAGTGCTTTGAAGCTTTATTACATAGATTTCCCTTTGTATCAATATACTATGCTTCTTTATATGGGCTAATGTTAACATTTCACCATTATGTAATGGCTTGTAATTCCCATTTGCAATGGCTTAAATAATCAACTCACTAAGGCTTTGAATTATCAACTCACATGGCTTGAATTATCAACCAACAATGGATTGAATAGTCTTCTCATGATGGCTTGATGGCTTGAATAATCATCTAACGTTGGCTTGATAGCTTGAAAAATAGCTCATGATAGCTTGCATAATTAACACATGATTAAAAAATAACCAATACACAATGACTTCATAACACTGTCCCAAGATAGCTTCAAAAGTTGCTACACGATAATTTTCTTATGCCATCCGTGTAATGCTTGCTCATATCATTCCTCAAGGACTTCAAGATTCTTCCCATGATGAATTTGATGCTTCATTTCATGACGGACTCAAGAGTCATATCATGGGAGTTTTATAATTTTATCTTATGATGTCTCTAACAGTCATCACATGATAGTTTCCAGAGTCATATTGCAGTGACTTATTTTTCACCTTTAAAGTTATCACATGATAACTTTATTAAATTAACACACAATAGCTCTTAAAGTTGATCTTTGATGGTTCCTTGGATCCATACTCCATAGCTTCCTTTCCACTTGTCACTTCCTTGATAGCCCTTTCTTTTGCCAACCCGTGTTTTGAATTCTGGGTGAAATACTTGCTCCTCTACCCATATAAGAAGTTTTTTATGCTTTAGCTTAAGTAAACTTCCACTCTTGCATTGTTTCTTCTCTTCTCGAGTTGTCATTCCTCATTATCAATTACTTATGCTACTACATCATATGATAACCATTATTCATTAGCACTGTGACTTTTCATAAAGAATGTCCAGAAACGTATAAACTTTTGTAATTCTTTGAAAATATTTTTATTTGCAATGATGGCTCTTAGTGAAAGTCTTTTTGATGGTAAAGAGTCTCCTATAGGCTTACTTGATAATATCGTTAGTAATATAAAAGATTTCATAACTTTATTTGGAAACCCTTGGACACGAAGATCTAATATAAATAGACATACACACATACTTATTAAAGTGTGATTTTAGAAAAAATAATTGAAAGTATGGAAATCCTCTTCAAACCTCTTGAGAGTAGTTTTATCAGATCAAATAGATGTTGCTGAAAGATAGAAATTCCTGTAGTTTTAAGGGAATTCATTATGCCCTTGCTTGTTATGAGTTTGATCGTTCATCGAATCATGAGTTCAATTGATTGTCTTTCTTTGGATGGTTGTTTTCATAGACCTCATTTGATCGTCAGTGTTTCTATTGACCATCTCCCTTAGATGGGTGCTTTGATCAGGCATGACTGTAACACTTCGTGAAATTAATAAGAAATTAATTAACTAACAATAAGACTGAAAATGAGAATTTCGCAAATGTTAAAATTTGGCCATGAAAGTTTAACCATTGTGTTCATGGTGATTTTCTGATCAACTTTCATATATAAAGTTTTGCGAATGGGACTCAAATGGAAAAGTTATTGACGTTTGAAGTTTTCAAATTTAAAATAATTCAAACGAATTCAAATTTAAAAATCTATACGCACTAACGTTTGAAATTAAAAGAAATAAATAATTTAACATTTAAGGAAAACAATAACGTTAGTTACTAAAATGGGAAAGAAATAGAAACAAAAGACAACATATAGTTTACCACCAAAACAAGTGGTAATAAGTTTTAGTTCACTTCCTTAATTTTTTGTTAGAATTAAGATTCAACTTCGAGGGAAGAAGTCCATTGGATTTAAGATAATAAATTTGAGTTATACACACACACACATAGATACACACATACATAGATACATTTATACACTTATTTTTCTATTTTTTATTCTTCCCTGTTCTTTTAATTTTGAATCTAATTTATACACAATTGAATTGTTGTATATCCTATATTCTTCCCTAATAAGTTTTATGTTCTATTCAACTTCTACTTCTAATTTCTATTGTTGTGACAAAGGGTTCTAAAACAAAAATATATTAGAAAATGGTATGCAAAGTACTGATTTTCCTATTTGTAGTTTGCACCACCTATTTTCATAATTTAGACAAATATGAATCTCTTTTTCCACTTCAAGCTTGTATATGTAAAGTTGAATAGAATATAAAATGTTTAAATTGTAAAGTTTTGTTTTCTTGAAATAGAGGCATTGATTGTATTATGTTAATATAAAATAAGTTTGGTATACTTTGATTCCACACACACATACACACACAGATATATATATATATATCTATGTATGTATGTATGTATGTATATGTATATGTATACAAGTCTATTTTATTTAGCTATGGATATTAGCTATTTTATAAATTATTCTATAAAGCTGTGAGTTATATGAATATGGAAGTTTAGACATTTTAACTATAAGTATAGGAAGAAAAAAACTTTTGAGTAGGAATATTTTACGCATGCTTAGGAATATATAGTTTTAAATTGGATAGCCTTAAAGTTTCGTCAAGTACAAATATATTAATCCATAATTAAATGCGAAACAAGGGGTTTTCCTCATATTCCCTTAATGCATAATTGCGGGTGAGGTATATTATATATAGTATATATATGGTATTATATTAGTAAATCAGAAATATAATTAAGCTATAGGGATGCAAGGTCAGGTAAAAGCACATATAAGTTTGCACAGCTAATCTGGCCACCAACAACGTTACTTTGGGACTGATGTGAGGCATCGCCTGTAGTAAGTACCCATGGTGGACATGAGGCTAGTTCTAATTTTGTAGGGTAAGCCTACTAAGTTAATCGAGTTACCGGCACCTACTAATAGTCGGAATAATATGAGATGTCATGGTTTGGGTTACGAGTCATAAGACGGATATCCCAGTATGAGCCTGCTTTTGGATCGAAGGTATTAAGAGGCCATTTTTGGGTCTGCCACCTTCCCACTCCAGAAGTATTAAATGGTTGAGATTAGCTTTAGGTTGAGTAGTGGAAAACCTCTGAATAAGGTCCGATTTCGGGTTGCGGTATTAAAAAGATATTGTAAGGTCTGCCTCTTTCCCATAAAAGAAGTGTTAAGTGGCCTTATGGGATTTCTTACAATGTTGGTTTGGAAGTACCAGAGAGGGGTCCACCTTGGGTTTAGGTATTAAATGATGAAAATCTACATAAGGTATGGGTATTATATGGTTAAAGTTGGCCTAATTCACATAAAAGTGGTCATAAGTGGCGTGCGTGCTTTTCCTCACGTCGTCGGGACTTAATTGACCGAGGTGTGTCATTAGGCCCCATAGTTGCATTGCACCCGCGTTAGAGTTATATAGTTGGACTGGAAAGGGCCATTAGCATATAGTTAAAGGTACGTTAGGGAGCTAGACTAGAAAAGCCTTTGGCTTACAGTGGAGGAATACTTAGTAGGATAAAGTATAGGATGCGTAAAACATATTACTTATCTAAATGATACTACCCAAATGCTATTATGGTAAGACTTAAGATTTTCATTCACCAGCCATTATATTTCTGACTCCCTCCTCATTTCAACCATAGGTTACGAGGAACGATGCTAATGGAGAAAATGAAGGTGGGGGTGAAGGTTTGTGGCAATTAGTTATTTATCTATGTTTTTGATCTAATTAGATGTACCCAGATTTCAGACATGTTGATTTTTAGTTATGAGCTATTGTATTGTGGATATTTCAAGATGTTATGTCTCTAAGATTTGGATTTTATGATATGGGTACTTATTTTTATTATTGTATATCCCTTTCACTGCGAGATTTTGAAAGTATATATAGATAGCTCTGTATATTGTTTAATGTATCAATTTTATTAACCAACAACCAGCTTTGGAATGGACCTATTTTTCGATGGGCATTTATTGGGTTGAAAATTAGGCCTATTTGGTATCAGAACCTTGGTTACCTGATCAATGGGAATAGGAATATGAGAGAGTACGTATTATTACTTTTGAGCGTATTTTTCAAACCATACTATATATATATATAGTTTTATGAACATACGCAAACATACGAGGTAAATTTTTATTTCAACTAATAGTACTATTTAGGAAGCCATGACTAAAAAGTTCAAACCTACAGATAGTTAATTATAGTTGATAACTACTACTCAAAGGCTGGGAACCCCACCACCTAGAAATACCCACCATACAAGGTATGTTAGAATGGTTTAAACAAAACTTAAGGCACGTGGAGGAAAATTCCCATTCCTCAACAGGCTACACCAACAGTGCTAGTTGCTACGCCTATAAATGCAGCATCCCGCCCACTAGACTTACCTAAAATGTGTAAGGACTTTCAAAATATGGAAGGACGTGCATACATGGGGCTGAAGATTTAGTTGAAACTAAGGCTTGGATTAACGACTATGAACGTATATTCCAAGAGTAGGGATGGGAAGACCGAATAATGTGAAGGATGGATGCAGACATTTAAAGGAGGAGGCGTTGGATTGATGGACCACGGTAGTTGAAATAAATGTTATGGAAGGAACTACTTAGGATGAATTTAGGGTTCGCTTCGAGTTGCGATTTATGTCCAAAAGTGAAGTAAATTTACAGTTGGAGAAGTTTATACAACCAAGGCAAGGAGACTCCATGGTGAAGGAGTATATCTTTAAGTTAACGGAATCAGCTAAGTTTGGATTTTGTCTAATTAAAACACCATGATGAAAGCTATGAAGATTGTTAAAGGCCTAAATTTTCCACTTAGGGAGATGCTTTTGACCCAAGTTCCCATAGGCCCCACTTACGAGATGATATTAGAAATGGCCCTACTTCAGACAATTGGTATTGAGGAGAAAGAGAAGGTAGGACAGACAGAAAATCAAGGTAGGGTAAAGAAAGGGAGATTCTGGGCTATAACATCCCCCATTTTTATACGTTAAACTAACCGCTACAGATGCCATAGTCATCTATAGTATTAATTTCCGGTGCCAAATTACGGTCATGTTAATAGTATCAATCACAACAAAGCACGGTGATATGAAATTTTCCTAAACACGATTTCAAAACAAACTTTGATATTTCATTTCAAGTATAATATTTCATATTCATTACATAGATCCAAAGGTTGCCCAAGTTTAGATAGTGACATATGAAAATATCTCCATGGTTGATCAGACCTAAATACTAGATAGTAATAACATCTATCACCATGTAGATAAAACTTCAACATAGCAGATATTAAATAGATAGACTTCTACATAGCTAGTCTGCCCCCCGCATGTTCCTAGAAGCTTTATTCGTCCAACCTAAATAATTTTGAAACCGTATTCTCGAACTATTTAAATGAGCACCCGAGAGTTAAAGGGGAAAACAAAAACTTAGGGTCAGACATAAAGCCTAGCGTGAATAATAATATGCCAAATCGATAAATGGATATCTAGTAAGACCATGCTGCTGAGTGAAATGGATTTTCCACTCACTAGTATCCTTTGAAATATGTCTTTCATAAACCAAGCACCTACAACGACAAACTAAACAATATAAAATAATCATATGCATGCATGCAACCTACGTAATCATAACCAATCTGTCTAAATAAATGGACTATCGATCCTAACATCATAGTTTTCTCAGAGTAACCATAAACCTATATGGCTGACTCAAGCTTGCCAGGTATATAAAACTTTCTAAATTACCATTAGAAGAAAACTGGATGGTCTGTTTGAGACTTACTATTTCTAGGGTCATACCGATCCTAATGGTTTTGTAGGCCAACCAATAACCTAACTAATTTATGTTTATTCCTTTATGTGCGTAGACCTACTTTTAGTCTTAGCCATGACAAAGCCCATGCACTAGAATTTTGCTAATATCAGCTAGGAGCTATAGCTCAAATATAGGGGGCGACCCTACATCAATCCCATCTTATTTTTTAATCTCTGTTCAATTCGTCCTATCACAATTTATCTAAAGGTGATAAGAATAATAATCTCTTTAGTAAAATTCTAAACTAAATACCCTCTTAAACTTTCTTAAAAACATAAATCTTTATGATCGATTTACCCTTAAAATAATACTTTAAAACAAGAAAAATATAGTCATTTATGTTATCCAAATTATTATGTCAAAATATATGTTTTTATAAACTATCATTGATGAATTTTAAAACAACTTGGAGGTCGTCGTCCCCTAAAACTATTGGCTATAAAGCCAAAACAATAAAACTCTTGAATAGATAAAGTGCGACATAGGTATTGACAACATGGGCCATCTCCTCCCTTAGTTATCGAAAATTATGTTAAGGAATCTGATTTAACAAAGCATAAGGCCAATGTAGATCTATGTCACCTAGCATAGAGTTAAGTTCCATAGGTTTGCATAATATAAAGTTTTAAAGTTTTAAATATGGGAACGGCGACATTGATGAACGACGACATCACTAGGGCCAAAATTGATAACATGCCGCATCGTTATAGCCGATGTGAAAACAAGAGGAACCATTGACTTATAGGTCCAACGTCGTTATAGAAAGTATTGGCACAATATAGGCTGCATCATTGTTGTCATTGTAAAAGCTTGCAGCATTATCAACGTCGCTGTGAATCATGGGGCACTGATATGCGGCGTCCATATGCGATGTCGCTAGGCCTTAACCATAGTGGAAACATTACATACCGACGTGATAGATATCCTATCCTTCTCAAAAGGTTGGTGACGACATGCAACATGGTTGGATCTTGGCATCAATAATGACGACAATGGCAATTTAGTAATTCTCGTAAACATTATTATTTTGCCTTATAAAGTAATACCTTTTCAGCAACATATATCATTTATCAAATTTTTATTGGTTAATAATTTCATTTATCAAGTCCTTTTTCGAAATCTACCATAGACTAGAAATAACATTCCTAAAAAATTTGCAATCATATTATTTTATAATTAATATTTTGTACAATTATAACCTTTTCTAGCTTAATAAATTCATAGTAAATCATAAAAGCATTGGAAAAAATCTTAAAAACTCATAATAAATCAGATTTTACATATTCTTTAACATTTAAAATTTCGAGGCCAAAAATATTATTTAATTATTTTTAATGGTTAAAACTTAAAATAAACCGTTTTCTTTACTTAAGAAAAACATAAAATATTCGTATTTAATCAAAAAATTATGAAACTAAAAACCCACTTCTAAAATAGTATTTCTAACATCCTTTCAAAATTTAAAGTCGTTTAGGTGTCATATGAGAGGTTTTCTAACTTAAACTTATCTCATAGATAAATTCCATAATTCATCAATAAGCATATAATCATCCAAACATGGCATGACATCAATCATATAATTTCGGATTTAATGCTAAAACCAAAAGTAAACAAGCATATTATGAGATGGACATCATTATTCACCTTGATTTGATTAAAGAAATTTGAGTTTATAATGATTTCCCCTTAGCTTTAACCTTGTTCCCTAGCTTTACTTCTATTGAAATCCTTGATAATGGTAGGCCTTGTTTACGTTTTTATTTGTATGAATGAAAGTGAGGAAGGAAATGAGAACAGAAAGGTTTTTGATAGAAAATGTGCTTCTTTTCCTATTTTTCCCTCCTCATAATCCTCCTTCTTAATCAAAGTTTAATTATTCTTATTAATTTAATTCTAAGGCACGACCTATTATAATTATCAAATCTCAATTTCATTATCTCCATTCATTATTTTATTTAACTTATCTAATTAAATATCCTAAATAATGTTCCCCTCCTTACAGAATTTTGTCCTTGAAATTATGATAAGGTACACACATCAAAACATATAAGCATAAATGTAAAACATACCATCAAAAAAAATCAAAATAAGTGTCTCTAATCCCGTCATCTGTCTCCCAAGTACAGTCTATCTCATCATCTATCCACTTGATTTTTACTAATCTGACTATCTTATTCCTCATCTTAGCCATAATACGAACTGGTTGTCAAATAATAGTCATGTCTGATTCCATTACTAAGTCTTCCAGTGCAGTCAGAGGGAAAGTTGTTTCAGGATCTCAAACACACTTCGTAAGATGAGAAATATGGAAAACATTATGGGCTCTTGCCAAACTATTTAGTAACTATATCATGTTAATGAGTTTCCTGATCCTTTCTGTAATGGGAAATGGTCCAAAAACCAAGTGCCAATTTCCTTGACTTCCCAAATCTTACCACGCCCTTCATTGGCAATACTGATGAAAACATGATTGCCAACTAAGAACTCTAAGTCTTTTCATGTCTTGTATGCATAACTTTTCTGCCTAGATTGAACTTCCTTCATCCTAGCTCGGATTAACTCATCTTTTCTGTGGCTTCTCTTACTAAATCTGGACCAAGAATCAACCTACCTCCGATTTCTAACCAACATACATGGGATTTACATGGTCTTCCATATAAAGCTTCTAAAGGTGCTATCCCTATACTAGTATGATAAACATTATTGTAGAAAAATTTGACTAAGTGTAGATCATCTTTCCACGATCCTCCAAATTATAGCACATGAGCTATTAACAAATCCTCCAGTACTTTGTTTACTCTTTCTGTTTTCCCATCAGTCAATGAATGCTAAGTGGTAATCTTGAGCTTGGTACCTAAAACTTCTTGCAGACCCTTCCTTAATTTTCTATTGAATATGGTATCTCTATCACTGACTGTTAGGAACTCCATGTAGCCTACCGATGTTCTTTATAAATTAATTAGCTAGAACAGGTGCTATACTTCTTGCCTTGACTGGAATGAAATGTGTACTCTAAGTCGGTCTATCCACTACAACCCAGATACTTTTATTTCCTCTATTCGTCCTTGGTAACCCGTTGATGAAATCCATAGATATAGAATCCCATTTCCGTACTAGTATATCCAAAGGCTGAAGCAATCCACTTGGCTTCTGATGCTTGGCTTTCACTTGCTAACAATTCAAGCATTGCTTTACCCATATGCCTACATCCCTTTTCATACCTTCCTAGAAGAAACTCCTTTTCATATCCTAATACATCTTAGTCATTCTAGGATGAATGGTAAACTTTGATTGATGACAATCCCTAAGAACTTCTTTCCTTAAGTTAACAACACCTAGAATACATATCTGTCCTTTCTTCCTTAACCATCTATTATGATCAAGATAATTTTTTTGAATCATTAATCTCATTTCCGTTTTCCAACTTCTAATTCTTTCAGCTAGCAACGGATTATCTCTTTGCTTAGAAGCAATCTTTTTGATCAATACCGGTTGGACTCCTTAGCACGATAGCATTGTGGTACTCTGACTAGAACTAGATGTTTGTCATAGCTGCACACTACATGTGGTCGATGCCTCTAAATATTTCCATTCAACTATCATTGCTAACACTGCATTTTGATGTTTTCTGCTAAGTGCATCTGCTACCTTTTTCCCTTTTCCTAGCATATACTCAATCCTCAAATCATAAGCAGCTGTAAGCTCTAACTACCTCTGTTATCTCATATTTAACTCCTTCTAAGAAAATAAGTATCTTAAAGATTTATGATCCGTATACAACTCAAATCTCTCTCCTAAAAGAAAATGTTTCCATACCCTCATAGCAAAAATTATAGCAGCCAACTCTAAGTCACGAGTCAGATATCTAACTTCGTATGGTCTAAGCTATCGTGAAGCATAGGAAATCGCTTTACCCCTCTGCATTAATACAACCACATGCATCAGTATATACCACCAAATCTTGATTTCCATCCGAAACGTCTAACACAGACGCAATGGTCAAAAAATGTTCCAACTTCTGGAATGCCTCCTCACATTTTTCGATCCAAACAAACTTCGTGTTCTTTCTTGTTAGTTTAGTTATCGATGCTGCTATACTAGAGAAATCCTTGGTGAATCTTTGATAATAGCCTGCTATAAGAAAACTCTTTATCTTAGTCACTGTCTTTGGTCTCTTACCATTATTAATAGCTTCTATCTTTGATGGATCCACTGACAACCCTTTTTCTGAGACTATATGACCAAGTAACATCACTTCTTTCTTTCAAAAATGACATTTCGAGAACTTTGTTTTAACTGATGTTATCTTAATGTCTTAATTATTCTAAGATGAATCTCGTGGTCTCTTACATCCTTAGAATATATCAAAATGTCATTACATAATAATAACATGAATCTATCCTGGTGCTCTCGGAAGATCTAGTTCATTAAATCTATGAAGAAATCGGGCACATTAATTAGTCTGAATGGCATTACTAACAATTCATACGAACCATATCTTCTTCGAAATACCATCAAAGTAATATTGTCTTACTCCATCCTCAATTTATGGAATCTTATCGCTGCATCCAAATAAGAAAATACTTTGTCACCACTCAACTGATCAAACAGATCATCTATTCTTGGCAAAGGGTTTATATTCTTTATTTTTCTCATATTCAGCTTGCAATAGTCGATATATAGTCCCAATGAACCAATTAATTTCTTTACAAATATCACGGCTGCTCCCCAAGGTGAAATGCTTGGTCTAATAAAATGTTTTCCTTCTGAGTCCTCTAGCTGCACCTTTAACTACTTCATCTCTGCAGGTGTCATTCTGCTAGGCGGTCTACATACGGGTTCGGCTCTAGGTACAAGATCTGTACTTAACTCAATAGCTCATTTTAGCAGTAGTCCTGTCACTAGCTCAAAGACATCAGTAAACTCTCTAATGGCAAAAACGCAACTCAACTCATCTTCCTCCTTCATTGCACCGAACAATGCACAAATATCAAAATTCAAGTCCTCTACGGAGTATATAATCTGATCATTACTATTGGGTGTCTTAGTGATATTTCCCTATCCTACCATCATATTTATTTAACCAATCCATACCTAAAATAATCCCAATGCCCACAAAGTCAAACACATGCAAACTGCAGGAAAATAAATGGCCAAATTATTCAAACTCTAAATGGTCGCATCTCATCTCAAGAGTTGCATATCTTACTATCTGATTCGCAACCGTTAAGGAAGTAACTAGGGATGATGGTTCTAAATTTAGCTTATCCACCAAGAAATAAGATATTAAAGAATGTGATGCACCAGCATTAAATAGTACTCTAATAGGTATACCATGAATCAAAAGCTTACCTTCCATCACAATTTTCCCTTTTCCTCTGATATGGGTCTCGAGGCAGATGCTTCGAAAGCAAACACTTTTCCTTTCTCAACCATAGCTGGTTTCTTTGACTAATTCTTGTAATGTACAATCTAATCAGAATTAAAGCACTTGATGTTCTTTCTTCCAATAATATTCTTTCCATCTCCTAAATGACAATCATTCACAAAATGCCCTTTCTTGTCACATTTGTAGCACATAACCTCTACTTTTCCTTTCTTGGCAGCTTCGCCCTTCCGAGCTCTCTTTTTATGAAAGAATTTCCTTTTCTAATTCTATCCATGCTGACTCTCCATGCTTTGTTAATACCAAAGGAAGCAAGCATCTCTTCATTCCTCAGTGTCATCTCCACTACTACATCACACGGATCCCTGAGATGTGGTAAGGTTTCTTTAGCAAGATCAGGTCTTAATCCATGGATGAACTTTTCATTTCCCTTAATCACAGTATTCACCATAGCATACCCATCTGGATAACTCCTCAAATCTTGTTGCATGCTCCAACAAGTCATTTCTACTTGCACTTACTCAACAAACTTCCTTAACAAAGTCGACTTGGAAATTTCAGACATACACCTCTCCTTGAAACTCCTTCTGAACACTGCCCAAGTCAAGTCTCCTCTAGCATCCCAATAGTAACACTATTCCATCAGTATAGTGTAGCTCCCTGTAACTGCCTGGATGTCAATCTCATTTTCTACTCATCATTCAGTCCTAAATCAGCGAAAACCCTTTCATAATGTAATAGCCAACTCTCCGCTTTAATGGCATCCTTAGTTCCAACAAATGAATTTCCTCCAAGCCTTATATAATCCCTACTCAAAACAACATAATCGTTGACAACTGGAACTTCAGGATTTACTCCTCCAGCATTTCCACCAATCAATCCAATTGCAACTCCTACTTGCATCATGTTGATGTAGAACTGAAAAGTAGCTCTTATATCCATTGTGGTGTTTCAACACCCACATTTGCTGTTGTTTGCGGCCCAAATTCCTTCTAGTATTGGGCCTGAAATTTCAGTTAGTTGTAGTGCTTTCTTCACCAAGATTCACTCTTCCCTTTCCTGCTTCTGTATCTTACTTTCCTAAAATTTGCATTCGAATCTTAGTAAGACACAGAAGAATGATCTAAGAGAGATGGAAGAAATAGGATAGGATATATACTTATATATAATAAAGAGTACATTTATGTAGCATTATCCCATGCCCTAATCTTATTCTCCGATTCATTTGGATTATGTTTTCAAAACTCTATTAAAGTTCAAAATTCTTTTAGTTTTACATAAACGTA
This sequence comes from Allium cepa, assembly GCA_030765085.1. Taxonomy (NCBI): domain Eukaryota; kingdom Viridiplantae; phylum Streptophyta; class Magnoliopsida; order Asparagales; family Amaryllidaceae; genus Allium; species Allium cepa. The sequence goes on from CM060937.1 coordinate 270,720,828, forward strand.
TGCTCTGATACCAAGTTGTAACATCCAAAATTTTGAGGCCCGTAACTAACTGCTAAAGTTGCTGCAGTCATCTATAGTATTAATTTTCGATGGTAAAATGCAGTCATGTTAATAGTAACAGTCACATCAAAGCACGGGAATATGAAATTTTCTTATACACAATTTCAAAACAAACTTTCAGTTTTCATTTCAAAGATAATGTTTCACATTCGTTACATAATCCCAAACTTGCCCAAGTTTAGATAAAATATAACTATTACAAAATACCCTAAGAGCAATATATGAAAATGCTCCCTTGATTAATCAGAGTTAACTACGAGAAAATTATAGCATCTATCAATACAAACATTCCAACTAAATAAAACTTCAACCAACAGATAATAATTAGATAAACTCCTATATTGCTAGACCTGCCTCCTACACATCCCCGGAAGCTTTATTCATCCAACCTAAATAACCTGGAAGCCGTACTCTCAAACTACTCAAATGAGCATCCGAGAGTTAAAGGGAAAACAAAAATGTTGGGTCAGACAAAAAGTCTAGTGTGAATAATAATGTGCCATCTCGGTAAAGAGATATTTAATAAGACCACACCGTTGAGGCAGAACAGGTTTTCCCCACACTAGTATTCTCTAAATATGTCTTTCACAAACCAAGAACCTATAACCATAATGGTTAAACTAAATAATATAAACAATCATATGCACGCATGCTACCTAGGTAATCATGACTAATCTGTCTAAATAAATGGACTGTCTGTCCTAGTATCATAGCTTTCTCAGAGTAACTATAAACCTATATGGCTAACTCCAGCCTACCAGGTAAAAATTTCTAACTTACCATTAGAAGAAAACCGATGGTCTGTTTGGAACTTACTATTTCTAGGGTCATACTTAGCCTAATGGTTTTCCTAGCCAACCAATAACCTAACTCATCCATGTTTATTTCTTTCTGTGCGTAAACCTACTTTTAGTCTTAGCAACGACAAAGCCCTATGCATTAGAATTTTGGACTAATATCAGCAAGGAGAAAACAGCTGAAATATAGGTCACTACCCAACATCAATCCCATATGATTTTCTAATCTTTGAGTCAATTCATCCTGTCATAATTTATCTAAAGATGATAAATACAACAATCACTTTAGTGAAATTCTGGGCTAATTACCCTCTTATTCTTCCTTGAAAACATAAGTCTTTATAACTGATTTCCCTTGAAATCATACTTTAAAACAAGGAAAATATAGCCATTTATTCTATCCAAATTATTATGCCAAAATATATGCTTTTATAAAATATCATCGATGAATTTGGAAACCATTTAGAGGTCATCGTCCCTTAAACTATTGGCTATAAAGCCAAAACAATAAAACTCTTGAATTAATAAATTGCAACATAGGCATTATCGACATGGGTCAACGCACCCTTTATTATCAAAAATTATGTTAAGGAATCTGATTTAACAAAGCATAAGGCCAATATTGATCTATGTCACCTGACATAGTATCGAGTTTTATAGGTTTTCATAATATAAAGTTTTAAAGTTTAAAATATGGGAATGACATCATTGATGAACGACACCATCAATACCTTAAAGAAAGACATGGCATCACTAGGGCCGAAGTTAATAACATGCGGCATCGTTATAGCCGATGTGAAAAAAGTGGCACCATTGCCTTGTAGGATTGGTGTTGTTATAGAAAATATGTGGCACAATACAGGTGATATCATTGTTGTCACCGTTAAAACTTGAAGCATTATCAACGCCGATGCGATGTTGATATGCCGCATCCATATGCGACGTCGCTAGGCCCTTACCACAGTATAAACATTACATAGCAACGCGGTTAATATCCTATCCTTCTCTACAGGTTGGTGATGACATGCAGCATGGTTGGCTTGCAACATCAATGACGACGACAATGGTAATTCAGTAATTCTTGTAAAAACTGTTTTTTTGCCTTATAAAATAATATCTTTTCAACAACTTATATCCCTTATCAAATTTTTATTGTTTAACAATTACCTTTATCAAATCCTTTTCAAAAATACGCCATAGAAAAGAAATAACATTCCCACAACATTTGCAAGACTATTATTTTATAATTAGTATTTATATAATCATCAAGCTTTTCTAGCGTAATAAATTCATAATAAATCATAAAAGCATGAGAAAAATCCCTAAAAGTCATAATAAATCAAAATTTATATATTCTTTAACATATACAAATTTCAAGGCCAAAAACATTATTTAATAATTTTAATAATTAAAACCTAAAAAACCATTTTCTTCACTTAAGAAAATAAGAAAATATTCATATTTAATCATAAAATTATGAATTCAAAAACCTAATATTTCTAACATCATATCAAAATTTCAAGTCGTTTGGGCTTCATATGTTAGGTTTTCCAACTCAAACTTATCAATTGATTTCATAAATAAATTCCATAGTTCATTAATAAGCATATAATCATCCAAACATGGCATAACATCAATCATGGGTTTGATATTAAAATTGAATGTAAATAAGCGTATTATGAGATGGGTATCATTATTCGCCTTGATTTGACTAAAGAAACTCGAGATTTTAGTTGAGTTAGTTACCCCTTAGCTTTAATCTTGTTTCCTAGCTTCGCTTCTTTTGAAATGTTGGCAATGGATGGCCTTTTTTTTGTATGAGTGAAAGTGAGTAAGGAAATGAGAATTTGAAGTTTTTTTTAAGGAAATGCGCCACTTTTCCTATTTTTCCCTCCTTATAATCCTCCTTCTTAACTAATGTTTAATTATTTTGACTAATTTAATTCTTAAGGAGCGACCTATTATAGTTATCTAATCATAATTTCCCTTTCCTCATACAATACTCTATGTAATTTATCTAATTAAATATCCTAAACAAAGTTAATTAAAATTAGAAGTATTACATGGGTTGACCAAAAAGCCAAGAGGAAGATCAAGAAAGGAGGAGTGACATGTCATCGCCATCAGAAGAAAAGGCGTGTCGCTAAGTACTGCAAAGTGAGCTTGTTGTGGGAAAATTCAAGCGGAGATGTTATCAGTGCACCGAGGAAGGACACTACAAGAACGGGTGCCCAAAGCTAGCAAAGATAGGTCAAGGTGGGCAAGCTTATACCATCAAAGCTATACTTATCTCAAGTAGACCTCCTATTATAGATAAAGGAAAATTCGTAAGGAATATACAAGTATTATCTCTTGAAATACTATTTGTACCTTAGTTGACTCAGGAGCATCACATTCATTCATAGCTAGATTATAACTACTTGAGATTAAAAACCCAAGCTAACACCAACCCAATAGTCGTATCAATACTATTGAGGGGTCCACCCATCTTTCTTTAATTTGTAAATTCCTAGTAGTGGATATATCTAACGTTGATTTTACATGTAATGCGTATGTTCTGGGTTTTGAAGGATATGGACTTATCCTGGGGATGGATTGGTTATCTTGCTATAGGGCTATCTTAGATTGTGATTGGAGCATCGTTTGGTTAAGGATTTATTAGGGGCGAGGTATTAATGTTCGTTGTGCACACCAAAACTTAGTTGAGTTAAGCTATTTATATTCTCTTAGCCTATCATAAGTTGCGCTCCCATCTGTACCTGTAGTCTGAGACTTTTCAAATGTTTTTGACGAAGTCTCTGGTCTTCTATCCTGAAGGTAGATCAAGTTTAGGATTGTTTTACAGAAGGACGTTAGACCTATCACACTGCTATTAAGGCATATTTCCCCAAAAGAAAGGAAAGAGTTAGATAAGCATATTTCGAAGCTATTGCAAAAAGGATTAACTTTTTGTAGTACTTTAGAATGGGGAGCACCTGTTTTCAATGCCACTAAGGTAGATGGCTCTTTAAGGCTATGTATTGCCGATTAAGAGCTTAATAAGCCGACTAAGGAGAATAAGCATCTCTTACCTAGGGTAGATGAATTATTTGACTAGCTGGTTGGAGCCAAAATCTTTTCTTGGTTGGAATTAGCCAGTAGATTCCATTAATTGAGAATAGATGAGAATAACAAACAAAAGACTGCTTTCTACACTCTGGATGGACTGTATAAATGGGACGCTCCTTTTGGGTTCACAAATGCCCCATCATACTTTGTAGATTTGACGAGTAGAGTCTTTAGGGGGCAGCTAAATAAGTTCGTCATAATGTTCGTAGACGATATTTTGGTATTCTCTAAAAGTGAAGGTGGGCATGAAAATCACTTAAGGGAGGTATTAGAGACTTTGAGAAGGCACCAGCTAAAAGAAAAATTCTCATAGTATCATTTCTGGAAGATGGAGGTGAAACTTCTTAGCCATATTGTCTCCGAGAAGGGATTGAGCACTGATTTTACGAACATGGAAGCTATTCAAGACTGGAAGATACCAAAGAACAGTATAAAATTTAGGAGTTTTCTTAGGATAGAGGGTTTCTATAGGAAATTCATCAATGACTTTACAAAGATATCAGTCCCACTGACTCGTTTAACCAAGAAAAATTTAGTTTTTACATGGTAAGAGAAATGCACGGAAGCATTTGAGAAGCTGAAAGAGTTGTTGACTAGCATGCCAGCACTTACTATTCCACATATAACAAAGCCTTTCACTATTTACATCGATGCATATGGTATAGGGTTAAGTGCTATTCTTATGCAAGAAGGTAAACTGATAGCTTATGAAAGCAGGTAGTTGAAGGACCATGAGAAAAGGTACCCCATTAACGACTTAGAGCTCATTTTACCAAAAAAAAAAGTTGAATCTTAGTGTAACATCCCCCATTTGGAGGCCTAAAACTAACCGCTATGGATGCTGCAGTCATCTATAGTTATTAACTCTCGGTGACCAAACTCAATTTAAAGCAAATTCCTCATTTTATTACTGATAACATTTAAGATCATTACATAATCCCATACGTAAGCCACGTTTATAGAAATTACATTTTATTACAAAATACGCTAAGAGCGACATAAGAAGATGCCCTCTTGGTTGATTAGTGTCCAAATATAGCACTAAACAACTTTGCCATCACATCCAAAACACATTGGAATCAAATAAAAAGAACTCATAATGGCTAACATGCCTCGTGCACGTCTCCGAAAGCTTATTTGTCTAAAGGAGAACCTTAAAAATTAACTCTCAGACTATTCAAAATTAACTGAGCACCTAAGATTTTAAGGGGAAAACATAAACTTCGAGTCAGACAAAAAGTCTGGTGTGAATTATTACATACCATCTTGAACCGTGTAGATATCTAACGAGACCAGGCCGCTTAGCGGAACGTGTTTTGCCCTTATTGGTATCTTAACCCAATTTATAATAACCACATATTGTGCACCTACATCCACAATGGTTAAGACATAACATAATAAATTGTATCTTCATGATATGCGAACATGCAATATGCTCTAGATTTTCCATCCCCATTCTCTAGGCTATCTCTCTCAAGTTACAGTTTCTAGGCTATTAACCTATTAGTTTTTCATGGGCTAACTAATAACCTGTTCCAAGCTTATAGACTACCTATCATGTTATATAGTTTTCATGGGGTCACTAAGAACCTAGTGGTTATTACCAATAACATCATCAAATCACAGTTTTCAAAAGGTCACTAAGAACCTCTTGGATTCTACAATAGCATCTTGCATGTCATAGTTTTTATGGGATCACTATGAACCTATTAATCTCTTTCAATAACTTATTCCAGACATAGTTTTCATGGGATCACTAAGAACCTATTGGCCCCTACCAATAACAATATCCATGCATAGTTTTCATGGGCTTAATAACAACCCGTCTTAACTAACAATCCTTTGATCAGTTTTTGGGAATCCTATATTCTGTTATGTCTAACCTCCTGGATGCAATTATACTTACACAAGAGTTAGCTCGGTGTACATTCAATACTGGGTCAACCTAGCTAGTTACTCTGCCCTTAACACCCCAAAATGCAGTTATGAGTTAATTATGAAGTGAATATGTTTACATAAGCACTAATGATAACTGATCGAATAACATAACAATATAAACATCTATAGTTAAAGTCCTTGTGATCATCTTTCTAATGAAATAAGGTTAATACCCTTAACCCACTATCTTTATCAAGGAAAACTTCCTTTGAAAATAAAGTTAAATGCTATTTCCAAATTCTTTCATATTACCATGGGTTTTATCTTTAAAATGAGATACGGTTTCTTATTTGAAAATTATGGCTTTCGACAAGATCCTTTGGATTATTGTGACATCATGAGTTACCCTCCGTCACTCTGCCTTTCGAAAGCATTACTTAAAAACTTAGACTTTCTCTTTCGAAATCATTAAAAACATACCTTTCGAAAGCATTAAAACCTTCCTTTCAAAACACCTAAACATATACCTTTCGAAACGTTTAAAACATACGTTTCGAAGGCATTTAGTTCAAGTAGAATTTATGGAAGCATCACTCCGAAACCATTTGAAAGTAACAATGGGTTTAATATTAAATATAACTATTGGGTTAGAGAGAACAAAAGCAAAAGTATCCCTTTTGAATGCATTTATTTCAAGTAAAATAGTTGGTGAAAATGATAGCTTCAAAACCAGCCTTTCGAATCATTGCCTGTGAAACCATTGATAAAAGCGGCTTAAAGGATCCTTTCAAAGGCATTGGGAAGGAGGCTTTAATATTAATAAAAGAAAGCCTTCCTTTCGAACGCAATTTTTTAAGGATATAAAGAAAAGCGACCTTTAACCAATTCGAAAGGTATGCATTTGGCGGCTAGGTATCGAGTGAGTTCAAAATGCGATAACTCTTTTGAAAGCTTCTTTAAAACAAAGACAAATTGGATTGATTTGAAAGCTTATAAAAATGTCTTCCACCCTTTTGAAAGCATGCTTTCGACACAGTCCCTTTCGCCTTTCTCCAATACACTACATATTAAGCATTGATACCATGCAAATTGGTATCGAATGGGTGCAAATGGTCATTGGGGGAAGTATGGCGACGGAAGCAAAAAGTGACAGTGACAAAGTTGTAATTCAAAACAAAACTGATTTTTATGCCTTTCAAAGTAATCACCTTTCCCCTAACTTGCCTAATTTGTCAAAATATTATCGGTTGCTAGTTCTTTATCAAAATTCTTCTCTAAAAGGCAGCCGATTTCATCAATTAACAAATGAAATCATTTTAACAAATAAGCCCTCCCCTTAACAAAATATTTGAAACATTTAAGTCCTCTATCTTAAGTAATTTAATAACCATATAAAAACTCTTAGGAAAAATCACAATTATTCAACTTAATATGTTTTCTAACATATATAAATTTTAGACCCGAAATCGATATTTGATTGCCTTAAATAATTTAAACCCACAATTGTCTACTTCTTCCATTCAAAATTAATAATAAACTATCTATAGCTTGGAATATTATGAAAATTTAAACCCATCTCCAACATAATGTTTTACATAGTGTATTCAAACATCATGGTATTCCAAAATCAATTTGCATGATTTAACCTTAAAATCAAATTATATCATCCTAAACCCATGCTTAAATTATAACATGGCATATAAATTAAAGAATATCATCATTCATCCATCCAAATAGTTTTAAACCTTAAAACCAAAATTAAACATTCAAAGAGACTTATATGAGATGGTTCAGATCATTGTTCACCTTGTTTGGATAAGGGACCTGAGATTTGTTCTTACTTTAACCTTCCTAGCTTGAATTTTAGCTTCCAATTGGATTTTTGAGCTCCTCTTCTCCTAGGGTTATTGGTGGCCTTGTTACTCTTTTTCTTATGTTTTTGATTTTTGAAATGTAAATAAGAATGAGATAAGGGGTAGGGGTTATGGTATACGGCTATTTCGTTTTTACCCTTGCCTTATTCTCTTAAATCTTTAATTTATAAATTATATATATATATATATATTTAGTTAAGGTACGAACCTAATTAGTTCTCAAATCTAAATTCCCTTATCATTCTAGTCATTATATTATTCTATTTAATTTATCTAACTAAATCTTTCGAATAATGCTATTTAAAATTAGGGGTGTTACAGGCTCCCCTCCTTAAAGAATTTCATCTTCAAAATTCAGTAAGGACTAAATACTAAGCATAGAAATCATTTGTAACATCTCCTAATTACCATACTAGCCTACATGACAAGTGGACATTCATATAAAGTAAATATACAGCATACCCTTAGAGAAGATCGGGATAAGTATCTCTAATCCCGTTTTCTGTCTCCCAAGTACAGTCCTTCTATGTCACTCCACTGAACTTTCACCAATTTGACTGTCTTGTTTCATAACCTCTTCTCATCTCTTGCTACAGCTCGAACTAGTTGCCCAACAAAGGTTAGATCCAGTTCTACCATTAAGTTTCCAATGCAATTGGAGGAGTAGTATTCTCCGGATCGTGTGCATACTTACGAAGATGAGACATATGAAATTTGTTATGGACACCTATCAAATTGCTTGGTAACTCTATTCTGTATGCAAGTGTTATGACCCTCTCTATAACTGGGAATGGTCCAATATATCTTGGCGCTAGTTTCCTTGACTTTTCGAATCGTTCCATACCCTTCATCGGTGATATTTTAATGAAAACTCTATCACCAACTGAGAACTCTAGATCCTTACGCCTCTTATCTACATAACTATTTTGTCTAGACTGTGAGGTCCTTCATCCTGCCTTAGATCAACTCAATCTTCTATTTGCCTCTCTTGCCAGATCTGGATCTAAAACTTTCTGTCTCTAGTTTCCAACCAACATGCTGGTGACTTGCATGGCCTTCCATACAAAGCTTCGAAAGGCGCCATTCCTATACTAGTCTGATAAATGTTATTATAAAATAAATTAACTAAGTGTCAGTGATCTTTTTCCATGATCCACCAAAATCTAATACACAAGCTCTTAATAGATCCTTAAGTATATTGTTGACTCTCTCTATCTACCCATCCGTCTATGGGTGATAAGCGTACTCATCTTAAGCTTAGTACCTAACATTCCTTGTAGACTCTTCCAGAATTCATTAGTGAACAAGGCATCTCTGTCATTTATTATGCTACTATGAATTCCATGTAGTCTAACTATATTATTCATAAACAAATTAGCTAAAATAAGTACCATCCTGGTTAACTTAGCTGGAATGAAATGGGCACCCTTGGTCAACCTATCCCTTATGAGCCATATACTTTCATTTCCTCAATTCAACCTTGGCAACCCGTCAATAAAATCCATGGATATCGAATCCCATTCCAAACCGGTATCTCCAAAGGTTGAAGCAACCCACTCGACTTCTGATGTTCGGCCTTCACTTGTTGACAATTCATACATTGTTTTACCCACAAACCCACATCCTTCATCATACCTTCCCAGTAGAAACTCATCTTCATGTCTTGATACATCTTAGTTCCCCTAAGATGAAACATAAATTTTGATCGATGACATTTTCTAAGGACCTCCTTCCTTAAGTTTTCTACAGTTGGAAAACACAACCATCCCTTCTTTCTCAGCCATCCCCTTTGGTCAAGACTGAAATCCTTCAGGTCATCAGTCTCAATTCCGTCCTCTAGCGTTCTAACCTTCTCTGCTAACACTGGGTCATTCTTCCACTTAGATGCAATACTTTCGATCAAAACTTGTCCGGACTTCCAGGAAAGATAACATGATAGTGCTCTGACTGGATTTAGAAGTCGATCTTAACTGCATACTTTAAATAGTCAAAGCCTCTATGTCCTTCCACTCTTCTAACATAGCTAAGACCACATTCTGATGTTTTCTGCCAAGAGCATCGGCTACTTTATTTCCTTTCCCAGACGTATACTCTATACCAAAGTCATTAGCCGCTAAAATCTCCAACCACATCTGGTGTCTTATATTCAGCTCGTTCTGAGAGAATAAGTGCCTTAAGAACTTATAATCTGCATGTAACTCAAATCTCTTCCCTAAGACATAATGTCTCCATACTATCAATGCAAAGATCACCACAGCCAACGCTAGATTATGAGTAAGATATCTCACTTCATGCGGTCTAAGATATCATGAAGCATAGGCAATAAGTTTACCTTTCTTCATCAATACAGCCCCTAATCCGGTTCCACGTGCATCGGTATACACTTCTAATCCTTGATTCCCATCTATTAACACATGCACGTTGGTCAATAGATGCTTTAACTTAAGGAATGCTTCCTCACATTTGTCAGACTAAATAAACTTCACGTTCTTCCTGGTTAGCTTAGTCAATGGCGCTGCTATCTGTAAGAAATCCTTAACGAATCTCCCATAATTGCCAGCGAGTCCAAGAAAATTTCTGATCCCAGTCACCGTCTCTGATCCCTTTAGTTGTTAAAAGCTTCGATCTTTTCCGAATCAACTAAAAAACCCTTCTCTAAAACCATGTGACTAAGAACCTTATTCTTTTAGAAATGATAATTTGAAAACTTCACTTTTAGTTGATGCTGCCTCTGCGTATCAAGCACTACTCTAACATGCTTCATGCCCTCTTTCATCCTTAGAGTATATTAAAATGTGATCTATAAATACCAATACAAACCTATAAGTGCTCTTGGAAAACTTTATTCATCAAATCTACAAAGAAAACTAGCGCATTCGATAACCCGAATGGCATTACTAACCGCTCGTAAGAACCATACCTAGTCCAAAACGCCATCAACGGAATACTGTCCTCCGCCATTGTTAGATTATGGAAACGTGTTGCTAAATCTAATTGGAAAAATACTGTGGCTCCACTTAATTTATCGAAAAAATCATCGATTCTCGGCAAAGGATACCTATTCTTGTTCGTTTTCTCGTTCAACTTACGATAGTCGATACACATCCTTAATGACCTATCCAGTTTCTTCACGAACACCGTAGCTGTGAACTGCTTGGTCTAATGAAATTCTTTCTTTCTAAATCCACTAGTTGTACCTTTAATTCCTTCATCTTGGTAGGTGTCATCCTGCTAGGTGGTCTGCTTACAAGATTTACTCCTGGCACAAGATCTATTTGAAACTCAATGACTCACTTCGGTAGTAGTCATGTGACTGGCTCAAAAAAATGTGCAAACTCTCTTGCTACCAGAACCTAATTCAACTCTAATTCTACTTTCATTACATTCAGCAAAGCCCAAGCACTTGAGTCTGACTTCACCACCGAGTATATAATTCCATTATGGCTATTAGGGTGTCTTAGCGATATTTCCCTATCTTGGCAAAATATCCTAGCATCATATTTATCTAACTAATCCATACCCAAAATGCTACTGAAGCCTACGAAATCAAAAACATACAAACTGCATGCAAATTTATGACCTAACAACTTAAGTTCTAGCTTGTCACATCTCATCCCCAGTTGCTTAGCCCCCGATCGGATTCGCACCATTAAGGAAGTAACAAGGTATGAGGGTTCTAAACATAACTTATCTACAAAACACTAAGATATAAATGAGTGTGATGCATCGGTATCAAATAGTACTCTAACTGGTATACCATTAACCAAAAGCATACCTTTCATCACAGACTTTCCCTTCTCAGCAGCAGTTGGTTTAGAAGAAGAAGGTTCCAAAGCAAAACCTTTCCCTTGTTCGCTCTGACTGGTTCTGGACATTGATTCTTGTAGTGTCCAATGTGGTCACAGTTGAAGAATTTCACTACTTTCTTATCTCTAGCCTTTTTTCCCTTTTCTCAGTTTGACATTCATGAGCATAATGTCATTTCTTTTCTCACTTGCAGCAAATTACACCGCCTTTCCTTTCTTGACAGCTCCTTCTTTTGAGATCCTTTCTTCTTAACGAATTTCCTCTTCTTGCACTGAGAATCCTAGGTTCCAACCTGCTTCTCCTTCCCATAAGTAGAAAGCATCTCTTCATCCTTGATAGCCATCTCCACTACAACTGTACTTGGATCACGAAGGTGTGGCATAGTCGCCATAACGATCTTAGGTTTTAACCCTCGAATTAACTTCTCATTCCTTTTAATGACGGTGTCAAATGAAGCATATCCATATTTGGACAACTCATTAAACTTCATAGCATACTTAATTACCGACATCTCACCTTGCACTAAGTCTATGAACTTTCTCAGCAAAACGGACTTTGCAACTTTAGACAAGAACCTCTCTTCAAATCTCATTCGAAACTCTACTCAAGTCAACTCTTCCTCAAGAACTTCCATGGTAACACTATTCCATTAATAAAGTGCTACTCACTGCAGCTGTATAGAAGTAAATCTCCTCTTTCACTCATCATCTAATCCCAAATCAACAAAATTCTTTCATAGTGCAATAACTAGTTTCCTACTTTGACAGCATCTTCTGTTCCTAAAAATGTTTTCCACCAAAACTAGTGTAATCCCTGCTCAGCTTAGCATAGATATTGCCAAGTGGGGCCATGGGATTGGCTACTTCAATATTCACAGCATTACCCTAACTACTCCTATAGCAACTCCAGCTTGCATCCGATAGACGAAGAAGTAATAAATCATCCCTATATCTACTGGCTGGATTCCAACACCTACGACGGCATTTGCATTTGGATTAGCATTTGTTTGTCGACCTGGATTCCTTCATGGAATTTGGTCGAGCATTTTCGTTAGTATCGGTGCTTCCTCCACCTGGATTTCCTCTTCGATTTCCTAGCTTTATATCTTCCTTTCTCGTAAACCTGCATGCAAGCCACAGTAATTATAGAAGAAGGTCTAAGAGAGAGGGAAATACTTATAGGTATATATAACAAATGCAAATACGTTACTATAGTGTTAACCCAAACCCTGGTCTCATTTTCTAATCCATTGGGTTATGTTTTGAAAATCTTTTAGGTTTAAATTTCTTTTAAATTTCCATAAACCTATGCTCTGATACCAACTTGTAACATCCCTCATTTGGAGGCCTAAAACTAACTGCTACAGATGCTGCAATCATCCATGGTTACTAATTCTCAATGACCAAATGTAGTAATGTTAGATACATTTGTATACCAGAAACACATGGACATGAATTTTTTTTAAACTCGATTGAAAACAAATTCCTCGTTTAATTGCATATAGTATTTTAGATTCATTACATAATCCCATACCTAAGCCACGTTTAGATAAATTACAATTTATTATAAAATATGCCAAGAGAGATATACGAAGATTCCCCCTTGGTTGATCAGAGTCTAAATATAGGCACCAAAACAACTTTTCCATCATATCCAAAACATAGCAGAATCAAACAAAAATAATTCCTAATAGCTAGCTTGCCACCTGCGCATCTCCGGAAGCTTAATCGTCTAAAGGAGAACCTAAAAACCTTAACTCTCAAACTACTCAAAAATAATTAAGCTCCCGAGAGTTTAAGACGAAAACATAAACTTTGAGTCTGACAAATGGTCAGTGTGAATAATAACCTACCATCTTGAACTATATAGTTATCTAGTGAGACCACGTCGCTTAGCGAAACGGGTTTTCCCTTATTATTATCTTAACCCAATTTATAATAACCATACACTGTGCACCTACATCCATAACGGTTAAGAGATAATATAATAAAATGTGTCTTGATGATATGAAAACATGCAATATGCTTTGGATTTCCCATCCTTATTCTCCTAACTATTTGTCTCAAGTTATAGCTTCTAGGGTCATTATTAACCTATTAGTTTTTCATAGGCTGACTAATAACCTATTCTAAGCTTTCGGACTATCTATCTGGTTACATAGTTTTCATGAAATCACTAGGAACGTATTAGAATCTACCAATACCATCATGGAATCATAGTTTTCATGGGTCACTATGAACCTATTGGATTTTCCAGTAACACCTCTCATGTCATTTTTTATGGGATCACTATGAACCTATTGATCTCTTTCAATAAATTATTCCAAACATAATTTTTATGGAATCACTGAGAACCTATTAGCCCCTACATGTTAAACTAAAAATTAGGTCAACATCTTTGATTGAGTATTAAAACACCATCCTTATTTATCAAGGCAAATAAGATAGACAAAAGCAATAGTAAATCATAGAAAAAACGTAAATGAACAAGAGATTTTTATAGTGGTTCGGCTATTAATGAAGCCTCCATCCACTTTATAACTATAGTTATTGAATTGACTGTTGATTACAAGTACAAATTGCTTACAATTCTAACAATTTGAATAAAGAGAGATCAGACCACTATTGAGGGAGACAAAAAGAAGATCTCAATTGTCCTCTGGTAGCCATTGTAAAGGGGAAGAAAGTTAAAGAATCTTCGTAATAGAGTTGCTTTAGTGATTAGAACAACTAGCTCCTTTTTAGTTGAAGATAGGATGGTACTTACAGAATTTTAAGAGTATTTGGATCGAAGTCATTGAACCAGAAGCCCACAATTGTCCATAGGAAGAAGCTCCAAAAGGTTGATTGGATTCTAAGCTAACTTTTTGGATCGGCATCGATACAATTGGATCAGATCGGCAACGATCCAAAGAGCTATGCAATTTTTACACGTCTTAATTCCTATTGCCTTTATTTCTTGCTTATGAGGCACTGGGTGTAATTTTATCACTTGTTGGCTTGTTTTGATGATGATTCGCTAATGAGTTTGAATGAACTTTAGTTTGAGTTCATAATTGCTTACTTCTCGATTTTCGATGCTTGGATTGTTATGAAACTTGGTAGATGGACCTAGTAGAAGTACTTAAACACAATGCAAGTGGTTTAGAGGAGTTTGGGGCCAAGCATTTGGATCGGTATCGATCCACTTAGATCGGTACCGATCTGTTTGGATTGGATCGGTGTTGTTCATAGTGTTTGCTTATTTTTGGGTCAAACTTCCTTGGCTCCTTTGTCTCATATTTTTAGGTCTTCTGGCCAAGTTTCAAGTCGTACCGGTTTAGTTTGAATGTTCTAACTCATTCTTACTTCTACCGGGTTAAAAACCTGGTCAACATTTGCCCTTTAAAGCATGCTTTCGTTTGAAACAAAGCGTGCTTTGGAATTTCCTATCTTTCGGCTTCTGTTTTATGGAGCTTTACTGACCGCGTCTTGTTTTCTTTAGCAACTGCCAATGACGTTTCGGCTAACTATCTAGTCTTTTAGTGGGAATCTTCATTAGTCACAATTACAGAATGATCTTGACTCAATAACTTCCAGGGTGAATACGAACAAAAAATTAGGCAAATGGGAGAAATTTTTTGTCATTTAGGGTTAATATATTGAATCTCCTTTATATATATATAAAAGTGGGATCGGATCTCCCATTTCCTCACTCTACATTTTCGAGCTGAACCATCTAGCTACAAACCTACTCTGCCGATCCGTCTCCTGACGCCACTAAAACGCCGCTGTCGGCAATCTTCCCCTCTAGCGCCACTAACCACTGCCTTTGGAAGCTCTTGCCATCGTTCTTTTGTAGTGATTTCACCTACCCCAAGTCATTGCTGTTCCATTTGTCGTCGACCTAAAGCATTGTGATTTGAGTTGTATTGAATCGAAGACCTTATCATTACGCTTCTCAACCACGAAGGTGAAGGTTGGTTAAGTGAGTTTTGGCACAGTATCATGTTATTGATTGGTTAGGTTATGTTAGCGATGATCATAGTGGAAGATCATGGCTATTTGTGATTTTGGAGAAGAAGATAGTAAATCGAGTCTTAAGTTCTTCATGGAGTGATGCCAAGGTCTTGCTTCGGTAACCGATATGTATTTCTATCTTCATCCTTAGAATAAGATTTAGCTTACATCGAGTTTCACGGTCAATTCCAGCATGACATATCGCATATTGTGGATTGATTTTAGTTCTTATAGGAGGTGATAATAACTTAGGATAGCGTATTGAGTGCAACTTAAGTTGTTATCATATTTTAGGAAACTAAAATCGAATTATGCTGATAATATTTTCTAATTCGGATACATTAATCTACAGTTGTTTTATTTAGACTGGACTTGTCATCGCAGAGTCGATGCACCTGGAATGGAAAGAGCTGTTCGTGTTACATAGTCTAATCGATGATTGATACACATCGATCATCTCCTTAATTCCAAGTATCAGCCATGTTAAGGATTTATACTTTAGAAATTATGTGCATCTGACTTTCTTGAACACAGGCTATCTTATATAAAATGACGCGTAAACCTCCCACCACAAGTCAATCAAAGCGAGTTCACCTGCTTTCGAAGCGGAGTCCTCGTCGATCTTGGCAGGACCTGTTACCTCTATGATTTTAGGACAATATGGCTGCCTAATTCCAGTTGGCCCCATCATTTATTGCACTCCCACCATCTTCAAGGGTCTGTTGGCCTCCTCGATTCTTGCACATAGGGCTTTGAAAAAAATTTGCTCGTAATAGGGAACTTCGGAGGATGATGTACTTATGCCATAAGGGGTCAATTTTCTCATCGACGCCTTTTGGATACGTGGCCTACTATCGCTACATCTGTGTGAACGGTGCGGTGCCCCCATTTAATCATTTTATGATAGTGACTCTTCAAAATATGGGGCTGGCCCTATTTAGGATTCTTTCGAATGGCTGTGCCATGCTGACTTATCTATATGTTGTGGTCGTGTGAATGCTCAGTCGCACTACGAACTTCGTCGAGCTGCAGTATCTTCTACTATTTAAAAAGAGGTAGGCCAACCCATCTCTTATCTACATTGAGGTACAAAGCGGTCGGGAGCTCATACACGATCTCCATAGCAAAGTCCCCACATTCAAAAATCAATTTTTCTGTATCAAGTGTCCTAATTGGTTCACGCGTCTATGACCACTGGGGGTTAGTTTCTCTCACTGGGCATAAAATTTCCTTTAACTACTAAAGATTCGTCTGAGCAATCATCTATTATTTTATAGCCCTCCCGAGAATTAGTAAGGATCCAACACTCATGTCTGTTCTCAATGCCCTTAATGTGGTCGATGCCCGAGAGCACACAATCAAATTTCTGCTTACCGACGAGAAACTTCGCCGATGTAGGCTCTTGAATCGTGAGAGATCAGTCAGGTTTGTTAGTGCCCCTTTTTGCTCCAAATCTCGGGCTCATTTAGTTTCTACCTCCTTCGATTATGACGAAGATGACAATGACAAAGAGAAATATAGCGACTCGTCTGGCGAGTCAGCAGAAACTTTTGAGAAAACTCAAATCCAATTTGAGACTGTCAGTCCACCCAAGATGAATCCGATCCCGGAGGAGAAGGAAAAGGAGTTGGTTCATCGGGAAGGCAAAGCTCCAGTAATTGTGGGAAAGGAGAAAGAAGGGACCGATGAGTGACTCCCTTTAATCGACGAGGAAGCATACTTGGATATAGTTATCGATAAAGGCGATGTCGGTTTGGGTGATAAGTCCCCGACGTTGAGTCCCAGACACACTCCATCGCCTCCTCCAAAAGAACACTTTAAAGAATTCCATGTTAAAAATGAACCTGCTCCTAGTTATTCGCCGGGAGATGTCGAATTTAACTTCGAAGATGCTAGTGGCATCTATATGGATGTGAAATACCTGATGGGTGATTCTACTTCGGAAGGGTTGCCTTCTCATCCTTCCCGAATTGTTCCCACCGAAATGAATAGCCATACATTAATTGCCGATCGATCTAATTTATGTTATTCTGCTGGGGTCGTTAAACTGTAGCATACACTTCACCAAGACCGTGCGTTTCATCATTATTCATCTAGAATTTTTATCCATCAAACCTCTTTACTCTTGAAATCATTTTTTATTTGCCGTAAGGAATTATGTCTCGGGGCTTCAATAATAAACTTAACTAAGCGCTCGAGTCTCAACATTCGCAAAGACATTCGTCCCTATTTTACTCCTCCTTTGAAACCAATGAAGATAGATGGAGGAGAAAAGATAAAGAGGCTAAGGAGCGTCGATGGACTGGGAAGGATCAAGACCACGACAAAGGGAGCGACCAATAAAAAAGGAAAAGCCTGATTGAGCGGAGAGATCCATCTAAAAAGTTAAAGAAAGATCAAGAATGTCTTCTTGGTTCCACTTCCGGGGCCATGACCACCTCCACTCATACTACTACTGCTCCTCTTCTAATTTCAAGGCGAGCTCCTTACATTCTCCCTACCGGTCCCCCTCTTCTGCAGGCTGCATTCCCCCACATATTCTTAAGGGTGGTTGTTTTTGACAAGCCTAATCTAAAGAGGATCCATGCAAAATCTTACTCACCCCATCTTCAGACGATCCAAAGTGGTTTAGAGTAGGCCGAAGGATAGGAGAAACTGTGCATGCAACTTTCTACCATCAACCGAAATAATTGCCAGGATATCTTCTCATTTGAGTCTAAAAAAGATGAATTTGAGAAGTAGCTTGCAGACCGTGATTCTAAAATTGAAAAGTTGAAGAAGAAGAGAGATGAGGCCTTGAAAAGGGAAAGTAAGAGTGCTTCTTTATTCGAGGAGCTACAGTAAGCGATTGAACGAGCTGCTCTCGTATTCAGGAACGAGATAAATAGTGTCACGCCGATGAGGCGGCTTTGAAAGAGAAGTTAACGGTAAGTGAGGCGACGATCGAGGCGGAGAAGGGAGTCGTAATCGAACAATCTCAAGAAATTTCCTCTCTACATGCTCAAATTTTGGCTTTGGAAGCTGAGAAAATCAACTAGCCATAGAGAAGGCTAGTATGGAAATAAGCTTTTCGAAGGTCTAAGATACTTTTACAAGAAAAATGGAAGGCTTGGACGCCACAATTTTCGATTTCTATGTTAACTCTGTGCTTTAACAAGGTAGTCTCAGTTATTGGGCCCAACATTCCCTACATGCTTGTGATGGTTTGGGGGGAAATTTTGGCATGATTCGATGACATAGGTGGCGAGTATTCCAAGGAGGAGCTGGTTCAGGCCTACCTAAATGATGAATCCCACTAAGCTCTGATGAAAGACCGGAATCTCTTAAAGCTGTAGAGGGAGCATGAATCCACCGTTATCACGACCACCACCGAGACTGCCACCGAACACTTTCCTTCTGGACCTGGTGAGCCATCGTCGTATTTCCATACCTACGAGGGGGCTGTTGCCACTTCTCTCATGATCCTGCAGCCATCGAAGGAAAGCAACGGCGAAGGCTTCGAAAACATTGCCCACAACCAAAACCTCACTGTACGTAAATTTCTCCTCTTTCCCATGCTTGAAGATTTTCAATTCACGCCTGATGAAATTACTAAGATAAACTCCCTTTATTCTGATATTGTAGATCAAACTCTCCTCCTGTTCGATTACCTTCTCATCACGACGCTGGATTTGCTGCTATTTTAATAGAATCCACCGCTTTCTCTACTTCTGGCTCGCAGCCTGGTCTGCATTCTAAGCAAATTGAGGCTCTGCATGGTTTGGATAATCCCTCTATTTCTCAAGAGGAGAGCTTGGCAGCTGCTAGTGCGCAAGAGTAGGTAGACTAAGGTAGCCAACTAAAGAAAGCAGAGATGGAGCAGGCGAAGACTGAGGAATAGATGATTGCGGTGAAAAAGGAGAAGGTTGAAGCATAGAGGAAGTCATCTAAGAGCTCTCATCGACCTCGCAACCATAAGTGGAAAGGAGGTTCCACCAGTGGTCACGCTTTAGAGGGTGAGGGTGCTCCGGGCAAGGATAGGCTAAAGGAACTATAGATTAGAGGCGAGAAAGGAGACCGTGGCAGTGGTGAGCAGACATCCTGATTTGACACGTCCTCCTCTTATTGTTTTGTTTATGATTACATTTTGTACAAGTATAGAGTCTAAGTTTATTATTCTTTTTGTTGTTATCATAGCGAAACTTTTTATTTTCTTCTTGTTGGCCGATATTGTGTGGGTACAGCTCTCACATTTTGACTTTGCATAGAAAATGTTATAAGTAATATAATGTTGACATTTTGATTGTAACTTTATCTATCTACTTTTCTGTGTTTCATACTCTTATGCCAACTGTGTTTTTTGCTATTTTATTTTATCCAATTCTATAATTACAACCAAAATTCTTTGTTTAGAGTAACAAAACTATGAAGTACTTGGTTTTTGAGTATCATCGTGTGTGCCCCCAGTTCATGGGGCTGTTTGCTTCAAACGCTTGACGAATGGCAGTTGATCAAAATGACTTTTTGGTTGTCTGTAACTGGACTGGTTTTATGGTTCCCATATTTGGAAACTGTGATTTGGGCACCTCAATTCCAAAAATATTATTAGTCGATAATCAAAATTTTCTACCGATTTGTAGCCATTTAACATTGCTAGATCATACTCATTACTCTTGATAGTGAGAGTGGATTGATTCTTACTAGTCCTGCAATAGACGAGCTTCCCTGCATTATCGAGACAATACCGATACTTAAGAATATGCACAGCTTATGGGACACGTGGCTTTTAGGAGTGTGTGCGGCTTATGGGATGCATGACTTTTGGGATCGATATTACCCGTCGATCCAGAATAGTTTGGAACTTCTCAATGCTACCAATCTTCGAGCGACATAGGGGAGTTCATGCTTTCACAACTCAAGAAGTAATGTGTGGCTTATAGAGGTGTGTAGCTTTGATTATTGTGCTTTCTTAGATGTGATTCAACAATCCAAGAAGCGATGCACGGCTTACGAAAATGCATGGCTTAATTTGGGCCCACCCGACGTTGTCGCGGCAACATTGGTTTTTAGAAGGCTAGGATCGGGTTCCAACAGTTTGAGTCAATTTTCTTCCGTTGACTCGATGAGCAGGTGAGACATACTTGAGCGTGGTTTTACTATCTCAAGATGTGATCGGATGGTTTTGAGCCGATTTGACCTCGTCGGCTCAGTTGATTACTTTTTATGAATATAGTTTTATTGGTTCAGAAAGCAAAGCAATTTTATTAAGAGAAGTTGGGAAAGTTATGCCTATTTACAATACCCCCGGTATTTCGGGATGACTTATTTGCTGAAAAATAAGAAGTGCATAAGTTAGTTTCTGGCAAAGTAATGACATATCTATTTGTTGTTCCACGCTCGGGGAATTTGGATTCCATTGATAGTTGTCACTTTGAATGTTTCATCCCCTAGCTTTTGATCGATCATATACGACCCTTCCTAGTTTTTTCCAGACATTCCCGGTATAGGATTCACCCGTTTGAGGACATGGTCTCCCACTTCGAAGGTTCGGTTGTGACCTCTGGAGTTGAAGTACCATGCGACCCTTTCTGGTGGGCGGTTGTTCTCAATTCAGCTTCTTCACTCTTTTCATCAATCATGTCAAGTGCCTCGAGCTAGAGCTTGGCGTTTTTCCTTTGGTTAAAGTTTCTTCTTCGATGAAAGTGGACTTCTAGTTCTACTAGGATCATTTCTTCTAAACCATATGCTAGGGAGAAAGGAGAGTGCTGGCTGCAGATTTGTGTGTGGTCCTTTAAGCCCATAGTGCAAGTGGAAGTTCATCAACCTAATTTCTTTTTTCTTAGTTAGCCTCTTTTTGATGATGGATTTGATGATTTTGTTCATTGCTTCCACCTACCCATTTGCCTATGGATTTACGATAGCGGAAAATCTTTTCTCGATTGGAAGCATTTGCGAAAGTCCTTGAACTCAAGGCTTTCGAATTGAGTCTTATTATCCATGATGATTTTCTATGGCACCCAAAACCTGCAAATAATGTTTTTAGTGATAAAATTAATAACTTTCTTTGTGGTTATAGTGGCTAGCGGTTCTGTTTTGGCCTATTTGGTGAAATAGTCGACAAAAACTATATCATATTTAGCCCTTCCTTTAGCTATTTATATTACGCCAATCAGATCGATTCCCCATATTATGGACGACCATGGGCTGACCATCTAAGTTAGCTCTATTGAAGGAGTTCTTTTGATCCGTTGAATCTTTAGCATCGGTCACACTGTTTGGTGTAATCTGCTACATCACGGTTTACCATTGGCCAGAAACACCCATACTAGAGAATTTTCTTTGCAAGGGTTTACCTCCCGGTATGGTCTCTACAGTCACCTTTGTGAACTTCTTTCTTTTAGGATTCTTCGAGCTTCGTCATTGGTCACACATTTGAGCAAGAGGGTAGAGAATCCCCTTTGGTAGAGTATCCCATCCTGCGTTATGAACCGTGGTGCCTTTCGAAGAAGCTTCTTTCGCTGATTCCTATCTACGAGGAAGGCTCCTGTGAGTAGGTAGTCTTTAATGGGTGCCATCCTTATTTCTGGTTCTTCGGTTGTTTCAAAAATCCAATCTACTTCTGTCTCGCTTATGCCTGGAGTAGTCAAAGTTTCAATTGGGACAAACCCCAATGATTAAGCTTCCCTGATACTGGCAAGTTTGGCTATGTAATCCGCCTTCGTGTTCTGCACTCTTGAGATGTGAGTAATAGCGTAATCCTCGATGTCGTTCAGCAGCTCCTATACTTTAGATAGGTATGGGGCGAGGTTCTAACCTCGAGCCTGATAATCGCGTTTTACTTGACAAACGGCTAGTTGGGAGTCGCTATAGATGTGAACAGATTTTATCCCGAGTTCTCTCACAACTTTTTGTCCCGCTATTAATGCTTCGTACTCCACTTCATTATCTGTTGCATGGAATTCCAAGCATAGGGCATAGCAAAGTGATCGTCCTTTATGGGTTTCAAGCATTACCCTTGCTCCTAAGCAAGAATTGTTGGATGCACCATCGACGAACAGCTTCTAGAGTGTTTCTACCTCTGGAGTAATTTCTTCTTCATTATCCTTTATAGTAAACTCGGCAATGAAATCTGCTATAGCTTGCCCATTAATCGCCCTTCGAGGATGATACATGATTTCAGATTAGCTTAAATCGATGTTCCATTTGATAAGTCATCCAGAAGTCTTGGGTCGATACAGTACTTGCTTCAACGGTTGATCCATTAAGACTTTGATCAGGTGTGCTTGGAAGTATGGTCGTAATTTTCTGGATGTGATCAGCATGTAATATGCTAATTTTTCCAGTTTTGGAACGTTCTTCTTGGCTCCAGTGAACCGCTTATTGATGTAGTATACGGATCGCTAGATCCTTGCTTCTTCACATACAAGAGCGGCACTTAATCTTATAGGTGAGATGAAAAAGTAGATGAACAAGTCCTCTCCGTCTATTGGCTTTGATAAGAATGGCGGGGTTTCCGTACGTCGCAGTAGTTCTTCGAATGCTTTTTGACATGCCTGATTCCATTTGAAATTTTACTTTCCTTTCTTTAGTACATCAAAGAATGGTATGCATTTGTCAGTGGCTTTTGTAATGATCCGACTTAGTTCTGCGACTTTCCATTTTAGGCTCTGTAACTCCTTTTTGTTCCTTAGGGCCTTAACCTCTCGGAGAGCAGTAATTTTCTTTGGATTTGCCTCGATTCCGCTGGTGCTTATGATGAACCTTAAGAACTTTCCCAAGACCACTCCGAAGTGGGACTTAAAGGGATTTAATTTCATTCCACATTTGTGGAGTATCTCGAACATGTCGGCAAAATTGTCCAAGTAATTTGCAGCTAAACGCGACTTAACTAATATGTCATCCACATATACTTCCATCATCTTCCTAATCTGACGCACAAACATGGCGTTTACCAATCGTTGGTAAGTTTCCCCAACATGCGTTAGGCCAACCGGCATTACTTTGTAGTAATACAATCCTAGGTCAGTAATAAAACTGGTATTCTCTTAGTTCATCTCGTGCATCATGATCTAGTTATACCCAAAGTACGCATCTATAAATGGTAGTAGTTCATATCCAACCGTCCCATCTACAAGCTGGTCAATTCTGGGCAAAGGAAAACAGTCTTTTAGGCAGGCTTTGTTTGATTCTGAGTAGTTGATAAAAGTTCGCCATTCCCCATTGGACTCCTCTTGACCAATACCGGGTTAGATACCCATTCGAGGTTGGTTACATCAGGGATAAAACCATTGGCCATCAGCTTGTCTACTTCTTCCCTCAGCACCTTGGATCGTTCGGGGCCCAGGCTGCGCCTCTTCTGCTTTACTAATGTATACATGGGATCAATGTTGAGTGTGTGGCGTGCAATTTTCGATGATACGCCACACATATCAGAATGTGTCCAAGCGAACACATCCAAGTTGACATAAAGAAATTTAGTGAGTTCCAATCGCATCTTGTTTCCAAGGTGCGATCCAATTTTCAAGATCCGCGTCTGGTCATCCATGTCGACTAGGACAACACCGTCAATTCTGTCGGTGCTACACGACCCTCCCCTGAACTCTTCTTTCGAGGGCCCAAAGCCTTGTCGAATCGGCTATGGTCCCCAAGCTAGGGGTGGCGCTATAGCTGTTATTCGACAGGTTCACGAATTTGGAGAGTCCTCCCCACATTCTTCCTCTTTTCCTTCCTTTTAGATTCTCACAATTCTATGATATACCATTCACTGGCATCACATTGATCTCCTTTGATCACTACAATTCCATTCATCATTGGAAATTTCATGGTAAGGCACCACAACACTAAAATGATTCTGAAATTCGCCAGTGCGAGCCATTCCAAGAAGGCATTGTATGTAGAAGTTTCATTTACGCTCATGAATGTTTGGATGAGGGTGACTATGGGATCGAGAGTTGGAGCTTCTACTCCCTCAATGTCTTGATTTCTAAATCCTATGTCATTGTTCAGAGTTCTCTACATCTTATTGGGGCTTCCGTCTTCGACTGCAAGGCATGCGCCTTTCAGAACATGCCTCAATGAGCTCGCATAGAACTCCATTTCTCCCTAACTTTTCTATGCAGGATGGGGCCCTCCAGATATTGTTCCAATGATGAGTCTCTGGTCTATTCGCTTAGATCCCTAATTATTGGTTCCAGCCTGATTTCATCAATCTCTACGAGCTTAGGGAGTCGCTGAATGGTCAGGATTTTGTGATTTTCTCACAAAATGCTTTTGTTGTTCAATTGCTTCCTTTTTAGGAGGTTTCTTATACTCCTCTATCCCTTGTGTTGCAAGACAGATGTTTTTTGGAGTATCATTAAGTAGGGTACAATCTTCGGGCCTGAAGCCTTTAAGCTGCTTATTACTTCCATTATGTTTGTTGTAAGTTAGCAGATTTCCTTTCTAGTTCTTGTGCCTCTTCCAACCTTAAGTATTGGCTCACCTTTCGGTTGAAGTTCTTACTAGTAGTTGATTGTTCCATTTTGATCCACTTTCCAAATTCAGTATCATGATGGATAGCGTAGACCAGAGCCATGAAAGCCATATCTTTATTCGGGTTGCTTACTTCAATTACTGCAGTGTTAAACCGATTCAAGAAGGATTTCAGAGACTCGTTCCATTCCTAGACAAACTGGACAAGGGCATCACATTTTAGGCTGCACCGTGTGAAGTTTGAATTGATCAAGGAACCTTATTGCTAATTGATAGAAATTGAAGATGGATCTTGGCGGAGGCCTAGTGAACCACATGGAAGCAATTCCCTTTAGGAAAATTAGAAAACAACTACATTGAACAGCATCCGAAGCATTCGCTCCATCCATGTACCCACTGTACTTATACTAGTGGGGATTTGGGTCTCTCATTCCATCATAAGATGAAATAGTTAACATAGTGAACTTCTCAGGATATCTCTCATTCAAAATCTCATTAGAGAAAGGAGTCCGACTTGGAGCAGATCCCCATTCATCATCCCTTCTATCTTTACTCTCATTCATCGGTTGCTTTACCATGTCCACAATATACGCCTCAAATGTCCAATAATTCGGGGTTCGGCTGTCAGTAACTACACCGAATGTCTGGCTTCGCAAACGATCTCGGTAAGCGGGTTGAAGCCTAGGCTCTCCTATCTTTGGGAGAGCCACTCCCTCAAGGTTCCGTCGGCTTGCGGTTGGCCTTACTAGGGCAGTCTAGATCTCCTTGGCGTTATCGAATGCATTGGTATTTCCTTCCAACTTGTGTTGTCAAGTTGCTCGCCATCTTTTGAAACAGAGAGGTCCATGACTATATCTTACCGTGGGGTCTTCGCCCCTACATTTAAGTTCATAGTTGGTTGTCCCACGATTGGCGGAGTGCTTGTGTTTCCTTCTGCATCGATTCTCACGGTTCCACCTATCACTACTTTCTACAACTACTTCTCGTTCCTTCTGTTTAGGCTAGAAATAGAAGAATTTTCTTATTCCACGGCAGTCGTGGGCTCCATCATAGTTCTTGGAGCAGCATGAGTCTATAGGGTCAATAGGACATTCAGTTTGTCCATTAGAGACCTTTGGCTATTTTCCATTTTCTGATTGATTTCGTCAATCATTTTATTAAATTCATCTCTAGTCATGACTTCATGCTGAATGGAGGATCCTGGAATTTGATTGTTGGAGTTAGCTCCTAGCTGCAGATTGTTGAGAATGTTGCCTTCAATTTGTTGTGGGTTTGTTTCTTCTCCAACAGTGGTAGCTCCTATGGATCTTTCGAAAGTCGTTCTCTTTCTTCCTGGTGCCATTGGTTCTCAGCAGCAAATCTTCTGAACAGCAATTAATGATCTAACTTCTGAACCTATTTGATATAAAGTATATAGCTAGATCTAAGTCTTGAGTTGGCTTCTCGGTGAAAGCACAAAATTGTTAACCCAAAAAATGGCTCAACACCCTGGATTGAGTAAGAAAGTACCAGCCTTGTTTATCAAGGCAAATAATATAGAAAAAAGCAGTAGTAAATCGCATAAAAATGTAAATGAACAAGAGATTTTTATAGCAGTTCGACTATTAACGTAGCCTACGTCCACTTTATAACTTTAATTATTGAATTAACTGTTGATCACAATACAAATTGATTGCAATTCTAACAATTTGAAAGAGAGATCCGATCACCATTGATGAAAGGATCTTAATTGTCCCTTGGCAGCGATTGTGAGGGAGAAGAAAGTTGAATCTTTGTAACAGAGTTGCTTTAGTGACTAGAACAGCCAACCCCTTTTCTGTTGAAGGTAGGATGGTATTTATAAAAATTTGAGAACACATGGATCAGAGTCATTGCACTAGAAGCTCACAATTATCTATAGGAAGAAGCACTAAAAGTTTGATGAGATTCTAAGCTAACTTTTAGGATCAGCATCAATCCAATTGGATCGGATCGGTACCGATCCGAAGAGTTGTGCAGTTTTTGCACATCTTCTTTCCTATTGGCTTTATTTCTTGCTTATGAGGCTCTCGAAGTAATTTTATCACTTCTTTATTTGTTTTGATGATGATTCACTAATGAGTTTGACTAAACTTTAGTTTGAGTCAGATAAGTGCTTACTTCCTTATTCTTAATGCTTGGAATGTTACGAAACTTGGTAGATGGAACTAATCGAAGTAATTAAACATAATGAAAGTGGTTTGGAGGAGTTTGGGACCAAACATTTGGATCGATACTGATCCAATTGAATCGGATCGGTACTGATCCAAAGTGTTTTCTTATTTTTGGGCAAACTTCCTTAGCTCCTTTGTCACATGTTTTTAGGTCTTCCGACTAAGTTTCAAGTCGTTCGGGCTTGGTTTGAATGTTATAACTCCTTGTTACCTCTATCGGATAGAAAAACCCAATTAACACTGCCAATAACAATCTCCATACATAGTTCTAATGGGCTTACTAAGAACCTATCTAAACCAACAATCCTTCGATCAGTTTTTTGGCATGCTATATTATGGTCTATCTAACCTCCTAGATGCAATTTTACTCACGCAGAAGTTTACTCAATGTATATTCACTACTGGGTCAACCAAGCTGGTTATTCTGCGCTTAACATCCCAAAATGCGGTTATGGGTTAATTACGAAGTGAATATGTTTAAGCATTATTAATAACTAATCAAATAATTTAACAATACAAGCATCCATGGTTAAATTCCATGTGATCATCTTTCTAATGAAACATGGTTAATACCCTTAACCCAATATCTTTATCAAGGAAAACTTCCTTTGAAAACAAAGTCAAATGCCATTTCCAAATTCTTTCATATTACCATGGATTTTACCATTAAAAATGAGATTGGGTTTCTTATTTGAAAACTAAGGCTTTCGAAGAGATCCTTTGGATCATTGTGACATCATGAGTTACCCTCCGTCACTCTCCTTTCGAAAGCATTACTTAAAATCTTAGTCATTCTCTTTCGTAACCATTAAAAACATACCTTTTGCAAGCATTGAAACCTTCCTTATGAAAAACTTAAAGGTATACCATTTGAAAGCTTAATACATACCTTTCGAAGGCATTTAGTTTAAGTAGAATTTATGGAAGCATAGCTTCGAAACCATTTGAAAGTATCTCTTTTGAAATCAATGATTTTAACATTAAATATAACTACTAGGTTAAAGAGAACAAAAGCGAAAGTATCCCTTTTGAAAGCACTAATTTCATGTAAAATAGTTAGGGAAAAGGACAGCTTCAAAACCAACCTTTCGAAACCATTACCTCCGAAACCAATGATAAAAGCGGCTTAAAGGACCCTTTCGAAGGCATTGGGAAGGTGGCTTCGGTATTAATAAAACGAAAGTCTTCCTTTCAAACTCATTGGTATAAGGTTATAAAGAAAAGCGGCCTTTAACCGATCCGAAAGGTATGAATGCGACAGCTAGGAATCAAATGAGTTCAAATGCGACAACTTTTTTGAAAGCTACTTTGAAACAAAGGCAAGTTGGACTGATTTGAAAGCTTATAAAAATGGCTTCAACCCGTTCGAAAGCATGCTTTCGACATAATCCCTTCCGCCTTTCTCTAATTTACTACGTATGAATGGCTTAATATCATGTGCATTAGTTTCGAATGGGTATGAAAGGTCATTGGCGAAAGTATGGTGACGGAAGCAAGAAAGTGGCAGCGACGAAGTTGTAATTAAAAAAAAAACTGATTTTTATGTCTTTCTAAGTAATCTCTATTTACCTAACTTGCCTAATTTGTTAAAATATTATTAGTTGCCAATTCTTTGTCAAAAATTCTTCTTTAAAAGGTCGTGATTTCATTAATTAACAAATCAAATCATTTTAACAAATAAGCCCTTCCCCTTAACAAAACATCTAAATCCTCTATCTTGAATAATTTAATAACCATAGAAAATTCTTAGGGAAAATCCCCAAAAATCACAATTATTCATTTTTGATATGTTCTCAAACATATATAAATTTAGGGCCCGAAATCGATACTTGATTGCCTTAAATAGTTTATACCCAAATTTATCTGTTTTTTCCATTCAAAATTAATAATAAATTACCAGTAGCTTGGAATATTAGGAAAATCTAAATCCATCTCCAAAATAATATTATACATAACATATTCGAATATCATGGTATTTAAAAATCAGTTTGCATTATTTTAACCTAAAATCGAATTATATCAAGCTACAGAAATCCTTGTTTAAATTATAACATGGCATATAAATCAAAGCATATCATCATTCATCCATCAAAACGGTTTTAAACCCTAAACCCGAAAATAAACGTTCAGAAAGACTTATATGAGATGGTTTAGATCATTATTTACCTTGTTTGGATAAGGAACTTGAGATTTATTCTTTCTATCTTCCTAGCTTGAATCTCAACTTCTAATTAGATATTTGAGCTTCTATTCTCCTAGGGCTATGGCCTGTCTTGTTTCTCCTTTATTTATGCTTTTGATTTACGAAAATGTAAATGAGAATAAGGTAAGGGGTTTTGGGGTTATGGTATACGACTATTCCCTTTTACCCTTGGCTTATTCTCTTAAATCTCTAATTTGTAATCACACATATATTCATTTAGTTAAAGCAAGATCCTAATTAGTTCTCAAATCTCAATTCCCTTATCACTCTAGTCTCTACATATTCTTTTTAATATATCTCATTAAATCTTCTGAATAATGCTATTTAAAATTAGAGGTGTTACACTTAGGCAGCATATGTCGATGGAGTTTAAAACATCATATGACTTTAAGATACTATACAACCCCAGGCATGTACTTTTGAAACACAACCATCCCTTCTTTCTCAACCATCCCCTCTGGTCAAGACTAGAATCCTTCAGGTCATCAGTCTCGATTCCAGCCTTTAGCCTTCTAATCTTCTCAGCTAACACTAGGTCATTCTTCTACTTAGATGCAATCCTTTCGATCAAAACTGGTCGAACTTCCGGGAAGGATAACATGGCAGTGCTCTGACTGGATCTAGTCGTCGATCTTAATTGCACATTACAAGCAGTCAAAGCCTCTTGATGTGCACTTAAATGTGCATATTTTTACCACCATATTTAAACTATTTAAGGTAAATAAATGATCACATCGGGTATTTTAACTTGTTTAAACCAAATTCAAATTATTTTCAAATTGTCACATATTTATCTTCATATAGGGGCAAAATGTCATTTTTGTGCATTTATTAATTTGTGAAAATTTACATGGAATTTTCTTTATTGTTTTGTACATATTTTAGTGAATTTTACAAGTGGTTTCATGAAGATATATGCATGCACAAGAATGAAGAGAACAAATAAAAATGGAAATAATTCAAAACCAAGATCATGAAGGACCCCACCTACCCACCTATCTTAATGTACAAATTAGAGGCTAATGCACATGCTAATAGAGTTTAAAGCTTCATGCAAACTTAAATGATGATTATTTGATGTTAATGATTAATTGGCAACCACACTTCCTAGGAGGGTAGTTTGGGCATTCCTCAAAAATGTGAATTAGGGTTTTAAACTTATATAAATACCTCTTATGCTTCATGTAAGCTTCTTCCTCTTAGCTAGTTTTTAGCTTAGAAAAAAGGAAAGCTTCTCTTTTCTTTTCGTGGCCACTTATCCATTTTTTTCATGTAATTTATTTTTTATGCAGCTTTAATACATTGCTCTTTTCTTTTCTTGTTTACTTTCTTTCATGCTAGTAGTGTAGCTTGATTTTAATGTAAGTGGATTAGTTTTATTTCTTGTTCATTTAGCTCTTTTTTCTCTTCTTTTTGTTTCATGTTGCAAGCTATATTTGTTAGTTTGATAACAAATATGAGAGGATAAATTCCTTCAATTTAGGGGTAATGAAGCTCTCTAATTATGTAGCTTCAACATAACTTGTTAATTTTGATCTCTTTTGAGCTTAAATGAATGTTGATGTGATTATTGTTTGTTGAATTTGATAGTCTATGTTATTCATAACAAATAGGTTATGCTTAAACAATCACATACAATAATTATCTCTTCATCTACATATGATGATGATAATGAAGTGAATGTTGAAATTAAAATTTGATGGCCTATATTTATAAACAATAGTTAATAAATCATGCTTATAATAGATTTCATTTTCAACTTGTCATTTTTCATGAGACTTGAATAATGGATTAGAGGCTGTGTTAAAGTTTGATGGCTTATATTGGGCTAATTAATAGCACAAATATGACATACTTATGATAAGCACATCATTTAAATTCACTAATGATAAAAAAGATCTTAATTTCATAATTTGTTGAACTATATGATCTAGAGAGTGGAATTATCTCTAAATTTTCATTCACCTTTCATATTTTTTTTATCTATTTTTCTTTTTCTAGTTTTTGTTAGTTTTCTTACATTTCTGGTTGAATTTACTCTCGACTTCGGTATAATTTGATTGAATAGAGATTTAAAATCAACAATTTCTTACGGATCGACCTGTACTCACTACGTACTACGATAGTACGCCGTGCGCTTGCGGTTATTTTAATTTCAAAATTCGTTCGGCTATTTTCTAACTTGATATACATTTAGCCGTTAGAATAAGTTTTTGGCCCCGTTGCCGTGGAATTGCTTCGATTTAATTTTTCTATTCTTCGAGTTATTTTTCGTTTGATTTTTATTGTATGTATTTTGTGTGTTTGTTTGCCTTCAAAAAAAGGTTTTGTGTTGTGTGTTTATTCTTTGAATCTTGTTGTGTTCTTATTGTTTTTCTTGCATTTGCATTCCTATATATATAAAAAAACATACGCTGTTTAAAAAAAATTAGTTCATTTTCAAACTACAATTTTCAGTTGTTTTAAATTTTTCTTGCTTCAGCGGTACGTTTCATCTCTTTGCAAACTTTCTCTGTGCATTATGCACATTTCAATCACCACTTGTATTCATTTCTGCATTGACTCCTCCTTTGTCACAACTCAAACAAGACTTCACCCTCACTTCCCCTATATTTACTCATTTCTGCAAAATTCTACAAATTTGCCATAGTTCAACTCCACTTCATACACTTGAAGGAACTGGGCCAATCTACGCAGCGGTTTAAACGGTGAATTTCAAAATTTTCGTTTAGAATCTTATTGGGCCTATGAAGTCTAAAGATTATTAGATCCAATCTAAATTTTATTTTTAAATAAAATCCTATTTCATTTAAAATTAATTTGAATTTGAATTTCAAAATTTAAATTTTGAATAAGATAAGCAATATATTATATATATATATATATGGGAGGTGTATAAGTGTATCAAAATACACCTATACGTTTATGGGTGTGTACGTGAATATATAAGTGTCATAGTACGAAAATGTCTGTATTTAGGTATTGGTCTTTACATCGCAACGGACACCTTAGCCCCTTGTGTGTATTCATATTGTCCAGCTTTTAATTTAAAATTATATATAAATAATGTATGTAAGACTAAACTATATATATATAACTTATAAAAACATTAAACGTGTGAACATAAAACATGCAATATAAAATATTATTTATATGTACAGTGAACATTAAAACATGTAAAAGTAAGCATATAAAAGTGATCACGTTATTTTGTTTTCCACTTTAATAGTAATGTACTACAAAACTTATACAACATAAAATAATGTATTGAATAAAACATACTACATGATATAAAATAATGTATTAAAGAGTAATGAACACGTTATTTAATAAAACATGTAGCATGATAAAAATGTGTCAGCGTGACATAAAATGTGTCAGTGAAGGTATGTAATATATATTGTATACAAACGAAGGTAAGCTTTATTAAACATGCAGCAAGTGTTTTTTTTCTATATAAAAAGGAAACATACGTGAACGAAACTCATCACCATTGCAAACAAAATTATTGGCAAATGAAAAGTAATCATGTTAATGATTTCAAAATCTACGGTATATAAATATATGTACATAATATAATTGAAAAAGGACAATATTTGTACACCCAAGATTGTGATAAGCATGTAATTAAGTATGATAAAAAAAAACAAAAACAAAATTGTACCTTTGTATGATGCCAATGATTCGTACGTCAAAACGAGTTATCCTTGAATTGCTATATAATCCAAGCTCCAAGCCACCCTTGCTTGTATTGATTTTGTTTTGATTTTGAGGCACAAAATTTGTTGTTTTCGGTTGTAGATAAGCTAAGACGAAAATAAGCCTTTTATTGGAAGTGAAATACTTTTGTATTGATTTAGTGAAAAGAATTCTACTTGAATTGCGTGTAGCACTCTCTTTATATAGATGTGGTAACCTATAAATATCATGCTGCGCATACTCATTCAAACAAGGCTAAAGGGTCCTTATTGTTTGCTCCTTTTACTTTTTCACATTTTTACCAAATCAAAATCAAACATTTCTTATTAGCTGCTGCAGAAAACTACTTTTGGACATTTTGGGCTTCACAAGCCTAAAGTCCAATATTTATACAACTGGATAAAAAATCGTTCCAATATCGTATATATTGGTAAGATCGTATATATAACTTTTATATATACGTATCCGATTAATTTCAGTGCCTTATAAATCAAATAAAAATCTAATAATTAATATTTCATAAATATTAATTAATATAATTATTTTTATAACAATTATAAAATAATTAATTGAGTGGTTTTTCGAAGTATCATCGTGTCAGTTGTACGACTCAAAGGTGTAAATTCAGTCAGCGATTAATATCGAACAATTCGAATATTAATGTTCACACGTCACTAATGCTAGTGGTGTGACAGTTTGGCCGAATTTATCGCTTACTCATATTTTGGTAAAATCCAATTTTAAGCGGTACCCTGTAGTAACGATTATTTACACTGGTTCTCTTCATCTTAACTGTACCACTTTAGAACTTATGGAATTTGGTTTTGGTCAAAATTCCAATATCATTCACATTTAACTTAGTTTGTCAAAACACAATGTCCTTGGGTCACTAATAACAATTATTATTAACCGATTTACTCTGGCCAGAGACTTTGACTTTGAGTTGATCATAGTTGACCATGATACTAATCTCATGTAACTGAGGAGACGAATTCTCTATTGGATAGTGTTTCACTTCAAATATTTTAACTTAAACCCAACTATTGTCATTCAATGATCATAATACCATGATTTAACTATAATCAAAGCGGAGTCTCCATATTGAAGTTCAACAGTATTCTCAAGTCCAAAGAACTGTATAATATCGTCAAATCGAGATTCTCTGTTTGACCTTAGTTACACTAACCACCAGAAAACTCTCAAGTGAGTCATTCCATAGTTATCCAATAACTATCAGTACGCAACCCCTTGATGCCCTCAGCAGCAATGAGAAAACACTGCCCAACATTTGGAGAGCGTTACGTACTCTTGTCTCAACAGATGTATCGATATCTTTTCTCGATACATCTTGACTAGGAATATTTAAAATAATATGTTATTTTAATGTGATAAATTTCTCATGATTACAACACATTGTAATTACTATCACTTGACATAACATTTAAGGATTTTCTATTGAATATACTTAAATTATTTAACTAATTAACATATCACAATATGACAAGTATATAATAGAAATGAAAACACCTTTTATTTTGAACGATATTTAATTATAGAGTTTATAATTTACAATAAATTACAGAATTGCCCCTAGGGCATACCCTAACTCTATCAATCTCCCACTTACACTTGGGGCCAATTATGGAATCTCAATCCCATTCCTTCGATCAGTTTGTAAAGAACTGACTGAGCTAGACCTTTTGTAAATGGATCTGCTATGTTGTCCTTGGTATCTACCCTTTCAATCATGATTTCATTGTTGGCGACAAATTCTTGAATGAGGTGGAACTTTCGCCTAATGTGCTTTGATTTCTTAAGAGCTCTTGGTTCTTTTGCAATTTGCATTGCATCATTGTTATCACATAACAATGTCATTGGATTCTCAACGTTTGGAATCATTCCTAGCTCGGCTAAAAATTTGCGCATCCACACAACTTCTTTTGCTGCTTCATTGAGGGCGATATACTCAGCCTCCATGGTTGAATCAGCCACCGTCTCTTGTTTGGAACTTTTCCAACTTACGGCTCCTCCATTTAATGTGAACACATAACCAGATATAGACTTACTATCGTTGATGTCACTCTGAAAGCTGGAGTCTGTATACCCCTTCATAAGAAGGTCTCCATTTCCATATATTAGGAATAAGTCTTGAGTATTTCTCAAATACTTAAGAATACATTTTACGGCTGTCCAATGTTTCTCACCAGGATTAGACTGAAATCGAATCACACATCCTAATGCATAAGCTACATCTGGTCTAGTACATAGCATAGTGTACATTATGGAATCGATCATAGATGCATACGGAATCCTGTTCATACGCTCTTTCTCCTCATCAGTATGAGGAGCATCCTTTTTAGAAAGGACGATTCTAGATTGCGTTGGAATGTTTCCACGCTTGGAATTCTCCATACTGAACCTTTTCAATACGTTGTCTATGTATAGATATTGGGACAATCCTAGCAACCTTTTGGATCTATCTCTATATATTCTTATGCCGAGTATATAGGCTGCTTCTCCTAAATCTTTCACTGAGAAGTTCTTGGATAACCATGCTTTTACTGACTATAACATCGCTATGTCGTTTCCAATCAGTAGTAAATCATCGACACACAGGGCTAAAAACGTTATTTCCTTTCCTTGTTCTTTCCAATATATACACGCTTCCTCTGTGTTTTGATAGGAACCAAACTATTTGATTACTTTATCAAAACATTTATTCCATCTTCTTGAAGCTTGTTTCAGTCCATAAATAGACTTTAGTAGTTTGCAAGCTTTGCCCGCGCTCCCACTAGACTCGAAACCTTCTGGCTGTGACATATAAACAGTTTCCTCTAAATCACCATTTAGAAAAGCCATCTTTACGTCCATCTGCCATATTTCGTAGTCATAGAACGCGGCAAGTGCAAGCATGACCCGAATGGACTTAAGCATGGCAACGGGTGAAAATGTTTCATCATAATCAACGCCTTGAATTTGACGAAATCCTTTTGCAACTAGCCTTGCTTTATAGGTCTCTACCTTTCCATCTGCATTTAGCTTTTTCTTCAAAATCCATTTGCAGCCAATGGGTTTAATTCCTTCGGGTATGTTGGTCAAAGTCCAAACTTTGTTTTCATACATGGAATCCATCTCGTTTTTCATAGCTTCAAGCCAAAATGCGGATTCTTTAATTCGCAGTGCTTGTTGAAATGAGAGTCGAGTGTCATCTTGCAAGACACAATCCTCAGTCTCACCATCCACAAGGAGATCATAGTATCTCTTTGGTGTGCGAGACTCCCTATTAGACCTTCTAATAGGTTGCGTGTTTTCATATACTAGTGGATTTGATTCTCCTACCGGCTCGGTTTCTACATTAACTTCTTGGATCTCATCCAATTCTACAGCTTCGCTGTTAATTTCTTTTGCAAGAAATTCCTTTTCTAAAAAGACAGCATGTCGAGAAACAATAACTTTTTGTTCCTCTGTATTGTAGAAAATATATCCCAAAGAATTTTTGGGATATCCTATAAGTTTACATAAAACCGATCTTGCCTCGAGCTTATTGAGACCAATGTTCTTAACATAGGCTGGACAACCCCATACCTTCAAATAATTGAAGTGGGGTTTCTTCCCGTGCCACATCTCATATGGTGTCTTAGGTACATATTTGGTAGGCATCAAATTTAGCATATGTGCTGCAGTTTCAAGCGCATATCCCCAGTATGAGAGAGGCAACTCAGCTTTACTCATCATGGAGTGAACCATGTCTAATAAGGTTCGATTCCTTATTTCTGAAACACCATTGTGTTGCGGAGTATAGGGTGGAGTAACCTGAGAGATAAACCTATTGTCCTTTAAGTACTGTTGGAGTTCTTGGCCAACATACTCGCCTCCTCGATCGGATCGAAGAATTTTTATTTTATTGTTCGTCTGATTTTCAACCTCATTTTTGTATTCTTTGAGTTTATCATAGACATCAGATTTATTCTTCATAAGATATATATATATATATATATAAGTCTTGAGAAGTCATCAGTGAAGGTTACAAAGTAAGAAGAGTTATTTTTGGTAACTATAGGCATTGGGCCACATACATCAATATGCACTAGGCCTAAGAGTTCATTAACTCTTTCGGAGCTCCCACCGAATAAGTGCTTGGTCATTTTTCCTTTAAGACACGATTCACAAGTGTCAAATGATTCTGAATCAAGTGACGGGAGGAAACCTTTGGTTTTTAG
Organism: Allium cepa; assembly: GCA_030765085.1. Taxonomy (NCBI): domain Eukaryota; kingdom Viridiplantae; phylum Streptophyta; class Magnoliopsida; order Asparagales; family Amaryllidaceae; genus Allium; species Allium cepa. Next base: position 270,758,114 of record CM060937.1, read on the forward strand.
TTTGTGTAGTCGTTTCTCACTTATATGACCGAGTCTACAATGCCAAAGATAATTTTGATTTATACTGTTATTCGAAGAATTATTCACGGCACATATATAATTTGTATTGACCATATAAATGCCATTATTTAAAATACCATCAAATACTTTATTTCCATCTAACATAACGTTCATAACATTATTTGAACAGTGAAAAACATAAGCAGTCTCAGACAATCTAGACACAGAAATAATCCCACAAATAAATTCTTTTGCATAATAGAAATTATTTAATATCAAAACAAAACCATTAGGCAAAACTAAGTGAAAATCTCCAACTGCCGTTGCATCTGCAAGAGATCCATCAGCAACTTGAAATTCCACTTCTTCTTTTGCCACGTGCCTTTTGTTCCTAAGTCCATGTAACGTGTTACAGATATGAGTTCCAGATCCAGTATCTAAAACCTAAGATATTTTATTGATTGCAAAACTATTTTGAATCGTAAATATACCTGTAGGAGCGGCAGAACTATTTTGTTTCTTCTCTTTAACAATCTTTAAGTACTTCGGACAGTTCCGTTTCCAATGACCTTTCTTGTGACAATGACGACATTCACCCTTGTCAGCAGTAGCAGCTTTCTTACCCTTTTTATTAACTCTCTTTCGCTTCTTCGAACCTTTCGAAGATGATGTCCCACTTTTGACTACAAGTACGATCGACTGATCCTTCGATTGTGACTCGGCAGACCTCAACATATTGAGGAGCTCCACAAGACCCACATTCATGTTGTTCATATTATAGTTTAGTATGAACTGTTAATACTGAGGTGTCAATGAACCAAGGATCAAGTCAACTTGTAGCTCTTTGCTTATAGTCACATCCAATGATGCTAGCTTATCAATATAACCTTTCATCATCAGCACATAATCGTCCATTTTCTGTTCCTTTTGCATTTTGGTGTTGAACAGTTTCTTAGTAGTCTCGTACCTAACGGACCGAGACTGCTCACCAAAAAGTGCCTTGAGACTTTCGAAAATCTCATGGATTGACATTGATTCATGTTGCCTTTGTAACTGTTTGTCAAGAGTTGACAACACGAATACTTGGGCGATTTCGAGATCAGCGGCCCATTTCCTGTAAGCAACTTGTAAATTTTCATCAGCGTCATCAACGGGTCTTGTAAGCGGAGTACAAGTTACAAACGACCAAACTCGCTCATATGTGAGTACAATCTTTATTGCTCTCAGCCAGTCCACGTAGCTAGGTCCAGTTAGTTTGTCATTTTCGAAGAAAACCCTTAGTGATGACATTTTCTACAATTTTAGTTAAAAGGGGATTAGGACATATTATTCATTGCAAATGTTCTTAGATTATTAGTAAAGTTGAATTGTAATTTTTTTATTTTACTAATAAGCTCCCACTAGATTTGCATATTTCTCTAAACCCAAAAGAAATATGGAAGTCTTCCGACCTCTCCAGTGAGTATAAGGACTCGCATGTCTTGGAATTCTGACCTTGAGGAATATCAACAAATCATAGGCCCACGTGCGATGGATAACACTTTATCGGTTGTATCATATACAACTCCTTATTCCTTTCTTCGTCCTAATCTCATTTCGACCTTAAGGAAGATCAACAAACCGAAAGAGATTATTCACTCTGACCTACCATTTTGCGACTGCCTATGTATAATGTACGTACCTTGAGGAAGATCAACAAATACGTACATGTATCTTACCAAGTCAATTTAATATATTAATAGTACTATACATAACATCTCTAGCTTGAGGATGATCAACAACTAAAAAGTATGTAAGTAATCTATTAATATATAAATGGTAGAGGACAACATTACATTAAACATTCATAATGTTAATATACTATATCGAGTGATATTGATTTTAGGAATAATGTATTTCTAATAAAATACTCTTGTGATTCAAGTGTCGAACACATCAGAAATCACGGTATACGTACAATACGTATGTATTCATTCCTTGAACCTTAGTTGGGTTTCATTAAGTTCCACCTTATTTATTAAATCAAATTTAATTCATTTTTAAATAAATCTTATTTACTTAATTTGTTAATTAACAGTTTAATTAACTTTTAATTGAATTTAATTTAATTAAAACTACAAAAGTCTAAATTTATGCTTATCTTAAACATTTTAAGATGGATATACATATATCTATATATATGTATCAATTTATTAATTAGCACTTAATTAATTTTGATTTATCGAATAAAGTTTATCATAAACATTAACTTTTATAAAACATATATTTATATTCCGAATTCAACAATTGAATTCAAAATATAACTTTTCAAAACAGATTTTGAAAAATTCGCACAAGGTCCAAATCAATTTGGGCCTTTACATTAGGGATAACCTTTGGGCTTACACATGTTTCAGGCCAGGCCGGAAGGTGGAGCTAAGGCTCACTTAAGTACCCCCTTTCTAGACACCTTACTTTATGAGTAGGCTTTATAGTTAGCCCTAACATTGCAAATTTCAGACCACATAGGCTTGTTGGCTCTGATACCGTTGAAGGAACTGGGCCAATCTACGCAGCGGTTTAAACGGTGAATTTCAAAATTTCGTTTAGAATCTTATTGGGCCTATGAAGTCTAAAGATTATTAGATCCAATCCAAATTTTATTTTTAAATAAAATCCTATTTCATTTAAAATTAATTTGAATTTGAATTTCAAAATTTGAATTTTGAATAAGATAAGCAATATTATATATATATATATATATATATATATATATATATATATATATGGGAGGTGTATAAGTGTATCAAAATACACCTATACGTGTATGGTTGTGTATGTGAATATATAAGTGTCATAGTATGAAAATGTCCGTATTTAGGTGTTGGTCTTTACATCGCAACAGACACCTTAGCCCCTTGTGTGTATTCATATTGTCCAGCTTTTAATTTAAAATTATATATAAATAATGTATGTAAGACTAAACTATATATATATATATATATATATATATATAACTTATAAAACATTAAACGTGTGAACATAAAACATGCAATACAAAATATTATTTATATTTACAGTGAACATTAAAACATGTAAAAGTAAGCATATAAAAGTGATCACGTTATTTTGTTTTCCACTTTAATAATAATGTACTACAAAACTTATACAACATAAAATAATGTATTGAATAAAACATACTGCATGATATAAAATAATGTATTAAAGAGTAATGAACATGTTATTTAATAAAACATGTAGCATGATAAAAATGTGTCAGCATGACATAAAATGTGTCAGGGAAGGTTTGAAATCAGAAAGATAATAAATAATTCAACGTTAAAGGGAACTTAACATTTAAGGAAAACTTTAACATTAATTATTAAAATGGGAAAAAAATGAAAACAAATGGCAACAAATAGTTTATGGCCAAAATAGAAGGCCAGTCCAACCCTACACTAGTTGGTCGACAGCTAGCGGTCGACCGCCTAAGGAGGAGCGCTCGACCGGCACTAGTATGGCGAAAAGGGTTTGGTTATGCCAGGAAAGGACCGGATATTATTATATTAAACCAACTTAAATCCTACAGTCCAGACACATCCTAACCACTATAAATAAGAGGATAGTCCCCTCTTTATTTACAAGAAAATTACAATGCCAGGTAAACTCTATTAGTTCTCTTCCTTAATTCTTTATTAGATTCGAAGCTAAGTTTTTCAGAAAGAAGTTATTCGGATTTAGAAATAGTTATTGGGAAGAAGTCATTCATATTCAGTTTTTGTTTGTCCTAATGTTTGAATTCTAAATCTACTATATATACAATTTAATTGTTATATACCAAAAGAAAGAAAATTAAAGAAGGAATTATGTGAAGGCGTAAAATCAAATCCAAAAGGTGTTATAAAAAGCTATCAGTGGATGGAAATATTTTTCTTCTTCTTATTTTAGTAATTTATGCAGTAAAAGTTTAGATATTTTTATACCTTGGGGAATTTTGTATACGATACCCTGTAATCTAAAGCCACAAAATTCCCAAAATAAAATGGCAATTCTTAAATTAGTTAGAATCCCAATTGTTTTATGTTAGTATAGTCGAATTTATTTTATAGTTTGTAATATAAATAATTTATGTTCTATTTAACTTTCACTTCTAATTTCTGTTGCTGTGATGAAGGATTCTAAAAGAAATATACAGTAGGAAATCATGTGCAAAGTATAGAATTTCGTATTTCTAGTTTTCACTGCCTATTTGCGTAATTTAGACAAAGATGAATCCTTTTTTCATTTCAAGCTTGTATATGTAAATGTTGAATAGAATATAATGAGTTTAAATTGTAAAGTTTTGTTTCTTTGATATAGAGGCGTTGATTCTATTATGTTAAAATAAGTTTTGTATTTTGATTCCACTTATATATACAGACAAATATGCATACATGTATACATACATATGCAAATATGTTGTTTAGTTAAGGATGTTGGTTATTTTGTAAATTATTGTACGGAGCTAAGAATTGAATGAAAATGAATGTTTTGACATTTTATCAATTAGTATAGGAAGTGAAAAACCTTAGAACATGAATATTTTATGCACGCATAGGAATACTTAGTTATAAATTAGTTACCTAAAAATTTCGTTAAGTATAAATGTACTAATAAGGTATTGATATTGACATATAAGTCATCGTATAGATAAGTTAATAAATAACATTAAACCATATAGGAAGGAAGTTAAGGATCACAATGGAAATTAATCCATAATTAAAGGCAAAAATAAGGAGTTTTCTTTATATGGCCTTAATGTGTAAATGTAGGTGAGGTATATTATATATATACATAGGATATATAGTAGTATATTTGAAGAGCCAAAATATGGCTGTTATAGTGATCTGAGGTGTGTTAAAGGCGTACAGAAGTCTGCTTGACTAATCTGGTCACTAGCAGTGTGGCATTGAGACTGATGTGAGACATCACCTATAATAAGTACGTATGATGGATGCGAGGTTAGTTCTAATTCTGCAGGGTAAGCATGCATAGTTAATTTGGAAACCAATACCTACGAAAAGTCAGACTAATATGAGACGTCACATTTTAGGTTATGGATCATAAAATGATGTCCCGGTATGGGCCTACTTCTAGGTTGAAGGTATTAAGTGGTTGTTGTAGGGTCTGCTTCCTTCCCACACAAGAAGAATTAGATGGTCAGGATTATCTTTGAGATGCGACAGTGGGAAATCTCTAGAGGAGGTCCGCTTTGGGATTGAGGTAATGAATGGCTATTGCAGGGTCTGCCTCTTTCCCATAAAAGAAGTATTAAGTGGTCTTATGGCATTTCTTACGACATCAGTTAGGAAGTAATAGAGAGGGGACCGTCTTGATTTTAGGTATTAATAATGAGGATCTGCTAAAGCAGTAAATGGTCGGAGTCTGTCTAGTACCCATTAAAGAGGTATTAAGTAGCTTAGCTGCTTTCTTTCGCGTTGTTAGGACTTAATTGATGGATGTGGGTCATTAGATACTACAGCTATTTGCACCCGCGTCAGTGTTATACCCACGTCAATGTTATAAAATTAGATTGGAAAGGGCACTTGACCTACAATTAAAGGTACATTATGGAATAGAACTGGAAAAGCATTTGGCTTACATTGGAGGTATACTTAGTAGGATAAAGTATTGGACGCGTAAGGCATATTACTTATCTGAATGATATTGCAAAATACTATTATGGCAAGAATTGAAATTTTCATCCATCAAACATTGTTGTTCCGACTCTAAAGCACCCCAAAAATTTAGCCGAAAATTTAATAAAGGAATTGAAATTAAATAAAAAAAGTGAAAAATTAGAAATTTTATAAATGTCCAAATCTAGTTATGAAACTTGCTCCATTGCATTTGTAGAATTTTTTTAACAAATTTCATATATAATGTTTTGAAATTGGTGCTAGTATGAAAAGGTTGTTAATGTTTGAAAGTTTGGAATTGTAAATAACTATTAGTAAAGAAATATTATAGACAAAATAAGCTCCACCGATTGACACCATGGTCTCGATCGATCGACCCCTAGTGGACGACTGCTCCAAGGCCAACAATCGATCGTTTATATGTATTAGAATAGGGTTTAGGTAGGGCAATGGCCCAGATTTAATCAAAATGAAATCAACCATCAATAATAGTTGGTGCTGCTATAAATTAAATGCTAAGAAAAACTGTAATTCGGTAATCAAAAGCAGTACATCCAAACTCTGTCAAAATTTTCTTCTCCTCCAATCGAAGTTTCTTCAAATTAAATTAAAGAAATTGAAGAAGTGATTAAATCCGAGCAAATCAAGAGGATATCTAAGACAAGCGGAGGAGATTCTAAGCATATTACAGGGTGACAGCTTTTTTTAGGTGAGTGGGTGAATGATTAGTGAGATAATATGCATGTAATTAATTTTATTATACCCTGTTCGATATAGAATTTGTTTAAATTGAATTGGAAATACCGTTATTTAGGTTAGGTAACAGTGCTTATTATCTATATGAATATGATCCCTTTCTTTTAAACTAAATCCATTTAATATAAATCTGTTAGATAAGGAATGCTTTAAGTTGAATACACCCTTAGCTACAAATTAAATATAAATTGATATAACCATGTTGATGATAAACCTAAATTGAGTATAAAGTTTTAGGGAATTGTAAAGTGTAGGTTCATAAATTCGGGTCTACTATAATTAGGGTTACTTTATGATAAATTGTAATTAAACTTTTTTGTAATTGGTTGGAGAACAATGGTAATTAACAACAATCAAAGAGTGATAATCAATAATTGAAAGCATAGAAAACACCCCGACCGGTCGATATGTTTACTATAATCGATCGACAACCAGCAGTCGACCGCTCCAGTGACTAACGGTCGATCGGTTAATGAATTTTGGATGTAGCGATTGAATAATAAGTGTGTGTGTGTGTGAATGTTAGTATAAGTAGGAAAATTAGTTCTCGATGTTGGCGACGCTTGGACATTATGGGATTGGACAAATGTTATTTATCCAGCAGTGTTGATATTCGACCAGGGCGATTCTATCGCAAATTGCACTCATAGGAGGTTCTACAGTGGATGCAAAATCCTAGCAATATACCTATAGAAGTGTATGGCCCAACATTAATGGGTGTTTCTTTGTAATCATGGATGCAACGTGATATAGTGTTGTTGATGGATCCCAACACGGTGCGTTGAGAGGCGTTACGTTACCATTTAGAGGTGGACACAGATGCAGCAACCTTGAGAAGTCTTTATCACGAGTCGACATTACGGGCTTCCCCTCAATGCGTAAATACAATACATGTATTCGTATTTTGGGAAACATAGTCTCAAGCTTGAAATTGTAGGTAATCCTATGTTGGGATAATTCAGGAGTTATTGGCTGATCCTTAGTTGTTTTAGGGTCTGATTAGTTGTTAGACCCTAAACTTAAGCCTTCACAATTGTTAGTATGGGTGTGTTGAACACTATACCCCTTGGATATATGAAAAGAGAATTTTGTTAAAATTTGAAGGACGTCCTCGGTTACATATAGTATTAACAAAGTAAATTACATGTAATCACCATATATTAATGATGTAACTCATTCACCAGAATTTTGCTTGACCCACTCCTTTTCTTTCTGTTTCCCCCACCAAAGTAGGACATGGCAGTAGGTGATTAGCCCAGGGATTAGTACATGGAGAGGCGACGTTGGCATTCGAGTTGCTATTTATTTTCCAATACCGTCCACGTAAATATTTATCGTATTATTACTTATCAGACTATATAACTTATTTCTATGCACTCAGAATTATTACTACTTACTGTTTGGAGACTATGTTTTGTGAGATGGTTATTTTGTGTATTTATATTTTGTTTCCTTCCAATGTGAGATCTGAAAATGTAGAATGTTTTATATTTTATCTATGTATTCTTAATCTCCCTAATGTATAAAACCCCGGTAGCTTGTACTACTTAGCACCGACGGGAGTCCAAAAGTCACCTTAAGCTTTGGATATGCATATCGGGCAATTCGGGTTATCACAGTTGGTATCAGATCTTAGGTTTGAAATTCCTTAGGAGCTACACACAGTAGTGAGAGAACGTACTTGACAAATTTTGAAAAAAAGTTTTCCAAAAAGTTTTTCTTTTTTTAAATGGATTTCCAAAAGTATATATATGTAAGTAAAAGCTTTTCAAAGGATTTATATATTATATGAAGACGCTTTCCCTTATTCTTGCTAATACTATATTTGGAAAAACTGCTAATAAAATCTTAAATCACAAATAGAAAGGATGAGCCATCCCGTTGGCTATGGCTAAGGTGGTGCGGCTGATATTCTGTATGAGAATGTCCCAATTTGGTTCCATCGATATCTGCAAGCAAGAGGACAAGCCAAGATTAACCCTAATACCACAAAGTGTGCGCCTGGCGTAGTTCCATCCCATCCACCTACCGTCGATTTTTCCAAGCTATATAAAGACTTTGCTAGTTTAGGAGGAATGTAATATGTGGACTTGAAGGCATGGATCCGCACTTGTGATGGGTTTTAGGACTGATGTTCCTTGGAGATTATGTAAGGGGACAACTTGCTACTTGGCATTTACAAGGAGAGGCCCTAAATTGGTAGGACGTAGTAATGGTGGAGATTACGAGGGAGAAATGACAAGGGGAGAGTTTAGGAGAAGTTTCAAGGTGAATTTTTTCTCCATTGCAGAAGAAGGAGTACATCTGGAGAAGTTTATAAATTTGTAACAAGGTGAGATGTCATTGAAGGGGTATGTGAATTAGTTCAATGAGTTAGCAAGGTTTCGAACGGAGCTGATATATGCCCCTTATAAGAAGGCTTTGTAGTTTGCTAAAGGGCCAAATCAATCTCTTCAAGATTTATCTCTTAGTCATGGTCCCAAGGGTGCAACTTATGAGGGTTTGGTGGAGATGGCCTAGTTGAATTCTATATCCAAGGAGGAAGTAATGAATGAGCCCAAGAAGTCAGATGGGAAGAGGTCATGGTCTAATTAGTGCAAGGGAGGAATAGGACCCAAAGGGAGGAATAGGAAGTAGGACATGCAGTGTCGGAGATGTGGTAAAAAGGGGCATTTTGATAAGGAGTGCAATACGGATATCTTGAAGATCAACTGTTACAACTGCAATCAATTTGGGCACACAAGGAGGGAATGTCCAGCACAACAGAAGACCTCTACCCAGGTAGTCTCAGCTTGCACACAGGATGTTGTTCCTATCTCGAGTGCACCTCAAGATGTGTTAACTTTATCTGATTTACCTGTTCGTGCCTTATTCGGCACTAAGGCATCACACTCTTTTATTTCAAGTAGATTTGTAAACGAGCGGGACTTAGACTCTAGCATAATTACAGACCCTATAGTTGCATCAAACTCTAGTAGAGGATTGGCTTGATGTCTAGGGGTCTGAAATTTTTTATTTTGGGGGCCGACTTCGATTGCGATGCTTTTTCCTTAGGATTTTCTAGGTTTGATTTGATTTTGGGCATGAACTGGACGACAATGTATAGAGCGATCCTAGATTGTGATAGGAAGGTTGTTAGGTTGGGTACATGTGGTGGACGTAGTCTAGAGGTTTATTATGATCCCTTAGGTTCAGTTATGTCGAGTTATATATATTCGTTAGACCTATAACATGATGAGTTAGATTCAGTGCCTATAGTTAGATACCATCCAGATGTCTTTTCGTAGGTTATCTGTCTTCCACCCTTGAGAGAGATCGAGTTATAGATTTATCTAGAAGAAAACGCCATACCTGTTTCATTAGCCTTGAGGCATATGGCCCCAAAAGTGAGACGCAAGCAGAATAAGCAAGTGAATGAGCTGTTGAAGTAGGGCTTCATTGGGAGGAGTATTTCAGAGTGAGGAGCACTAGATGACTTTTCCACTAAGGCAGATGGTTCCTTGAGGTTTTGCATCGACTATCGTGAGCTAATTAAGCCGGTGAAAAAGTATCGTTACCCATTGCCCTGCATAGATGATATCTTTGATCTACTATTAGGAGCGAAGGTGTTCTGTTAGCTTGACTCGACTACCGGATTCCATCAGTTGCGTGTTGCCGAGGACAGTATTCAGACGATTGCTTTTATACCCCTGATGGACTTTCTGAGTGGTCAGTTTTTAAAGGGTAGCTTAGTAAGTTTATGCTGTTATTTATTGACGACATTTTAGTCTATTCAAGGAGCAAGGAGGAGCATATGTTGCATTTGGAAGAAGTGCTCAACACACCCCATGAACATAAGTTGAAGGTGAAATTTTCCAACTGCCACTTTTGGTACAAGAAGGTATGCTTTTTGGGGCACATTGTCTCTGAGCATGGGTGGTGGTCGATCTTAGTAAAGTTGTTATAGTACAGGGTTGACATGTACCAAGAATTCCATGAAAGTGGGGAGTTTCATTAGTTTGGCAAGCTACTGTATGAATTTCATTAAGGACTTCGCTGAAATCTCTGCCCCTCTGACCCACCTTAACATGAAGCATTTGGTTTTCTAGCGGGATGAAGTGTGAGGATGCTTTTATTAAGTCGAAGGAGGCATTGACACTATTCTAGTACTACCCAATGGTACAATGGCATTCATATTATATATCGATGCTTGTAGTATTGGGTTTGACATGGTGTCGATGCAAGAGAAAAGAGTGGTGAGTTATGCTAGTCAACGGTTGAAAGTCCATGAGAGAAACTATTATACCCGTGATCTTAATTTAACAACCATTGTCTTTGCACTTAAGTCATGGAGACACTATCTTTAAAGAGAGCGGTTCAAATATATGAACCATAAGTCTTTGAAGTATTTATTATTTCAAAAGGATATGAATTTAAGGCAGCAGAGATGGATGGAGTTTTTGGCATCGTATGGATATCTCCTATACTCCAGGAAATAGCAATGTCGTTGCCAATGCCTTGAGTAGGAAGCATGAAGTGTTGAGTCCTATTTTCTTAAAGTGAAAGCATTTGGAGTTTATTTCAATGTTCGATTTCCGACCATCGTCAGACGTCACTTTGGGATTGTTAGCAGCTTTGTATGTGCAGCCTACACTTACGGACTGCATTGGGTTAAGTTAGAAGCAAGATAATAAGCTATTTTATATTTTTGAAAGCCTTATTAAAAGAGAGCAGTCGAGTCATTTGAGGCATTATACCGTTGACTTGAAGGGATGGTTATGGAGAAATGGTAGATTATGTGTTCCTCTCATTATGGATTTGATTGACTTGGTACTAGCCGAGCCTTATCGTTCTAGGTTCTAGGACGAACATTCATCGGTAGAGATAAAATGTACCGAGACATGAAGAGAATATTTTATTGGCCTGGTATGAAGAAGTATGTGGCCTAAATTATGACTTGCCAAAGGGTAAAGGCGGAGCAAAAGAAGCCAGAGGGCGGGGTTGTTATAGCCATTAGATAATTTCCAGTGGAAGTGGGAGAGTATTTCTATGGATTTCATCAATGGACTACCTAGGAGTTGGAGAGGGAATGAGAGTATTTGGGCCATAGTTGATCGGCTTACCAAATGCACTCATTTTCTTTTGGTTGGAGTAGGAGGACTGCTGCGTCTCTAGCGACACTATATGTGAGGGAGATAGTTCGATTAAAAGAAGTCCCATCTAGCATCATGAGCAACAAAGATCAACTTTTCACTAGTGGGTTATGGGGAAGTCTTTAGGAGAGGTTAGGCATCGAGTTAAGGTTAAGCATCACTCATCATCTACAGAATGATGAACAGATGGAGAACAGGATTTTAGAGGACAACTATGTAACTTAGATTTAGAGGATCTTGGGAGGATCGCTTTTTGCTAGTGAGGTCTACTTATTATAATAGCTATCAAGCAAGTATTGGGATGGCACTATTTTAAGAGTTGTATGGAAGGCCATGTATATCGCCATTTTGTTAGTGGGACGCTACGAATAGGATTATTCTTTGACTAGATATGGTGAGTGAGACATCAGAGAAGGGAGACTTAGTCCGTAGAAGGATGATAATCGCACAAGATAGGTAGAAGTTTTACATTGATAGGAGATGCACAGAGTTGGAGTTTGTAGTAGGCAACATGGTTATGAATGTCTAGTAGCCTAGGGATGTCATAAGATATGGTAGTTCGAGTAAGTTAGCACCAAGGTTTGTAGGGCTTTTTCTGATCATTGGTAGAGTTGAGAAGTTAGCGTATAGGGTAAGGCTTCCTAAGAAGTTATTGGGAGTACACGATATTTTCCATGTGTCATACTTGCGAAATTTTCTACATGATATAGACATTGTAGTCAAGCTGAGTCAGCCAGAGGAAGTGAAGGTGGAGAGGGAATCACTTGTTCACCGTGCATCCACCCGTATTCTTGAGCATAGTACAAAGCGACTCTGCAATAAAGTTACCAAGCTTGTTAAGGTCTAGTGGGGAGATGATCCAACAGAGAGCACATGAGAGCCTGAAGAGAACATTTGACAACCCATCCAAAACTCTTTTTTGGTACATTTAAATTTTAGTTAAATAAGTATAAACTACTTATGTGTTTAGATTCTAGCTTAGTATAACATATAGGCAGTGACAATTGGATACTAGGATTGGTTTTGAACGTCATTAGGACATGTTTTGATGATGGGTGCTAATGGATGTATTTATTAGATTAATCTTTGCACACTAGGAAAATCCATTCCCAATTCCGCATACACTCATACCAACACTTGTTTTGTTTTACTGAGTTATATGCATATGGATTGAATGGTTGAACATACATGTAGGATTGCCAGTATATTTACATTGGACTTTGAATACATATTGGATACATGATATAGGCATTTGCATTTCAAGAGGTCAACTGGGTCAAGAGACTACCTGATTCTTGCATTAGTTTATGCTCATACGCATTCCATGCCTACATGTGGATACGGCATTAGAGTTTGAATTAAGGACAATGGTTGCCAACAGTTGATGGATGAGTATATGGTTGAAATTATTGATTTCTGTATGTTCGATTTACATTTTTCTATCCTTAGAGATTCCGAGGATGAATCCTTTTGAAGAAAGAGAATGTAACGTCCCAAAAATTTGCTTGAAGATTTAATGAAGGAATTAAATTTTAATATAATAAGGGCAAAAATGGAATTTTTACAAACATTCGAATCTAGCTACAAAACTTGAACCATTGCATTCATAAATTTTCAAGACAATTTTTATATATAATAGTTTGAAATCAAAGATAGTATGAAAAAGTTATTAACGTTTGAAAGTTTTGAATCGAAATTTACTAGATAACTAATGTAGAAAATAAATATTATAAACAAAATAAGCTCCACTGGTTGACAACATGATCTTGACTAGTCGACCTTAGTGGTCGATCGCTCTAAGGCTAGCGCTTGATCGATCATGTGTATCGGGCTTGGGTTTGGGTAGCCAACAACTTGGATATAATTAAAATAAAATCAACGGTTGATAATAGTTGATGGTGCTATAAGTAGAATTCTAAGAAAAACCCTAAGCTACTAATTAGAAGCAGTATGTCCAAACTCTATCGTAATTTTCCTCCTCCTCAAACCAAAGTTTCTTTAGACTAGGTTAAAATTAAATTAGGGAAATTGTAAAGAGGTTAAATCCAAACAAATTAAGAGGAGATCCGCAACAAGTGGAGGAGATTCTAAGCGAATTACAGAGGGTAGCTTTTTTTCTTCTTCAAGTGAGCAGGTTCATGATTAATAAGATGCTGTGCAGTTAATGCTCCGCTATTACCTCACTATAACCCTGCTATATCTCATAGTAGATTTCTACCACTAAGATTTTTCCATATAGCTCCAATTATAGCCTTTCCGCTACAAGCCCCGCCTTTTCTGCTATATCCCGTTATTCCCGCTATTTTTCACTATTCTCACTATATCTTCTTAAAAGAAATGAATTGAAAAATGATATTAATACATAATAAAAATTATGAAATTATTTTATTTAATTGGTTTTTAATATATTTTCAAAAATGAAAATACTCTAATATTCTACTAAAATTAATTATGTTATATAACAGTTTTATGTTTATTTACAGTTTATTCAAACATGTTTTTATTTAAAATTATTTATGTATTAATTATAATTCAATAAAATGTAAATTTTTTATTTAATTACCATTTATATATTTGTCAAACATTGAGTATGAGTTTTATATGCTATTCTAAAGTCATCCGTTATATCCTCACTGTGACTTTTTGCACCTCCGCCGCATTGGATCTGCCAAGCGCTTTAATTGCACAGGTACAATGATTTGCATGTAATTAAGTTATTTTAACATACTTGATCTAGTATTTGTTTAAATTGAACTAGAAAAACCATTATTTAGATTTGGAATTTAACAATGCTCATAACCTGTATGAATATGATTCCTTTCTTTGAAATAATAGATTTGATTAATCTAAATTTAGTAGATATGGATTGATTTAAGTTGAATATATCCTTTGTGTCAAATAAATGTGAATTGATATAACCACGTTGATGATAAACCTAAATTAAATTTAATTTTTTGGGGAATTGTAAAGTGTAGATTCAAAAATTTAGGTCCACTGTAATTATGGTTACTATATGCCAAATTGTAATTAAAGTTTACTATAATCGGTTGGAGAACAATGATGATTAAAAACAAACAAATGGTGATAATGTTAATTAAAAATACAGAAAACTTCCAGATCGGTCAATAGCTTCACTAAACTGGATGATTACAAGAGGTCGACCGCTCCAGTGACCAGCGGTCGACCAATTACTAAATTTTAGGCACAGCCTGAACCTCGATCTAAAATCCTAATTATAAATTAAATTATAGTGTATATTATATATATATATGGATTTTAGTATAAGTTGGGAAACTAGTTCATTATGTTAGCGAAGCTTGGATGTTACAGAATTGGATAGATGATATTTATCCAACATGGTCGATATTCAATTGGGGTAATTCTGTTGAAAATTGCACTCACAGGAGGTTCTACGCTGGATGCGCAACACTGACAATGATGCTTGAAGAAATATATGGCCCGACACTAACATGAGTTCATTGGTATCGACAAACGCAGCATGATACTGCATTATTAATGGATCTCGGTGTGGTGCAATAAGAAGTGTTACATTACCATTGAGAGGTGAACATGGATGCAACGACCTTGAATCGTTTAGCATTGTGGCATTCCTTTCGATGTGTAAACATAATATGTGTAGTCGTAATCTAAAAAACATAGTCCTAATTAGGTAATACTATGTTGAGATAGTTTCAGTAGTTATTGGTCGATCCTTAGTTGTTTTGTAGCTTGATTAGTTGTTCGACCCTAAGTATAAGCCTTTACAAGTTGTTAATGTAGGTATATTTAAAACCATAGCCTAGAATAAATGAAATGAGAAATTCAAGTAAATTTGTAGGACATCCTAGGTTATAAAGAGTATTAATAAAATAAATTGCACGTTATCACCATGAATTAATGATGTAACTCATTCACCAGACTTTTGTCTGACCTTCTCATTTCCTTTCTTTTCCTCACTACGAGAGGACATGGCAGTGGGTGATTTGCCTAGAGATTAATACATGGAGGCTTGACATTAGAGTTTCTATTTATTTTCCATTACTCTCCATTTAACTATTTACAGTATTTAGTGCTTATCATACTATACATTGTATATCTATGCACTCTGGATTATGACTGCATATTGTTTTGAGACTGTTTTCTGATATGGTTATTTTCTATATTGATATTTTGTTGCCTTCCATTGTGAGATCTGAAAGCGTATAATGTCTTAGATTTTATCTGCATATTCATGATCTCTGTAATGTTTAAAAACCTCGATAGCTTGTACTTATTTGCACCGATGTGAGTTCAAAAGTCACCCTAGGCTTTGTATTGGTATTTCAGGAGGTGCGGTTATAACACACTCCATTTTCATTACAACCCACACCTTAGGCGGAACGATGCAGATGGAAGATGAAGGCGGTGATAGTATTTGTGGCAATTTATTTATTTATCTATGTTTTAAGGGTATTCAGATATACCTAGATTTTAGACATGCTGATGTTTATTTTGAGACAATGTGTTATGGATATTTTAGGATGTTCCATTTCTAAGATTTGATTTTTATGATATGGATACTTAATTTTACTATTATATTTTAGGGTGAACTCGAGATTTTCTCAAGCAACTCGAGTGATTTACTCGAAGAATTTTGGTGTTGGTCTCGAAGTAGAATTTGCGTAACTCGGGTAGTAGTTGTTTTGTACAGGTTTTACAAAACCTGTTCTGTTTTGTTTTGACATTTTAAAAACTGAATTTTTATTTATAAACTAAGTGTTAAATCAAAGTTTAAATAATGAATTCAAGCTTGGTTTTGAAACTTAGTTGGAATTAAATAAAGTTTAAAAATGCAAATTGTTTTAATAAAGGTGTTTTGCAATTTAGTGAACAAAAAAAAAGGAATTTGAATTTTAAAATGGGATTTGAAAATTGTAAAGGAAGATTTAAAACAAAGCTGAAATCAAAATTTTCAACCTGCACTTAAATCTGAATTTGAATTCCAGTTTTTGAAATTTAATTAAGTTTTATAAATTTAGATGACCTAATAAGTTTTAATGTTAAGGTATATTTTGATATGTGAATTTTAAAAAGGAATTTGGTTTCAACTCTTTAAATTTCTTTTATAATAAAATATTATTTTAACATGTAAATTTAAAGTTTTGTTTTAAAATTTTGTTTTAAACTTCATATAAAATAAATTGGTATTCTCTTTAAACCTTGAAACGTAAAATGAATTTAAAAGTGAACTGAATATAAATGTTTCAACATATTATAAGTGATAATAAAATCATTAATAAGAATGAGATTTGTCTTAAGTTAATGAAGATATAATGATGATTTGTAATTCATAAATTATTAAGTTAATTAGAATGGGTAATTAACGTTTCGTATCAATTTAATTAGTAAATATAAGGTTTAAATTTATTGATTAAGGTTTAAGTTAATTAATGAATAGGAATTAATTAATTTGTAATTAAGAACTAATAAAGTTACAATTAACACTTAATTAATTAAATAACTAGAATTAATTTATGAGTTATTAATGGTTAATCAATTTTAATTAATGATGATTAATGTAAGTAATTTCTTTAGCAAAGTAATTAAAGAATTGTTATTAGTTAATGAAGGTCATTAACTAAGATTTTTTTTAAATAATTAATTAATGTGATTGATTTTAACAATTAATTAGATTAATTAATTAATGATAATCATTTATGAAATTGTGTAAGTGTAATTACTTTATGGTAAGTAATTAAAGGTTTAATTTCTTAAATAATTAATTAAGGGGTTAATTAATTATGTAATCGGTTTAGAGGTAAGTTAATTAATGTGATTAATTAAGAATAATTTATTAATTAAGAATAATTAATTAAAGTGTTTGATAAATTAATTTATATCAAATGATTTGTAATTAATAAATCAGGGTTGGATAATAAATTCATAAGTAATTAACTTAATTGAAAATAAATTGAATTAATTAGGATTAAACAATTAATTAATCCTGCTTATAAATGTTTATTGAATGTTTGACCCTACTTATGAATGATTGTATTGTATGAGATGCCTTGAATTGATTGTCCTATCTGATCTGTGATATTTTGTTATGTGGGTTGAGCTGAGTATTTTATTCATTTATTTATGATACATTTGTTTATTATCTGTGACTCTGTGAATGAATGATAAGCGTTATAGTTTATACCGCTTATCAACTATATTTCTGTGTTTTGATTTGTGATGATGATGTTGTCGCACTATTGTCTCAAACCCCTGGACCACATTATACACAAACAAATATGATTTCACAAGGAAATTGATTAAGTCACAGATTTTTGAAATAATTTTTAAATAGACAATTTGAATTCAAAATGGTTTGGAAATGGAATCGGGTTAAATGTGAAAAGCTTTTGAAATGAAATTTCAAGATAAAATTTATCTTTGAATAACTTGGTAAAGTTTTGAAATTTAAATAATTTGATTTAAATTTAAATTCAAAATTTGAAACTGAATTCTATGATTTGAAACTAGGGATTAAAGACGTTATACTAGTTATATATGGGTTAAACCATTTTAAAGGTATTAATTTGGGAATTGGAATTTAAATTTAAAGGCTTTAACTCGTGCAAATATAATTGGATTCTTCCGAAACAAAAACTGTTTGTTTTCAAATAATAAAAGCTTTCACATAAGAAATGAATGTCCAATTTGTGTTAAAAGGAATTTCAAGTTTGAAATGAAAATGATTTCCAAGTTATGGAAACGGTTTGAAAGCTATAAGTTAAATCTTTGATTTAAAGATTTAATGAGTTAATCCTATCGAAATGGAAATTGTTTTGGAAATCTATGAATGGATCTTTGTGAAACTGGGTGAACTTTGTGGAATAAATCTTTTTGTTTAAAGATTTGAAATGGTAATTTGTTTAAACCATTTGAAGAAAGGTTTTGGGTTTCGTTGAAGTTGTGACTTAACTAAAATCCCATATCCATATGTTTTTAGATATTGCGCTCATTTTTCGGTTTAGCCGGGAGAGGACCTTTTGTCATATAACCCATTCCGAATAATGATACGACGTCATGGATAGCATTTGAAGACCGGTGTTGAAGACCGGGTATTTGTGAGAACGATAAGATAACCTATTGATTGTCTCTGCACCGGCTGATCCCCGGTATGGAGATTCCTTAAGTGACGGGAAGTCCGATCGGGATTGTAGATACCCGGATTGCAAGGGCTTCTTTGGAAGTGCCTTCGGTTCTGTTCGAACCCGGAACTGACTTGTATGGTTGTATGTCTGACACTACACTTTGAGATATAAAGCAAATTTCTTTCAAATACATATCTGTAGGTGGCGGAGAATTTATTCTCTTAGCTTAACACCCTTCTCTGAGACGTACGAGCTCAGAGGTTATGTAGTTGAAGGTTATCAGTGATATACTCCCAATTTGGTAGTGTGGCATGCTGAGTGCTGCTGTGTGTTGATGATCATTTGTGATCAGAGCATGGCTTTTGTATAAAGCGTAGCTTTGTGGACGAGACTGCATCAGGACCTCACACCCCGAAAATGGTCGAAACAGGAAAGATACGAAAAGGTTATGAGGGTCACGCCCTTTAGGGTGTGTCATTACCTTTTGGTAAAGGGTGGTATCATGGTATGGAGCCCAGATATTTACCTATGTGGTGGGCTTCAATCTCATTTACCGTGTGGTTGTTGCTTTGTGGTTTAGAGGCGCCTCGGATAAAGGTCCCAAAGGACCGAGGGGTGGCATGCTCGAGTAGTAGTTACCTAGTTACAGAGGTAACCCGGCCTCGTGTTGGCAGAGATCCGGTTAGGTTCTCGGAACGTCCCGCCAGAGGCGTACCCATGGACAGTGGGAAGTTCCTTTGCCCGACCATTTGTTGGAAATCCATTCATCCAATACGTGCCTTGTATGGTTTTAGTTGTAGAACCTGCAATTTACTTATGGTGGTCACCACTGTTTAGATGGTAGCTATAGTAGGCATAGTTCGGAATGTCTATGCTGGCTAAGATCTATATTATACTTTCGAAATGTTTTCTGCACTATGCACTAATAATAATATTGAAAAGAAATTTTCTCGTGTCAAGCATGTTTGACTATCATAAGGAGAAATCTCCTCCAATTCTGCGTTTGCATTGTGTGTGTGGTGGGAGGCCTTATGGTAGTTTCATTTTCTAAAAAGCATTGCGGATTTCAATCTAAATTCTTTTGTTGTTTGTTTAAAAAGACCAAACTGTTTTTGTTACTCACACCAGTCCTATGACTGACTCGGAGTTTATTGTTCCTTTTCTAAACTCTTGGTGCCCACAATTTTTCCACACGGGCAGTCTAGAGTTGGGTTTTTCAGATAGTCAGGTTTAGTAGATTATCTGGAGTTAGCCTAGTCTTTGGATCAGGACCGCACTTACTTATCGGGGTGAAACATGATGGGGGTTCGAGCTAGTTTTGGATTGGAGCATTGAATTTGGAGATGCATTCTATTGAAGATATTTTGTCCGCTACTGGTGTTATCTATCTCTTTCCGCTGTGTCTTATATCTCAGATGGTATTAATATCTGTTGTATCATTCTATGTATCATATTATACCAGATGTTGTATCTTCCATTGTATCAATGTTATATATATTGATATTCTTTTGTTTCGCTGTGTTGCACTTAATGGTGTTATAAGCTCCGGCGAACCAGATTCGACATTTGGATCTGCGGCATTTGAATATGAGTGTCGTGTTCGGTGCCGATTTTCGAAGGTCGACTCAGGATCATTACAATTAAAGTCTTAATTGACCATCACTTTATGGATGGTTTCTTTGGCTAGGCCTTGCAGTGGGACCAAAGGCTTTTCTCCCATCTCCCTTGGGTGGATGCTTTAACGGGACCTATGGTGGGATCAAAGCTTAATTGACCATCACTCTTTGGATGGTTTCTTTGGCTAAGCCTTGCGACAGGACCAAAGGTTTTTCATCCATATCCCTTGATTGGATGCTTTGACCAAGCTCGATGGTGGGATCAAAGGCTTAATGGACATGTTTCGGATATGAGATGTGCCTTTGCTTAACTAATCTTGCAAACCTCGTCATGTTAGGAGCTAAGTCAAACATGTCGCATCTCAGTTCAAGGGCGTATTTGTTAGAATGTGTCTTTCATAATTCTTTATCTTCTTTCAAAATTCATTATCTCTTTTCTCAAATTATTGGAATTTCATATCCTTAATATTGTATCGCAATTAAGTTACTTGACCAGTAGTAGTCTACTAGGAGAGATTCTTTCTAATGTTGATTTTGAAAATTATTTTACTTCCTTTTAACTCTTGTCTTTTTCTTTGGAATTCTAAACCATTCTCCTTGTAAGATTTCTTGGACTAAGATATGTTTATTTTTTATATTGATATTCCATAGCTCACAATATACATTTGGCTAAAACCAAAGAACTTCTTTGTAGGTTCTTAGTTTGGTTCTCAAGCATATGCAATTTCCAAGCATGGTGGAATTCTTACTTTGTTTAGTAACATTACTTAAATTCTTATGTCGGTGAAAGATATATCTAATGGTTACTTTTTTTGGGTTTTACATGATCACAAGTCAGGAATATATACTTTCTCAATTTTCTAACAGAAATGTTCTTTATAGTGTATCCTTAATCTTTTTATTTATAGCTTTAGTTGTCTATAAATTCCAAAACTTTTTGGTAGATAATATCACGGTCTCTTCCCATTTTGTAAAATAGTTAACTAGCTTTCATTAGTGAGTTTAACATCTAGGTTGAGATTGAAAAGATTAATCCCTTCTTATAATGCTTTATCGATTATAGTGTTGGAAGGCGTAACACCTTTAACCCTTGATTTAGTCTTACCTTATAACAATATTTCTTTTATCAATACTTATCCAATTACCATAAGCTTATATTCGTGGCCATTTATTTTTGGAGATGTATATGAAGTAGGGGATTGAAATTCTTTCTCATCTTCGTATCTGAGTTGGAAGCTTGTTCGTAGAAGAGGGCAAAGATAACACATTTCCTAACAAACTTTGTAGAACCATAGTCTTCGAGTGATATGCCCTTATAAAAGAGTTTTTCATTTAAGTGATAACCAGAAATCAACTGTAACGTGTGACTTAAATTTTGTCTTTTCAAATAGAAGCCCAAATCTCTAAGTCAAGCCTTCTTATTGATGATTAATTTTGACACTTCATAAACTTCATTGCTAGATAAGTAGCTATGTTTTGGTAGGAAAAACCTTATGGCCATATTGATTACATGGGGGTGGATTACTTCTTCTATGATAAACACTACCAAAGTCTAAGGGAGTTGTACTTTAAGTTTTATTATTGAGTAATGATTTATTTCCAATAAGGGAACCCAGGAATTTATTATCTTCTTTATTAAAATATGTAATTCCCGTAATTAACTCTTATAGTACTCAGTTAACACAAAGATCTCAATACCTATTCATATTAGATAAATATCCAGACTTTGATGATAGGATTTGTAAATTTGGATAAATGGTGATTTACAATTCTTCATATTTTTAGGAGTTTTCCTAAAATAAGAGGTCATATTGATATTCTATAAAATCCACTGGTCTAGACGCTCGGCTGCATGCATTTCATTAGTAGGAGTTTTATCATCCCAAGTATTATAAATAATCTTCAAAAACCCATTCAATAAATAGATTCGCCACTGCTTAATAGGAAATTTGAACCCCATACACACAGACTGAATATCTCTGAAATAGATGTTTATAATAACAGTTTATCCTGAAAAGTCTGTTAATAACCATGAGAGGAAAATATTCCAATATAGAAAGTTTATAGCTCAAACGATCATAATATGCATACCAAAGGTCCACACAGTAAACAAATCCATCATC
The DNA here is from genome assembly GCA_030765085.1 of Allium cepa. Taxonomy (NCBI): domain Eukaryota; kingdom Viridiplantae; phylum Streptophyta; class Magnoliopsida; order Asparagales; family Amaryllidaceae; genus Allium; species Allium cepa. The sequence goes on from CM060937.1 coordinate 270,780,519, forward strand.
ATATGGAAAAGTGCCCTTATTCAAGTTCTTTAACAATCCATCCAATATATGAAATCATAATAATATCTCATCTAACGAATTTCACCAACTATGAATAAAAAGGAAACTCTTCATTAAAGAGAGCTCTATCGTTTAAATAATAATAACAAGAAGTCCAGAATAACTTTTTCAGAAATAGAAGACTTGAATAACATTTTTTCGGAAATTCTATGAGTAATGATCAGAATGAAGGGAATTATCGAGAGCTCCTTCATTTAGTTACTAATATCAAGAAAACTAGAATTTCAGATAATATAGAAATCCATCTTCTTATAGAAAGTGTCCCTACTCAAGCTTTCTAGGAATTTGTGTGGTGTTGGAGATAATAATTTCGTATTGAAGAGAGTTCGAATCTAAGCTTCAGCTCTACTAACATATAGCCTTTTCCTTTCATTCTTCAATGAATTTTCCTTGAAAGAAAAGAGTGAATCCATGCTTAGAGCTAACAAATGGAGATTCTCGAGATTCATTATTTATCCCAAGCCTCGTTTATAGTATTTGATAAATAAACCAGAATCCGATAGCTGGATTTCCTTATTTTTTACCTATAAAGAAACTCGAATCCCCGATTAGTGGATCAACTAAATTCTTAATACAATTGGTCAACATATACTCTTAGCTTATAATATAAGAAATTTTTTAATTTGATGATAAACACTTTCTTAGTACGTTTATGATGGATACAAGTAGTTTATTACTCCGTCATTTCATTATTGCAACCTCACCTTTATCGAAGGTTTCTTATTACGACATCTTCTATGTCTTTTTTCAAGGAAATTAATTAGCTTTATATTCTTCTTTCAAATGTGTAAAAAATTTTGAATTTCAAAATTGATCGTTATTTGATTTTTCAAGCTTCAATTAGTAGTTTCTCTCACATACGAATACATATGAGTGAACAGTCTTCGCCGTTGTTCATATTTTTTCAAGACCTTTCCAACGGTACTAGTTGTAATGACCCACCTTCTTCGACAGTTTAAGTTGACGATAAACCACACATATCAGATTCAAATCGTTCAAGCGGGAAGACTGTTATGGGGTAAATATGAAAAGCAGAGAAACAAAGAATTTCATTTAAACACTTAATTCAAACTCATGTTTGAACTACAATTTTAAAAAACCTAATTTTCGTCTATTTCAAAGTTTAATAATTCAAACATTTCAATTTCGATAAATTTCATTTATATTTCAGATTTCAACTTTTAAATTTCCATTTTTATCCTTTAAACAATTCATTGAACCAACTTCAATTTCCACAGTTACAACTTGGATTTTCGAAAATAATTCGGTTTAAATAGATAAATTTTAATTCAAAGATTTTAACTGAATTCAAAATTTAAGGATTTTAAAATCATTAAATTTAACCAATCCAGTGTCCGTGTATATTTTCGACCCTATGGTCAAGTGATATGGACATATATCATTTCAATCTATAATAATTTTAAAATTTACGGGTATTTATCATTTCAACCCGTAATCCCAATTTTAACTTCAAACCCATGAAATCGCTTGAGTCTATTATTTCAGCCCATAATGGTTTCTCCTTAATCTTTAAAATCGTTCGGGCATATATCTACGCCGAGGTATTGACGGTGATTCTCAAATATCGTAAAACAGAATGTGATACGATGAGATATAATGAAATAGAAACAAAGTCAGGGAATGGGTTACCTACCCCTAATGGTCAAAGCGAGCCCTTTCATTCAATTCTTCATTCTTTAATGAAATTAAGAATCAATTAAATCTCCCCAAGTAGGATTCGAACCTACAACCAATCGGTTAACATCCGACCGCTCTACCACTGAACTACTGAGGAACAACGGGAGATTCGACCTCATAGAGTTCAACTCCCGTTCTCAACCCATGAGTCCGAAGCTTCCTTCTTAACTTCCGTAACTTATTCGTAGTGGCTCCGTCCCATGCCTCATTTCAAAGGGAACCTCAAACTGGCTCTATTTCATTATATTCCATCTATATCCCAATTCCATTCCTTTAATATTTCAACCCATAGGAAATTTTTAGTGTTATAACAATTAAAATATAACATCCAGTCATCCAATATCAACAATCAAACATCCATCACAATCATTATTCAAATCAACCAATAAACATCAATAGATAACTGATTATCATTATCAGGTATAAACTGGAAAATTTAAGAATTTCAATATTAACTAAAATGGCGATTAAATTCAATAAATTCAAATTTAATTGGAATGATGATTTAAATATATCAAATAGCAGGCAATCAACTTCTAATCACATCATAAATTTAATTTAACGAACATAAGACAATTTAGTAGTTGTGAGTTGGTTAAAACACTCACCTTGATTTCAAATCAATTTGAAATCCAAATAAAAGGCCCAAATTTCAATAGTCTCGGAATTCATCCAAACCAGTTCCAAAATGACCGAAAATTCAATACGATCCCAAGAAACAAACTGAGCACAAATCCAACCTCATACGTACAAGTTATGATGATTACAACTATTTAAATTTTAAACTTAAGATAAACAAATAAAAAAGGACATTAACCACAACCACGTCACTCATCTTCTTACACAACCCTACCACCTCATAAAGGAACGCGTTCACTCCCCTAGCTTGGAACTGCATGCGACCGCTTGAGATGTTGCCCATGCCACCAGAGAATGTCGTGACCCTCCCCTATCATCTCGACACCTAGCGATGCCAAGGACCATGACCTCGATCATGCCATGGAGATAACCGCCACCTTATTCTTTAAACACTAGGCGAATTTTTACCTTCAATGCAACCAATTATTTGCCATATGAACTGCACTGATGAACTACGTGTGTCCCCCTCCATGTGATGTTATCTTCGATTCGACGATCCGTCGAAGATGATTAAACCCTAATGAACGGTCGAGATTTAGTAGCCAATTTCTAGCCATATAGAAAGCCAAATCGAAAAAAAACTATAGATTTGAATGCGCTCATTGAGAGTTTCGAATCGGTATATAATATCATAGGGTTTGGAGGAATTTGAATTTTAAAATTGATTTGAAATTGAATTGGGAATTAGGGTTTCATATTCTGTCGTTTGAGAAGGAGGACTGATAGAAGTAATAATACTTGCAGAAATAAGAAATGAGAAGCAGTTAGAGTTCATAACAGCATATACGGAAAGATTTGAATTAGAAGTGAATGGACCAGATTGGATTGACCGAAAGGACTACGCGACCCAAAAAGCCCGTTCTGACCTAGAAACGAAAATAGGTCATCCCATATATCAAAATAGACGTTTTCGATATTTTTAAACTCAATGGAACATGTTTCAAGTCCTAATTCCATCGTATGAAGAAGTTAGCTTTTAAAAACCGGCTTATTTCAATTAGTGACAAGTCCGATCGCCATGAACTTCTTGAAACCTTACAATAGTTCACTGTTACGAATCCAATGAAACTGGTTTCGCCAAAATCCAAGACAGTGGCCAAAATGGCTATTTTCACGTTAAATAAATAAATTTTTATTAAATTAATTTAATCCACTTTTGATTTCAAATTTAATAACTTATTTTTTTTTATCATTTTTGGTTAACTAGTAATTTAGAATCTTTAAAAATAAATTTTCTATGTCAATCTAATTATTAATATTGCGCTAATTGCAGTGTTCCAATTTCAATTGCAATAAATTCATTGATTAATAATTTAAATTCCAATAAATCCATTTATTTGACCTTTTCATCTTATTATTCAATCAGTTATCATCTTATAGATATAATTAACATTGATTTATAGCTTATTACACAAATATTCTACAATTATCATCTTAATTCATGTTAATGTTAAATTAATTACATTTAATTGCAATTGATTTACAATTAAGCTTCAACTGATTAAATAATGCAATGATTACCAAACCAATGATACCACTTACAATTTCAAACACAATCCTATTTCTATTGTTAACAAACAAAACAAATAAATTCACATACTAATAAATTATTCTATATTAACCAATTTCAATTAATTACGCAATCTTTGCCGTTTATATATAATGCTTTTTTTATTTATTATTTACACTTTATAACCAATCATAACTTTTCGATCATTCCAATTAATTGGAATTAAAATAATATAGTTATCCATTACCTTAAATTAACATTACTAACATTACATTCTAGTTATTTTCTTAACAATAAACCATAAATTTTAATTTCTTCCAATATTAAACACCATCATCTTATTAAATTAAATATTTTTATTTATCGAAAACTATGGATCGTTACACTCTCCCCACTCAAAACTTTTCGTCCTCGAAAAGGGAAAAGGGGATTAAAGAATTAATATATATTATTTAAAGTATTTGATTCATAAATAATTTATCTACAAAATAAAATAATTTAAATAAAATACATTAATTTATAAACAACTAAATTCTATTATATTCAAGTTCAATAAAAGTTAGTAAACATTTCCACTTTCACAAAAAAAATTCTAAGTCCAGAATTCATGGAAAATTTTGACAGTCTCCCTTGTACGGAGAGGTCTGGGAGAAATAATGATGTCGGTACTAATAATATATATCATATTTCAAAATAAAATATCCCAAACTACAGGAAAACAATATAATATCGTTATAAAATAGTAATCCGAAAATGTATCTATTTGTCAGGCAAACAACATTTATTTATGAAACCAAAAGGAGTAGCTATTGCTTTCATAACCTGTATTTCACTTATATAATCCAAAGAAATTAATAATTATATAAAAGCGAAATTTAAGTTGTTCAATTAATAACAAAAACAAATCAATACAACATAACAACAATCACTTGCAAACAAAACCATACAACTATTACATGCAATCAAACTAATCAATCCTACATCCATAGGATCCAAAACAAATAGTCTGTTCAGGTTTAGAAACTTTTAATCATATAAAATGATAAATAACTGCTAAGTATACCATACACTCAACAGTCTTTGATAAAAATTAACAGATTATTTATACATCATAAACAATTTAAAGTATCACTTTCCAAACATCCCATAAGCCAAACGACCAAGAAATCCAACTATTATTTAAGTTTCTTCTTATTAATCTTGTTCCACATCATTCACTGTTCATTTCATTTTTCTTCAGTCATACAATAATTATTTTCTTTAATTCACATTCATTACTTATAAAAATTCATTTCCCATTCATTTATAAAATACCAATTTCCATTAATTTATATTCATTTGCCTACACATGTTCTTTCCATTTAATTATTTAAAATAGTCAATGGATTCATTATTAGAGTATTGCATACATTTTCTTTCAGTTTAATTCACATTCATTATTTACTTTGATTTCCTTTTTATCTCAATATTCATTTGTGAAGCAAATCATACTTAGAATTTCAACCTTTTCTTTTCCTTCCTGTTCATTTCCTTCATATATAACATTGTTGGATATTAAATCTATTTCTAATCATTTCAACATTTTCTGAAGTTATGAGCATTTAATTAATATAGTATTCACTTTTACTACTCAATTTAAATGTAAATGACTTCAAGCCCTAACTTAAGTTTATAATCATTACTTTAATGTTCACCTTTTTATTAAATTTAATTACTAACAATTTTAAATTATTACTTAAGTTTATAACAATTTATAACATCAAAATTCTTATTTATTGAAATAATTTTATTGAACAATTTCATTATTCAAGTTTTACTTGTATAATATTCTATTACATATTTCTATTTAACATTTTAACTTTTAATATTTTGGTAAGTTATATATATATGTGTATATATATATATATATATTTCCTTTATAATGCAATTGAATGTTACACAAGTTTGTTTTATTCATTTTAGTTAACAAAATCTTCGATAGTTACATCTTCTAAATTTTCATATATACAAGTTAAAGATTTCAATTTCTTACATGTTTCATAATCACTTAGCATCTAATTACTTATTTTCCATTTTAGAAGTTTCCATGTATTAAAATAGTTAAAATTTCATTCGTTATAATAATTAAAATTTCTAATTTACCGAAACTTAAGAACTGAATACTAGGTTTCCTTGCAAATCATATATATATATGCACACACATATCTTTCATATATGATAGATCGTACTTAGAAATAAAATTAAAACTTGTTTATCAAAACAAATGTGCAATATAACTACTACATCGGTCTTTCCACTTCGAAACTCGAAAATGAACATCGATGACGTGTGCACTCATTACCAAAATTATTTTCCAGCGATAGCAAGCGGTGTATAGAACTTATTTCCTTTAAAATTTCCTTTTAAAACATTTCTTTCAAATCATATTGAAAACATTTATATTCGAAAATACCTTCAAATAATAATGATATTTTATTCCAAAAAATTTTGAAAACCAATTTCAAGAAACCCCAGAAGTTAAATTCTCAATTTTCCAAATTATATTCATTTTATTTGTAAATTCTATTTTACAATTCAATATTTATAAAATTTCACTACCTAAAAACAACATATTACGTCCAATTATATAAATTATAAAGATTATTGGTTTATATATAAAATATAATACTAGGCAAAATTATTTCATTTACCTATATTTCAAAAAAAATATTATGTCGGTTTGCCCTATTAAGTGTTTAGAAATCCCTATCAATGCCATAGCGTCCTATGTACTGAATGGACTTTCTAAATGCTAAAAAAACAAATTAACACAATGCAAAACATTTTATAATACTAACAAATACGATCTTCCATGTATACACACACACACACATCCAATGATTCACTCTAGGGTTGTAATACCCCGCATTAAATTACAATTATATACGCAAATAATTTAATTAAATAATATTCATTTGAAATTTTAAAACAAAGAAATGTTTGTAAATGGGGCAACTAATTAATATTATTTGAAATACATATATATTTATGTAACAAATAAATTAGGGAGGGAAATATTAATAGGGAAGATTAATTGACGGTGTTTGTTTTAAAGAGAAATTAATATTCAATTAATTAGTAGGAATAGGAACTGATAAGAAAGGGAACATATATTGTACCAACTAATTGATATGATTAGAAACATATATGTTAGTGCAAGAGAATAAAATGGAGGAAGTTGTGATTTATGCAAGTAATCAATTGTCAATTAGTAAACATAGAGACTTATGGTAACATATTTAATTAAGATTGTGATTCAAAATTCAATTGTAGAATATATGCATGCAATAATTATGGGAATAAAATAAAATAGTATGCATATATGTGACGAATTAATACGGTGTTGATTGGCATATTAGTTTGGTAAGAAATCACGGTGCAGGCAGGGATTAATTAGATAGTAAATTAATTCTAGGTATATAAGAAATCTATTAATTTGATGACTAATAGGGGAATCTTATTTAAAAGAAACATCATATTTAAAAATATATGTTTCCATAGATTGCGAGAGAGAAGGGGAAAGTGATTAATGAAAAGATTGTTGGAGAATCAATTTGGAATAAAAAAAAACGCAGAAGAAAACATATTAATTTAGTATCCATAGACTGAGTGTATGCTTTAGATTTTAGGGTTTTATATCTAATGGTTAGCGCTGATTTGAACCACTATAAATATAGGTGTAGAGCCTCATTATTTTTCTCTTGCCTATAGAAGCTCTGCCATTTTTCTATCTCTTATACACTTTTTTAATAATAAAATTTAAGATCTAATTTACATTAATTTAGATCTAAATAGAAAAAGAATAGAATTAATTAGGGAATTAGAAATTGGTTCAAATTAGAAGGCTATGTCAAAGGTATAACCCTAGATCTGAGTTTTATTTTCTATTTCTAATCCAAATCTCTTCCTTTTCTCTTTCACATATTATAGATTTGTAAATATATCATTTGTAATTCCAAATAGGGATTACAAGGGAGGTGAATATAGATGCTAGGGACAGATCTGAAATAAAAACAGGGAGATTTGGAAAGCTAGCAACACAAGTGGATTCATTTATATATCTTTTAAGTTTAAGATATATTATCGTTAAATTCCCATTTAGATAATTTTATTCAATAATTAATTCTATTAATTAAGTTGTTCTAAACTATGAGGAATTTACAGTTTATTTACAGTATTAGTATTTATTTACATCTGTTTCTCCGTTTTGGATTTCTATGCAAGCGTCATTCTTCTTCTATTTTCTTCTCTTTCTTCACGTATGGATTAGAATAGTTAAACATGAATATGGATTATATAATTAAGAATACGGAAATGAAGGAAATAAGATGTAATGTAATAAAAGTTTTAGGAATGGAATTACTGTAATAAATTACGTTAGAATGTGAAAAGTAAATTAATCTAATAAACGGATTTGGAAGTAACTAAAAGATTAATTGGTAGGTTTAGAAAATAGGATACATTTCTATAATTAAATATTTAAAAGACAACAATGAACGTATTGCTAGAACAAAAGAAAGGAAAGAAGAATTAGTATAAAATAGAGAAACTATTGTATTTTACACTATTCCAAAATAGTAAAAGAAACATCTGACAGTTACTGATTATTGTTTATAGTATTATTTAATATTAAAATATGAAAACGGATTTTCAAATATAGTTTTCGTAATCAACCAAATAAAATAGAATTACTTCCTAGAATAGAAGATAATAAAACAAAGTATGACATGAATCAAGTAAATTATTAGATAAGAATTTGAAGTTGTAAACGATAATGAACCTTGGTCTGCATTCATAGGGCAGACTATTTAAGAAGATAGTTTTTATGATAAGTTTTTATGATAAGTGAATTATATAGTATAGAAGAATAAAATAATATTCTATATCATAATAAAAGAAGACAGATTAGAATAGAAAAGAAATGCTGGAATTTTGTACGGACTATAAAAGAAGAGAAAATGATAATTACAGGTAGAATTATAACATAGGTTATAATGAAATAATAAAAACATATAAGCTTATTTTAAGACTTTGAATAAACTAATGAGCAATAATAATGGTAGAAGCTTATTTAAATAATTTATATTAAGTCAATAAGCAAATAAAGAAGGAATTATAAAAGAGACTTATTTTAATGAACTTAAGATTTATATTAAGTTAAATAAGTAAGATAATGAATGGCTCATACCAATAGCATTACCTATTAAATAAAAGGAAATCTCACAATAGATAGAGGTGAGACGAGGGCAAGAATATGCTATTTAGGGTAAATAAGTAGCCAACAGAATAAGAAAGTAAACTAAATGCAAAATAAAAGATTAGACTTAGGGTCTAATAAAAGAATTGAGATGCGTTTGGAGTAGCCCAAAGGATGAAGCGTCTAACGAAGTAGTTCATCACGAATTTCAAAAATGGAGAAGCACATCCAACTTAGTATTTTTGGGCTTTAAGGAAGTACGAGACATCAACGGGACGTGAAGATACTCTAGGATGGCCCTTTGGGTAGGCCTAACGAAGCAACATCCCAAGAGGCAGGTCTGTAGGTGTTCCATCAAGAGAGTATGTATTGACTGCATTTGCATTGTAGGCCTAACGAAGTAGATCTTTATAGGTAGTTTGAAGGGCTTTGTGTTCGAAGTAGGGTATTCGTATGTCCAATACTTGAAAGTAAGTTTAAGGATAGTTGCATGCGGATATTGGCCAACATCAAGACTAAAAGCGATTTTGGAAAAGACTAGAGTTAAACCAACAGGGTAAGGATTCTTTCACTATCGACACATTGGACGAGGTGCATCGCTATTTGGATGTTAGATTGTTTATAGTAGAGCACGGCCCCTTAACTCTTTGGAAGTCTTTCGGTTAGTTAAGGGGTAACTGCATGAGGCCATAGCCATGATGAAAAAGAGACAGACTAACTAGAATATCTTTATTATAGGCCTAATGAAGCAGTCCTTTACAGATATAGAAAATCCCCGACTTAATTCCATATAAGGTAGACCTTGTTGGCGGGGTTCAGATAGTAGGTAGAATGATTACGTAATCCTTAATGTACGCATTGGGTGGTATATTGTGGATGTCCGAGCACATGCATAGACTAGTGCAGAGGCGATTTACGTTTTCATAGTAAGTAGTGGAGCGTCTGTATTATAGGCCTTACGAAGCAATCTTTTATAGATATAGCTATGGAACACTCGTGGAGCAAGACGATGGACTATCTGTATTATAGGCCTTATAAAGCAGTCCTTTATAGATATAACTACGGAGCAAGACAATGGAGCCCATTTCAATAAGGATACAGAAGGTACCATGGGTGGTACCTAGGACCAATATGATCATTGGGCATATAGCTACATATATGTATATATATGAGTTATTAGGTTTTAATCTACTATGGAGTAGATGGGCACGGTTCACGTACTGAGGCGAGAGTATTGTAACTAATGAATCTAATATAAGAGTAAATGGAAATAAAACCATATATGTAGAATTAAGCATAAAAGTGTATAATTTATCCATTCATTAGAACTTTTGTTCTGACCCCCTCCTCATAACATCCTATAGGTTAGGTAGATGGCAGAGACTTTCCAGCTTTAAGACACTTGTTTAGAAAGTGTTATTATATTGGTGAGTATTTACTTACTATTATATTTTTGTCAATTCCGTTGTGAGATATTTAATTGAGCTCTGATATATCTATCTTTGCCTAATAGCAGGATACCATATTCCCAAATCGCGTTTTAGTGGGCTTGGGTTTTAGCATTTTAACGAAAAATCCAGACCCACTGGAATTAGGGTTGTTACATTGGGTATCAGAGCTTAGGTTTAGGATTTCTAGGTAGATAGTGAGTGAACGTATTTGTATTTTTAAATAAAATATAAATATATTATGTACCAAAATCCAAATAGTCTCCAATTATAGATTTTAACATTTGGAAAGTTTTTAAAAGTATATTTGTGTATAGTTTGCTAGTTGAGTTTGGAATGACCCAAGTATGTTGAGCCCTATCTTAATACCAATTTATAGCATACAAATAAGCCATGTTTTGTGTGAAGATTGGTATCCATATGTTATTTACCCCTGTTTTAGTAAATTTGAAAATCTATAAGAAAAGGATGTTTTGAAAACATGTGAGGACATTTTTTTTAAAAGTAAAGAGAAAGGAAAGATGTTTTAAGAATAAGCAAGACAAGTCTAAAAAAAAGATGGTATGGTGGAAAAGTAAACAAGTTTTTGAAAAGATAAAATTTAGAAGTTTTAATTTTTTAAGAAAAATTGACAAATACCAGAACAAATCAAACTTTTAAATATGGAGTAGATAGGAATCATTTTCTAGGTATAACGGGAAAAATACAAGGTTATAGCAGTAATTACTCTTAGTAATAATAAAAGTTCCCGTAAGGTGTATTGGACATTAATGAAAACCTAGAAATATTGCTTCATGTGTGCAGACTATAGAAGAATAGTGAAATAATATTAGTAAGATGATAAGGCACACATGGTTGGGATAAGTAGACCTTAGTTGGGAAAAATGAAAGGTAAAGAGAAAATTTCCCCACGCTTAGTTGTCTTTTTAGATAGAGACTGCATAGATTGAAACCCTTATTTATTGCAGTAAATGAGACTTAATTATTCTTTTTTGAGCATGGAATAAAAGAGATGAATAGATCTTGCATGTCATGAGTAATACAACGTAAGTTTATAACAAGTAATAAGCGGCAGGAGGAGCATACGAGTTACTTGGATTTCTAGAGTAGGACCTTTCTGTGTCAAAGTGGACATGGTCCTAGACCTCCTTGCCTTAGATGATAGCTATGTTTAGTTACTGTATAAAAAAAGAGTAAAAGAAGAATAAGATAACTAAAAAGAAAATAACAAATTTAAAGAAAGCGACAGAAACTATGAGAAATGCGGATTACGGGTCTTAAGGCTAGAATTAACACTAGAGGGAGGGGGGTAAATAGTGTATTAAGGAATTACTAAATCCTTTTGAGTTTATGTTAATTTGAACATGAGTGTATTCAATATTCAGACACAGATATGATCACAAAATCAAACACAGATGCAGAAATAAAGTAAAATCAATAAAGGAAAGAACACATCGGATTTTATACTGGTTCGGAGTTACCCTACATCCAGTCCTACACACAAGTACGGATTTCCTTTCAAAAGCAATTGTACAATTACACCCTCGATTTCAAGGCCACGAGGTATACCACTCTAGATTCACAATCCTTTGGGTAGAGATACTTGATTTTACGGGCAACAAGTTCACCCAATTGATTTCACAGGCTACAATCACACCTTTTCTCGTTTAGTTTATTTCAAAGAAGCCTATAACTCTGAATAGCACTGAGATCTTGTTGAGATAGTGATAGAAAATCAAACCAGAGATGATCTAGTTATATTCAATGGTATTTCGGCAGAGTAATGGTAAATATATATATAAAGAAATGTGGAAGAAGAAGAGGAGTGAAATAAGAGAAAATATGAATATAAATTCGTTTAAAACTGCCCCTATTTATAGTAGAACAATAGCCATGTCCATTTGTGAAAGGATAAGACGAATAGACACTTCCTTTGAAATTCAAATTTTTGAAATCAACTACCACCTTGTCGACAAGGGGTCCTAGGGGTTGTCGACAAGCCTAAGGAAATTTTGGTAATTTGTTTTTCTTTTGAAAATAACTTCTATCTTGTATTAAAACTATTTTTAAACTTTGTAAATATACTTAACCAATAGTTAAAATACACAAATAAATATAGAGAATAATATTTTGATATATATAAAATTTTACTGTAATTTTATATTTAAATCTATGTATAAATATTAAAAGTTAAATATATTATTATTATTAAAAGATAGTTTAAAACAAAGGATAATTTGATTTTGAAAATAAAGTTTATTTTTAGGCTAAAAATATTTAAGACCAGGATAGATTTTTTTGATTCTTTTAAAAGGAAGATTTTGAAATCATTTTGAAAACAAGATATATTTTTGTAAAAAACATTTTAATAAAAGTTAGTGGATACAAAACAATGTTCTACTAGATTTTTCGTAGGTTCCATCCTACTTAGGGTTCCATCCCTTTAACAGGCTCAAAGTGGATTCCATTCCACGAATAAAATGGATTTTAAGATGTCAATTCTTTTCTAGGAGTTTTAACAAAATTCCTAATTAAATTACTTATTATTGAAATCTTGAACTCTTGATAATCTTGATACGCATGAGTCTTCAATCTTGATATCTTGAATCTCTATGATGTACAGTCTTTATTCTTGATACTTGCATGGTTAAATCCTGCATATACATATATATCTAAAATATAATGTTAGTATTTATATTTTATAATCTTATTCTAAGGTTATTGTCATCAAAACCATCATCTCAAGACTAACAATCTACCCCTTTTTGATGATGATAGCCTTTGTTTATAAAATATTACTTCTATCCTAATAACTCCGCCTAAAACTAATAACTCCCCCTTAATATATGCCCCCTTTGTCGTCAACAAAAAAACTAACTCCAAACTATATAACTCCCCCTTATTCTTGTACTAAAAATACCTGCATTAATATAATATTCAATATAGTATATAATAGATAGATTAAGAGTTAATTATACTGATAGACATGATAACTAATCAAAGATCGTATAAATATCAATGTGTTTTTATACATGTTTTGCACACCAAATATCAATCCATACCATATATCAATCTATACCAAACCAAATCAATCCAAGCAATCAACTAAAATCAAACAAAGCAATCAAATAAAATCAAACATTACGAGGAACTTCCACCCATCCTTCTTCTTCAAAAATAGGGTCTGCTTTGGCATCCCAATTTTCATTATCATTGGTGAGAGAGACTGGAGGATGTGCTTCATTATCATCTTTGTGCAGGGAGGAAATCATCCATCGTATCGCATCGAAATGCTTTTCTTGCTCCTTGATCATCTGTATTTGACTCAACTCTAAGTGTCGCTGGTTACAAAGAATGAAAGAAAGAATATTCTTGAAAGAATTAAGGGTTTCTTTAAGATTCTTGGTCAAATTATCAATTGGATTGGCCATATTTGAGTTTGTGAAAAGAATTAGAGATAAAGTAGATAAGAAATAATTTTGAGTGATGAATTCTGAAAGAAATAGGTATTTATAGGTGTAGAAATTCGTTTGAAATGAATAGACATAAGGTAGTTATTCAAATTTCAAATTTAAAATGAAAAGTCATTTCTGACCAGTACATGTCGACATGGTCAAGTAGGGTTGTTGACAGGGGTTAGTCAATTTTGATAACTTATTTTGATTTTGTGAATAATTGTGTATATATATATTTATATTTGTATAATATACTAACATTTATTCTGGAGATAGGATATGCTAGATAACAGAAAAGTAATTCAATTTCATTTCATAATAGAATGATACAATGATTAAACATTAAGAACTACACGAACATTCAAATCAAAACAAACTAAAACTAATACAACACGACATGAAAATGTAGAACTAGTTAGAGGATTATGAAGATGAAGATAATCCAAGCTTCTTGCTGACTTTGGAGAAAAACTTGTTCATCTTGGATGACATTTTATCCAATTTCTTACTAACGGACCGTTTAAGAATCCGTTGATTCTCGACAATGGTCTTTTAATTTTTGAGTAAGGTTTTGTTGGTTGGATTAGGAGGATTGTTAATTCTTTCCAAAGAGGTTTCTTCTTCTTCTTCTTCTTCTATTTCCATTTCATCGCCTTCTTCTTCCTTCTCTTTTTCCTCTTCCATCTCCTTATGAACCAAACGCTCTTCCTTTTCGGTAAGAGTCTCATAAGGTTGAAAAACAAATGGAATTTTCATAAGATAAATGTTTAAGTGATTAAAAACCTTCCTTGAAACAAATTCTTCTCCTTTGAAATCTACTCCAAAATAATTAAAAATCCGAGTGAGAAAGATTCAATGATACAAAGTGTTTTCATCCATTTCAAGATTTTTGGGACGAAATTCATCCAAAATAACTTGCGCCCAATTAATATCATAATTTCCAAAAACAGCAAAAAGTGCTTTGCAAATTTTTGAAGTTGGATTGTTAAAAATCCCCGATCTTGGGGTCAAAGTATGTTGTAAAAGAAGATTAACAATTCTAGCTTTTGGTCGAAAGTTTCGATTTTTGAATTCAAAGTTATCATTTCCTTCGAAAATGTGATGAAATGTCTCACGATCATTTTCATCGATATTAAAACTAGAAAGATCCATTCCCGTGCTCTTGTAATTGAGAATGGTACCCAAAAATCACAATTTAAAATGATTCTAGTTCCTTGGACACTACTCCAAATTTCATCATCATTTCCATTATAAAATCAACGGTTGAGATTTGCATAGAAAATTTTAACAAGATTTGGATAACAAACAAAATTATTTTGAGAAGCATCAACAAGACTAAGAACTTGATTATTTGCAAAAAGAGAATCGATTTCATAAGTAGAGAAATCTTGAGATATAGTAAACTTCCCGGGATGTACTTTTCATAGTTAGCATAGTTGATATATGCTTTTATAGCCTCCAGATCATTGTAGAGTTGCTCTTTTATCTTTCTGAAAATTCTCATTATGGAAGAGTTACTTGAAGAAGCCATTAGAGTAGAGAGCAGAGAGCTTGAAATTTTGGGATAAGAGTTTGAATTTGAAAATGAGAGTAAAAAGTTATGATAACAGATGGTGAATAAATAGATTCTCAAATGACATGTTCTCTCGTCAAAGGCTGACTTTTCAGAGAATTGAATGAAGTGAAAAGATGGAGGAAAATTCAATATTTGAATTCAAATTTTGAATTTCAAATTTTGAATTTCAAATTTCTGTACCCTTGTCGACTTCATGGTGGGGACCTTGTCGACGGGTGTCTTTGAATTTCCATGATTATTTTTCTTAAGTATTCTAATATATATTTATTTATTTATTATTTTTAATGTCTATATATATCTGAAATATTACTAGAATTATAGTATATTCCATAAAATATTATGATACTATTAAAAAATAAAAATAAAAATAAAATTATAGTAAAAAATAATAAAATTTTTAAAATTCAAACAACACTAATTCAAAATCAACCAATTCTAAGCATGCTATTTCAACCAATTGTATTGTAAATGTGTACCTTTTTCTGAGTCCGTTTCTCTGAATTCGTCATAGTCGTGAACTGCCGTGAAACACATTTTTGAATTATCTATCTTCTGATCATCATTGCTTGAGGACGAGTCTGAGTCATCTAGAGTAGCAGTAAATGCACGTTTTCGTTTCTTTATGGAATCATTGATTATAGGAAGATTTTGCATATCTGGATGCGGACAGTCTCTTTTGATATGGCCTGGTTCGTCACAGTTGAACATTTGATATTGTTTGGCACTACATTCTGATTTCCAGAGTTCTTATATTTGTTTCTTTTGAGATTATTCATCTTTCTGTATTTCAAGAATTTCCAAAAATTCTTGGTCATAAGGTCTATCTCTTCATCATTATCGCTGTTTGAGTCTGATCCATCGGTCAATGCATTGAACGCCATTGATTTCTTTTCAGATGTTTTCCTTTCTCTTCTCTTAACCATTCGGACTTCAAACAACATTAAATTTCCAATTAATTCTTCTATCTTTAAGGTATTGATGTCATTTGCCTCTTCGATCGCAAGTGTCTTTTGATCCTATTCTGGAGTAAGAGAATTTAAGATTTTTCTGACTTGATCTTCTTCCGAAAATTCCTTTCCCAAGGATATTGGAGAATGCACAATGTTCTGAAATCTACTATACATATCTGAAATAGATTCTTTAGAATTCATTTTAAATAATTGAAACTGATTTGTGAGCATGGAAATTTTGGTCTGTTTAACTTTGCTTGTTCCTTCGTGAGTAACTTGCAAAGTTTCCTAGATTTCATATGCAGATGTACAAACTGACATTCTATTAAATTCATTTATATCAAGTGAACAAAATAGAATATTCATAGCTTTAGAGTTATTTTGTGCAATAGGCTTTTGCTCAGCACTCCACTGTGCAAAATCAGTTGTGGGTTCAGAATATTCATTCTGTATGACATTCCAAGTGTCTAGTCCTATAGATTGTAAATATATTTTCATCCTACATGCCCAATATGCATAGTTACTGCCATTAAAAAGTGGTGGTCTGACAGTAGACTGACCTTCTACAAATGAACTAGTGACAGGGATAATAGAACCAGTGTTGGTAGCCATTTTGAAAATTTTTCAAAATTCAGATTATGAAACTTTGAAAGCCTTGCTCCGGTACTAAATGTGAGCCATGCGGATTATGGATCTTAAGGCTAGAATTAACACTAGAGGGGGGGTGAATAGTGTTTTAAGGAATTACTAAATCTTTTTGAGTTTATGTTAATTTGAACACAAATGTATGCAATATTCAGACACAGATATGATCACAGATGCAGAAATAAAGTAAAAGCAATAAAGGAAAGAACACACCAGATTTTATACTGGTTCGAAGTTACCCTACATCCAGTCCCGCACACAAGTACGGATTTCCTTTCAGAAGCAATTGTACAATTACACCCTCGATTTCAAGGCCACGAGGTACACCACTCCAGAATCACAATCCTCTGGGTAGAGATACTTGATTTTACGGGCAACAAGTTCACACAATTGATTTCACAGGCTACAATCACACCTTTTCTCGCTTGATTGATTTCACAGGCTACAATCACACATTCTCTCGTTTAGTCTATAACAAAAAAGCCTATAACTCTGAATAGCACTGATATGTGTTGAGATAGTGATAGAGAATCAAACCAGAGATGATCTAGTTAGATTCAATGGTGATTTCGGTAGAGAAATAGTAAAAATATATATAAAAAATGTGGAAGAAAAAGAGGAGTGAAATCAGAGAAAATATGAATATAAATTCATTTAAAACTGTCCTATTTATAGTAGAACAACAGCCATGTCCATTCGTGAAAAGATATGACGAATAGACACTTCTTTTGAAATTCAAAATTTTGAAATCAACTGCCACCTTATTGACAAGGGATCCTAGGGGTTGTCGACAAGCCTAAGGAAATTTTGGTAATTTTTTTTCTTTTGAAAATAACTTCTATCTTGTATTAAAACTATTTTTAAACTTTATAAATATACTTAACTATAGTTAAAATACATAAATAAATATAGAGAATAATATTTTGATATATAAAAATTTTTGCTATAATTTTATATTCAAATTTAAGTATAAATATTAAAAGTTAAATATATTATTATTATTAAAAGATAGTTTAAAACTAAGGATAATTTGATTTTGAAAATGAAGATTATTTTGAGGCTAAAAATATTTAAAACCAGAATAGATATTTTCGATTCTTTTAAAAGGAAGATTTTGAAATCATTTTGAAAACAAGATATAATTTTGTAAAAAACATTTGAATAAAATTTAGTGGATACAAAACAATGTTCCGCTAGATTTTTCGTAGGTTCCATCCTACTTGGTGTTCCATCCCTTTAATAGGCTCGAAGTGGATTCCATTCCACGAATAAATTGGATTTTAAGATGCCAGTGATTTTCTAGGAGTTTTAACAAAATTCCTAATTAAATTACTTATTATCGAAATCTTGAACTCTTAATAATCTTGATACTCATGAGTCTTCAATCTTGATATCTTGAATCTATATACTATACAGTCTTTATTCTTGATACCTGCATGGTTAAATCCAGCATATACATATATATCTAAACAATAATGTTAATATTTATATTTTATAATCTTATTCTAAGTTTGTTGTCATCAAAACCATCATCTCAAGGACTAACAAAAACGTCGATAGAAAAATTTAAAAAGAGATATTTTCTTATGTAAGCTATGCTTGGAGAGGTAAATATTTTTTTTAGAATAGTAGCCTAAATCCCAAGTACGGAGGAAGATGTGCACAAAAGAAAATCATAGAAATATGATGTTTTTCCATTTTCCACATTCTTTATGACATAAGAAATCGAATTCGGAAAATTAGAATTTTCTATAATTCAAAAATTAAAAGTTGTGCGGCAGGTTTGCATGTAAAAATTTATTGAACTATGCTCCTATTCAGTAGGAATGTGGGAAAACTTGAATGAAAAATGTCTCGAGCTTTCAAAAGATTGCATTCATATAGAAATTGCAAGTATATTTAGAATGTGTGCATGATGTTTTAAAAGGCATTATTTAAAGGAAAAGAATTCATATAGGAGGTACCGCATAGAAATTCTTGTACATGCATATATTTTATGATGTACTGCACTTTGCATTATGCATGGATTGTTGCAAAAATTGGATGTACACAAAATGGATGTGATTACTGTGAGAAATTACATAATTGAACCCATATCAAATTTTGGGGATGAAATTTCCTAAAGGGAGAGAATGTAACACCTTGCCTTAAATTGTAATTATATATGCAAATAATTTAATTAAGTTATATACATTTGAAATTTTAAAACAAAGAAATATTTATAAATGGGGCAACTAATTAATATTATTTGGAATATATGTATATTTGTGTAACAAATAAATTAGAGAGAGAAATTATATAAAATCAATAAATAGGGAAGATTAATTGACGATGTTTGTTTAAAAGGGAATTCATATTCAATTAATTAGTAGAGGTGATTAATTGACAGGAACTGACAAGAAAGGTAACATATATTGTAGCAAATAATTGATATTATTAGATACATATGTGTTAGTGCAAGAAAATAAAATGGAGGAAGAGTAATTAATGTAAGCAATCAATTGTCAGTTAATAAACATAGAGACTTATGATAACATATATAATTATGGTTGTGATTCAAAATTCAATTGTAGAATATGTGCATGTAATAATTATGGGAATAAAATAAATTAACATGCATATATGTGACGAATTAATATAGGGTTCATTGCCATATTAGTTTGGTAAGAACCACAGTACAGATATGGATAAATTGGATAGTAAAGTAATTCTAGGTATTTATGAAATCTATTAATTGGGTGATTAATAGAGGAATCTTATTTAAAAGAAACGTCACATTTAAAAATATATGTTTCCCTAGATTGCGAGAGAGAAGGAGAAAGTGATTAATGAAAAGATTGTTGGAGAATCAATTTGAAATAAAAACAAACACTGAAGAAAACATATTAATTTAATGTTCATAGACTGAGTGTATGCTTTATATTTTAGGGTTTTATATCTAATGGTAAGCACTGATTTGAACCACTATAAATACAGGTGCAGAGCCTCATTTTTATTCTCATTAGTTTTCTCTTGCCTACAAAAGCTCTGCCATTTTTCTATCTCTTATACACTTTCTTAATTACAAAATTTAAGATCTAATTCACACGAATTTAGATCTAAATAGAAAGAAAATAGAATTAATTAGGGAATTAGGAATTGGTTCAAATCAGAAGGCTATGTCAAAGGTAAAACCATAGATCTGAGTTTTATTTGCTATTTCTAATCAAAATCTCTTCCTTTTCTCTTTCAAATATTATAGATCTGTAAATATATCGTTTGAAATTCCAAACAGGGATTATAAGGGAGGTGATTATAGATGTTAGGGACAGATTTGAAATAAAAACAGAGAGATTTGTAAAGCTAGCAATGTGAGTGGATTTATTTATATATATTTTAAGTTTAAGATATATTATCGTTAAATTCCGTTTAAATAATTTTATTCAATAATTAATTCATTTAATTAAGTTATGCTAAACTATAAGGAATTTACATTTTATTTATAGTGTTAGTATTTATTTACATCTGGTTCTACGTTTTGGATTTCTATGCAAGCGTCATTCTTCTTCTATTTTCTCCTATTTCTTCGCATATGGATTAGAATAGATTAAACGTGAATATGGATTAAATAATTAAGAATACAGAAATGAAGCAAATAAGATGTAAAGTAATAAAAGTTTGAGGAATGGAATTACTGTAATAAATTACGTTAAACTGTCAAAGTTAATTAATCTAATAATTAGATTTGGTAGTAACTAAAAGGTTAATTGATTGGTTTAGAAAATAGGATACATTTCTATAATTTAATATTTAAAAGACAAAAAAGAACATATTGCTAGAATAAAAGAAAGAAAAAGCGAATTAGTGTAAAATAGAGAAACCATTATATTTTACACTACTACAAGATAGTAAATAAATATCTAGCAGTTACGGATCATGTTTTGTAGTATTATTTAATATTAAAATATGGAAATGGATTTTTAATATGGTTTTCATAACCAACCAAATAAAATAGAATTACTTCCTAGAATATAAGATGATAAAGCAATGTATGACATGAATCAAGTAAATTATTAAATAAGAACTTGAAGCTGTAAACAATAATGAACCTAGGTCTGCATTCACAGTGCAGACTATTTAAGAAGTTAGTTAATATGATAAGTGAATTATGTAATATAAGAGAATAAAGAATATTCTGTATCATAATAAAAGAAGGCAGATTATAACAGAAAAGAAATGCTGGAATTATGTACGGACTATAAAAGAAGAGAAAATGACAATTACAGGTAGAACTATGACATAGGCTATAATTAAGTAAAAAGAACGGAAAAGCTTATTTTGAGATTTTGAATAAATTAGTAAGCAATAATAACGGTAGAAGTTTATTTAAATAATTTATATTAAGTCAATAAGAAAATATAGTAATGATAAAAGAGGCTTATTTTAATGAACTTAAGTTTCATATAAAGTTGAATAAGCAAGATAATGGATGTGGCTCATACCACCAGTATCCCTATTCAATAAATGGAAACCTCGTAATAGACAGAGGTGAGACGAGGGAAAGAATATGCTAATTAGGGTAATTAAGTAGCCAACAGAATAAAAAAGTAAATTAAACGCAAATTAAAAGATTAGACTTAGGATCTAATAAACGAATTGAGATGCATTTGGGGCAGCCCAAAGGATGAAGCATCTAACGAAGTAGTTCATCAAGGATTTCAAAAATGGAGAAGCATGTCCAACTTAGTACTTTTGGGCTTCAAGGAAGTATGAAACTTCAACGGGACGTGAGGATACACTAGGATGGCCCTTTGGGTAAGCCTAATGAAATTGCACCCCCGTAGGTAGGTTTGTAGGTATTTCATCAAGAGAGTATGCCTTGACTGCATTTGCGTTGTAGGCCTAACGAAGCAGACCTTTATAGGCAGTCAGAAGGGCTTAGTGTTCAAAGTAGGGTATTCGTATGTCCAGTAATTATAAGTAAGTTTAAGGATAGTCACATGCAGTTATCAGCCAGCATCAAGACCAAGAGCGATTTCGGAAAAGATTAGAGTTAAACCAACAGGCCAATGATTCTTTCACTATCAAGACATTGGACGAGGGGCACCGCCATTGGATGTTAGATTGTTTGTAGTAGGGCATAACCACTTAACTTTGTAGAAGTCTTTCAATTATTTTAGGGGCGGCTGCGTGGAGCCATAGTCACAATGAAAAAGAGACAGACAAACTAGAATATTTGTATTATAGGCCCAACGAAACAGTCCTTTACAGATATAGAAAATCATCGACTGAATTCCATATAAGGTAAACCTTGTTGGCAGGATTCAGATAGTAGACAGAACGATTACGCAGTCCTCAATGTACGCACTGGGTGGTACATTGTGGATGTCCAAGCACTGGCATACACTAGTGCGGACGCGATTTACGTTTTCATAGTAAGTAGTGGAGCATCTATATTGTAGGCCTTATGAAGCAGTCCTTTACAGATGTAGCTACGGAATGCTCGTGGAGCAAAACGATGAAGTATTTGTATTGTAGGCCTTACGAAATAGTCTTTTATAGATATAGCTATGGAGCAAGGCGATGGAGCCCTTTTTGAGGAGGATATGGAAGGTACCATGGGTGGTACCTAGGACCATTATGGTCATCGGGTATGAGTTATTAGGTTTTAATGTACTATGAAGTAGATGGGTACGGTTCACGCATAGATGCGAGAGTATTATAACGTAATGAACCCCTAATATAAAAGTAAATGGAAATAAAATGGTACATGTAGAATTAAGCTTAAAAGTGTATAATTTATCCATTTACCAGACCTTTAGCTCTGACCCCTCCTTATAACATCCTATAGATTAGGTAGATGGCAGAGACTTCGCGGCTTAAGACACTAGTTTAGAAAGCGTTATTATATTAGCGACATTTATTATTATATTTTTGTCATTTCCACTGTGAGATATTTAATTGAGCTTTGATATATTTCTCTTTGCTTAGATGCCAGATTCCTAGTTAGGGTTTCATTGGGCTTGGGTTTTAGCATGTTTGCGAAAAATCCGGACCCACTGGAATTCGGGTGGTTACAAGGGTATTACTACCCTATTTCGAATGAGTTAGACCCCATAAAGCTAAGGTTATCGATAAACCTAGCTCTGATACGAAATGTAACAACCCACCTTTTTGGACGGTTTATATCAATGATGAACCACACACGTCAGACTCAAACCATTCAAAAAGGTGGATCGTTATAGGGTAAATAAGAAAAAGAAGAGAAAGAAAGAAAAAAAATATAGAATCTCACAGCGGAATGATAAAATATGACAATCCAATAAACAGTTCATGAAGCTGTCCTACAAATAACATTTGATTACACTTTATAGTACATGATCATAGTACATACAACTGTAATAGATAATAATACAGCAGAACAATATGATGTAGTGAAGTGAATGAAATAAATGATAGTAGTATACAAATCTCCATCTTTGCCCTCCGGAAAGCATTCTTCGATATACTGAAAAACTCAGACTGATTCGAGCGAATTGAAAAGACAAAACACTCGAGTCAGAACTAAAAGATCTTGTGTAAGTTAAATGAACGTTAAATAAATATGAGTGTAATGGTGTTAGAGATATTTACGGGTTTTGACATCTCCTATCCAGTGTCAATGTGAGTGCAATAACTTAAGAGAAGTTCGGGATTTTCATCTCTTAAGGATCCGTTAAACTATCTACATACATAGTACAATACGTTATTATAATAGTGTCTACAGTAAATTAAAATATTAAATAGCGTTAATGTGTTACCCATATCTCTCTCACACATTTTATATATTCCCGTAGTCTATACAGTATTGTATGCTCCACCAAACTGGTGGTTTACCCAAAGGGCACTCCATAGGTACAGTACAAAACAAACTCATAGAAGGCACAATAAGGCATGTGACAAGGCACGCGAGGCAATGCTCAGGATAAGATACCACCGTTTTGCGGATCCAAACTGGTGGTCACGCTTAGCAACTACTACGCCCACCTTTGAACACACTTCCATAATCAAAATTGAGGGGTGGCCACTAAATCAATCACAAAATCATAATATGGTATCGAGGAAATGTGTCCGATCGGAAGTACGATCTCACTTGGCCCGGTATGGCACCTGTTTTAGCCACATCAAGCTGACTCACGGGAGTCAGGGCTACGTTAATACCTTATATAGAATCGTTCGCCAAACCATCCTACTTCATTCCTGAATTTCCACCACGTACACAATTGTTAAAGTGGTTTTCGGTATTGGCAGAGAGTATGACAATATTCGATCCCGGTCTCTTTAACTACCAAACACTTATTTCATACTAGATGGTTCTTTTACATTTCAAAAAATCAATTCATAATTTATATCTGAATACCATATTCTCAAAACCACATCGCTTTCAAAATCATATCCACAAATAGGTTAAATTCTTATTTAGAAATCATCATATTTACTCAAATATGTCATTTAAATCCCAACTTAGTTTATAACATCATTTAACCATATTCGCTTTTAAATCAAGGATTTTAACATAAACACTTCCTCTTTACACCGTCTGGAATTCAGAAAATAGTTTAGATGGATTTGAGATAGTTTAAATAGATTAAATAGTCTGAAAATCTTAATAATCATGATTTAAAATAGTATATTTTAAACAGTTTATGTTAAATTGATAAATTTGAAATTTATATTAAATTAAAGTTTTTCTTTCATTTCAACGAATTTCGACCATATCCAGATTTCAACAAAACTAAATTTTCTATCAATACATATTCCAATAAATCATTTCGATTTATATTAAATTCAAACTCACGTTTGAAATACAATTTTAAAACACTTAGATTTCGTCGATTTCAAAGTTTAATATTTCAAACATTTCAATTTCGATAAATTTCATTTATATTTCAGATTTCGACTTTGAAATTTCCATTTTAATCCTTTAAATAATTTGTTAAACAAACATCAATTTCAACAGTTAAAACTTGGATTTTCAAAAATAATTCGGTTTATATAGATAAATTTATTTCAAATATCATTTAACTGAATTCAAAATTTAAGAAGTTTAAAATCATTAAATTTAACCAATCCAATATCCGTATATAATTTTCTACCCTATGATATAGACATATATCATTTCAATCCGTAATAATATTAAAATTTACGGATATATGTCATTTCAACCCGCAATCCCAAATTTTACTTCAAATTCATAAAATTGCTTTAGTCTATCATTTTAACCCATAACAATTTCTCCCTAATCTATCAGATTATTCTGGTTTATATCATTTCAATCCATAGGGAATTTGCAGTGTTATAACAATATAAAATATAACATCCAATCATCCAATATCAATAATCAAACATCCATCACAATCGTTATTCAAATCAACCAATAAACACCAATGGATAAATGATTATCATTAACAGGTATAAACTAGAAAATTTAAGAATTTCAGTATTAACTTAAATGGCAACTAAATTCAATAAATTCAGATTTAACTACAGGCAATCAACTTCTAATCACATCATAAATTTAATTTAACCAACATAAGAAAATTTAGTGGTTGTGAGTGGGTTAAAACACACACTTTTGATTTCAAACCAATTTGAAATCCAAATAAAGGCCCAAATTTCAACAGTCTCAGAATTCGTCCGGAAATATGATATGGTTTGGAGGAGTTTGAATTTTAAAATTGATTTGAAATTGAATTGGGATTTAGGGTTTCATATTTTGTCGTTTGAGAAGGAGGACTGGTAGAACTAACAGTATACACAGAAATAAGAAATGAGAAACAATTAGGATTTATAATAGCCAATATGGGCAGATTAGAATTAGAAATGATTGAACTTGATTGGATTAATCAAAACGACTACGCGATCGAAAAAACCTGTTCTGACCTCGAATCGAAAATAGGTCATACCATGAATCAAAATAGATGTTTTCGACATTTTTAAACTTAATGGAACAAGATTCAAGTCCTAATTCCATCATGTGAAGAAGTTAGCATTTAAAAATCAGCTTATTTCAATTAGTTTCTACGCGTATCGAATTCGTATTATCGAACGACAAGTCCGATCGTCACGAAACTTGAAACCTTACAATAATTCACTGTTATGGATCTGATGAAATTGGTTTTGTCAAAATCCAAGACAGTGGCCAAGATGGCTATTTTCATGTTAAATAAATAAATTATTATTAAATTAATTTAATCCACTTTTAATTTCAAATTTAATAACCAACAATTTTTTATCACTTTTGGTTATCTAGTAATTTAGAATCTTCAATAGTAAATTTTCCATGTCAATTCAATTATTAATATTGCGTTAATTATAGCGCTCCAATTTCAATTGCAATAAATTCATTGATTATTAATTTAAATTCCAATAAATCCATTTATTTGACTTTTTCATTTTATTATTCAATCAACTATCATCTTATGGAGATAGCTATTATTGATTTATATCTTAGTACATAAATATTCTACAATTATCATCTTAATTCATATTAACGTAATATTTAATTACATTTGATAGCAATTGATTTACAATTAAACTTCAGTAGATTAGATAACGCAATGATTACTAAACCATTGTTATCTCTTACAGTTTCAAACATAATTCTATTTCTATTGTTAACAAACAAAACAAATAAATTCACGTACTAATAAATTATTCTATATTAACCAATTTCAATTGATTACGTAAACTTTACAATTTATATACAATACTTGATTTATTTACTTACTTACACTTTATAACTAATCATAACTTTCCATTCATTCCAATTAATTGGAATTAAAATAAAATAGTTATCCAATACCTTAAATTAACATTACTAACATTACATTCTAGTTAATTTTCTTAATAATAAACCACAAATTTTAATTTCTTTCAATATTAAACACCATCGTCTTATTAAATTAAATATTTTAATTATCTAAAATTATGGGTCCTTGCGCCAGTTTTATCTAAAGCTACCCTTCTTTGGATTTTTGCGAATAAATATCGCCAATCTTTACCTTTAATTTGCATCTTTCAATCCACCAACCTGCTCATTAAATTGATTATATGGGTTTTAGTTCTCATCAAGCGTAATTGATCCAACATGGCTGTTCGCCTTAATTCTTGATAAATTGGTTCAAAAACCCAAAATCTACTTGCATTATTTGATTGTTTGGTTGTTGTCCATGACTTATGAGTCTCTGTTTTGTAACTATGAGATGGAGGGAAAGTAGAGCTTCATATTGATGCTAGTCATGGAATTTTTAAGGCCATGATGAATGAGGTTTTGGCCTTCATTCATCCCAAATTTTTTGATGATAGCCCTAATAAAACGTTATTTTTATGACGGCTGCATTGATTTCTAGGCAGGCGGTCGTGGAGAATTATGTTTGTTGGTGCTTCCTCGTTTTGGTGGTAATTTCCTAAAGCCTAGATCACCACACATCCATGGCAAATAGCATCGTCTGACTGTTTATCTCTGGTGAACTTTGATTTTAATATAATCCT
The DNA here is from genome assembly GCA_030765085.1 of Allium cepa. Taxonomy (NCBI): domain Eukaryota; kingdom Viridiplantae; phylum Streptophyta; class Magnoliopsida; order Asparagales; family Amaryllidaceae; genus Allium; species Allium cepa. The sequence goes on from CM060937.1 coordinate 270,808,248, forward strand.
TTGTTTTTTTCTCCTTTCTAAAGCTCAAACAAGGTTATCATGTGATAAATCAAGGCATAGTGATGAATAGTGAATAGTGAATCAAGTCCTTATGAAATAAGTCCTAGTGGTGAATGTTAAATGTTCAATTGTCGTGAATAATGAATCATGAAACAAGTCTGCATGGTAAATGGTAAATCATAATGAATGGTGAATGTTCTACTAATTTAATGAGTGATGAATGATGATTTGTGATGAATGATGAATCATGGTGTATGGTGAATCCTGAAACAAGTCTTCGTGAAATAATTGCAGATGAAGGAGAAGTCGTATGAGATAATGGAGTCTTCGTGAATAATTGAATTGTCGTGAGGTGAATTTACTTCTAGAGTGTCTTGAGATGAAATCTAAAATTTAAAAAGTAAATAGCGATGGTTAAAATTTTTAAAATTTAAAAACTTTCCAAAATTAACATCTCCCTTGACTCCAATTTAAAAAACTCTTCGACCAAAGAGTTCACGTAAGTATGTGTTGTACTTTAAAGTTATTTAAAAAAATTAACCATTTTTACGAAATTAAGGGTATTTTGGTTATTTTTGGAAATCAAAGGTCCTTGAGTTCAATTCTCAGTCAAAGAAATAGAATTCTCAGTCAAAGAAATAGAATGTTAAACCAATTTTTGGCTTAACATCAAAATATTTTGAAATAAACTTTAAATAGAATTCCAAATATATTCATGATCAAAGTAATATAGATCTAAAATATCCAAAACGTCCAAAATGTCCATCATTCAAGTTACCCTTTTTTTATATGCAAACAATATAAATTTTGAGTACATATGTAATATTCACTGTTCATTGGTCAATATGGAAAAGATATAAGTCATCTCCTTTTTTCTAGTTCAAACAGCAAGGATAGAGTCAATATGCAAATTTCTGTTTCTAAAGGTCTATTTATTCAAAATTTCAAATCATCTTCTTCTTCATCGGTCATTAAAAGAGTCTCAAGCTCTGAAGGGGGCTTAGAAATATCAAGTCCAAAATAATGATTTATTCTAAGAAGGAGAAAGAAGAGAGGAGCCCCTTCTTAGGTGTGGGTGGGTCTCTATTATAAAGGTCGGAGAGTAGCTTAGCTTGCTTAGATTTGTTGATCGAAGTTGATGTGGATTTATGAAATGCCAATATGGATGGTCTCAATGGTGCCACTTATCATCATCTCAACACAATTATACTTCACGTGGATCACTATCTTGGCCATTACATCAACAAAGGAGGCATGGTTGTATAAGAATGCTTTAATGCTTTATTACATATACTTCCCTTCATATTAATTCATTACTTGGCTATTGCTAGAATTTCACCATTATGTGATGCTTGTAACTCCCACTTGGGATGGCTTAAATAATTAATTCATTACGGCTTTGAATTATCAACATAAGATGGATTGATATCCCTATTAATTAACTCATGATGGCTTGAATAATCAACTCGTGATGGCTTGATGACTTGAATAATCATCTCACGAAGGCTTGATGGCTTGAGTAATCATCTCATGATGGTTTGAATAATCATCTCACGATAGCTTGGATAATTAACACACTATGGCTTGAATACCAAGAAACGATGACTTTATAATACTGTCCTAGATAGCTTCAAGAATCGCTACACGATAGTTTTCTTATGCCATCCATGCAATAGATTCTACAATCATTCCTCAAGGAAGTCAAGTTTCTTCTCACGATGACTTTGATGCTTCATTTCATGATGTTCTTAAGGGTCATATCACGAGAGCTTCATAATTTCATCTCACAATGGCTTCAACAATCATCACACAATAACTTCCAAAGTCATATCGCGAAGGCTACTATTTTTCACCTTTAAAGTCATCACATGATGACTCTATTAAGTTAACGCATGATGGCTCTTAAACATTGATCATTGATGGTTCCATGGATCAACACCTGATAGTTTCCTTTCCAATTTTCACTCCCTTGATAGCCCTTTTTTGCCAACCTAATTTTGAACTTTGGGTGTAACAATAAACGTCAAGATAATGGAACACAAGAAAAAAAAGGCATGAGACAAGCAATTTACTATAATAGATGCTAGAAAGTGGGACACATTGCAAAGACCTATAGGACAAACCTTTTAAAAGTTAGGTGTTATAAATTTAACCATGTGGGACAGTTGTCGAAGGAAAACAAAGCAACCCTAGCTCAACGGAAGGTGAAGTGCTATAATTATGATCGATTCGGTCATATAAAGAGAGCCCAACTTTAAAGAATGAAGGTCATATGGTTATGACATATGCTCTATACGTCATTCGAACCTCAAGTATCGCACCATCGTCGTTTTAGGAGAATGGTAAACAAATTTTGATAGAAGGTGTGTTGACTTTATTAGATTCTTTTATTCGTACTTTATATGACATTGGTACATCCCATTTATTCACAGCAAGTGCATTAGTCAATAATTTGGACCTTAAACCTGACATTTATACGAATTCATTTTGGTGTTGAATCTTATTCTGGGATCAACCCAATTATCGATGTTATGTCATAATTTGAAGTTGGTCATTCATGCTATGGAGTTTCCTTTTAATTCATCTGTACTAAACTTTTTAGATAGGGATGGATGGGATATCAAGCTATGGTGTAACAACCCTCTCCAGAATGGGCCTAATTCGACCCAATAAAAACCTAATCGAACCTTTGGTCCATTCTTGAGTTGGTATTGTTTGAAAAATAAATAATATACAGAGCCATCTATCTATGCTTTCAGAATCTCATGGTGGAAGACATAAAATGTAATAACATAAGTACCTATTTCTTATGTACCAAATCTCAGAAATACACATTCCAAATACCCATAATACAACGTCTTAAAATAAATCACTAAAAGTCTAAAAATTTCGGTACATCTGAGTAGGCCCAAAAACATAAATAAATAACCAAACTTCCATAAGTCTTCACCGCCTCCTTTATCTCCTTCATCCACATTTATAACAACTCGCCCTAAAATAGGCCTAATTTTCAACCCAGAAAAGGCACATCGAATATTAAACCTATTCCACAGCTGGTTGTTGGTTGGTAAAGTTTTACAGAACATGGAGCTATCTATTTGCACATTCAGAATCTCACAGTAGAAGGGCAAAATATAATATTAGAAACAATACGCATTTTATATAAAACTCAAGTATCAGAAATAACATACCATGATACAACATAATATTCGTAGCGTATTATCTCAAAATACAACATCATCATGTCTAAATAGGCACATCAAAAATATTAGAACAACATAAGTAGATAGGTAAATAGCTGCCATAGGACTCTGTCTTCGCCTTCATCTCTTAGTATCTGCACCGTCTTCTCTAACTTGTGTTGTAATGAGGAGGGAGTTAGAAAAAACAATGTACGGTTAATAAAAGTCTCGAGTCTTTCCATATTAGTACTTAGGTATAATAATTTAGATAAGAATATGTCATACGTATCCTAACTATATTTCCTATAGATACCTTCAATTGTGGGCCCGAAGGCTTTCCCAGTTAAATCCTATAACTCACACTTTTCTAACCAATCTCTATAACTTACTTTCAACTATAGAACTAAGGCCATCCCCAGTCACATGCATCTACCATCAATCATGTCCAAAAAATGTGAGAGAAAGTACCCACACCACTCAATACCATTTTACTGAAAATTAGGTAGAATTTGACCATTTAATATCTATATCTTAGGTAGGTCCCTGACAAATAATACCTAACCTAAGGCAGACCCCTCATTAATACAATCTAGCTGACATTGCATGGTATCTCATTAGGCCACTTAATACTTCTGTTTGGAAGGGGCGGACCCTATAATACACTACATAAAAATAGAAGATATCCAACGAGTATAAGTGTGTATAAGAATTTCAATAACACTTATATGTGTCCCTACAGGGGCGTGGGCATTTATTTGCAACGCTTATTGTTGAAAGCTCGTCTACGACGTTTCATACTTATGATATTTTGACTATGACAACTATATACGTTGATTTTCTACGCTAACTTTTTTTTGTAGGAATATCTACAAGATCGGATTCAAATGAACTTCTTACTGCATATATGTTGTATTGAGTCATTGTTTAGAATTAAAATAATGCTAAAATTTCTCCTTTGGACATATATGTTGACACGTGCACATACACACATGCATAGAGCATATTTGAATTTTCGGGTCAAATTCAGACGTATGAATTGACCATTTCAGACGTCTAAATCTGTAATCAAATTTGATTTTTCAGACAATATTCAGACATCTGAATTGGAATTTTCAAACATCTGAATCAGGTCAAAAATGACCTATTTGCTTTCTGATTTGCACATTAACAATTTCAGAAGTCTGATTTTAATTTTTCAGACGTCTGAATTCCTATAACGGCCATATATTTGAACAGACATTTCTCTTCCATGAAGAGATACAACTTTTTATCAAAAGATATGTCCATATAGTTTCATGATAACTATTCATGAACAATTGCATCTTTTTGTACTATATATAAACATGTTAGAATCATCAGTTTTATTCACCTAATTGATCTAACTCTTTCTATTCTTATACTACTTTGATTCTAACACTCTTGTGCATTCAAGTTTATACAAAACCATTCATTTACTTCCATATTCTTCACACACACACACACACACACACACACACATATCAAAAGGAGAAGATTATAGGAAGGTTGTACTATCAGGAGACAAATCTGTGTTATCAAGAACACACTGTGTCAAATACTCTTTGTATAAGTTGAAGTCCTGTTCTGCTGTTCAGGCGAGTGAAGTCCTCTTCAGCTGTTGAGGCATCGAAATCCTGCTCTGTTGTTCAAGTGTTGTAAACCTGTTCCAAGTTAAGTGAGGATTATTGTTAGTGAAATTCTAGAAGGAGTCTGGGACTAGACGTAGAACGGGATGTTCGAACCAGTATAAAAATTCCTGATGTGCTTGTTTTATTTTACTTATTCGTATTGCTATAGTAACTTAGTTTATTTCCTCACTAGTATAATATAATTTCATATAGCACGATCCGCACTGTCTTTTCACTTATAAGCGTTGGAAGATTTTTTTTTTCCAACGCTTATAGGCATAAAGTATCTTCCAAGGCTTATAGACGTTGGGAAGAAATATCTTCCAACGCTTATAAGCGGTACAAATGAACACAAATAAATAAACACTTATCAGTAATGAGAATGTTGAAAGATACAAATGATTTGAATGTTAAAAGATATAATGTAGACTATATTTACTATGAAATATTATCTTAATTTAGCAAATTATAACCCAATAAATATCAATAAACAATATCCAAATCAATAATAAAACAGAGTACCAATTAACGAAAGAGAAGTTCAATGCATAATTAAGTTATCAATACATAGTTTACAAATTCAATACTAATACCTATTGCAATAACAAAAAATAAGACATAGTTCATAGTTAAAGTCTACAAATACCAAACACGAACTCTGGCCATATAACGAAGTCTCCATTAGAAAATTCACATAGCTTGTACATTCTATTTTGAGTACCATCGTAAACTGGTGCACCTAGTTCAAGAACTTCAACCACCCAAATAAATTTCTCTACAATAATTTTTCTTTCTATCAAAAGCAAAAACTTTCTCAGTTGGATCATTTTCAAGATCTTTTACTTCACCATTACCACTAGAACAACCATCCAATTTCCTCATTTCTTCAACTTCTTCTATAAATACCTACATGCATTCAATATCATATTAAATTGAAATTTATACTAAAGGGAATGACAAATAGTAATCAAGGTGATATTACATGATTTAACAATAAAATGACATTAAATAAAACAAGCAAATATGCAAGGGCAATAATTTGAAATTAAGTACTTCATATATGCAATGACATGTTCGGATTTTTAAGGTGGTGAAATCCAGAACTGGTCAGATGGTTTTTTTAATTTTTTTTGACTAACAGACACTAAAGGAAAAAAAATTCTTCGACGGCACTGAATATCTAAAACAGTTATGCACCTGTGCTCCGCAATATCTGAAATATACACTTACCAGAATTTCCCACCTCTTGTTTAAAACTCAGGTAGACAACAAGACCTCGGTTTAAACTGAGGCGGACATGGCCTTAGTTTTAAATAGAGGCAACAGTGGCCTCAGTTTAAATTTGAGGCCAACATGGCCTTAGTTTAAAACTGAAGCACAATGGCCTCAGTTTAAACTGAGGACTGAGGCGAACATGGCCACAATGGCCTCAGATTAAGATATCTTTGTTACAAAAGTTTCAAATGAGATGTTAGTTCCAAAACATTCTGATCATGAAATGGTGGAAGAAATTATTGTAGCAAAAGTAGGGATCCCAACCAAAATAACTTCAAATATCAAAGTAGCTAAATCACCCAAAGTGTTACTAAAATATTGTCATTATTAACCCAAATAAAAAGAAATAAAAAAAGAAATAAGACGAATATAAAGAAGACTAAACAGTAATAACATAAGATGACTAAGCAAAAACCAAATACGAAAAATATGAAAATCAATCCCCATGAACTCACAACTAGGAAGGCTTCAAGCGTAAATAGTTGCTAAAGATCTTGAAAAGATATAATGTAAGGATAAATACTAAAATAAACTTAGAAATACAAATATTCGCATAAAGTGATATTTGAGTTATTTTAAGCATCTCAACAATTTATTTGAGTTTTATTGTCCATGTATAGTGACATCTGCATAAGAAAAAACTCATTTATTTATATGGACCATTTTGTTATGTATCGTATATTATGCTGTGTAGATCTTATCTGATAATCCTATATTTAAACAAATTTTTGGACGTCAAAAGGTTTTAAATATTCTCTTATAATCCTATATTTAAATAATTATAATGTACAATATATTTCTCTCATCATGCATATATTTGAGTTCAAGACTATTCAATTTTTTTACCCTTCCTCTTCTCATTCTATCCTCCTCTCTAAGACAAAGATATTCACACAAATTTTAATAAAATTTCCATGACAATATGCTGTACAAAGCTAGACCAGTAGGGAGTAACTTTATGTTTGTGACAAAAAAATGAGTTTAGGAAAATTTATGTCTAATGGTAAGTGGAAGACCGAGATGAATAGCCTTTTGAATATTAGCAAGCAATACTCTGAATACATGTAGGTAACCTTGGAAATATGTATAAAATTGAGGTACATTTGAATGGCAACATGTAAGAAAGAGTTTGGTTTCAATTTTGAGTCATAGGTGATTATGATTCATGCGGTCGTGCACATTGATTGTAAAAGCCTAGAAGGTGTTGTTTGTGTTATAATTGCTTTGTTAAAAGTGTTAATTTTAATAAATATAATTCAATTATGGTATCATCTCTTTCTTTCAACATATAATCTAAATATTTTATTATAATGTAATGGTAATGGTATATTAAAATTTTATTAGATGACTTTAATGTGTTAAACAAATACTAATAATTTTTCCATGTTTGGATTACGACATATGTCCAGTAGGTTCCTCAACCCAGCAATGCCAAATGAAATAACATTTAAGTTATGAAATATAAAGTTCAGTTTATTTCATAATTATCAATGCCTAAATACATGTTATACATTGCTACATTCAGACACCATTTCATCAAAAATAGTTCATTGTCTGTATTTGGAAATTACTTTATATAATCCTATGTAAAAATGGTATTACACCATAATCTTCACCGTTAGAAATTGAGAAGCAAAATAATTATTTTTGTGCAATAATTTTAAACAATATTCATATATTATCATCATAACTTTGGAATGACCAAATATTTCACTTTGAATACTATGGTTATAGCAATTTCATAAGCCATTAAATGAATTTAGCATGGTAATTCAACATAATTAGTTATTTAATTATTAGACTATGACATACAAATCATAGTGAAACAAAGTGATAATTTTGCATCTAATTTTCAAAATAGAAAACATAATCTATTATATTAAAAAATTACCATAAGCTTTGTCATGATGGTTTTTGCATCCTAAATAGCAACATCATCTTTAGTAACCTGAGATAATGACAAGAAAATCAATACCTTCCATTGTTAAACATTTTCATGCTTAAGAAATGTATTATTATTACTACACAGGTGATCTAATTGAAAATATTGAAAATACATTTTAATTAAATTTTTCAATAGGTTCCTTAATCTAGCATCTCAAATGAAATAACATTAAGATCATGAAATGAAAGGTTCAGTTTTTTAGTCTATTCCATGAATTTAATTGCCTACAAAAAATAACTTGTAAGCTATATTTGAATATAAAAAAGATCATATTATGTATGTGAAAATTACCTTATATAGTCATATCGAAATTCTTCATTAGGAATTGAAATATGGAATAAGAAATTTTGTTTGATAATTTTACTCCATATTCAAAAGATATAACAATAACTTTTGATGTACAAATATTTCACTATGAAAATTATTTCTATGATGATAATTCCATAATCTATTAAATGAATTTTGCATGTTAATTAAACAAAACCAGTTTTTCAATATTAAGGACTATGACATACAAATCATAATTAAACAAAGTAATATTTTTATAACTAGATATCAAAATAGACAGTTCAATTTATTATAAAAAATTACCGTGAGCTTTGTTATGCTTATTTTAGTATGTCCTAACAAGGGCATCTTCAGTTACCTGAGATAATAACATAAAAATCAGTATATATCAATACTTGATGTCTTCCTACATGGCGTGTTATTATTACTAAATAAGGTGATCCCATCGAAAAGCTTGAATCACATTCTAATTAAAAAAAATTTAAGTGGTTCCTCAATTGAACATCTCAAATTAATTAGCATTCTGACTATGAAATGTAGAACTCAATTTATATGATAGATTTCTATGCCTAAAATATAGATTGAACATCGATATATTTGAATATCATTTCAGTAAATATGGTTCATAGTCTGCAAATGGAAATTACCTTATATAATCGTATTGTTAGGACCTGGCATTTCGAACCATTCAAATCGACAATTATCCACTCATGTCAGACTTGAATTGCTCAAAACAACAGTTTAATGTTAATTTATATTTGGAAAAACTTAGCATATACATTAAATAAACCAATCGTAGAATCACAGAAACATAGTAAAATAACAGTAAGCAGCGGAATAGATAAATAGTAGTTCATGAAGCTACTATATAAACATCAGAGTCTGAAACTGTAACGACGCGTAATTTTCGATGATTAACAATAGTTAATTTAATAAGGTTTTGCAATCTAATGTTGGAAGAAATAAAAATTTGTGATTTAATACTACGAATGTAACTGGAATGAAATGTAATAGTATTAATTAAAGGTAATTGATAACCGCTTTGAATGTAATTCCAATTAATTAAAATGATTAAAAAGTTATAATTGGTTATAGATTGTAAATTAATGATAATAATGTGTGTATTAATTGATAATTGGATTAAAAGAGTAACTGATAATTTAAACGCTATATTAATTGATGAAATAATGTGTACTAAATTGCAATTGGATAGAATTAGTATTGTGTAAGTTGTTATAACATTTGTTTGTAGAAAATAAACTTATAAATGTGATTAAATTTAGAAAAGAGAAAAATTGTTATTTGTTACCAATTTATTTAATCTGTTGAGTTAAATTGGAAATCAATTACAATTAAATATAATTAAATATTATGTTTTTATGAGTTAAGACAATAACTGAAAATGTGAATGTAATTAAATGTACAGAAATGTCAATTATATTCATAAGGCAATAACTGATAAAATAATAAGCGTGAAACCAAGATAAATGAATTTAGTGGAACGTTAAATTATAATTAATGTGAAAATCGATAAAAATTCAATATAATTGAAATATTGCAACTAATATGGTAAAAGATGATAATTGTAGAATATTAATGTAATAAGATGTAAATGAATGTCAACTATGTCCATAAAGTAATGATTCATTGAATAAAAAGATTGAAATCTAATTAAATCAATTTATTGGAATTAAAATATAATTAACTAGAATTAAATGTAATTAAATATTGTGGTTAATGTAAAAAAAGGCGTCTATTATAGAAAATGAGGATAACAAGATAGAAACCTATGTTAATAATTTCATAAGGTATTGGTTGATTTAATAGTAGGAGTGTAAATCAAAATAAAAGAATAAAAATGAATAAGTCTAGTAAAGGAGTAAACCTATATTTATTTATTTGAAATGCTTGGTAGATGAAAGATTGATTATAAAGACGACAAACTATTATTTAGTAAGAAATGTATAATTACTATTTATATCCAATAGTGTATAAATATATTTAAATTACTATTAGGTACGAAATAATTTCTCTACTTCTCATTAAATTCATTTAGTCTGTTTTGAAACTTAATCAACTGAAATTAATGTAATTGGAAATATTCAATTAATAGGAGAGAGAATACTAAATTGTAAATTAATACGTGTAATTCAAAGTAGCTTCTGTTTGGTGAAAATATAAGGAAAGTTTGATTTAATGAAAAGAACATTTACATCAAATAAAATGAATGTTTCATTTGTGAATGTAGGTTTAATTTCATTAAGGTAAAGAATAGAATGATTGATTTTAAAGGAAGAAATATATGTTTATTCGAACTGTGTTTTAGCTTACAGATTGATTACAAGAATACAAAAATAATCTATTTCAGTAAGTTATTTACTACTCTTGTGTATAAACAAATTTATAAACGTGTTTAAATAAACAGTTGTTCTATTTTTCATCCATTTTAGTTGTCTGTTTCGAAATTTAACTTTGTGAGTAATTGAAATTAATGTAATTCAAATGTTTCAATTAAAATGAAAGAAAACATTGATTGCAATTAATAAATTTAATAAAGAAATGCACGTTTTGTGTTAAACAAAAAAGGGTGTTTTAACGGAAATAAAAGATCATTTTGAGAAAACCAAATTGAACGTTTTCATTTTTAAGGTAAGTATAAATTTTTTATGCGTAGATAAAACCTAAATGCACACAAATTTGAATATTTTTTGAGTTAATGAAGTTAACTTGGTTACGTTTCAAAAATAAATGAATTTCAAAAGGTTGTACGATGTACATGGTCTCTTCATTTCTTTTGTTATTAATTGTTGCATGAACGTTTTAAAATAGTTACCTTATTACTAATACTTGATCCATTCATTTATCCTTCTATTTAATATCTGAGCCTAGACTTTTAGGTTGTATTTAATTCTTGCCACCTCATTTTCATGTGTAAATTTTTTTTTACCTTCCTTTGGTTTGCATTCTTTTCCATTCCTACGTACATTTCTTATGCATTATTGATGCTTGGAGCTTTCAAAATAAAATGTGACATTTATTTTTATCCCTCCACATTTATTTCCTAATTATAAATAACCTATAGCTTATTTCTTTATTTGCGTTTTGTTTCTCCTAGCACCTCATATTCAAAAGCTCTTATTCTTGCAAATCTAAAAGCTTTCTTTTATGAAACATGATTTTTTCAATTATTCATACACGTCCTATTCTCATCTTAGTTGTTCTTCAATCTTTTCCTTAAGTCTCATCTTGAGAAAAGTGCAAGTATTAAATTTTTTTTTATATTTTTTTTATGCGTACTAATTATTATTTTAGTAATATTTCTTATAACATGAATATCTTTTGTATGTAAACTTTGACTCACGGACGATTTCTTCTCTTGAATTCATATATAAATTTCTGACAATATGAAATTGATTTAGTTGAATTTGGAGACAGTTGAGTTTTTGCGCTTCTGTTTTGATTTTATGGGCTAAAATCAAAGTTGAGTGTTTTGACCCACTCACAACTACTGGATTATCTTATCTTAGTTAAATTAAATTTATGATGTGATTAAAAATTAATTGATTGATATTTGGTATGTTTAAATTGTCATTCTAGTTAAATTTGACTTTTATTGCATTTAATCATTATTTAATTTAATATTGAATTTAATTGTCAATTTAATACCTGTAAATGATAATCAGTTATCTATTGATGTTTATTGGTTGATTTGGATGATGATTGTGATAGATGTTTGATTGTTGATATTGGATGACTGGATGTTGTATTTTTATATTGTTATAGACTGTAAGTTCCCTATGGGTTGAAATGATACATACCCGAACGATCTATAGATTAGGAAAAAAATCGTTATAGATTGAAATGATAGACTTGAGCGATTTTATGGATTTTATTTAATTCAGGATTACGGGTTGAAATGATATATACCCGTAAAATTTTAATTTGCAGATTGGAATGATAAATATTCTATCACTTGACCATAGGGTAGAAAATTATATACGGATACCGGATTGGCTAAATTAAATGATTTTTAATTCCTTAAATTTTGAATTTAGTTAACTGGCATTTTGAAATACAAATTGATTTATATAAACTTATTTTCGATAATCTAAGCGTTAATATTGAAATAGGAATTGATTTAATAAATTATTCAAAGGATTTAAATTGGAATTTCAAAGTTGAAGTGTCAAATATAAATGAATTTATCGGAATTGAGCTATTGAAAATGTTTGGATATAACTTTGAAATCTATTTTTAATTAATTTAAACTATTTTAATCTATTAAAACTATTTTAATTTATTTTAATCTATTACAGCCGATTTAATCCAATTTAATCTATTTTACCTATTTTAAACTAATTAAATTTATTTAATTTATTTAAATCTATTTAATATAATTTATATCTATTTAATCTATTTCAAATTTAATTAATCTATTTAAAATCTATTAAGTTTGATTTAAATCTATTTAATCTATAATTAATTAATTTAAATCATTTTAAATCTAATTAAATCTATTTAATCTATATTTAATATATATATATATCAATCGTTTTAAATCTAATTTAAATATATTTAAACTATTTTTACTAATTAAGTATTTTAATCTATTTAAACTATTCTTAAACTATTAAAACTATTTGTGACCATCTATTTCTAAAATTTTCAAACTATGTAAAGTTGAAGTATTTATATTTAAATCCTTGATGATGATACAGCCTAAGTTGGAATTTGGAATTAATACCTTTTTGTGAAATAACATAATCGAGTAAATATGATGGTTTTGGAATGAAGATTTAATTAGCCTATCTTATCAATAATTTCAAAAGCGAATTTGATTCTGAAGTGAATATGGATTTAAAGTGAATATGGTTTTGAAGGAATATGGTTTTGAAAGTGAATATGATTCTGAAACTGATATGGTTCGAAATCGATATGATATTTTGATATTAATTATGAAAAGGTTTTGGAAATGTAAAAGAACCATCCGGCGTGAAATAAGCATTTGGTTATTAAAGAGACCGAGATCAGATATTGTCATACTCTCTACCAATACCGAAAACCACTTTAACAACTGCGCACGTGGTGAAGATTCTAGAAATGAAGTAGGATGGTTTGGTGAATGATTCTATATGAGGTATTTACGTGACCCTGACTTTGGTGAGTCAGCTTAGATGTGATTAAAACAAGAGCCACGCTGGGCCAAGTGAGGTCACACCTCCGATCAGACATATTTCTTCGATACCATATTATGACTTTGTGATGATTTGGTGGCCGCCCATCGATTTTGATTTTGGGAGTGTGTTCCGAGGTGGGTGGTAGTAGCTGCTATGCGTTACCACCAGTCCAAATCTACAATAGGTATAACTACCCTGGCATTGCCTCGAATGCCATATTCACATGCTCTATCGCGCCTTCTACGAGTTTGTTTTATGTCGTACCTATGGCGCGCTCCCTGATAGCCCACCTGTGGGTGGAGTTTACAGTATCCGTATAGACTACAACATTATATAAAATGTGTTAAGGGGGATATGGGTGATGCCTTAACGCTATTTTAATATTTTACTTTACTGGAGACACTATTATAATAGTGTATTGTACTACACAGTAGATAGTTTAACGGATCCTTAGGAAATGGTAATCTGAACATCTCTTAAGTTACTGCACTCACGTTGGACACTGGATAGGAGATGTCAAACCCCGTAAACATCTTTTAGTTCCGACTCGAGTGTTTTGTCTTTTCAATCCACTCGAGTGTTTTGTCTTTTCAATCCACTCGGGTTTGCCTAAGCTTTTCAGTTTATCGAAGACTGCTTTCTGGAGGACGAAGACGAAGATTTTGTACTATTATTATTTACTATATTTATTCCACTGCATCATGTTGTTTCGCTGCATTTATTTATTATTTATTCCTGTTTTAGGTTACTCTGATCAGTATTATAAAGGTTAATCAATGTTATTTGTAAACAGCTTCATGAACTGTTTATTTGATTATTATATTTTGTCATTCTGCTGCAAGATTCTATATTTTTTTTCTTTCTTTCTGTACTTTTTCTTATTTACCCTATAACAATCTGCCCATTTGAATAGTTTGAGTTTGACATATGTGGTTCATCATCGATTTAAACCGTCTAAAAAGTCAGGTCGTAGAAACAAATACAATGGAAATCTCAGTTACAATGGAATCTCTAATACATAAGCAAATAGCAAGCCTGAATATAAAGAATTGAAGACAACTGGAATAACTGAAAGCTAAACAAATACAAGACAAATCTTCAAGCAAAACTCCAAGCTACAAAGGCGAGTCTCAAATGTTGTGACACTCAGTCTGACCCGAGCATAAAGCAAAACACAGAACACAAAATACTTGAGTCAGGATTAACACTCTTATACCAGTAAATCAACTCAAGTGAAATGTCAAGTGTAATACAAAGTAATTCAAAGGATGTTTGGGATACCTCCTTTTAAGGATCTGTTAAACTGTCTACATACATTGTACAATACACTACATAGATAATGTCTAAAGTAAAGTAAACTATTAAAATAGCATTAAGGCGTTACCCATATCCCCCTTAACACATTTTTATATATTCCCGTAGTCTATATAGTATCGTAATTCCTCCATAATATGGAGGGCTATCGGAGGGCACTCCATAGGTAGGGTACAAACCTGACTCGTAGAAGGCGTGATAAGGCATGTGACATGGCATGCAAGGTAATGCCCATGGTAGGATACTACCATTTTGTGGATCCAGACTAGCGGTATCACATAGAAGCTACTACTGCCTACCTCGAGACACACTCCCAAATCAGAGGTGCACCCAATCAAATCACAAAGTAATAGAATGGTATCGAAGAAATGTGCCCGAAAGGAAAAGCGACCTTACTTGGCCCAGCATGGCTCCTGTTTTAGCCACGTCAAGCTGACTCGCGGGAGTCAGGGCTGCGTTAATACCTCATATAGAATTGTTCTTCAAACCATCCTACTTCGTTCTGGAATCTACACAACATGCACAATTGTTAAAGCGGTTTTCGGTATTGGCGGAGAGTATGACAATATCCGACCTCGGTCTCTTTAACAACGAAACGCTTATTTCACACTGTGTTAATTTTTATTTCAAACAATTCATACTTTATATCATATTCATTCGAAATCATATTACTTCCGAAATCATATCATTTCCGAAATCGAATTCACTTTTAAAACCATAACTACAAAATAGTTTAAACCATCATATCAAAATATTTGCATTTAAAACCATTAAATCTAAATCATAACAGTTCCAACTTAACAGTTTGAATATTGAAAGTGGTTTATATATTAGAATAGTTATACATTAAAAATAGTTTATATTTTAAAATAGGGTATTGATTACAATAGTTTGTATAAAAAAATAGTTTACGTATTAAAAGGAGTTTTATCGAAAACAGTTTCAAATTAGAGTTGTTTCTTCCCATTTCACAAATCAATTCAAATCAATTTTAATTCCACAACTCAATTTAAATCATTCTCAGTTCAAGAATTTCAGTTTAAAGGTTATAGGTTCAATTCAAATTCTCATTGAAACCATTATTCTTAATTTATATCGATTTCAAATCCTGGTTTGAACGACAAATTTAAACTACTTCCAATTCAGTAAATTCAAATATTCAAACAATTTACAATAACTCAACTTTTATAAATTTCATTTATATTTCAAAGTTTAACTATAATTTTATTTAAATTTGGAAATATTCACCTAACCATTTTTAATAACATTTAAATAAAATCTCCAATCGCAAATTTAAATCAATATTAAATATCCAGTTTCAATTTTATTTAAACTTGAAAATATTCATTAAATACCCTTTAGTTATACATTTAAAAAATATCAAATTACAAATTTAAATCAAAGTTAAATATTCAAATTCGATTTTATTTAAATTTAAAAAAAATCATATTATCCTCTTTAATCAAAATCAAGTTATCAAGTTATAAAACATATCTTAAAAATCTCAAAATTAATAACTTCCAAACCTATCTTTGTTTAAATTCAATTATTAACCAAGTTAAATTTCAAATCAACTTAAATTTATCTTTCCAACCTCTATTTATTAAAATTATTACAAATCTATCTTTAAAATATTAATAAAAATTTAAATAAAAATTTAAACATATTATATATATATATATATATATATATATATTAGTTAATTTAAATTCTTATTAAATTTTATTATATTAATCATTATCAAATTAAATCTTATTTTACTAAGTATATTGTATAAAATCATATTTATATATTTAAAAATAATTAAAATCTAAAGCTTTATATTTTTCAAAACTTAACTTATAAATTTAACATTTCCAAATATATAATTTAAAAATCTGAATTTTACACATATACTAAAATAAAATAAAATCTTTATATTATACTTTAAAATCAATATCTTTAAAATACATATATTTTTTCCTTTTCAAAAATTTGGAAATCATTTACAATAAACTAATAGTGTCTGTATATAGTTTTCTATCTTATGGTCAAGTGATACGGATATTTATCATTTCAATCGGCAAAAATTTAATAATTATATGTATATATCATTTCAACCCATAATCCTAAATTCAAAATCAATAAAATCGCTTGGGTTTACCATTTCAACCCGTAACGATTTTTCCTAATCTATAAGATCGTTCGGGTATGTATCATTTCAACCCATCGGGAATTCCTAACTATCAGGGAACTTGCAGAGTGAAAACAATAAAATAATAATATAAGATGACATAGCATATCAGTGGCAAATATGATTATAATTAACAATTTAAATAGGATAAATATACAATAGGTTATGGTGTCATGTGTCAATTAACAAAGGTAAATAATTGCAATTAACAACATATCATATTTAACGATTAAATTACTAACAATTTATATTTAACTACATATTTTAATCGTTATTTCATGTGAATTGAATTTACCGAATATAAGAATGTTAATTGTGATTGATCGCTCACCTTTCGAGGCTAGAGAAATAACAAGAGCAAGATGCGACGAATCTAAGCATAAATTCCAAAGCAAAGCACGATGGACACGAATTAATGAATTCAAAATCAAAACTAGCTTGATATACATGGAAAATATATATTATATTATATATTTTTCTTAAAATCAATATTAATTAAAACAACATATTTAATATATATATATTAAAATCAACATTTAACTTAAGACACATATTAGAATAAATCTCCATATTATATTTAAAATTACTAATATATTATTTTATTTTATAACATAGGGGAGAGTTTTCAAAATAGAAAACAAATATACATATATAATTCTTCAAAAAATACAGTAGAACTTGTAATATATATACTATTCGAACATACGGGATATACCATTATATACATAAATGAGGTAAGAAGAGAAAGGGGTGCTACTGCGTTGTTGTTCGAGGAACTGCTGTTGGAGGGTATGGGTTTGATGGAGGCTATAGGGGTTGCTATCAGAAAGGTGGCTGATAGTGAGGTGCTCGGCAGTTGGAGGAAGCGAAAGGCGGATGTCCTGCAGATGGGCAAATGGAGATAGATGGAAACGAGGTTAAGTGGCTGGAGATGCATGTGTCAGTGGGAAGGCGGGCCTATGACCAAATCTGGAGGAAGGCTTGGCTGCACACGGTAGTTGTGGTGGGGAATCGGTGACCGATGGGGTTGACACAGGCTGCTAGGTGGCGTTATGGTGTAAGTGGAGTGGAGAATTGGGTGGACGGGCTGTGCTACGTAGGGAGGACCAGACATGGGATGGAAGAGGTTGCGTGGATAGGCTGGGTGACATGGGGAACGATGAAGGTTTGGGAGGTGTGTGGCTGCATGGTGAGTTGGAGGTGGGAGAGGCAGGTGATGTGGCATCCGAAGGGGATGCGGGCGAGTTGATGGAGGCAAGGGTCGTTGGTGAAAGAAAGGGTTCAATGCGAAAATGGACGAGCACGCATAGCTTCAGGAAGACATGGATGCAACAGTACATGATTATCAATATTATTATTTGGAGAGGTGGACGAAGAGAAAGGCAGAAACGAACCACCAAATGAAATTAAACAGCATATAAAATTTAACCATGGGAATTACAAAAGTCAAGAATTAAAGCTCTTGGAAATTATAAATGTTAATGGCCATTCATTGTATCACGGATGGACAATGAAAGGACATGTAAAACCAAAAAGGCTCCAGAAACAAGTACCGATATGGTGAACCGTATCGCGGTTTTCAGCGCGTACCGGACACCGACATGCACAAATTAATATGCTGCGGAGATCAACATAACGAGGCAGACAGAATGGTACATTGATATTAGTGATACGATCATCCTACCAAAAGTCGATATTTGATGCCAAAATGCTGCTAAAACGCTGAAAATAATATAAATGGAGCTAGAGCGGTCCAAATTTGGCAAAACGGATGTAACGACCCGTAAATTTTTAATAATCTTTATTTGTTTTAATAACGTAATTAACTGAAATTTTGTGAAATTTTTAATAATTGAATTTTGAAATAAAAATTTAATATTTGAAATACGTCTAACTAAACATAGCAAATGACAAATTTTCATCTGAAAATATGAAAGTTTATTTTCTTGTGTATATTCTATTTTAATTTAAATCAGTTAAACTTTCCAAACCTGAATATTTTTATACAATAAATTTGTAAATGATGTTCTGAGTGAGACGTCATAATTCGTTTCTTCAAATTTGATCTTCTATTGCTCCGGTCATCTTATTTCTGACATTTTAGCAGCACTTTTGATACCGATTATCCGCTTTTGAAAGGATTGTCGTACCATCGATATCTGTATACCGTTTTGATCGTCTCATTATGCTGATCTCTGTGGTATATTAAATTTTGTGTTTTGAAGTCTGATACGCAGCAGAATAGGTGAAAAATGATTTCGTATCGGTACCGGTTTTGCACTCTTTTGGTTTCTTTTGTCTTTTCAGTTACCCACGTGAACTGAAAGGCTGATAAATTTCATCCAGCTGTGTTAGATTGAGACGCTTGCTTTTCCACTTATTGCAGAGTAATTATATTTATGTCAGTTTGTATTGATGGGAAGCTTGGAAGCTTGCATACGTTTCTGCTTCGTAGCCTAGCCAGATCATGCATTGTATATAATATATATATATATATATATATATATATATATATATATATATATAATAACATAAGCTTATATTAATTCATACATTTTGCATTATTCCTCCTCCTGCTTCATGCTTTCCACCAAAGCTTTTCCTCTGCATCTTCCTTCACGATGTCAATTCCTTCCCGCAACGCAACCCATTAAGCTTCGACAAATCTCCCCACAACAACCGCCTCGGCAAGTTCAACTCGCAACCTCCTCCCATGCATTACCAACGAGCAGCCGAGCACCCATCTTTTCCCATCCACCCGCTCTCTCTCTCCTCCGTGCTTCTCAACATCAACTGCCCTTCTTGTCGCCATTGCCACGCGACCATCACCCTCCGCAACCACCCAATGCCACGCGACCAACACCCAGCCTAAGCCAAGCCCAGAAGCTCGTCCAGGCCTCCAAGATCGAGCATCCATGCTTCGTCTCCGCCTTTCAACCACCCTCCACCTCTTGCCTCTTCCTCCCATCACGTGTCGACCACCTTCCATCTCATCTCCGTCCTATATTGACACCACCTCGCCAAACGGTGCCAAGCCCAAGCCTTGTCCCGACCTCCTCAATCGTCCAGCCCGTTTCCCCTTACAAGTGCCGACCCTTCCTCTCCAAGCTTGCCTCGTCCCCAAACCTCCACCGATCTGCACCGCCCCTCCGTGCCTCACAACTGAGCAGCAACCTCTGGCCGTCGAGCAACTACAGCTACCTTCCTTCTCTCTCCCCTCCTACTGCCCATCGAGCTGGCCTATGTGCCTGGCTCTGTCGTGAAACGCGATGAGGTATATTATTTTGGTTGGTGATATATATGTATAACGGGTTTGAATGGATACCATGTTTGCTGTACATATTATAAAATATAAGATTTGGTTATATAAAGGTTGTATTATGCGCTGGTATATTTGGAGCGTCTATATATGTTTGACTGCATATGCGTACACAAGTTGTATATGTCATATGTTAGTTTATTTTATATATTTATGATATCTTTTTTTTAGTTATGTGACAATTAAGTTATATTTAAGTTATTTAAACTATGGGTAATCTGTTGTCTATATGGGTTTTTATTTTAATTTTGAGACTTTACCATTTTTTTCATTGACTGTCATAAAGTATTGATTTTATAATAAAGAACATTTTCACACTTTGATTCGTGTGTGTATATATGTGTTTGTGTATATATATATGTATTATATATATTATAATATAATAATTTTATATGGAGGTTTATAATAAATAGTGATTTTAATAATATATATATATATAGTTTTTGTCTTGGATTAAAATATTGATTTACAGGGAATAATATATGTACTTATTTGCTGTCTCTATCAAAACTGATTAGATTTGTTCCATCGATCCCTGTTATCAGCTCTGTTCGTCGAATTCGTATCAAACTTGCTTTGCTTTGGAGTTCGTGCCTGAATTCGCAACTCATCTCATTTTCGTTCACCTCTAGCCTCGAAAGGTGAGCAATCACCCACGATTAACGTTCTTATATTTATTAAATTTGATTTCAATTGAAATGACAATTGAAATATGCTGCTGTTAGTTAATTACACTGTTATATATGCTATTACCTGTATCAGTTCACCTGTGACATCTGACACCTTTATCTGTTATATATACAGTGATAATCCGGTTTGGTCGTTACATGGTCGGATTTATTGATTGTTGACATTGGAGGTCAAATTGTTAATGTAGTAAATAGTAAATAATTTGAAATTGAAATTGACGTAGGATAGTTAGTTTTGATATATGTTAAATTTGATTGGACGACATTTGCATAATATGACCCTTAAAATGTTGAATTAATTGACACGTAGAAATTTGGTAAAATACACCTTGAACCATTTAAATGTTTGTTGCTTAAATTGATGTTGTATGAAATTAAATAATAGATTCCAAGTGAAGAACCTTATAAAGATTAGTGTAATAATCTTCAATCTACATGAAATGATAGTGTAGATTATAGAAATAATTATATTCATTTGCACAAACAACAATATGAATTAATACGATTATTTCGGGATTATTTGAATAAATTATTGGATTATTATTGATTGTTCTTATTGCTTGTTTATTTACTTTGACACCATCCTAGTTATCACACTGCAAGTTCCCTTTGCTATGCTTTGATTTTGAATTGAATTGGAATCGGATTGAAATGATAAATACCCAATTAAATAACTTGGCCTAGGATAGAAAATTAAAATAAGAAACCCGACTGGCCAACAAATTATTTTGTAATTGAAATCCATTTGAAATTTAGAAATGAGCCTAGCAAATTGTTTTAAAGTTAATGAGAAAACTTAATTGATTTAGCTGAAATAAATTAATTGATTAAATGAAATAAATCAATGGATTCAAATTGAAAAGGATTTGAGAATTTATTTAATCTGAATAAAATGAATTGATGAATTTAATTTGAGAAATTGAAATTTAAATTAAGGAAATTTAAGTTAAGTAAGTCGAGGAATTGGAATGAGAATTTGACAGGTAATAATTTAAGATTTATAGACTTGATTTTAAATTAAATGGATTTGAAAACTTGATAATGAACGTAATATAAGGTTTAATGAAATTTTGACTTAAGTGTAAGTTAAACTTAGTATAATAGTGGATATAATTTGGGATAAATTTTAAATGATTTTAAATTTAATGAATTAACTTAATCATGAATTTGCAATTGGGTTTTGAGGTTAAATGGTTCTGAAACTTGTTAAGAAATTAAACTAGGTTATGCAAACCATGGAATTAAATAAATAGAATGAGATTTCCTTAATGAAATTGAATTGGATTTTGCTAATGAGTTAATTGAAACTATTTTAATTTTAAAGAGTATTGTTAATGAAAATCGATTTAGCCGAATCTATATTTATAGTAAGTGGAAGGATGAATGTAAATATGAATGTAAGATGAATCGAATTTTCATTAAACAATTTGAATCGAACGGAGTATTAAAAATTAAATCCATCGAATATGAATAAATTAAATAAGGGAAATTGAACCTTGTTAAATTGAAGTTGAATATTGAATATAATTGTTAACTCAAATGTTTGGACTAAGATTTCATTTGGAAATATAATTTCAAATATTTGATATAAATTGAATTGGGAAATGTCAAATTTTGGAAGCCAAATTTGCAAATTGACTTTGGACTTGATTTGTTTAAACTTTAAACACTAAATGACCATCGGGGTAATAATACGTAGTTATTAATGAGACCGGGATCAGATATGGACATACTCTCTGTTGAAACGGAAAACCACTTTAATAACTATTATACGCGGAGTGTTGATCCAGAATGAAGTGGATGGTTTGGTGAACGCGTTGACTAAAGAAAGAGAATGATATTGGATGACCCCTGACACGACTAAAACAGGAGCCACGCCGGGCCATTGAGGATCGCCACCTCTAGCGGACACGCTTCTTCGATACCATATCTATTACTTTTGTGATTCGATTTGGGTGCACCCCTTGATTTGGGAGTGTTGTTTCGCGGTGTTGAGGTAGCTGCTGGCTATGCTCAACATCAGTCCGGATCACGCAACTACTAGTATCCTAGTTGGTATCGCCTCATGTACCTTGTCATACTGATTATCATATTCGCGACCACTACGATTTGTTTTGTGTTATACCTATGGGGTACCCTCTGATAACCACTAGTTTACGGTGGGGTTTACGGTGCTGTATAGACTATGGCATATACAAATGTGTTAAGGGGAATTATGGTAATGCCTTAACACTATTTTAATACTTTTACTTTTAGCGTATTGTACTACATAGTAGATAGTTTAACGGATCCTTAAAAGGATGGCTATTCCAAGCATCCTTTGAGTTACTTGTATTTCAGTTGCTATTTCACTTGACTTGGATTTATTCATATAAGAATGTTAACCCTGACTAGAGTGCTTTGTGCTTTACTTTACGCTCGGGTCAGACTGAGTGTACCAGTATTCGAGACTCACCTTTGGAGTTGGAGCTTCGCTTGGAGATCCAGCTATCTATCCAGCTTTCAGATATTCAGTTGATTCCAGTGATGGTATTATGATTCTTGTATATGACTATTGTATTCGAGACATCTGTAGTACCTTATATAACTTTGATATGTATATAGTAGCTTCATGAACTACTATCTTTTGTTTCCGCTGCATTTATTACTCCGTGTCTGTGATCTGTGATTATTTATTTACTATATGCTCAGTTTTGCCAAATTTAAATTAACAATTCGGTATTTTGAAATATTCAAGTCCGATATGTGCGGATGCGAATAGTCCAAAATAGCAGGTCGTTACATTTGGTATCAGAGCTTTGGCTCTAGGCAAAATTTAGCATATAGAGTAAATTTGATTACAGAATCACTTTTGTTCGAGCTTGAATCTCTTCCTTTTTGACTCGATTTCCTTTGGAACTTTGGAACGTTCCCTGCGCTTCCAAAATCCAACATTTTCTCTCTCTATTCGTGTTTCTTGATTTTGGAGTATCCCATAATTCCACTTCGAATGATCTTTTTAATGAATCGACGATCTCGCCTATCTTCGGATGATTTGTAAAAGGGTGAAACTCCTTTACAATAACATCGATTCACCATAGATTTATAAATTCTCGGTTTAGATGCTGCTATCTCTTGCTATGCCCGAGTTCTATTCTCTTGCGATCGAATGTCGTTTTGCCTCAGAATTCTGCAACGATCGTATGCTTGAAGTTACGGTTGACCCGGTTAAGGTTACCCATGATTTATATAGGTCTATCCATCCTTCTATTTGTAGTTGATTATCTTATCTTCTTTTCGAGCCAATCACTTCTGGTTAGAGTTCTTTTGGTCAGAATCTCTCTTTTGGATCCCTATCCTTATTTGAATTCCATTCTTGTATTTTCGAGTGAGGGAGTGTATTTGTAATTAATATAAAAATGTTTTATATTGTAGACATTTGAGTTGTTAAGTTTGAATTTTGGGTTTCGATCGATTTGTCTAGCTAACGCTATCGATAGCAATTCCAAAACACTTGAACAGAGCAAGCTGATACAATATTGTTTTCAAAATTTGTAAATGAAATAATTTTATGTATGGTTATATTTTAGATATGTAAAGGTAAAATTTCCTGAAATTGGATAGTTAAATGAATTGATTGTTGGGAATGATAATACTAGATTATCGTTTATTGTTTTGTCAACATCCTTGAACCTTAACTATTAATGAAATTTTAAGGCATGGTTTATAAATTAGATTTGAAGATAAAATCAAACTAAAATGAGCATTAGAGGATAAAATTCTCGGTACATTTCAAAGTTTGGTTTTAAAGTTTTGAAGGGTATTATTATTTAAAAGTATTTCCGAATAGAAATTTTTCAGAAGAATAATTTTAAAGGTTTAAAACCTGTAATTTCCTCCATCGTCGCTGGAAAATAATTTCAGTGATGACTGCAGCATCATCGACATTCATTTTCGAGTCTCGAAGTGGAGAGGCCCCTTTGTAGCTTCGCTACACTCTTTTTTTGAAAGAGAAAATGGATTTAATGTAAATTATCTTGTGTATAATTTGATTTATATAAAGTGAAAGAGGCTATGCGGTAGGATCTTGTAATATGTAATAATGAAATAATCTAGGTAGATAAAGTAGGTAAATGCAAGGAGACGCCAGGATTTTATACTGGTTCGGACATCTCGTCCTACGCTCCCTAAGCTTCACTTAGGAATTTCACTAACTAACACCCTCACTTCACCCGGAGGAATAGGTTTATAACTTACCCGAACAACCGAACGGGATTTCTTGCCTCAACTACCGAAGAGGACTTTAACTCAATTACTAAATACAATATTTGACTTATTGTGTTCTTGTCAACACTAATGAGTCTAATGTAGTACAATATTCCTATAATCTTATCCTCGAGAGTATGCAATGTGTTTGTGAAGATTTAGGAATGTTAATTGTTATGAATCAAAAGAATTTTATAAACAAAAACAATGATTCAAGCAATAGATTAGTGATTGCTTTGAGAATATCTAGAAAATATGAACAAGAGAATAGTTAGATTAAAGCAAGAGAATTCGTTGAATTAAATGATGTTAGAATCATGTATATATACTTGTAGATGAGATGCATATGTTTTCAAAGGTTGCAAACAAGAGATGCTTCCATTTCCATTGATGAATGGTTGCAACTCTTGGGAGGAAGAAGGTGTCTTTTCAGAGAAAATTCGCAGGTTCAAATTCAGTCGACTGAGTAGGGAATTCAGTCAACTGAAAATATGAAGTAAAATTTTCGGGACCAAATTCAATCGACTGTGCAGGAAATTCAGTCGACTGAAACTATGCATGTGTATAAATTTGTTCCAGTTTCCGTCAATTGATTTTTCCTGTTCAGTCGACTGAACTCATAAAACCTGCATAGTTAAAACTTAATTGAAAAATGAAGTTTATAAAAAAATTCTGGTGTTCGTGCAAGCTTCTTGAGGATAGATTTTAACAATACATCTAGACTAAGACATATGTAAAAACATACTTTAAGTTTATTTGGTCTTCGTCTATCTTCCTTTAGCATTTGCATATATTTCTTCCTTTTTTGTTAAAGCACATTGTCATTGATCAAAATCTTCGCGTATCAACATTCTCCCCTTTTTAATTGATGACAATACTGATTTATTCTAGAGATGTTTTACTTATTTTCTCCCCCTGAATGTATGCACTATCTTTCCTATAAAACAAAGTTAGTACCATAGATTTTCTCTCCCTTTGTCATCGACAAAAAGGAAGAACTAATAGCAGTATTAATTTATCAAAACAATCACTGAAGCATAGAGAATATTTGCATAATCATGACTTAAGAAAAATAAAAATGTTGTGACAGACA
This sequence comes from Allium cepa, assembly GCA_030765085.1. Classification (NCBI taxonomy): domain Eukaryota; kingdom Viridiplantae; phylum Streptophyta; class Magnoliopsida; order Asparagales; family Amaryllidaceae; genus Allium; species Allium cepa. The sequence goes on from CM060937.1 coordinate 270,834,594, forward strand.
AGCATAAAATGGCTATTTATACAAGCCACTAGAAGTTAGAAATACACATCAAAACACAAAATTACTCATATCTATCCCAGTCATATGAACCTTCTCTTCCTGTTGGTTCACATATGACGGGTCCTCCTGTTGGTGGTCTATGTGCTCTTCCTCCTTGGCCACAACTAGCTCCGCTAGCGCTGCTACTTGTATGCTCTTTGGATGTCGTCCATGTAAACGTAGGTGCCGGACGTTTGTCGCGAGATGTTGAAGCAGTAGTGGTGCTTGAGCACGAGATTGCATCCCAAAGCTTGTTGAAGAATCCTTTGATTTTGTCAAGCTTATGATCTACCTTTTTAAGACGAGTGTTAAGAATTTGTTGATTTCTTGACAATTTTCCAAGGATTGGTTGGTAGTGAAGCTTGGGTCAAAAAGACAAATTTCATCATCTTGCTCGAGATGTTCTTCGTGGCGAGGTTGAGGAGGTTGTTGTTGTTGTTCATGATGCCTTGCTTCCCATTCGGCGAGTGATATTATGCGAGTAGGTCGAGATGGGAGTTGCAATAGGCTTATGGTCCGGTGGTTAATATGATGGACCATTGTATTCTCTGACTCAGGTAATGGCGTATCGACGTTGAGGAGAAGTCGCATGATGTACTCTTCAAAGTAGATAGTGCGCATTTTGCCATTATTGAAGGTGAGAAACTCATCAAGAATAAGATGTACCCAATTAACTTGTATATTGCCAAAAATAGCATATAGAGCTCGATAGTTATTTGGGTAGACAATTTCGTACGAGCCCGTGCGAGGAGTAATTGCTCTCATTAGGGCTTTATGGAGGATTCTTGCTATAGGTCGAAGAGAGGTGGACTTAAAATCTCTAAAGTTGATATTATCATCCATAAATGATGGTTTATGTTGTCGAGAATTTGTGGATTGAATTCTATCTCCTCTAGCTTTCTTCCGACATTTGGCGACTCTAAAATGTGTGCTATTCTATCCAAGGAAAACCAAACTTTCTTTCCACATACCATACTCCAAACACTATTGTTTGGATTTCTTGGAGTTTGGTGTCCAAGATTAAGTTTAGCATAAAATAATTTGACCATTACATGATTTATGGCATGCTCATTTCTTTTCAAATCTAAAAGAGAAGTTAAACCTGCTGGATCGGTTAATGCTTGGATGTTGTAGGTTTGAAAGCTTTGAAAATCAACGAAAGAATGCTCGAAGATTCAGGAATTCTTCATCTTGTTCCATCTAGTGACAGCGGTTCCATCGTAAAGCCATTGTGCTATTTGAGCATCAATTGGCTCGGAGGATGAAGAAGATGAAGCTCTTGATCTTTTTGGTGCCATTTGAGTGAGAATTGAGTTGATTTTGAGGAATTTGGGGGCTAGGGTTTCAAAATTAATTTGGGGAAGAAAGTTTGTAGGAGGTAAAAAGTGAATTGGTAGGGTAAAATCTGGTGGTTAAAAGGGAAAGTTTGCCTGGGAATTGGCGTTCAGTCGATTGAGTATACTGCTCAGTCGACTGAATCAAAGGCCGAAATTTTCTATGATAGATTCAGTCGACTGAACAGTACATTTAGTCGACTGAATTTTTTGCTGAAATTTTCTGTTGAATTTTTAGTCGACTGTGCAGGTGATTCCAGTCGACTGAACTATGTAAATATTGTTTTTTGTCATATTTTCAGTCGACTAAGCAGGGGCGTTCAGTCGACTGAAACATGCATTTTTGTTGTTTCAGTTAATTTTTGAAATTAAACAATTTATTTAAAGAAATAGTTACAAAAATATTGATGTAACAACATACAAATATTTCAAAATTTAACTATTTCTTTGGGGATGGACTTGGAGTCTTCCTTCCTTCATTCTTCATGTAATTTATATCCCATGAATTCGGATTATATTGAGGAGTCTTAGGAGACATCCAAGGATTCACAGGATCGACTGGTGTACGATAAGATGAAGACGGATCAAGTGAGCTAACATGGCGAGGTAGGGGTTCAGCCACTTCGTTCTTCTTTGATCCACAGAAGCGTAAACTGATTTGCTCTAGGAAGCTCAAACGTCTTGCCGTAACTTTTTGCTCGAAGTATAGCTCTCGTTGAAGATCTATCTGTTGTTGTTGAAAGTGATGAATTTCATCAATCTTTCTTTTTGTGTCGGGTGAAATAAAAATTCCGTGTTTCGCCTTTTTAGATTCTGGTGTGAAACCAGTATGATAATTTTCCCATTTGTAAACCGGCTCATGTGCTGGTGTTGGTGTGGGAAGTTTTGGCGACGTTGGAGTGTTATCAACTGACGAGGTGATATTGATTGGAGAGAAAGAGTTGTTGGACGACATTTTATGTTGAATTTTGTTAAGATTTTATTCGTATAATCGAGATGTGAAAATAAAATATTTTTAAGAATTTATTTATAGTAGAATTTTACCAAACAAATAATGGTTATAATTTATTAAGATTTTTTAACCGCATAGAGATTTAATGGTAAAGATAATTTTGTTAAAATGTATGGTTCTTATTTAACAATTCAGTTTAAAAATGTGTGGTCTATAAGTTATATAATGTATCATATAACATAGCTAAAAATATTTGAAATTCTTATTCAGTCGACTGAACTTTTTTTTTAGTTGACTGAAATGTGGGAATATTTCTAATGTATTTCTAATTAATATCTTTAAAGGATATTATACCTAATTCTCGTAGAAGTTTTATAAAGGAGTTTTCTAATAGAGGTTTATTAAATATATCGGCAATTTTATTTTCGGTAGAAATATGTTCTAAATTAATTATTCCTTTTTCGATATTTTCACGTAGAAAATGGTGACGAATATCTATATGTTTTGTACGAGAGTGATTAACCGGATTTTTAGATAAGTTTATTGTACTTGTATTATCACAGTATATCGTAGAATTTGTTAAATTTATATTAAAATCTTTAAGTGTTTGTTGCGTTATCTTGAGTGCAAGCTAAAGCAGCTGATATATACTCTGCTTCGCAGGTGGAAAGCGAGACACAATTTTGTTTCTTACTAAACCAAGATACAAGTGATTTTCCAATGAAATGGCAAGTACCACTTGTACTTTTTCTATCTGTTCGAGATCCACCAAAATCAACATCACTATATGATACTAACTCAAATGGACACTCCTTTGGATAGAAAAGACCGAAATCTTTAGTTTTGTTAAGATATCGCATCATTCGTTTTACTGCTCTTAAGTGTGAATGTTTAGGATCAGATTGAAAACGTGCACATAAACAAACACTCATCATTATGTCAGGTCTACTAGCGGTTAAGTAAAGTAAGGAACCCATCATACTTCTAAACAATTTTTGATCTACAATTTTGCCATTTTCATCTCGATCGAGATGTGTAGTGGTACTCATAGGAGTAGGTTTAGCAGAAGTGTTTTCCATGCCGAATTGTTTAATTAAATTGGCACAATATTTTTCTTGGTTTATAAATATTCATTTGTTAATTGTTTGATTTGAAGTCCGAGAAAATATGATAATTCTCCCATATGAGACATTTCGAACTCATTAGTCATTATATTCGAAAATTCTTTACATAAATTTTCATTTGTTGAACCAAAAATAATATCGTCTACGTATATTTGAATTATTAAAATATCTTTGGTAGTATTTTTTAATAAAATGAGTTTGATCTACTTTTCCAATTTTAAATCCCGAGTTTAATAAATAACTTTTAAGTATTTCATACCAAGCACGAGGTGCTTGTTTAAGACCATATAGTGCCTTTTTTAATTTAAAAACATGATCCGGATATTTTTCATGTATAAACAACGGAGGTTGTTCTACATATACATTTTCTTTAATAAAACCATTTAAAAATGCACTTTTAACATCCATTTGATAAAGTTTAAAATTGTGAAAACATGCAAAGGCTAATAGAATACGTATTGCTTCAAGTCTTGCAACGGGAGTAAAAGTTTCTTCAAAATCAATACCTTCTTCTTGATTATACCCTTGTGCTACTAGTCTTGCTTTATTCCTTGTTATGTTACCTTGTTCATCTATTTTATTTTTGTAAATCCATTTTGTTCCAATTAATGATTGATTATTAGGACGGGGAACTGATTCCCAAACATCGTTACATTCAAATTGATTTAATTCTTCTTGCATTGCAATAATCCAATAATCATCTGTTGATGTTTCTTTTGGATTTTTAGGTTCTATTGATGAAATGAAAGCTACATGACCCATTGGATTTAGTTGATTTCTTGTTCTAACTTGAGAATTTATTTCTCCTATTATATTTTGAGTTGGATGATCTCGTAATACTCTAGGAGGAGATCCTAGTTCATTATTATTATTTTCATGGTTTGTTTCTTCTATATTTATTAATTCTTCATCATCTTTTATATTTAAATTTTTATTAAAATTTTCATCAAAAGATATATGAAAAGTTTCTTCAATTAAGTTTGTTCGTTTATTAAATACTCGATATGCTTTACTTCGTTCTGAGTATCCTATGAAAATTCCTTCATCAGCTTTTGAATCGAATTTTCCTAGTTGATCTTTTGTATTTAAAATGAAACATTTTGATCCAAATATTTTAAAATAAGATATATTTGTCTTTTTATTATTAAATAGTTCATAAGAGGTATTTTTAGTTAATGGTCTAATATATATTCTATTGAATACATAACATGCAGTAGCAACGGCTTCCGCCCAAAAATGTTTTGGTAGAGAACATCCATTTAATAATGTTCTTGCGCATTCTTGTAATGTTCTATTCTTTCTTTCTAAAACTCAATTTTGTTGAGGAGTTATAGGAAAAGAAAAGTTATGATTTATTCCTTTCTTTTTACAAAAAGTTTCAAAAGCTTCATTTTCGAATTCGCCTCCATGATCGCTTCGAATATTTTTAATTTTCAAATCTTTAGTGTTTTGAATTCTTTTGACAAATGTTTTAAAATGCTCAAAGGTTTCACTTTTATTTTTCATAAAAATAGTCCATGTATATCTTGAAAAATCATCAACTATTACAAATACGTATCGATTATGATTAATGGATTGAACTTGTGTTGGTCCAAATAAATCCATATGTAGTAATTCTAATGGTTGTAAAGTTGAAATATTTTTCTTAGATTTGAAAGATGATTTCGTTAATTTTCCTTTTTGACAATCATCACAAAGATTATTTATTTTAAAGTTTATTTTGGGTAAACCTCTTACTAATTCATTTTTAGAAAGTTTTCTAATAGTTTTAAAATTTATATGACAAAATCTTTTGTGCCATAACCAAGGATCATTATCTTTGGCAAGTAAACACATACTTGAATTATGATTAATATTCATATTTAAAACATAAATATTTCTATCTCTATTTCCTTCAAAAAAAAATATTTTGGTTTTGATAAAAAAATACTACATTTATTATTCGAAAAAGTTATTTTAAAACCTTTGTCACACAGTTGACTTATGCTAAGTAGATTATGTTTTAAATTTTCAACTAATGAAACATTTGTTATAAAAGGTAAATTTGATGCACCGTAATTGTTCACATCTCCTTTGCCAATGATATAGCCTTTTGAATTGTCTCCGAAGGTAACCGAGCCACCATCAAAGTATGTGATGTTTGTAAGCATATCTTTGTCTCCGGTCATATGTTTTGAACAACCACTGTCTAATATCCATTTCTTCTTTTTGAGTGGGACCTGAAAATAAATATGAAATTATTGGTACCCACCTTTTAATAGGGTCCTAAAAAGTTAGAGTTTAGGAAACCAAACCCAATTTGGTTTAGTATCCTTTTTATAAATATAGTTTTCATTATGATGAACATTATCCATAAATGTTTTAATATATTTATTTCTTATTAATACATTTTTAGTTTTTGGTACCCAAATTTTAACTACCTTGTTTTCTACTTTTGTTTTAATAGGTTTCTTTAGCAATATTTGTTGTTTTGAATCCATATTCCTCTTAAAATTTGTATCTTTCTTTTTAGGAATTTTTGACTCCTTTTTATATCCTAATCCATGTTTACTTGAAGAGGATTGAGAATTTTCTAAAATCTTAGATAAATTTTCTCTTCCTTTGTTAAAGTTAGAAACATTTTTAGTGATGTTATCTAATCTAGCTTGAAGACTATTATTTTCTAACTCAACTTGTTTAATCTTAGTTTTTAACTCATGATTTTCAGAAACAATTATATCATTCTTTTTTTTTTCGAGTTTCAATTTCTTGACTTAAAAGTGATAATTGAGTTTCCGAATTTGAATGAGATTCTTGAACTTTTTCAAGTTCTTCTTCTAAGATTTTCTTTTCATCTTTTAACATATCTCTTTCAAGCTTTGTTTTGATTTTCACGAGTTTCTTTGAGTTTCTTTTTAAGAGTTTTTATTGTGCTTAAAAGTTCAGTGTTTACTTCAATTAAATCGTCGAAAGTTAAATTATTTACCTCAGATTCTTGAGCCATGAAGCATACATTTGCCTGTTCATTGTCGCTATCACTATCATTTTCGGATGAAGATGAATCTGAATCGTCCCATGTTACAGAAAATGCATTCTTTTTGAATTTATCCTTCTTGTTTTTGTTGTTGAAGTTTTTCTGATTTTCCTCCATTTGTTCTTGACAATCTTTTTGCATGTGTCCTTTCTTGTGACAATTGAAGCATTCTATATTTGAGGATGAAGGTTTGTTCAAGAAATTCTTTTTGAATCCGTTTTTGTTTCCTTTTCTATACTTTAAGAATTTCTTGAAATTTTTGGCTATAAATGCTAGATCCTCATCTTCAGACTCTGATTCTTCCTTTTCTGCATGAAAAGCAACATTCTTTTTTTCTTGAGCTTGATCCTTTTTAGCTTGCATATTTACTTCATACGAAATAAGATTTCCAATCAATTCTTCTGGTTTCATTGTAGATAGATCATTTGCTTCCTCGATTGCTAGTACTTTTCTCTCCCATTCGTTAGTGAGTGAATTCAAAACTTTAGACACAATGTCAAAGTCTGTGTATCTTTCTCCTTGTCCGATTAGAGCATAATGAATGTCTTGAAATCTTGAGTACATGTCATTGATGGATTTATTTTGTCGCATTCTAAAATTTTGGAATTGATTCTTCAGCATGGATATCTTTGTTTGTTTAACCTTTTTTGTGCCTTCATGTATGACTTTGAGTGTTTCCCATATCTGATATGCAGTAGTACATATGCTAACATGGTTGAATTCGTTTCTATCCAGGGCGCAAAATAGCATATTCATAGCTTTGGCATTTGCACTAGCTTTATTCTTTTGAATTTGTGTCCATGTAGGATAATCGGTTGTGGGTACAATGAACTCTGCTTGAGTAGCATTACAGGCTTCGAAACTTGTTGCTTGCATATAAATCCTCATCCTTGTAGCCCAATAGTCATAGTTTAGTCCATTGAATAGAGGAGGTCGTTGGGTAGATTGTCCTTCCGCAAATGTAGAACTATAGGCAGATGTTGTGCTTGTACTTGCGTTATTTTCCATATTATCAATATGTCTAATAATGGTGTTATGGTTATAGGACGACCTTGCTCTGATACCAATTGAAAGAGGCTATGCGGTATGATCGTGTAATATGGAATAATGAAATAGTCTAGGTAGATAAAGTAGGTAAATGCAAGAAGACACCAGGATTTTATACTGATTCGGACCTCTCGTCCTACGTCCAGTCCCTAAGCTTCACTTAGGAATTCTACTAACTAACACCCTCACTTCACCAGGAGGAATAGGTTTACAACTTACCCGAACAACCGAATGGGATTTCTTGCCTCAACTACCGAAGAGGACTTTAACTCAATTACTAAATACAATATTTGACTTGTTGTGTTCTTGTCAACACTAATGAGTCTAATGTAGTACAATATTCCTATAATCTTATCCTCGAGGGTATGCAATGTGTTTGTGAAGATTTAGGAATGTTAATTGCTATGAATCAAAAGAATGTTATAAACAAAAACAATGATCCAAGCAATAGATTAGTGATTGCTTTGAGAATATCTGGAAAATATGAACAAGAGAATAGTTATATTAAAGCAAGAGAATTCGGTGAATTAAATGATGTTAGAATCATGTATATATACTTGTAGAAGAGATGCATATGTTGTCAAAGGTTGCAAACAAGAGATGCTTCCATTTCCATTGATGAATGGTTGCAACTCTTGGGAGGAAGAATGTATCTTTTCAGAGAAAATTCATAGGTTCAAATTCAGTCGACTGAGCAGGGAATTCAATCAATTGAAAATATGAAGTAAAATTTTCGGGACCAAATTCAGTCGACTGTGCAGGAAATTCAGTCGACTAAAACTGTGCATGTGTATAAATTTGTTCCAGTTTCAGTCGACTGACTGTTCCTGTTCATTCGACTGAACTCATAAAACCTGCATAGTTAAAACTTAATTGAAAAATGAAGTTTATAAAATTTTTCTAGTGTTCGTGCAAGATTTTTGAGGATAGATTTTAACAATACATCTAGACTAAGACATATGTAAAAACATACTTTAAGTTTGTTTGGTCTTCATCTATCTTCCTTTAGCAATTGCATATATTTCTTCCTTGTTTGTTATGGCACATTGTCATTGATCAAAATCTTCGCGTATCAACATAAAGTGTATATATAATTATTTCAAAATGGTTTGAAATGAAACTGGAAATTTGAATCTTAAGTTTATATTAAGATATGGTTTCAATTATTAAAATAAAGTGCAAATTTGAATAATTGAAATATCTAAAATGATAGAGGGAATTAAACCAACCTGAAATAATGAATTTGAACAAACTTAATTGTATAACACTAAATTACATTCTAATATATATAACTTGCCTAAGATATTCAAAAAAGTTAAAATGTTAGGATATGATAAAGGATTGTACAAGAAGAAAATTTAAATAATAATTTGTTCAGACTAAAAATCTGGCTTAATATAAATGTTGTAAATAAAAGAAAATTGATATAGTATTTAATTAGACTCTGAAACATTAATATAACTTACCTAGAAAAGTTTAAATGAAATTAGAATGTAGTTGGATATTATGCACTATAATATAAGTAATGGGATATCAGAAATGATATTTTGTTTAGGGAATTTTCTGATAATAAATTTGAATATAAATTGAATAATAAAAAGGAAGTATTTGTTGAATAATATATGGTTATAAGATGTTTATACGCGTAATATATGTTGCAAAATATACATTAAGTGGAATAAATAAAATAAGTAAAGGAGGACGCTAGTTAAGCAAATAAATGTGAACTTAAGAATAGTGAAATTGAAATTTTAAGGGAAACCAACTTAACTAGGATCAAATGGATTTAATAAACGGCTAAATAAATGAGTTAAATCAAATAAATTTAGTTTTGAAAAGGAAATTTTGTAACAAATGCTAATAAATTGAAGCCAAACCTATTATTTGGATTGCATTAAATTGAATCAATAAAATATGGATATAATAAATAGTTATTGATTTAATAAAAGGATTAAACCAAATTGTTGAATATTAATTTATTTATTTTAAAAAAAAATCTATATGCGTTTGAATAGTTGAAATTGAATGTTGAGGTGGAATTTACTATGGTTGATCTAATAAATTTAATAAATGAGTTAAATAAAACAAAATTTGTTGTGAAAATTCAGGCAATAAATGTTAATAAATTTGAAACCAATCAATTGAATAAAAATATATGGAAATGTAACCAATCAAATTTATTGTGTTCACATTTAAAATTAATTGGATATAAATCAATTTTAAATTAACTGTAGTTATATGGATTTAAATTTATATGCCGTGTTTGGTAATTTAATCTACCTTTTATGTCTGGTTGTTTCCATTCTCCTACCTCCTTCTTTTCGGGGACGAAAAGTTTTGAGTGGGGGAGAGTGTAACGACCCGTAAATTTTCAATAATCTTTATTTGTTTTAATAACGTAATTAACTGAAATTTTGTGAAATTTTTAATAATTGAGTTTTGAAATAAAAATTTAATATTTGAAATACGTCTAACTAAACATAGCAAATGACAAATTTTCATCTGAAAATATGAAAGTTTATTTTCTTGTGTATATTCTATTTTAATTTACATCAGTTAAAATTGATGATAATAAAATATTTTCCAAATCTGAATATTTTTATACAATAAATTTGTAAATGATGTTCTAAGTGAGACGTCATAATTCGTTTCTTCAAATTTGATCTTCTATTGCTCCGTTCATCTTATTTTTGATATTTTAGCAGCACTTTTGATACCGATTATCCGCTTTTGATAGGATTGTCGTACCATCGATATCTATATACCGTTTTGATCGTCTCATTATGCTGATCTCTATGGTATATTCAATTTTTAGTTTTGAAGTCTGATACGCAGCGGAATTGGTGAAAAACGATTTCGTACCGGTATCGGTTTTGTACTCTTTTGGTTTCTTTTGTCTTTTCAGTTACCCACGTGAACTGAAAGGCTGATAAATTTTAGCCAGCTGTGTTAGATTGAGACGTTTGCTTTTCCACACATTGTAGAGTAATTATATTTATGTCAGTTTGTATTGATGGGAAGCTTGGAAGCTTGCATACGTTTCTGCTTCGTAGCCTAGCCAGATCATGCATTGTATATAAAATATATATAATAACATAAGCTTATATTAATTCATACATTTTGCATTATTCCTCCTCCTGCTTCATGCTTTCCACCCAAGCTTTTCCTCTGCATCTTCCCTTACGACGTCAACTCCTTCCCGCAACGCAATCCATTAAGCTCCGACAAATCTCCCTACGACAGCCGCCTCGGCAAGTTCAACTCGCAACCTCCTCCTCTGCATTACCAACGAGCAGCCGAGCACCCATCTTTTTCCCTCCACCTGCTCTCTCTCTCCTCCATGCTTCTCAACATCAACTGCCCTTCTTGTCGCCATTGCCACGCGACCATCACCCTCCGCAACCACCCACTGCCACGCGACCAACACCCAGCCTAAGCCGAGCTCAGAAGCTCGCCTAGACCTCCAAGATCGAGCATCCATGCTTCGTCTCCGACTTTCAACCACCCTCCACCCCTTGCCTCTTCCTCCCATCATGAGTCGACCACCTTCCATCTCATCTCCGTCCTATATTGACACCACCTCGCCAAACGGTGCCAAGCCCAAGCCTTGTCCCGACCTCCTCAATCGTCCAGCCCGTTTCCCCTTACAAGTGCCGACCCTTCCTCTCCAAGCTTGCCTCGTCCTCAAACCTCCACCGAGCTGCACCGCCCCTCCGTGCCTCACAACTGAGCAGCAACCTCTGGCCGCCGAGCAACTACCACTACCTTCCTTCTCTCTCCCCTCCTATTGCCCATCGAGCTGGCCTATGTGCCTGGCTCTGTCGTGAAACGCGGTGAGGTATATTATTTTGGTTGGTGATATATATGTATAACGGGTTTGAATGGATACCATGTTTGCCGGTACATATTATAAAATATAAGATTTGGTTATATAAAGGTTGTATTATGCGCTGGTTTATTTAGAACGTCTATATATGTTTGACTGCATATGCGTACACAAGTTGTATATGTCATATGTTAGTTTATTTTATATATTTATGATCTCTTTTTTTTAGTTATGTGACAATTAAGTTATATTTAAGTTATTTAAACTATGGGTAATCTGTTTTCTATATGGGTTTTTATTTTAAGTTTGAGATTGTACCCTTTTTTTCATTGACTGTCATAAAGTATTGATTTTATAATAAAGAACATTTTGACACTTTGATTCGTGTTTGTATATATGTATATATATATGTACATATATATTATAATATAATAATTTTAGATGGAGGTTTATAATAAATAGTGATTTTAATCATATATATATATATATATATAGTTTTTGCCTTGGATTAAAATATTGATTTCAAGGGAATAACATATATATTTATTTGCTGTCTCTATCAAAACTGATTTGATTTGTTTCATCGATCCCTGTTATCAGCTCTGTTCGTCGAATTCGTGTCAAACTTGCTTTGCTTTGGAGTTCGTGCCTGAATTCGCAACTCATCTTATTTTCGTTCACCTCTAGCCTCGAAAGGTTAGCAATCACCCACGATTAACGTTCTTATATTTATTAAATTTGATTTCAATTGGACCGACAATTGAAATATGCTGCTGTTAGTTAATTACACTATTATATATGCTATTACCTGTATCAGTTCACCTGTGACATCTGACACCTTAATCAGTTATATATACAATGATAATCCGGTTTGGTCGTTAAATGGATGGATTTATTGATTGTTGACATTGGACGTCAAATTGTTAATGTAGTAAATAGTAAATAATTTGAAATTGAAATTGACGTAGGATAGTTAGTTTTGATATATGTTAAATTTGATTGGACAACATTTGCATAATATGACCCTTAAAATGTTGAATTAATTGACACGTAGAAATTTGGTAAAATACACCTTGAACCATTTGAATGTTTGTTGCTTAAATTGATGTTGTATGAAATTGAATAATAGATGCCAAGTGAAGAACCTTATAAAGATTAGTGTAATAATCTTTAATCTACATGAAATGATAGTGTAGATAAAAGAAATAATTATATTCATTTGCACAAACAACAATGTGAATTAATACGATTATTTCGGGATTATTTGAATAAATTATTGGATTGTTATTGATTGTTGTTATTGCTTGTTTATTTACTTTGACACCATCCTAGTTATCACATAGCAAATTCCCTTTGCTATGCTTTGATTTTGAATTGAATTGGAATCGGGTTGAAACGATAAATACTCGATTAAATAACTTGGCCTAGGATAGAAAATTAAAATAAGAAACCCGACTGGCCAACAAATTATTTTGTAATTGAAATCCATTTGAAATTTAGAAATGAGCCTAACAAATTGTTTTAAAGTTAATTAGCAAACTTAATTGATTTAACCGAAATAAATTAGTTGATTAATTGAAATAAATCAGTGGATTCAAATTGAAACAGATTTGAGAATTTATTTAATCTGAATAAAATGAATTGATGAATTTAATTTGAGAAATTGAAATTTAATTTAAGGAAATTTAAGTTAAGTAAGTCGAGGAATAGGAAGGAGGATTTGACAAGTAATAATCTAAGATTTATAGACTTGATTTTAAATTAAATGGATTTGAAAACTTGATAATGAATGTAATATAAGATTTAATGAAATTTTGACTTAAGTGTAACTTAAACTTAGTATAGTAGTGGATATAATTTGGGATAAATTTTAAATGATTTTAAATTTAATGAATTAACTTAATTATGAATTTTCAATTGGGTTTTGAGGTTAAATGGTTCTGAAACTTGTTAAGAAATTAAACTAGGTTATGCAAATCATGGAATTAAATAAATAGAATGTGATTTCCTTAATGAAATTGAATTGGATTTTGATAACGAGTTAATTGTAACTATTTTGATTTTAAAGAGTGTTGTTAATGAAAATCGATTTAGGCCGAATCTATATTTATAGTAAGTGGAAGGATGAATGTAAATATGAATGTAAGATGAATCGAATATTCGTTAAACAATTTGAATCGAACGGAGTATTAAAAATTAAATCCATCGAATATGAATAAATTAAATAAGGGAAATTGAACCTTATTAAATTGACTTTGAATATTGAATTTAATTGTTAACTCAAATGTTTGGACTAAGATTTCATTTGGAAATATAATTTTAAATATTTGATATAAATTGAATTGGGAAATGTCAGATTTTGGATGCCAAATTTGCAACTTGACTTTGGACTTGATTTGTTTAAACTTTAAACACTAAATGGCCATCGGGGTAATAATACGTAGTTATTAAAGAGACCGAGATTGGATATGGACATACTCTCTGTCGATACCGAAAACCACTTTAATAACTATTATACGTGGAGTGTTGATCCAGAATGAAGTGGATGGTTTGGTGAATGCGTTGACTAAAGAAAGTGAACGATATTGGATGACCCCTAACATGACTAAAACAGGAGCCGCGCCGGGTCATTGAGGATCGCCACCTCTAGCGGACACGCTTCTTCGATACCATATCTATTACTTTTGTGATTCGATTTGGGTGCAACCCTTGATTTGGAGTGTTGTTTCGCGATGTTGAGGTAGCTGCTGGCTATGCTCAACATCAGTCCGGATCACGCAACTACTAGTATCCTAGTTGGTATCGCCTCATGTACCTTGTCATACTGATTATCCTATTCGCGACCACTACGATTTGTTTTGTGTTATACCTATGGGGTACCCTCTGATAACCACTAGTTTACGGTGGGGTTTACGGTGGGGTTTACGGTGCTGTATAGACTATGGCATATAAAAATGTGTTAAGGGGAATTATGGTAACGCCTTAACGCTATTTTAATACTTTTTCTTTACTGTAGACATATTGTAATAACGTATTGTACTACATAGTAGATAGTTTAACGGATCCTTAAAAGGATGGCTATTCCAAGCATCCTTTGAGTTACTTGTATTTCAGTTGCTATTTCACTTGAGTTGGATTTACTGATATAAGAATGTTAATCCTGACTCGAGTGGTTTGTGCTTTACTTTACGCTCGGGTCAGACTAAGTGTACCAGTATTCGAGACTCACCTTCGGAGTTGGAGCTTCGCTTGGAGATCCAGCTATCTATCCAGCTTTCAGATATTCAGTTGATTCCAGTGATGGTTGTATTTGACTATTGTATTCGAGACATCTGTTGTACCTTATTTAACCTTGTTATGTATATAGTAGCTTCATGAACTACTATCTTTTGTTTCCGCTGCATTTATTACTCTGTGTCTGTGATCTGTGATTATTTATTTACTATATGCTCAGTTTTTCCAAATTTAAATTAACAATTCGGTATTTTGAATTATTCAAGTCCGACATGTGCGGATGCGAATAGTCCAAAATAGCAGGTCGTTACAATGGAATATGATGTCTCGCTCAAAAAATGATTTAAAATTTTACTATGTAAAGACATTCAGACTTTCAAAATATTTGATTTACATCAATTTAACCGATTTAAATTTAAAATATAAAATTTCACAACTGGATTAACTTTCATATTTTCTGATAAAATCTGACACTTGCTATGCCTGAATGGAAGCATACCAAACATCCAATTTTCATTGCTAAATTTTTATTATTTAATTCTAAGAATTTTTTTTAGTTAATTACGTTATAAAAATTGTTAAAATTTCCGGATCGTTACACCTATGTGCGAAATGATATTACATTGTAAATTTCACCATTAGGAACCAAAGGTCAGAACAGACATTTTTAATAAAGTGATTTTACTCAATATTTATAGATTACCACAATAATATTTGAATGACGAAATATTTCATTACAAAATTATACTTATGGTGATTCCATAATCTACTTTAGTATGGTAATTAAACGCAACCACTGTTTCAACGTTTGGATTATAGAAATATATAAATAATAATTAAAAAAAGCTATATATTTATTTTTGAGTATAAATATATAAAACACAATATATAATAAAAGGATATCATGAGCTTTTTCATGCTTATTTTAGCATCCAAAATAACCATAGCATCTTTAGTAACCTTAGAAAATAATATAAAAAATCAGTACATAACATTACTCAAACATCATTAATACATATTGCATGTATTATTACTACTAATCATGGTGATCTAATCGAAAAGCTTGAAAACACGTTCAAGTTAAGAAAAATAGATTCATCGATCTAACATCTGAAATGAAAATGGAATTCTGATTATGAAATGTAAAAGTTTGGTTTCTATCATAAATTTTCTTGCCTAAAATACATATTAAATAAAAATCGTTTTAGTAAAAACAGTTCATAATTTGCATATATAGAAATTACCTCATATAATCATGTTTATAAGAATAAAAATTCATAGTAATTTTCACCATTAGAAATAGAAACACAAAATACACACTTTTAATGTAGTGATTTTAGTTAATACTCATATGTTACCACAATAATGTTTAAATGTCCAAATATTGCACGATAAAAATAAGGCATGTGGTGATTCCATAACCTGTTAGATTCCTTTAGCATGATAATAAAGGCAATCAATTTTTGAATATTTGGACTATTGCATACAAATCATAATTTAACAACTCGGTACTTTTATATCTAAATATCGAAATTGAAAACACATTTTATTAGTAAAAATTACCATGAGCTTTGTCATGCTGATTTCAGTACCCTAAATGGCAAGGCATCTTTGATAATCTGAGATAATAACATAAAAATCAATAAGCAAGCTTAAATAGTTCAAAATTCTCAAAAATAAACTTATAATTACTCTAGTTTTTAAATCTTCCTAGATTAGAAGAATGTGGAATACAGATTCAAAAAGGAGAAAAAAATTCAAGTCAAATTTCAAATCAAAGTAACATAGACCTATTTGGAAGAACGTGAAAAATAAGCGATTTAATCTCTAATAACATGAATCATCCCCAAAACAGCCTTTGGAATTGGAATATTATAGAACCAATGGAATTAAGTCAGATATTTTTACCTTAGATCTTCAGATTAATTAATGCGCGAACAACAAAACCCTAAGTCATAAACAAATTTGCATCATAGCTGCTTAGTTTGCTGCACCTATGGCGGTGTTGGAAAGTAACCCTAGAGGTGAAATGGAGGAAGAATTGACTTGGGTTCTCGTTCTAAGGCACTAGCGACCTATTGTTGGGTTGTTGGGTTTGAATCAAACCAGATTGTGACGGATGGTCGATTGTAGTAGCCCTAGTAGCTAATCGTGATGAAACTTTGAATGAGTCGGGTTTTTCAATTTAGTGGACTGTGGTGAAGATCTGAAGAAAACTGGGGAATAACATTAGAAATTAGGATGGAAAGTAAAATTACTATGCGATCAACTATACTTCGATGTATTTATGCTATTACCAACAATTATCATAATAATAAGCATCATAGATATTTGAAATTGTAGTAAATTTTACCAATCAGTAACAGTGACAAATTGGGATGAGAAATGTTACAAAATAGGTTATTTGGTGTAGTGATAGCAAGTTAATATCTCAAACCCAAAGCGGATCCTTCCCTAGATTTCCATCTATCGTGCATAAACATTATCCCTGAACATTTAATACTCCCTAAGGGAGGAGGCGGACCCTACGATAGCCAATACTACCCTCGATCCTCGAAGTAGGTCCTACATAGTATGATCCGTAACCCAATTATGACGTCTCACATTAGTTCGACTATTCATAGGCACTTGTAGCCAAATTGTCTGTGCAGACTTACCCAAAAAAATTGGGACTAAACGTGCATCCTCTATGGGTACTTATTATAGGCGATGTCTTACATCAGCTCAAAGTCACACTAATGGTAGCCAGATTAGCTGGATAGACTTCTGTCCGCTTTTGACCGAATTCGCATCCCTATAACTTAGTCATAATTTACAATCGCCTAACCAAACTACCATATACTTCACTACATACCACTAAGGCCATAAGGAAAGATTCTTCATTCGGCTGCTAAAAAATTTCATCCGAGGGATTTCAATGCCAATAATTAACGTATTTATTATGTTATTAATTATACTTTATTTATACGCTAATATATAAAACTATATATATTCGTAGATGTACAAAGATTTAGCCCTTAGTAAATGTCAAAAAATTTAGTTTATACAAGTTTAAATCCATACCATAATATACAATTTAGCTAATGTCCTTATCCCAAATAAACCTGTATAAGAAAATGGAATCAATTACCAAACTTATCTTATATCAAAAAAGTATAACCAACACTACTAGAATATACAATTCAATCTTTTACACTCTATTCACATTTCACATATAAAATGGAAAAGGGATTCATATCTAAAAACCCTTAATCGCATCGAAGAGAGGATGAAAAGTGGAATAAAATGTAATATATTAAAATTTCAATGACCACACAAATTCTACTATTTTATTATGAAATAATCAAGATCCCAATAACATAAGAATTGATATTTTTCTTTAAGGGAATTTTGGAGGTTTAGATTTGAAGGTTTCATGAATTAAAATTCCCCAAGGCATATATTTAATCTAACATATACCATACAATTACTAAAATGAGAAAAACTAGAATTTTAACTCACGTATGATTCCTAACTTTCTATATTGGATTTGAATATGCCTGTATTTAATCTCTTCCCAAACCTCTTGCTTTTGAAATATATAATAACTAGATTGTATATTAATTAGATTCATAATTCTAGGGTTTGGAGGAGAATAGAATTAGGAATTGTATATAAATATCTAAAATTCCTTACCTGAACACCTTAAGGAAATTTTGAATCATGTGGAAGGAAGAAACTGACAGGCTCTGCTTCCATTCTGAAAATAGTTTATGAATAAAATTGTGGGGCTGGGATGTTATTTAAAATGGTTAGAAGTAACCAGATCCATCGGATTTAACTCAGTTTAAAATAATAAAATCCAAGCCATTCTTGGTTTTAAATAACCCTAGCCACCAACAATGTACTGGTCGACTGCCCTTCCCTAAGCGGTCGAACGGTAACGTGTTTTTCGAAAGATTTTACTAGCCAATTAATTTGTTATTTATCCTTATTAATTCATTTAACGTTAATATTTATTTTCACTTTTACTTAACCTCAAGGTTTCTAATCACTATTAATTTTTAAATTTCAAACTTTGGCATTAATTATTAATTTGAATTTGAATTCCATTTAAGTTAAAACTTCAAATGTCAATAACTTCACCATTTAAGCTCCAATTACAAAACTTCATATATGTAAATTGATTAGAAAATCGCCATGGATGCAACAGTGTAACTTCCATGGCCAAATTTTGACATTCATAAACTTTCCCTTTTCAGTCTTATTATTGATTTATAAATTAATTAGTCTTTTATTGATTTTTAAGGGTGTTACAACATCGTTCCTCCTAACTGTAGGTTATAACGTGGAGGGAGTCAAAACAACAATGACTAATGAATGAAAATACCGAGTCTTACTATAAAAGTATTTGGGCAGTATCATTTAGATAAACATTATGTCTTACGCATCCAACTGAGTGAACCTCCAACTGTAAGCCAAAGGCTTTTCCAGTTTAACTCCATAGTATATCTCCAACTATGGGCTAAAGCTCATTTCTAGTCTAACTTCGTAACTAGGACATGAGTGTAATGCAACTATGGAGTATAATGACCCATTTTCGTCGACCATGTCCTAACGATGCAAGAGAAAGTACCAGATTCACTTAATAGCTCTTTAAGGGAAATAGGCAGATTCATACCATTTAATACATATACCTAGGTAGATCCAATCATCTAATACCTAGACTCATGAGAGACCTCTCTCCGGTACTTTCTAAATGACACCGTAATAAATCCCATAGGGCTACTTAATACTTCTTTCATAGGGAAGAAGCAGGTCCTCCAATAGCCATTTAATGCCTCAACCACGAAGCGGACCCTCTAGAAATTTCCCACTACCACACCTAAAAGATAACCCTGACCATTTAGTACTTCTTAGATGAGAAGGAGATATACCTTAAAATAGATATTTAATACCTCCAACCTAGAAGCAGGCCCGTATTGGGATATTTGTTCAATGACCTGTAACCCAAATTGTGACATCTCATGCTAATCCAACCATTTTTAGGCACTGATAGCCAGATTAGCTGGGTAGACTTATCCTACAGAATTAGTACTAACCTCGCATCGACCATTAGTACTTATTATAGGTGATGCCTCGCATTAGCTCAATAGTCACACTACTAGTAGCTAGATTAGTTGGGCAGGCTTTTATATGCTTTTAACTAACCTCGCATCCCTATAACTTAGTCATATTCCCATTCTCCAACACTACAAATAATACTTATATATATATATATATGCATACTATATATATAATATGTACCTTACCCGCATTTATGCATTAACACCATATAAGAAAAACTCCTTATTTCACCTTTAATATGGATTAATTACCATAATTATCCTTAACTTTATTTCCTTAGGGACTGGCATTATTTATTACTTACTTATTTTATTCATTACGAATTACATGTTACTAATATATTCATACTTAAAGTAAGTATTAGACTAACAAGTTTTTATTAAATATTCCTAAGTTCGTGTAAAATTGTTTCTATACTAAGGTTTTCGCTTTCTATACGAGTTGCTAAGATAACCTGAATGTCAAAACTTCTATATCCATACAAGACTCAATCCAATATAATAGTTTTAAAAATAGCCAATATCACAAATCAAATTAGCCAAACAAAACAGACTTGCACATACACACACGCGCGCGTATATATATGTTCAACACAATGGAATTAAAATATCCAACTTATTTTATATCTTTACTATTAATAAAGAGAATTTATTGAATAGATTTACTCGGTGTCCTTTTGAAATTTTAAAAATTCCCTTTTTACGTCCCATAGAGAAATAGTATTCAAATATGGGGGCGCCGCCTGTTATTTTCAAAGTATAAATGTTAGACAACATGGAGAACTATAGTGTGCGTTTACGAGATAAGGCATTCGAGTGTTCCGTATTGTTAATAATTTAGGTTAGAGTTTATGGGTTGACGTCTTGCTAGATTCCAAGTTATTACGAAGAAGTTATTGCAGTTCGAACAAAAAAATAGCGGCTTCTGCCTAGGTGGAGTTCAAATATGAAGACGTAGTTGTTATTTTCTAAGTACAACTATTAGTCATCATGGAGAACTATAGTGTACGTTCAAGGGATGAAGTATCCAAGTGTTCCATATTGTCCGTAATTTAGGTGGGAGTTCATCGGTAGAAATCTTGCTTAATTCCGAGTTAGTATGAAGAAGTTAGTGTAGTATGAATAAATAAATAGCGGCTACTACCTAGGCGAAGTTCAAATATGATGATGTAGCCTGTTACTTTCTAAGTACAATTGTTAATCACTATGGAGGACCATGGTCCGAGTGTTACTTATTGTCCATAATTTTGGTGGGAGTTCATTGCTTGAAGACTCGCCTGATTCTGAGTAAGAATGTAGAAGCTACTACAATCTAAATAAAAAAAATAGCGGGTTCTTCCTAGATAAATTTCGAGTATGGGGATGTAGTCGGTTAATTTCTATGTACAACTGTTAGTCACCATTGAGAATTACAATGTACGTTCATAAGATGATGTATCCGAGTGTTCCATATTATCTGTTATTTAGGTAGGAATTTATTGGTTAAAGTCTCGTCTGATTTCGAATAATTATGAAGAAGTTATTGCAGTCTAAACAAAAATACCAACCGCTACTGCCTAGGCAGAGTTCAAATATGATGATACAGCTTGTTATTTTGTAAGCACAACTGTTAGTCACCATGGAGAACTATAATGCACATTCACAACATAAAGTATTCGAGAGTTCCATATTGTTCGTAATTTGGGTCGAAGTTCATTGGTCGAAGACTTACCCGATTCTTAGTTATGATGAAAAAGTTATTGCAATCGGAACAAAAAAAATAGCGGCTTCTACCTAGGCAGATTTCAAATGGAGGGATTTAGCCTGTTATTTTCTAAGTATAACTATTAATCACCATGAAGAACTATGGTATACGTTCATAAGTTGAAATATCCCAGTGTTCCATATTTTCCGTAATTTAGGTGAGAGCTCATCAATCAAAGTTTCGCCTGATTTCGAGTTATTATGAAGAAGTTACTGTAGTCTAAAAAAATAGCAGCTTCTACCAAGGCGGAGTTCAAATATGGGAATGTAGACTGTTATTTTCTAAGTACAACTGTTAATCACCATGGAGAACTATATTATATGTTCTTAAGCCAAAGTATCTTCCATATTGTCCATAATTTATGTTGGAGTACATCGGTTGAAGTCTCGTCTGATTCCGAGTTAGTATGAAGAAGATATTGCAGTGAATGAAAAAATAGCGGCTTCTGCCTAGGCGGAGTTCAAATATAGGGATGTAGCCTATTATTTTCTAGTACAACCATTAATCACTAAAGAGAACTAAGGTATACGTTCGTAAGCTGAAGTATCCAAGTATTTCATATTGTCTGTAATTTAGGTGGGAATTCATCGGTCGAAGTCTTGCCTGATTCTGAGTTAGTATGAAGAAGTTACTACAGTCTGAACAAAAAAGCGTCTTCTATCTAGGCGGAGTTTCAATATGGGGATATGGCTTATTATTTATTGAGTACAACCATTAATCACAATGGAGAACTACAGTATGCATTCATAAGATGAAGTATCTGACAGTTTCATATTGTGTGTAATTAAGGTGGGAGTTCATCGGTAGAAGTCTTGCTGATTCCGGGTTAGCATGAAGAAGTTATTACAGTCTGAAAAAAATAGCGCCTTCTGCCTAGGAGGAGTTCAAATATGGGAATGTAGCCTGTTATTTTTTATGTACAATCGTTAGTCACCATGGAGAACTAAAGTGTGCGTTCAGAAGATGAAGTATCCGAGAGTTCCATATTGCCCGTAATTTAGGTGAGAGTTCATCGATCGAAGTCTCGTCTAATTTAGTATGAAGAATTTATTGTAGTATGAACAAAAAAAATAGCAACTTCTTTCAAGCCGGAGGTGAAATATGGGGATGTGGCATGTTTTTTTATAAGTACAACTATTAATCACTATGGGGAACTATGATATACATTTACAAGTTGAAGTATTCGAGCGTTCCACATTGTTTCTAGTTTAGGTGGGAGTACATCGATCGAAGTCTCACCTGATTCCGAGTTAGTATAAAGAAATTACTACAGTTTGAAGAAAGAAATTAGCGCCTTCTGCCTAGGAATATTCAAATATGGGGATGTAGCTGTTATTTTTAAGTATAACCGTTGTCACCATGGAAACTACAGTGTGCGTTCTTAAGATGAAGTATCTGAGAGTTCGATGTTGTTCGTAATTTAGATGGGATGTAGCTGTTATTTAATAAGCTTCCACCATTATTATTGCTTATTAATTTATTCAAAATCACAAAATAAGCTTTTCCGTTCTTATTGCTTAATTATAGCCTATGTTACAATTTTACCTGTAATTGTCATTTTCTCTTCTTTTACAGTCCGTACATAATTCCAGCATTTCTTTTCTGTTCTAATCTGCCTTCTCTTATTATGATATACAATATTCTTTTATTCTCTTATATTATATAATTCACTTATCATAATAACTATCTTCTTAAATAGTCTTCACAGTGAATGTAAACCTAGGTTCATTATCGTTTACAACTTCAAGTTCTTATCTAATAATTTACTTGATTCATGTCATACTTTGCTTTATTATCTTCTATTCTAAGAAGTAATTCTATTTTATTTGGTTGGTTATGAAAACAATATTTACAAATCCATTTTCATATTTTAATATTATATAATACTTTAAACAATAATCTGTAACTACTAGATATTTCGTTTACAATTTTGGATTGGTGCAAAATATAATGGTTTCGCTATTTTACACTAATTCTCTTTTTTTCTTTTATTCTAGCAATTACATTCATTGTTGTCTTTTAAATATTAAATTGTAGAAATGTATTCTATTTTCTAAACCAACCAATTAACCTTTCAGTTACTCCCAAATCCAGTTATTAGATTAATTAACTTTTCTCATTTTAACATAATTTATTACAGTAATTACATTTCTCAAAATTATATTATTTTACATCTTATTTCCTTCATTTCAGCATTCTTATTTATTTAATCCATATTCACATTTAATCTATTCTAATCCATATGCGAAGAAAGAGGAGAAATTAGAAGAAGAATGATGCTTGCATAGAAATCCAAAACGTAAAAATAGATGTAAATAAATATTAATACTAAATAAACTGTAAATTTCTTATAGTTTAGCATAACTTAAGTAGTAGGATTAATTATTGAACAAAATTATCTAAATGGGAAGTTAACGGTAATTTATCTTAAACTTCAAAATAAATTCACTCACATTGCTAGCTTTTCAAATCTCCCTGTTTTTATTTCAGATCTGTCTCCAAGATCTATATTCACCTCTCTTATTATCCCTATTTGGAATTACAAACGATATATTTATAGATCAATAATATTTGAAAGAGAAAAGGAAGAGATTTAGATTAGAAATAGAAAATAAAACTCAGAACTAGGGTTTTACTTTTGACATAGTCTTCTGATTTGAACCAGTTCCTAATTCCCTCATTAATTCTATTCTCTTTCTATTTAGATCTAAATTCGTGTGAATTAGATCTAAAATTTTGTTATTAAGAAGGTGTAGAAAAGATAGAAAAAGGGCAGAGCTTCCGTAGGCAAGAGAAAAATAATGAGAATAAAAATGAGGCACTGCACCTATATTTATAGCGGTTCAAATCAGTGCTAACCATTAGATGTAAAACCCTAAAATCTAAAGCGTACACTCATTCTATGGACATTAAATTAATACGTTTTCTTCTGCATTTGTTTTTATTTCAAATTGATTCTCCAATAATCTTTTCATTAATCACTTTCCCCTTCTCTCTCGTAATTTATGGAAACATATATTTTCAAATGTGATGTTTCCTCTAAATAAGATTCCCCTATTAATCACCCAATTAATATATTTCATATATACCTAGAGTTAATTTACTATCCAATTAATCTCTGTCTGCACTGCGATTTCTTACAAAATTAATATGCTAATCAACACCATATTAATTTGTAACATATATGCATATTTATTTATTTTATTCCCATAATTATTGCATGCGTATATTCAATAATTGAATTTCTATCTTATTTATATATGTTACCATAAGTCTCCATGTTTATTAATTGACAACTGACTACTTGTATAAATTACTCTTACTCCATTTTATTCTCTTGCACTAACATATATTTTTCTAATTATATCGATTAGTTTCTACGACATATGTTCCCTTTCTTGTCAGTTCTTGTCAATTAATCGCCTCTACTAATTAATTGAATATTAATTTTCCTTTTAAATAAACATCGTCAATTAATATTCCCAATTAATTGATTTTATAATTTCTCTCTCTAATTTATTTGTTACATAAATATATTTATGTATTCCAAATAATATTAATTAGTTGTCTCATTTACAAACATTTCTTCGTTTTAAAGTTTCAAGCGCATATAACTTAATTAAATTATTTGCATATATAATTGTAATATAAGGCATGGTGTTTCATTCTTCCCCCTAGAAAGTTTCGTCCTTGAAATTTGATAAGGGTTCAATTATGTAATTTCTCGTATTAATCACATCCATTTTGTGTAAATCCGATTTTGCAACAATCTGTGCATAGTGCAAAGTGCAATACATCATAAAATATATGCATGTACAAGAATTTCTATGCGGTGCCTCCTATATGAATGCGTTTTCTTTTAGAAATTCCTTTTAAAACATGATGTACACATCCTAAATATATTTGCAATTTCTATATTAATGCAATCTTTTGAAAACTCATAACATTTTTCATTCAATTTTTCCTACACTCCTACGGAATAGGAGCATAATTCAACAAATCCGAACCTACCACACAACTTTTAATTTTTGAATTTTAGAAAATTCTAATTTTCAAAATTCGATTTCTTATGTTATAAATAAGATGGCAAATGGTAAAACTTTATATTTCTTCGATTTTCTATTGCGCCCATCTTCCTCCGTATTTGGGATTTATGCTACTGTTCTGAAAAAAATTATTACTTCCCCAAGCATAATTTACATAAGAAATCATCTCTTTTTAAATTTTTTAGTTGACGTTTCTGTCACTTTCTTTAAATTTGTTATTGTCCTTCTACTTATCTTATTCTGCTTTTACACTTTTTTTATACCGCAACAAAACACAGCTATCATCTATGGCAAGGAGGTCTAGGACCATGTCGACTTTGACAAAGAAAGGTCCCACTCTAGGAATCCAAGTAACTCATACGCTCCTCCTACCGCCTATTACTTGTTACCAACTTACGCTGTATTACTCATGATGATTAAGATCTATTCATTTCTTCTATTCCATGCTTAAGTCTCAATTACTGCAATGGATGAGGGTTTCAATATATGCAGTTTCTATCTAAAAAGACATCTAAGCTTGGGGAAATTTTCTCTTTACCTTTCATTTTTCCGCAACTAATGTCTACCTATCCCAACCACATGTGTCTTATCATCTTACTAATATCATTCACTATCCTTCTTAGTCTGCACTCATGAAGCAACATTTCTAGGTTTTTACTGGTGTCCTATACACCTTACAGGAACTTTTATTATTGCTATGCTATAACCTTGTACTTTTCCCATTACACCTAGGAAATGATTCCTATCTACTCCATATTTAAAAGCCTGATTTGATTTGGTATTTACCGATAAGAACAATTATGCTTATCTACTCCATATTTAAATTTACTAAAACTAGAGTAAATAAGAACAATTATTTTATCAAATTTCTCTTAACTTTCCTACTCTTTCAAATTGCTTAACCTTGAAGGATTTATTAAGTTACTATACTTAATGGTTTTATACCTTAATGTATATGAATTACTTTCTCTTATGAAAAACCATTAATGCTAAAACCTTCTATGAATCCTTTAAAGGGGGATTTCATGTTTATGTGAAATTATAAGCAAATTATTTTATATTTTATCGAAATAGGCCATATAAAATATGATGCTTTCCATACCTTGTACATCTCTTTCATGCATTCCTTATAGCTTGCACAAAACATCTTTATTTGTGATTCATAGAAAATTATATCATTATTTATTTCATTCCAATAGATTAAGGTATGTTTACTCTATATTTACTTACATAAAATATTTTCTACTAGATTCATTAATTTATCGTACATTACATTTCAAATGAACATATTTTTAAAACTTCTTTACAACTAAAAAATATTTTCATGTGCTTATTTAAATAATAAGCATACGTACAAACCACTTTAGAAGTTATCTCCAAAACTCATTTGGGTCAAAAAAAGATGTTGCGTAAAACACCGTTACTACAACCCAATAATACTAATATATGGATTCAATTAAAATAAATATTAATAAATCCCATATGCTGTGTAAAAACATTTACTTTAGGCATCACCTACTATAACAATAGTGTCATAGTCTATGCTTCCTTTATTTTTACTGAAGAAGTTTATTACAACAGCAAATGTTGTAACCTACGTTTTCGATGCTTAACACACTCTAGGTTTTCATATTTAAAATCATTGTTTACCTGCAAAGAAACTAGCGAGCTATACGTGCTATATACAAAAAAAGAATTTCACTTTTAACAAAATTTACATCATATAAAAACCAATATAAATTTCTTATCACTTATTTTTTTTCAAAAACTCAATATTTACTTCCTCAAATATAATAACAACTATATTTTTTTAACTTTTTTAATTCAAAAGTTTCATTTTTATTAGGTTAGGCATAAAATGAATTTTCTTCATACTAAAAACTTCATTCTTCCCAAAATAAAAACACACTCCCTACTATCCCTAAGGAGCTTCCCTACTTTCTAAAACATATGGATACAAATTTTCTCTCAAAACATGGTTTATTTGTATGCTATAAATCGGTATTAACACAGGGCTCTACATATTTGGGTCATCCCAAACCCAACTTGAAAACTATGCACAAATAAAATCAATGGATAGGAAATATTCGTACATAATATATTTAAATTTTATTCAAAAATACAAATACGTTCACTCACTAACTACTTAGGAATCCTAAACCTACGCTTTGGTACCAAATGTAACAACCCGAATTCCAATGGTCCGGATTTTTTGCAAAAATGCTAAAAACCTAGCCCACTGAAGCCCGAACTGGATATCTATTTATCATGCAAATAGGCAAAGATAAATATATCATAGCTCAATAATTTATCTCGCAGCGGATTGACTAAAATATAATAGTAAGTTAATACTCGCCCAAATAATAACACTTTCTAAGCAAGTGTTATAAAGCTGAGAAGTCTCTGCCATTTACCTAACCTGTAGGATGTTATAAGGAGGGGGTCAGAACAAAAGTTCTGGTGAATGGATAAATTATATAATTCTAGGTTTAATTCTACATATATCATTTTATTTCTATTTACTCTTATATTAGGTTCATTAGGTTACAATACTCTCGCCTCTGTTCATGAACCGTGTCCATCTACTCCATAGTAGATTAAAACCTAATAACTAATATATACATACATGTAGCTATATGCCCAATAACCATATTTTTCCTTTGGTACCACCCATGGTACCTTCCGTATCCTCTTCAAAAGGGACTACATCGTCCTGCTTCGAGAATATTTGTAACTACATTTGTAAAGGACTGCTTCGTAAGGCCTACAATACAGATGCTCCATCGTCTTACTCCGTAGCTATATTTATAAAGGACTGCTTCATAAGGCCTACAATACAATACTCCACTACTTAATATGAAAACATAAATCGCATATACACTAATCTATGCAAGTGCTCGGACATCCACAATGTACCACCCAGTCCATGCATTGAGGACTACGTAATCTTCTATCTACTTCTGAATCCCGCCAACAAGGACTACCTTGTACGGAATTCAGTCGGATATTTTCCATATCTGTAAAGGACTGTTTCGTTAGACCTACAATATAGATATTCTAGTTGGTCTGTCTCTTTTTCATCGTGGCTGTGGCCCTACGCAGCCACCTCTCAACTAACCGAAAGACATCTAAAGAATCAAGTGGCAGTGTGCTACTACAAATAATCTAACACCTAAATGACAGTGCCCTTCATCCAATGTCTCGATAGTGAAAGAATCATTGGTCCAATGGTTTAACTCTAGTCTTTCTCGAAATCGCTCTTGGTCTTGATGCTGATCGATATCTGCATGCGACTATCCTTAAACTTACTTGCAAGTACTGGACATACGAATACCCTAATCGAACACTAAGCCCTCCAGACTGCCTACAAAGGTCTGCTTTATCAGGCCTATAATGCAAATACAGTCAAGGCTTACTCTCTTGATGGAACACCTACAGACCTACCTCCAAGGGTGCAGCTTCATTAGGCCTACCCAAAGGGTCATCGTAGAGTATCCTCACATCCCGTTGAAGTCTCATACTTTCTTAAAGCCTAAAAATACTAAGTTGGATGCGCTTCTCCATTTCTAAAATCCGTGATGAACTGCTTCGTAAGATACTTCATCATCCTTTGGGCTGCTCCAAACACATCTCAATTCTTTTGTTAAACCCTAATCTAAACTTGTAATTTGGATTTAGTTTACTTTCTTATTTTGTTGGCTACTTATATACCCTAATTAGCATATTCTTTCCCTCGTCTCATCTCTATCTATTGGGAGGTTTCCTTTTTTTTGATAGGGAATGCTGTTGGTATGAGCCACATTCATTATCTTGCTTATTTAACTTGATATAAATCTTAAGTTCATTAAAACAACCCTCTTTTATCATTCCTGCTTTATTTGCTTATTGACTTAATATATATTATTTAAATAAGCTTGTGCCATTATTATTACTCGTTAATTTATTCAAAGTCTTAAAATAAGATTTTTCGTTCTTATTACTTAATTAGAGCCTATGTTATAATTCTACCTGTAATTGTCATTTTCTCTTATTTTATAGTCCATACTAACTCCAGCATTTCTTTTCTGCGCTAATCTACCTTCTTTTATTATCATATAGAATATTCTTTTATTCTCCTATATCATATAATTCACTTATCAGAATAACTATCTTCTTAAATAGTCTGCATTATGAATGCAGACCTAAGTTCATTATCGTTTACAGCTTCAAGTTCTTATCTAATAATTTGCTTGATTCATGTCATACTTGGCTTTATTATCTTCTATTCTAGGAAGTAATTCTATTTTATTTGGTTGGTTATGAAAAAAATATTTAAAAATTCATTTCTGTATTTTAATATTAAATAATATTATAAATAATAATACGTAACAGCTAGATATTTCGTTTACTATTATGGAATAGTCTAAAATATAGTGGTTTCTCTATTTTACACTAATTCTATTTTTCTTTCTTTTATTCTAGCCATTACGTTCATTGTTGTCTTTTAAATAATAAATTATAGAAATGTATCCTATTTTCTAAACCAACTAATTAATCTTTTAGTTACTCCCAAATCCAGTTATTAGATTAATTAACTTTTCCCATTTAACATAATTTATTACAGTAATTCCATTCCTCGAACTTTTATTACTTTACATCTTATTTCCTTCAATCCAGTATTCTTAATTATTTAATCCATATTCATGTTTAATCTATTCTAATCCATACATGAAGAAAGAGGAGAAAATAGAAGAAGAATGATGCTTGCATAGAAATCCAAAATGTAGAAACAGATTTAAATAAATACTAATACTATAAATAAAATGTAAATTCCTTATGGTTTTGCATAACCTAATTAGTAGGATTAATTATTGAATAAAATTATCTAAACGGGAATTTAATGATAATATATCTTAAACTTTGAAGATATACAAATAAATCCACACACATTGCTAGCTTTCCAAATCTTCTGTTTTTATTTCAGATATGTCTCTAACATCTATATTCACCTCCCATGTAATCCCTATTGGAATTACAAATGATATATTTATAGATCTATAATATTTTAATGAGAAAAGGAAGAGATTTGGATTAGAAATAGCAAGTAAAACTCAGATCCAGGGTTTTACTTTGACATAGCCTTTTGGTTTAAACCAATTCCTAATTCACTAATTAATCCTATTCTCTTTCTATTTAGATCTAAATTAATGCGAATTAGATCTAAAATTTTGTTATTAAGAAAGTGCAGAAGAGATAGAAAAATGGCAGAGCTTCTGTAGGCAAGAGAAAAATGATGAGAATAAAAATAAGGCTCTACACCTATATTTATTGTGGTTCAAATCAGTACTAACTATTAGATATAAAACCCTAAAATCTAAAGCATACACTCAGTCTATGGACATTAAATTAATATGTTTTCTTCTGCATTTGTTTTTATTTCATATTGATTCTCTAACGATCTATTCATTAATCACTTCCCCCTTCTCTCTCGCAATCTATGGAAACATATATTTTTAAATGTGATGTTTCCTTTAAACAAGATTCCCCTATTAATCATCCAATTAATAGATTTTATATATACCTCGAGTTCTTGTCAATTAATCACCTCTACTAATTAATTGAATATTAATTCCCCTTTTGAACAAACATCGTCATTAATCTCCCTTATTAATTGATTTTATATAATTTCTCTCTCTAATTTATTTGTTACACAAATATATATATATATATATATATATATGTATGTATGTATATGTATATGTATTCCAAATAATATTAATTAGTTGTCCCATTTACAAATATTTATTTGTTTTAAAATTTCAAATTTATATAATTTAATTTAATTATTTGCATATATAATTTTGATTTAACGCAGGGTGTTACAAAAGTATTGTCTAATT
The DNA here is from genome assembly GCA_030765085.1 of Allium cepa. Classification (NCBI taxonomy): domain Eukaryota; kingdom Viridiplantae; phylum Streptophyta; class Magnoliopsida; order Asparagales; family Amaryllidaceae; genus Allium; species Allium cepa. Next base: position 270,865,937 of record CM060937.1, read on the forward strand.
CCGAGTTATTATGAAAAAGTTATTACAGTCTGAACAAAAAAAAAATAGTATTACATCTCCTACTTTGAGGCCTAAAGCTAAGCGCTATAAATGCTGCAATCATCTATAACATTAATTTTTGATAACAAAATATAGCAATGTTAATGGTATTCATAATATCAAAAGCACATGAATATTAAATAAAATTAACATAAATTTCAAAAACAGCTTTCCTGATTATATTTCAAATCAATATTTCATATTCAGCTACAAAATCCTAAAACAATTCTCAATTTTGATTAAATATGATTACTACAAATTATGCCAAGAGCGACATATGAACATGGCCACTTGGATGATCAAAGTACTAGATTGACATATCAATCCTCATTATATCACAATGAAAATAATACTAAATAGCGCCGACATAGCTAATTTTGCCTCATGCATGTCTTCGGAAGCTTATTCGTCTAACCTACTAAACCTACAAAGTCCCCAACTCTTAATCTACTCAAATTAAATTTTAAGTACCCAAGAGTTTAAGGGAAAAACATAAACTTCGAGTCAAACATAAAACCTGGTGTGAATAATACTTTTACATGTGTATTTACTGATATTAAGAGAGACCATGCCGCTTAGCGAAACGGGTTTCCCCTCACTAATATCCTTTTAAAAGTATATCTTTTGCAAATCAAAATCCTGCAACCAAATTAGTTAATCAAACTGATTATATCAAAATAGAAATTTTCATATATGCTCCAAATAGGTAACAAATGGACCAGTTGTCCGAAAAAATTGTAGTTTTCTTTGGCTAACTACTAACTTTTGGCTGACTCGGGCCTACCAGACAAAATAAACAAATTATCTAACACCTATTAGACATACTTCTGGACGATCTGCCTTTAACATACTTCTTCAAGAGTCACCTGATCCTAGGGGTTTTTCAGGCTCACCAATAACCTATCTCTGTACATATATATATTCCTTTCTGTGTGTAGCCATCATTTAAGTCTTACTTGTGACTAAGCCCTACACACTGGAATTTTGGACTAAAATTTGCTTCGTGCTAAAGCTGATGTATAGTGCGCGACCCTATACCAATCCCACCCGGTACATAAATATCCGAGTCATTTTACTTAGGGTTAACTACCTTTTAAATTTTCCTTTAAAACCTTTTCAAATGATTTAATCCCTTTAAATCATCAAATTGACTTAATCCCTTTAAATCACACTTAAACAAGGAAAACATAAAATTTGCTTTACTTAAATCTTATTGCCATGAAATATGCTTTACTCAAAATGTAGTTGATGGAAACATTCAAAATCTCTATATAAACCTTTAAACAGTCTCATTCGAAACACATGAAAGTACTCCTTTCGAAACAAATTAAATTACCCCTTTTGAAACTAATGAAAGTACCTGTAATACCCCTAATTTTAATAACATTATTCACACGATTTAATTAGATAAATTAAATAGAATAATGAAATTGTTAAGTGATAAGGGGATTGAGAATTGAATAAATATAAAGTGGTCGTGTTTATTAATTTAAATGAACTTATAATGGTTTGTAAACTAATTAAATTATATAAGGGCTTAATAGGAATTATCCACCTATAACCTTCACCCTTATATATATATGTATATATATATATATATATGTATGTATGTATGTATACATCGGCCATCCACGTTCATTTTCATTTTCTCACAAAAATAAAATGTAAAAGGGGAACAAGCCATTAATAAGAAATGAAAGTAGAAATTCAAAGAAAAGTTAAAAAAATTAAAGAAGGAGAATCAATCTCAAACTCAATCCAATTTCCTTATCCTATTAAAAAAAAATTAATTTAAACAAGATTGTTTAAATTAAGATTTATACGGTTTTAGAACAAAACCAATAGAAATTGATATTTAAATGCCATAAAAAATTATATATGATGAAAAACGTGATTTTGGAGTTGGGTTTTAATTTTGATAATTTTCCAAGCTTTTAAAAGATTAGTATGAATTTTTGAATGAAAATATGGTCAACTGGGTTTAGAAATTTATTTTAGAAGTGATATAATGAATTTAAGTCTGAAATTTTGATATGTTAGATAACACGATCAAAGTGAATTTTTGTAATTTTTAGAGATTTGTCTTAAGTGATTTACTGTATGAATTATATTATTTTAAGAGGAGGATCTAAATGATTTAATTGTATTTTTAATGGAAAGGCTTATCTGCAAATATAAATCTTAATAATTATCAAAAATTAAGACGCGGTTAGTTGAGGCAACTAATTATATGTTTAGATGTAGGTAGGTTAGTTGATATAAATTGTTTTATTTGACATTAAACCTAGAAGAACAGGTTGCGCCTCTATTAGAGGTACTTTTCGACTCATAACTTTCCATCAAGTAAAAACCCTATTAAGCAGAAACCAATGCACATGCATCATTTACATGGTACGTAGTGGATTGGAGAAAGACGGAAGGTATGGTGTCAAAAGCGTTGCTTCCGATGGGGTCGATACCTTAGTTTGTTTAAAAAAAGTTAAGTGCCTACCTTTGTTTTACTAAAGCTTTCAATATAGTCCAAATATATGTTTTTGAAAGTAGTTTTCTAATAGCTTTCGAAGGGGTTGCTATTTTCTATTTTAAAATAAGGGCTTTCGAATAAGTTCCTTACGTTGTAAATTAATGGTTTCAAAGGAAGGGGTTCCAACCTAGTCGAAGCCTTGCTACCGTTCTTTTGCCTTTCGAGTGCATTGAAGTTATCAATGCTGTTGAAAGGTAGTTTCTGTTTTAAAGATGTATTAACTCACTTCCTAAATGTTTTCGAAAGGGTTCATGGGTTTTGAAGGCAATGGCTTCGGAAGGGGGCGTCGAAGCTATCCTTTAGTGTTTTGCTTAAATGTTCTACAGCTTTCAAAAGGGATGGTGTCGATGCCATCAAGTTCTCCCTAATACTTTTATATAATAAAGAATGGTTTCAAAAGTGATGCTTTCATTTGAATTCATTTTGACCCAAATAATATTTTTAAGTATAACCCAATAGTTTCGAAAGGAATACTTTCAATTGGTTTCGAAGCTATATTTCTAAAATTAAATGCTAATACTTTAATATATTCGAAAGGTTTCGAAAGAAAGGTTTTAAAGTGTTTGAAAGGCAAGAGCCTAATGTTTTGAAAGAGAATTACATGCTTTTGAAAGAGGTCATCCAGTGAGGTCGAAAGCAAGGTTTTGAAAGGTTTTATTCTTCAAAACAAGTAACCCTGTGACGACCCGCAAATCCGTACCCTTTGAATCGACAATAAATCACACATGTTCGATCCAAAAAGCAAAGACTAAAGGAAAGTCAAGAGAAAGAAAAGAAAAGAAGAGAAGAAAGAGAGAAGATAGAACCAAATAGAATAATATATAATCTCATAACGCAGCGGAAAACATATAATACATATCACTGATCTTTACTAAAAAGAAACTGTATGTATACATACATCAATCAAAGTTCAATAATCAATCAATAATCATCAGCCTGGACGATTATAATAACATGTCCTCACAATTGCTGATAATATACAACAACTAAGCAGCGAATAATCAAAACTTCAAAATAGATAGGTGTATACGAAAATGAAGGTCTCCCGCTCGCCTACTAAAGTTTTATAAGCATCAAATCTGAACCTATAAATTTACTCGGTCTGGCCCGAGCATTGAAAAGGAAGAACGCACGGATCAGTCTGGTAAATCAGCGAGAGAAACACACTCAACTGAATTTATTAAACTACCAAACTTTTCCTTTATCAAAACAAAAGTATCTCGTAAGACAAGTCCAAACATAAATACGGACATGTTTTTACCTTACGATAACTAAAACATCTCATATCAAATCCTCTTATATTATACTAATGTCTATTGTACAAATAATATTAGTCATTGCCAAAAATTTTACCATTATTAAATTCCAGCATACTAAGCTCTATAAATAAAATGGCAGGTACGTAGTGGAGTTTGGATTTCTATACAAATGACCAGGTGAAGAGACTACCTTTCGAATGGGTACACCTCTAGATGGATGTCCCAAGGCACAGAATATCTGCCCTCTACCAACACAAGACCGGCCTACCTCTATAACTAGATATTACCGAATATGTCATCCTTCGATCATTACCGACCTTTTTCAAGGGCATTCATAGCATATAAACCACAATAATTAGATACACGACGTCAAAGCATGTAAAGAAATATCTAGAAGAGGATGATCATATCCTACTTAGGAATGACCTACTTAGCCCTGCTTCATCTAACCCTATTTTGGTCATTTCCGATTGATGAGACCTGAGGTAACGATTACCTTTCAATATCATAATCACATCACTAAGAATGCCATACGACCATTTCCATTTACTACTAACCGCCTTCTAAAAAAATACATCCCTTAAGCTCAAACGTCTTAAGGAAGGTGTTAAGTAAAGAGAAGTTGTCTTCTCGCCACAACTGATGTATATTTGTAAAACCAATGTACGTAATCTATAGAAATGCAATGTCAGACAAACATCCATACAAGTTGTCCAGGAACAGGACAAATCGAATGTACTTTCCTACCACATCATGTCAGGAAATCCCTAGGATTAGTAGCGAATAGTCGTTGCAATGGATATTTCATAATGAAGAGACCACTGCTGCTATATGTATATTGGGATTTTAACCCCAAACATTCAACAAGCGTCTTCCACTATGAAAATCCTAAATATCTATATCATCACAAGCAACCTGCACAAATCGATCGCATATACGTTGGTCCGAAGTGGTTTTCAGATAAATCTGATCCCGGTCTCTTTGCACCAACAACGCAAAAGCATTTCTCACACTCACATGGAAACTAAGTCTCATAGACTTATCACGTCTCCAACTTTCAATTTGCTATTCTTCGGGCCAAGAAGGAAGCTTGATACATTGAAGTAATATTCTGCACTATACGAATCAACATTCTCAACACAAATGATAATCAAGCCTACACGGATAGCTACGTACTAAGTGTACGACTAAATAGTTCCCACATAAAGTCGAGGAATTAAAATGGTCAAATTTGATAATCAGTTATTTAACTATCAAAGCAAACAAACAAGTATGTAGCACCATACACAATCACCAGGGCCTTTTTAATTAATCTTTTATTAATTAAATCATTTTTTAAATATTCACTTCAATTATCTTTAAAAAGACATAATCTCAAACCATTTCAACATTCAATATTGAAAAACACTTCCAAATACTTATTTAATAATAAGTAATTAACAAATCAATTTATTTTCAAAACTTATAAAATATTCCATATACTTAAATCATGATTAAGTATATATTTTATTTTTTAAGGAAAAGATTCTTTTAAACACATTTATTCGGGTCAAAACGAATGTTGCGTAAAATATCATTACGACAACCCAAAATCACTAGTATAGGGATTCGATAATTAGATAGATATATACATCCCATATACTATACAAAAAGATTTTCTTTCGAAAATCATTTACTATAACAACAATGTTATAGTCCATCATTTCCTTACTTCTCGAAAACGTCTATTCCAAGAATAAATGTTGAAATCTCTATATTCGATACTTAACACATTTTAACACATCTTTTAATCATTTTATTCCATTTATAATATCACTTCCAAAACAAAAGATTATTCACTGTCCAAAATCGTGAATATACTTCATTTACCACATTCATTATTTCTACACATTTTATTAAAGATAATCCACTGTCCAAAATCGTGGATATAATTCTCTTATCCAAATTCAACGTCTCAACACATTTTGATGATTATCCACTGTCCAAAATCGTGGATGAAATTCCTTTAATAAACTTTTATATTTAACTTATAAAATTCAATTATTTTTGGATTTATGAAACAATGTTTATAAATTCCATTTATATTCTATGAAAAACTTCAAGTTATAAAATCCCTTTATTAATCCATTCCATTTATTTCACTTGTAAGCCAAAATCAAATTTATAAGTTAATTACTTATAAATTGTTTATCTTACCAAATCCATTCATTTTATAACTTCACAAATTCACAAATCTATAATTTTTATTCAGTTATAAAATCCATTTATAACTCCATTTTAAACATTTACAAAACGCCTTTATAATTCCATTATTCTGATTTATAAAATTCAATTTTATAAATCATATATATAAACAGTTTATAATAATTCAACAATCTTAATGTAACTAATTTTACAAATTAATCAATTCCAACTTCATATTTCAAAAATCACATTTTGATTCTATTTCACAAAAATCATAATTTTTTATAACATAAAATAAATTCATTCTTTTAACAATTAAAAATTAATATAATATTTATTTTTCAAAATCACTTGAAAATTCTTTTTAAATTGAAAATCATCAGCCCAATGCTGCAATACATCAAGTACATCAATCACAACATCCAAAACATCATATATCACGCGATAACAGCATATATCACATTATTTGTAAATAAACCAATACAGGCGAGGAATCCAGTTCGATCCCTTGAACCTATCACCTACAACAAACATATATATTAGAAATATATGTACAATGTCCGCTTAGAGGTAGACACGCGTACAAAGGGTCATCCGCTCATACATAGGAACGTATAGGTTCTCATCTGCTCCAATAGGCAGGAATATATCCAAATACCAATAAATATATTGATAAAATTTCATATATCATCCAAAAAATCATCAATCATCATACAATAAATTTATTCTCACTTACACAAAAAATTTAGTGAGACTGAAAGAGTGAGTAGTACTAACTTTAATTCCAATAGCAGTTGTAGTGTTTTATTCCAAATAAAATTAAATATGCATTTAATTTTATCCAAAATTTACACCACCTCCAATCAACTCCAAACCAGCTCTGAAATATAATGCTCGTCAATACAGACTCAACGCAATTTGTTTCGTCAAAAGTTGTACAATTTTAATATATAAATTAATCACAAATTTTATTTTATTTTTCAAACCCTAGATCAGAGCCACACATTTTTACTCCAACCAATCCGGATTATATGCATTCTTCTTCTTCCCCCTATCGTTCTTCGTACGCGATAAACCCATATGCCGCCTCTTTTGCTTAAATTAACGCGATTTCCACACGACCCTAGGGGTCAATTAACCACCTTCGAAATGTGCGCCTACGCGAGATTTACCATCGGCATGAACCACGTTGCACTCAGTTGTAGATCCACTTCAATTTTCATGAATGAACAATATGAATTTGAACTTGAATTGCCGGCATATCGAGCCTTTATTTACGATCACAGCCGTTGGATCGATAGATCTCTTTGTCCTCTACAATATTGTAGTCTATAATTTTTTGTATAGATTGATAGATTTGAAGAAAATCGAGGAGAAACGAGGTGTATTTCTGGCCATGGAAATATAAGAGGAACGGCAGCTTACCCTAGCTAGAGTTTTGTGAAAATAGAATAAAAATGTGGCCATTTATAGAAAATTTACGTGCACTATTCATCCGAAAAATTTCCAAACTCCAAACGAAGCATTCCGCCTGGCATTTTATAATGTTTTATCCATATTCCGAGCACAAATGGAATATATATATTGAAAGCCAATTCGATCGTATTTGAAAGATTGGTTTTCAAAACGAATTATTTTAATTTAAAATTCACTTAAATAGATTTCTACGCGTTTTAGCTTGCCCCTGACAAACCGTAAATCCAATTGACACGAAATTTGAAATCCTATAATAATATAACATTATAGATCTAATGAAACTAGTTTTGTTGAAATTTGAGACTATATCGAAAATGGCTATTTTAACACGTTAATTAAATATTAAAATATTCAATTTCTATAAACTAACTTTTAATTCAATTTTAAAAGTTCTCTAAAACAATTCTAATTCAAATAAAATTCAATTCAACTTCATGAATCATTTTTAATCACATTAGATTCAAAATCAGATTATTTCTGCAATTTCAAATACTAATTAAAAATTTAATTATCCAATTAAATCATTATATTCCAAATATAAGTTATTCAACTCATAAAATTAACTCGTGAATACTTAAAATAAATTAAATATATGAATTTCAAATGACTAAAATTCTGGGTCGTTACAAACCCAATCTCATTTTTAAAGAAAATCTAAATAAATAAAGTGCTATGAAAAGGAGTTTTTGAAAAAGTTTTCTTTGATAAAAAGGTTAAAGGGATTAACCAAGATTTTTGTGTTTTATTCTTCATATATGAATACATTCACATTGTAATGGACCCATAATTGTAATTTAGGGAGGGCAAAATAACCAGTTAGGTTGACCCAATAGTGAATGTAAATTAAGTTAACTTCTGAATGAGTAGAATTACATCTAAGAGGTCATGAAGACCAGAATATAGGATGCTAAAATAATAGGGAAAGATATTGGAAGGGGCCAATAGGTTCTCAGTAAGCCCATGAAAACTATGTATAGGAAAAGATATTGGTATGGGCCAACAGGTTCATAGTTATTCCATGAAAACTATGTATAAAACCAGATGTCAGAAAAATAGGTTCATAGTAAGCCCATGAAAACTATGATTTAACACTAGGAAGGGTCAGTATGTTTATAGTTAGCCCTTGAAAATAATATCCAGATTAAGATATTAACAGGTGTCAATAGGTTCCTAGTCAACTCATAAAAACTAGGGTTAGAAGAAAATATATGGGAGTTACTAATAGGTTCATAGTGACCCCATGAAAACTATGTATTGGACAGGAAGTCCTTAGACATTAACCGGTTATTAGTTAGCCCATGAAAACTATTTAGGTTAATAGTAATCCTAGAAACTATCATTGTGACGATAGTAAAAATGAATGGAGATGGGTAATCTAGAATTGATTACTTGTTTTGCATATTATATATATTATGTTGAAATGTTTAGCCATTGTGGTTGAAGGAGCATAGTATATGGTTATATAAAAAGGTTTTAGGATATTAGTGAGGGGAAACCCACTCCGCTATGGGGTGTGGTCTCACTAGATATCTAAATGATTTGAGATGGTAAATTATTATTCATACCAGGCTTTATGTCTGACTCAAAGTTTATGTTTTCCCCTTAAACTCTTGGGCACTCAATTGATTTTGAGTAGTTTGAGAGTTGAGGTTTTCGGGTATCTTATTAGACGAATGAAGCTTCCAGAGATTTGCAGGGGGCATGATAAGTATGTAGAGTTTTCTTTATTTGATTCCGCTATGTTATTTGAAATGGCAAAAATTGTTAAATTGCCTTTATATACTCTGATCATCCAAGAGGACATCTTCATATGTCACTCTTGGTCTATGTTTTAATAAATATGTCTTCTCTGAACGTGGTTAATAAGGGTGGGATTATGTAATGAATTTGGAAATTATTTGTCATGAAATGTGACTTTATTTGATGTTTTGAATTTTTCCATATTCATGTGTTTCTGTGTATCAATGCATCTAACACCGCCGTATTTGGTTGCCAAGGACTAATAATTGTAGATGACTGCAGCATCCATAGCCGTTAGTTTTGGGCCTCCAAGTAAGGGGATGTTATAGTACCCCTTTCGATATAAGTAAATTACTTTACTTCACAACCTCATGCCTAAAGGCCAAACATATCTTTTGAAACCATTGAAAACATCTTCTTCGAAAGCTTTATAAACATTAGACATCCTCTTTTAAAATCCTTTATATGTGCCTTTCGAAACCATTGGAAACCTTCCATTTAAACACTAGGATAAACCTTTCAAAAACGCTGGGGAATCACCCCTTCGAAACCTTATAAAAATATACCTTTCGAAGATACTGGAACCTTCCCTTTGAAACCATTACTTTATACCTTTCGAAAGCAATAAACTATAGTACTTAAAAAAAATTGAAAAGCATTGGGTTCAAGTATATATGTATGGAAAACCTTTCGAAACCAACCCTTTCAAAACCTTTAGGTTTAACTTTCAAATATCAAAAAGGTTGTAAAACAACCAAGTCGAAAGCAACTCTTTCGGAAGCAATTCCTAAGTAAAAGAAGTGATGGTGGTGAAACCTATCCCTCCGAAATCATTGGAGAAGTGTCTTGGATTTTTAAAAACAAAGTATACCTTCCAAACCATTTACTTCAAAAGGTAGAAAGCAGAAGCTATGGGTTTCGACCCCTTCGAAAGAATTTACTTAAAACAAAAGGAGCAACCCATTTTGAAAGCATTCTTTATTTAAAACCACGGATCAAGTTGAAAGCTATCGTATTCGAACCATTCTTTTCGAAAGTAAAGCGGCATATTTCTTTAAAAAGTAAAGCATAGGCTTTAACCCCATCGGAACCCCATGTTTCGACCTAATACCTTTTGCCTATGTCCAATTCATTACGCACCAAGCCTTTGATACCATGTGCATTGGTTTCGATCAGGTTGGAGGTGGAGGTACTAAGTCGAAAGGTAGCTGTCGAAAATTATAAAGCATCGGAACCTTATAAAATCTAATTTTTAACTTAAAACGGTGATTCCTTTCAACTGGCCTACTTATTTTTCATCTTATAATTTGTTGCCTTTACTTTTCCAAAATATTTTCTGAAAGGTGCTACCGAAATTCCAGAGATAACAATTTAAAACATTTGCAAATAGCCCATACTCCTTTTATAAATGTATAAAACATATAAGTCCCATACCTTAAATAATTTTATATATCAAATTAAACACATAGGAAAATTCTATAAAAGTTCACATAAATCTCTTTAATAGGTTTTCTAATATATTTAATTTCAGACCCAAAACATATACATAATTGCCGAAATTAATTTTAAACCCAAATAATTTTTTTGTTCATTAGTTAATTTATAATAATTCTATAGTAATTCAGAAAATTATGAAACTTGAAACCATTTTCCAAAATATCATTTTTGAGCTTAATTAAAATTCGAAAGGCATTTGGATGTCATATTATAGGTTTTTCAATCCAAAAAATGTCATAAAAACAATATGAACAAGCACAATTCATCAACAATCATATATACATATAAACATCAATCAAAACATGGCAATACACTTGCAAAAACTTTCGGATCTGATTCTAGAAACCGAATCATAAAACTATGAGATATGACATGTTACTCACCATTAGCTTTGTAGTTAAGGTGTTCAGATTTGATTCTTGAATTGAATTTGATTAGCTTTTCCTCTTGATTTAGCTTTTCTTCCACTTACTATTCTCTAATGTTGGCTGGCCTCTAGATTTTGGTTTTGATTTGTAAACGTGAGAATGAAGTGGCAATAAGGTTTTACGGTAAATGAATTTGCCTCATTCCTATCCTACCCTTATTTAATTCCCCATCCTATCTTATTTTAATTCCATTTATTTTCATAGTTTAACTAGGCTGGCTTACCCTTTATGTTTTCACAAATCTCAATCCCTTAACCATTGTTCTATTTAATTTAGCTAATTAAATCTTCTGAATAATATTATCTAAAATTATGGGTGTTACAACTAGCCTCGGATCTCCATTTTATTCTACATGTTGTCAATGCTTTTATATCTTCCCACCCGGCTATCATTGCCAATACTGCATTCTGATGTTCCTGCTATTATTTCCTTTTCCCGATGTGTACTCTATATCAAAATCATAAGCGGCTAAAAACTCCAACCACCTCAACTGTCTCTCATTCAAATCCTTCCGAGAGAATGAATACCTTAATGACTCATGATCCATGTACAACTCGATTCTTTCTTTCAAAAGGTAACGTCTCTACACCTTCAATGCAAAAATTACCATTGCTAATTCCCAATCATCAATTGGATATCTCACTTCATGCAGTCTAAGCTGACACGAAGCGTAGTAATCACTTTACCTTTTTGCACCAACATAGTTCCTAACCCAATTCCACATGCATCCGTGTATATCACTAAGTCCTGATTCCCTTATGGAACAAATAACATTGGTGCATTAGTTTGAAATGCTTCCTCACACTTATCGGCCCAAACAAACTTCACATCCTTTTGGGTTAGCCTAGTCATCGGTGTTGCCATCCATGGGAAATCCTTAACAAATCTTCCACAATAACTAACTAATACAAGAAAACTCTTTATCTCAATCACCATCTTGGGTCTCTTCCAACTACTCGATGTCTTGATCTTAGCCGGATCTACTGACAACCCTTTCTCTGAGACAACATGACAAATAAACTTCACTTTCTTCTTCCAGAAATGACATTTCAAAAATTTGCTTTTAGTTGATGCTGCCTCAATGTATCAAGCACCACTCTAAAAGGAACTTCATGCTCTCTTTCATCCTTAGAGCATAACAAAATGTCTTCTATCAAAACTAATATGAATCTACACAGACAATCTCAAAATATTCAATTCACCAAGTTCGTGAAAATACTGGCGTAATAATTAGTCTGAATGGCATCACTAACCATTCGTACGATCCATATCTTGTAATATAAGCCATCAAAGGAATACTATTCTCTGCCACTCTAAGCTGATGGAAACCCATTGCTAAATCTAACAGAGACAATACTTTGGCTCCACTTAACTGGTCGAAAAATCATCAATTCGAGTTAAAAAATAACGATTCTTTATCATCTTCTCATTCAACTTACGATAATCGAAACACAACCTTAACGATCCTTTTGGTTTCTTTGCAAACACTGCAGTTACTTCCCAAGGTGAACTGCTTGGTCTGATAAGTTCTTACCTTCTAATCCACCAACTGCACATTTATCTCCTTCATCTCGGTAGGTGTCATTCTACTCGGGAGTCACTCATAGGTTCGGTTTCCGGTACTAAGTATATCTGAAACTCAATAGCTCTTTTCGGTGGTAGTCCTACTACGGGCTTAAAGACATCAACGAATTATTTAACGATGAAAACTCAATTCAACTCATCTTCTGCCTCCATAACATCCAAAAAAGCATTTACCTCAAAACTAGGGTTTCTACGGAGTATAATCCGATCACTACAACTAGCGTGTCTAATTGATATTTTCCTATCGTGGAAAAATATTCTAGCATCGTACTTACTTAACCAATCCATCCCCAAAATAATTCCAAACCCTGCAAAATCAAATACATGCAAACTGCAAGAAAATATATGACCAAATAATTCAAACTCTAAGTGGTCACATCTCATTCCAAGAATCACATATCCTCCTCTCAGATTCACAACCCTTAAGGAAATAATTAGGTATGAGGGTTCTAGATTAAGCTTATCTACCGAACAATGAGACATAAAATAATGTGATGCACCAGTATCAAATAGGACTCTAAAAGTTACAACATGAATCAGAATCGTACCTCCCAACATTGCTTTTCCTTTCTCCTCCGCTGTTGGTCTTGAGGTAGCTGGTTCCAATGCAAACATCTTGCATTTTTCATCCTTGGCTGATTTCTTGCACTTGCTCTTGTAATGTCTAATCTAATCACGGTTGATGCATCTCACTTCTTCCTTGTCAGCAGCTTTCTTCCCTTGGCATGTCCAACACTCGTGAGCATAGTGTCCCTTCTTGTCACACTTATAACAAACTACAACGGCCTTTCTTTTCTTAGTGGCTCTTCCTTTCTGGGTGCCATTCATATGGAAAAACTTTCCCTTTTGATTCTGCTCTCCCTGAGCTTTCCTGGCTTTGTTACCATCAAGAAAAAGGAAAGCATCTCCTCCCACCTCAAGGCAATCTCAACAACCACATCGCATGGATCCCTAATACGTGGTAAAGTTGCTTTAGCAAGCTTGGGTTTCAATTCGCAGATGAACTTCTCATTTCTTTTGATAACCGTATCAATCGTAGCATACACATATCTCGATAACTCCTCAAATCTGGTAGCATACTCAAGCACTGTCATGTCTCCCTGCTCCAACTACGTAAACTTCAAGAACAGAGTTGACTTAGCAATCTCTGACATGAATCTTTCCTCAAATCTCCTTTGAATTTTCCCCAAATTATGGTCTCCTTATTAACTCCCATAGTAACACCGTTCCACCAGTACAGTGCTGCTCCTTGCAACTGTCTAGAAGCAAGTCTCCTCTTATGCTCATCATTATGCCCTAAATCAACAAAGATCCTTTTGCAATGATGCAACCAATTCTCTTCTTCAATTGCATCCTCCGTCCCATTAAATGGCTTTCCTCCAAGCCTAGCACAATTTCTGCTTAGTACTACATGGTTATTGACACCATAACTCCCTGATTTCCTTCTCCTACATTTCCTCCAACTAATTCCGTGGCAGCTCCAGCTTGCATCTGGTTGACGAAGAATAGAGACATAGCTCCCATATCAACTTGCGACGCTGCAGCACCTAAATTAGTAGCTGGTGCCTGACCTTGATTCCTTTTAGTGTTTGGTCTAGCATTTTCGTTAGTAGTGGTGCTTTCTCCACCAAGTTTAACTCTTTCATTCCTAGCATCAATATCTTACTTCCTTGGAATCTACATTTGAGCCTTTGTAAGATATAGAAGAATAACCTAAGAAAGATGGGTGAATGAAGATAAAGCATACACTTATATATAGCAAATACAAGTACGTTACTATAATGTTATACCTTACCCTAGTATTTTCTTTAATTCCTTAGGATTATGTTTTCAAAAATCATTCTTAAGTTTAAATTTTCTTTTAAATTTTATAAATCTATGCTCTGATACCAAGTTGTAACATCCCCTACTTTGAGGCCTAAAGCTAAGCACTGTAGATGCTGTAATCATTTGTACTATTAATTCCAATGACTAAATACAGTAATGTTAATGGTATCCATAATATCAGAAGTACATGGATATGAAATAAAATTAACACATATTTCAAAAATAGTTTTTCTATTTACATTTTAAATCAATATTTCATGTTCAGCTACAAAATACCAAAACGATTCCTAGGTTTTTATCAAATATAATTAATATAAATTACGCTAAGAGTGACATATGAAGATGGCCCCTTGTAATGACCATAATTATTTTAGTAAAATTATTTAAGATATTTAATTAGTTAAATAAAATAAAATAATGTGATGATTACGGGATTGAGATTTGTGATTAATAAGGGGTAGCTGTGTCGTGCTAATAAATAAACTAAAATAAAATAAGATAGGCAAATAGGTGAGGGGAAAAATTGAAATAAGAGTATTCTTATACCTTAAACCTTTACAAATCCGTTTAAACGTTCATTTCTAAATCAAAGACAAAGCAGAGGCCAGCCACCGTTAACAAAAAGAGGAAGATAAACAAGAATCTAAAGGAAGAAGATTAATCAAATCAACGCTATTCAAATCTCAAATTCCTTAATCTCAAAGCTAAGGTGAATAATGACTACATCTTGGTTTCTAATTTTTTTTGCTTTTAAGATGAATCCAAATTATTTTGCAAGGTTATGCCATGTTTTTGAATGATTAAATGTTCATATATGCTTGTTGATGGTTTATGCTTATTCATATAGTTTTATGACATGTTTTGAGGTAAAACTTTTTTAATGACATCTAAATGCCTTGCAAATTTAGACATAGATTAGAAATGATATTTTATAGGTGGGTTTCAATTTTCATAATTTTCTGAATTTATGTGGATTTATTATTAATTTTTTAGTGAGGAAAATGATTATTTAGGTTTAAAATAATTTACTGTTAAACTATTTATGTTTTGGGTTTGAAATTAATATGTGTTGGAAAATATATTAAAAATGATTTACTGAAATTTTTGTAGAATTTTCCTTAGTGTTTTAATAGATATATAAAATTATTTAAAGTATGAGATTTAAAGTTTTATATATTTATAAAAGGAGAAGGGGTATTTAATAAATAAATAAAATTGTTTATTTCTGAAATATTGGCATCACTTTTAGAAAGGAAAATTAGCAACCAATAAGATTTTGACAAATAAGGCAGGTTAGTTGAAAATTATTTCATTTTAAAGTTAAAAATAGATTTTACATGCGTTTGGCATATTTCGCCTCTTTCAGCACAGGGGTTTTGGTTTAGAGCTTCTGCCTCCATTGCCATCAAAACCAATGCACATAGTTTTAATAATTTGGTATGTAGTGAATTTGACAAAGGAGGAAGGAACTGGGTTGAGACCATAGATTCCAATGGGGTCGAAGCATGAATTTGTATTAAATTGAAAATGCGCCTGCTTTGATTTTGAAGGAATTTCTTTCGACCTACTTGGCTTTCGGTTGGGTCAAAATGTCTTAAAGGGAAGGTTTCGAATGGGTTGCATCTTCTATTTTAAGTAAATTCTTTCGAAGGGGTCGAAACCCTTCGTTGTTGCTTTCTTACCTTTCAAAGTCAATGGTTTCGAAAGGAATACTTTGTTTTAAAACCTAAGCCACTTCTCTAAAGCTTTTGGAAGGGTTGTTTTGACACCATCACTTCTTTACTAAGGAATTGCTTTTGAAAGAATGCTTTCAACTTAAATGTTTTATGACCCTTTTTCTCTGTTGAAGGTAGAACCCAAAAGTTTTGAAACATTTAATTTTAAATGGTTTGGAAAGGTTTCCACATGTTTAATTGAACCAAAGTGCTTTCAAAATGTTTGATATTTTAATGCTTTCAAAAGCTTTTAATGAAGGTTCCTAAAGGGTGTTCCCCAATGGTTTCGAAAGGTTTGAAAGAAAGGTTTTCAAGGTTTCCAGATAGGGGATGTTACAACCCTTGGATAATTAGAGTACTAGATAGACATATCACTCCTAAATACATCACAACGAAAATAATACTAAATAGCTCCTACATAGCTAACTTTGCCTTCTGAATGTCTTCGGAAGCTTATTCGTCCAACCTATTAAACCTAAAAAGTCCCTAACTCTCAATCTACTCAAATTAAGTTTGACCACCCAAGAGTTTAAGGGAAAACATAAACTTCAAGTCAGACATAAAGTCTAGCGTGAATAATACTATTACATCTCGATTTATTGATATTAAGTGAGACCACACCGCTTAGCAGAACAGGTTTCCCCTTACTAATATCCTTTTAAAATCATATTTTTGCAAATCAAAATCCTGTAATCAAACTGATTAAAACAACAATAACAAATACATATATGCATAATAATCAAGAAATTAGTGGATTAACTGTCAACACTATTGTTTTATCTGGATAACTATTAATCATTGACTAACTCGGTCCTACTAGACATACTCAATAATCTAACTTCTGTTAAACACAATTCTGGGCTACATGCTCTTAACTATCTTCTTCTAGAGTCAACTGAACCTAATGGTTTTGCGGGCTTACCAATAACCTATCTTTACTCTGTATATTCCCTTCTATGTGCAACATTATTTTAGTCCCACCTTTGACAAAGGCCTACATACTAGAATTTTGGACTTATTTAGCTAGGAGATAATAGTTAAAGTATCGGACGCACCTCATACCAGCCATATCTAGTCTTCTAATATCCGAGTCATAAACTTAGGGCTAACTACCCTTTTCAAACTTCATTCCTTGTAAACAATCTTTACAAATTATTTACCCTTTAAATCATATCTTTATAGAAGAAGCAAATCATACTCTTTGTTTTGCTTAAAGTATTCATGCCATGATATATGCTTTACAAAAAACAATGTTGATGAAATCTGGTCAATGGGATTACTATCCCTTTAAAATAAGTTAATGCTCCTTTTTAACTTAGAAAACTTTAGGACATGAAGCCAAAGTAAAACCTTCAAAACCCCTGTTTTTAAACCTTAAACAACGCCTTTCGAAAGCATTGAAAACAACCCTTTCAAAAACTTTACTTAAAGCTTTAGACATCCTCTTCCAAAACCATTTATTCTTATCTTTTGAAAGCGTTAGAACCATCCTTTCGAAATACTAAAAACATATCTTTTGAACCATTGACACTGCACCTTTCGAAGGTATTAGGCTCAAGTAAAGGATTGTGGAAACATTGCTTCGAAACTTTTATTAATTATTCCTTTCAAAACCATTAGGTTTAACTTTTAATATAACTAAGGGTCATAATGAATAGAGGTGAAAGCATTACTTCCGAAAGCATCAGTCAGAAGTCAAAGAAAGTGGATAGTTTCAAAACCCACTCTTTCGAAATCATTGCCCTTGAAACCATTTTTAAAGCGGCCTCAACTAATTCGAAAGTTATAAATGCAGTAGCATGGGTTTCGAATAGGCTCAAAGTGGCTATCCCTTCGAAAGCTTCTTTTAAAACATAAGTAAGCGGCAACTCATTCGAAGGCTCCTTTCTAAAAATAAAGGCAAGCGGCAACTAGTTTGAAAGCTTCCTTTTAAAAACAAAGACAAGTTAAAAGCAACCCCTTTAAAAGCATAGCCTTTGACACCATCATCCCTTCCACCTTTCACCAGTGCACTCCATACCAATTTCTTAATATCATATGTTTTGGTCTCGAACAGGTGTGAAAGGTCTAACTGGCATGTTACGAAAGCTAGCTAAGGAAGTGGCAAAGTTGTAATTCGAAACAAAACTTTTTTATAACCTTTCGAAGTAATTTCTGTTTACCTAACTTACCCAATTTATCAAAATATGATTGGTTGCCATTTCTTTATCAAAATCCTTTTCCAAAAGATTGCAGAATTCAAAATGATCAATTAAAAACATTTAACAAATAAATTATTCTCCTTAATAAAACATATAAAACATTTAATCCCTTAACTTAAATAATTTTATAACCATAATAAAATACCTAGGAAAATTCCCTAAAAATCACAATAATTCACTTTTCATATGTTTCCTAACATATGTAAATTTCAGACCTGAAATCAATATATAATTGCCTTATATAATTTAAACCCAATATTAACTATTTTCTTTCACATAAAATTCATAATAAATCTACAATAACTTAGAAAATTATGAACCTTGAAACCAATTTCTAAAATAATGTTTTTTGCCGTATATCTAAAACGAAAATCATTTGAATGTCATTTAATAGGTTTTCCCATCTAATCTTATCATAAAATCTGTGAAACACTATAAATTATCAACAAGCATATATATCCATTTAAACAAACATAACATGGCATATAATCTTGCAAAATAATTCGGCCATAATCATAAAACCAAAATCATAGTCAAAATAAGATGTAAATCTATTACACACCTTAGCTTGGTATTAAGATGGTTGAGATTTGCTCTTTGATTGATTTGCTTAAGCTTTCTACTTGAATCCTAGCTTTTCTTCTTCTTGCATGGTGGCCAACCAAGCCTGTAAGATTTTTGTTTGTTTGGGAATGTTAAAATGAATAACAGATGAGGTTAGAACGATTTAGGGTATAAGAACAAAGGCTTTTCCTATTTTGTCCTAACCATGTTCCTCATACTTACTTTTTTTTAATTCTATTTTGCTTATACATTCATTAAGGCATGGCCCCTTTATTGATTAATAAATCATAATCCCATAACCATCTAAATTTTAACTTAATTTATCTAATTTAATGTCCTAAATAATGTTAGTCCAAACTAGGGTCATTACAAATAGCTGCATCTACCTAGGCGGAGTTCAAATATTGGGATGCGACATGTTATTATCTTAGTATAACTATTAATCACCATGGAGAACTACGGTATACGTTTATAAGTTGAAATATCTGAGTGTTCCATATTATTTGTAATTTAGGTGGGAGTTCATCGATCGAAGACTTGCTTGATTCTCCGTTAGTATGAACAAGTTACTACCGTCCAAACAAAAAAATAGTGGCTTCTGCTTAGGCGGAGTACAAATACCAAGTTTGCACGTACAAATCAATAATTATTTTATACTTCTTTTTTTGATTCTTTTCATGTCTATTCTTTGATGTTCATGTTTCCTTTCTTGAACGTCGAAACAAATGAAGAAAAAGATCATTAAAATGGAAATAAAATATGAAGATTTTGCTTGGGTAATTTGTAGGATCGATTTCACCCTAGAGGAGGGTGAATAGGGTGATACTATCAATTATGAAAATTTATCGCGGAAGTTTAAATAATCTCAATATAGATATATCAAAATTATAGCAGCACAAATAATAGAAGAATAATAAACGCAGAAATAGAATGACACAGAATTTGCCCAGCTTCGGCAAAACCCTACCTACGTGCTGCCCCCAAGGTTTCTACTAGAAATTAAGCAGCCAGACGCTTACACACGTAAACTCACGACACCTGCTATCGACTAGCCTTAACTCTACGCTCAAAACCCTGTCACACTCAGCCACTGAGTTGCGAATTCTCAAACTACACCACGTAGTTTGTCCCCTAGTCACATGACTAGACAATACACAAGTTTAAAGGAAAATACAATTTTAAAGCAATTTAAATAAAAACAAAACCCTAATTAAATATTAAGACAAAATATATTTAAGCCGGCCCTAATTAAAATAAGTGATAAACTTTATCCTCTCTTCCCTTTTTATATCTTTGGCCGACTCCTCCTTCCTTGTGAAAATGGTTGTTGCTCGTTCGTTCTTTCCCAGATTTAGGGCTTTTGTTAATTGAGGCGCCGTTTCAATTGATCAAACTAGTATGTAATCTTCCGTTGCTTGCTTCGTCGATTGATCGTCTCTTCGATTATACACAGGGTCACTTCAATATCGATTGAGTTCAATCTTGACTTTGGTATATAATTTTCTTTTGCTTTTTGCTTTATTGTTTTTCGTACTTGAACTCAATCGATGATTCAAGTTATCGATATAATGTTTTCTCTGTTCGTTCAAACTCGAATGATTTTCTCGGCCGATGATGAATGGGTTTATATAGGGTTTGAACCCCTGTATTTTCGTTCGTATATTTTATACGAATTCGTCAATTGATTTTTTCTCGGTTGTACGATTTTGCTTGGACGTTCATGATGATTTCTGATCATTTCAATTTCGTATATTTGATTACTTGATTTACACGGTTTGATTTCTTTGACGTTGTTTTCCTGCTCACCACGGTGTTGATTTTCTGGTGACTTCGGTTATGCTTTGCTTTGACCTTGGCCTTGATAAAATTAGTTTGCTATTGCTTGTAAAAAAATAGAAGTCATGCCTGATAGCACTTTCGACCTGTTTGATTTTTACTAGCCATTCCATGTAGATATGTACTCCATTGTCCATGATTTAGTGATACTGTAATGTTGGCTTGCATTAAGTTGTAGTTGCTATCCATTTTGGTTTAGCTAGCAGTACTTGTATTCACTTAAGCTTGAGTTCATTATGTAGCCTGGTTAACTTTTGCAGTTCACTGGTCTTGCATTTGACTTCGGTCACTTTACATCACTGACTTCAACATTAACTTGTTCAACATGAAATTCCTGATGCAAGCTTTCTTTCTATGGCTTGTTCCTGTTTTGACATGGATTTGTTTGACTTTATTTATTTGAAATAATTCCTGGACTTTGGCATGTCTGTTCTTTTCTCTGTTTGGCATCGGCTTCTGCTGTTCTATGATAAGTAGTTGTATCGATGAACTCTATATACACCATTGACTGTGATTGTGTTCACTTGATTACTGAACTGCCTTTGTATTGCTTCAAGTCTCGGCTTTGATCATTTGTGTTAGACTAAACTTGTTTGAACCTTGAACTAATTTATTGTGTGTTGTTGTATTTGTACTTGTACTCTTGTGTTTCACTTGCACTTGATCACTGTCACTAGTTGACATTACATACATGTTGTCATTCATTCACTTGTGTACTATCTGGAGCTCGAGTTGCTTCAATGTTGCTTTGCACTTGCAATCAGGTCTGCATGGAGTTTGGTCTTTGTTTCACTGGTGCACGAGCTTATCCCTTCATCATGTGTACAAATGCATATGTATGTGTATGTTTGTGTGTGCGTATGTTTATGTTTGCTTTGAGTTTCATTTTGAGTCCTGTTGAACTATCTTGATACACTTGACTTTGGTTACTTGTACATAGCATATTGAGCTGTTACATATTGTTTGATCATTAGCTTAGTTGATGCATTTAAGTCATGTGCAGTTTCACTTGAGTTGTTGCATGATGCACTTTTTTCTTGAGTTTGAGTTGTTTTCATGTGTACTCGAATGTGGTCTAGTGCAGTTGCTCATTCGAGCTGCTGTGTGGGTTGATGCACTCATATATGTCTTCATTTGTTGGTTGTATTTGAATTCTTGTGCTCGACGGTTTTGTGACGATTTGTAGTGCACTTGAGTTAAATCCAGCTTGTAGCTTGGGCTTGACCTTGTGCTAATATCGTGTCTTAACTTGAGTTGAACCCGACTTTTGATTTGGTTTTGACCTTGTGCTCACCTGTCCCTGTAACTTTATCAAGTGTATATCGGTGTGCACGGCCTTGTGGCATATACAGTGATGCACTGTGTATGTCACAAGCTATTCGTGTCTGATGAATTCAAAATTAAATGATGGCAACAACCCAAATAACTGAGGAAAATAATATTTTCAAAATCACATTTTATTTTACACTGCAAAAATGTTTTATTTTCAATTTTACTGCGTCAGTGTGTAATTTTGCAGATTTCTTAGATGTTGGATTCAATCAGGAATGAATTTGAAGATAAATTATGAGTGAATGAGCGATATGTAGTGAGGTTTATTTGTAAATTAGAAATTATGACGTAATCGAAATTGTATTGTCATTGAATTTGTGTATATATATAGTGAGAGTTCAAATTTGTACTATTCAAAATTGTAATAAATATTTGTTTGAATAAAATATCTGTTTGAATTTAAATACTGTGTTATTTATTTTATTCAGCAAATATGTATTTAATTATGTGAAAATGAAATTGTACATTAACAAATACATTTAAATAATATATATGTTTATTATCATCAAACAAAAATCATGTACTCGCATATTCAACGATCTCCCCCTTTGCTGAAAACAAACATGTATTTAAGATTTTGAATTTGTTAAATGTACTTGATCATTCAGTTTGCTCTATTTGCTCCCCCTATTTAAATTCTTCCTCTCTACACAAAGCTCCCCCTTCATATGTGCATGTAAATAAAAATATGCAATTGAGCCTAAATGCAAATAGAAAATATTTGACCTTTATCTGTCAAAATCTTAACTTTTCTCTCCCCCTTTTGTTATCAACAAAAGAGTAATAGTGTTAGAAAATTAGAGATAAAGTGATAGACATTAATATAACATTAAAACTCAATCGAATATAAATATTAAATTTCAATAAAAGATCAAACAAAAATCATAAATACTCTGTTAGGCGCATATTCCACTTTTAGAGTGATAGAAATGATGTCTTCGTATAAAAACCATATAGTTGTTTCTATTTGTGGTATATTTATATCAGGAATTTGAATATCTACCAACCATGCATAACCGTTAGTACTTTTAAATGAGATTAGTAGTATTCCAATTTTATTTTAAAAAATGAATTCAAGTATCTTCTACCTACGCATAACCGTAAGGACTTTTAAATCGGATTAGAATCAACTTGTCTATTTAATAATCATTTTTTCTGATATGCATTCCATACATGCATAACTGCAAGGACTTTTAAATGAGTGTGGAAACACATAATCAAAAACTCTAAATAATTCACCTATGCATAACCGTGATGTAACGACCCGGAATTTTGAGCAATATCAATTTAATAATCTTTGATAATAATTAAATTGATTTGATCATTTTATATTATAAATTGACAAGTTAATTTATTTTAAAAGGGCTGAAAATAACAATTTGTTACTATTTATTAATATTTTTCTTAACAATATGAATTGGCAGAAGTAATTCTTTTGAAATTTATAATAACTTGATTTGGAAATATTTATTTTTATAAATAAGAAGTTTTTAATGTAATAAAACTTTATATTCAAATTGTAATATATATGAATGTATATATTGTGATTTGAGTTTTTTTTTAAAATTTAATATGGAAATTAATAAATATAATGTTAGTATGTTTTTCTATTTGGAATGTGTATATATTTGAATATATATGTTTTAAATAGGAATTTTATTAATTTTAGTTTAATAAGTATTTCCAAATTTTATTTAGATATATATATATATATAGCTTTGAAATTCGAAGTGATAATTTGATTTAATGCCTTTGAAATGATATTTAAAATTTAAATAAAAGTTCATTTGTTTTAATAGTTTTTCATTCTAATTTTATAATTATCTAACATTATACAAATATATATATATATAGTTTAAAGAGTTTATTAAAAATAGAATAACATTTAAAAGAAAAACATTAATAAAACAATTATAACACTTGTTAACTAGATAAAGTATGCTAATGACACTTGTGAAGTATATTGCATATAACATGACAAATGTCTTTTTCGCTTATAATAATAAAATTTAAAATTTGTAAAATATGAGAAGGAATTTACTTTTAATTTTCAGCTAAGAAATCACTTTCTTCTTTCAAAAATAATAATAATAATAATAATACAAATCTAAAAAAAATGTAAATAAAAAACAAAGATCTGAAAAGAAACAAATGCAGAAAACTGTAAATCTGGAAACAAGAAATTTAAAAGCAGTTCAAATTAAATCTAAGATCACCTTCAAAATTATCAAGCAACTCGGATATCAACTGCAAGAAGATTGATTCCAACATGCAAAAGGGGAATTGAAAGCCTGGGTAAAAATATGCAGTTCCACTTTCTGCTTTCTGCAAATGTTTAGGTGAGTAAATAAATCTTTTAAAAACAGTTTGAGCATTTGATTCATCTTGTTTCTATGATTTAATAACATGATGTTGATGGAATATTAGATTTTAAATTTGATTGCATGTTAAACTTTGTATATTGATTGTTTGTAACATTTTTAAGAAATGCAATTGTGTTATAACACAGTTTTAACATTTCATAATAAAATTCAATATCTAAATTTTTGATTTGAATTGGCCTATAAGTTGTAAACAATAGTTGGGAAGAATCATGCTATCTTCCTTCTAAAATAATTATAGGTTTTTTAATGAGTATTTAGTTCGAATTTAGAGTTTTACAGTCAAATTTGTAATTTGGGTCAAAACGAATTGAATTAATCTTTGAGTTTGAACTACCTAATTGATTTCGTAATGCCAAATTATGATTTTTGGAATTGAAATCATGATTTTTAGAGGCGGATTTCAAGGGAAATTCGTAGACGATCGGAAATGAAAGTTTGACCATTTCCGGCGTCACGGTGACTAGGGAGGGGTCGTGTTGGGGTATGGAGATAGAGTGGCCTAGGGTGGTCTCTGGAAAGTACAGAGGGGGTCGGCCGATGATCGTGGTGGCGGCAGAAGGCAATTGTATTTTGGTACCCTAGTTTTTGTTTAGCATGGAACCGTGGTGATTTCATCACCACGAGATGACCGAGTGTTACAGGTTTTGGGTTGATGGAAGTAAGGTTGGAGATGAGTTCACGGCTGAAGATGGTGGCACTCAAGGTGGTCAGATTGGCGAGGGGAACTCGGTGGCAGTGGTGAAGTGGAAGTATTGTTTCAGGAATTTGGGGGTTCGAATGCTCGAATTTTGATTTTTAATCGTTTTGGGTTTACTGGGTTTCGAATATTGATTTTGGGAACGAAAGCGACTTGGAGGAGTCAAGCATGGAGTTCGTCGACGTCCAGCGACGTTGTGCACGTTAACGTGCACGGTGGTGAAGTATCAGTCGATGTTGGGTTGAATTTGGAGAAGAGAGGTGGGGAAACTCGGAGGAAGTCTCGAGAGTTTTGGGGTTACTACTCGAAGCAAGGAGGAAGATGGAAAGCACGGGGTTGACGCGGGTTTTTGGAGAAGGTTACTCGGGTTTGGGTAGGAGATTACTCGGGTATTAAGTATTCAGGGTGTAGAACTTAATGTTTAAGTTGTTAATTCAAAGAATATTTGTTTTTAGAAATAAAGTCTTTAAAACAAAGGTTGAACAAGTTTCAAATTAAAATTTGTTTCAAAGTTATGTTTTTAAAACAAGTTTATATATTTTAAAATATGGAGGTTTAAAATAAAATGAGTGGATTTTAAAATAAAGTTTGTATTTAAACTTTAATAAATAAATTTGGAAAGGTTTTTAAGATTTAAAAGTTCAAATCTTAAAATATGTTTAAATTATAATTGATTTCCAAATATTATATTTTAATGAAGTTTAAGGATTTAGAATTTGATAATCAATTGTAATAAAGATTACCTTTAGTAAGTTTGAATTTGATTTATCTAAAGATAATTAAATTTGTAATGATAATTGAGATAATTAAATCATTTTTAATTATCAAGTTTTATTGTTCACAAATGATTTAATTAAGATGATGTTTTCTAAATCAAGAACCATTATTATATAAGAAGTTAAGATTCATTTAATTAATTTTAAATGATTAAGTTAAATAGTTAATTAAGTAATTAACTTGTGGTTAATTAAGATAATCATTTTGGATTAATCTAATATAATTACTTAGGGAAGTAATTAAAGTAATTAAGCGGTTAATTACTAGAAGTTATTAAGTAAAGGATAATTACTTTATTAAAAGCAATTAAGTAAATGTGATTAAGGAATAATCACTTTAGTTATTAATTAAAGAATTAATTAATAATTAGTTAAAGGTTTAAATTATTTGATTAATGATTAATTAATAAAAACTATTAAGAGTAATTAATTAAAGTGATTAATTACTTATTAAAGTAATTAATTAAGAAAGAATTTTAATTAATGAAGTAATCATTAATTAATATAAATAATTAATTAATTGTTAATTAATAATTTAAGAATAATTAATTTATAATTTAGTTTTAATTACTAAATGTAATTAAAGTAATTAATCAAAGGTGATTAATTAAAAATAATTAATTAAATATGATTAATTAAAAGTAATTAATCAAGTGTGATTAATTAAAAGTGATTAATCAGGTGTAATTAATTAAAGGTAATTAAGGAATAATTATTAGGATAATTAAAGAATAATTAATCAAGGTTGATTAATTTAGGAAGTAATTAAGAGGTAATTACTTAGTATAATTTGGAAGTAATTAATCAGGATGATTAATTAATATGGTAATTAAGTAAGAATTTCTTGAAGTAATCAAGTGATAATTAATCAGGGAAGATTAATTGAGATGGATAATTAAGTAATGTTTGTTAATTAATTAATTTGTAATTAATTAATGAATAAGAAGTTGGATTGAAGATAATCCAAGTGATTAATTAAGGATTAATTTAATTTAAGGATTAATTAAATTAATCAAGTTTGAATCAAACTTGTTTATGAATGATAAATGATTGGATGATATATATCATTGGATGAGACAATGATATGGGTTGTTGTTGGATGACATTGATTGATGGGTGATGATATGAATATGCTATATCTGAATGTGATATATATGTTGCTATGTGATATGTATAGATGCATGTGGTAATAGATGCTTATCTATCTGAGTAGTATGATACATCCATTTATGTTAAGTAATATTTTCTGAAATATCTATTGTTTAAATCCCTTAAGTACAACTTGGACATTAAAATGGCGTTTGGTTTCGGTGAGACCGGGATCGGGTTTCCATATTTGGAATCCGAAAACCACATCGATTCCAATTAAACGTTAGGTCGTTAATCCAAGTGGAGCAAGTGAAGGCTCGAGGTATAAGGGCTATACGTCAGTATAACTCTTTGGGTGATTCCGTAATGAGTTTGACGGAATAGTGCTTATAGATTCGAGATGGTGAATCAGAGTGCAAGGGCTATGGTCGTTGACTCTGAGGGTGATTCCAAAACGAGTGCAACGAGATAGTGCCTTCGGTTTCGTTCGAACCCGGAACGAACTTGTATGGATTGAATGCTTTCAGCACATCGTCGGGCGGACGATGAGCATTCTAAGATAATTGGTCCTATAAAGGTAATCGCAGCCTCAAGCCTCATCAACTGGGAATGGCTAAAACAAGGGAGGTGCAGCAAGGCTTCATGGGTCGCTCCCACTAAAGAGCAAGATACATCCCTGTCTAGAAGTCCCTTTATATTTCAGCTGTGTGGGCAGTTGGTCTGCAGCCAACTGCGAGGTGGTCTTGTTCGGGACTGTTCAGTAAGGAATGGTTCCGGCCTTGTGTTGCAGGGGATGAAGGGAGTAATCCTCGGTACGGTGATCTAGGCCACGTACTGTGACGGGCGGTACCCCAGTAGCCCTGCCATTGATGGAAACCCCTTTACCCTACGAGACCCCACGGTTTTGTTTGTATTACCCACTTTTGTGGCTAGTAGCTGGAATTTAATCATGTAACAATTTCGGCTATTTCTTATTTACTTGAAAACCCTAGACACTATTGTAATATCACTGGATTTCCTATCAAATGTTTTGGCTAGCGTAAGGTAAAAACTTTTCCATGTTTATGTGTGGGAAGTCTTACGTGATACCTTTCTTTCCAAAGGATTTTCTAAATTTAAGCAATCTTAAACCGTTTACTCACACCAGACCCCTGTCTGACCCGAGTGTTTATTTTCTGTTTTATTAAACTCTTGGGTACTCATATTATGTATGAGTAGTCAAGTGATTCAGGTTATCTCTTGACGAAATCTGGAGGAGCTATGGAGCAGGAGGCTTCAGCGCGTAGATATATTGTTAGAGTTTCCGCTGTGTGTTATTCTGTATGATGTCTTGTATTGTATTAGACAGAAATGTTATAACTATCTAAATTGAGATATATAGTTGTGTACTCTGATGTATATGATACTATGTATATGTTCTATATTATATTTAAATCGTTCCGCTGTGAGATTCTGATGTGTTGTTTTCTCTTTCTTCTCTTTCTTTTCTTCTTCTATCCCTTTCTTTCTTAATGAGTGATGCGATTTTCTGGTGCTAGAAAGTCGGGTCGCTACACGTGAGGACTTTTAAATGAGAGTGAATACTTTGGTTTTTAGTATTATTATTATTTAAAAAAATATAAAATGAAAAACGAATGGTTCCTATTTAAATCACCACATATTGACATACTATATTGGATTATGATGAGTGATGGTCGATAGAAAATGATAGAAA
This sequence comes from Allium cepa, assembly GCA_030765085.1. Classification (NCBI taxonomy): domain Eukaryota; kingdom Viridiplantae; phylum Streptophyta; class Magnoliopsida; order Asparagales; family Amaryllidaceae; genus Allium; species Allium cepa. Next base: position 270,894,803 of record CM060937.1, read on the forward strand.
TAGAAATGATCATGGAATTTTTACCAACAAAAAGTGTATATAACTCTTGTTTAAATTTCTAAAGAAATTTACTAATTATACCGTCTCAAGTTATAATATATGATTTATGTCAACACTCATCACTTTTTCAATCACTATTTATCTTTCGATAATTAGTAGGGAGTCAGATTTGTCAATGTAGTCATTTAAAATCAAATTCAAAAATAATTATAAAATCAATTTTTCCAAAATTGACTAATCTAAAAACAAGGTCAAAAATTATTTTCTAGAAGAGGTTTTATAAGAAAAATGTCTACTTTTTGAAAATTATTTGAAATGAAAAATATGCAGATATTTTCTTTGAAAAATCGATGTAGTTACTAAATGTCTCAACATAAATCACGTTCCACTAGTAATTTTTCTTTCAACTAGCTTACCAATGTAATCTATATTTGAATTTTTCTTTCACTCGAGATTATCATTAATTGAATGTCATAGACCAGACCGTGAAATTTTCAACAATTTCTTGAAATCCTTTTTTCAACTTTTTAAATGAATATTCTTTTGAATTTTAATAGAAGCCGCGCCAATAAACAAAATCGTGAATATAGTGTCAGCCGTAAATAACCAAATGTATTATCATACATCATCATTAATTATTAAAACATCATCAAAAATCCACACAAATTGTTCAAAGATGATTGGTTAAAATTTTTAAAAAAGTCAGAATCATTATCATCAATTATTTCTTTATCAATAACTGACTGAATTAAATCAAATTATGGTGCAGATTTTCACATATATTGTTCAAGATATCATTACATGTTTTACCTTTACGAGAATTTTTCGTTTTTGCCCGTTGTGATTATGTCACCTTTGTAATAGGCTAAGGAACTTTGCTTTGTCGCTCGTTGTGTCCCTGGAACAGCCAGAATCCAAGTAACACTGTTGTAGTTCCCCAGAATCCAAGTAACACTGTTGTTGTTCCTTAGCCTGCCACCAGACCTACACGTTAAAATATTTTTGTGACCTATTTGTTTTTATAGGTCCATGGTTGTCGATGGTAAAAGATTTTGAAAAATATGTTTGTGGAGACCCAAAACTGTTTATATATGTTCCTTTTTGCACCCAAATTTGTTTGACTTTCAAAGATGTTATATTTGTGCCTTTTGGAACCCAAATTGGAATAGTTCTTACGTGTTTGGGTCTATACCAACAATTATTTTGATTGTGTCCAAATTTTCTACAAATTGTGCACATTGAATTGACTTGATTAATTTCATTTCTAACATTTTCAGATTGATTATATCCAAGTCCTTGTTTATTGTATTAATAGTTTGTTTCCCTAATAGCATATTCAATGATCTTTCACTTTTAGAAAATTTTCCTAAAGTCGTTGACAGTTTTTGGACTTGTGTTTTGAGAGATTCATTTTCGTTTAATAATTGTGTGTACTTTTTAATAGAATTTTCTCTTCTTGTATTTTCACTTTCTTTCAAAATTAGAATTTCATTTTCAAACTATTTAATTTTGATTTCTGAGTTTTTACTCTCTTCTTCAAATGTTGGACACTTATCACACTTAGGGATCCTACTTTGATAGTTTTTAACTAATTGGTCAAGTTTTTTATTTAAATCTATCAAAGTATCTCTTTGTGATTCAAGTTTAGCATAATTCTCCGTAAGTCTTTCGAAACAGCCATTTACTTCATAGAAATATATAAATAATTCTGAGTGAGTAAGTTTTGATACCTCGCTTGACTCATCATCGTCACTATCAGTTATATCACTTCGAAGGCACAGATAAGCTTTCTCGCTCTCACTGCTATCGCTTTTATTCCACGTGGCTGCAAAACTTTTCCTTTTTGAATTCTTTTCATTGTCGTGTTGATTTCAAGGATAATTGGGCCGGATATGACCGGGTTTGTTGCCCTTGTGACAAATGATCCCATGTTCTTTTGAGTTGTGTAGTGCTTTGATTATTCTGCTTTTCAATTATTGATTTGGAGCTAGATTTTCGTATTTGTGGTTCCACTTTTTGAATCTCTTCATTAGTAATTCCAGCTCAGCTGCTCCATCATCATCATCCTCATCACAACTGCCTTTTACCAATCCTGTTAAGCACATTTCTTTAACTGAGTTGGTTTTGAAGGATTTCTCATTGCTGCTGACTTTTGCACCATATATTGCATCGAAAGTATTCCAGATTTCCTGCGCATTTTCACAATGAGAAATGAAATTAAAATTATCTTGATTAACATGAGAATATAATATACGCATAGCAAGAGCATTAATCGAGATAATTTTCTCGTCTGCTATGTCACACACATTTTCAATAATATCCCAACATTTAATATTAACATATTTTAAGTAAAATTTCATTTTTAGTTTCCAATTCAAAAATCTGTTCCAAAAAATAGGAGGGAAAATACTAGAACGACCCTCAGCAAAAGTAGCCATTTTAAAATTTTAAATTTTTTTTAAAAAAATTGGTCTTTGAAAAATAAAACTTTTTAAAAGAAAAATAGCTTTCGTACCCAGCTCTCATACCACTTGTAGGATCGATTTCACCCTAGAGGGGGTGAATAGGGTGATACTATCAATTATAAAAATTTATCGCGGAAGTTTAAATAATCTCAACACAGATATATCAAAATTATAGCAGCACAGATAATAGCAGAATAATAAATGAAGAAATAGAACGACACAGAATTTACCCAATTTTGGCAAAACCCTGCCTATGCTGCCCTCAAGGTTTCTACTAGAAATTAAGCAGTCAGACGCTTACACATGTAAACTCGCGACACCCGCTATCGACTAGCCTTAACTCTATGCTCAAAACCCTGCCACAACTCAGCCACTGAGTTGCGAATTCTCAAACTACACCACGTAGTTTGTCCCCTAGTCACACGACTAGACAATACACAAGTTTAAAAGGAAAATACAATTTTAAAGCAATTTAAATAAAAACAAAACCCTAATTAAATATTAAGCCTAAATATATTTAAGCCGGCCCTAATTAAAATAAGTGATAAACTTTACCCTCTCTTCCCTTTTTATATCTTCGGTCGACTCCTCCTTCCTTATGAAAATGGCTGTTGCTCGTTCGTTCTTTTCCAGATTTAGTATTTTTGTTAATTGAGGCACCTCTTCAATTGATCAATCTAGGATGTAATCTTCCATTGCTTGCTACGTCGATTGATCGTCTCTTCGATTATACACAGGGCTGCTTCAATCTCGATTGAGTTCAATCTTGACTTCGGTATGTAACCTTTTTTTGCTTTTTGCTTTACTGTTTTTCGTACTTGAACTCAATCGATGATTTGAGTTATCGATACAGTGTTTTCTCTGTTGGTTCGAACTCGAATGATTTTCTCGGCCGATTATGAATGGATTTATATAGGGTTTGAACCCCTGTATTTTCGTTCGTATATTTTATATGAATTTGTCAATTGATTTTTTCTCGGCTGTACAATTTTGCTTGGACGTTGATGATGATTTCTGACCTTTTCAATTTAATATATTTTATTACTTGATTTACACGGTTTGATTTCTCTGACGTTGTTTTCCTTGCTCACCACGATATTGATTTTCTGGTGAATTCGGTTATGCTTTGCTTTGACCTTGGCCTTGGATAAATTGATTTTCTATTGCCTATAAAAAAATAGAAGTCATGCCTGATAGCACTTTCAATCTGTTCGATTTTTACTTGTCGTTCCATGGAGATATGTACTTCATTGTCCATGATTTATTGATACTGTAATGTTGGCTTGCATTTAGTTGTAGTTGCTGTCCATTTTGGTTTTGCTAGCTGTACTTGTATTCACTTGAGCTTGAGTTCATTGTGTAGCCTAGTTGACTTTTGCAGTTCACTGGTCTTGCATTTGACTTCGGTCACTTGACATCACTGACTTCGACATTAACTTGTTCAACTTGAAATTCCTGATGCAAGCTTCCTTTCTCTGGCTTCCTGATTTTGACAAGGATTTGTTCGACTTTGTTTATTTGAAATAATTCCTGGACATTGGCATGTCTTTTCTTTTCTCTGTTAGGCATCAGCTTCTGCTGTTCTGTGATAAGTAGTTGTATCGATGAACTCTATGTACACCATTGACTATGATTGTGTTCACTTGATTACCGAACTGCCTTTGTATTGCTTCAAGTCTCGGCTTTGATCATTGTGTTAGACTGAACTTGTTTGAACCTTGAACTGATATATTGTGTGTTGTTGTATTTGGACTTGTACTCTTGTGTTTCACTTGCACTTGATCACTGTCACTAGTTGACATTATGTACATGTTGTCATTCATTCACTTGTGTACTATCTGGAGCTCGAGTTGCTTCAATGTTGCTTTGCACTTGCAATCAGGTCTGCATGGAGTCTGGTCTTTGTTTCACTGGTGCACGTGCTCATCCCTTCATCATGTGTACACATGCATATGTGTGTGTGTGTGTGTGTGTATGTTTAGTTAGCTTTGAGTTTCATTTTGAGTCCTGGTGAACTGTCTTGATACACTTGACTTTGGTTACTTGTACATAGCATATTAAGCTGGTACATATAGTTTGATCATTAGCTTAGTCTGGTGCATTTAAGTCATGTGCAGTTTCACTTGAGTTGTTGCTTGATGAACTTCTTTCTTGAGTTTGAGTTGTTTTCATGTGTACTCAAGTGCGGTCTAGTGCAATTGCTCATTCGAGCTGTTGTGTGGTTCGATGCACTTATATATGTCTTCATTTGTTGGTTGTATTTGAATTCTTATGCTCGACCGTTTTATGATGATTTATAGTGCACCTGAGTTGAATCCAGCTTATAGCTCGGGTTTGACCTTGTGCTGATGTCGTGTCTTAACTTGAGTTGAACCCAGCTTTTGATTTGGATTTAACCTTGTGCTCACCTGTCCCTGTAACTTTATCAAGTGTATATCGGTGTGCACGGCCTTGTGACATGTACAGTGATGCACTGTGTATGTCACAAGCTGTTCGTGTTTGATGAATCAAAATTAAGTGATGACGAACAAACCAAATAAATGAGGCAAATAATATTTTCAAAATCACATTTTATTTTACACTGCAAAAATATTTTTTTTTTAATTTTACCGTGTTAGTATGCATTTTTGCTGATTGCTCAGATGCTGGATTCAATCTAAAATGAAGTTGAAGATAAATTATGAGTGAATGAGCGATATGTAGTGAGGTGTATTTGTAAATTAGAAATTATGATATAATCGAAATCGCATTGTCGTTGAATTTGTATATATAGTGAGAGTTCAAATTTGTACTATTCAAAATTGTAATAAATTTTTGTTTGAATAAATTATTTGTTTGAATTTAAATACTGTTTTATTTATTTTATTCAGCAAATATTTATTTAATTATGTGAAATATAAAATAGTACATCAACAAATACATTTAAATGAATATATATATATATATATATTTATTACCATCAAACAAAAATCATATACACGCATATTCAACATAATTAACCCTATTAGAATAAGTAGAACAAACTTAAGAAAGATAAATACGAAATTGCTTGTTTTCGAAAGAAAAAATAGTAATTTGAAAGCTGGTTTCCAAAAGATAACTTGAACGTATAAAAGGCAAAAATCTACAAAAGAGTGGTAAAGAAATAATTAACCGCTGATGTATTTTGATATATTTTTGCTCACAACTCACATTAGCTAAAAGAGCGTAAGCATGCAAAAGTACAAGTATTATTTCCATGTCTAGTAGTATATAATAAATTAAAACAAAAGAAAAGAATGATAAAACTATGAAGGCATTCAAGTTATTGGTTCTATGAATGTTCTTCAGTTGTCTCAGTCTTCTCGATCATTGCCTCAGGTTCAATTTATGTTGGAATTCTATTATCAAATCTACTTCCATGGGTGCAACCAAAAATGAATGCACATTATGATTAAATGCAGGCCCACCTGAGCATGCTTATATCCTTATTAAGATAGTAGAATTAATGCTCTATTTCAAGGAAATAAAACTTTACAATTTAAATCCTTTATATTCCATTCAACTTTTACATATATAAGAGTGAAATAAAAAAGAAATCATTTTTAATTAATTATGAAAATATGTGGTGCAAACTAAAAATAAGAAAATACATACTTTGCACACCATTCCCTAATTCTTTTCTTTAAAAACCCTTCGTCATAGCAAACTAAAATTGGAAAACGGAAGTTAAATAGAACATAAGTCATTCATATTGCAAATAACAAATTTAATTCTACAATATTAACATAAAACAATCTACAATTCCAACTAATCCAAGGATTGAAATTTTATGGGATACTTTTGGGCTTTTAGATATAAGTTTCTGTATATAAAATTCTCCAAGGTACAAAAAAAATCTAAACTTTTACTGCAAAAATTACTGTAAAGAGAAAAGTAAGATTTTCACTCATTGATTGGAATGACTTGCCTTTTCGACCATTGAAAGTCGACATTCATTACATTTATGGTATAAAAATATCGAACATCCAATCATCGAAAAGGTAGATTGTTAGGGTAAAACAAAAGGAACAACAAGGGAAATAGAATCTCATAACAGAAATGACAACAAATAATTTAACAAAAAAAGTATAAACTATCACTCTAAGATATAAGGTATAGCGGAGTTAAAAACAAACCTCTTCAGTTGTACCGTTATAATTACCCGACCTAATAATTGCTGATAGGTATGCAATATGCAGCCCAAAAAATACCACTATAGATGAATGTCCAGCTTCACTCCATGAGCTTCCTATCCTACAAACACCAACTTGGAAAAATACTCGGTCTGACCCGAGCATTATAATAAAATAACGCCTAGGTTAGTCTAGAAAACCAGCATGAGAAAACTCAAGTAATATAATGAACATACAATAATTTTGTAAGACCATGCTGCTAAACGTGGAACGGGTTTTACCTCACAAGAACAACATCCACACATAAGAGAAAGGATAAATAACGGAAAACTCAAAAATAAAGATGGACATAAGTAAAACAAATCTCATACATGAAGAATGTACAAAACCAGACTTATAAAATGAACAAAAATACTAAACATAGAGAAGAGCACAAGGCATTTCTTGATGCAATTAAGAAAGAATCAACTCCAATGTTCAAATTAAAACAAAGAGAATGAATTTATCCAACATGACTAGGAGGGTGCGCCCTCTACACCGAAATTATACCTTTAGATAAAATATACTTGAAAGACCATGACAAACATGCATCACTCTCAAGAACTTCCAAGCTAGACCCTGCTTTACATGAGCATCCAAATATTTAACATCGCCGCATGCATGCTACCAATAAATCTCTAGACATATGCGAATATACCCAAGTGGGTGCACCCAATTCACTTGGCTCCCACTTTCTCTTTGGTTTTAATTATTCATAGTGTTAGATGCCAATGCTCAAAATGAGCAACAAATTGTCCTAGGTTGACAAAACATAATGAAGGATATCAAAATCAATAGTCGATGATTTCAACTATAAAAAAACTAGTACTACCCTAGGGAAAACAATGAAGCCGAACAACCTACCGCTATGTTGCTATCTATCCTATCATGACAATAATCTTAACTTTAAGAATAGTAAGAGTTTGAATGACCCAAACAAGCAAAAAATCGCCATGAATCGACGAAACATAGAAAAGATAGTCATAATTAATAGTCAATAAATTAATAATTAGGAACAAACGAATGATTATATATGGGAAATAAATAGCATGGACTTGACACCAATAAATAAACCAAGCTTTTAAAACAATTGGTTCCCAATTGTGCTTGATTTTCACATCACAAATATTTGTAAAACTCTTTAAAAACACCCTTTTTAAATATCACTTTAAAGAGCTAATTATATTTCTAAGTGTATTAAAAAGAGAAAGGCCAAAAGCAATTGTCAATAAAATACCGTTTGTTGTAAGACCAAAATAGATCATAATTAACTTTATTTTTAAACGTTCCTTTTTAAAGGATTTTCTCATTTACAAACAATCTTTTATAAATATTAAATAATGTTAATTATCCCGAAGGAAAATAAATCAAATTTATAATCTGTTATAAATTTAAACAACATTAATTATCCTGAAGGAAAATAAATTAAATTTATAATCTTTTTATATATTGAAACAATTTTAATTATTCGAAATGAATATTAATCAAATTTATAACTTCTTTTATAAATTTTAATCGGTACTTATCCCATATTTTCAAAATTCTCAAAATATTTAAAAGTTTAAACAACTTTCAAAATGCAAAAACGCGACCAAATATTTATTTTGTAAAAATACAAGCACAATTTCAATACACATAAGGGTTTTAAGAAGAAGATATTTCATAAGTGACGGTGTAGCGAAAATCGCTATAACATCGCTTATACAAATCAAATAATATATCATAAATATTTCAATCAAACATCAATATAAGCAATATAAAAATATAAATAAGTCAATAATCACGAGGAACCCCTTAGGATCTCTCTACATAAGTCCTTGTAAAACTCATGTATATGCACTTCGAAGCATCCCATTTCCATCTATTCACTATAAAAATGCTCTGACTTCTACTATTTGTTCATCACAACACAATGGTTATTTATGCCTGTGACGACCCGCCCTTCTACTACCAGAAAGACGTATCGTCTTGAAGAAAGAAAGGGATGAGAAAATAGAAAAGATAGAGAAGAAAGAACAACAACATCAGAATCTCACAGCGGAACGAATAAATTATAATAATCACATAAGTATTTACATAATATACAACATCAACCAGATTTATACATATAATACATCTCATACTAGACAGTTATAAACACATGTCTAGTTATACAACTCAATACACAAAACAACACAGAGATATCCACACAGCGGAACTATATATATATATATATATATACCTATAACGCTAAAGCCTCCCGCTCCATTGCTCCTCTAGAATTCGTCAAAGCTAACCTGAATCCCTTGGCTACCCGTAGAAATTTGGGTACCCGAGAGTTTATGAAAAACAAAAATAAACTCCGGGTCAGACATGGGTCTGGTATGAGTAACAGGTTAAAGTTGCTTAACTTTGAAAATCTTTCGAAAACAAAAGGTATCACGTAAGACTCCCCACACATAAACATGGAAAAGCTTTTACCTTACGCTAACCAAAACATTTGATAGGAATTTCAGTGATATTATAATAGGTCTAGGGTTTTCAAGTAAATAGAAAATAGCTAAAATTGTTACTCCAGCTACTAGCCACAAAAGTGGGTAATACAATCAAAACCGTTGGCACTTATTGGATTGTGGATTCCATACAATGGCAGGGCTACTGGGGTACCGCCCGTCACAGTACGTGGCCTAGATCAACGTACCGAGGATCACTCCCGACCCCTTGCAACACAAGGCCGGAACCATTCTTTACCGAACAGTCCCGAACAAGATAAACCCCGACAGTTGTTGCAATCAACCGCCCACACAGCCGAAAATAAAGGGACATCTAGACAGGGGAATATCCTTGTCCTGCTTGGGCATGACCCACGTAACCTTGCTGCGTCTCCCCTGTTTTAGCCATTCTCGGTTGGTGAGGCTTGAGGTTACGATTACCTTTATAGAACATATTTCTTAGAATGCTCATCGCCCACCTGACGATGTGTTGAAAGCATTCAATCCATACAAGTTCGTTCCGGGTTCGAAGAAAACCGAAGGCATTATCTCGTTACACTCATTTTGGAATCACCCTCATAGTTAACGACGATAACCCTTGCATTCTGAATCTTCATCTTCACTTCAGATTCATGACCTATCGTTAATTTGGAATCGATGTGGTTTTCGGATGTTCCAAATGTGGAAACCCGATCCCGGTCTCATCGAAATTCAAAACGTATCTTTTAGGGCCAAGTTGTTTTAAAGTTAAAACAATTCAATTCAATATTATTTATATACACACAGATAGATAATTCACAATATCACAATAGAAAATCACATCATCATCATAAACAGGTAATAAATATTATCATAATTAAACCAAGCATCCATATCACATAGATATTACTCATCTCATATCTGAGTTCACAATCATCAAATGAAATATCAATATCATTCATCCATAAGCAATGATTTATTAATCACAATCTATAATTAATTTAAAATGAATTAAATTAATTACTTCTATCTCTAATTAATTTAAAGTAAATTAAATTAATTACTTCATCTATAAATCCTGCTTATACAATCATTAATTAATTATAAATCAAATTAATTAATCATTCTCTATATATTCATCTTGATTAAAGACTCTTGATCAATCAATCTCTAATTACAATAAGTAATTATTCTTTAATTAATTTCACAAATTAATTATCCTAAATTATTCATAGTAATTAACATTTAATTACTTCATTTATGAATTAACTATAATTAATTACATTTATCCATAATCAATTACATTATTTAGTCACTTCATTATTAATTATTTCTTAATTAATCAAATCTTAATTTAATCATTAGTTACATAATTAGTGATTTCTACTTATATTTAAGTTAATTACTTTATTTAAATTAATTACATTAAGTAATTAATCTTCAATTTAACATGATTTATTAATCGCCCTGATTAATATCAATCCAGTAATTAACCCTTAATTACTTATTAAATAAATTAATTACTCCATAATTAATTATCCATAATTAATCCCCTGATTAATTACACAAAGTAATTACCCAAATTACTTCCTTAACAAATCATCTTCCACTAATTACATTCAGTAATTATGATTAATTACTTCCCTAAGTAATTCCACTTCACTAATTACATTAAGTAATCATACTTATCAATTTATCAAATGATTATCTTAAATTAATTAAAATAAATTAATTAACTTAAATTAATCACTTATCTCAATTAATTACAATAAGTAATTAATCCCTTAATTACTTTCACCAAGTAATTTACATTTAACACTTTACAATAGATTAATTAATCTAATTAATTATCAAAATAAATCACATTAATTAATTATTTAATAATCATTAGTTAATTATCTTCATTAACTAATAACACTTCTTTAATTACTTCCTTAATTAATTTCTAATTCTAAATCATTAATTTCAAATTAAATAAATAAGTCATTCTTTAATTAACTTACTAATTAAATCACTTCAATATCTTAATTATCTATAACATAATCCATTTCTTTATAAATGATTTCATTATTATTAAAGTGTGAAACATTTCACATTTGAATATAAATTTTAAATTACATTTTGAATTTAAGATTCAAATGGTTATTCTTTTAAACATTTATCCAATTTAAAGTTCAATTATTTATTTGAAACCAATTCCTGTTAACAACTATTTGATTTAAACTTGTTTTTACAATATTCCGATTTAAATCTGATTAAGTTTTCAGATTTGAATACAAGTAGAACTTGAATCCAATAATTTAACTTTGATTTAAAACTTTAGTTTTAACTTGCTTTTAAAAAAACTTGATTTTTAAGTCTTGATTTAAAACCCAAATTCCTTTTTTTTAACCTTAGATTCAAAAGTCCATTTGAATCTATACTTTAAACTTTTAATTTAAACTTCTGTTTAAATTTCTGTTTTCAAATTTTAAATTAAATTTTAAATTCTGAAAACTGTCATGTTTGTAAACCTGAAAATCCACATTTAATTATTTTGAAACCTTTATCTCATTTCAGATTTGAATTCAGAAATAAATTTGAATTCACACTTCAAACTGATTTAAACTTTGTTCAAATCTTGTATACAAATTTAAAGTTTCACTTAAGTTTGTTTAAAAACAAATTTGCTGCCAGGTTTTACAAATAACCTGGAACAACAACTGACTCAAGTCAACTAAAATGTGCTTCGAGTCTTTTGCCCTGCTGCTTCGAGTCACATACTCGAATAACCCGAGTTTTCCCCCAGTTCAACCCTCTGCACACAAAAAAAACATCTGAACTTGAAATTGCACAGTGCACGTGCACCGTGGCTCTGGCCATCTCCGGCCATCCACCAATATTTCAACCTATCAGTGACCATCTCCAGATGACATCACGACCCTCCAAAGCCACCCCACTTGCTCGAATGAAGATCGAGTTCATAATACAAAACCTGGAAACATAAACAGGCTTCCCCCTTGAACCTGTCAACACCTCCTCCTCGCTGCTCCGACCGCCAGACCACCAGAAACTCCGGCATCAGCTTCGACTATCACACCTCTAGCCACCTCCAAGACCCCATAACACTCGGTCAACCAGAGAGGTTGCGCTGATCCAAAACTTCAAAGCACCCAAAACTAGGGTTAAAAACTGAAAACACCCACCATCATCACCACGGTGATCATCCACCTCTTCTACCATTTTTCCTAGATACTTTGTTCACTACTCCGTCTTCCAGCAGAGCCCCACCCCTTCCAGTCTCAAAGATCATCAGAGATACCCAAATTTCCTTTCTTTGATGAACCTAGAACTGCACTCTAACCCATTCACTAAAAATCTTGATTTTTGTTTTTGATTATAGTATTCAATTTATATTACTGAATTCTTAAATTTACATATTTGAATTTTACACAAATTCAAACTCCTCTGTTCCTCTTTGGTTTCCAGAGCAATTTCCATTTAATCTTAGCTTAAATAAAATTTAAGTCTAAATCTTAAAGTCAAACAAACAAGTTTTGTTTAAATTCTAGATACTAACAGTAAGTAGATCAAAAGATATTGGATTCTTTTGTTTAGAATCCAAGTTTGAACTAAGAACAGGCAGAAACAAATTCAACAGCAAACATCCTTCTACTCATTCATGTATATACACAGAAATTTCAAATGTACACACACCATTTATACTTCATCTGAGATAAACTAGCATGCAACCAATTATTCAAATACTTAAGCTTTTTAAAATAATGTTACTCACAGCAATGGAAAACAAAACAAGTTTATAATGAAACGGTTTGGATTTGCAAGCTTGAAACATACAGTAATTTCCATCTCACATGTGACGACCCGGAATTTTGAGCAATATCAATTTAATAATCTTTGATAATAATTAAATTGATTTGATCATTTTATATTATAAATTGACTAGTTAAGATTATTTCAAAGGCTGAAATAATAATTTGTAAATATCTATCAATAATTTTCTTGACAAAGTATAGATTGGTAAGATTAAATTCTTTTGAAGTTTGTAATATTTTGATTTGGGAACATTTATTTTGGTAAATAAGAAGTTTTTAATGTAATAAAACTTTATATTCAAATTGTAATATATATGAATGTATATATTGTGATTTGAGATTTGTTTTAAAATTTAATATGGAAATTAACAAATTTAATGTTAGTACTTTTCCTATTTGAAATAGGAAAATTATTAATTTAAATTTAACAAGAGTTTTTCAAACTTTAATATATATAGTTTTGAAATTTGAAATGTTAATTTGATTTAATATTTTTGAAATGATATTTGAATTTTAATTTTTTATAACAAAGTTAATTGCTTATTATTATAAACATATAGTTTAACTTGGTTAGATAAGATTTAAATTTTAAATTTCATTTGCTTAATATCTTTTCATTTTAATTTTAACACAAGGTAAATATGTTTTAAAATTTTAAGAGTTGAATTAGAATAGAATTTCAAACATATAGACATTAAATTGAATTAAAAATGTAAGTTACTTGATTTCATATGAATATTTATTAAAGTATAAGTATGTACATTTTATAATTCATATGAATATTACATAAATATATGTATACAAAGCTTAAATTAAATTATTAAAGATAAAATAATATTTAAAAGAAAACAATAATAACACTTGTTAAACTTTTAATATGTGTTAAGACAAATGTAAATTAAGTGGTATAGGTGTAAGTAAATTAGAATTTCATTATGTCAAATGTCATTCTCTTTAGTAATTAAAATTTAAATTAAATTGTAAATAATAAAAAGAAAGATTTTATTCTTCAGCAAAATCTTTCTCTTCGGTTCACAAAGAGGAATACAATCTGAAAAAAATTATAATTTCATCATCTTCAAACCAAAGTTCAAATGAAGTAAATACTGGAATCTGTAAATCTGGATATTCAAATCAAATGCAAGTTCATTTTTTAAATACAATCAAACAAGCAATTCAGAAGATTTATTAGCAAGCAACAGATTGAAAAACATGCAAAGTGAATATCTGAACCTGGAAAAGGAAAATGCAGTTCTGTCTTCTACATAATCAAGGTGAGTAAATGGATTTTTTTTTAAAACAGTCCTAAATTCTGGTTTTCACCTGTTCTTATGAATAAATAACTTGATGATATCTGCAATATTGAATTGAAAATTGATGCATGTGTGGATATGATGTTTGAATGCCTGTTGAGTGTGAATGTAGTTCCTGTGTGATGATAACAGGGTGCAATTTCTTAATAAAATCAATAACTCCCTGTTGAATTCGAATTTGTTTAAAATATGTAAACAAAAGTTGTTTGTAATCATGTAATTTTTTATCTAAAATTAGTTATAGGTTTTGAAAATGAAAGATTAGCTTAAAATTTTCAAATTTACAGTTAAAAGGAAAATTGGGTCAAAAATTTATTAAATCAATATTAAGTTTTGATTTCATAATTGGATTACATATTGAAAATCATGATTTTTAAGGTATGAATCATGATTTTTAGATTGACGTTTGGATTGAAATCTGGGTATATTAGTTTTGGGCAAATTGATCGAATCACGGCAAACCACGGTGAATTGGACATCGCCGTTGATCATGAAGGTGGAGGAGGCATCATGGATCATGCGAAAAATTCTATTGGAATTCATTATGGATCGAGGTGGTTGGAATTTGTTCGAATAGGGTTTTCGTCCTGCTTTTATTGACATTGTTCATCTTAACTTCGCGACTTCGAGGGTAATCCGTAGGCTATCGCGAGGGGTTAGGGAGATGATGGGAAGTGAGATGAAGCTACGATGGTGGTGGCGTGGTCTCCGGTGAGGGGGATGGCCGACGGTGGTTGAATTTGAGGATGGGGTTTTCGACAGTTTTGGGTTGAAGGTCGAGATTTCGTTCTCGATCGAATTTGGATTTTCTGGGTTGATCGTTGTGATGTAGGGGTTAATCGTGACTTGTAGGTGGCCTGCGTAGGGTTCAACGTCGACCGTCGTGGTCGTGCACGTTGATGTGCACGGCAGTGTGTATCAGGAAGTTGGGTTGTGGGAAGAGAAGAGGGGAGCTCGAAGTCGTTCTCGGGTTTGTTGTGGTTATGGCTCGAAGAAAGTGGAAATCTGGGAGACTCGAGGTAAGCACGGGAAAATCAGTGGTTTGCTCGGTTTTGTCGCGTGTTTTTGCAGTGGGGTGTTCGAGTTGTTTGAGCTGGGTTTTGCTTGATGAGTTCAATAGTTTTAAATTCTGAAAAGTAACTTAAGATTTTTAAAAGCTTTTAACAATCTAATAGGAATTGTATATGATACAAGATGTAAAACAAAAGTGAACAAGTTTTATTTGTAAAACAGATTTTTTTTCAAAAATCATAATTTAAACATGTTTTATATATAGGATTTATGGAAGCTTTAATAAGTAAATTTTGAAATAAATTAGTATTAATTTTATTAAATAACTTTGGGAAAAAAATTTAAGATTTAAAGGTAATTTAAAATGTGTTTAACTATAAATTGATTTCTAAAATATTATATTTTATTTCAAAATAAAGTGTAATGATCAGAATTTGAAAATCAGTTTAATAAAGATTTACCTTATGTGAATTTAGAATTTTGATTTAATTAAAGATAAATGAGTTGTGAAGATAATTGAGATAATTAAATTATTTTTATTTATCAAGTGTTATTGGTTAAGAAATGATTTAAATTAAGATAATGAATTTCTTAATTAAGAATCTTTATAATATAAGAAATTAAGAATCATTTAATTAATTTTAAATGATTAAGATAAATAATTAATTAAATTATTAATTTGTGATTAATTAAGATAATCACTTATGGGTTAATCTAATATAATTTCTAAGGAATGTAATTAAATTAAGTGGTTAATTACTCGAGGTAATTAAATAAAGATAATTACTTTATGAAAAGTAATTAAGTAATGTGATTAAGAGTTAATCACTTTAGTTATTAATTAATAATTAGTTAAAGATTTAAATTATTTGATTAATGATTTATGAATAAAAGAATTAAGAATAATTAATTAAGTGATTAATTACTTGTTAAAGTAATTAATTAAGAAAGAAATTTAATTAATGAAGTACTCATTAATTAATGGAAATAATTAATTAATTATTAATTAATAATTTAAGAATAATTAATTTATAATTTAGTTTTAATTACTAAATGTAATTAAAGTAATTAATCAAAGGTGATTAATTAAAAAGTAATTAATTAAATATGATTAATTAAAAATAATTAATCAAGTGTGATTAATTAAAAATAATTAATCAAATGTGATTAATTAAAAGTGATTAATCAGGTGTAATTAATTAAAGATAATTAAGAAATAATTATCAGGATAATTAAAGGATAGTAATCAAGTATGATTAATTTTAGAAGGTAATTAAGAGGTAAGTACTTAGTATAATTTGGAAGTAATTAATCAGGATGATTAATTAATATGATAAGTAAGTAATAATTACTTTAAGTAATTAAGTGATAATTAATCAGGGAAGATTAATTGAAATGGATAATTAAGTGATCTTAATTAATTAATTTGTAATTAATTAATGAATAAGAATGGATTGAAGATAATCCAAGTGATTAACTAAGGATTAATTTAAGGATTAGTTAAATTAATCAAGTTTGAATCAAACTTGTTTATGAATGATTAATGATTGGATGATATATATCATTGAATGAGTTAATGATTGGATGTTATTGGATGACATTGATTGATGGGTGATGTTGTGAATATGCTATATCTGAATGTGATATATATGCTGCTATGTGATATGTATAGATGCATGTGATAATAGATGCTTATCTATCTGTGTTGTGAATACGTCCATTTATGTTAAGTGATATTTTCTGAAATATCTATTGTTTAAATCTCTTAAGTATAACTTGGACATTAAAATGGCGTTTGGTTTCGATGAGACCGGGATCGGGTTTCCATATTTGGATGTCCGAAAACCACATCGATTCCATTTAAACGTTTGGTCGTTAATCCAAGTGGAGCAAGTGAAGACTCGAGGTGTAAGGGCTATACGTCAATATAACTCTGTGGGTGATTCCGTAATGAGTTTGACGGAATAGTGCTTAAAGATTCGAGATGGTGAATCAGAGTGCAAGGGCTATGGTCGTTGACTCTGAGGGTGATTCCAAAATGAGTGCAACGAGATAGTGCCTTCGGTTTCGTTCGAACCCGGAACGAACTTGTATGGATTGAATGCTTTCAGCACATCGTCAGGCGGGCGGTGAGCATTCTAAGATAATTGGTCCTATAAAGGTAATCGCAGCCTCAAGCCTCATCAACCGGGAATGGTTAAAACAGGGGAGGTGCAGCAAGGCTTCGTGGGTCGCTCCCATTGGAGAGCAAGATACATCCCCGTCTAGAAGTCCCTTTATATTTCGGCTGTGTGGGCAGTTGGTCTGCAGCCAACTGTGGGGTGGTCTTGTTCGGGACTGTTCAGTAAGGAATGATCCCGGCTTTGTGTTGCAGGGGAGTGGGAGAACTCCTCGGTACGGTGATCTAGGCCACGTACTGTGACGGACGGTACCCCAGTAGCCCTGCCATTGTTGGAAACCCATTTTCCCTACGAGACCCTACGGTTTAGTTTGTATTACCCACTTTTATGGCTAGTAGCCGAAATTTAATGAATGTAACAATTTCGGCTATTTCATATTTATTTGAAAACCCTAGACACTATTATAATATCACTGGATTTCCTATCAAATGTTTTGTTTAGCGTAAGGTAAAAACTTTTCCATGTTTATGTGTGGGAAGTCTTACGTGATACCTTTCTTTTCAAAGTATTTTCTAAAGTTAAGCAATCTTAAACCGTTTACTCACACCAGACCCCTGTCTGACCCGAGTGTTTATTTTCTGTTTTATTAAACTCTTGGGTACTCATGTTATGTATGAGTAGTCAAGTGATTCAGGTTATCTCTTGACGAATTCTGGAGGAGCTTTGGAGCAGGAGGCTTCAGCGTGTAGATATAGTTAGAGTTTCCGCTGTGCGGTATTCTGTGTTGATGTCTTGTATTATATTAGACAGAAATGTTATAACTGTCTAAATTTGAGATGTATAGTCGTGTACTCTGATGTATATGGTACTATGTATATGTTCTATATTATATTTAAATCGTTCCGCTGTGAGATTCTGATGTGTTGTTTTCTTTTTCTTCTCTTTCTTTCTTCTTCTATCCCTTTCTTTCTTAATTAGTGATGCGATTTTCCGGGAGTGGAAAGTCGGGTCGCTACAGTTGGTATCAGAGCATTAGATTGAGTGAATACCTAAGCTCTGAAGTAGTGTCTATCTTGAGAGAGCGTACTTGTAATTTATATATATATATATATATATATATATATATATATGTATATATATATTTATATAACTACCTAATCTGTTGGGTTATCTGTTCGGATTTTCCAACATAGGTTATAACGGTAGATAAGGTAGGAGTGGGTGGAACACAACTACCACTAATGGAAGAGGTTTATATGTTGTGGTTGGAGGTGTTTGTCGAGATTGTAGACCTAATACCGCCTCGAATAAGTTGTGTAGATTGTAGAAAGGATTTCTTTATGTCCAGAGGAAGTCTTTTTCAAGAATTAGAGTATATTCTTGGAGTGTGAGGTTGATTTGCTCTCAAGTGAGCGGGATTTCTAAAAGTTGAGTTGTCCGCTGAGGAGAAGCAAGTGGTGGTATCTTGATAGCATTCTTATCTGTTCTAGATCAGAGTTGTGCAGCGGAAGCGAGTTGGGAATTATTCTAGAATGGGAGCAACCGGGAGTTGCAGTAAAGAAATTTCTACAGGAAATTCAAGTATGAAGGAATTTTTTGGATTTAGGAGGCGAGGTTGTCAAGTACAACTGTTTGGTTATTCAGATATGAGATATAGGTTTGAAGTCCATTGATGCTTGTGGAATAGAGTTGTATTTTGGATTTCAGCAAATTATTTATGGGAAAGCCACTTTGTTGAGTAGGACCTGGAGATTTGGTCTTAGTTGGTGTTGTTGTTTCATGGAGCAATCAGCAAGGGTTAGGCTGATCAGGAATATTAGAGGTGACTTAGGATCGTCTGAAGAGTTGTGCAGTTAAGAAGTGAGAAAATTTTGGAATGTGCAGTTAGAGTTTGGATATTGACTTGGTTTTATCCGATCAAAAGAGATATAAGACTGGGTAAAACTGGAGTATTCGCTCTGGAGGTATTTGGAGTTTTATCCGTGTTCTCTAGATATTAGATTTTAATCTACAGGATTTAATTGCCAGTTTGGATAAGTGGAATTCATTGTATTTCACATATCTCTGAGGAATATGTGTATGATTCTTTGAGTGATAGAATCAGCAGTTCAGAAGGATCTGGTAGTTGGGTTGGTTTTGAGTTTAGTCTGATATTTTGTTCAGATTTGAAGAATCAGATGAGGGAGTTCTTGGTTTTAATAGTATAGTTAATTAAGATTCTGTAGAGCGAGTATTCCAGTATAGGTATCTGGAAACTCTAGATAATATTAGTAGATTATATTCAAAATTTTGTCTTAATAGATAAAATTGTTTGTTTGAATTGGTTGCTATGATTGATTGTGTGATTGCTATTTAAATTAAAATTCTTTAACTGGGTTATTAAATTATCTTTGCTTTTAAATTTCGGGGACGAAATTCTTTTAAGGGGGAAGGAATGTGACGACCTGGAATTTTGAGCAATATCAACTTAATAATCTTTGATAATAATTAAATTGATTTGATCATTTTATATTATAAATTGACAAGTTAAGATTATTTCAAAGCCTGAAATAATAATTTGTAAATATTTATCAATAATTTTCTTGACAAAGTATAGATTGGTAAGATTAAATTATTTTGAAATTTATAATAATTTGATTTGGGAACATTTATTTTGGTAAATAAGAAGTTTTTAATGTAATAAAACTTTATATTCAAATTGTAATATATATGAATGTATATATTGTGATTTGAGATTTGTTTTAAAATTTAATATGGAAATTAACAAATTTAATGTTAGTATGTTTTTCTATTTGAAATGTGTGTATATATTTGTATATATATTTGAAATAGAAAAATTATTAATTTAAATTTAACAAGAGTTTTTCAAACTTTAATATATATAGTTTTGAAATTTGAAATGTTAATTTGATTTAATATTTTTGAAATGATATTTGAAGTTTAAATTTTTATAACAAAGTTAATTGCTTATTATTATAAACATATAGTTTAACTTGGTTAGATAAGGTTTAAATTTTAAATTTCATTTGCTTAGTATCTTTTCATTTTAATTTTAACACAAGATAAATTTGTTTTAAAATTTTAAGAGTTGAATTAGAATAGATGTTTCAAACATATAGACATTAAATTGAATTAAAAATATAAGTTACTTGATTTCATATGAATATTTATTAAAGTATAAGTATGTACATTTTATAATTCATATGAATATTACATAAATATATATATATATATACAAGGCTTAAATTAAATTATTAAAGATAAAATAATATTTAAAAGAAAACATTAATAAAACAATAATAACAATTGTTAAACTTTTAATATGTGTTAAAACAAATGTAAATTAAGTGGTATAGGTGTAAGTAAATTAGAATTTCATTGTGACAAATGTCATTCTCTTTAGTAATTAAAATTTAAATTAAATTGTAAATAATAAAAAGAAAGATTTTATTCTTCAGCAAAATCTTTCTCTTCAGTTCACAAAGAGGAATACAATCTTAAAAAAATAATATAATTTCATCATCTTCAAACCAAAGTTCAAATGAAGTAAATACTGGAATCTGTAAATCTGGATATTCAAATCAAATGCAAGTTCATTTTTTAAATACAATCAAACAAGCAATTCAGAAGATTTATCAGTAAGCAACAGATTCAAAAACATGCAAAGTGAATATCTAAACCTGGAAAAGGAAAATGCAGTTCTGTCTTCTACATAATCAAGGTGAGTAAATGGATTTTTTTTTAAATACAGTCCTAAATTCTGGTTTTCACCTGTTCTTATGAATAAATAACTTGATGATATCTGCAATATTGAATTGAAAATTGATGCATGTGTGGATATGATGTTTGAATGCATGTTGAGTGTGAATGTAGTTCCTGTGTGATGATAACAGGGTGCAATTTCTTAATAAAATCAATAACTCCCTGTTGAATTCGAATTTGTTTAAAATATGTAAACAAAAGTTGTTTGTAAACATGTAATTTTTTATCTAAAAATAGTTATAGGTTTTGAAAATGAAAGATTAGCTTAAAATTTTCAAATTTACAGTTAAATGGAAAATTGGGTCAAAAATTTATTAAATCAATATTAAGTTTTGATTTCATAATTGGATTACATATTGAAAATCATGATTTTTAACGTATGAATCATGATTTTTAGATTGATATTTAGATTGAAATCTGGGTATATTAGTTTTGGGCAAATTGATCGAATCACGGCAAACCACGGTGAATTGGACATCGCCGTTGATCATGAAGGTGGAGGAGGCATCATGGATCATGCAAAAAAATTCTATTGGAATTTATTATGGATCGAGGTGGTTGGAATTTGTTCGGATAGGGTTTTCGTCCTGTTTTTATTGACATTGTTCATCTTAACTTCGCGACTTCGAGGGTAATCCGTAGGCTATCGCGAGGGGTTAGGGAGATGATGGGAAGTGAGATGAAGCTACGGTGGTGGTGGCGTGGTCCCCAGTGAGGGGGATGGCCGACGGTGGTTGAATTTGAGGATGGGGTTTTCGATAGTTTTGGGTTGAAGGTCGAGATTTCGTTCTCGATCGAATTTGGATTTTCTGGGTTGATCGTTGTGATGTAGGGGTTAATCGTGACTTGTAGGTGGCCAGCATAGGGTTCAACGTCGACCGTCGTGGTCGTGCACGTTGATGTGCACGGCAGTGTGTATCAGGAAGTTGGGTTGTGGGAAGAGAAGAGGGGAGCTCGAAGTAGTTCTCGAGTTTGTTGTGGTTATGGTTCGAAGAAAGTGGAAATCTGGGAGAGTCGAGGTAAGCACGGGAAAATCAGTGGTTTGCTAAGTTTGGTCGCGTGTTTTTGCAGTAGGGTGTTCGAGTTGTTTGAGCTGGGTTTTGTTTGATGAGTTCAATAGTTTTAAATTCTGAAAAGTAACTTAATGTAATGACCCGTAAATCCGTACCCCTTGAGTTAACACTATACTACAACAATCAACTCAAGTTGCACAGAAATACGAACCATTTGGGTTTAAGAAGAAGAGGTAGAAGAAGAGAAAACAAAACCAACATCAGAATCTTACCATCGCAGCGGAGTAAAATATAATAGATAGTAAATAATTTTTACTCAAAATCAAATATATCTGTTTACATACGTTACATCATCAGAGTACATCAGTCACAGCTCACATCAATATCATACAAATGAATACATAGCAACTCAATACAGCGGAATATATATATATATATATATATATATATATATATATATATATATATATATATATATATATATAGATAAACAAGTACGAGAGTACGTGTCATCATCCAGCTCGTCTCCTGAGCTCCATAGCATCATATCATGTATTCTATAATACTCGGTCTGACCCGAGCATTACAGTTAAATAACACCCGAGTCAGTCTGGAATACCAGCGTGAGAAAATCACACCCAATTGATTATTAAAGTTTTAAAAATCCTTTGAAAACAAAAGCATCTCGTAAAACCACGCCACAAATAAACATGTCGAGTTTTTACCTTACGATAGCTAAAATAATTTTTATAGAAATCCTCTGATATTATAATAGGGTCTATATACAAATACTTATAAAATAGCCGAAATTGTTACATTCATTAAATTCCAGCTACTAGCCACAAAAGTGGGTAATACAAACAAAACTCGTACAAGGCTCGTAGGGAGAATGGATTTCCAACTAATGACTAGGCACTGGGGTACCACCTGTCACAGTACGGGGCCTAGATCACCGTACCAAGGATTACTCCCTTCATCCCCTGCAACACAAGGCCGGAACCAATCCTTACTGAACAGTCCCGAACAAGATAAACCCCGTGGTTGGCGCGACCAACCACCCACTAAGCCGAAATATATAAAAAGGGACATCTAGACAGGGGAAATTTCTTGCCCTGCTTGGGCATGACCCACCTAACCTTGCTGCATATCCCCTGATTTTCAGTCATTCCCGGTTGATGAGGCTTGAGGCTAAGCGTTATCTTTTAAGAACGTTTCACTTAGAATGCCCATCGTCCACCTGACGATGTTTCGTAAGCATTCATCCATACATGTCCGTCCCGGGTTCGAACGGAACCGAAGGCACTATTCCTACTACATCCATTTTGGAAATATCCTCAGGATTAGTAGCGACTAGCCCTTGCACTTCACTGCTCCATCTTCGAATCCAAAATCGTTTTCACGAAACGTACAAACCGGATCGAAGTGGTTTTCGAGAAATAAATCTCGATCCCGGTCTCTTCGAAACGATCAACGCATTGTCCAATATTGATAGTCGGTTATTTAACTATCAATTGTATTCACAAAACAAACATCAACCAATAAATAATTTCCCAGATTATTTATTTATCTCAAAATATCCTCAAAGATATATTTCTATTTTCAATCCTTTGAAAATAGTTTCAAACCCATCTTCCTTTCAGAATAAACTTTCCCAAATATTTTATATCTCCTCTGAAATCACCAAGCACAAAACTAGATTTTTAAAATAATTTAAAACACCTTACTTTGAAATATATATATATATATATATATACTTTAAAACATTTAAGTTAAAAACTACTTTGATAATTTGTTAAAAATATATACTATACTAATATTTGAAAATAAGGTTATTTAATAAATTATAAAACCAGATTTACACTTTAAAACAATATTAAATCACTCTTTAAATAATTATTTCTATAATATATTGAAAGGAAATATTAGCTTTAGGAATTAAATATTAGAAGTAATAAATTTTACAAAACATACTTCTTAAAACAACTTTAAACTTTCAATTTATATTTAAAAATTTACTCTGAAAGCGTACTTTGTTACTCAGAGAGAGACTTCCAATCTCAATCACTTAAATCAATTTTCCAAATTGATTCCCAATTTATTCCATTTGAAATAAATTCCTTCACTTAACAGTTCATTTCAAAATTCATTAATTATGGACTTTATTATTATTTTCAGTTTGATTTTTAACTCCTTAAGCTGAAATATACAAATCTCAGGTTATTCCCAAATTTTTTCTTTATTCTTCTAAAATAATTTAAATCCTCAATTTAAAATAAATGTTGTTCTTCTAACAATAACATTGAAATTTAAGTTTTATGAACTCTCTGTTTATTTAAAATTTTCCTTCACATACTCAAGATTTATTTATTAAAATTTTAAAGTTACTTTATTTCCCTTCCAGTTCATTTATAACTTTATTCACCTTTTCTACAATTATTTTACTTACAATTTTACTTCTTTTATTTTCATTCCCAAAATCAAATTATATATCTGGGTAATTCATTATTTCCCGATTATAACAATCGAGCCATAGCATTCAATATTCCCACATAATTCATTACAGAATATCAAATATTCAAAATAGAGAATATTAAATAATTAAATAAAGTTGAGGGGTCCAGTTGGATCCCTCCAACCTGTTTTCCCCTGCATCCACAGTTGTTAGCACAATAAAAATGCAAATTCCAAATATATACCACACCACAGCACATAAATCAATTCAACCATTTCAATCAATTCTTTAAAATTAAATCATTTAAATCTATATTTAACTGAGTGAGATTAACTCACCTTTAACATTTGCAATCCGATCCAATTCGTCTTGCTTTCTTCAAATTTTTACCTTGTATAACCATTATTCAAGTTATTAATATTTTGCATTACTCGAACAAAAAAATTTCCGCTTTACAATTTCATTTAATTTTAACCAATGATTGAATTTTTTTTTTATTGTATCATTAAGTTTCGAACTAATTTCCCTTTAAATAATCCTTTAGTAACTAAATAGATTTTAAATAAATTAACTAAACAAATATATTACTTTACTGTTAACTGGAGTAATGAATCAATACATTTAAAACCGAGTTTATAAAGTTACATAACATTAAATTTAGGTGTTTGAAATGGTTAACTACTCAATCAGAAACAGTTTTACTCCTAACAACTTATAAACTAATTATAAGTTTATATGTATATATATTCCCTGTCAAAACCGTGTAAATACATTTGATTAAATTTAAATTAATTATCAATACCTTACTGAGATGAGACCGAGCACTTGCTTTCGAACGAACCCAAAGACAACCGAACAGCCTCTGACATCGACAGTGCCACCAACCTCTACCACCTGCCGCTATCACAAGTCATCAACTGTTAACCAACTCAACGCCACACACTACCTCGGCCTCCTATTCGCGGCCCCTCCTGCGCGCGCTACCCATCGACACACCATCGAGCGTCGCGACTTCATTCAGTTGTCAAGTCGCCTTCTTCTTGCGAACTCTCCTACCCTAGTTCACGTGCGTCCCCACAGCTACTCCATCGTGAACCACCCTCACCTCAACGCTGATGTCCGGCCCGTGCGTCTCGATCGATTTGAAATCTGAAAGGGGATACTCGATTCAATTTCGCCCCTATTTTTAATCGGTGGGACGATGCCCTAAGTAAGACGAAGCCGCCCTAAAATTTTGATTTGTTCGTATACGAACGAAAGTGATTTTTGTGAATTTGAAGTGGGAGAAAGAAGGTGGCCATTAAGCTAGGAGAAAAGAAACAAAGGAATGGTCCGATGATTTCGATTGAAAGCCTGGGATAAGAAGGAAATTTCGTGATTTAAAAAGAAAGGAAGTGGCGTGCTCTTGAAGCCAAGACTTGATTTTTGTCAAGTTATAATATTATTTAATTTTTATCTCGGCTGTGATGTTGCTTATGTGATATCATACTTATAAAATTTAAATTAAATTATCGTTGTAAAATTCAACGCGTTTATAAATCGTATGCTCACATAACAATTCCAATCTATACGAAATTTGAAATCCGATAATAATTCAATATTACGGACCCAATGAAACTGGTTTCGTCAAATTCTGAGACTGTGCCTCGGAAGGCTATTTTTAAATTCAATTTAAACGATATAAATTTTAAAACTGAACAACCCACTGTTTATTTCAAATTTTACAACTTCTATTATTCTCTATACTATCAATACAAATTTTACAAGCCTTCAGATTATTTATAACAGGCTTAAAATTCCAGATTCAATATTTGATAATTCAAGTTAAAATTAACTTTTAAATATTTAAATTCAATCAAATATTCAAATTTTGAACGCTCAAAAATTCCGGGTCGTCACATTCCTCCCCCCTTAAAAGAATTTCGTCCCCGAAATTACTAACTAGGAAGAATGGCCCAAAACCCGTTACTCTTCCCAAAACCAAACAATTTCTAACAATTTAACATCTTTACCAATTATCTTTTTATAAAAGATCCATTATCTTTCTTACTAACTTCCAAACCTTTCTCTAGTTCCAAACCATACCATTTGTTTAACCATTCAAGTTTCAATTTAAAACCAAATTTTGACTTATCAAAATTTTCCCAAAATTTTTCTAACTCCCAAAATTTCCGAAAATTTTTGCCAGCGTCTCCTTTGCGCGGCTAGCTCGGTACAACTACAAAATGGCTCTACGGCCTCCCAAATCCAAAAAGAAAACAAAACGCCAAGTGGCTCAATCCAAATCCAAATCCAAATCCCATTCAAATTCCATACTAAATTTAAATGCGTACCTTTTTGTCGGGCAATTCAAATTTATCTCTTGAAATCAAATCCAATTTCCTTTTCCCTTTTTTAATACCTGCATATCCTGCTTAGCACTAATATCCAATCACAATATTCCAAAATATTTTATCGACTTTCTTACAAAATGTCAATATCTATTCATTTCAATATTATCTTAGATTTTATTTGTAATATCAATTTCCAATCTAGAATTTACCATCCAATTTTATTAACTTACATTGCAATTTCATTCACAAATCAATTAATTAATTTTCAAGGCCACTTTTAATTATATTTCCTTCATCGACAATGTAAGTCAAATTTAATTATAACTTGAGTTTTATTTTCAAACCTCATCATAAACTTACAATTCAATTCCATTAACTAATTTATTATCCAATTAGTTCTCCCCTTATTCATAATCCAACACTTGAATTTTTTTTCTTTCAAATATCATTATTTCTTAAGTTCAATATACTTTATAATTCAAGTTTGGATTTTTCTTCTCATTTTTCAATTCATCACAATATTGATTTTGGGGCTTTGCATTCCATTTTAAATTTTATAAGTCACAACTTATATGTCATACAATCACACTCATTCTAGGCTTGAATATATTCATCCATTATTTTTAACTCAAGCCTGCTATTTATTTATAGTCCAAGCATATTTTATTTCTATGGATTTTTAATTCTCTTATAAGTTGTTCTTATTCATTTATTCTAATTCCAATTCTTACCCAACTTATTTCCATTTAATCAGGTAAGAATCTAATTCCATTCTATATCTTAATTGAATTCCTATTCCAATTCAATTTAATTTTAACTCGGATTTATTTAATCCAATTCGATTTCAACTTAATTCGAATACACTGGATATTATTTTCAACTTATTCAATCAATCTCAATCCAATCAAATCTTTATTTCCAAATCCAAGTTAATTCCATTTTTAACTTTTCTTTTAAATTTAAATTCCAACATTCAAAGCTTATTTATCCTTCCTGATTTAAAAGAATATCCTAACTTATAAGCTTATATCCCATCTTATCAGGATTTTTAAAATACCGGCTTTTGGTTTCAAAACATTTTGAAATCTCCAACATCTCAAATCACACTTCTCAAAATTTAAACCAATCCTGGTTTTATTCCCAGCAAATTTCCTTAGAAATTTTCAAAAACAACTAGTTTTCTGAACAAGTCAATTTGGTAGCAATCCGTCACTTAATAATTCGAAAATGAATACTGATGATGCGGCCGTCATCATCAGAATTATTTTCCAATAATCCAGGTGATTTCAATGCTATATCACTTTCAAAATCCATTTCAAACAAATTTCCTTTTAGAAATACCTCCAAAACAATGCTATCATTTATCTTCAAAACACTTCCAAATTTTCGGGATTTAAATTCCCAAATCCTGCTTAAACCAATTTTTTTTTCTATAATTCATTTGCATAGCTTATGTTCATACAAATTCTCATTTGATTATATTTCAATTTATAATTTTACATTTATAATTCATATTTACAAATTTCATTTTATCATGAATTTATTCCTTCAAACTTTGATTATATTTCCATTTTCTAGTTAAATTTTCACTTAACAATGATAATACTTTAATATTATCATTTCTAACATCCAAGCAACCATATATTAGCTAAATAGCTTACAAAAACTTTCTTTATATCGAAAATATGTTTTTGGGCAAAATTATTTCATTTACCCACATTTAAAACAATACCGTGTCGATTGCTCTATTCAAATGTTTAGAAACCCTTTCGATACAGTTGCGCAGACTGTGTCGACGAAGGTTCATATGCCACTCAATAAATCAATCAACGCAATATTA
Organism: Allium cepa; assembly: GCA_030765085.1. Taxonomy (NCBI): domain Eukaryota; kingdom Viridiplantae; phylum Streptophyta; class Magnoliopsida; order Asparagales; family Amaryllidaceae; genus Allium; species Allium cepa. Next base: position 270,923,570 of record CM060937.1, read on the forward strand.
AAACAATTTATATTCACTAACAAATACGCGCTCATATCTATTAATACGCTCAAACTCATTATAGAGTACCACAGACTCTATTTTAAATGAGTAATTCCCACCAGAGCTAAGGTTATCACCAACCTAAGCTCTGATACCAACTGTAACAACCCGCAAATCTATACCCCTTGAGTTAACACTATACTACAACAATCAACTCAAGTTGCACAGAAATACGAACCATTTGGGTTTAAGAAGAAGAGGTAGAAGAAGAGAAAACAAAACCAACATCAGAATCTAACCATCGCAGCGGAGTAAAATATAATAGATAGTAAATAATTTTTACTCAAAATCAAATATATCTGTTTACACACGTTACATCATCAGAGTACATCAGTCACAGCTCACATCAATATCATACAAATGAATACATAGCAACTCAATACAGCGGAATATATATAGATAAACAAGTACGAGAGTACGTGTCGTCATCCAGCTCGTCTCCTGAGCTCCATAGCATCATATCCTGTATTCTATAATACTCGGTCTGACCTGAGCATTACAGTTAAATAACACCCGAGTCAGTCTGAAATACCAGCGTGAGAAAATCACACCCAATTGATTATTAAAGTTTCAAAAATCCTTTGAAAACAAAAGCATCTCGTAAGACCACGCCACAAATAAACATGTCGGGTTTTTACCTTACGATAGCTAAAACAATTTTTATAGAAATCCTCTGATATTATAATAGGGTCTATATACAAATACTTATAAAATAGCCGAAATTGTTACATTCATTAAATTCCAGCTACTAGCCACAAAAGTGGGTAATACAAACAAAACTCGTACAAGGCTCGTAGGGAGAATGGATTTCCAACTAATGACTAGGCACTGGGGTACCACCTGTCACAGTACGGGGCTTAGATCACCGTACCGAGGATTACTCCCTTCATCCCCTGCAACACAAGGCCGGAACCATTCCTTATTGAACAGTCCCGAACAAGATAAACCCCGTGGTTGGCGTGACCAACCACCCACTAAGCCGAAATATATAAAAAGGGACATCTAGACAGGGGAAATTTCTTGTCCTGCTTGGGCATGACCCACCTAACCTTGCTGCATATCCCCTGATTTTCAGTCATTCCCGATTGATGAGGCTTGAGGCTAAGCGTTACCTTTTAAGAACGTTTCACTTAGAATGCCCATCGTCCACCTGACGATGTTTCGCAAGCATTCATCGATACAAGTCCGTCCCGGGTTCGAACGGAACCGAAGGCACTATTCCTACTACATCCATTTTGGAAATATCCTCAGGATTACTAGCGACTAGCCCTTGCACTTCACTGCTCCATCTTCGAATCCAAAATCGTTTTCGCGAAACGTACAAACCGGATCGAAGTGGTTTTCGAGAAATAAATCTCGATCCCGGTCTCTTCGAAGCGATCAACGCATTGTCCAATATTGATAGTCGGTTATTTAACTATCAATTATATTCACAAAACAACCATCAACCAATAAATAATTTCCCAAATTATTTATTTATCTCAAAATATCCTTAAAAATATATTTCTATTTTCAATCCTTTGAAAACAGTTTCAAACCCATCTTCCTTTCAGAATAAACTTTCCCAAATATTTTATATCTCCTCTGAAATCACCAAGCACAAAACTAGATTTTTAAAATAATTTAAAACACCTCACTTTGAAATATATATATATATATACTTTAAAACATTTAAGTTAAAAACTACTTTGATAATTTGTTAAAAATATATACTATACTAATATTTGAAAATAAGGTTATTTAATAAAATATAAAACCAGATTTACACTTTAAAACAATATTAAATCACTCTTTAAATAATTATTTCTATAATATATTGAAAGGAAATATTTGCTTTAGGAGTTAAATATTAGAAATAATAAATTTTACAAAACATACTTCTTAAAACAACTTTAAACTTTCAATTTATATTTAAAAATTTACTCTGAAAGCGTACTTGGTTATTCAGAGAGAGACTTCCAATCTCAATCACTTAAATCAATTTTCCAAATTGATTCCCAATTTATTCCATTTGAAATAAATTTCTTCACTTAACAGTTCATTTCAAAATTCATTAATTATGGATTTTATTATTATTTTCAGTTTGATTTTTAACTCCTTAAGCTGAAATATAAAAATCTCAGGTTATTCCCAAATTTCTTCTTTATTCTTCTAAAATAATTTAAATCCTCAATTTAAAATAAATGTTGTTCTTCTAACAATAACATTGAAATTTAAGTTTTATGAACTCTCTGTTTATTTAAAATTTTCCTTCACATACTCAAGATTTATTTATTAAAATTTTAAAGTTACTTTATTTCCCTTCCAGTTCATTTATAACTTTATTCACCTTTTCTATAATTATTTTACTTACAATTTTACTTCTTTTATTTTCATTCCCAAAATCAAATTATATATCTGGGTAATTCATTATTTCCCGATTATAACAATCGAGCCATAGCATTCAATATTCCCACATAATTCATTATAGAATATCAAATATTCAAAACAGAGAAAATTAAATAATTAAATAAAGTTTAGGGGTCCAGTTGGATCCCTACAACCTATTTTCCCCTGCATCCACAGTTGTTAGCACAATAAAAATGCAAATTCCAAATATATACCACACTACAGCACATAAATCAATTTAACCATTTCAAACAATTCTTTAAAATTAAATCATTTAAATCTATATTTAACCGAGTGAGATTAACTCACCTTTAACATTTGCAATCCGATCCAATTCGTCTTGCTTTCTTCAAATTTTTACCTTGTATAACCATTATTCAAGTTATTAATATTTTGCATTACTCGAACTATAAAATTTCCGCTTTACAATTTCATTTAATTTTAACCAATGATTGAATTTTTTTTATTGTATCATTAAGTTTCGAACTAATTTCCCTTTAAATAATCCTTTAGTAACTAAATAGATTTTAAATAAGTTAACTAAACTAATATATTGCTTTACTGTTAACTGGAGTAATGAATCAATACATTTAAAACCAAGTTTATAAAGTTACATACCATTAAATTTTGGTGTTTGAAATGGTTAACTACTCAATCAGAAACAATTTTACTCCTAACAACTTATAAACTAATTATAAGTTTATATGTATATATATTCCCTGTCAAAACCGTGTAAATACATTTGATTAAATTTAAATTAATTATCAATACCTTACTGAGATGAGACCGAGCACTTGCTGTCGAACGAACCCAAAGACAACCGCACAGCCTCCGACATCGACAGTGCCACCAACCTCTACAACCTTCCGCTATCACAAGTCATCAACTGTTAACCAACTCAACGCCACACACTAAATCGACCTCCTATTCACGGCCCCTCCTGCGCGCGCTACCCATCGACACACTATCGAGCGTCGTGACTTCATTCAGTTGTCAAGTCGCCTTCTTCTTGCGAACTCTCCTACCCTAGTTCACGTGCGTCCCCACAGCTACTCCATCGTGAACCACCCTCACCTCAACGCTGATGTCCGACCCGTGCGTCTCGATCGATTTGAAATCTGAAAGGGGATACTCGATTCGATTTCGCCCCTATTTTTAATCGGTGGGACGATGCCCTAAGTAAGACGAAGCCGCCCTAAAATTTTGATTTGTTCGTATACGAACGAAAGTGATTTTCGTGAATTTGAAGTGGGAGAAAGAAGGTGGCCATTAAGCTAGGAGAAAAGAAACAAAGGACTGGTCCGATGATTTCGATTGAAAGCCTGGGATAAGAAGGAAATTTCGTGATTTAAAAAGAAAGGAAGTGGCGTGCTCTTGAAGCCAAGACTTGATTTTTGTCAAGTTATAATATTATTTAATTTTTATCTCAGCTGTGATGTTGCTTATGTGATATTATACTTATAAAATTTAAATTAAATTATCATTGTAAATTTCAACGCGTTTATAAATCGTATGCTCACATAACAATTCCAATCTATACGAAATTTGAAATCCGATAATAATTCAATATTACGGACCCAATGAAACTGGTTTCGTCAAATTCCGAGACTGTGCCTCAGAAGGCTATTTTTAAATTCAATTTAAACGATATAAATTTTAAAACTTAACAACCCACTGTTTATTTCAAATTTTACAACTTCTATTATTCTCTATACTATCAATACAAATTTTACAAGCCTTCAGATTATTTATAACAGGCTTAAAATTCCAGATTCAATATTTGATATTCGTAATTCAAGTTAAAATTAACTTTTAAATATTTAAACTCAATCAAATATTCAAATTTTGAACGCTCAAAAATTCCGGGTCGTCACACTTAAGATTTTTAAAAGCTTTTAACAATCTAATAGGAATTGTATATGATACAAGATGTAAAACAAAAGTGAACAAGTTTTATTTATAAATCAGATTTTTTTTTTCAAAAATCATAATTTAAACATGTTTTATATATAGGATTTATGGAAGCTTTAATAAGTAAATTTTGAAATAAATTAGTATTAATTTTATTAAATAACTTCAGGAATTTTTTTTAAGATTTAAAGGTAATTTAAAATGTGTTTAACTATAAATTGATTTCTAAAATGTTATATTTTATTTCAAAATAAAGTGTAATGATCAGAATTTGAAAATCAGTTTAATAAAGATTTACCTTATGTGAATTTAGAATTTTGATTTAATTAAAGATAAATGAGTTGTGAAGATAATTGAGATAACTAAATTATTTTTATTTGTCAAGTGTTATTGGTTAAGAAATGATTTAAATTAAGATAATGAATTTCTTAATTAAGAATCTTTATAATATAAGAAATTAAGAATCATTTAATTAATTTTAAATGATTAAGATAAATAATTAATTAAATAATTAATTTGTGATTAATTAAGATAATTACTTATGGGTTAATCTAATATAATTTCTTGGGAAAGTAATTAAATTAAGTGGTAAATTACTAGAGGTAATTAAATAAAGATAATTACTTTATGAAAAGTAATTAAGTAATGTGATTAAGAGTTAATCACTTTAGTTATTAATTAAAGAATTAATTAATAATTAGTTAAAGATTTAAATTATTTGATTAATGATTTATGAATAAAAGGATTAAGAATAATTAATTAAGTGATTAATTACTTGTTAAAGTAATTAATTAAGAAAGAAATTTAATTAATGAAGTAATCATTAATTAATGGAAATAATTAATTAATCATTAATTAATAATTTAAGAATAATTAATTTATAATTTAGTTTTAATTACTAAATGTAATTAAGTAGTTAATCAAAGGTGATTAAATAAAAAATAATTAATTAAATATGATTAATTAAAAATAATTAATCAAGTGTGATTAATTAAAAATAATTAATCAAGTGTGATTAATTAAAAGTGATTAATCAGGTGTAATTAATTAAAGATAATTAAGAAATAATTATCAGGATAATTAAAGGATAGTAATCAAGTATGATTAATTTTAGAAGGTAATTAAGAGGTAAGTACTTAGTATAATTTGGAAGTAATTAATCAGGATGATTAATTAATATGATAATTAAGTAATAATTACTTTAAGTAATTAAGTGAAAATTAATTAGGGAAGATTAATTAAAATGGATAATTAAGTGATGTTAATTAATTAATTTGTAATTAATTAATGAATAAGAATGGATTGAAGATAATCCAAGTGATTAACTAAGGATTAATTTAAGGATTAATTAAATTAATCAAGTTTGAATCAAACTTGTTTATGAATGATTAATGATTGGATGATATATATCATTGAACGAGTTAATGATTGGATGTTATTGGATGACATTGATTGATGGGTGATGATGTGAATATGTTATATCTCAATGTGATATATATGCTGCTATGTGATATGTATAGATGCATGTGATAATAGATGCTTATCTATCTGTGTTGTGAATACATCTATTTATGTTAAGTGATATTTTCTGAAATATCTATTGATTAAATCCCTTAAGTATAACTTGGACATTAAAATGGCGTTTGGTTTCGATGAGACCGGGATCGGGTTTCCATATTTGGATATCCGAAAACCACATCGATTCCATTTAAACGTTTGGTCGTTAATCCAAGTGGAGCAAGTGAAGACTCGAGGTGTAAGGGCTATACGTCAGTATAATTCTGTGGGAGATTCCGTAATGAGTTTGACGGAATAGTGCTTATAGATTCGAGATGGTGAATCAGAGTGCAAGGGCTATGGTCGTTGACTTTGAGGGTGATTCCAAAATGAGTGCAACGAGATAGTGCCTTCGGTTTCGTTCGAACCTGGAACGAACTTGTATGGATTGAATGCTTTCAGCACATCATCAGGCGGGCGATGAGCATTCTAAGATAATTGGTCCTATAAAGGTAATCGCAGCCTCAAGCCTCATCAACCGGGAATGGCTAAAACAGGGGAGGTGCAGCAAGGCTTCGTGGGTCGCTCCCACTGGAGAGCAAGATACATCCCTGTCTAGAAGTCCCCTTATATTTCGGCTGTGTGGGCAGTTGGTCTGCAGCCAACTGCGGGGTGGTCTTGTTCGGGACTGTTCAGTAAGGAATGGTCCCGGCTTTGTGTTGTAGGGGAGTGGGAGTACTCCTCGGTACGGTGATCTAGGCCACGTACTGTGACGGGCGGTACCCCAGTAGCCCTGCCATTGTTGGAAACCCATTTTCCCTACGAAACCCTACGGTTTTGTTTGTATTACCCACTTTTGTGGGTAGTAGCTGGAATTTAATGAATGTAACAATTTTGGCTATTTCATATTTATGAAAACCCTAGACACTATTATAATATCATTGGATTTCCTATCAAATGTTTTGGTTAGTGTAAGGTAAAAACTTTTCCATGTTTATGTGTGAGAAGTCTTACGTGATACCTTTCTTTTCAAAGTATTTTCTAAAGTTAAGCAATCTTAAACCGTTTAGTCACACCAGACCCCTGTCTGACCCGAGTGTTTATTTTCTGTTTTATTAAACTCTTGGGTACTCATATTATGTATGAGTAGTCAAGTGATTCAGGTTATCTGTTGACCAATTCTGGAGGAGCTTTGGAGCAGGAGGCTTCAGCATGTAGATATAGTTAGAGTTTCCGCTGTGTGGTATTCTGTGTTGATGTCTTGTATTATATTAGACAGAAATGTTATAACTGTCTAAATTTGAGATGTATAGTCGTGTACTCTGATGTATATGGTACTATGTATATGTTCTATATTATATTTAAATCGTTCCGCTGTGAGATTCTGATGTGTTGTTTTCTTTTTCTTCTCTTTCTTTCTTATTCTATCCCTTTCTTTCTTAATTAGTGATGCGATTTTCCGAGAGTGGAAAGTCGGGTCGCTACATCACAAATACCCAGAGAGAAAAAATGAATATATATTTTAAGCATCCAAATATTAGCATGCAACAGATTTTTAAAACTTAAGAAATTTAAGAGTGTTACTCACCTGCTTTTGAAATCTTCTGCTTATCTTCAGTTGTAAATATTACTAAGTTTGTAAAATTGAATATGTTTACCATTTTTCTTTGTTTCGGGTTTTTAATGAACGAACTAAAAAAATATGAAGTATATAAAGAAGTTCAGGGGAAGGTGATAACTGGGTTATACATATGCAGGTACACTGTACATTCTTGTTTTATCAGGCAAGGTCTTTTAATTAGGAGGCTGAGTTGATTTTTAAGCAATTTGAACTGACTTAAGTTGTGCTAGTATTTAATGTTTAAGTACTTATGTTCCCTACTTAGCTAATTTTATCATTTCTTATGCCAGCATCCTATTTCTACTGCTTTGCTTTAGCTTGCTCTACAAACTTCCTTATATGTTTAACATGTACAAAGATATTTTTGTTTATCTTTGCATCTTATTTACAGTCTTCATAGCTTACCTGATTTGCTTTTGTACTTTTATTATTTTGTTTTCATACATGTCTGAGTCTTAATCTATTCTTGCCTGCATACTTTATTTACAAGCTACTAGCATTTTTATTTTATTTTGTTTAATTGCCAACATAATTATTGTACAGACATGATTACATGTTTTTTTTACACTTATTATTTTAAACTTATATTATCAATACCAAATTTACTTCTTATTATTTCAAACTTATGTAAATCTTTGTTATAATACTTACTTTATTTTAAACTTACAAATCTTAGTTTTCCAAAACATAGGTTTAAAATAACAATTCCTATTTATTTAAAATCCATTGTAAAGGTATTACATTATTATTATTGTTTAAATAAAACTCATTATTAAATTTAAAATAAATTTTCAAAAGAAACTATCTCTTTAAAATATAAATACTTATTTATCAAGCTGTATTTAAAAAAAAACAAAACATAACTTTTTATTTAATTTAAACTCTAGGCTAAACCATTTTAAACAAATTAAACTTTATCTTGAGTATTTTTAAGATCATATTATTATTTATTCAATATTAGATTTCCAAATTATCAAAAATAGTAGAATTAGAAAACATAGCTTTATCTATTAAATTTAAAAACAAAACTTATCTATTTATAATATATACCAATATATACATATATACATTATAAATAGAAACAATTTAAATTAGCTTTTAAAAAGAAAAATTATCAGATAAATATTTATTTAAAAGAAGATGATTAAATCAATTCAAATTATTATCAAATCAATTTAATTTTTAATGTAGATTATTAAATTGGTATTGCCCCGAATTTCCAGGATGTCACATTCCTCCCCCCTTAAAAGAATTTCGTCCCCGAAATTTAAAACAAAGGTAATTTAATAATCTAGTTAAGATTTAAATTTTAAACACAAGCATATATCAATCATAAGCTAACAATCATAGCAACCAATTCATCCAAACGAACAAATCTAACTATCCAGAAAAAATTCCGAATAGAATTTTCTCGAGTTTTCCCAAGTATAAATATCGGGACACTCGCTCCATAAAATCCAAACAAACAATACTACTAAGCTATAGAGCTCACTCACCTAGATCTACAAAACAAGACAGGATATCAGACTACAAACAAGTCTGAATCAACAACCAAGACTCCCTGAACTATTGGTTCTATAACTAGAGATAGATCTTACACGTACTCCCTCAGAGATACGTGAAACACAACGGATTCCAGTTATCCAAACTGACAATTCAATCCTGAAGACCAAACACTTATCCAAAATCAAATCTCCGATTTGGGAATCCTAATTCCTTCGTCTCCTATCCACAAAACTCTTCGAACGATCCTGGAACGTCTACATCTTTCCCGATCAGCTCAACTCTTACTGATGTTCCTAGAAATAAACTGGACCAAAAACAATCTAACAAAATGATCTTTCCAAGATCGACCAAAAACTCAGAACACAAACCCTATTCCAAATCAGAAAACAGAACTCACTTCTCTTATTCGGAAAAGATAAAACAGGTGCACTCCAATCTGGCCTCAGATCCTGAAAAATTTCCTGTAGAACTCTCCAATCCAAACATTGCAACATCCAATTGCGTCCAAACTAAACAACTGCCACCATGCTTCCGCTGCGCAACTCTGATCGAACATATGTAAATGCTGATGATGAACTCAATCACAGACTGGACAACACATTCCAAAAATAATGTTCACATATCTAAAAATAAAACTCAGCAGTTTCTCCAAAATCCGAGCTACTTTCCTAAACTCAAAAAACATCCTAACACTAATCTGATCCATCAGTACCACTCCTGAAATCCAGACGATACCAAACTCAATCTCCAAATGCTGACAAAACTCTAACTTCCAGAAGACATCCAGAAAAATATCTCCGAAGCACAAGAGAACATTCTAATTATCGCAAGTCACTTTTTCGATCAATCCAGCCTAATTCCAAAGATACTGCTTTCTCTTTACCAAATAGAATAGCTTACACCTATGTGGCCAATCCATCAAAGAAATGGAACTGCTCTGCTGCTTCTGAAGTTACCTCAAGAAAACTGCTAAGCCAGAAGACTTCCTAACCCAAAGTTCATCGAGAAACTTCGACCTCAAAGCAAACAGAAACACCCAGCGAAACACAGCCACAACCGAAACAGACAATCTTCCTTACTTATTTCAAAGAAACATCTTCGGAGACATCCATGGCCACTGTGTCTCATCACACAGTTACTACGTCTTGATGTATCAAGATATCATGACTTACTTAAGTCCATCCGATAGATCCAAACTCTAGCTCAACCAAACTTACACTTTAAAAATGAACTCCGAACCTTAACAGATTTCCTTCAGAGATCGATGAAATCCTTACACCACCCAAAACTCATTCGAGACGGTATTAGGTCTACAGTCTCGATAATTACACTTCTAACCTCAATCATTCAGATTCCAACCATTGGTAGTCGTGTTACACACACCACCACCCAATCTACCTTTATAGCTTATATTGGAAAACCTGAACAGGTAACCCAACAATAGGTAGAAATAAGTAAATATATATTATATATCAAAATTACAAATACGCTCTCTCAGGAAAGAAATCACTCAAGAGCCTAGGTATTCACTCAACCTAGCGCTTTGATACCAACTGTGACGACCCGCCCTTCTACTACCAGAAAGACGTATCGTCTTGAAGAAAGAAAGGGATGAGAAAATAGAAAAGAAAGAGAAGAAAGAACAACAACATCAGAATCTCATAGCGGAATGAATAAATTATAATAATCACATAAGTATTTACATAATATACAACATCAATCAGAGTTATACAGATAATACATCTCATACTAGACAGTCATAAACACCTGTCTAGTTATACAACTCAATACACAAAACAACACAGAGATATCCACACAACGGAACTATATATATATATATATATATATATATATATATAACGTTGAAGCCTCCTGCTCCATTGCTCCTCCAGAATTTGTCAAAGCTAACCTAAATTCCTTGGCTATCCGTAGAAATTTGGGTACCCGAGAGTTTATGAAAAACAAAAATAAACTCCGGGTCAGACATGGGTCTGGTATGAGTTACAGGTTAAAGTTGCTTAACTTTGAAAATCTTTTGAAAACAAAAGGTATCACGTAAGACTCCCCACACATAAACATGGAAAAGTTTTTACCTTACGCTAACCAAAACATTTGATAGGAATTTCAGTGATATTATAATAGGTCTAGGGTTTTCAAGTAAATAGAAAATAGCCGAAATTGTTACATGATTAAATTCCAGCTACTAGCCACAAAAGTGGGTAATACAATCTAAACCGTTGACACTTATTGGATTGTGGATTCCATACAATGGCAGGGCTATTGGGGTACCGCCCGTCACAGTACGTGGCCTAGATCAACGTACCGACGATCACTCCCGACCCCCTGCAACACAAGGCCGGAACCATTCCTTACTGAACAGTCCCGAACAAGATAAACCCCGACAGTTGTTGCAATCAACCGCCCACACAGCCGAAAATAAAGGGACATCTAGACAGGGGAATATCCTTGTCCTGCTTGGGTATGACCCACCTAACCTTGCTGCATCTCCCCTGTTTTAGCCATTCTCGGTTGGTGAGGCTTGAGGTTACGATTACCTTTATAGAACATATTTTTTAGAATGCTCATCGCCCACCTGATGATGTGTTGAAAGCATTCAATCCATACAAGTTCATCCCGGGTTCGAACAAAACCGAAGGCATTATCTCGTTACACTCATTTTGGAATCACCCTCATAGTTAACGACGATAACCCTTGCATTCTGAATCTTCATCTTCACTTCAGATTCACGACCTATCGTTAATTTGCAATCGATGTAGTTCTCGGATGTTCCAAATGTGGAAACCCGATCCCGGTCTCATCGAAATTCAAAACGTATCTTTTAGGGCCAAGTTGTTTTAAAGTTAAAACAATTCAATTCAATATTATCTATATACATACAGATAGATAATTCAAAATATCACAATAGAAAATCACATCATCATCATAAACAGATAATAAATACTATCATAATTAAACCAAGCATCCATATCACATAGATATTACTCATCTCATATCTGAGTTCACAATCATCAAATGAAATATCAATATCATTCATCCATAAGCAATGATTTATTAATCACAATCTATAATTAATTTAAAATGAATTAAATTAATTACTTCTATCTCTAATTAATTTAAAGTAAATTAAATTAATTACTTCATCTATAAATCCTGCTTATACAATCATTAATTAATTATAAATCAAATTAATTAATCATTCTCTATATATTCATCTTGATTAAACACTCTTGACTAATCAATCTCTAATTACAATAAGTAATTATTCTTTAATTAATTTCACAAATTAATTATCCTAAATTATTCATAGTAATTAACATTTAATTACTTCATTTATGAATTAACTATAATTAATTACATTTATCCTTAATCAATTACATAATTTAGTCACTTCATTATTAATTATTTCTTAATTAATCAAATCTTAATTTCATCATTAATTACATAATTAATGATTTCTACTTATATTTTAATTACTTTATTTAAATTAATTACATTAAGTAATTAATCTTCAATTTAACACAATTTATTAATCGCCCTGATTAATATCAATCCAGTAATTAACCCTTAATTACTTATTAAATAAATAAATTACTCCATAATTAATTATCCGTAATTAATCCCCTGATTAATTGCATAAAGTAATTACCCAAATTACTTCCTTAACAAATCATCTTCCACTAATTACATTCAGTAATTATCATTAATTACTTCCCTAAGTAATTCCATTTCACTAATTACATTAAGTAATCATACTTATCAATTTATCAAATGATTATCTTAAATTAATTAAAATAAATCAATTAACTTAAATTAATCACTTATCTCAATTAATTACAATAAGTAATTAATCCCTTAATTACTTTCACCAAGTAATTTACATTTAACACTTTACAATAGATTAATTAATCTAATTAATTATCAAAATAAATCACATTAATTAATTATTTAATAATCATTAGTTAATTATCTTCATTAACTAATAACACTTCTTTAATTACTTCCTTAATCAATTTCTAATTCTAAATCATTAATTTCAAAATAAATAAATAAGTCATTCTTTAATTAACTTACTAATTAAATCACTTCAATATCGTAATTATCTATAAGATAATCCATTTCTTTATAAATGATTTCATTATCATTAAAGTGTAAAACATTTCATATTTGAATCTAAATTTTAAATTACATTTTGAATTTAAGATTCAAAATGGTTATTCTTTTAAACATTTATCCAATTTAAAGTTCAATTATTTATTTGAAACCAATTCCTGTTAACAACTATTTGATTTAAACTTGTTTTTACAATATTCAGATTTAAAACTGATTAAGTTTTCAGATTTGAATACAAGAAGAACTTGAATCCAATAATTTAACTTTGATTTAAAAACTTTAGTTTTAACTTGCTTTTAAAAAAACTTGATTTTTAAGTCTTGATTTAAAACCCAAATTCCTTTTTTTTAACCTTAGATTCAAAAGTCCATTTGAATCTATACTTTGAACTTTTAATTTAAACTTCTGTTTTCAAATTTTAAATTAAATTTTAAAATCTGAAAACTGTCAAGTTTGTAACCCTGAAAATCCTCATTTAATTATTTTGAAACCTTTATCTCATTTCAGATTTGAATTCAAAAATAAGTTTGAATTCACACTTCAAACTGTTTTAAACTTTGTTCAAATCTTGTATACAAATTTAAAGTTTCACTTAAGTTTGTTTAAAAACAAATTTACTGCCAGGTTTTACAAATAACCTGGAACGACAACTGACTCGAGTCAACTAAAATGTGCTTCGAGTCTTTTGCCCTGCTGCTTCGAGTCACATACTCGAATAACCCGAGTTTTCCCCTAGTTCAACCCTCTGCACACAAAAAATCATCTGAACTTGAAATTGCACAGTGTACGTGCACCGTGGCTCTGGCCATCTCGGGCCATCCACCAATACTTCAACCTATCAGTGACCATCTCCAGATGACATCACGACCTTCCAAAGCCACCCCACTTGCTCGAATGAAGATCGAGTTCATAATACAAAACCTGGAAACATAAACAGGCTTCCCCCTTGAACCTGTCAACACCTCCTCCTCGCTGCTCCGACCGCCAGACCACCAGAAACTCTGGCATCAGCTTCGACTATCACACCTCTAGCCACCTCCAAGACCCCATAACACTCGGTCAACCAGAGAGGTCGCACTGATCCAAAACTTCAAAGCACCCAAAGCTAGGGTTAAAAACAGAAAACACCCACCATCATCACCACGGTGATCATCCACCTCTTCTACCATTTTTCCTAGATACTTCGTTCGCTACTCCATCTTCCAGCAGAGCCCCGCCCCTTCCAGTCTCAAAGATCACCAGAGATACCCAAATTTCCTTTCTTTGATGAACCTAGAACTGCACTCTAACCCCTTCACTAAAAATCTTGATTTTAGTTTTAGAAATCATATTTTGATTATAGTATTCAATTTATATTACTGAATTGTTAAATTTACATATTTGAATTTTACACAAATTCAAACTCCCTTGTTCCTCTTTGGTTTCCAGAGCAATTTCCATTTAATCTTAGCTTAAATAAAATTTAAGTCTAAATCTTAAAGTCAAACAAACAAGTTTTGTTTAAATTCTAGATACTAACAGTAAGTAGATCAAAAGATATTGGATTCTTTTGTTTAGAATCCAAGTTTGAACTAAGAACAGGCAGAAACAAATTCAACAGCAAACATCCTTCTACTCATTCATGTATATACACAGAAATTTCAAATGTACACACACCATTTATACTTCATCTCAGATAAACTAGTATGCAACCAATTATTCAAATACTTAAGCTTTTTAAAATAATGTTACTCACAGTAATGGAAAACAAAGCAAGTTTATAATGACACAGTTTGGATTTGCAAGCTTGAAACATACAGTAATTTCCATCTCACAAATACCCAGAGAAAAAAAATGAGTATATATTTTAAGCATCCAAATATTAGCATGCAACAGATTTTTAAAACTTAAGAAATTTAAGAGTGTTACTCACCTGCTTTTGAAATGAACAGAGCATTCCTTTCTATTTGAAAATCTTTGAACTCTAAAACTGGTAAGTGGTCTGCCTTCATTTCCTAAATCTTCTTGCTTATCTTCAGTTGTAAATATTACTAAGTTTGTATAATTGAAAATGTTTGCCACTTTTCTTTGTTTCAGGTTTTTAATGAACGAACTAAAAAAAATAAGATGTATATAAAGAAGTTCAGGGGAAGGTGATAACTGGGTTATGCATATGCAGGTACACTGTACATTCTTGTTTTATCAGGCAAGGTCTTTTAATTAGGAGGCTGAGTTGATTTTTAAGCAATTTGAACTGACTTAAGTTGTGCTAGTATTTAATGTTTAAGTACTTATGTTCCCTACTTAGCTAATTTTATCATTTCTTATGCCAGCATCCTATTTCTACTGCTTTGCTTTAGCTTGCTCTACAAACTTCCTTGTATGTTTAACATGCACAAAGATATTTTTGTTTAGCTTTGCATCTTATTTACAGTCTTCATAGCTTACCTGATTTGCTTTTGTACTTTTATTATTTTGTTTTCATACATGTCTGAGTCTTAATCTATTCTTGCCTGCATACTTTATTTACAAGCTACTAGCATTTTTATTTTATTTTGTTTAATTTCCAACATAATTATTGTACAGACATGATTAAATGTTTTTTCTTTATTACACTTATTATTTTAAACTTAAATTATCAATACTAATTTACTTCTTATTATTTCAAACTTATGTAAATCTTTGTTATAATACTTATTTTATTTTAAACTTACAAATCTTAGTTTTCCAAAACATAGGTTTAAAATAACAATTCCTATTTATTTAAAATCCATTGTAAAGATATTACATTATTATTATTGTTTAAATAAAACTCATTATTAAATTGAAAATAAATTTTCAAAAGAAACTATCTCTTTAAAATATAAATACTTATTTATCAAGCTATATTTAAAAAAAAAACAAAACAAAACTTTTTATTTAATTTAAACTCTAGGCTAAACCATTTTAAACAAATTAAACTTTATCTTGAGTAATTTTAAGATCATATTATTATTTAATCAATATTAGATTTCCAAATTATCAAAAATAGTAGAATTAGAAAACATAGCTTTATCTATTAAATTTAAAAACAAAACTTACCTATTTATAATATATACCAATATATACATTATAAATAGAAACAATTTAAATTAGCTTTTAAAAAGAAAAATTATCAGATAAATATTTATTTAAAAGAAGATGATTAAATCAATTCAAATTATTATCAAATCAATTTAATTTTTAATGTAGATTATTAAATTGGTATTGCCCCAAATTTCCAGGATGTCACAATGCCATCCGCTATCAAACGGGAATTCAGATCCTAACAAATAATCAAACCATAATAACAAACACATCATTATCAAAAATTAACAATCAATAGCTAGCATATCATTTATTAATTAATCCATGTATTAATTAACTTCAAAAATAATCTTTTTCACTTTACAAACGAAGAAGGCTGATTTATTATAGTTAGTAGATATTCAAAATAATATATTTAATTTAATTACAGCAATGGTGTTTTATTCTACTAAATAGATATCCCAAACGAAGTATAGTTAAATTTATACTTTATTATCAATTTATACTTTAATAAAACTATCAACCATTATCTAAGTATTCAAAAATAATCTATAGCAACACAAATATAGTATAATTTATTCACAGGTGAGTAAACTCACTGAAATTCCAGTTGACGCTTTCATGTTCTGGTTCAACCTAAAAATCGAATGGCATTCGATTTTAACTTGAAATTACACTAGCTCTAAATTTAAAGAATCCAATTCCAATGCGTAGATATGTCGATATGAGTCCAACGTAATATACCGCATCCAAAACTGATCTCATATAAAATAGTTATTGAATCTATAAGAATTTGATTTAATTAACTAAATAAATTCAATTAATTACTCAATTAAGTTTTAATTACCCAACCTAACTATCTTCCCAAACCCAAAATCAACCTGCATGTGAATTGATACCCCTATGCACAACCGAACCCGTGAACACACGACCTTCCATCAATGATTCCTCCTCCATCCTTCGATGAAATCGCAAATTTCTCCTTCCCAATTGAACTCCACTACACATTCTCTTCGCATTCATCCCCTCTTTGCTACAGTCGATCCATCGTACCAAAAATTGACCTATAACTCCACCACGTCGACCCTATAGCTTGTGCCAACTGAATCTCCACTAAGCTACCCCAAAATTTAGAAAATGGTGTCTCTTCACACAACAAATTAAAAGCAATAATGGTCACATCATATCATCCCCTAAATCGATCCAAATCTCGAACCTTAGTTTGTGGCTTCTCACTCGAACAAAGAAAATCTCGATCGCATCCGACCTTCCTCGTATGGATCGAAGTACTTGCTTATATGAAGCCAAAAAATCAAATTTCATTATTTTTAGTAGAGGGAATTATTTGTCTTTGAATTTTTTTTGAATGAAGGAATGAAATATTTCGTTTACTGGCAAAGAAATGGGTAAAGAGGAGAAAAGGGAAAAGTGGGAAAATTAATCCAAAAAATGGATCAAAATTTTGATTTGAATTTGAAAGCGCCAACCTAGTTCTGACATAGCAATATCACAGATCACAGATATAGAAAAAGAATAGTAAAAGAAAGAAGATAGAGAATTTTTCTATTGGTTTGGCTGTTAATGAAGCATGTGTCCACTTTATTTTTTTATTGTAGACTGATTGTTATTACAGGAAGTGTTTGATTACTTAACTTTGATTATCTTTAAGTAGATTGAATCCCCAGAGTTGGAATCCCTAGACAATCACAGTGAACGCCTTTGGAGATTTTTGTGAGGGAGGTAGAGCGTGAAGAATGCTTCCAACAGAGCTTCAGCAACCAGTCCCGAGGAGCCCCAGCTTGTGTTGTAGATAGGATGGTATTTATAGGGATCGGAGAGCCTCAGGGCCAGACTACTTCATCAACTACTCGTAGGTAGGTAGGTAGGGAACGACCTAGGTTGTTTTGCTCGTGATCCGAGCCATACCATGGGTTGCTAGTGACCCATAGACTTGGCTCGTACGTGAGCTAGTGGCTTGGCTCCTTTTTCCATTGCCTTCTAATTTAGCTCATTGAATATTCAGGGAGAAGCATGGGTCCCTAGCGATCCATAGAGCAAGGGTCGTTGGTGATCCAAGCACTTAGGATTTTTTGGAGTTTGGAGTTCGAGATGTTTCCGTGGTCTTGTGTCATCATTGCATGCCTAGTCTCATTGCACGTTGTTCCATTTTGATGACAATTTACTAGCTGTTTTGCGCTCAGCTGCTGATTGGACTAAAAGAAAATTGGCCTCTTCGTTTCGTCAATCTCAGTCGTTTCCTTAGTAATATAGCTTAGCTCTCGTTAACTACTTGCCATAGCTTTCACAGTTAAGTTGTAAACCATTCTGATAACACATGATTGTTCTGTTTTTTGTCGGATCCTGATGGGTTAAAAACCCAAATAGCATTTTCCCCACAGAGCGTGTCTTCATTGTAAACAAGGCATGCTCTGGATGTTACCGCTCGCAGTATCTATCCGTCGAATTCCGAGTGATCGCATTAGAATTTTGCGGATACATGATAGGTTATGCTATCGGTCATGTAGCTTTGATTCTGGCTACTCTTGCTTGTCGTAACGGATCAAATTTCTTCATGTAGTTTCTCGGCAAGCTTTGGTAATAGGTAAATATCAGGGGACAAGTTCGAGAAAAATATGCCTAACCTTATGGGTCACTAGCGATCCATGTGGTAAGGGTTGCTAGCAATCCATGATGGATCGCACGCAACCCAATGACTTAGTAATTTTTTGCTTCATTCCTTTTACTCGCCTATATTTATGACTCAAACTGACCTTTCCTTCTATTCCGCACATGACCCGAACCAGCCTCCTCGCCATTTGAAACCCAAGGCGATTTGATCCATCTTGCTTCATTTGATCCATTGTTTTCTCAGATCTTCCTTGTCCAATCTCTTGACCTTGATTTCTAGTCACAATGACGTGCTTCATCAGTTTGTCTTGAAACCCTAGCTCGCCTTTGAATCATTCCCTCCCACCATCAGCTTGCCGCCGACCCATCTTAGCTTGTCGCCGACTCAAGTACTTGTCACTGGCATGCCTTTTGGACTATTGATCCAAGTCTTCGACCATTTTCATGTTTAAAGCTTAATCCAAGGTTGGTCTGCTAACTGGTTTGCTAATTACAGAATTCATGTAATGATTTGATGGCGAGTTTACATTTGCAATGTTGTTCGCGTGAAGTTCGAGTTGATTGCGGTTTAACTGGTAAAGATAGCCAATCGAGTCTTAAGTTTTCTTCTGAAATTTCGTTCGAGCTTTAGTCAAATGCTGGATGCATTTTTCTATCTTCATCCGTTTGTTCGGAATTGACTTGTGTCTAGTTTCGTAGATGTTACTGCACGACATATCACCAGTCGATCTTGATTCTTCCAGAGAATTTGGACTTATCCTGCTTGCTTGTTGCAAGCTCGGCGTTCCTGTAGTGAGAAGAGTTTTCTATGGTGCTTCGGACGACGAATCCATCATCAATCATTGATCGATAACGGATAAGTGTACAAGAAGTAGAAACAAAAACAAAAAAATTAAAAACAAAGTGACACGGGAAATTCTTTTCTTCTTCCACTATGAGCGAGCATCTACATGGGATAGAGCTTTTGTAGTGTTTCAGGCACTGAGTTTATCTTATATAGATATCACACTACACTTGCCCGAGTTCACACTTGAAATTCGATGTATCGATTACAAGTTAATGTTTCTTCAGAATTCAAGTGTGGTAGGGGTAGCTATTAGTTTACAATAGGTTTAACTGACCGTTTTGAACGCGAGTTCTGTTATTTAGAATGAAGTAGTCATCCATGCATCGTAAGTCAAGCGGAGGAAGCCTAGCACTCTCAAAAGCCGAGTCATCATTCGTCGCTCTTTCTTCTGCCACTTTGCAAGTTCTGTATAGCTGGTTGGTCCCTATTTGGTCAATCGTAGATCAAACTCCTCCTAACTTTAGAGTTCTACCTAAATTAGCTGAGGGAGCTTCTTCGGTGGTTTTTGCAAAAGTACTTCATTACATCCATGCGCAACATGGAATTCCAAAAGAGGATGGGGTTTTGCCAGAGAAGGACGAGTTCACTCATATGCCTCCTCTAGGGTACACCGCTTGCCACCGGTACATGTGTTTGAATGGAGTAGTACCTCCCTTTAACGAATTTATGTGCGAGTCTCTTTCAAACTTAGGTATTTCCCCATTTCAGCTTCATCCTAATGGCTACGCCATTTTGACTTGCCTACATATTCCTTTCATGTGACGTTTAACTGTGCTGCATGTATTGATGAGTTGCGGTACTTTATGTCATTCAAGAGGAGATATGAATGCCCCTCCTTGATCATAATCAAATCCCAAGAAACCAGGAAATCATCCTGTGCTTGAGGAGCAACTTGTAGCCATTCAAGATGTAATATTTCTTTATCAGATGCCTTGAGGGGTTCAATCGTCAATGGACGATAGGTGGTAAGTTTCTCTTTTCCATTTATTGAGCTCCGATGCGTTACAATGGATTTCTAACCAGCCGTATGTCTCTTGTAGTTTTTCCAAGGCCAAATAGAGATGAGGCTCTCGATGAAGTTTGTCAAACTCTAAAGGCTATTGATGCCGAGGAGAGATGTGTTAAAGTGTTACTGACCGATGAGAACTTGTGTCGATACAGATTACTGGCTTCGGGTAGATTTGCTGTCCAAGTTGAAATCCCCGCTCCCACCTGATCTAGGGTTCATACAAGAACTACTTCTTCCTTCCACGATTTCGAGGGAGGCACCTCTCAAGAGAGAGAGCCCATCCAGAGGATCAACCGAGGAGGGCCACAAAGGAGGAGACGCCATCGTGACTGGATTAAGAGGCCTAATTAGGATGCCTCCAATTCCCGAGGAAGCAAATGAAGAAGAGTTCAAGCACAAAAAAGGAGAGGCCGCATTGGACTCTAAAAGGGAAGAAGGAGAGTTTGAGAGTAGTAGCAGTGAGTTTATTGCAAGTGATGATATCTATGCAGAATCTAATGACAAGGACATGGAATCGTGTGCCGAAACTCCGAGCATTATCCCCGTTCTTCCGAGCTTGCCTCTTCCTGACATAAGTGATAAAGGTAAAGCTTTAGAGTCTGAAAGGCATCGAGACTCTCCAAGTAAAGACGTCGGAGCAGAGTTCGGGGATTTCAGTGACATTTGTCTTGACTTTTAAGGGCTCATGGAAGAATATTTTAAATTTGATAGGGTGCCTCCCCGCTCGACTGATATCGCACCAGAAGTTAGTCCTGTTCCGCCTACGATGGCCGAAATTAGTCCAATTTCACCTACGATGGCTGCTCCTTGTGACGTTTTAGTCCCACCTTCGAATCACACTACACAACTCACTAGGACTACACTCACTTCCTTTCATTCCTTTATTTTTGTGGTGTCTGTTTTATGCTTCTAAAACCCTTTATTTATGTAACAACCCTGCATTTTGTAATTATTTAATTATATATTTTATTTATTTTAAATTTGAATTTCCTAATTTAAAACTTTATTTTATTTATTAAAATTAATAATTTTTTTTATTTTAAATATAAATTTTGATTTTTGTGTGAATTATAATATCAAACATGAATAAATAGAACATTTTCCAGAAAAATGGATTTTTGGTCAATCTGGTCAAACTTTGACTTTTAAATTTAAAATTTAAATATTTGGATTTTTGAATTTTATCTTTTATTACAAAATTAAATTAAATTTTAAGTATACTGCTTTTTGTTTCGTTGAAATCTGATTTATATTGTGAAAGTTATTCTTTTTACAATATTGTGTGCAAATTGATTTATTTAACAATATTGTTTATTTTAATTTATATAAATAATATTTCATTTTTCATATCTTATTCTAGTTTGTATATATATATGTGTAATATGTCATGTTATTTATATATTATTTTTAAAAACATTTTTTAAGTATAGTAGTATTTTCCCAAAACTAGTTGTATTTTGTTTTCAATTTTCAATACTAGTTTACATATAATAAACTATTTTCTTATATTTTTCTAAAATTTATTTATTCGTTTCATTTTTACTTTACTTGGTATTCATTTTATTTTATTTACATGGTTTTTATCTTGTTTTATTTGAATAAATAAAAAGGAAATTTCAAGAGACAAAAACTCTTCATTTGCTTATGACTTTTCAAATACTTTGCCTTTTCATTTTTGACCGTTCACCGCATATCTTTTGGCCATGAGTTTCATATTGAATTTCATGTGAGAAAACACTTTCTCACTTCACTTTACATGCCATTTTCAGATCTAAAGAGAAAGGTAATGGCTTCTTGAACTTTTTCTACTCTTTCCTCTTTATTTTTATTGAATTTTCCTTTACATTTTGCTTTGCCTCTTCCATGCAATTGCTCGGCCATACCACTCCATCACCTCCACCGTCCATCACCACCACATCCACGGCCTCTTCACCCTCCTCCCCTCTGACCAGCGCAAGGCTGAGACCCCTCTATGTTGCTAACTCCTCAAAAGTTGAAAAATCACCTTGAAAACTAGCATAACCGAACCCTTAATGCACATAGCCTTCATTTTCCACCTTGTTCACCTCCTTAGCCGCCACCACCTGATCCTCCACCACCTCTTTCCACCATTCCAGACCCTACTTGACCATCCCCTTGCGTGGCCAAGCCAAAACCATGACAGGCCGAGCCTATGTGGTGTACCAAAAACCCACTTATTTGCCTTAACACTTTGTATTTCCTACCCTTGTAACTTCCACTCCTTTATCACTAGCTAGCCATGCCTATTTGGATCCATATCCTAGCCCAAATAACCACTATGGCTGAGCTTACATAAGCCTTAGGCAGAGCATGCGAAGGTTGAGGCATTGGTCAAATCAATTTGTTCATAGTTGCTTTCATTTTTAAAATGTTTCAATGTGTATTCTGTGTTGAAATTATATTTATACTTGTCTTGTTTATGTGTTGTTCACAAGATAAAAACTAGGCTCTCCACTCCACTCAAGTCTTTGGTCGTGTTTCATGCTTTTAGGATTCGTTTGTGTGCTTTTGTCTTACTATCTCCATCTTGAAACAAGTGAATAATCACACTTGACATATTTACATATATAAATTGTGAAGTGACACCAAGTGAATTTATAAATAGCTTTATCATGTTATACTTGCCTGTTGTATTATTTATATGATGATCACCCTGTTAATAAACCTGTCATATTATCTGTTACTGCGATATGTTAAAATCATTTATATCATTTATATATGAATATCACACTGCAAGTTTACTGTAGAATAGAATCACTATGGGTTGAAACGATACATACCCGAACGGACTTAGAACAGAGAAAAACCGTTATAGGCTGAAATTATAGGCCTGGGCAATTTTTGTTTATTTTAATTGACTTGGGATTGCAGGTTCAAAATGATAGAACCCGAATTTTTCTTCTTAAATTACGGATTGAAGTGATATATTATCCGTATCACTTGACCTAGGCTAGAAAATTATATACATACCCGTGGTTAATATATATTTTTATTGAATTTTTAAAGTATTTAAAAAATGTAAATATTATGATATTTTAATTAAAATTTAATTAAAATTGATTTTTATAAAATATTAGTGATTTTCTACAAGTCAAATAAATGAAACAAAAATAAATAAATGGTAAACTAGAATTTGAAATATAAGTTAATTTTGGAATTTATGATTTGTTTATAAATGGAATTTAAGTGAAGTATGAAACTATGATAATTGATTTAAATTTGAATTTAAAATGATTTTTATAAAGTGTTATTTATTATTCTATGAATTACAAATGGTAAAATAAATGAATACTTTAAAGTGTAATTTGAAATATAATTTAAATTTAGTAATGTGAAATTTGGTTTAAAAATGGAATTTAAGTTATATAAATAAAATGGAAAATTAAGTTTAAATTATGAAATGGTAAATTTAATTCAAAGTGTAAAGTAAATGCAGGAATAAAGAATTTTACACTTGAATTTATTTAAGTGAATTATTGAAAATTTAATTTTCTTTATAGGAAATTTACTTTATAAAATCATAAGTTAAAGGTATTTTATTGAACATATTTAAATGTTAAAATGTGATTTTTATAATGTTTAAAGAGTTAAAATCAAAGTTTATTTGTTGCTGAAATTACATTAAAAATCTAGAATTTAAATAATAGCACTTCAGAAATGCCATCGTTTCCGAAGTTAACTTAAAATCTAAAGTAAATGATATTACAACACTTTGTAAGTGTTGTGGTTGATACAAATGAACTATGGCTAAATTTTAACTAAGTCATATTATAGCACTTGGTAAGTGCTTTGGTAGCAGAAAGATAAGTAAAATCTGAAACTAAATAAAGGGATACGGTAGCACTTGATAAGTGCTGCGGTAGGCTGAAATGAACTATTTTTAATTATAACTTACAAAAGTTTTTTCTCAATGCTGTGAAAGGCTGTAATTTTCAATGTTTATGGTATTTAACTAAATAAATAAGCTCAGAATTGTCTAAAATTTTGGGAATTGAATACTTGATTTGTAAATATAATAACTTCACTTTTAAATGGTTTAAATGAATTGTTTTGATTTAAATATAAACTACTTGAAAGGTGATTTGAAATGATAATAATTGAATGATATCTTTGAATTAAAAGGGTTTTTAAATTTGAATATTTGGATTTGAATTCAAATAATGATTTGATAATGAAGTTTTTAAAAGATATAATATTTTGATATATTGAATTGGTTTGGAAATGATTTGATCTTTATTTTTATAAAGATTTTGAATTTGAAATTGATACTTTATTTTGAAGTATAAACTATGACTTTTGAATTATAACCATGAGTTATAATAACGATTGGTTGTTAAAGAGACCGGAATCGGATATGGAAATACTCTCTGTGGATACCCAAAACAACTTTGTCAACTGTATATGCGGTGAAGATTCCAGAATAAAGTAGGATGGTGGCAACGATCCTCTTGAGATATGAACGTGGTCCGACTCTCGTGAGTTGGCTTAAGGTGGCTAAAACAGAAGGGTTACATTTGTATCAGATCTTTAGTTTTAGGCAAACCATAGCCTGCGTAGCAAAAACTCATTAGAGATAGGGTAGATATACCCTAGAATGAGTGAAATCTATCTCCGAATCACTTTCTTTGCGAGAGAACGTATTTTCAAAGTATAGAATGATTTTCAAAATGATTTTTCAAATGATTTTTCAAAGATTATTTTTATATAAACTTTTCTTCTTTTAAAGGAAATTTTCTAAACTTTCTTCCTTTCGCATCTGCCTTGTTAATGTTTTCGTCTTTAGGATATCCATCCAAGTGAATTTATCCTATCTTATCTTTGCCTTCTCTATACCTTGTCCTAAATTCATTCTTGATATTTTCAGGATGAATCGAGTAAATGCCAGAGGTTGGGGTTGTGCCCCAGCTCCTTAACCTGTTGCACCCATTAAGTTCACTGTTCTTTGTAAGGAATTCTCTCAACTTAGTGGCACCAAGTTTTCCGGTTCAAAGAGCATTATTGAAGCTCAGCAATGGTTGCATAGTTTAGAGAGGATATTTACTGGTCTTGAGATTTCTGATGCCCAGAAGCGTCAGTTGGCAGCTTGACAGCTTTAAGAGTCTGCCTTAGATTGGTGGGAGTCTGTTACGGCTAACACCATCGAGGCTGATCTTTCTTGGAAGCAGTTTAGTATCTTCTTGTGTTTCTTGGAAATCTGTTTATCCATCTCTTTCGTGGCTTTTCTAAGCTTATCTATCATTTTTTTCAGGGATGCTTTCGTTGCTAAGTGGATGTCCGAAGCCGGGAAATCCTAGCTTTATAGGGAGTTCCTGGATCTCAAGCAAGGAAGCATGTCTTTTTTAGAGTATGAGAGGAAGTTCAACGAACTTTCTAAGTTCAGTCCTAGCTTGATAGACACTCTTATCAAGAAGAATGAGAAGTTCATTTTTGGTGCTCGTCTCGAGTATAACGGTCGTCTCATTTCCCATGTTCATGGCACTTTTACCCAGCTTATGGATATGGTTAATCGTTATGAGAACCCAACTTCTAAGAGTCCTGCTACTGTTGGTGCTCCTTCATCTCAATCTTCCTCTGCTAACTCTTAGAGGAGAAAGACTAATTTCCAGCAGCATAAGCAGAATTGGCTCAAGAATGCGGGTTTGGGATCTTCATCGTCTTCTCCTTCTCAGAGGCAACCTGTTGATCTTTCTTCTATCACTTGCTTCAGATGTGATCAGAAGGGACACTATCCCAATAGTTTCCCAACTTTAGCTGGTGCTGCTGTTCCTCCTCCAACTCAGTTGGGTAAATTTTCCGGTATATTTCCTATCACCTCTACATCTTCTTCGGCTCCAATTCCTAGTGCTCCTAGGTATGACCAAGGTACTCTTCAGTGCAACCTTTTCTTTATTTCTGTATCATGTTCGTGTTTTATTTGATACAGGAGTTTTCCATAGTTCAATTCTATTGATTTGTGTGATAAGTTTAAGTATCTCCTTTCTCCTGAGTTTGCTTCTGTACCTTTATGTGTTTCAAATCCAATTTGACTCCACAAAACCTTAATAGGATTTGTAAGCATGTGCAACTTCTCTATTCTGATCGTTGCGTTAGTGGTGATCTTCATTTGACTCCTGTAGTCAGATTCCATCCCGATGTATTTGGTGAAGCCACTGCTTTACCTCCTAAGCGGGAAATTGATTTCCGTATTGATTTTAGTCGTGGAGCTCTAAGAATGGGTTCTATGAATGGTTAGTCATACCTTTTGGTTTGCTAATGCTCCTGCTTTCTTTGTTGATTTGATGAACCTTGTTTTTCGTGCTGTGCTTAATAAATTTTCTAAATGCCATTTTTGGAAAGATAAAGTCCGATTCCTTGGATGTATTGTTTCTAGTAATGGAATTTCTGTTGATCTAGTCATGATCGCTTTGATCAATGAAAATATTTCTTTCTTTCTCTTTTTCCTTAGGCATTCAATTATTCTATCTTTTCTGTTTTTCTTATTCCTCCCTATTCTGTTACAGGATTGGGAAACTTCTGAGATTTTGTAGTTTTCTGAGCCTTGCCGGTAATACCGAAGATTCATTGAGAATTTTGCTCGGATTGCTGCATTTCTCACTACTTAGTTTATCTGGGTTATTGTGGATAGACTGACCAAGTCCGCTCATTTCATTTCGGTCAATTTTACTCGTTCTGCTTCTAGCTTGTCTGAGATCTACATGAGGGAGATTGTTCATCTCCATGGTGTTCTTCTCAGTATTGATTGGTGATCGTGATCCTATCTTTTCCAGTCAGTTTGGGAAGCTTTTCGGGTATAATTGGGTACTCATATGAATTTGAGCATTGCTTACCACCCACAGACCGATGGTCAAACGGGAAGAGTGAATCAGATTTCTCGAGGATCTTCTTCGTGTTGGTATTCTTTATTTCGGAGGATCTTGGAAGATTATCTCGACCTTGTTAAACTTACCTATAACAACAGTTATCAAGTATAATCTCAATCTTCTTATAATCTTGTCTTGATCCTATTTCATTCTATCTTTTTCTGTGTTTTCCGTACTTCAATCCTTTTCGGGTACGAAAAGTTTTGAGTGGGGGAGAGTGTAACAACCCTGTATTTTGTAATTATTTAATTGTATATTTTATTTATTTTAAATTTGAATTTCCGGATTTAAAACTTTATTGTATTTAATAAAATGAATAATTTTTGTTATTTTAAATATATTTGATTTTTATGTGAATTATAATTTCAAACATGAATAAATAGAACATTTTCTAGAAAAGTGGATTTTTGGTCAATTTGGTCAAACTTTGACTTTTAAATTTAAAATTTAAAATTTTGAATTTTTGAATTTTATCTTTCCTTATGAAAATAAATTAAATTTTAAGTATACTACTTTTCGTTCCGTTGAAATCTGATTTATATTGTGAAAGTTATGTTTTTTACAATATTGTGTGTAAATTGATTTATTTAACAATATTGTTTATTTTAATTTATATACATAACATTTTTTGTTTGTCATATCTTTTTCTAATTTGTATATATATGTGTAATATTTCATGTTATATATATATTTTATTTTTAAAAACATTTTTTAAGTATAGTAGTTATTTTTCCAAAACTAGTTGTATTTTGTTTTCAATTTTCAATACTAGTTTACATATAATAAACTATTTTCTTATATTTTTCTAAAATTTATTTTTCATTTCATTTTTACTTTATCTAATATTCATTTTTTTTTGTTTACATGGTTTTTATTTTGTTTTAATTGAATAAAGAAAAAGGAAGTTTCAAGAGACAAAAACTCTTCATTTGCTTATGACTTTTCAAATACTTTGCCTTTTCATTTTTGGTCGTTCACCACATATCTTTTGGCCGTGAGTTTCATATTGAATTTCACGTGAGAAAACACTTTCTCACTTCACTTTACACGCCATTTTCAGATCTACAGAGAAAGGTAATGGCTTCTTGAATTTTTTCTACTCTTTTCTCTTCATTTTTATTTAATTTTCCTTTAGATTTTGCTTTGCCTCTTCCATGTAATTGCTCGGCCATACCCCTCCATCACCTCCACCGTCCAGCACCACCACATCCACTGCCTCATCACCGTCCTTCCCTGTGACAAATGCAAGGCCGAGACCCCTCTATGTTGCTAACTCCTCAAAATTTGAAAAATCACCTTGAAAACTAGCATAGCCGAACCCTTAATGCACATGGCCATCATTTTCCACCTTGTTCACCTCCTTAGCCGCCGCCTGATCCTCCACCACCTCTGGCCGCCACTCCAGACCCCACCTGACCATCCCCTTGCATGGCCAAGCCAAACCCATGACAGGCCTAGCCTATGTGTTGCACTAAAAACCCAGTTACTTGCCTTAACACTTTGTATTTCCTACCCTTGTAACTTCCACTCCTTTATCACTAGCTAACCGTGCCTATTTGGATCCATATCCTAGCGCAAATCACCACTACGGCCGAGCATACATAAGACCTAGGCCGAGCATGTGAAGGTTGAGGCATTGGTCAAATCAATTTGTTCATAGTTGCTTTCATGTTTAAAATGTTTCAATGTGTATTCTATGTTGAAATTATATTTGCACTTGTCTTGTTTATGTATTGTTCACAAGATAAAAACTTGGCTCTCCACTCCACTCAAGTCTTTAGTCGTGTTATCGTGCTTTTGGGACTCGTTTGTGTGCTTTTGTCTTGCTATCTCCAGCCTGAAACAAGTGAGTAATCACACTTGACATATTTACTTATATAAACTGTGAAGTGACACCAAATGAACTTGTAAATTGCTTTATCATGTTATACCTGCCTGTTATATTATTTATATGATGCTCACCCTGTTAATAAACCTATCATATTATCTGTTACTGCTCTACATTAATGTCATCTATATCATTTATATCTGAATATCACACTGCAAGTTTCCTGTAGAGTAGAATCACTATGGGTTGAAATGATACATACTCGTACGGACTTTAGAATAGGGAAAAATCGTCATGGGCTGAAATTAAGACTTGAGCGATTTTTATTTATTTTAACTGACTTGGGATTGCGGGTTTGGAATGATAGAACCCGGATTTTTCTTTTTAAATTATAGATTGAAATGATATATTATCTGTATCACTTGACCTAGGCTAGAAAATTATATACACACTCGTGGTTAATATTTATTTTCTATAATTTTTAAAGTATTTTAAAAATGTAAATATTATGTTATTTTAATCAAAATTTAATTAAAATCGATTTTTATAAAATAGTAGTGATTTTCCACAAGTCAAGTAAGTGAAATAAATAAATAAATAAATGGTAAAGTAGAATTTGAAATATAAGTTAATTTTGGAATTTATGATTTTTTTATAAATGGAATTTAATTAAGTAAGAAAATATGATAATTTGATTTAAATTTGAATTTAAAATGATTTTTACAAAGTGTTGTTCATTTTTCTATGAATTAAAAATGGTAAAACAAATGAATACTTTAAAGTGTAATTTGAAATATAATTTAAATTTGGTAATGTGAAATTTGGTTTAAAAATGGAATTTAAGTTATATAAATAAAATGGAAAATTAAGTTTAAATTATGTAATGGTAAATTTAATTAAAAATGTAAAGTAAATGCAAGAATAAAGAATTTTACACTTGAAGTTATTTAAGTGAATTATTGAAAATTTGATTTTCTTTATAGGAAATTTACTTTATAAAATCGTAAGTTAAAGGTATTTTAATGAACACCTTTAAATGTTAAAATGTGATTTTTATAATGTTTAAAGAGTTAAAATCAAAGTTTATTTGTTGCCGAAATTACATTAAAAATCTAGAATTTAAATAATAGCACTTTAGAATTGCTATCGTTTTTGAAGTTAATTTAAAATCTAAAGGAAATAATATTACAGTACTTTGTAAGTGTTGTGGTTAATACAAATGAACTATGGCTAAATTTTAACTGAGTGATATTATAGCACTTAGTAAGTGCTGTGGTAGCAGAAAGATAAGTAAAATCTGAAACTAAATAAAGGGCTGCGGTAGCACTTGATAAGTGCTACGGTAGGCTGAAATGAACTGTTTTCAATTATAACTTACAACAGTTTTTCTAAATGCTGTGAAAAGCTACAATTTTCAATGTTTATGGCTTTTAACTAAATAAATAAGCTCAGAGTTGTCTAAAATTTTGGGAATTGAATACTTTATTTGTAAATATAATAACTTCACTTTTAAATGGTTTAAATGAATTGTTTTTATTTAAATATAAACTATTTGAAAAGGTGATTTCAAATGATAATAAATGAATGATATCTTTGAATTAAAAGGGTATTTAAATTTGAATATTTGGATTTGGATTCAAATAAAGATTTGATAATAAAGTTTGGAAAAGATATGACATTTTGATATATTGAATTGGTTTGGAAATGATTTGATCTTTATTTTGATAAAGATTTTGAATTTGACAATGATACTTTATTTTGAATTATAAACTATGATTTTTAAATTATAACCATGGGTTATAATAACGATTGGTTGTTAAAGAGACTCAGATCGGATAAGGGCATACTCTCTGTAGAAACTGAAAACCACTTTAACAACTGTGTACGCGGTGGAGATTCCAGAATGATGTAGGATGGTGGCGACGATGCTCTTGAGGTATGAATGTGGACCCGACTCCCGTGAGTTGGCTAAAACAGGAGCGATCGACGGGCCAAGTGAGGTAGCTCCTCCGATCGGACACATTCTTTCGATACTATACTCTTACTTGTGATTGATTTGATGTACATCCTCCGATTTGATTTAGAGTGTGTTCCGAGGTGGGTGGTAGTGGCTACTATGCGTTACCGCCAGCCCGGAAGCGTAGTTGGTATATCTACCCTGGCATTGCCTCGTGTGCCGTGTCACCTACCACATCGAACCATACTACGAGTTTGTTTTTCTCTCGTGGCCCATGGAGTATTTAGGGTAATCTCCCGATCTGGAGATACGTTGACATGGGATGGACTACTGGGACTATTACGTGTTGGTGGATATATGGGTAACCCTTTCAACGCTATTTTAAAGTAAGTTTATTTTATTGTAGATATTATTAAAATAGCGCAATATTACTACATAGTAAATAGTTTAACGCATCCTTAAAAGATGGGCGGTCCCAAGCATCCTTTAAGTTACTTGTACTTTATTACAGTTCACTTGAGTTGATTAACATTATATAAGTAAGTATATCCTAACTCGATTGTTTTGTATTTTGCTTTACGCTCGGGTCAGCCTGAGTATTCACAGCTTAGCTTTTGTTTTCCTTACTGAAGCTAGGAATCACTGGAGATTTTCCTATCTAGATTATCTATTTATTTTAGTCCAATTGTTCTATTTCAGCTTGTACTAGTGTACTTCTATGTATTTGGTATTTCTATTGTATTTGGTTTCAGACTGATATTATGTATTTGTTTTTGAGAGTTTGTTATAGTAGCTTCATGAACTACTATGGTATTTTATCTCTGCTGCGAGTTATTTTGATATTTCTGTATCTGTGATTCTGTGATTGCATTTCATTTGCTCCAAATTTTATTACAATTTGTTACTTTGCATCATTCAAGCCCGACATGTATGGATTACTGTTGATTTGAATGGTCCAAAATAGTTAGTCGTTACAATTTATACTTCATGCTAGGTATGACAAGAGGTCACAGCTTTTACGATGATTTTGAAGAGTTCACTGACATGCTGAAGTATTCCAAGCGCAACTTCGATCGTCATCAATTCCGATAAATGGAGGAGGAATACAGGAGGTGAAAAGAGCATGAAGCTGAAACCCACCGCCAGGAAGAAAGAGACCAAGTTCGACAGTATAATGGTGGGTATGAGAAGATAAGATCTCTTGAGGAAAGAGATGAACTATCGAAAAGGTCGAATTTGACCACCACCCTCGTTCTTCGGATTATGCTCCAATACATCCTTCTTTGGATCAGGAAATTCTTATTACTTCTACCATAATTCCACCTGCAAATCATATTTCGCCATCTTCTATTGTTATTGCTACCCCTAATGCCTCTCACCCATACCAGAGACCTGCCTATGTCCTTCTTTCGACCCCCCCTAAACTTGAGGCAGCGCTTCCTAGTTGGTTCTTAAAGGGTGTTAAGTTCGTCTACGATCTGCACCACATTCGCAAAGATTCATATATGTTGCACCTCCAAGCTATTCAGAGTAACCTGGAACAGGTCGAAGGATGGGAGAAACTCTTTAAATAGCCGACGGATACGAATAGAAATAATTATGAGGAGATCCTCTCTTTTGAATCAGAGAAGGATGACTTTAGGAGGGCATCGGCCGATCGCGATGCCAAAGATTAAGCAGTTGGAGAAGGACAAAAAAGCGGCCCTTCGTGAAAGTAGGAAAAATGCTAGCCTGATGAAGGAGAGGAAGGATGTGCATGCAAGAGTTAAGATCGTCTATAGGGATGAGATTAAGAAAACTCATGCAAAGGTGGCTAAGTTGAAAGAGGAAGTGGCTGCTTGTAATGCCACCTTCGAGGCCCAGAGGAAAACTATCGCTGACCATGATCCGATTGTTGAGTGGCTCAACAAGACTACCTCTGACCAGGCGGAGACTATTGTTAGGTTACAAGCTCAGGTCATGCAGCTCAGTATTGATAAGTCAGCTGTTGAAGTTGATAAGGCTACTGTGAGAGTGGATTCCCTAGAGCTTTAGAATGTCTTCAAATGAAAGATGGAGAAGCTAGATGCGACCATTCTGAATTTTTATATTATCTCTCTTTCGCATCAAGGAAGTCTCAGCTATTTTGGTCCAAATTTCTCATGCACTCTCGCTTTTTTTGGAAGGAAATCTTGTCTCGTTTTGCCAACAGCGGCAAAGTCTATCTCGAGCGAGAGTTGCAGGATGTCTATTTCAATGACGAATCTAAGAAGGTGTTGCTTGAGGGCTGGAAAATTCTTCGAGTTGAAAGAGAGCGGGAGGCCACCAATGCTACCTTGACGACTAACACCGAAGAGCACACTAAGCCTTCTATTTTCGGTGTGGGTAAATTATCTGAGTAGCCCTATGATCTTCCAGTATGTTTGGGACTTGAAACTCTACCTTAGGTTGTGGAGCCATTAAAAGAGGGCAAAGGTGGTGAGTATGAAATAGACATTCTCAAGCATTCCTTTAGCGCATGTAATGTTCTTGCTTTGTCCGAATTAGAGAGTTTCCAACTTACGCTGCTAGAGCAGGAAGAATTTAACGCTTTTATTTATGATCTTATAGTTCTATCTACCTTTCCTCTTGACACGCTAGCTTCTTCGGCTCCTGGACCCACTGCTATCTCTACGGCCTCCGTGCCCATCTCTGTTCCTGTCCTACTTCTACATCCGTGTCTGGCTCGTACCCAGGACCGAAGTCCGAACATATAGCCATGCTTCATGGCCTGGATGATCCTTCAATATCTTTAGAAGATGACATAACAATAGTAGAGGCCCAAGAGCAGGAAATTCAGATGGAGCAATCCTAGAAGATTCAACACAAGTTGGTCACTGTCAAGAAGGAAAGCGTCGAAGCGATTAATGCCTTAAAAGCTTCCGTAAATCACAGAAACGCAAAGTAAAGGGAGGCTCTTCTGAGAAGGCTACAAAAGAAGAAGAGGACATCACTGTTGAAGTGTTCTTGATATCACCGGCAGTGATAACACTCCTAAGGCGAGGTAGAAGCTGCCAACAAAGGGTGGAAAAGGGAGCAGTGGAAAGAAGGGTTGAGAGGCTTTTGTGGAGACTGATTTGATTTTTGTACAAGTGCAGATTCTACACCTAGCGTTTCCAGTTGTGTGGGTACAACCCCCACTTTTTGACCCTGTACAAAAAAATTATCAGCAATATATTGATATTTTGACTATATTCTCATATGTCTGCTCATATATGTTCTGTGCGCTTGTGCTTATTTTATTTTATACTTATCTAGCTATGCGATTATTACCAAAATCCTTCATTTGAAGTAACAAAACATAAAAATTAACAGAACTTAAAAATTCTTTGTTTGGATTGAGAGAACTTGTGAACTTATTATTTTCACGTGTTTTTATCTAAGTACCGGTGTATGCCCTCTAGTTCACAGGGCTACTTGCTTCAAACAATTTTCAGGTAACTGGTAACTTAGGGTTTAGATAATCTTCATTGGAAATTTGGATTAGTTAAAGCTTGATTCTCCTTTTTTCGAAAGTTTTGCAACTTTATCACGTAATCCAACTTTAGCGCATAATCCAAGTTTTGCAACTTCATTGGAAATTTAGCTAACTTTAGCAAGTATGCAATATATGCGTGTTTAAGAGGTGCACATTGCATGGGTTAATTGAGGGCGGTTTTAATCATTTAGTGTTTATAGTGAAGACTTTTAGTTGATTTATAGCATTCCAATTTTTTTGGGGCTGTGCTCATTATTCCCAATTATAGGAGCCGTTGGCGGTGGTTATGAGATGCATGGTTTTTGGTGCTCCTCGGCGTTACCTATCTTCGGGCCACGTGAGAAGAGTGTGTTTTGTGTTCCCCAACGTTGCCTATCTTCGGGCAGTGTGAGTGGTTTAAGCTTTAAGAATTAGTGCATGATTTTTCCTACTCCTTGGATTTGACTATCTTCGGGCAGCATCAAGAGTTAGTATTTTAGAATTCGGTGCACGATTTATGGAGTGCGTGGCTTTTCTTTTACCTCGGTGTTGCCTATATTCACGCAGTGCGTGGATCAATTACTTTAGTGCATAGCTTATGAGGTGAGCGACTTTCGTTTTTTCTCGCTGTTGCCTATCTTCGGGCAATGTGAAGAGTTATTATTTTAGTTTGCGGCTTATGAGGTCTGTGGATTTTATTTTTCCTCGGTCTTGCCTATCTTCGGGCAACGTGAGAAGTTATTATTTTAGTGTGTGGCTTATGAGGTGTGTGACATTTATTTTTCCTCGGTGTTGCCTATCTTCGGTCAACGTAAGGAGTTATTATTTTAGTGCATGACTTATAAGGTGCGTGGATTTTGTTTTTCTCGGTGCTGCCTATTCAGGCAATGTAAGGAGTTATTATTTTAGTGCATGACTTATGAGGTACGCGGATTTTGGCACTCCTTGGTGTTGCCTATCTTCAGGTAACACAAGAAGTGTTGATTTTAGCCTTCTTGATGTTGTCGGAGCAACACCGATTTTTGGAAGGCAAAGACGGGTTCCGTCGACCTAACGGTTTATGTCGACTTACTTCCATTGACCTGGTGGGTAATGATTATGAACATGGTTTTGTTGGCTCAAGAAGTAAACTTTATTAAGGAAAGCAGGACAGTTTTTTCCTATGTACAATGTCCTCGGTATATCGAGATGGCTTATTTGCTGTAAAATAAAAAAATACATAAGGTAGCATTTAAACAAATTAACGGCGAAGCGATTCTCTATTCCATGCCCTGGGAATTTGAGTTCCGTCGATGGTTGTTAGCTTGAAAGTCCCGTCTCTTATCTTTTGATTAATGACATATGGTCCCTCCCATTTTAGTCTGAAGGCCCCAAGAATGGGGTAAACTCGCTCGAGCACAAGATCTC
Organism: Allium cepa; assembly: GCA_030765085.1. Taxonomy (NCBI): domain Eukaryota; kingdom Viridiplantae; phylum Streptophyta; class Magnoliopsida; order Asparagales; family Amaryllidaceae; genus Allium; species Allium cepa. The sequence continues at coordinate 270,959,743 of CM060937.1, forward strand.
CAAATTTGAAGGTTTGATTGTGAGCTTTAGAGTTGAAGTACCATGTGTAACGACCCGGAATTTTTAACAGTTTAAATTGTAATAATTAATTGATTTTAGATATTTAAAAGTTAGTTCTAACTTGAATTTCAAATATCGTTGTTTATTGAATAGTTTAAATAATGAATTTAATAATTGGAATTGGGTGAATTGTTGAATCTGAAATTCAAACCCTGTTTAAAATAACTTAAAGGCTTGTAAAATTCATATCGATACTACTGAAGATAATAGAAATGTTAAAATTGAATTTAAAGGCGATATGTTCAGTTTTGAAAATATATCGTTTAAATCGATATTTAAAAATAGCCTTCCAAGGCACCGTCTCGGTATTCGACGAAACCAGTTCCATTGGATCTGTAATAGTTAGTCATTATTGGATTTCAATTTTCGTAGCAATTGGAGTTGTTGCTTGACCCTGGAAGCTCAAAACGCTTAGAAACTATTTTAATCAATTTAAATTAAAATTTATCGTTTACTTCTGTAACTCGTGCATGGATCGAATCAGCTTCTGAAACACGTTCCATTGTGTTCAAAATGCGGGTAAAACCTTATAAACGTATGTTGGTATATCTGATTCGGGGTTTGGGATTTCGCATTGTACAACGCGAGATATTTACGATATTTAATTATATTATAGTCAGCGTACTCAAGAAGCCATTTTCCATCTTTATTATTTTGTCTTTGTTCCCTCTAGCTTCCAGATGGAGATCGAGCTCACTATAAAAATGGCCGAAGATGGCCTCCTCGAAATCGAAATCGTTTATAAATCGAAATTCCCCTTCTTCTCGAGCCTACTCAAATTCGTTCGGGACAAAACCCGAAGCTGCGTGGAACCTATCGTTCGTTCGTCAATCACCGAGCGCGTCACGATGTCGCTGTTGGTGGAAAGGGGATCGAGGTCGCGATTTCAGGAGGCGACGTGGGTTTTTGGGCTGCTCAACATACGTTGGAGCTTCGTGAATTGGAAGCGGCGATCTAGGATGAGCACGACCACGTCGTCAGGCAGCAGGTGGAGCAATGGCGAAGACTCGAGATCGCGATAGGCAATTTGGGGTTTGGGGTCTCGCTGCATGGAATTGCGCGCATGTGTGGAGGTTGTCGCGCTTGGATCTACGTGTTGCCTTGGTCGTGAACATGAGGGAGGAGTGATGCAGGTATTTATTTTATTTTAAATTTAATTCAATTAATGTATTGATGAAAATTAGAAATTTGCATACTGAGTCACTGTTTAAAACAAAATTTATAGGATTTCGAGGATAAAATGAAATAAGTTTACAAATTTAAATATTATTTTAGATATATGTATTAAAGAGCTTGACTTATTTAATTATTTTTGTAGCTTGAAATTTAATTATTTTGTTCCTAAAATTAATTATTTATAGGAAGATCTGCTAAAATAAATTATTTGTAATTAGATTAAATTTATCAAATGAAAATTTATTATTCAAATTGTTCGTATATTAATAAATCGTATAACTGTTTATACAAGGTTAAAATCTGAAAAGAAACAAGTCGAGATCGGATTTGGATTGTAAAATCAAAGGTGAGTAAATCTCACTCTGCAGAATTTTTATTTAAATTTAAATGGTTGAATTTAAATAATTGGTTGATTGATTGAGTTGATTGAATGTGTGCTAATGATCTTGTGACTTTGGTTTTGGTTAGTACTCGAGTTAATTGTTGTTTGACTCGAAGCATTTGGGTTTTAAGTGGTTTTAAAACTTAAATCATAGATAAGAGAATGGTTCATTTTAAAGTTAATGAGGGCTTAATGATTTATGATTCATCAAATTAGAAAGGTAATTAAAATGTATAATTGATTAATTCAATTAATTAATGATTTGGGTTGATTAATTTAGTAATTAAGAGTTGAATTAATTAATCAAAGTTAAGTTAATTAACTAAGAATCTAGAATAATCAATGGATGGATTAATAAGTAAATACTTAATGAAATTAATAAAATATAATTACTTATGAAATTAATCAAGAGATTAATTGAGATAATTAATTAAAGAGTGATTAATTTATTTAATAAAGTAAATACCAAGGAAGATAATCACCAGTTGAGGTAAATCAGAAGTGATTAACATGTGTGGCTTAATAAATGATTAATTATTTAATGTATTAATTTATATTAGGATAAATGGAATTATAATTGGAAATTTTTAATTTATAAAATTAATGATGTAATTAAAGATTGATTAATTAAGATGAATCAACCAATAATAAGTGACTTATCAGAAATTAATTAATATAAGTAATTAAGGATTAATTTAATTAATTATAATTAATTAATTTGTGAAGTGGTTAAAGATTAATTACTGTTTTTGGTTAAGAATAATTAATTTGTGAAATTAATTAAAGATAATTACTTGAATGTAATTGAAAGATAATTAATCCAGGGCGATTAATTAAGATGAATGTATAGGGAAGGGTTGATTAATTAATTAATTTGGAATTAATTAATGAAAGAATCTAAGTGATTAAGGTTTGAAATTCAGTTAGAATCAATAGAAATGATTTATATGTGATTAGGCTTTGCTTCTGAATGATTGAATGGTATTGGATGATTTGAAGGAGTTGATGACTCTGATATGAAATGTTGAGTATTTCATTTGGATAACATGAAATAGGATGAGATGAGATTCGAAGAGACCGGGGTCAGATATTTGGGAAAATACCCGAAACCACTTCGAATGTTTGTATATTGAAATATAAAATCTATATGCGAGAGTGAAGTGATTTGGAGGTATTGGACTGTTTTAAAATCTAAATCTTTGGTATTTAAAAACTTATATGTGGGCTAAGTGTTGTCTATAATAATTTGTGGCTTGTGAATTGATATAAGTTACCCGGGTTTATATGAGTTGTATACTTTGTATTTCATATTATTTGGGTTTACTCACGCTAGTTTCCGGCCTGACCCGGGTGTTACTTTGGTGTAATGCTTGGGTCAGACCGAGTATTACAGATTTTTCAAGCAAGGACGTTCTGGAGCTCAGGAGGCGAGCTGGATGACAGGAACGTGTAGAGTATTTCCGCTGTATTATATTATTGTAATTCTATGACATGTTGATTGTATATGTCCAGTGTTTGAATATATGCGTAACTCTGATGTACTTAAATGCGATCGATAGATATAGTATTCTTCTGTAAACTGTTATTATTTATTATATTTTATCCGCTACGAATGTGAGATGTTGTTGATTCTGTTCTTCTTCTTCTATCTCTTTCTTCTTTTTTATAACTATCTGAAATTTTCAGGATTGAAAATTTCGGGTCGTTACATTTGGTATCAGAGCCGAAAGGTTAAGCGAGAACCTTGGCTCTGGTGGGAATTACTCATTAAATAGAGTTCAAAGTACTCTAGAATGAGTTGAGTGTGTGTATATATATATGAGAGCGTACTTGTTATATTCTTATATAAAGGTTTTAAATGATTTTATATAAAAGTATCTTTTGATATATAAAGTAATATTTCATTCTAATAAATATTATGGCGATTGGTTGTTAAATTATTGAAATTAAAATTAAGAAGTAATATAATGCGACCAAATTGAAGACTTGAATTGGAATTTAACTTGGAAAGTTAAATGGTTAATTTGAATTGGTAGTTTATGTGATCTCAAAATAGGTTTGAGATCTGGAAATTGGGAATGGATGGACGTTTTAAAATAAATTGGATAATATCATCCAATTTTTATTAAAAACCCTTAAATTGTGAATTGGATTTGTTTAAATGAATGAGAAATGAAGTGTGGTAATATATCCATTATTGAGATAAAAGGGAAATCTAACTTTAATTTGGAATTAAGGATATGGGATCACTTTAAACTGAAAATTTGAATAATTAAGTTTGTAAATTAAAATTGTTTAAGAACTGGCTTCAAACTGGAAGATAAAATTTAGTAATAAATTATATTTTTAAGATAAATTGTATTGAACTCTTATTTGAACCTTGAAATACATAAGTAAAGATAATTCAAAATGGAATTTTGAGAATTGGACTCAGAAATTAAATTGTTTAAACTTTAAATAAATGTTAATTTGGTTTAAAGAGTTAAACCAACCTTTGAGAATTCAGCTCGAATTTATATAATTCGAGATGGGTTAAAGTTGAAATTTGGATTCCATTAGTACAAATTGAATTTAGTTTGAATTAATTAGAATTGAAGTTGAATTGGGAATAAATCAAGTCCAATGGAATTTGGAGTTATTTGAACTGGAATTTGGTCAATTTAAATGGAAGTGTAAATTTAAATTGAATTGTCGAAAAAGTGAACAGTTTGACTCTGGACAATTTTCAATATAAATTGTTTTAAATATAAATTTATTCTCCCGAGCTATTTAATACACCTTTCTTATTAAACCCAAAATTATTTTATACTTATTTAATAACTACTTTTGGAGTTATTTAACTAATTTTCAACTGTTTTCTAAACTAATTACTATTTTTCAACTATGTTACAAATTAATTACTATTTTACAACTATTTTGCAATTATCTAAAATTTCTGAAACTATTTAGCTATTTTGCAACTATTTTACAATTAGTTAACTATTTTACAGTTATTTTGCAGACTAATAATTTCTTTTTATTTTTTTATTTACTTGTCTATTTTTAAACTTTTCAAGCTATTTTCTAAAAAAATAAACTGGTCAGAGTTCAAACTATTATTGATTAAATACCCAACCGAGATAAGAATTGAAGTGATAATTCAACAGAATTGAAGCGATTGTAAATAAGTAAATGGAAATTAAAGGAAATGTGAATAGGAAGGGAAATTGATTTGGATAAAAATCAATAAGATTAAATACGTAGGATGTACGTATATTATTATATTCGCATAGTGATTTGATCCAGATTCGAGCATAGGATTTTGAGATAGTTTATTGATCCGAGTTGGGATTTTTCACTCGATTTTCGACGGCGAACCTGGATACGGATTGTTGATTGGTTCTGGATATTCTCTATCATAGTTATGGCTATGCAAGGAGAATGACGGTTTTTAATCAAGAAACCAGATATGAGTCCACACTAGGAAGTCGGGTGGACGATACTAGTTCGGAAGTGAAATTATGTGATCGAGTGAGCGATCAGATTGGTATAGCATACGGATGTTATGTGTACATCGTTCGAATTTGAATGAAATTAAGATGGTAAAGAGTAATCAAAATTTGAATATTTGATTTTGAATAAACAAAGTTATATATCTTTGTTATATAAGATAAATCTCCCCTTGTTAAATCTATTGCCAGAAGAAAGGGGTTTTTAAAGGTGTTTGAAGTATAAAAGGAGTTTTATACAAGTTTGAAAGGATCCAAAGTTTTTAAAATTTTATATGTCCGAATATATATATAAAGGATCTTATGAGGATTTTGGAAAAAGGTTTTGGGAACCTTTGGATTTGGAAAGGCTTTTGATTTTTGGATAAAATCAATATTAAAAATTTGGAAAGCCTAGTTTGAGAATTTATCGATTTTTGGATAATCAATTTTGTGTAAAGAAGCTTTGTATGAAATCATACTAGGTGTATGATTTGAAGATACTATATGTATAGTATAAAATGTTTGATGATGGCTCTAGGGAAATAGGTGCTCCCTTGAAATGAACTTCTCTAGAGTGCCACCGGGTGCTGCTGCCTTGAGCCCCGAGGGAGGGTTCTAAAGTTGATCCTGTGAGGAGTCCGGACAAAACTAGTTCCTGGGGATTATGAGTAGAGTATACCATAGCGAAAGTCGTGTGTGCCGTTGAGAGCCAACAGTCTGCGTTTGATTTTATAATGGTAGACTGCGACCTATGGTATAACATAGCGAAAGTCGTGTGTGCCGCTGAGAGCCAACAATCTACGTTTGATTTTATATCGGTAGACTGCGGCCTATGTAGGAGTGGAGAAGTTTCATTTCGACAGCGAAAATCAGTGGCCGTAGAGAGCCTGCAGTTACATGGACTTTTGCTGCGATGGCAACGTAACCCTGGAATGTAACTGCGATCTGTCGTGGGTTCCATGGCATAATCGAGAGGTCGCAGAGAGCCTGCAGTTACATGGACTTTTGCTATAATGGCAATGTAACCCTGGAATGTAACTACGACCATGGATAGGGTGATGATTTCTAGAGCATTCTCACCAAAGATATTTCCTCTATTTTCAAAAACTGTTTTCTATATTTTCAATAAAATTATTTTCCAAGTATTTTCTCTGGGTGTTGAAAACGGGTTTACCAAGTACTTATAGATTTTCAGTCCTACGCCTGATCAATGTATGACTGAATTTCTGTGAGAAAAAAGGATGGATCGGTTGAGACATTGAGTTATAAGAAGTATTTTTATAAAAGGCTATTTTAATAGTATGATGTGAATTTAAAAGCATTATTAAAATTTTATACTAAAAGTGATGGAATTTTGGGAAAAATGAAAGATGATTCAAACTGGAATTATGAAAAAAATTTGAATTTAGGAAAAATTTAATAAGGTGATTGTTTGTAATAAAATCGAATATTGGTATAAAAGTTGGAGGTAAGCTAATTTGTTAAATAATTATTTAATAGAGTATGTTAATAAAATTTAACCCGGTTAAATAAAATGGATTAGGAGTTAATAATGGAGTTTGGAAATGAATTCGAATTGTAAATAGAATTCGACTTGGATTTGATAATGAATTAAATAAGTGGAGATGCTATAAAAATAGAAATAAAATGAAGTTGGATCAAAATAGTAATGGTTTGAATAACAAGCAAATTTCAAGTGTGATATGAATAGTATTCAACGAAATTGCAAGTAAATTAGAGATAATGGAAGTGTTGTCGAATGAAATGAAGGTGAATTATAATAGAATGGTTTAAGTTGCAACAAAACCCAAGTGAATAGAAATAAAATTGAGAATGGCTTTGTATTAATAAAATAAATTCAAAAATGAATTAAGTAAGTGAATTAAAAATATAAAATGGGTTAATGGGATTAAATAATAAATGGATGAAGTTTGATGAACTTAAAAAAAATTGAATCAAAGTTTTAATTGGAATAGGATTATCAGAATGGACTTAAGTTATGAGGCGAATTAATTTGAAGAAAAATTACTTAAATAAAAACTTTGGTTTCGAGTGAGAACAGTAGACCATTAAATAAAGATTTGGGTTAAATATATCTGGAAAATGGATATTAATTTAAGAAATGAGTATTGTCAAGCTCAATGGAGTAGTTTTAAAAATGAAATGATGCGTAGATGAAATGAAATGCATATGTATGGTTAGTGAATAAATTTGAAATGGAATTAAATACACAACGAGTTGAAATTACTTTAAGGTAGTTATAAACTAAAAAATGAATATTCTGTTAAGCGGATATCGTCGAAATTGCATAAAAATAGTTGTCATTTGGCGTAAATAAAAGTAATTAAAATTCTATGAGTTGACAGAGATTAAAGAAAATTGATTTGAATCATTTGAAGTGAATATGAGCTTGACTGGAATAAAAATCAATTGAATGTAAGAAATTGGATTGCATAACATTTAAATCGAAGGAAATGGTATATAAATTGGTTGAAAGCAATTGAATTAGTTTTGAAACATATAAATTGCTCATGGAAGTCATTTTGAATGCATTCCTTTTAGAATTGAAGTGTTATAGGTTTTTAAGTAAGAGAAATGTTGTAAACTTCATATATATAGTGCTTATATGTTTAAATTGAGTAAGTACAGGTACCTGAAGGCCGTTTGGCTGGTTTGGATTGCGCTAATTGCTTAAATTAATAAGCTGCTTGCTTAAAATGCTAAATAAGGTACGCCTACGCAATAAAAATAGGAAATATGAACAGTTTTTTCTTTTTCCGATCGTGTGGGTCAATGTATATATATTTATATCTCTTGTCAAATTGCAAAAGCTCCTCCGTACAAAGGAGACTCTGCCAAAATTTTGGGAGTTAGAAAATTTTTGAGAATTTTTTTTTGTTAAGTAATAAAACGATTTCAAATTTGAAACCAAAATAAATTAGTGGATGAAACTAATTTAAAATAATAATATGAATCGGTTATAAATGAAAGATTAAATTTAATACTCAGAAGTGAAGATAAATGGAATTCATATGAAATGAGAAAGCTAATTTGAATCGAAGTAGGTATGAACATATGTGAGGAAATGTATAAAATAATTGGAAATGTTACGATTGGATATTATTGTTAAGTAAGATATGCAGGGATTATAAGAGAAAAGGGAAATTGGATTTGATTTCAGGAGATAATGTGAATTGCCCGACAAAAAGGTATGTATTTGAAATTTCTGAATGAAATTGGATTGGGTTTTTGATGTAGTCACTTGGCTTTTGTTTTTTTTGAAATTTGGGAGCCCGTAAAGGCCTTTTGTAGTTGTACCGAGTTGGCGGCGCAAAGGAGACGCTGACAAAAATTTTCAAAAATTTAGAGAGTTAGAAAATTTTTGAGAAAATCTTGCTAATTCAAAATTGGTTTAAATTGAAATTTAAATGATTGAACAAAATGGTATTGTTTGAATCCATAAGAGGTTTTGGGAAATTGGTGGTGGTGATAGTGGGTCTTTAACAAACGATTGTTGATAGAATGTTGAATTGTGGGTTTTGAGAAAAAGGTAATCGGGTATTGGACCATTCTTCCTAACCAGTAATTTCGGGGACGAAATTCTTTTTTGAGGGGAGGAATGTGACGACCCAGAATTTTTAACAGTTTAAATTGGAATAATTAATTGATTTTGAATATTTGAAAGTTAGTTTCTAACTTGAATTTTAAATATCGCTGTTTATTGAATAGTTTAAATACTGAATTTAATAATTGGAATTGGGTAAATTGTTGAATCTGAAATTCTAAGCCTGTAATGTAAAGGCTTGTAAAATTTATATCGATGGTACTGAAGATAGTAGAAGTGTTAAAATTTAATTTAAAGGCGATATGTTCAGTTTTGAAAATATAACATTTAAATCGATGTTTAAAAATAGCCTTCCGAGGCACCGTCTCGGAATTCGACGAAACCAGTTCCATTGGATCCGTAATAGTTAGTTATTATCAGATTTCAATTTTCATAGTAATTGGAGTTGTCGTTAGACCCTGGCAACTCAAAACGCTTAGAAACTATTTTAATCGATTTAAATTAAAATTTATCGTTTACTTCTGTAACTCGCGCATGTGATCGAATTAGCTTCCGAAACACGTTTCATTGTGTTCGGAATGCGGGTAAAACCTTATAAACGTATGTCAATGTGTCTGATTCGGGGTTCGGGATTTCGCATTATACAACGCGAGATATTTACGATATTTAATTATATTATAGTCAGGCGTACTCAGGAAGCCATTTTCCATCATTATTATTTCGTCTTTGTTCCCTCTAGCTTCCAGATGGAGATCGGGCTCACTAAAAAAAATGCCCGAAGCCGGCCTCCTCAAAATCGAAATCATTTATAAATCGGAGCCTGTTCAAATTCGTTCGTGACAAACCCTAAGCTGCGTGGAATCTATCGTTCGTTCGTCAACCACCGATCACGTCACGATGTCGCCATTGGTAGAAGGGGGCTCGAGGTCGCGATTTCAGGAGGCGACGTGGGTTTTTGGGCTGCTCAACATACATTGGAGCTTCGCGAATTGGAAGCGGCGATCTAGGGTGAGTATGGCCACGTCGTCAGGCAGCAGGTGGAGCAATGGCGACGACTCGAGATCGCGATAGACGATTTAGGGTTTGGGGTCTCGCTGCATGGAATCGCGTGCATGTGTGGAGGTTGTCGCGCTTGGATCTGCGTGTTGCCTAGGTCGTGAACGTGAGGGAGGAGTGATGCAGGTATTTATTTTATTTTAAATTTAATTCAATAATGTATTGATTAAAATTAGAAATTTGCATACTGACTCACTGTTTAAAACAAAATTTATAGGATTTCGAGGATAAAATGAAATAAGTTTACAAATTTAAATATTATTTTAGATATATGTATTAAAGAGCTTGACTTGTTTAATTATTTTTGTAGCTTGAAATTTAATTATTTTGTTCCTAAGAATTATTTATTTATAGGAAGATCTGCTAAAATAAATTATTTGTAATTAGATTAATTTTATCAAATGAAAATTTATTATCAAATTGTTGTATATTAATAAATCATATAACTGTTTATGCAAGGTTAAAATCTGAAAAGAAACAAGTCGAGATCGGATTTGGATTGCAAAATCAAAGGTGAGTAAATCTCACTCTGCAGAATTTTTATTTAAATCTAAATGGTTAAATTTGAATAATTGGTTGATTGATTGAGTTGATTGAATGTGTGCTAATGATCTTGTGACTTTGGTTTTGGTTGGTACTCGAGTTAATTGTTGTTTGACTCGAAGCATTTGGGTTTTAAGTGGTTTTAAAACTTAAATCATAAATAAGAGAATGGTTCATTTTAAAGTTAATGAGGGCTTAATGATTTGTGATTCATCAAATTAGAAAGGTAATTAAAATGTATAATTGATTAATTCAATTAATTAATGATTTGGGTTGATTAATTTAGTAATTAAGAGTTGAATTAATTAATCAAAGTTAAGTTAATTAACTAAGAATCTAGAATAATCGATGGATGGTTTAATAAGTAAATACTTAATGAAATTAATAAAATATAATTACTTATGAAATTAATCAAGAGATTAATTGAGATAATTAATTAAAGAGTGATTAATTTATTTAATAAAGTAAATACCAAGGAAGATAATCACCAGTTGAGGTAAATCAGAAGTGATTAACATGTGTGGCTTAATAAATGATTAATTATTTAATGTATTAATTTATATTAGGATAAATGGAATTATAATTGGAAATTTTTAATTTATAAAATTAATGATGTAATTAAAGATTGATTAATTAAGATGAATTAACCAATAATAAGTGACTTATCAGAAATTAATTAATATAAGTAATTAAGGATTAATTTAATTAATTATAATTAATTAATTTGTGAAGTGATTAAAGATTAATTACTGTTTTTGGTTAAGAATAATTAATTCGTGAAATTAATTAAAGATAATTACTTGAATGTAATTGAAAGATACTTAATCCAGGGCGATTAATTAAGATGAATGTATAGGGAAGGGTTGATTAATTAATTAATTTGGAATTAATTAATAATTAATTAATGAAAGAATCTAAGTGATTAAGGTTTGAAATTCAATTAGAATCAATAGAAATGATTTGTATGTGATTAAGCTTTGCTTCTGAATCATTGAATGGTATTGGATGATTTGAAGGAGTTGATGACTCTGATATGAAATTTTGAGTATTTCATTTGGATAACTTGGAATAGGATGATATGAGATTCGAAGAGACCGGGGTCGGATATTTGGGAAAATACCCGAAACCACTTCGAATGTTTGTAGATTGATATATAAAATCTATATGCTGGAGTGAAGTGATTTGGAGGTATTGGACTGTTTTAAAATCAAAATCTTTGGTATTTAAAAACTTATATGTGGGCTAAGTGTTGTCTATAATAATTTGTGGCTTGTGAATTGATATAAGTTACCTGGGTTTATATGAGTTGTATACTTTGTATTTCATGTTATTTAGGTTTACTCACGCTGGTTTCCAGCCTGACCCGGGTGTTACTTTGGTGTAATGCTCGGGTCAGACTGAGTATTACAGATTTTTCAGTCAAGGACGTTCTGGAGCTCAGGAGGCGAGCTGGATGACAGGAACGTGTGGAGTATTTCCGCTGTATTATATTATTTTAATTCTGTGACATGTTGATTGTATATGTCCAGTGTTTGAATATATGCGTAAATCTGATGTATTTAAATGTGATCGATGGATATAATATTCTTCTGTAAATTGTTATTATTTGTTATATTTTTTCCACTGCGAATGTGAGATGTTGTTGATTCTATTCTTCTTCTTCTATCTCTTTCTTCTTTTTCATAACTATCTTCGGGTCGTTACACCCTGCGACCCTTTTTTGGTAGGCGACCGTTCTCAACTCTTATTCTTATCTTCTTTCATCAACCATATTTAGCGATTCAAGTAGGAGCCGCTCGTTTTGATTTTGATTGAAATTCTGCCTTCAGTGCGAGGGGACTTCTAATTCAACATGAATCATTGCTTTCGAACTATATGCTAGGGCGAACGGAGTATGGTCGGTTGTCGCTTTGTGTGTGGTTCTGTAAGCCCATAGTGTGAGTGGAAGTTTATCAACCCAGTTTCCTTTGGCTTTTGCTAGTCACTTTTTGATTGTGGACTTAATGATCTTGTTTATCACATCCATCTGCCCGTTTTCTTGTGAATGAGCCACTGTGGAAAAGCTCTTTTCAATTTGAAAATGCTTTCAGAAGTCTTTGAACTCGACACTTTTGAACTGGGTTTCATTACCGGTAATGATTTTTTGCGGCACACCAAACTTGCAAATGATATTCTTAGTAATGAAGTTAATAACTTTCTTTGTAGTTATGGTGGCCAATGCTTCCGCTTCGGCCCATTTTGTGAAATAATCTATGGCAACTATAGCATATTTAACTCCTCCTTTTGCTATTGGCAGGATGCCAATCAAGTTGATCCCCATACTGAAAATGGCCATGGCCTGACCATCTGTGTTTGCCCCATTGAAGGAGAGCTCTTAATTATGCTGAATCCTCGGCAATGATCGCATCTTCTGGCGTGCTTTATGGTGTCGTGATTTATTGTTGGCCAAAAGTAGTCGTATCGAAGTATTTTCTTCGCAAGGGTCTGCCCCCGAGTGTGGTCTCCGCATTCTCCTTCATGTACCTCCTTTAGGATTCATCGTGCTTCATCATCGGTCACACACCTAAGGAGGGGGGTTGAGAGTCACCTTCGGTAGAGTATTCCATCCTGTATCTTGAACCGTGGCGTCTTTCAGAGAAGCTTCTTCCATTGATTCTGGTCAGTTGGAAGGGTTCCTACGAATAGACAGTTCATTATCGATGTCATCCACGTATCTGGTTCGGCGGTGGTTTCAAGAAACCAACCTACGTCCATTTCGTCAATGCTTGAGTTGGCTTGAGTTTTGTCTAGGGCTAGTCCCAATGACTGAGCTTCTCTGGAACTTGCCAGATTTGCCAAAATAATCCACCTTAGTGTTTTGCGTCCGTGGGATGTGAGTTATGGTGTAGCGCTCGAAGTCGCTTTGCAATTCATGCACTTTGGATAGGTATGAGGCGAGATTCTTACCACGCGCCTGATACTCCCCTTTTACTTGACAAACGACCAATTGTGAGTCACTTTATATGTGAGTAGATTTTATTTTGAGCTCCTTCACAATTTTGAGTCCAGCTATTAGTGCTTCATATTCTGCTTCGTTGTTTGTGGTTGGGAATTCCAAGCACAAAGCTAGCTAACGGCCCACCCCTCGAGGGTTTCAAGCAATACTCTTGCTCCAAAACAGAAGTTGTTGGACACGCCATCAACGAAGTGTTTCCATTGCATGTCTATTTCTTACTGAATTTCCTCATCATCCCGTATAGTAAATTCGGCAATGAAATCGGCCAACGCTTTCCCATTGATGGCTTTCGTTGGGTGGTATGTGATATCATATTAACTCAACTCTATATTCCACTTGAGTAGTCGCTCAAAAGTTTCTATTTAGTATAACACTTGCTTTAGGGGCTGGTCAGACAACACTTTAATTGGATGGGCTTGAAAGTAGGTCATAACTTCCGAGATGCAATCAAGAGTTAATACGTTATCTTTTCCAGTTTTGGGTAATTCTTCTTAGCTCCAGTGAATCATTTGCTAATGTAATACATGGGTTGCTGGATTCTCGCTTCTTCCTGCACGAGAGCGGCACTCAATGAATTCGATAAGAATGCTATGTAAATGAATAGATCTTCTCCATCCATCGGCTTTGATAAGATTGGGGAAGCTACCATGTGTCATAGCAATTCTTCGAAAGCTGTTTGACAAGATTTTCTCCATTTGAAGTTTTTCTTTCCCTTCTTTAGTGCATCAAAGAATGGTATGCTCTTGTCTGTAGATTTTGAGATAAATCGGCTCAGTGCAGTGACTTTTCTATTCAAGCTTTGAAGTTCCTTCGTATTTCTTCAGGTTTGGACTTCTCGTAGCCCCGTTATTTGTTCTAGATTTGCTTTGATGCCTCGAGCACTGACTATGAACCCCAAGAATTTCCCAGAGGCTACTCCGAAGTGACATTTTAGTGGGTTGAGCTTCATTCCATATTTTCGGAGTATTTTAAACATTGTAATGAGATTTTTTAGATGGTTAGCAGCTACTCGAGATTTGACCAACATGTCATCCACACAAACTTCCATAGTCTTTCCTATTTAACACTTGAACATGGTATTTACTAGCCTTTGATATTATACGAACAATATTGCTAAATAACAGTGCAGTCCTGAATCGGTGATGAAGATAGTATTTTCTTGATCTGGCTCATGTATTAAGATCTGGTTGTAGCTCGAGTATACATCCATAAGTGACAGCAATTCATGCCCCGTCGTTCCATCCACAAGCTAATCGATTCTGAGGAGCGGGAAGCTACCTTTCAGGCAAGCTTTATTTAGATCCGAGAAGTTAATGCAAGTTTGCCATTTTACATTAGACTTCTTGACTAAGACTGGGTCTGATACCCATTTAGCGCGAGTTGCGTCTCAAATGAAGCCTTTAGCCATCAGTTTATCTACCTCTGCCCTTAATACCTTGGACTGCTCAGATCCTAAGCTGCGCCTTTTTTGCTTTATTGGTGTGAATTTGGGGTCAATATTGAGCGCATGGCAGGCAATTTCGGGTATACTCCACACATATCGGAGCGCATCCAAGCAAATACATCTATGTTGGCGCATAGGAATTTAGTTAGTTCTGATTGCATCCTGTTTCCTAGGTGCGATCTACTTCTTAGGAACAATGTTGGGTCATCCATACATATTAGGACAGAAATCGTCAATTCTGCCGGAGCTACTCGATCCTCCCTTGAGCTCTTCTTTTTAGGGTCCAAAGCCTTGTTGATTCGGTATTGTTCCATAAGCTAGGGATGGCTCTGTAGTTTCTATTTTGAGGGTTCACAGATGTGAAGGGTTTTTCCCACATCCTTTCCATTTTCCTTTCTTCTTGACTCACGCAATTCTACGATGTAGCATTCCCGAGCGGCGCTTTAGTCTCCTTTCGTAATTTCAACTCCGTGCTCTATAAGGAACTTCATTGTAAGGCACCTTTGGGCCAATGATATTCTAAATATGGCTAATGCGGGCCGTCCTAAGAAGACGTTGTATGCTGGCATTTCATCTATGATCACAAAAGTCTGAATGAGGGTGACCCTTCCCTCACCCTCTCAAAGCTCCACAGGTAGGTCAATTGTTCCCATTGGTTTTTTGGATTCACCGGTAAACTCCTAAATCTTTGTTTGGCATGCGGATGCACTTTTCATACCAATCTTCATTTGATCGAAAGTACGTTTGAAGAGTATGTTAACGGAGCTTTCACTGTCTACCAACACCCATCGAACTACGACAGGCCCGATTCCTACCATCACCTACTTTGGATTAAGGGTTGGAGCCTCTATCCCTTTAGTATCCTAGTTTCGGAACACTTTGTCATCCTTCAAAACCCTTTGCAGCTTGGTCGGAGTTTTATCATCTATAATTAAACATGATTCCTTTGGAGCATGTTTCAATGAACTTGCATATTGCTCCATTTCTCTCCAAGTTCTTTGCGTGGGAAGTTGTCCCCAGATATTGTTCCGATAATAATCCTTTGGTAAGTTTGTTTCGACCCTTATTTGCTGATTTCAGCTTGATTCCTTCGTTCTCTTTGGTGCCGAGGAGTCGCGAATTGATCGGGGTTTTATGGCTATCTTACGTACTACTGGAGTTTGTTATTCTGGATCAATTCCTCAATGAGATACTTTAGGTAGCAGCATTCATTCGTATCGTGGCTGCATGTCTCGTGGAAGTGACAAAATTTCTCTAAGGTCATCTGCTACTCAGATTCCTCCTTTCTAGGTAGCCTTTTGCATTCCTCGATCCTTTGAATCGTGAGAAAAAAGTTTTTCGGTGTGTCACTTAGGAGAGTGTAGCCTTCGGGCCGAAACCCTTTGAGCTTTTTATTGTTGCCATTACCATTCTTCTTATTAGAGTGTTGACCTTTTCTCTTTGGATTTCCATCTTTCTTAGTGGTTCCTTCAGCAATTCGAGAAGTGTGCGCATTTTGATTCACTGCTACATCGCTTTGCTCGATGTTCGTCGTTTGCACACTAGTAGACTTCCTTTCCAATTCCTGCGCTTCCTCCAACCTTAGGTACTGACTTGCTTTAAGATTGAAATCTTTCTTGGTTGTAGGTTGCTCCATCTTAATCCATTTTCCGAATTTAGTTTTCGGGTGAATGGCATGGACCAATGCCATAAAAACCATGTTTTTATTGGGGTTTCGTACTTCTATCACAGCATTGTTAAACCTGTTCATGAAATATTTTAGTGATTCGTTACGCCGTTGGAATAACCCAGATAGGGACATGATGTCTTTTGTCTGCGCAGTATTGAGCTTGAACTGATCAAGGAATCTTGTCGCTAGTAGGTCAAAAGTAGGTACAGATCTCAGTGAAGCCTAGTGAACCACATTGACGCAACTCTCTCGAGAAAGAATTAAAAGTATTTGCATCGAACAAATTCATAGGCATTAGCTCCATCCATGTACCAACTTTATTTGTATAAGTGGGGATTCAGGTCTTTGGTGATGTAAAGATCGTAAATCCATACTCCTTGAACAGACACTAATCTCCAGTGATTAACTCAAGATGAACGGAAATACGAACCCTTATGGTTGAAGAAGAAGAAAAAGGTAAAAGAAGAGAGAAAAAAAAGATAGAACAGAACAGAAAACAGCAGAACAATATCAGAATCTCACAATCGCAGCGGAACAACATATAATAATTAAATGAATAATCTTTAAACAAAGAACTATATCAGATATTACATTACATCATTTTACATTACATCATCAGAGTCTACAACAACAAACAACAACAAACAGCGGAAAAGAAATACAATATACTAGTGAATACGCCATGCCATCCAGCTTGCCTCCAGCAACTTCTGAATTTCCAGAATATCCTAATAAACCTGACTCTTGACTGCCCGTGTGGAAATTAGTGGGCACCCAGAGTTTAGGAAGGAAAACAATAAACTCCGAGTCAGTCATGTGACTGGTGTGAGAACTTAAAACAGTTTATCTTTAAAAACAAACAACATGATAATTTTTAAAATAGATTCGCAATGCTTTTTAGAAAATGAGACTACCATAAGGCCTCCCGCACACACACACACAATGCAAACGCAGAATCGGAGGAGATTTCTCCTTATGATAGTCAAAGATGCTTGATACGCATTAAAAAAACATTTGATATTATTACTAGTGCATAGTGTAGGAAAAATCATTTCGAAAATAAAGATATAAATCTTAGCCAACATACGACCATTATCGTATGCCTATTATAGCTACCATGTTCAATAGCAGGTTACCGCCACATTCCATGGCAGGTTATACAACTAAAACCGTACAAGATCGTATTGTTTCTTTGGATTTCCAACAAATGGTCAGGCCAAGGAACTTCCCATTGCCACATGGGTACGCCTCTGGAAAGACGACCCAAGAACCAAACCGGATCTCGGCCAACACAAGGCCGGGTTACCCCTAACTGGGTAACCACTGACACGAATATGTCATCCCCCGATCGTAACCGATCTATCCGAGGATCCTCGATTTCCAACAACCACAAAGCAATAAATTTGCAGCAATAACATAGGTTAAGTATCTGGGCTCCATACCATGATACCACCTCTATCCAGAAGGAATGACATACACTAAAGGAGTGCTACCCCTTAATAACCTTGCTGCATCCTTCCTGTTTTGACCATTTCCGGGGTGTGAGGTCCGACGAAGTCTCGTCCACAAAGCCACGCTTTATACAAAAGCTGTGCTTTGGGTCAACAAATGATCAAAGTAATGATCACCAAGATAAATAATCAAACAAATGATCATATCGCAAATGATCAAACAATGATCATCTCACAGCAACACTCAGCATGCCACACTACCAAATTGGGAGTATATCACTAGTAACCTTCAACTACATAACCTCTGAGCTCGTACGTCTCATAGAAGGGTGTTAAGCTAAGAGAATAAATTCTCCGCCACCAACAGAAATATATTTGAAAGAAATCAGCTTTATATCTCAATTTGTAATGTCAGACATACAATCCATACAAGTCTGTTTCGGGCTCGAACAGAACCGAAGGCACTTACAAAGAAGTCTTTGCATTCCGGATAATTTCTAATCACGTCCGGACTTCCCGTCACTAAGGGTGATAAAACCTCTATATCGGAGATCAGCCGATGCATAGTAACTCAACGGTAATCCTTCCGTTTTCAAAAATATCCGGTCTTCAACACCGGTCATCGAATGCAATCCATTACGACGTATCACATATTCGGAATGGGTTATACGACCCCAAGGTCCTTTCCCGGCTAACCCGAATAGCGAGCGCTTATTTTAAAAAATGAGTGTGGCATTCAAATTCAAGCAATCACAAAAATACCTATTTAAAGGTAAATATTGATAATCGGATTATTTAACTATCAATAGGCATGCTCAACATCACCAGATTCCAAATAATTTTCCAAAATATCTTTACAAGATATATATATTTTCCACACTTCAACCATTTGAAAACAAATTTTCAAATCACTTTTCACCTTTATGACTTTTGAAAATAAATTTCAATCATTTTCCTTATGCGGAAATACTTTCATTTCAAAATGGTTCATTTAAACCAATTAAATAAATCCTTACCGACTTAACTTTATATTTACATTCCAAATCCGTAAATTAATTCCCACACTTCAAAAATAAATCAATGTTTATTTTTAAACAAATTCCCCTTTCCATTTATAAATTCCATAGTGAATTTACATTCCAAAATATTTATGAATATATGATTTCAATTATTCATTTTCAATTTATCTTCGAAAAGATAAATTCTCAAAACGTTTCATTTCACATTGAAAAAACATTTCCATACTTATTTATTAATAAGTAATTCACAAATCCATTTATTTTCAACACTTGGAAAATATTCAATATACTTATTTCACAATTAAGTATTGATTTCATTCCTTAAGGAAAACATTCGCTTAAACACATTTATTTGGGCCAAAACGAATGTTGCGTAAAACATAGTTACGACGACCCAAAATCACTGGTATAGGGATTCAAAATTTAGATGGATATATAAATCCCAATACTATATAAAACATTTCCTTTCGGAAACCATTTACTATAACAATAATGTTATAGCCCATCGTTTCCTTCTATTTCTCGAAAACGTCTATTTCAACAATAAATGTTGAAATCTATGGTTTCGATTCATAATATATTTTAAAACGTCTTTAAATCGTTTTAATTCTATTTAAAACATCACTTCCCAAAATAAATCCATTTTATTTAATAATGTATTCACGGTCCAAAATCGTGAATATACTTCCTTAACCAATTTTAACTTTCAATTTATCAAATTCCATTGATTTCGAATTTATAAACAATGTCTATAAATTCCATTTCTATTTATAAGCTTTGATTTATAAATCTCCTTTATTAATCCAATTTAATTTATATAACTTAATCATATACCAAAAGTCCATATTGTAAGTTAAATGCTTATAATCCATTTATTTACAAAATCGTTCTTTTAAAACTTCACAAATTATAAATCTTATTACTTATAAAATTTCATTTATAACCCTATTTTAGACATTAATAGAACTCCTTTTAAAATTCCATTATTTCGATTTATAAAATATATATTTTATAAATCTCAACTATAAACCATTTTTGCTTCATCAAAGATTTCAATTTAAGTGCAAAAATCCGATTTATAAGTTAATTCCTTAAAATCTTTTGTCTTACAACATCTATTCATTTTATAACTTCACAATTCATAAATCTATAAATTTTCATTCACTTATGAATCCATTTATACTTCATTTTTTTACACTTATAAAAACTCGTTTTATAATTCCAATATTTCTAATTTTAAAATATCAAATTTATACATCTTTCATATAACCCGTTTTAAAATAATTCAAAAATCCCAATTTAACTATGTTATAAATTTATTAACTACTTATCTCAAAAATCACCTTTTGGTTATATTTCACAAAAATCTTAATTATTTATAACATAATAATTTATGTTTTAATTATTTAAAATGAATGAATTCAAAAAATTTAATAAAACGTATACTTTCAAAAATCACTTTAAAAATTCTTTTAAAATCAAAATCGTTATTTTTAGACTTTAAAAATGGATCCGATGATGCAACAACACCAAATAGTCAATTACGACATCCAAATATCATATATCAATATCATAATCAACAAATATCACAATATCTGTAAATAAATCAATATAGTTGAGGAATCCAGTTGGATCCCTCCAACCTGTTTCCCTGCATCCACAGATGTTAGCACAATACCAATTCCGTTCCAGTACGGAATTATCGCGGTATATGGGATTTATAAAAATATTATCCGCTTAATAGGCGGCGCAATAGGGTCTCATCCGCTATATAATGCGAGAAATCAACTCCAAGTACATAAATAATACCAATTTCACTATGCGGTGAAATATTCGCGGTATATGTTTTTAATAAATAACATCCGTTTACTAACGGCGCATAATGTCTATTTCAGTCAATAACAGATAAAATTTATCATCCAGGCATAAAATCAACAATTTTAAATCTAACTACTTAAAATTAACATCGAAGAATTTCGATTGAGTGAGAAGTTCTCACCTTGATTTCAATTTCGTTTTCAGCTTTTATTTCGAATAAAATTAAACGGACGTTTAATTTTACCCGAAATTTTCGCTAGATCCAAACGACTCCAATCCAATTCCATAGTGTAGTGCTCGTCCATACGATTCCAACGCAACTGGTTTCGCGCGTTTTCGACCTCGTATGAAAAAGATATGAATTTTTAAAGTTTACACGAATTTTTTTAATATAAAATCTACAACATTATTTATATTTTCAACCTTGCTTCAATCATAACCGTTCATTTTCACTTCTTATGATCCTGGCCGCACGCGCACAACCCTTCTCCCTCACGCGTATCCTCCAGTAATTGCCGTGTAACATGAACCAATAAATCACCAACTAGGGTTTGAAATCGCGCCTCGTACGATGCATCTGGAGACGATCGGCCAACTTCATCGCGAAGCTCGCCAAGAATGCCACCCACGGCCAGAACCCGGTTGCGCGCGGCTAGCCCCTTGTCTCGAAAACCCTGAATGAATGCGCGCGTTCAAATGGAAATTGCCATCTATCCACCGCATTAATTTCGATCATAACCGTTGGATATCTAGAACTCAAAGTGCTCTACAACTTTCATGTTCGAAGTTTTTCGATTCGATTAGCGGATTTGAAGATTTTGAGGGAGAAAGAAACGAGATTTTCGGCTATAGATTTTAGAAAGTGGCGGCCCTGAAGGTTTTAAAACCCTAGGTTGTTTTTGTTTGTAAAAAATGAAGATTGAGGGCTTTTATAGAAAATTTCACAATTTACTATTCACCCGGATTTTCCGAACTCCAAACGAAGCATGCCGGTTGTCGTTTCTAAGGTTTACCCCGCATTACGAACACAATGGAACATGTTTTGGGAGCTAATTCGATCATCCGTGCGAGTTATGGCAATAAACGATCGATTTAAAATTAAATCGGCAAATCAAATTTCTAAGCGTTTTAGCTTGCACCGGACAAACGGTAAATCCGATTGACACGTAATTTGAAACCATACACTAATTTCATATTACGGATCCGATGAAACTAGTTTCATTGAAATCCGAGACTGTTTGAAAAATGGCTATTTTAACTCGCCAAATAAATGTTAAAACAATTTCGATGCGTTTCGAGCTGCCACGATCAAACGAAAACTCCAATTGCTAGGAAAATTAAAATCCGATAATAAAAAACTATTACAGATCCAATGGAACTAGTTTCGTCCAATTCTGAAACTGTTTGAAAATTGACTAATTTCACTAGTCGATTTAAATATTAAAATATTCAATTTTTACAAATTAACTTTTAATTCGATTTTAAAAGTTCTAAAATATCATTCTAACTCCAACATGATAAAATAAAATTTTACAAATCATTTTCAATCATATTTAACCCAATTTTCAATTATTTCCGTAATTTCAACTATTAAATTATCGATTTAATCATCCAATTAAATCCAATATTCGAAATAAAATTTATTCAACTTATAAATTTCACTTATTAATATTTAAAATTAATTAAATATACAAATTTTAATTAAAAAAAATTCTGGGTCGTTACAGATTTCCCCCCTTAAAAGAATTTCGTCCTCGAAATTACCAAGTAAGAAAAATTACAGAATCCATTAACTTTCGAAAACAAACCATTCAAATTGAATTTTTTTTTCAAATCTCTTAAGTTTTTAAATTTCCCAAAATTCATAGTTAAACTTCTTACAATAACTTACTAAGTTTTCAAATCATACTTAGTTATCTTTTCAAAATTCCCAAAAATTTTCTAACGCCTTAAATTTTCGGAAAATTCGCCAGAGTCTCCTTTGCGCGGCTCGATCCGAAAAAAAATGACAGTATATATATCACAAATATACATCTCATCAAGTGATGAGGCATCCCGCAAGGAAAAAAGTGCAAAAGTACGATATTTAATCTGAGATATGTACCTTATATATTGTTAGCGAGCGTATACGGCTAATATAGCGCGAAAGCGAGCTCCAAATGCGAAGCAAGCGCAATCCGCACCTACTAAACACTCAACAACAATCATGAGAATCATGCATATATGAAAATAGTATCAGTATACGACATATAGCAACATAACAACTACATGTGTCAACATAGCAAATGCAACAAAAGCAATAAATGCAATCACCAAACAAATAGCATTCAACTAACATCCATAACCAAATCAATATTCATTCATATTCTCATTAATATTCAATGAATTGGTTTTCAATTTAAATCACATTTGATTCATTTACATTGGATTTTATCAACCTTCATTTTCTCATATTCAATTAGTCTATATTTACTAATTTATATTCAAGTTGGTTCATTTTCAAATCAAATTCAACTCTATTTAAGATTCACTTATCTTCCAATTTGATTTCAATCACTTTAGCTTTCAATTCCATTAATTTCTTAATGAATTATACACAATCAATTAACAACCAATGTATATTCAACATAACCAAATTATTTACTTCGCTTACATTCATTCAATTTGGTTCATCTCTTTTAATTCCAATTGGTTTAGTATTAAATTGGCTTCCATCCAATTATTCAATTTTCAATTTCTCAACTTTATTAGCTTCTAATGAATTAACACTTACATTCATTGTTCCAAATCAAATTATTTTACATTCAATTGATTTACATTCAATTCATTCATTAGTTCAACTGCTAATTCATTGAACAATATAAAGTTGAATTTCATTTATATGACTCAAGTTCATATTCTTAATGACTTCATTTCATTAATTCACTTATTCATTTACTTCGACACCACAATCAACTTCTTTCAACTTTACCTAAGTTATATTCCATTCCAACATCATTTGTTTCAATTTAACTTAAGTTTCCACTTATAAATCAAATTCAGGTTCCAATTCTGAAATAAATTTTTATTTAACTTTTATCAAAGTCAATTTATTCACTTATTCAAATTCATATCTCATTTTGCTTAACAAAATTGTTTAACCATTTTTAACAATTGGTTTCACTTGCATTTTTTTCATTTTATAAGTTATGCAACTTATATTCAACAATTACCACTTGGATTTTTTTTATTTCAAATTTGTTTATCATAACCAAACTTAAATTTTTAATTTACTATGGTAGCAAATCCATCACATAGAGACTCGAAAATGATACTGTTGATGCTGCAGTCATCACCCTTATTATTTTCTAGCAACAGTAGTGAATTTAGTGCTTAATATTCTTTCAAAATCTTCCTTTTTATTTATACATCACATTTATAAATTTTTTTTTTATATATATAAGATTATTTCACAATTGTAAATCACATTAATTATAGTTCCATACTTAATAATTCAATTGCTTATACAATTCATTCTTTTACAATTGTTGTTTTAATTTAACTTATTCAAACAACTTTTGTTTACTTGCATGCATTCTTACATTTTCGACAATCAACAATCAATTTATATACACCTAATAATCCTAAAAAATTATTCCTTTATATATAAAATATAATTCAAGGTAAAATTATTTCATTTACCCAATTTAAAATGATACTATGTCGGCTTGTCTCCTTTAAGTGTTTAGAAATCCCTATCGATAATATGGCGTCCACCACACCGACCAGAATTCACAAACAGCTCAACGGATAAGCAAACACAATATAAAACAATTTATATTCACTAACAAATACACACTCGTATCTATTATTACACTCACACTCATTCTAGAGTACTACTGACTCTATCTCTAATGAGTAACACCCGACAAAGCCAAGGTTTTCGCCTAACCATATGCT
Organism: Allium cepa; assembly: GCA_030765085.1. Lineage (NCBI taxonomy): Eukaryota > Viridiplantae > Streptophyta > Magnoliopsida > Asparagales > Amaryllidaceae > Allium > Allium cepa. The sequence continues at coordinate 270,984,330 of CM060937.1, forward strand.
TTGATACCAGATGTAAAGATCATAAATCCGTACTCCTTGAACAGACACTAATCTCCAGTGATTAACTCAAGATGAACGGAAATATGAACCCTTATGGTTGAAGAAGAAGAAAAAGGTAGAAGAAGAGATAAAAAAGATAGAACATGACAGAAAACAGCAGAACAATATCAGAATCTCACAATCGCAGCGGAACAACATATAATAATTAAATGAATAATCTTTAAACAAAGAACTATATCAGATATTACATTACATCATTTTACATTACATCATCAGAGTGTACAACAACAAACAACAACAAACAGCGGAAAAGAAATACTATATACTAGTGAATATGCCATGCCATCCAGCTTGCCTCCAGCAACTTCTGAATTTCCAGAATATCCTGATAAACCTGACTCTTGACTGCCCGTGTGGAAATTGGTGGGCACCCAGAGTTTAGGAAGGAAAACAATAAACTCCAAGTCAGTCATGTGACTGGTGTGAGAACTTAAAACAGTTTATCTTTAAAAACAAACAACAGGATAATTTTTAAAATAGATTCACAATTCTTTTTAGAAAATGTGACTACCATAAGGCCTCCCGCTCACACACACAATACAAACCCAAAATCGGAGGATATTTCTCCTTATGATAGTCAAAGATGCTTGATACGCATTAAAAAAAACATTTGATATTATTACTAGTGCATAGTGTAGGAAAAATCATTTCGAAAATAAAGATATAAATCTTAGCCAACATACGACCATTATCGTCTGCCTATTATAGCTACCATGTTCAATAGCAGGTTACCGCCACATTCCATGGCAGGTTATACAACTAAAACCGTACAAGATCGTATTGTTTCTTTGGATTCCCAACAAATGGTCAGGCCAAGGAACTTCCCATTGCCACATGGGTACGCCTCTGGAAAGACGACCTGAGAACCAAACCGGATCTCTGCCAACACAAGGCCGGGTTACCCCTAACTGGGTAACTACTGACACGAATATGTCATCCCCCGATCGTAACCGATCTATCCGAGTATCCTCGATTTCCAACAACCACAAAGCAATAAATTTGCAGCAACAACATAGGTTAAGTATCTGGGCTCCATACCATGATACCACCTCTATCCAGAAGGAATGACACACACTAACGGGGTGCTACCCCCTAATAACCTTCTGCATCCTTCCTATTTTGACCATTTCCGGGGTGTGAGGTTAAGTCTCGTCCATAAAGCCACGCTTTATACAAAAGCTGTGCTTAGAGTCAACAAATGATCAAAGTAATGATCACCAAGATAAATGATCAAACAAATGATCATATCGCAAATGATCAAACAATGATCATCTCACAGCAACACTCAGCATGCCACACTACCAAATTGGAAGTATATCACTAGTAACCTTCAACTACATAACCTCTGAGCTCGTACGTCTCAGAGAAGGGTGTTAAGCTAAGAGAATAAATTCTCAGCCACCAACAGAAATATATTTGAAAGAAATCAGCTTTATATCTCAATTTGTAATGTCAGACATACAATCCATACAAGTTTGTTCCGGGCTCGAACAGAACCGAAGGCACTTACAAAGAAGTCCTTGCATTCCAGATAATTTCTAATCACGTCCGGACTTCCCGTCACTAAGGGTGATAAAACCTCTATATCGGAGATCAACCGATGCAGAGTAACTCAACGGTAATCCTTCTGTTTTCAAAAATATCCGGTCTTCAACACCGGTCATCGAATGCAATCCATTACGACGTATCACATATTCGGAATGCGTTATACGACCCCAAGGTCCTTTCCCGGCTAACCCGAATAGTGAGCGCTTATTTTAGAAAATAAGTGTGGCATTCAAATTCAAGCAATCACAACAAATACCTATTTAATGGTAAATATTGATAGTCGGATTATTTAACTATCAATAGGCATGCTCAACATCACCAGATTCCAAATAATTTTCCAAATTATTTATTTTCCAAAATATCTTTACAAGATATATATTTTTTCCACACTTCAACCATTTGAAAACAAATTTTCAAATCACTTTTCACCTTTATCACTTTTGAAAACAAATTTCAATCATTTTCCTTATGCGGAAATACTTTCATTTCAAAATGGTTCATTTAAACTAATTAAATAAATCCTTACCGACTTAACTTTATATTTACGTTCCAAATCCATAAATTAATTCCCACACTTCAAAAATAAATCAACGTTTATTTTTAAACAATTCACCTTTTCATTTATAAGTTCCATAGTGAATTTACATTCCAAAATATTTATGAATATATGATTTCAATTATTCATTTTCAATTTATCTTCAAAAAGATAAATTCTCAAAACGTTTCATTTCACATTGAAAAAACATTTCCATACTTATTTATTAATAAGTAATTCACAAATCCATTTATTTTCAACACTTGGAAAATATTCAATATACTTATTTCACAATTAAGTATAGATTTCATTCCTGAAGGAAAACATTCGCTTAAACGCATTTATTTGGGCCAAAACGAATGTTGCGTAAAACATCGTTATGACGACCCAAAATCACTGGTATAGGGTTTCGAAATTTAGATGGATATATAAATCCCAATACTATACATTTCCTTTCGGAAACCATTTACTATAACAAAAGTGTTATAGTCCATTGTTTCCTTCTATTTCTCGAAAACGTCTATTTCAACAATAAATGTTGAAATCTATGGTTTCGATTCATAATATATTTTAAAACATCTTTAAATCGTTTTAATTCTATTTAAAACATCACTTCCCAAAGTAAATCCATTTTATTTAATAATATATTCACGGTCCAAAATCGTGAATATACTTCCTTAACCAATTTCAACTTTCAATTTATCAAATTCCATTGATTTCGAATTTATAAACAATGTCTATAAATTCCATTTCTATTTATAAGCTTCGATTTATAAATCTCCTTTATTAATCCACTTTAATTTATATAACTCAATTATATACCAAAAGTCCATATTATAAGTTAAATGCTTATAATCCATTTATTTACAAAATCGTTCTTTTAAAACTTCACAAATTATAAATCTTATTACTTATAAGATTTCATTTATAACCCTATTTTCGACATTAATAGAACTCCTTTTAAAATTCTATTATTTCGATTTATAAAATATATATTTTATAAATCTCAACTATAAACCATTTTTGCTTCATCAAAGATTTCAATTTAAGTGCAAAAATCCGATTTATAAGTTAATTCCTTAAAATCTTTTGTCTTACAACATCTATTCATTTTATAACTTCACAATTCATAAATCTATAAATTTTCATTCACTTATGAATCCATTAATACTTCATTTTTTTACACTTATAAAAACTCGTTTTATAATTCCAATATTTCTAATTTTAAAATATCAAATTTATACATCTTTCATATAACCCGTTTTAAAATAATTCAAAAATCCCAATTTAACTATTTTATAAATTTATTAACTACTTATCTCAAAAATCACCTTTTGGTTATATTTCACAAAAATCTTAATTTTTTATAACATATGAATTTATAACGTTTTAATTATTTAAAATGAATCAATTCAAAAAATTTAATAAAACGTATATTTTCAAAAATCACTTTAAAAATTCTTTTAAAATCAAAATCGTTATTTTTAAACTTTAAAAATGGATCCGATGTTGCAACAGCTCCAAATAGTCAATCACGACATCCAAATATCATATATCGATATCATAATCAACAAATATCACAACATCTGTAAATAAATCAATATAGTTGAGGAATCCAGTTGGATCCCTCCAACCTGTTTCCCTGCATCCACAGATGTTAGCACAATACCAATTCTGTTCCAGTACGGAATTATCGCGGTATATGGGATTTATAAAAATATTATCTGCTTAATAAGCTGCGCAATAGGGTCTCATCCGCTATATAATGTGGGAAATCAACTCCAAGTACATAAATAATACTAATTTCACTATACTGTGAAATATTCGCAGTATATGTTTTTAATAAATAACATCCGCTTACTAACGGGGCATATGTCTATTTTAGTCAATAACAGATAAAAATCATCTAGGCATAAAATCAACAATTTTAAATCTAACTATTTAAAATTAACATCGAAGAATTTCGATTGAGTGAGAAGTTCTCATCTTGATTTCAATTTCGTTTTCAGCTTTTATTTCGAATAAAATTAAACGGACGTTTAACGTTTAATTTTACCCAAAATTTTCGCTAGCTCCAAACGACTCCAATCCAGTTCCATAGCGTAATGCTCATCCATACAATTCCAACGCAACTGGTTTCGCGCATTTTTGACCTTGTATGAAAGAGATATTAATTTTTAAAGTTTACACGAATTTTTTTAATATAAAATTTACAACATTATTTATATTTTCAACCTTGCTTCGATCATCACCGTTCATTTTCACTCCTTATGATCCTGGCCGCACGCGCACAACCCTTCCCCCTCACGTGTATCCTCCAGTAGTTGCCGTGTAACATGAACTCATAATCCACCAGCTAGGGTTTGAAATCGCGCCTCGTACGATGCATCTGGAGACGATCGGCCAACTTCATCGCGAAGCTCGACACAAATGCCATCCACGGCCAAAACCCGGTTGTGCGCGGCTAGCCCCTTGTCTCGAAAACCGTGAATGAACGTGTGCGTTCAAATGGAAATTGCCATCTATCCACCGCATTAATTTCGATCATAACCGTTGGATATCTAGAACTCAAAGTGCTCTACAACTTTCATGTTCGAAGTTTTTCGATTCGATTAGCGGATTTGAAGATTTTGAGGGAGAAAGAAACGAGACTTTCGGCCGTAGATTTCAGAAAGTGGCGGCCCTGAAGGTTTTGAAACCCTAGGTTGTTTTTGTTTGCAAAAAATGAAGATTGAGGGCTTTTATAGAAAATTTCACAATTTACTATTCACCCGGATTTTCCGAACTCCAAACGAAGCGTGCCGGTTGGCGTTTCTAAGGTTTACCCCACGTTCCGAACACAATGGAACGTGTTTCGGGAGCTAATTCGATCATCTGTGCGAGTTATGGCAATAAACGATCGATTTAAAATTAAATCGGTAAATCAAATTTCTAGGCGTTTTAGCTTGCACCAGACAAACGGTAAATCCGATTGACACGAAATTTGAAACCATACAACAATGTCACATTACGGATCCGATGAAACTGGTTTCTTTGAAATCCGAGACTGTTTGAAAAATGGCTATTTTAACTCGCCAAATAAATATTAAAACAATTTCGATGCGTTTCGAGCTGCCACGATCAAACAAAAACTCCAAATGCTACGAAAATTGAAATCCGATAATAACAAACTACTATGGATCTAATGGAACTGGTTTCGTCCAATTCTGAGACTGTTCGAAAATTGACTAATTTCACTAGTCGATTTAAATATTAAAATATTCAATTTTCACAAATCAACTTTTAATTCGATTTTAAAAGTTCTAAAATATCATTCTTACTCCAACATGATAAAATAAAATTTTACAAATCATTTTCAATCATATTTAACCCAATTTTCAATTATTTCCGTAATTTCAACTATTAAATTATCGATTTAATTATCCAATTAAATCCAATATTCGAAATAAAATTTATTTGACTTATAAATTTCACTTATTAATATTTAAAATTAATTAAATATACAAATTTTAATTAAAAGAATTCTGGGTCGTTAGAGGTTCGGTCATAGGACTTGGCATTATGAATTTTTCTAGGTATTTCTCATTCAAGATTTCATTGGTGAAGGGAGTCCGACTTGGCACAGATCCCCATTCATCATCTCTTCCATCTTTACTCTTATCCATTAATCGCTTAACCGTATCCGCTATGTATGCCTCTAATGTTTGATAGTCCTGAGGATGGCAATCAGTCACTGCACCAAGTGTTTGACTTTGCAAACGGTCTTGGTGAGTGGGTTGAGAACTAGGCTCTCCAGTCTTCGGGAGAGCCACTCCAGCAGGATCCCATTGGCTTGCGGTTGGTCTCACTAGAGCAGTTTGGGTATTCCTTGCATTATCAAATGCATTGGCATTTTCTTCCAATTTGTCGTCTTGCTCTCCATCCTCTGAGTCGGAGAGATCCATAGCTATGTCTTCCAGCGAGATCTTTGCCCCTTGATTCAAATTCAGAATAGGCTGCCTCACGGCGAATAGAGTACTTGCATTTCCTTCTACCTTAAGCACTATTGTCACCCCTTTTGTGGTTATTTTCCGTTTCTTCCATGTAGACCAGAAACAGAGGAATTCTCTTGTTCTATAGCAGCCGCGGATTCGGGCATAGTCCTTGGAGCAGGGTTCGACTATAGGGTTAGGAGAGCATTAAGCTTATCCATCAGAGCCTTTTGGCAACTTTCCATTTTTTCGTTGATCTCATCAACCATTTTATTCAACTCATTTCTGGTGACAACTTCATGCTGACCGGAGGATGCTGGTGCCTAATTTCCTAAATTAGGACATTTACTTTAGTTCTTTGGGGATTAACATTTTCTCTAGCGACTATATCCCCAATGGATCTTCCAGAGGTATTTCTTCTTCTTTTAGGGGCCATTAGTTCCAAACAACGGATTCTTCAAGCAAAGTTTGCTGATCTAACATATGGACCTATAGGATCCAAAGTAGATAGCTACATCTGGGTCCGGAGTTGGGTTTCTCAATGAAAGCACCAAAACGTTAACCAAAAAATGGATCAACACTCTGGTTTGAGTTTGAAAGCACCAGCCCTGTTCCGACAGAGCAATATCACAGATCATAGACATAGAAAAAGAACAGTAAAAGAAAGAATGCAGAGAATTTTTATAGTGGTTCAGCTATTAATGAAGCCTACGTCAACTTCATCATTTTATTATAAACTGATTATTGTTACGGGAAGTATTTGATTACGAGACTTTGATTTCCTTTAAGTAAATTGAATCCCCAGAGTTGGAATCCACTAGAGAATCACAGTGATTCCCTTCATAGATTGTTATGAGGGAGGTAGAGAGTGAAGAATGTTTCCAACAGAGCTTCAATAACTAGTCCGGAGAATCCCCTGCTTGTGTTGCAGGTAGGATGGTATTTATAGGGATAAGAGTGCTTTTGGGCTAGACCACTTCATCAACTGCTTATAAGTAGGTAGGGAACGACCTAGGGGATTTAGCTTGCGATCCGAGCCAAAACCATGGGTCGCTAACGACCTATCAACTTGGCTCGTACGCGAGCTAGTGACTTGGCTCCTTTTTCCATTGCCTCCTTAGTTAGCTCATTCAATATTCAAGGAGATGAATGGGTTGCTAGCGTTCCATAGAGCATGGGTCATTGGCGATCCAAGCACTTAGGATTTTTTTTCTAGACTTTGGAGTTTGGGATGTTTCCATAATCTTGTATCGTCGTTGTTTGCATAGTCTCATTGCACGTTTTTCCATTTTGATGACAATTTACTAGCTGTTGGTGCTCAGCTGCTGATTGGGTTGAAAGATTGATTGTTTATTCATTTAGTCAACCTTAGTCGTTGACCTAGCAATATAGCTTGGCTCTTACTAACTCATTGCCTTAGCCTTTCTGGTAAAGTAAACCATTTCGATAACATGAGACTGTTCGGTTCCTATTGGATCTGCTGGGTTAAAAATTCGGATAAAAAAAATGAAAATTGAAAATAGGTTAAGTATTCGATAAGTATTTAATTTTGTAAATAAACTGATATACCTTACTTCCATCTCAAGCTAATCTAGATTCCAAAGCAAAACAAAATTTACAAGCCAACGTCACATCTACTCGAAATTTTAAATTCGATTTGATTTTTAGAAGCTTTTGAAAGAAATAATTGTAGTACTCCACTATAAAATATTCCATTCACATACGAACTACGAATGATAGAAATGAAAATATGATCGTGCACCAATAAGGGACATGATCTCAAAACAACAATAAAGTATACATATTATTTTATTTTGTGAAATTTCAAAATACGATTCGTTTGCTAGAAAATACATCAAATGAAAATTTGTATATTTTTCAAATTAAAAATTATGGAAGAATCCTATAAATTCAACAAAAAACACTACAATAAAAATCAAGTCATTTTATTAACAATTGATTTTCTTATTATTTATTTGAATTATTTATTATTGTAAATAAATTTAGAAGATGAGTTCATGATTATTATTTATTGATTAAAAGGAGTTTAATTAGGTTATTGAATCCATATAATTAGTCTTAATTCATAATTTGAATATTTAAATAATCTCTATGTTTGAATTCAAGTTATTAAACTTTAAAAATTAATTATTAAATTTAAAATTAAATAAATATTCAAATCAAAATGATAAAATTCCGAGTTGTTATGTTCTCCCCTTTAAAAGAATTTCGTCCCTAAAATTGCTAAAGGAAGAAAATGTCTCCAAACCTTAAGGTTTAAAAATTATTAATTAAAATGAGTTATTAAACTCTTATGGTTCCTTATATTATGGAAAATTCTGGCCGCGCCCCCTTTGCGCGACAGATCCGATAAAAGAACTATAACTCGCCACAAATGGCCCAAACTAATCAAATAAAACAAAAGCCTAGTGGCTCCACATATGGGGTATGAAATCATCAGTCAATCAAAATACCAATATCTAAATCAACTACATACCTATTTTGCATTTGATTTTTATTTTTATAAGAAACTTGCTATCTCGACGCAAATGTAGTAGCGCAAGAAATCTAATATTAATCTCTTGCATCCCAATATTTATCTTTTACTTACGAAATCCAAAGAAGAACCATGGTACCAAAAGAGCTATACATATGCTATTTCTATCATAAGCAATACCAACATAAACAATATAACAACCATATTGTGACGACCCGACTTTTTCTCCACGGAAAAGTCGTACCATCATGAAGAAAGAAGGGATAGAAAAGAGAAAAGAAAGAGAAGAAAGAAGAACACAACATCAGAATCTCAATAGCGGAACGAATAAATTATATTAATAACATAAATATTACATAGTATACAACACTATCAGAGTTATACAGAAATTACATCACATTCTAGACAGTTATAAACACCTGTCTAGTTATACAACTCCATACAACTCAATAAAACAAGAAATACCAACATAGAGAACACACAGCGGAACTATATATATCTACAACGCAGAAGCCTCCTGCTCCATTTGCACCTCCACAATTCGTCAAAAGTTAACCTGAATTCCCTTGGCTACTCGTAAAAATTTGAGTACCCAAGAGTTTAAGAAAACAGAAGATAAACTCTGGGTCAGACATGAGTCTGGTGTGAGTAACAGGTTAAAGTTGCTTAACTTCGAAAATCCTTTGAAAAGAAAAGGTATCACGTAAGACTTCCCACACATAAACATGGAAAAGTTTTTACCTTACGCTAACCAAAACATTTGATAGGAAATCTTGTGATATTTTAATAGTGTCTAGGGTTTTCAGGTAAATAAGAAATAGCCGAAATTGTTACATGATTAAATTCCAGCTACTAGCCACAAAAGTGGGTAATACAATCAAAACCGTTGACACTTATTTGATTTTAGATTCCATCAATGGCAGGGCTACTGGGGTACCGCCCGTCACAGTACGTGGCCTAGATCAATGTACCGAGGAGTACGCCCACTCCCCTGCAACATAAAGCCGGACCCATTCCTTACTGAACAGTTCCGAACAGGACAACCCCGCAGTTGGTGTACATCCAACTGCCCACACAGCCGAAATAAAAAGGAACCTATAGACCAGGGTAAATCTTGCTCTCCAGTGGGGGCTACCCACAAAGCCTTGCTGCACCTCCCCTGTTTTAGCCATTCCCGGTTGATGAGGCTTGAGGCTACGATTACCTTTATAGAACACATCTCTTAGAATGCTCATCGTCCACCAGGCGATGTTCTGAAAGCATTCAATCCGTACAAGTTCGTTCCGGGTTCGAACGAAACCGAAGGCATTATCTCGTTACACTCATTTTGGAATCACCCTCAGAGTTAACGATGATAACCCTTGCACTCTAAATCACCATTTCAAATCTATAAGAACAAGTTCCGTCAAACTCATCACGGAATCACCACTAGAGTTATACTGACGTATAGTTCTTACACCTCGAGTCTTCACTCTTCACAAGAGATTCACGACCTATCGTTATTTTGGATCGATGTGGTTTTCGGATATCCACATATGGAAACCCGATCCCGGACTCATCGAAATCCAAAGCGTGTCTTTTAAGGCTAAGTTGTTTTAAAGGTTTAAAACAATTCAATTATCTATATATCCAAATAGATAAATCACAGATCCACAACAGATAATCAAAATTATCATCATATCAGATAAACCATACTATCATTATTCAAAAAGATAATCTATATCAACATCATAACGCAACCAATGCATTCAAATCACTCAACATTATCTATCTCATATCTGAGATTCAATCCATCTAAAGTAAACAACATTATCCATCTGCATAAGCAATGATTACCACACCAAAAATAATTAATTTAAAATGAATTAAATTAATTATCTTATTCAAATTAATTTAAAGTAATTAAATTAATTACTTTATCACCACCCAACTTGCATACATCACTATTAATTAATTATCAATCAATTTATTAATCATCAACCAATTATTTATTGTAGTTAATCATCCCTGATTAATTAATCTTTAATTACATTCCAGTAATAATCCACTAATACTTAACCAAATACAGTAATTAATCTTTAATTACTTTCTTTATTAATTAATTATAAATTAATTACATTATTTCTTAATTAATCAGTTAATCCATTGAATAATTAATAAAATTAAATCCATTTTAATCACATCATTAATTATAATAATTAATGGTTTCTAATTACATTTTCTATTTAAATTAATTACATAAAGTAATTAATCTTTATTTAAACAATAATTGTTAATCACCCTTGATTAACTCCATCAAGTAATTAACTTCCTTTAAATTACTTTACCAAATAAATTAATTATTCATTAATTAATTATCTCAAATTAATCCCTTGAATAATTCACAAAATAATTATACTCAAATTACTCAATATCAAATCATCTCCAATTAATTATATATGGTTATATGCATTAATTACTTCTTTAAGTAATTCCTCGCCATTAAATTACATTAAGTAATTATCCTTCACAAATCATCAAATGATAAATTTTAAATTAATTAAACTGAATTAATTAACTTAATCTACTCAAATTTAAATTCAATTAATTATAATAAGTCATTAATTCCTTAATTACTTCCATGAGTAATTATACTTAACAATTTACACAATTGATTATCCTTAAATTAATTAATCTTTTTAATAATTAAAATTAATCACATTAATTAATTACTAAATAATCCTTAGTAATGTCCTTTATTAACTATTAACCACTCATTAATTATTTTCTAAAATAATTTTAATTACAAATTAATTAATCATTAATCAATCCATTAATTAATCCCAAATTAATTAAATAATTAAGTGTTGATTAAAAACTTAATTAATCTATTATTACTTGATTAATTAATTCTTGATCATTAATTAAAAACTAATCTTATTTAATTAATTATTCTTAATTACAAGTTAATTACTCTAAAATTAATTAATCTTAAACCTTTATGATTAAACCCTTAATTACCATTTTATTAATTTATTAAATAAATTAATTATTCATTTAATTACCCTAATAACTAAATGAAATACAAACATTAAATTATTATTTAACTTTAATAAGTTTTAAAAATCAATCTAAAACCTTTAATTGCTAAATAATACTTTTTATTACAAAAGAAATTTTACAAAAGTTAAACAAATCTCTTTTTAAATTAAAGCCATTAAAATTTTACATTATTATTCAAATTTCTTTTTTTTTAAACATTTTAAACAATAAACCCCTTTTTAAGTTATTTAAATACTTAGTATTTGCAGCTACGATTCAAAATGAAATTTGAATTCAAAACTTAAGCTTAGATTTAAAACTCACTTTAAGTCTTTGCTTACACTTTTAAAATTCAATTTAAATTTTGAAAACAAGACAAGTTCAAACTTGAACACTAACCCGGGCTATATATACATCACTCGAGTAAAACTCTAAATAAACTCGAGTAAAATTCGAGAAACTCTCATTTGTATTACAGAACTTACAATATGACAGGTTTAAACTAAAACCTGTAACATTCAAACTACACGAGTGCTCACCTAAAATACTTCGGGTTCCAAACCCTATAGCTTCGAGCAAAACACGATTCTACCCGAAACACTCTTGAGTAACTCTTCTTCCCAAAAAAAAACTATCTACTGATACACCAAGTACCGTGCACCTACACCACCATTGCCGACACCTCCGACGTCTCGCGACCATCCACTCGCGTTGGTCAACTTCTCCCAATGCCATTCCGACCAATCAGAGAGACTGCAGAAGCCCCAAATCAAAACCGAGCCTCGAGCTCCAAAACAGGAAGTAATGTCGCAACTTGGAAATTGCTTCAACCACCAAGCTCCGACCATCAGAGAAACACCACCTCCGGCCACAACCTCCTCCATACCCCATCTATCTTTTCCCTAAGTTTGGAACAACTCGGTCACCTCTAGATGTCGCATTGATCAATTCTCTCCGAGTAACAGAAACTAAGGTTTAGAATTTCAATCCCCAATTACAACTGCCTTACTGCTTTAATCCATATCAACCATTTTTCCCTGCAACTACGCTCAACACTCCATCACCAGAAAAGATATTGGCAACTCCAAACCCCTAGATTGACAGAACCAACCCCAAACCCCTAGATTGAAAGAACCAACCCCAATTGTGTTTTTTGGTTAAACCAGAAATACTTAGTTGAATGCAAACTAAAAATTCAGATTATAGTTTAAAAATCAAGTCAATAATCAAGTAATTTGTTTATAAACTTAGATAAATAAACCTGGAACATTTAAATATTGATTTCAGAAATTTTACTCTGTTGCATTTTTGTTTATCCTATGTCATCACAGCTTTATCATCATTCTCATTTTATTTTTAAAATTAAACTTTAACTTATTACATACATATCTGACTAAATCTTAAACTATAGCAATGTTTTAAATATGAGATCCTGAACTTGATCAGTATTTTAAACTTAAATTCTAGGATCAAGTCCAAACACACCTAAGTGACAGCAAGCGTGCATTCATAAAAACATACATACATTCAAAGCTTTTCACCATATTCAGTCACACACTTATTTCAGAGTAAACAAACGACTATTTATACTTAGGTTTATTAAATATAAATTGTTACTCACCGATTTAAAAGAGCAGAGCATCCACGTTTGACAGCTTCAGATTTTACTTTTAATTTTTGTTTATGACTTGAACTTCAGATTGCTTTTTAAACTGCAAATGCTTTTAAAACTTCCATCTTGCTTTTGTAATGCTTGTTGTTTCCAGGTGTAAAGATGTAGGCTTCCAGAGTTAACACCTTTCCAAGTTTTCCAAAAAATGATGCAGGACTCAGTTGCTAAATGAATCCAAATGCATGCTTTCCAGAAACAATTGCAGGTTTGTATTTTTTTTTAAAAACAGAAAAGAATTTGCAGGCTCTCAGTTGCATGCAAGTTTTAATGCTGCAATTTGATTTTTAAATGCATGCAGATATTGATTTCAGTTTATACTTTGAAGAGCTACATATTTCTGACTTGTAGAACGGATTGCAATTTGATTTATTTTGGTTAGAGGAAACTGGCTTTGGATTTAGTTTAGAACAGAATTTGTTTTGAAGAAGAAATTTGCAGATTTTGATCTTAGTTCAAAATTTGTTTACAGATTTTGGGTTTTGATTTTGAAGAAGAAAACTTCAGATTTTCGTGGCTGAAGATCTTAAGTTTTTGAAAAAAATATAGAAAAGAAAATGAATCTTAGAAGAGATGAGTTTATTTTAGTATATTTTGATTTTATTAAAGATACAAGAACAAGAAAAATAAGACACTTGTTCAAATTTTTCAACATTTGTCACTTTGTCTTCTTATATGACCAACACATGTCCTTTAAGATGGTAATAAACTTACACATGTAATTAAGTATTTAAATTTAAATTTAAAATTGTTTATAAGCTTTTAAATCTATTTTATTTCTTAAGTAATATATAAATGAATTTATCTCTTTTTAAATTAAAAAGAAATAAAAACAACTAATTGAAAATTTAGCATATTCAAAAATATTGAAGTATTTATGCTATTAATTTCAAAACATTAAATCCAAATTTTAAATTAATTTATCAAATCAAATTTTAATAATCAATTTATATATGTATAAATGCATATATAATCTCTTGTAAAAATTAAAAATAACAAATCCTATTTCTAAAAGTCGATTTACGTTTTTTGAAAAACTAAGTATTTTAATTTTTATCTAAAAATACAAATTAAACAATATTAAAAATGATTTTATGAAAGAGATTGTAAACAAACTAAGATCATCTTGAGATTTGTATTTTACCTCTTACATACAAATTTCAAGTAATATAAAATAAAACTTAGCTTCTATATTTAACTATTTTAAATTCATATTTTTAAGCTAAATAAAATTTCAAAACAAATAAGATTTATCATAGTATACACCATAACATTATTTATTGAATTGTGTTGAAAAGTTAAATGTCAAATTTAAATCAAATTTCTAATTTATCACATATAAATTAGAGCCAGAAAATTAATTCATTTACTAAATTCAAAATCAAAGTTTATCAACTTACAACATATACAAATGTATATGTTATAAACAGAAAACAATTTATTTAATTAAAAAGATAAAATCTTTCAATTTAAATATTTATTAAAACATGATTATTAAATCAAATTCCAAATTTGTTATTAAAATTATCAAATCAAATTAAATTTATAACACAGATTATTAAATTTATATTGCCCAATTTTCGGGATATCACATTCCTTCCCCCTTAAAAGAATTTCGTCCCCGAAATTTAAAAGCAAAAGTAATTCAATAATCTATCTTAAGATTTTATTTTAAAACACAAGCATATATTATCAAACATATGCTAACAATCATAGCAACCAATTCATCCAATCAAACCAAATTTAATTATCCAGAAAAATTCTAGAGAAAATTTTCACGAGTTTCCCTGGTATAAATATCGGAATACTCGCTCTATAGAATTTAAACAATCAATACTACTAAGCTACAGAGCTCCTATCCAACTAGATCTGCAAAACTAAACAGGATATCAGGCTACAGACAAGTCTGACTCAACTATCACATCTTCCTAAACTGCTGGTTCCACAACCAAAGATAAATCATACACGTACTCCCTCAGAGATACGTGAAAAACACCGAATCCCGGTTATCCAAATTGGCAATTCAACCTTGAAAATCAAACACCAGTCCTCACAAGAACATAGAAAAGATCCAAAGCACCTCGGAGCTGACTTACCCAGTCTTACTCAATCTTAAAGCTCCTTAAATCAGAGAAAACTTCCCCAAATTAAATCTCCGACTCCGGAATCCAAATTCCTTCGTCTATTATCCAAAAAACACTCCTGACGATCTTGGACTACCTTCATTTCTCCCGATCAGCTCAACCTTCGCTGATGTCCCTAGAAACACACAGAACCAAAATCAATCCAACACAATGATCTCCTCAAGATCAATCCCAAATCAAGAATACCAACTCTATTCTACAAATATCAGAAGACTAACTTTCTTCTCCTATTCGGAAAAGATAAAACAAAAGCATTCCCAAACTGCTTCCGCTGCACAACTCTGATTTGAAGCAGAAGAAAAACTCGAGCACAAACTGGATAACACATCACAGAAATATGGTTCAATGGATCCATAAAAAAAAACTCAGATACCCCATCTGATCCAAAGCTGCTTCACCAAACCTCCGGTATCACTCCTAGAATCCAGTCGAGAAGAAAACTCGATCTCCAGATGAGGACAAACTTCCCATAGCTCAAGAGAATACTCAAACTGTCGCAAGTCACTTTTGCGATCAACCTGTCCAATATCCAAAGAAAACTATTCCCTCTTTACCAATCAGAACAGCTTACACTTATCTAGCCAATCCATCGAAGAAATGGAATCCACTCTGCTGCTTCTGAACTCTACCTTTAGAAAAACTGCTAACCAAAAGACTTTCTTGCCAGCACACAGAATACTCCGAGCTTCACTACTGACATCGACGCCAAAGATTTCCTAATCCAAAGCTCTTCGAGAAACTCGGGCCTCAAACCGGACAGAAACATCCTGCTGAATCCAGCCAAAACACTGAAGCAGACTCACCTCCTTACCTTGTTTCAAAGAAATCATCTTCGGGAACATCCATAGTCACTGCGTCTCATCACACAGCTACTACTCCCTGAGATATCAAGATACCATTATTCTCTTTTACCTAGCCGATAGATCCAAATTCTACTCATCCAACTCAAAGATAGACTCCGAACCTTAACAGGTTACCTTCAGAGATCCATGAAATCCTTACTCCAAGCAAAACTCACTTGAGACGGTATTCGATCTACAGCCTCGACAAATACACTTCCAACCTCAACATTCAAACTCCAACCAATCAGTAGTAGTTGTGTTACACACCCACTACCTTATCTACCTTTATAACCTATATTGGAAAACCCGAATAGGTAACCCAACAAATAGGTATAAGTAATTATATAAATATATATATATAATAAAGCTACAAATATGCTCTCTTAAGATAGACAACACCCCAGAGCCTAGGTATTCACTCAAGCTAATGCTCTGATACCAACTGTGACGACCCGACTTTTTCTCCACGGAAAAGTCATATCATCATGAAGAAAGAAGGGATAGAAAAGAGAAAAGAAAGAGAAGAAAGAAGAACACAACATCAGAATCTCCACAGCGGAACGAATAAATTATATTAATAACATAAATATTACATAGTATACAACACTATCAGAGTTATATAGAAATTACATCACATTCTAGACAGTTATAAACACTGTCTATTTATACAACTCCATACAACTCAATAAAACAAGAAATACCAACACAGAGAACACACAGCGGAACTATATATATCTACAACGCAGAAGCCTCTTGCTTCATTTGCTCCTCCACAATTCGTCAAAAGTTAACCTGAATTCCCTTGGCTACTCGTAAAAATTTGAGTACCCAAGAGTTTAAGAAAACAGAAGATAAACTTTGGGTTAGACATGGGTCTGGTGTGAGTAACAGGTTAAAGTTTCTTAACTTTGAAAATCCTTTGAAAAGAAAAGGTATCACGTAAGACTTCCCACACATAAACATGGAAAAGTTTTTACCTTACGCTAACCAAAACATTTGATAGGAAATCTTGTGATATTATAATAGTGTCTAGGGTTTTCAAGTAAATAAGAAATAGCCGAAATTGTTACATGATTATATTCCAGCTACTAGCCACAAAAGTGGGTAATACAATCAAAACCGTTGGCACTTATTGGATTTTGGATTCCATTAATGGCAGGGCTACTGGATACCGTCCGTCATAGTACGTGGCCTAGATCAACGTACTGAGGAGTACGCCTGCTCCCCTGCAACACAAAGCCGGACCCATTCCTTACTGAATAGTTCCGAACAAGACAACCCTGCAGTTGGTGTACATCCAACTGCCCACACAGCCGAAATAAAAAGGGACCTCTAGACAGGGGTAAATCTTGCTCTCCAGTGGGAGCTACCCACGAAGCATTGCTGCACCTCCCCTGTTTTAGCCATTCCAGGTTGATGAGGCTTAAGGCTACGATTACCTTTAGAGAACACATCTCTTAGAATGCTCATCATCCACCTGACGATGTTCTGAAACCATTCAATCCATACAAGTTCGTTCCGGGTTCGAACGAAACCGAAGGCATTATCTCGTTACACTCATTTTGGAATCACCCTTAGAGTTAACGACGATAACCCTTGCACTCTAAATCACCATCTCGAATCTATAAGAACTAGTTCCGTCAAAATCATCACGGAATCACCCCCAGAGTTATACTGACGTATAGTTCTTACACCTCGAGTCTTCACTCTTCACAAGAGATTCACGACCTATCGTTATTTTGGATCGATGTGGTTTTCGGATATCCAAATATGGAAACCCGATCCCGGCCTCATCGAAATCCAAAGCGTGTCTTTTAAGGCCAAGTTATTTTAAAGGTTTAAAACAATTCAATTATCTATATATCCAAATAGATAAATCACAGATCCACAACAGATAATCAACATTATCATCATATCAGATAAACCATATTATCATTATTCAAAAAGATAATATATATCGACATCACAATGCAACCAATGCATTCAAATCACTCAACATTATCTATCTCATATCTGAGATTCAATCCATCTAAAGTAAACAACATTATCCATCTATATAAGCAATCACCCATCTTGCTTACATCACTATTAATTAATTATAAATCAATTAATTAATCATCAACCAATTATTTATTTCAGTTAATCATCCATGATTAATTAACCTTTAATTACATTAAAGTAATTATCCACTAATACTTAACCAAATACAGTAATTAATCTTTAATTACTTTCTTTATTAATTAATTATAAATTAATTACATTATTTCTTAATTAATTATATTAATTAGTTAATCCATTGATTAATTAATAAAATTAAATCCATTTTAATTACATCATTAGTTATAATAATTTCTAATTACATTTTCTATTTAAATTAATTACATAAAGTAATTAATCTTTATTTAAACAATAATTGTTAATCACCCTTGATTAACTCCATCCAGTAACTAACTTCCTTTAAATTACTTTACCAAATAAATTAATTATTCATTAATTAATTATCTCAAATTAATCCCTTGAATAATTCACAAAATAATTATACTCAAATTACTCAATATCAAATCATCTCCAATTAATTATATATATGGTTATATCCATTAATTACTTCTTTAAGTAATTCCTGATCATTAAATTACATTAAGTAATTATCCTTCACAAATCATCAAATGATAAATTTTAAATTAATTAAACTGAATTAATTAACTTAATCTACTCAAATTTAAACTCAATTAATTATAATAAGTAATCAATTCCTTAATTACTTCCATGAGTAATTATACTTAACAATTTACACAATTGATTATCCTTAAATTAATTAATCTATTTAATAAATAAATTAATCACATTAATTAATTATTAAATAATCCTTAGTTAATGTGCTTTATTAACTATTAACCACTCATTAATTATTGTCTAAAATAATTTTAATTACAAATTAATTAATCATTAATTAATCCATTAATTAATTCTAAATTAATTAAATAATTAAGTGTTGATTAAAAACTTAATTAATCTATTATTACTTGATTAATTAATTCTTGATCATTAATTAAAAACTAATCTTATTTAATTAATTATTCTTAATTACAAGTTAATTACTCTAAATTTAATAAATCTTAAACCTTTATGATTAAACCCTTAATTACCATTTTAGTAATTTATTAAATAAATTAATTATACATTTAATTACCCTAATAATTAAATGAAATACAAGCATTAAATTATTATTTAACTTTAATAAGTTTTAAAAATCAATCTAAAACCTTTAATTGCTAAATAATACTTTTTATTACAAAAGAAATTTTACAAAAGTTAAACAAATTTCTTTTTAAATTAAAGCCATTAAAATTTTACATTATTATTCAAATTTCTTTTTAAAAAAAAACATTTTAAACAATAAACCCCTTTTTAAGTTATTTAAATACTTAGTTATTTACAGCTACGATTCAAAATGAAATTTGAATTCATAACTTAAGCTTAGATTTAAAACTCACTTTAAATCTTTGCTTACACTTTTAAAATTCAATTTAAATTTTAAAAACAAGAAAAGTTCAAATTTGAACACTAACCCGGGCTATACATACATCACTTGAGTAAAACTCTAAATAAACTCGAGTAAAACTCGAGAAACTCTCATTTGTATTACAGAACTTACAATATGACAGGTTTAAACTAAAACCTATAACATTCAAACTACCCGAGTGCTCACCCAAAATACTTCGGGTTCCAAACTCTACAGCTTCAAGCAAAACACGATTCTACCTGAAACACTCTCGAGTAACTCTTCTTCCTAAAAAAAACTATCTGTTGATACACCAAGTACCGTGCACCAGCACCACCATTGCCGACACCTCCGGCGTCTCGCGACCATCCACGCACGTCGACCATCTTCTCCCAATGCCATTCCGACCAATCAGAGAGACTGCAGAAGCCCCAAATCAAAACCGAGCTTCGAGCTCCAAAACAGGAAGTAATGTCGCAGCCTGGAAATTGCTTAAACCACCAAGCTCCGACCATCAGAGAAACACCACCTCCGGCCACAACCTCCTCCATACCACATCTATCTTTTCCCTAAGTTTGGAACAACTTGGTCACCTCTAGATGTCGCATTGATCAATTCTCTCCGAGTAACAGAAACTACGGTTTATAATTTCAATCCCTAATTACTACTGCCTTACTGCTTTAATCCATCATCAACCATTTTTCCCTGCAACTACGCTCAACAATCTATCACCAGAAAAGATACTGGCAACTGCAAACCCTTAGTTTGACAGAACCAACCCCAATTGTGTTTTCTGGTTAAACCAGAAATACTTAGTTGAATGCAAACTAAAAATTCCGATTATAGTTTTAAAAATCAAGTTAATAATCAAGCAATTTGTTTATAAACTTAAATAAATAAATCTGGAACATTTAAATATTGATTTCAGACATTTTACTCTGTTGCATTTTTGTTTATCCTGTGTCATCACAGCTTTGTCATCCTTCTCATTTTATTTTTAAAATTAAACTTTAACTTATTACATACATATCTGACTAAATCTTAAACTATAGCAATGTTTTAAATATGAGATCCTGAACTTGATCAGGATTTTAAACTTAAATTCAAGGATCAAGTTCAAACACACCTAAGTCACATCAAGCATGCATTCATAAAAACATACATACATTCAAAGCTTTTCACCATATTCAATCACACACTTATTTCAGAGTAAACAAACAACTATTTATACTTAGGTTTATTAAATATAAATTGTTACTCACCGATTTAAAAGAGCAGAGCATCCATGTTTGACGGCTTCATATTTTACTTTTAATTTTTGCTTATGACTTGAACTTCAGATTACTTTTTAAACTGCAAATGCTTTTAAAACTTCCATCTTGCTTTTTTAATGCTTGTTGTTTCCAGGTGTAAAGATGCAGGCTTCCAGAGTTAACACCTTTCCATGTTTTCCAGAAAATGATGCTGTTGGGCGCATTTCCACCCTTCACCGGACCAAGTTCACCGAACCATCCAGTCCACCGAACCACCCACTTCCCTTCATAACCAGTCCAAACCCACTCCCTAGCTCCTACCGAACCAACTCTCCACCGAGCCCTACCGGTCCAAACATCTCACCGGACCAGCTCATCCCCAAGCTACCGAACCACCTACGACCGGACCAACCTTCACTCCACCTACTACCGGTCCAAACAACATACCACCTCCTACCGAACCAACATGAGGAAGGCGTACCGGACTAGCACTACCAGGCCAGATTGCATCAGCCCAGGCCCACCAGCAGCCATATACATCCAAGACCCCTGCCCCCAGCCTCACTCTATAAATAGAGGGGTAGGGGTACAACAATGGCAGACAAGTTTGAGAGCTCAAGCACGGATAGAACTTTCAAACATCTTTCAATTACTTGTAATCAAAGCTTTGTACTTGTAATCTGAAGAGAAAAGGAGAATAACATATAAAGTAGACGTAGGCACATTCTGGCCGAACCACTATAAATCTATGTGTCTTTTACAGTTTAGTCCCTGCTTTTTATATATTTACGTAAGTCACCCAAATCACTAGAAATGACATAAAATAAACTAATTCATACGACTGGAAGGTGTTTGCCCATTTTTTGTGCAAACATTTTTGGTGCTTTCATTGAGAGCAGGAGCTCGAAGCTTCAGCTTCCCTCACTTAACCCTTTTTTCTATCAGCATCGTTCATTGCCTGGAAAACATACCTCCCGGACGGAAGAAAGATTCTAACAAAGGAAAGAACATCGCAACTGGCAGTATCCCAGATCTAGTGATCAGAGACCAAGATAATCGTCCAGTTCCAACAGCAAATCTAAATCAAGCAGATCCGATAGCCCCTGCTACGGAACAACCAATTACAAGGGCGTATCTGGACAGGGTTGTGGCTGAAGTAACTAACCGCTTCGCATCTCAACAAGAAGCCTTAGTGGATCAACTCATGTCACGCTTAAGGGATGTCGAAGAAACCAACCACAACACTGAATCATGGGGTGAGTCCCAGTCTGGAGGATCTAGGAGACGACAAGGGCCTTTCTTCTTCGAAGAGGCTAACAATAGAAACAGCTATGGTAGGAGCCGAGCCCGGACTCAGCCCAAATTCCGACCGGAGGAAACGCTTGGAACCGAACCCAACGGGGGAGGTACCAGGCAAGGGTCGGATGTAGCTGAGCCCGCCATGCTACCTAACCATCGAAACACCAAGGAACGGGGCCGAGCTGGAGTCCAGCCCGAAGTTGGACCCGAGGAAGTGCTGAGAAGAGAACCCAGCAGGGAAAGATCAAGGCAAGGGCCAATTGTGCCTGACCCCAGCATGCCCCCGAAAGACCAGAGGCAGCCATTAAAGAATGCTAGGAGTGATAGACGATACCATCCCTACAGGTTATCTGGACGGAATCAATCCCGCCGGGAAGAACCAAACTCATTTCTATCCGCTCCAAGTTCTGATGAAAGGTTGGCGCGATTGTTCAGAGAGTGCGTCCAACGGGACCAAAGAGATAGAGGGATAGGCACTAGGGTAACCAGCCCCTTCACCCGTAATATCGAAATCGCCATCACCCCCCGAGAATGGAAAATGCCAACAATGGAACCTTACAAGGGAACCTCTGACCCCGTCGTACACCTACAAAGATACACACAGCATATGCTCATGAGCGGAGCAACAGAGGGAGTATTGTGTAAATGCTTCCCGCTATTCTTGGCAGATCTAGCTACCTCCTGGTTCTGCCACCTACCCCAAGGGTCTATCAGCTCGTGGGAAATGTTGAAAGAAAAGTTCATCAGCCAGTTTCGCATTCATGTGGAACAACCCAAGGACGCTTATTCCTTATCTAATATCAAACAAAAGCCTGGAGAGATAGTGCAGCAATATTTAACCCGATTCAACGCCGCAGCGGCTGCAGTTCAAGATGCCGATGGGAAACTTATCCTAATGGCCCTCTGCAGTGGCGTGCACCCAGATACTAAATTTGCTAGAAGACTAACGAAAGAAAAACTAGCTACTTTACCCGATTTCTTCCATGAAGCTGGAAAATATATGAGACTTGAAGACGCTGCCACTGAGAGGCAGTCAGGACAACAGGCTAAGGCAACTCCAGACAGGGTTCCCACTGCAGCAAAGGATATTCGGAGAAATGACTCTAGAGACAATGTTGGGGGCAAGAAGGGAGAAAAGCGCTTATATCGACCCGGACCAAGATTTGACTCTTACACTCCTTTGAATGAAACAATCGAAAACATCTTCCTAGAAACCCAAGACGAAGTTAGATACAAGCGCCCCCCGCACAAGAAGGAATCAGATAACGCACTCAAGTCTGGAAAGTTCTGCCACTTCCACGAATCCCATGGACATGACACAAATGAATGCCACCATCTCCGGGACTTGATTGAAGAACACATCAGAAGGAAAAGACTAGAGCGTTATGTGAAAGGTCAGAATATGACTTCGACTCCTGCCGATGAGAATCCAAGGCTACCCCTCCCGGAAGCAGGCGGAGGAAATCGCAACACCAGCGGCTCTAGTCAAGAGAAGATAGTGGTCCATACCGTATCAGGAGTACCATACATCGCCGACAGAAGCTGGGCAGAGATGGAAAGATACAGTAAGTCACTTAGAAACGATGAAGGCTACGTTAATTCTGTTATGGAAGAACGCCACCCGAAACGGAAAGAGAATGACGACATCACATTCAGTAGGCGTGATCTATAGGGAAAGCAGTACCCACGCATGGATCCTATGGTCATCTCTGCCTGGTTCGGTCCAGCCAAAGTTTTCCGGATTCTAGTAGACACTGGAAGTTCAGTAAATATCCTATTCAAGCATGCTTTCGACAAAATGAAGCTGTCAATGAAGGATGTGTCTCTCTGCAGCAAACCGCTGCATGGCTTCACTGGAGATGCAAAGATGCCCCTCGGGCAAATGGACCTCTTTGTTGAAATAGGAAGTCATCCCTGCCCTGTTGTGCGAAAATAAACATTTGTACTAATAGAGAACCACTCGGCCTACAACGCCTTTTTGGGAAGACCAGCCTTATCTGACTTCCAAATTGTCCTAGCCCCATGGTGCCTGAAGATGAAATTTCCAAAAATAACGGAATAGGAGAAGTAGAGGGAGATCAAGATGCTGCTCGAGACTGCTATGTAACTGAACTTCGCAATAACCGCAGAAGAGATAAAAGGAAAAATGCAGAGACTACTCTCTGCATGAAAAGCTTGGAAGCATAGCAACTAAAGAAAGCCCCTCCTCTTCGATATACCAGTGACCCTTTCAATAAATTAGACCCCAGGGACAAAGAGGAGGAGGCCACCGCCGAGCCTGCAGAGGCAATGGAATTCGTAGCTGTAGACAAACATGACTCACGTAGACTATTGAAAATCTGATCTCAACTAAAAGAAGAATTAAAGGATCAACTCGTTAATTTTCTTCGCCACAATATGGATGTATTTGCATGGACGCATGCTGACATGACATGAATCTCCCCAGACGTAGCATGCCACATACTGAACATCGATCCCACCAAGGTGCCAGTAAAGGAGAAAAAGAGAAGCATGGGGGCAGGACGATCAGCAGCCCTCGAGGAAGAAGTAAAGAACCTACTTGCCAATAACTTCATACGAGAAGCCATCTACCCAGAATGGATCGCCAACCCGGTACTGGTAAAAAAGGCTAATGGGAAGTGGAGAACATGCATCGACTTCTCCAACTTAAATGACGCTTGTCCAAAGGACTGTTTCCCACTCCCCCGAATCAATCAGCTCGTGGACAGCACAGCCGGACACGAACTCTTATCCTTTATGGACGCATACTTAGGATATAACCAGATCCCTATGCATGCCCCCGATCAAGACCACACTAGTTTCATCACTGACCGGGGATTGTACTACTACAGAGTGATGCCTTTTGGACTTAAAAATGCAGGAGCTACTTATCAGCACCTCGTCAACAAGATGTTTGCGAAACTAATAGGATGAACTATGGAAGTTTATGTGGATGACATGCTGGTAAAATCGAGGAAAGCCAACAATCATATAAACCACCTGGAAGAAACGTTTCAAGTACTTCACCAATATGGAATGAAGCTGAACACCCTAAAGTGCTCCTTCGGAGTATCGTCGGGAAAGTTCTTGGGATTCATCGTCCATGCCAGGGGGATTGAAGCAAACCCCGAACAACTTCAGGCTTTGCAAGATATCAAGATACCATCCACTCGAAGAGAGATGCAAAGCCTAAACGGGAAAGTGGCCGCCCTAAGCAGGTTCACTCTAAAGCAACCGACAAATGCATACCTTTCTTTGAAGCTCTAAAGAAAGACAAAGGAAAGTTCGAATGGACTGACGAATGCTCGACAGCCTTCCTTAACTTAATCGAACACCTCCAGAAACCACCAGTACTCTCAACTCCAAATGAAGGCGAGGAACTATACCTATACCTTGCTGTATCGTCCCATGCTTTAAGCTCGCTTTGGTGAGAGAAGACAACCGCGCGCAGCGGCCCGTATACTTTGCAAGCAAGAGATTTACAGGGGCAGAGGCCAGATACGCTAAACTTGAAGAGCTAGCATACTGTTTACTAATCATGTCACGGAAACTGTGACACTATTTCCAATCTCATTCCATCAGAGTTTTAACCGATCAACCGCTAAGGCAGGTACTCCATCGCCCCGACACTTCTGGGCGACTACTTAAGTGGTGCATTGAACTGAGTCAATACGATATCACCTACCATCCTCGCACCGCTATCAAGGGGCAAGCCATAGTTGATTTCATTGCCGAATTCACTACTAACGAAGGTAAGGAGCAATCTGAAGTAGCGGAAAATATCAAGTGGAATCTCTTCGTAGATAGAGCATCAAATGAACAAGGCTCGAGGGCAGGTGTTGTGATAATTACCCCCAGGGGAAGGAAGCTGCACTATGCCCTAAGGTTGGAATTCGCTGCCACCAACAATGACGCAGAATACGAAGCAGTGTGTAACGACCCGCCTTTTTGGACAGTTTAAACCGACGATCAAATACACATGCCGGTTCCAAACTATTCAAAAGGGCAGATGGTTATGGGATAAATAAGAAAAGAAAACAAAAGAAATAAAGGAAATGAAACAACACAGAATCTCGCAGCGGAACGATAAAATATAATAGTCAAATAAAAGTTCATGAAGCTGTTTACTATACTTTGACAATTATTTATACAACATTTATCAGAGTTATACATATACAACAGAACAATTAGAATAATGCAGCATATAGCATGATGCAAGGGTAATAATAGTAATAGTATACCAAATCTTCGTCTTCATCCTCCTGAATAGATCTTCAAAAATCTGAAAAACTCAGGACTGACCCAAGCGTAATGAAAAGACAAAACACTCGAGTCAGGACTAAATATCCTCATGTAAGTTAAATCAATCGTAAATAAATATGAGTGTAACGGCGTCAGAGATGTTTACGGGGTTTGACATCTCATATCCAGTGTCAACGTGCGTGCAATAACTTAAGAGATGTTACGGGATTTTCCATTTCTCAAGGATCCGTTAAGCTATCTACTATGTAGTAATGTACGCTAAGTAGATAATGTCTATCAGTAATATAAAGTATCAAAATAGCATTAAGGCGTTACCATAATCCCCCTTAACACATTTTTATAATGCCATAGTCTATACAGCACCGTAAGCCCCACCGTAAACTGGTGGTTATCAGAGGGTACCCCATAGGTATAACACAAAACAAAACGTAGTGGTCGCGAATAGAATAATCTGCATGACAAGGTACATGAGGCGATAGCAACTAGGATAATAGTAGTTGCGTGATCCGGACTGATGTTGGGCATAGCCAGCAGCTACCCCAACACCGCGAAACAACACTCCCACATCAAGGGTGCACCCAAATCGAATCACAAATGTAATAGATATGGTATCGAAGAAGCGTGTCCGCTAGAGGTGGCGAACCTCAATGGCCCGGCGCGGCTCCTGTTTTAGTCATGTCAGGGGTCATCCAATATCGTTCTCTTTCTTCAGTCAATGCTTTCACCAAACCATCCACTTCATTCTGGATCAACACTCCGCGTATACAAGTTATTAAAGTAGTTTTCGGTATCGACAGAGAGTATGTCCATATCCGATCCCGGTCTCTTTAATAACTACGTATTATTACACCGTTGGCTCTCTTACATTTCAAATCGACTCATAACTGATATCAAAATATCATATTTGCTTCAAAAATCAAATCCATTTCAAATAACATCGTATCTTTTCAAATGTAGGATTTCGTTTCAAAAATCATTTCTCGCATCAATATCTCATTTCGATTTCAAATCGTTTCAAATTTCAATTTAGGTTGCAACTTCATTTAACTCAATTCGTATTTAAACTCAAGATTTAAATATAAACATTTCACATTATTGACCAGCTTAGAATTTTAGAAAATAGTTTTAAGTAGTTTAAAAGTAGTTTTAAATAATTAAAATAGTTAAAATACTTTAAAATCTTAAAATGGATTTGAAATAGATAAATTTAGTTTAAAATAATTTAAATTGGGTTAAGTAGATTTAAAATAGATTAAAATAGTTTAAGTATTCAACATGGTTTATATAACCGAGTAATTTGGTAAACAAAATAAAACAGCTTCAAAACCAATCCATTTCAATTACAACTTCCCAATTCAAATCAATTTCAATTTCCATTCTACCGATTCAATTTCGATTCTGATTCAATCAGCGTCAACTTTGACTTCAAACTTATTCAATTTTATATTCACTTTCAATTAATTCAATTTCAATTTTATATACACTTTCGATTAATTCAATTTCAATTTTTATCGATTTGGAGCTTGATTTTTCAAAAATATCCATTTATAACACTTAACAAAATTATCCATCAATGTTTAAGTTTAAATCCAAATTTAAAATATGATTCAATTCCAAGCTCGATTTCAAAATATCATTTTTATATCACTTTTACTTAGTAATATTCAAAGCTCGAATGAAGGTTAAATCTTTAAACAAATCGATTTTCGAAATTCAATCATATCCTGATTTTTAATTTCCAAAGTCTCCACTTTAATTATTTAACAATTTCTTTTAATCAAAATTTAATTCAACATTCCAAACTCAATTTTTCGATAAATTCGATTTCTATAAATTGGTTTCTATTTATAACTTTTAAATCAAAACATTTAAATAAATTTCAAATCGACGATTTCACAAATTATTAATTTAGCCAATTCGGTGTCCGTATATAATTTTCTATCCTACGGCCAAGTAGTTATTCATTTCAATTAAATGTCAGGCATGAATATATATCACTTAAACCAATCACAGTGTCATATGTATGCATAACAGTATATATAAGCAAATAAACATCCAAACATTTAAATATCAACCAATAATATCCATCAAAATACATCATCCAATAGACAATACAATTCATGGCAGTTTCATAGTTATCAATGTCAGGTAATTTAATCGCAATTGAATTTCAATTTCACTTTAACTGTCAATTAATTTTCAACGGTTAATTCAAATTAAAATCTATATGACAACTAAATTTTTACCAAACAACGACAAATAAAATCATAACACTTCATAATGTCAGTACGTTGTGAGCGTTATAAACACTCACATTGATTTTTACGATTTTAAATCAAATCGAACGACGTTCGATTTAATCCAAAATTTTCTCTAGCTCCAAATGATTCCAATCTAGTTGCATCACGTAGTATTCGTCAATATGGTTCCAACGCAAAAAGTTTCGTCCGATTTGGACCTCGTATGAAAGAGATACGAAATTTTGAAGTTACACGAAATATAATATAATAATTTTACAATTTCTCTTTAAATTTCCCACCTCATCAGATCTGGGCCGTTCATCCTAACCAAGAAATCAGAGCCACTCCACGTATCTTCTCTTCTCCCTTCAGCTCACGTTCGAACGCCATATACAGGAACCCAAGCCACCGGCCCTAACCCTAATCACGCAACCACCATCGACGAACCTGCCGGCAATCAGAGACCATGGCCTTGAAGCCCTCGCCGCGCTCCACCATCGCGCCCAATATCATGGAGCTCGGCCCCATATGTAGCTCGAGAAACGAGGACGAAAAACAGCCGAACGCATCCCCCTAGCGACCTCCACAACACCCCAAATCCGATCATAACCGTTGATCTCGTAGAACTCCATGCTCTCTACAAGTTTACAGTTGAAAACTTTTCGAAATAATCGATGGATTTGGAGAAATTTGAGGGAGAAGAGAATTGAATTTCGGCCATTGGAAATGGAAGTGGCGGCCTGAAGCTCAAAACCCTAACCCTCACTTCTTCTTTTTTGTGAATAAAGGGGTATTTATAGAGACGACGAACACTATCCATTCCGGGGTTTCCGAACTCCGATATATGCATGGTGACTGACATTTCTAGGGTGACGAACACTATCTAAAACTTATTACCTTTTTCCCTTTAATCGAAATGATTTTTCCCTAAAGCTTTAAATCTTAAATCTAGAAAGTTTATGCAGCAGGAAGTGAACTAATAGAGTTTCGCCAGTGTTGTTATTTTTCTTGTGAATAAAAGTAAGGGAACAAGCCTCTTTATTATAGTGGTTAGAACGAGTCAAGATTGTATGATCAAAATGCATTAAAATAATAATATCCTAGACGTTTAGGCCTAGCAAAACTGTAGCTGCCTCATAAAAATCTGTCTGTCGCTCTTCCTTAGGCAGTCCACCATTGTTAATCGACCGGTCCAATGATGTGTCAACGGCCTCCTGCTCCTGGCCATGAATTGCTTATTGCCGTTAGTTTTTTATTTCTTCCTTATTTTAACATTGACGTTAATGTTTGCTTAAATGTTCATTTTGCCTTAACGTTAAAATCTTTTATTGCCCTTTTAAATTCAAAAGTAAATATCATTAAATTTTAAATTTAAATTCGTTTGAATTATTTTGAATTCAAAAACTTCAGACGTCAATAGCTTCTCTGTTTGAGCTCCGATCTTAAAATTTGATATATGAAAGTTGATCTGTATATGACCACAAACATAATGGTGTAATTTTTTTGACCAAATTTCGATGTTTGTAAAATACTCATTTTTAGCCTTATTATTAATTAATTAATTTTTTGTAAATTTCTACTAGAGTAGAGTAGAGTAAAAAATAAAACGATCACACCAGTTATTTTATACTAGTTCGGACCTCTCATCCTACTTCCAGTTCCGAAGCTCCCCTTTTGAATTTCCACTAACCAAGTATCATCACTTTTCCCAAAGGAGTAGGTAATACTATAGAGTTTCTAACTTGACAACCTTGTGTTCCCTCAACATATATTTGGACTGATAGTATAGGACTTCCTATAATCTCCTAAATGATTCAAGATGTGCGCTCATGATTAGTGGAAGTGTATTGAGTGACTCTTGAGTAAAGAATATTGTTTAAAAGAAAAAATGTTCAAGAATGCTAAAGAGAGATAAGAGATCAAGAAAGTAAGTTGTGAAAGTTAATTTGATTTTTGAATGTTGATCTGTATTCATACATATATATATATCAAAGAGTTCCATCGAAGAGTTATAATCGTTTACAGAGATGATCTTGAATGATTGCAACTATTAAAAGTATCATTTAAGAAAATAGTTGTTACAATGTAACCAATCGATTGAGAATAAAAGTAAATCTCCTGAATATGAACATTAGAATATATGAAAAATTTAGAAAAGTAAATGCACAATAAAATACGCCATTTTAATCGACTTGAAATATTTTCAGTCAATTGCCTTTTGGTCGATTGAAGAT
The DNA here is from genome assembly GCA_030765085.1 of Allium cepa. Taxonomy (NCBI): domain Eukaryota; kingdom Viridiplantae; phylum Streptophyta; class Magnoliopsida; order Asparagales; family Amaryllidaceae; genus Allium; species Allium cepa. Next base: position 271,015,408 of record CM060937.1, read on the forward strand.
ATTTTTAGCCGACTGAACCGCATAGAAATCCTTCATTTATAAATAGCCCTATTTATATCGTTCAACTCTTTGATTTTTGAAATCCTTTGTATGCAAATATATGTATATGTACATGTGAACTATTAAGGAGATCTTACAGGTATATCTAAGACCAAATACATACACTTGACTTGATGGTCCATATTTCCTAGGCTTTTGACATGTAGACGATCTGCTTTTTTCTCCTTGATTCTCTAATTCAAGGTCTTCTGATACATACTTAATATAATTTTCTAGATACATATAGAGAAATAGTTGTCATCATTAAAACATACAAACAAGTTTCTAACAATCTCCCCTTTTTTTATGATAACACCTGTGATGGACAAAAATAATCGTAAAAAAGGAAAAGAATATAAATCCAAACATAGTGATGGACAAAAATAGTATAAAGATCCCCACTTAAAAGAATGGAAATAGTTTAAAGAAAATCCAAACTAGACAAAATGGATAAAACAAGATGATAGTCAAAACTTGATAAAATGGACAAAATAAGGTTACAGTCCAACTTTATATAATGGACTAAGTCAATAATTAAATGCCGCAAAGAGTGTTGACTCTTCTTATGGAAAATTAATGGTAAACAGATTCAGGATTCGAATCAAATAATGAAAGGAAATTTTCCAATGAATGACTAGGAGAATGCGTCCACCCTGAAGTATACCTCTAGTAATATAATCTTGAGAAGGTTATATACTTGGTGACCACCACGGGAATAGTACCAGCGGAACCCTGCCAAACCTTCTCGAGAATCCAAATATATCACATCTAAACTCAAACCGTTTTTCACGCGACGGTATACAAAAATCTAGATGAGATGTGAAATACCCTAATGGGAGCAACCACACATAGCTCGACGCCCCTAAGCTCTTTGGATTTAGTCATTTTTGAAAAAGGATAACAATGCTAAATGGAGCAATAAATGTCTTAGAATGACGTTAATAAGGTATATGAAGTAACTAATAGCTGAGAAATCAACTATCGAGGATATAAAATGAACGTATATGGAAATTAAGTCTTGTATACTAACATCCACTCATCGAATTCAAACTTGTACTATTTCTGGGTTAATAATAATATCGAACAAGTCAAGGTAGTGTTACCTCAAAGTCATGTCTCACAACTATTCTTAAATTTCGAAATAGAGAAAAGTCTGCTTCTATGATATTTAGTGCTAATTATACAAATAAATAGTTCCATATAAGTGATTCGCATTAAAACACTTTGTCAAAAGAGTTCATTAACTTTAAACATCGCATTACATTACAAGTATTAGCTTTAAAGCTCTTTGATAAAAGAGTTCACTAACTTTATACATCATTATAAAAAGGATTTAATAACTTAAACCATCCTTATTGCATTGGTTAATTATCTTTAAAACTTCATTAATTTAGTTGATGAGTTTACTTCAATTGCGTTTAATCTAAAAAAGTTAATCACTTTTAAACACCATCAACTTAACTAAAAATAAATTATAATTAATTAAATTAAATTAATAAATAATTTGTCATCATTAGTTAAAATGAATAACAAAGTCAAACCATCGTTGTTACTATGATAGATTCACTTTAAAACTCCATTTATTAAGTCGATAAATTAACTTCAATCGCCTTTAATTGGCATGGGTAAATCACCTTTAAAATATCATTAACTCGACTTGTTGGTTATATTTAAATATAATAATTCAGATTATTTAAAAAATAATTAAATATCATTATTTAAAATGATTAACAACTTTAAAGCACCATTAATGGAAAGATTACTTAAAGTTTAAAACAAATAGATTTACTTTATGTTAATTAAAAAGATTAATTAATTCAAAAAAAAAACATAGGAAAATTGATTGATTAAAGTGAATCCATTATTATTAAATGATTAATTATCCTTAAACATCATTAAATAAAATGATTAATTAATTTTAAAACATAATTTAAAGAAAGATTAATCAAAGTTAAGACAAGTTGGTTAACTTTTCAAAGTCATTAATTAAAAAGATTAATTAATGCAGAAACATCATTAATTAATTTAAATTTAACCCACCATTATTAAATGATTAATTTTTTTAAACATCATTACATAAAATGATTAATCAATTTTAAAACATCATTAACTATGTATTCGTTAAATTTAAAACACATCTTTAACTAAATAATTAGTTAACCTTAGTCTTGATTAATTAAATAATTAATTTAATTAATTAATCATTATTAAAATAATTAATTAAATTTGAAATCATTACCATTTCAAAAACTTACTTAACTTGTAAAACTAATCTAAACACGAAAATGAAACAAACTGTTTTGATATGAAGTGATTTTCCGAAAGTGCCGATATAGCGAGCGACTATTGCTATACACGTGGTTCGGAAAACAAGTTTATGTCATTATCAATTCAACCAAACACCACATAGCAAGGATATGAGCATATATACATGGTTATTGTCGATGATACAACATGTAGAGAGCATTTACTAACAACATAACTAACATTAACAATTACGTTTTCGTATAGTTTACCAATTATTTACTAACTTTCCAAAGCAACAACTTTTTGCAACATGAACCAAATCAACAATCAATACATCACCAAACACATACAACAAGCATTAATAAGTCACATATATGAGCGTTAAAATTGTTTAAAAACTTTAGTTCACGAGGGTAAAGTTTTACTCACCATAAAGTTTCCAAACTTACCCCGGCCTTTACTAACTCTAGCCATCAACCTAGATCCAAGCTCTATTTGCAAATGGCTCGACTTAGAGGACCACGATGGAACTTTTTAGGCCTTGGAGGTGATATTTTGGTTCAGCCTAGGGCTTAATGGGCTCACCCTTGACGACTTAAGGGATGTAGGGCTTTGTTTTTGAATGTGGAGTAAAGTGATGTAAGGGTTTTAACTTGGATTTTAGGAATATATAAACTAGTTTGATTTTAAGTTTATGGAAGCCAAGAAATATTTCATGAAGACTTAAAGAAGAGGTAGGAATGAAGAATGATATTGTGAAAGGAAATTATGTGTTAGGATGAAGGTATTTAAAGGCATAAAAAGTGCAAAAGTACCAAAATAACCCTAGTACCTTCCCTCCACTCACAAAATGCCACATCACTCTCCCTCCACTATGCCATACACCTTGGCCACCCCCTCTCATACCTCTTAATCATGCATGCACCATAATGTGTACTAACCTATATGCTAAGGTATGGTAATATTTAATTTAGCTCACTATTCACACCATGCTTGATTTATTCATGTCAAATCTATATTGTTTAATTAAAGCGTCATCATTAATATCATAACACAACTAATTTCTAACATATAACATGAATATATATGTGTGCATATATACAAAAATGTGCACAATTCTTTCGACGAATTTTTCATTGCAAAAAAGTCAAAATTTCAGAAAACGTTTTTCGGTCACATTTTCTGTTTCTATTTGAACTAATTATTTTGGTAATAAATTTTGAAAATGATTTTAACTTCATTAATTATTATTTAGAAGAAGTTTATTTGGTCATTAAAAACCATATTTTAAGTATTTAAAATGATTTAAATATTCAAATTCAAAGTGATTAATTTACGAGGCGTTACATTCTACCCCTTTAAAGAATTTCATCCCTGAAATTATTATGGAGTGGAAGAAGTAAAGATCAACCTAAGAAAATCGTTTTACCTACTTGGTTTTCAGTAAACTCGGTTAATTATAATTTTTCTACCATAAAAATATATAATATAAACACTATAACAGCCATATGCAATCAGATAACATGATGCAACCCAAAAGTAATGTCACAAACATATGCAAAAAAAAATACAGAGGAAATTCTATAATAAATGCTATGCATCCATTATTTTCAAAAGATAAATTTAGAACTAAATGCTTGAGTTTTATATTCCAATTTCTCAAAAAGGGAAGTAAATTAAAATCCAAAACAAAAAATGTAAAGGAGGGGGTCCTTCTTACAAAACATGTTAAACTCTAGAATCAAAACAATATGGTGCTTCCAGTGGTATTCCGGTTCCTCCTAAAATAACAACTAGAGCAAACAATCTAATTATTTCTCATATTTCCTAAAATTACTTTTCAAATTCACCAGAACTTAGGTCCTAATAATATCAACTGATAAACTTGGTTTATAAATTTTAACACTATAAACTATGGTATATACGATCACCTAATCAATCGATTCAATCAAACCTATCATTATCTGTAAAGGAAAAATATAACACTTAATATTACTTAAAAGGTCAAATGGCTAACAAATAAATCTTAACTTAGGTTTAAAACTTTCTTGATTGCCAAAGAATATAAATAATGTCCTAAGCGTACCATTTTGCTCATCAGCCTTTAGTTATTGCTTAGAAGATTACTATGCCCCTTCAGACAAAACTAAAAGTCGCTTTTTAAAATTATTATTTTCTTAGTTATACCAATATTCTGAATCCCTTTAATTTGTATTTAGTATTTTATTCAATATCAAAATCAGTTATGAATTATTTCATTAATTTTCACCTAAAAAATATTTTATAAAGTCATTTCTTTATAAAACACCAAATAATAACTATGGTTTTGATTAAACAATATTATCAAAACCTTACTATCCAATCTTACCCATTTAAACAAGTGTTGACTTATCCATTATCTTATCCGAGAGTAAAAATTCATTTATCCAAAGCAATTTGTTTTTTAATACCGAAAATACTTTTTATTTTTAAATAAACTCCATACTAAGGGAGCTCAAAGATGAAATACCCAGTTATAAATTTCAAAAAACATTTTGAAAGCATACTACATATATTTCTTTTATGAAATAACATCAAATAATTTATTTACTAAAAATCACTTTTTGTTTGTTTGAATTTGAACTCATTTCGATCACATAATGATAAAAAGAATAATTTACAAAGTACCCTATAACGTTCGCCTAAGCAACATCTGATCATCACTTAGAAGATATTTTAAATTACAGCAAAACTAACCAAAAAATTTTCCTCCAAATTTTTCAAAGAAAAAGCATTCTACTTAAAATTTCTTTTCCAAAATATTTATGCTTTAGAAATATTTTCAAATAATACCGTTAGTACATTTCTCAAAATCTTTTGAAATAATTTCAAATAATTCCAAGATTTAAATTTTTCGAAAAACTCTTTAAAATGTAATTTTAAAAGGAAAATTTATAATACTAAGTGCATTAAAACAATGGTAAAAAACAAATGTCATTTTAAACCTCGTTTACTAAAATCCCAAAACAATTTATTTAACTTTATTTATAAACAATTCCATTCAAAATTTCTTATTTAAAACAATCATTTATTAATTTAAAATAATATTTATTATCTCAAAACAATTTAAATACCTTTATAAATTTTAAAACAATGTTAATCATCCTAGGGGATGATTTATAATACTCTTTTATGAATCTAAAATAATATTAATTATCTCGAAAGATAATTAATCAAATTTACAATTTCCTTTGATAAACAAATCAATTATCTTTAATAAAATAGTTATTTACTTCCAAAACACATTCATCAAATCAGTCAATTTACTTAAACTCATATATTAAATAAATTAACTAAATTAAAATATCATTTACCAAATGATTTATTAAATCCAAGTAATCATTAATTAAAATGAATAATTAATCTCAACTATCATTAGCTAAAATGATTAATAAATTTTGAATACCATTAACATTAATTAAGGTCAGATAATCATAAATTATTTAGATTAATTAAATTCAAACACTATTAGTTAAAATGGTAAATTATAACATCATTTGTTAAAATGATTAGCATCATTAATTAAGATGATTAACTAAATTTCAAAATCGTTAGTTAAAACAATTATTTAAATTTAAAACAATCATTAATTAAAATGATTAATTAAAGTTCAAAATCATTAATTAAAATGACTTAATTAAATTCAAATCTCATTCATCAAATAGATTAATAAATTTCAGACATAATTATTTAAAATGTTCAATTAATTTAAATCATTAACCAAAATGATTAATCAATTTCAAACATCTAATACAACCTCAAATTCAAAATGCCCATAAAAGGGTTTATATGGTGATACATTAGAAATGATGGTATAGCAAAAATCGTTATAACGACACATAAATAATTAAAATGGAATATCTAGATTAATTTGAATTAAATATCCATTTTCTAGACGAAAATTCAACCAAACAATAAATCAATCAATTTAATAACATCAATCAATCAATACTAGTTTATAGTTGCACCTATATGACGTAGTAAATTTTGATTGTTAGTTAAACCCATATTTAAGTACTTCTCCTTCACCATAACTAAATTTTCTCATATATTATCCTCTAAACGTATTAGCCTATCATTCAGATTACAACTTTTTGTTAAAAGTTTGCTTCCAGCTTAACACTGTTAGAAGATATCTTTTAACTTTACCCTTTCACCGAACACCTTATAGTCAAACTGTGAAACTTAATTCACAAGGGGTTCATTCTCAATGTTCCCTAATTCCTATTTACCTAACCTATACCTTACTATGGAAAATTTCTTATCAACTTACTCAATAATAGTTAATGCTCAAACTGGATGAGCATAACTAAACAAATCCAAAATGATAATAATAAAATATTATCATCTCCTAATAATCAATTCATCAATACAATATTTTTTTGAAAGTCATTCTTATATATATAAAATATATACTTCTAGGAAAAATTATTTCATTTACCATTTTAAAACAATATTGCATCGGTGGATTTGTTCAAGTGCTTAGGAATCTCTATCGATAATGCTAATCAGATGCATCGACCAGAATTCATATACCACTCAACGAATCAAACAACGCAATATAAATTTTTTATAACACCAGCAAATACACACTTAATATATATGTTTGTACTCTCAGAATTATCCTAGGACCGTACTAATCCTATTCTTAGACAGTTTACCCCACCAGGGCTTATGGGTACGCTAAACTTAAGCTTTGATACCAACTGTGACGACCCACCTTTCTGGCCTTTGGAAACAACACTTACTACATCCTTGTTATTCGTGACATTGTCCAAGCATCCAAAACATAAGTTGTCTTGGAGTAAAATAAACAGAAAGAACAGAATAGAAAAGCCTTGCAATGGAATGGTTACATATAATACAAAATGATATAGTATAAAAGGTTACTCCTTACATGGATTTATAAGAGTTATACGAAAGTACTACAACTAACAGATTGGTAGTTATACATTCTAACTTTACATTTTTTCAGAACTAAATATACTAACTTGATCCTATAGTTGAAATAAATAACTAGATAACTAAGAAGTTGCCTTCTCGATCACCATCTTCAAAGAGCTCCAAAGAGAAACCTGTTATTCTGGAACTACTCAAATATAATTGAGTACCCGAGAGTTTGGGAAAAATAAATAACTTGGGTCAGACAATATGTTTGGTATGAGTAAAACTTTAAAATAAAAGGGAGTGTATTAAACAATAATACGTGGGACTTGCCACTGACGCGGAAGTGTTTTTTTTCCACATAAACAACAATAAATGTAAAAATAGAAAAGAACAATAAGAAACAAATCCAAACATATATGATGGAAAAAAATAGTATAAAGATCTAGACTTGAAAGAATGGATAAAACAAGATGATAGTCCAAACCTAATAAAATGGACAAACTAAGGTAATATTCCAACTTAATAGGATAGACTAAACCAATACTTAAATGCCGCAAAGAGTGGCTGAATATCCTCGCGGAAAATTAAAGGTAAATAGATTCAGGGATTCGAATCAATAAGGAAGTAAAATTTCCAATGAATGACTAGGAGAGTGCGACCCTCCTTGAAGTACACCTCTAGTAATATAATCCTGAGAAGGCCATATACTCAGTGATCTCCTCGAGAATGTACCAAAAGAACCTCGCCAAACCTTCCTGGGAATCTGAATATTTCACATCTAAACTCAAACTGTTTTTCACGTGACGGTACACACAAATCCGGATTAGATGTGAAATACCATAATGAGAGCAACCCCACTTAGCTAGATGCCCCTACGTTCTTTTGATTTAGTCGTTTCCAACAAAGGATAATATGCTCAATGGAGCATTAAATCATCTTAGAAAGTCGTTAATAAAGCAGCTGAAGTAACCGACAGTTGAGAAAGTAACTATCGAGGATATAAAATGATCGCATATGGAAATTAAGTCTTGTATACTCACCACAACTCATCGAATTCAAACTTGTGCTATTTCTAGGTTAATAATAATACCAGACATGTCAAGGTAGTGTTAGGGTAAAGTCATGTCTCACAATTATTTTTAACTTTCAAAATAGCGACAAATCTACTTCTTCGATGTCTAGTGCTAATCATACAAATAAATCATTTTCATATAAGAGATTCGCATTACAGAAATAATTCATTCTACAAACGAATCAAACTTTTCTTTCAAAAAGAGAATTCCTACTTGACTTCACATTACAAGTATTATGTAACAGCCCGTAAATTTAACCGGTTTTAGTAACGTATTTAAATGAAATTTCATGAAATTTTATACAATAAAATTTCGGAATATAAATTTGATATTTGGAATGTGTCTAGTTAAACATAGCAACCGGTAAATTTTCGTCCGAAAATATGAAAGTTTATTTCGCGCGTAAATTTAATAGTATTTAATCAGTTAAAAAGCGATAAAAATAAAACGTTTTCAAAACCAAAATATTTTTACATAGAAAAATTCTAAAACATCTTTTGACCAAGATGTCAGTTTTTCGTTTTTCCAAATTCGGACATCTTTGGCTCCGTCGATCTTATTTTTCTGCGATTTTCTTGCATTTTTCGTAGTATGAAATTTTAGATTTTTATAATTCAACTGAACCGCTTATATCTGTATACCGTTTTGATCGTCTCGTCGTGCTGATCTCCATGGTACATTTGTATGTGTGTTTCGACGTCCGGTGGATGAGGAAATCTGTAAATATTGAACCGTATAGATACCGTTTTAAAATCTTTTGGTCTCCTTCTACCTACCGGTCTAAAGTGAACAACCATAACTTTTGAATTTCTATAATCGGTAAAAAATAAATATTTGACCTTTAGTTTTCTAGCCTTTAATTTATTGTTGGTTCCAACGCATAGTTCATATTCTCAATGACTACTGTTCTACTTCTCTGAAATTGATCCCTACCGTTTATGCTCACCCTCCTTTCTTCATTCCAATCAACTTTACACTTTTCTTTCGTTCGGCAAACATTAGTTTCTCTAAAAATAAAAGTGATGAAATAAAGTTTGTTTCAAAATAAAGGGGTGACAGCACATCACCTTCTTAGCCTTCCATTTGCTTTCAGGACCGAACTCATGCATTTACTCTTCCTTATGGAATTTAGTTCATCTTCCACCCTTTCAAAACCCATCTATATCTTTGTTCACATAAAAAAAAATGAATGAATGAACGAACTCCACCCAGCAAGCCGACGCACCCAGCCCGAACTTCGCCTCCCCGCCTCCGCCTTATGCGCACATATGCACCGCCCCTCCGACCACCGAAGCTTGCCACCGTCACCCTCGGGACACACCACCGACCCTCCTCATCGCCACCTACCCACTGTGCAACTTCTTCTCCTCCAATCAACCACCGCGCCTCGACTTCCCTTCGCCCTACTCCTCATCCACGTGTGTCCTCCCCTGGCGAGTGCCGCAACCGAGCTACCTCCTATCTCCACCCATCCCACTTACTTCTCCACCACCGCTCACTTCTCTCCATCTAGTGTCGTGCTCGGCCGAACACCCTGTAGCCGATGTTGCCCCCTACAAGCCTGCGTGTCTGTTCGTGTTCATATAATTGGGTATGTGAAATATGTGTATTCGTTTAAATCTTCAGAGTCCTTTTGTATGAATCTTTTCGTTTGCCGTCGGAAAAATATTACATATATATTACATATAATTTGTATTACAAGTTTAAATGTCTGTTAGATATATACTATAGATAATTTGTGTTTCATCTACTGTTGGTTGTATACATATTGTTAGCTACTGTCCGCATATAAAAAGTTTAAATTTATAGTATATGTTGTCATAAACTTATACTAATGTGTATAGAGGTTAAGTTTATGTGAATTATATGTGTATAAAGTTGTATCTGTTGAAAATATAAACTATATTTATATAGCTGACACTGACAGTGTCATAATTGGGTTTATAGTCTACTTGTCATAGTACTATATATAGGTTACATTGTTGCATTTATATACTTATGATAGTTATATTTATTATATAATATAGTGATTTTTTTACATGCCTGTAAGCATAGTTGACTGTAAGTTATATATATAAAGTTATATTTATTTCCTATACAAGTTGTGTCTTGTTTTCTGTTGCATATGCGGTCAAATATATACAGTGAAATATATAAGTTGGCGTATCCTAAAGGTCTAGGTGAACTCTGGTTCTTTGTTTGTTCAAAAGAGAATATTATAGTTTTATATGTTACAGATGTATTCATCACTTATTTTGTTAGAAATACAAATATTTATAGATATATTAGTAGAAAAGTTAGCCTGCATGTTGGTTTATGCATATTTAGTTGTTCGCAGATATATATTGCCTGTCTACCTTATGTATTGTCTGCATTATATATTGTCAATATATATGGTCTGGGTATATATATTTTGGGAAGCTGTTATGGATGTGTCTATTGTATATATATATACTTCACAGTTTGATATATGTGTTTCTAATATACATTTACAGTAACAATGATTTGGAATATATATATTTAGTTTAATATGGGTTTAAATTAATATTGATTTGTAAATATAATATGTGTATATATATATATATCTTATTTAATATGTTTGGATCTAGAATATGGTTTATATATATATAGTTATATATAGGTTCACTTATACCAATTATCTTCATCGATCCCGTCCTGATTTGTTCCATCTATTTTTATTAACAGCTTTGATCTTTAAATTTGTGCCGACCTTGCTTTGCTTGGATTCGTAATTCAATTTCAGTATCTGTATCCATGTGCGTATCCGTGTCACCTTCTATCTTCGCTAGCCTCGAAAGGTGAGCAACCACTCACGATTAATATTCTTTTATTTATTAAATCTGATTTCAATTGGAACGACAACTGAAATATACTGCTGTTATTTATTGCACTGTTATTTATGTATCAGTTCACCTTTGACATCTGACACCGTTATCTGTTATGTATGCAATAATAATCCAGTTTGGTTGATAATTGATTGATTGTTTGCTGTTAATATTGGATGTAAATTGTAATGTATAAAGTGATAAATATTATGCAATTGAATTTGACGTAGGATAGTTTCAAATTGTAAATTGACATATGTGTTGAATTTGATTAGTTAATTTGAATAATATGACCCTTTTAATTGTTAAGTTAATTGACACATAAAATTTGATAAATTATATTTTGAGCCTTTGAACGTATATTGGATTAATTGTTGTAGAATAAAATTTGAAATTGAAATTGAACGACAAGTGGGAAAAACCGTAATGTAATAATCTTTAATGTACATGAAATGATAGTGTAGATTCTAGAGATAATTATATTAATTCGCACAAATAACAATGCGAACTAATACGATTATTTCGAGATTATTTGAATTAATTATTGGATTGTTATTGATTGTGTTATTGCTTGTTTATTTACTTCGACACCATCCCTGTTATCACACTGCAAGTTCCCTTTGCTATGCTTTGATTTTTGAATTGAAATGGAATCGGGTTGAAATGATAAATACCCAAATGAACTTGACTTAGGATAGAGAATTAAATAAAAATCCGATTGGTCGATAATTTGATTTAAAAATAAAATAATGATTTTATTCGAGTAAAGAATAAGTTTGAAATGAAGTTGGAATTTGAATTTTGAAAGGAAAATGTAAAGATTGAAATATGAAACAAAATTTAACGTAGTAATTGATAAAAGAACGTTATTTTAAATTTAATTATTTAGTAATTATATTTGGAATTATTAATAAATAATTTGGAATTAGAATAATTGAGTTTTGAAATTATTAAGTTTGAAATCATTTAATAATTAAATTTGAAATTATAATTAAGTTTGGAATTATAATTAAGTTTGAAATTATTAAGTTGAATTTATAATTAAGTTGAAATGATTTGATAATTAAGTTTGAATTCATAATTAAGTGGAAATGATTTAATAATTCTGTTTGAATTTATAATCAAGTTGTAATTATTAAATTTTGAAATTATTAATAATTAAGATTGAAATTATTTAATAATTGAATACGATTTAATTATTTGATAATTGAATAAAAATTGAATTCTTTGATAAGAGAAATTGAACCTTTAAATAGGTGGATTTGAACTTCGTTAATAAATGAAATTGAGTTTCTTTATTATTAATTAATCTTTGGAAAATTTAAGTAAGTTAATAAGTGGAATTAAACTTCTCGAATATATGAAATTTAGTTCTTCATTAATTGAGTTTGAAATTTGTAACGAAGTCAATAAATAAGCGAAAATTGAATTCTTTAACAAGAAATAAAATGTGATTTATTTGAATGAATGGGATTTATTGAAATTTACGTAAGACTTGTAATTTAAAGAATTGATTTGACGAATTTAATTTATTTCAATTTGATGTTTGGATATAATGAAGTTGAACGTAAGTAATTGATTTAAATGAATTGGAATTTAAATAGAAGTTGTTTTGAATGACAAATTTACTTAATGAATATTGAATGAAATCGATAAATGAATTTAAATTGATTTGAATGTTAAATTTAATTAATTTAAATGATTTCGGAATGAAATTTGTATACGAACTTGAATCAATATTTGAATTGTTTAAATAAACAGTTGAAATCGAATTATAAGATTTTGAAAGGGTAATTTGAAGTTTTGAAACGTAAATTCTGGAAATTGATTTGGAAAGACAAACGAAATGTTGATTTACGAATCAAAATTGAAATTGAATTGATGTGGTTTTTTGAAATTTATTAAACGACCAATGGGTGTAATAATTACGAAAGTTATTAAAGAAACCGGAATCGGTTATGGATATACTCTCTATCTAAACCGAAAACCACTTTAATAACAATACGTGGAGTGATGATCCAGAATGAAGTGGTTGGAATGATGTGCGGGATGACTGAAGAAAGAGAACGATAATGGATAGCCTTGACACTTGTGTCAAATTGGAAATGACTAAAACATGAGCCGTGCCGGGCCAAATGGGGTTAGCCACCTCAAGCGAACACACTTCTTCGTAACTTCTACTCATTACTTGTGATTGATTGGTGCACCCTCGGAATTTCAGGAGTGTTGTTTCGCGGTGTTGCGATCGCTGCGGCGATGCGTTCTCACCAGTCCGGATCAGGCGAACGGTAGTTTCACTACCTTGGGTATTGCCTCATGTGCCTTGTCATACTTGTATCCCTATATACGCGACCACTACGAATTTGTTTTGTGTTGTACCTATGGAGTACTCCCTGATATCCCACCAGTTTACGGTGGAGTTTACAGTGCTGTATAGACTATGACATTTATATAAAATGTGTTAAGGGGGATAATGGTAACGCCTTAACACTATTTTGATACTTTATATTACTGATAGACATTATCTATTTAGCGTACACTACTACATAGTAGATAGTTTAACGGATCCTTAGAGGATGATGATTCCAACATCCTTTGAGTTACTTGTATTTCGATTGCTATTTCACTTGAGTTGGATTTATTGATATGAGAATATTAATCCTGACTCGAATGTTTTGTGTTTTGCTTTACGCTCGGGTCAGACTGAGTGGTTCAGCTTTCGAGACTCACCTTGGAGTTGGAGCTTCGCTTGGAGATCCAGCTATCTATCCATCTTTCAGATATCCAGTTGATTTTAAAGATGTATTCTGATATTGTATTCGATTATTGTATTCGAGACTTCTGTTGTAACTTATTTAACTCTGATGTATCCTATATATTTATATAGTAGCTTCATGAACTACTATCTTTTGCTTCCGCTGCATATTATTACTCTGTGTCCGCGATTCTGTGATTATTTATTTACTATATATCTGTGTTTTGCCAAATTTTAAATTAACAATTCGGAATTTTGAATTATTCAAGTCCGACGTGTGCGGATGCGAATAGTCCAAAATAGCGGGTCGTTACAGTTGGTATCGGAGCTTTTGGTAGCTCTAGGCAAAACTTAGCATATAGGGTAAATGTATTTACAGAATCACTCTCATTCGAGTTTTAATCTCTTCCTTAGGCTCAATTCCTTTGAATTTTGGAACGTTCCCTCGGTTCCGAAATTCATTCGTGTCCCTCACTATTCGTCTTCTTTCGATTCTGGAGTATCTCATAACTCCATTTCGAATAACCTTTATAATGGATCGACGGTCTCGCCAATCTTCGAATTGTTTGTAAATGGGTGAAATTCCTTTATAATAAGCATCGATTTACCAGAGATTTCTGTATCGTCGGGTTACGATGCTATCTATTCTCTGCTATACCAAAATTCTATCCCTTGAGATCTGATGTTGATTTACCTCGGAATTCAGCATCGAACTTATTCTTGAAGTTACGGTCGATCCGGTTAAGGTTGCCCGTGAATTAAATAAACTTATCCATCTCCCAATTCGTTTAATTGAATAATCTTATCTTTTCTTTCGAACTTGAATTCGAATCTGAATTCTCTTTATTGTGAGTCCATAAAAATTTGAACCCTATCCTTATTTTGAAATTCATTCCTGTATCGTCGAGCAAAGAAATGTATATGTAAACTAACATTAAAATGTTTTATATATTGTGTTGTTTGAGTTGTTAATGTTGATTTGGATTTTCGATCGGTTCGTTTGATCAACGCTATCGATAGAATTTCCAAAACACTTTAACAGAGCAAACTGACACAATATTGTTTTCAAATTTGGTAAATAAAATAGTTTTGTATAATTATATTATATATAAGTATAAGTTCCGAAATTAAATTGTTAATGAATTTGTTGCCAGAAATAATTGTTTGTAAACCATTGACTATTGAATAATATAAATAAATGAATTTATAAAACTGGGTTAAAATTGATTTGAAATTTAAATGGATTTAAACTAGATTTTAGAATTCAATATCCGGTGGTTTCAACTTTGATTTGAAAGTTTTAAAGTGTACAGTATTTAACATATTTTCAAATAGAGATCATTCAAAGAATTTTAATTGGTTAAATCTGTGCTCTCCTATTTTGTCGCTGGAAAATAATTTCGGTGATGGCGGCCGCATCATCGACATTCATTTTCGAGTTTCGAAGTGGAGAGACTATTCTGTAGCTTCGCTATGGTTTGTTTTGAAAAATAAATTGATTTGAATCTCTAAACATGACTCGATTTATAATATATTGAAGATTTTAAATTTGATTTGATATATTATGGATATATATATATATATATTTATTTATTTATTTTATCTCCAAGTTGTTTGGAGCTAATCGGAAATTAATTCTTAAATTTGTTAAAGGATAATTTTCAATTATAAATGACGCCAAATTCTTTTTATCTAATACTTAACTTGAAATAACTGAATTGTAAAATTCTATAATACTCAATTGCATTATATATATAACTTACCTAAATTTTCAAAAAGTTAACTATGTAATTGGATAGTATACAATGAGAATTTCTTTATAAATAAAATGTGAGTGGGTATAATAAATTTTATTCACTTAAATTTTAATTATGAAATGTTATGGATATAAATAGAATAATAAGTTAATTGAATAATAGATTTGATTAATAAAATAAAATTTTGTTTTGAAAATTGATAAATTGAATTAAATCAACCTAAGGGAGTATCTTGAATAAATTGAATTTAAATTGAATTTCATTTGGAAAAAAAAGGAAAAAACCTTTTGTACCCAACATTTATAAATGTGTAATCAAATCAATCTAATGAAAACCTTGAATTTAAAAACAAATTGTCGAATATAAATTAATTTAAACTGAAATTTATATGGTTGAACTAATTGTTTATTTCGTTTTCAGTCTATTTCCTTCTGGTTGTTTCTATTCTCCTACTTCCTTCCTTTTCGGGGACGAAAAGTTGTGAGTAGGGGAGAGTGTAACAGCCCGTAAATTTAACCGGTTTTAGTAACGTATTTAATTGAAATTTCGTGAAATTTTATACAATAAAATTTCGGAATATAAATTTGATATTTGGAATGTGTCTAGTTAAACATAGCAACCGGTAAATTTTCGTCCGAAAATATGAAAGTTTATTTCGCGCGTAAATTTACTTCAATTTAATCAGTTAAAAAGCGATGAAAATAAAACGTTTTCAAAACCAAAATATTTTTACATAGAAAAATTCTAAAACATCTTCTGAGCAAGATGTCAGTTTTTCGTTTTTCCAAATTCGGACATCTTTGGCTCCGTCGATCTTATTTTTCTGCGATTTTCTTGCATTTTTCGTAGTATGAAATTTCAGATTTTTATAATTCAACTGAACCGCTTATATCTGTATACCGTTTTGATCGTCTCGTCGTGCTGATCTCCATGGTACATTTGTATGTGTGTTTCGACGTCCGGTGGATGAGGAAATCTGTAAATATTGAACCGTATAGATACCGTTTTAAAATCTTTTGGTCTCCTTCTACCTACCGGTCCAAAGTGAACAGCCATAACTTTTGAATTTCTATAATCGGTAAAAAATAAATATCTGACCTTTAGTTTTCTAGCCTTTAATTTATTGTTGGTTCCAACGCATAGTTCATATTCTCAATGACTACTGTTCTACTTCTCTGAAATTGATCCCTACCGTTTATGCTCACCCTCCTTTCTTCATTCCAATCAACTTTACACTTTTCTTTCGTTCGGCAAACATTAGTTTCTCTAAAAATAAAAGTGATGAAATAAAGTTTGTTTCAAAATAAAGGGGTGACAGCACATCACCTTCTTAGCCTTCCATTTGCTTTCAGGACCGAACTCATGCATTTACTCTTCCTTATGGAATTTAGTTCATCTTCCACCCTTTCAAAACCCATCTATATCTTTGTTCACATAAAAAAAATGAATGAATGAACGAACTCCACCCAGCAAGCCGACGCACCCAGCCCGAACTTCGCCTCCCCGCCTCCGCCTTATGCGCACATATGCACCGCCCCTCCGACCACCGAAGCTTGCCACCGTCACCCTCGGGACACACCACCGACCCTCCTCATCGCCACCTACCCACTGTGCAACTTCTTCTCCTCCAATCAACCACCGCGCCTCGACTTCCCTTCGTCCTACTCCTCATCCACGTGTGTCCTCCCCTGGCGAGTGCCGCAACCGAGCTACCTCCTATCTCCGCCCATCCCACTTACTTCTCCACCACCGCTCACTTCTCTCCATCTAGTGCCGTGCTCGGCCGAACACCCTGTAGCCGATGTTGCCCCCTACAAGCCTGCGTGTCTGTTCGTGTTCATATAATTGGGTATGTGAAATATGTGTATTCGTTTAAATCTTCAGAGTCCTTTTGTATGAATCTTTTCGTTTGCCGTCGGAAAAATATTACATATATATTACATATAATTTGTATTACAAGTTTAAATGTCTGTTAGATATATACTATAGATAATTTGTGTTTCATCTACTGTTGGTTGTATATATATTGTTAGCTACTGTCCGCATATAAAAAGTTTAAATTTATAGTATATGTTGTCATAAACTTATACTAATGTGTATAGAGGTTAAGTTTATGTGAATTATATGTGTATAAAGTTGTATCTGTTGAAAATATAAACTATATTTATATAGCTGACACTGACAGTGTCATAATTGGGTTTATAGTCTACTTGTCATAGTACTATATATAGGTTACATTGTTGCATTTATATACTTATGATAGTTATATTTATTATATAATATAGTGATTTTTTTACATGCCTGTAAGCATAGTTGACTGTAAGTTATATATATAAAGTTATATTTATTTCCTATACAAGTTTGTGTCTTGTTTTCTGTTGCATATGCGGTCAAATATATACAGTGAAATATATAAGTTGGCGTATCCTAAAGGTCTTGGTGAACTCTGGTTCTTTGTTTGTTCAAAGAGAATATTATAGTTTTATATGTTACAGATGTATTCATCACTTATTTTGTTAGAAATACAAATATTTATAGATATATTAGTAGAAAAGTTAGCCTGCATGTTGGTTTATGCATATTTAGTTGTTCGCAGATATATGTTGCCTGTCTACCTTATGTATTGTCTGCATTATATATTGTCAATATTTATGGTCTGGGTATATATATTTTGGGAAGCTGTTATGGATGTGTCTATTGTATATATATATATATACTTCACAGTTTGATATATGTGTTTCTAATATACATTTACAGTAACAATGATTTGGAATATATATATTTAGTTTAATATGGGTTTAAATTAATATTGATTTGTAAATATAATATGTGTATATATATATATATATCTTATTTAATACGTTTGGATCTAGAATATGGTTTATATATATATAGTTATATATAGGTTCACTTATACCAATTATCTTCATCGATCCCGTCCTGATTTGTTCCATCTATTTTTATTAACAGCTTTGATCTTTAAATTTGTGCCGACCTTGCTTTGCTTGGATTCGTAATTCAATTTCAGTATCTGTATCCATGTGCGTATCCGTGTCACCTTCTATCTTCGCTAGCCTCGAAAGGTGAGCAACCACTCACGATTAATATTCTTTTATTTATTAAATCTGATTTCAATTGGAACGACAACTGAAATATACTGCTGTTATTTATTGCACTGTTATTTATGTATCAGTTCACCTTTGACATCTGACACCGTTATCTGTTATGTATGCAATAATAATCCAGTTTGGTTGATAATTGATTGATTGTTTGCTGTTAATATTGGATGTAAATTGTAATGTATAAAGTGATAAATATTATGCAATTGAATTTGACGTAGGATAGTTTCAAATTGTAAATTGACATATGTGTTGAATTTGATTAGTTAATTTGAATAATATGACCCTTTTAATTGTTAAGTTATTTGACACGTAAAATTTGATAAATTATATTTTGAGCCTTTGAACGTATATTGGATTAATTGTTGTAGAATAAAATTTGAAATTGAAATTGAACGACAAGTGGGAAAAACCGTAATGTAATAATCTTTAATCTACATGAAATGATAGTGTAGATTCTAGAGATAATTATATTAATTCGCACAAATAACAATGCGAACTAATACGATTATTTCGAGATTATTTGAATTAATTATTCGATTGTTATTGATTGTGTTATTGCTTGTTTATTTACTTCGACAACATCCCTGTTATCACACTGCAAGTTCCCTTTGCTATGCTTTGATTTTTGAATTGAAATGGAATCGGGTTGAAATGATAAATACCCAAATGAACTTGACTTAGGATAGAGAATTAAATAAAAATCCGATTGGTCGATAATTTGATTTAAAAATAAAATAATGATTTTATTCGAGTAAAGAATAAGTTTGAAATGAAGTTGGAATTTGAATTTTGAAAGGAAAATGTAAAGATTGAAATATGAAACAAAATTTAACGTAGTAATTGATAAAAGAACGTTATTTTAAATTTAATTATTTAGTAATTATATTTGGAATTATTAATAAATAATTTGGAATTAGAATAATTGAGTTTTGAAATTATTAAGTTTGAAATCATTTAATAATTAAATTTGAAATTATAATTAAGTTTGGAATTATAATTAAGTTTGAAATTATTAAGTTGAATTTATAATTAAGTTGAAATGATTTGATAATTAAGTTTGAATTCATAATTAAGTGGAAATGATTTAATAATTCTGTTTGAATTTATAATCAAGTTGTAATTATTAAATTTTGAAATTATTAATAATTAAGATTGAAATTATTTAATAATTGAATACGATTTAATTATTTGATAATTGAATAAAAATTGAATTCTTTGATAAGAGAAATTGAACCTTTAAATAGGTGGATTTGAACTTCGTTAATAAATGAAATTGAGTTTCATTATTATTAATTAATCTTTGGAAAATTTAAGTAAGTTAATAAGTGGAATTAAACTTCTCGAATATATGAAATTTAGTTCTTCATTAATTGAGTTTGAAATTTGTAACGAAGTCAATAAATAAGCGAAAATTGAATTCTTTAACAAGAAATAAAATGTGATTTATTTGAATGAATGGGATTTATTGAAATTTGCGTAAGACTTGTAATTTAAAGAATTGATTTGACGAATTTAATTTATTTCAATTTGATGTTTGGATATAATGAAGTTGAACGTAAGTAATTGATTTAAATGAATTGGAATTTAAATAGAAGTTGTTTTGAATGACAAATTTACTTAATGAATATTGAATGAAATCGATAAATGAATTTAAATTGATTTGAATGTTAAATTTAATTAATTTAAATGATTTCGGAATGAAATTTGTATACGAACTTGAATCAATATTTGAATTGTTTAAATAAACAGTTGAAATCGAATTATAAGATTTTGAAAGGGTAATTTGAAGTTTTGAAACGTAAATTCTGGAAATTGATTTGGAAAGACAAACGAAATGTTGATTTACGAATTGAAATTGAAATTGAATTGATGTGGTTTTTTGAAATTTATTAAACGACCAATCGGTGTAATAATTACGAAAGTTATTAAAGAAACCGGAATCGGTTATGGATATACTCTCTATCTAAACCGAAAATCACTTTAATAACAATACGTGGAGTGATGATCCAGAATGAAGTGGTTGGAATGATGTGCGGGATGACTGAAGAAAGAGAACGATAATGGATAGCCTTGACACTTGTGTCAAATTGGAAATGACTAAAACAGGAGCCGTGCCGGGCCAAATGGGGTTAGCCACCTCGAGCGAACACACTTCTTCGTAACTTCTACTCATTACTTGTGATTGATTGGTGCACCCTCGGAATTTCAGGAGTGTTGTTTCGCGGTGTTGCGATCGCTGCGGCGATGCGTTCTCACCAGTCCGGATCAGACGAACGGTAGTTTCACTACCTTGCGTATTGCCTCATGTGCCTTGTCATACTTGTATCCCTATATACGCGACCACTACGAATTTGTTTTGTGTTGTACCTATGGAGTACTCCCTGATATCCCACCAGTTTACGGTGGAGTTTACAGTGCTGTATAGACTATGACATTTATATAAAATGTGTTAAGGGGGATAATGGTAACGCCTTAACACTATTTTGATACTTTATATTACTGATAGACATTATCTATTTAGCGTACACTACTACATAGTAGATAGTTTAACGGATCCTTAGAGGATGATGATTCCAACATCCTTTGAGTTACTTGTATTTCGATTGCTATTTCACTTGAGTTGGATTTATTGATATGAGAATATTAATCCTGACTCGAATGTTTTGCGTTTTGCTTTACGCTCGGGTCAGACTGAGTGGTTCAGCTTTCGAGACTCACCTTGGAGTTGGAGCTTCGCTTGGAGATCCAGCTATCTATCCAGCTTTCAGATATCCAGTTGATTTTAAAGATGTATTCTTATATTGTATTCGATTATTGTATTCGAGACTTCTGTTGTAACTTATTTAACTCTGATGTATCCTATATATTTATATAGTAGCTTCATGAACTACTATCTTTTGCTTCCGCTGCATATTATTACTCTGTGTCTGCGATTCTGTGATTATTTATTTACTATATATCTGTGTTTTGCCAAATTTTAAATTAACAATTCGGAATTTTGAATTATTCAAGTCCGACGTGTGCGGATGCGAATAGTCCAAAATAGCGGGTCGTTACATATTAGCTCTAAAACACTTTGTTAAAAGAGGTCACTAACTTTAAACATCATTATAAAAAGGATTTAATAACTTAAAACATCCTTATTACAATGGCTAATTAACTTTAAAACTTCATTAATTCAGTAGATGAATTTACTTCAATAGTGTTTAATCTAAAAGAAGTTAATCACTTTTAAACACGATCAATTAAATTAAAAATTAATTAAATTAATTAAGTAAATAATTTATTACCATTAATTAAAATGAATAACAAAGTCAAAAAATCTTTGTTACTTTGATAAATTCACTTTGAAACTCCATTTATTAAGCTAATAAATTAACTTCAAATGCCTTTAACTAGGAAGGGTAAATCAACTTTAAAATATCATTGATTCAATTAATTAGTAATATTTAAATATGATTATTCAAATTAACCAATAAATAATTAAATATCATTATTTAAAATGATCAACAACTTTAAAACATCATTAAAGGAAAGATCATTTAAAGTTTAAAAGAAATAGATTTACTTTGAAATCACTAATTAAAAAAATTAATTAATTCAAAAACATCATTAGAAAATTAATTAATTAACTTTAATCTATCATTATTGAATGATTAATTATTCGTAAAAATCATTAAATAAAATGATTAATTAATTTTAAAACATCATCTAAAGAAAGATTAATCAAAGTTAAAATAAGTTGATTAACTTTTAAAGCTCATTAATTTAAAAGATTAATTAATTTAAAAACATTATTAATTAATTAGTTAAATTTAATCCACCATTATTAAATGATTAATTTTCTTTAAACATCATTAAATAAAATGGTTAATTAATTTTAAAACATAATTAACTAAGTAATTAGTTAAATTTAAAACAATTAGTTAATCTTAGTCCTTATTAATTAATTT
The DNA here is from genome assembly GCA_030765085.1 of Allium cepa. Classification (NCBI taxonomy): domain Eukaryota; kingdom Viridiplantae; phylum Streptophyta; class Magnoliopsida; order Asparagales; family Amaryllidaceae; genus Allium; species Allium cepa. The sequence goes on from CM060937.1 coordinate 271,038,126, forward strand.
AATTAATTAATAATTATTAAAATAATTAATTAAATTTAAAATCGTTATCATTTCAAATATTTAACTTGTAAAACTAATCCAAGCATGAAAATGAAACCAAACGATTTCGATAAGAAGTGATTTTCCAAAAGCGCCAATGTAGCGACTATCGATATACAGGTAGTTTGGAAAACAAGTTTATGTCATTATCAATTCAACCAAACGTCACATAGCAAGGATACGAGCACATATACTTGGTAATTGTTGATAATACAACCTGTAGAAAGCATTTACTAACAACATAACTAACATTAACAACTACTTTTTCATATAGGTCACAACTTATTTGCTAACTTTCTAAAGCAGCAACATTTCGCAATATGAACCAAACCAACAATCAATACATCACCAAACACATACAAAAAGCAATAATAAGTCACAAATATGAGCATTAAAATAGTTTAGAAACTTTAGTTTATGACGGTAAAGTTTTATTCCCCATAACGCTTCTAAACTAACTTCGGCATTTACTAATTCTAGCCATCAACCTAGATCCAATCTCTATTTGCTAACGGCTCAACTTAAAGGACCGAAATGGAACATTTGGGCCTTGGATGGGCTATTTTGGTTTGGATTAGGGCTTAATGGGCTCGGCCACGAGGACTTAAGGGATGTAGGGTTTGTTTTTGAATATTGAGTGAAGTAAAGTGATGTATGGGTTTTAACTTGGATTTAAGGAATATATAAACTAGTTTTAGGATTTAAAGTTGTGCAAGCCATGAAATATTTCATCAACACCTAAAGAAGAGGTAGGAATGAAGAATAATATTGTGAAAGTGAAATCATTTGTTAGGATGGAGGTATTTATAGGCATAGAAAGTGCAAAATTACCAAAATAACCCTAGTACCTTCCCTCCACTCACAAAATGCTACCTCGCTCTCCCTCCACCATGCCATACACGTTGGTTACCTCCTCCCATAACCTTAAATTATGCATGCACCATAATGTGTATAACCTATATGCTAAGATATGGTATTATTTAATTTAGGTTTCACTGTCCACACCATGCTTGATTTATTTAAGTCAAACGTAACTTATTTAACTAAAGCATCGTTATTAATATCCTAACATAACTAATTTCTAACATATAACATGAATATATATGTGTGCATATATACAGAAATGCGTGCAACACTTTCGACGACTTTTTCGATGCTGAAAATTCAAAATTTTGGAAAATGTTTTTTAATCTGTTTGTATTTGAACTTATTATTTTGGTAAACAAAATTTGAAAATTATTTAACATCATTAGTTATTATTTAAAATATGTTTATTTTGTTATTAAAAACCATTTTTAAGTATTTAAAAATGATTTAAATATTTAAATTCAAAGTGATTAATTTACGGGTTGTTACACTCTCCAACCTTAAAGAATTTCGTCCTCAAAATTATTATGGAGTAGAAGAAGTAATGACCAACCAAATAAATCGATTTAGTTACTTGGTTTTCAGAAAACCTGATTAATTATATTTTCCTACCATAAACATATGCAATATAAACACTATAATAACCATATACAATCAAGTAACATGATGCAGCCCAAAAGTAATGTAACAAACGTACACAACAAAAATACAGAGAATATTCTATAATATATGCTATGCATCCAATATTTTCTTACAATGGCTCATTTCTTCTAAACGGGTAAATTTTCCTACTTGGAAAAATAAGTATTGTAGATCTTCGCATCTGTTAATATAAAGGTCTTCCCAGAATGTGGTTTGTTCGATCAACCCTGATCGAACCGCTATAAGCTTTTCTCTATAGGTTATACTTCCTGCCTTTAATGCTTCTGTGTTAAACTTCTTTAATTATTTGTTGAGTGGTTCTCTCGGTTTTTTTTGATAGTGGCTAACAAGCTAAAGTCCATATTTGGATCTTTGAATGCACAAAATTATGTCACGAATTCATTTGTTCCAAAGAATGAATAGATTTTACTTGGTAATTCTTGTACCATTTGATTGTTGCTCCTTGAAAAGTGATCGAAAAAAGCTTGCAGCGAATCGGCCCTAGAGCATTATATAAGTCCATTCACATTTCAAAAGATGCCAGATGATCTTCTGGGTTAGAAGTTCCACCATACTTCAATGGGGGAATTTGAATGTGAGAAGGGATGCTGATTGCTATTATCTCTTCTGAGAAAGGATTTTTTGCAGGATAACATGTTTCTCTGGGTTAGAAATTCCCTTCCTCTTAAGTGTATCCATCATTATTTGGTGTATGAGATCTTCTTGGTTGGCTTCATTTTTGTGGCAACTTTCGCTATTTCTTTGGATTAGCTTTTTGATTACCTTAGGGATGCTTTTGCTTGACTTTTTTGGTTTAACTCTTGGTTTTTTACCTCATTTGGAGGTTTCACTTCATCCTCTTCTTCCATAATCTTTAATGAGTCTTAAGATGGAGCTCTTTCAAAAAGTTCTTGCATCGCCATCATTTCTTGCTGCAGATTCTGGACTTCAATCTCATTGTTTTCCGATCTCCTTAAGGTTGATGATTGCCCAATTTCCATATTCCCTAAGTTGAAGTATGGGACTATATTATTTGTCAAAGTTGATTATGGCAAAGCTCCTTCATTTGAGATATTAATATTATTTGTGGTTCCTCCCATCTTCTTATTTTGGACGAAGTACTCTTATGCACTTAATCTATGATGAAAGTTATCGGGTAACAGAGGTTTAAGCCCTCGTTCTAGCGCCAAAAATTTCAACAAAAAACTTGTCAACGCCTCAAAGTAGAGTTTGAAAAATGCATGACCTCTTCGAAAGCTCCTTTCGATGTTAATAAAGGTAACATATACCCTTCGATTAAGCATAGATCATTGAAACACTTCTGTTACACCTTTCGACTCAGTCAAAGGGAAATCTTCGTTGTGTGAAACAGCTTCCAAATTTCTTGATTAATGACTCTATTGGAGCCACTTTTCAACACTTGTAAAATGGCTTAAGTTGGGGATTTATTAGTTGCTGGAAATAGTTGAGCTGGGTTGGTTTCGACCTCATCGAAAGCTAGACTTTATAAGAGCCTGGGTTACATCTTTTAAATTGAAGGGAAATGGTTAGCTTATAAGTTTCTTCTTAGTCGGAAGGTAGATAGTTGATAAGTGGTGATTAGAGGTTAAGAATTTAGGTATTCTAGAAAAGTAAAGGGTTTCGACTTCGTTGAGAGGGCAAGTTCTATTGATCTTGTGAATAAAAGTTGAAACTTAAATAAACAACATATATATAGGGTTTTGACTTAGTCAAAGGATAACCTTTAGACTAAATTGAGACATTGAATGATAGATGTCATATGAAATAAGGACCTTGTTGTTGCAACATAATCAAAATTATCATATCTCCCTTTTTATTGAAATGAGATGTACAAGTTAACCAATTCCTAATTTGATTTGGGAATTAGTGTTTACAAGTTCCTGAAAGTATATGGTAGAAGTGAGTGAAAAATCCCTCTCCAACTGACCCTTGGGGTCATAATTATAAATGCAAGTTGGAACCTTTCGACCCTGAGCTGTCAATGTGGTCGGAAGGTTTGCCTATCTGCTTTCACGAGTGTCAAATGAGTCCGACCTTTCGACCTGATTGAAAGGGTTTTAGTCAATCTTCCGCTGTAGTTGGAGGCTAGGCTTCTTTCTCTTGCCTTGTTTCCTTTCGACTTTGTCAAAAAGTCTATTGATGCGCATTTGAGTTGAATGTTGATGTGACGAATATGTTGACCTGGGCAGTAGCCTTCGTCGTTGTCGAAACATGACTTCCTCTAACTTCGAATGAGCCAAAAGACCCAAAGGCTTGGTTGTAAACAGTTTCCTTAAAAAGTTTCTACACGGACTAATTCAGAACCTTATGTCTTTATGGTAATGGTCGTATCGTTCCTCTTTCATAGGTGAGAGTGGCCTTAATCATTTCTAAAGGCTGCATATGTTTTAAAAGGGCTGATTTGGTTGTATACATCTCTGGAAGAAGTGAAATAAAGGCGAAACCAAGACGTTTCGAATGGTCTAGTGCAAAATGTAGAGAGTCTATTATTCATTGCCTTTGAGGGGGTGTTTTTCGAGCACTTTGGATGTCGTTATTGTGTTTTCTATTGCTTTCGATGGAAATTTTTCGACCGTGTCAAATGCTTTCTGCTTTCTATTTTGAGATGTCCTCTTGTCCTCTTCAAAAAGTACTGCTGGCTCCTTCATCATCTTGCCGAAGGTTTTGTTTGATGTTGAGATGCACCATCCTGATGCCATCTAATCCTTATCAATCCTCTTGCTCCTTCTTTCATACTTTTATCCTTGAGAATGTTTCATGGACAACACCTAAGAATATAAATAATTTCCTAAGCGTACCATTTTGCCCATCAGCTTTTGGTTATTTCTTATAGGATTATCTATGCTCCTTTAGACAAAATTGAAGTCACTTTTTAAAATTATTGGTTTCTTAATTATACCAATATTTCTAAATCTCTTTAATTTGTATTTAGTATTTATTCAATACCAAAATCATTTATGAATTATTATAAATTTTCACTTAAAAAGTATTTTATAAAGTCATTTCTTTACAAAATACCAAATGATAACTATGGTTTTGATTAAAAAAATGTTATTGAAAGCTTCTTATCCAATTTAACCTATTTAAATAATTGTTAACTTCTCTCTTATCTTTTCAAGAGCAAAAATTCATTCATCCAAAGCAATTTGTTCTTTTTCACCAAAACTACTTTTTATTATTAAATAAACTCCCTACTAAGAGAACTTAAAGATGAAATACTCGATTATAAATTTCAAAACTCACCATTTAAAGCATACTCATTTCTTTAACAAAATAACTTCAAACAATTTGTTTAGTAAAACTCACTTTTGGTTCACTCGAATTTTAACTCATTTCGATCACACAATGATAAAGAGAACAATTTACTAAGTACTCTATAATGTTCGCCTATGCAACATCTGATCGTCACTTAGAAGATTATTCAGATTACCACAAAACTAACCGAAATGTTTTCCTTCGAATTATTTAAAGAAAAAGCATTGTATTTAAAATTTCTTTTCCAAAATATTTATACTTCAGAAATATTTCCAAATAATATCGTTATTACTTTTCTCAAAAATTTTTGAAATTATTTCAAAAAATTCCAAGATTTAAATTTTCCAAAAGCTCTTTAAAAGGTTATTTTAAAAGACAAATTTATAATACTAAGTGTATTAAAACAATGGTAAAAAAGAAATGTCATTTTAAACATCATTTACTAAAATCCCAAAACAATTTACTCTTAGCTTTATTTATAAACAATTCCATTCAAAAGTTATCATTTAAAAACCATCATTTAAGAATTTAAAATAATGTTTATTATCTCAAAACAATTTAAATACCTTTATAAAATTTAAAACAGCGTTAATAGTCCTAGGGGATGATTTATAATACTCTTTTATAAATTTAAAACAATATTAATTATCCCGAAAGATAATTAACCAAATTTACAATTTCCTTTAATATACAAATCAATTATTTTTAATAACATAGTTAGTTACTTCCAAAGCACTTTCATCAAATCAGTTAATATACTTAAACTTGTTTATTAAATCAATTAACCAACTTAAAGTATCATTTATCAAATAAATTTACTAAATCCAAATAATCATTAATTAAAATGAATAATTAATCCCAACTATCATTAATTAAAATGATTAATAAATTTTGAATAACATTAACAATTAATTAAGTTCAAATAATCATAAATTAGTTGGATTAACTAAATTCAAACATTATTAGTTAAAATGATAAATGAAAACATCATTTGTTAAAATTGTTAGCATCATTAACTAAAATAATTAACTAAATTTCAATAATCATTAGTTAAAACAATTAATTAAATTTAAAACAATCATTATTTAAAATGATTAATTAAAGTTCAATATCATTAGTTAAAATAACTTAATTAAATTCAAATCTCATTAATCAAATAGATTAATAAATTTCAAACACCATTATTTATAATGATTAATTAATTTAAATTATTATTAATCAAAATGATTAATGAATTCAAACAACTATTTTGTGAAAATACAAGCTCAATTTCAAAACGCCCATATAACGGTTTAAGGGGTGATATGCAATAAATGATGGTATAGCGAAATCATATAACGACACTTAAATAATTTAAATGGAAGATCAAGATTAATTTCAATTATACATCCATTTTCCAAACGGAAATTCAACTAAATAATAAATCAATCAATTTAATAACATTTAAGTAATCAACACAAGTTTATAGCAGCACCTATACATAGTAAATTTTGAATGTTGGTTAAACCCATATATTTAAATAATTCTCCTTTATCATAACGAAATTTTCTCATCATTTATCCTCTAAACCTATTGGCCTACCATTCAGATTATATTAAATAACTTTTTATTAAAAGTTCACTTCCATCTTAACACTGTTAAAAGATAACTTTTAACTTAACCCTTTAACCGAGCACCTTATAGTCAAACTGTGAAACTTAATTCACATGGGTTCGTTCTCAAGGTTTTCTAATTTCTATTTAGCTAACCTATATCTTACTAAGGAAAATTTCTTATGAACTTATTCAATCATAGTTAATACTCAAACTAGACGAGCATAACTAAACAAATCCTAAATGATAATAATAAAATATTATCGTCTCCTAATAATCAACTCATCAATATAATATATTAACTTTGAAAATCATTCTTATATATAATATATTTCTAGGTAAAATTATTTCATTTACCATTTTAAAACAACACTATATCGGTAGATATGTTCAAGTGTTTAGGAATCCATATTGATAACTTTGATCAGACGCATCGACCAGAATTCATATACCACTCAACGGATCAAATAGCACAATATAAAACATTTTTATAACACTAACAAACACGAACTCGATACACACACACACACTCTTAGAATTATCCTTGGATATTACTAATCCTATTCTTAGAGAGTTAACCCCACCAGGGCTTAGGAGTTCGCTAAAACTAAGCACTGATACCAATTGTGACGATCCACCTTTCTGGCCCTTAGGAAGGACACTTAATACATCTTTAGTATCCATGTGTCGTTGCCTGAGCATCCGAAAGATAAGTTGTTTTGTAGTAATATTATAACAGAAAGACCAGAATAGAAAAACCTCATAATGGAATAGTTACATATAATACAAAATGACATAGTACAAGCGGTTACTCCTTACATGGACTTATCAGATTTACACAAAATTACTACACCTAACAGATTGGCAGTTATACATTCTAACTTTACGTTTCTTAAGATACCAAATATACCGACTTAATCCTATAGTGGAAATTAATAACTAAATAACTAAGAAACCGCCTACTCGATCGTCTTCAAAGAGCTCTAAAGAGAAACCTACTATTCTCGGACTATGCAAATATAATTAAGTACTCAAGAGTTTAGGGAAAATAAACAACTTGGGTCAGACAATATGTCTGGTATGAGTAAAACTCTGAAACAATAGAGAGTGTATTTAACAATAATATGTGGGACATGCTGCTAACACGGAATGGGTTTTTTCCCCACATAAACAACGGTAAATATTAAAATGGAAAAGAACAATAGGAATCAAATTCAAACATAGATGATGGGCAAAAATAGTATAAAGTTCCAGACTCTAAAGAATGGAAATAGTCTAAACAAAATCCAAACAGGACAAATTGGATAAAAGAAGATGACAGTCCAACTTAATAGAATGGACTAAATCAATACTTAAATGCCTTGGTTGAATCTTCTCGTGGAAAATTAATGATAAACAGATTCAAGGATTCGAATCAAATAAGGAAAGGAAAATTTTAAATGAATGACTAGGAGAGTGCAGCCCCCCTTGAAGTATACTTTTAGTAATATAATCTTGACAAGGTCATATACTTGGTGACCTCCTCGGGAAAAGTACTATCCGGACCCCACCAAACCTTCTTGAGAATTCGAATAATTCACAGTTAAACTCAAACCATTTTTCACATGACGATGCACAAAAATCTAGATGAGATGTGAAATGCCCTAATGGGAGCAACCTCACATAGTTGGACGCCCTAAGCTTTTTGGATTAGTCATTTCCTATAGAGGATAACCATGCTCAATAGAGCATTACATCGTCTTAGAATGACATTAATAAAGTTGCTAACGTAACCGGTAGTTGAGAAACTAACTATCAAGGATATAAAATGATTGTATATGGAAATTAAGTCTTGTATACTTACCACCACTCGTCGAATTCAAACTTGTACTATTTTTGGGTTAACAATAATACCGGACAAGTCATGGCAGTGTTACCTCAAAGTTATGTCCCATGATTATTCTTAACTTTCGAAATAGTGACAAGTCTACTTCTTCGATATTTAGTGCTAATTATACAAATAAATTGTTTCCATCTAAGTGATTCACTTTACACAAATAATTCATTTCCATACACGAATGGAACTTTTCTTTTAAAAAATGAATTCATACTTGGCTTCCCATTACAAGTATTAGTTTTAAAACACTTTGTTAAAAGAGTTCGCTAATTTTAAACATCATTGTAAGAATAATTTAATAATTTAATTCATCCTTATTACATTGGTTAATTAACTTTAGAACTTCACTAATTCAGTTGATGAATTTACTTCAATAGCATTTAATCTAAAAGAAGTTAATCAATTTTAAACACCATCAGTTTAATTAAAAATCAATTATAATTAATTAAATTGAATAAATAAATATTTATTATCATTAATTAAAATGAATAACAAAGTCAGAACATCCCTGTCACTTTGATAAATTCACTTTGAAACTTCATTGTTTAAGTTGATAAATTAACTTCAAATGCCTTTAATTGGCAAGGGTGAATAACGTTTAAAATATTATTAATTTGATTAATTAGTAATATTTAAATATAATCATTCAAATTAATTAATAAATAATAGAATATCATTATTTTAAATGACCAATAACTTTAAATCATCATTAAGGAAAGATTACTTAAAGTTTAAAACAAATAGATTTACTTAAAAATCATTAATTAATTCAAAAACCCCATTGGAAAATTGCTTAATTAACTTGAATCCATCATTATTGAATGACTAATTATCCTTAAACATCATTAAATGAAATGATTAATTAATTTTAAAACATCATTTAAAGAAAGATTAATCAAAGTTAAAACAAGTTGATTAACTTTTAAAAGTCGTTAATCGAAAACATTAGTTAATTTAGAAACGTCATTAATTAATTAATTAACTTTATCCATCATTATTAAATGATTAATTTCCTTTAAACATCATTGTATAAAATGATTAATTAATTTTAAAACATCATTTAATAATTAATTAAATTTAAAACATATTACTAACCAAGTAATTAGTTAATCTTAGTCCTTATTAATAACTAATTAATTTAATTAATTGTTTGCACCAAAATTGGTCACAAACCCCAGAAATAGTGAAAGCACCAGTGTTTACACACAAATCCTCAAATTCCAAAACCAAATCTCATATCCAGATGATATAGAGAGTAAAATTAAAGAAATAACAAAATTAAAATGAAAGAAAGTATGAGAAGACACATGATTTATAGTGGCCCGGCTATCTCCCGCCTACGTCCACTTTGAATAGATCCTTTTATTTCCTTTTTATTGTGATTACAGTTACATTCCTTCGAATATCAATAACAAAAATGGCAGAGTTTCGCCTAGAAAAAAAAGAAGATCCCTCTTTAGCCGCTATGGAGTTGCTATTTATAGGAGTAGATCTGGAAATATCTGGCCCAAAACTCGAAATACCCTTTCTCATGCACATGTGGGCCCACATGATCGATCTAGAGTGGTTTGGGATTGATCCTCAATCGATCCATACGGATTTCATATCGATCAAGAATCACTCCAAACGAGCTGAGGTCGGTTATGGTGAAAGATGATAGTGCAAAGTCCTTGCTCTCTCAATTTTATGAAATTCCGATGTGTAGCTTATGAGATATGATCGATCCAAATTTTAGTTTTCTAGTGTTGGCTGATGATTTCGTATCCATCTAGAGCTTCGTATTCATCGACCATGCATCCATTAGTACCATATCCGTAGTCTTCACATTGATCTGAGCTTCACGCAGTGATCCATGTTGAGCACTTCTTCCCTTGACCTGTTCGTATCAACCAATACGAAGTGTGCTTTCAGATCCATCCAATGTAGCTACCCTTTGTATCCATCAATTTGTTTCCCTCTTCGAATCGATGCTTGCATCCCGCCTTCGTATCAATGCCAAAATCCTTGCTTCATAACCATTCGAGGCCATGCCCTTCGTATCCATTCCTTGCCTCTTCTTCGTATCGATCCCAAGCGTTCTGGTTCGTATCGATCAGGATCTATACGTACTGTGATCGATCCGAGGTGCTAAGTGTGTTGTCCATATCCATCCAAGTCCTGCTTCCTTCGTATTGATCCAAGCTTTGATCGATACAAAGCATGCCAACATGCCTTGCCTATCCATCCAATCGATGTGCATTGCATCGATACGAAACCCGCTGATCCAAAGAAAACAGCTGAGCCTACTATGATGATACGAAAGTATCGATACAAATTGATTTTCCATGAATATTGATCCATCCGTAACTTGAGTATACGAATTTTGATTGGTTTGAAATTTGAAATGTAGCCTCATCTAGCCTTGTTTATCATTCCCTATCGATCCCACCTTGATTAGGGCTTGGTCCAATTTTGACGGTACTGATCATAGCCTTACTTCCAATCGATCTCCAATTCTGATATCCATCCTTTTTAGCCAATTTATTGATATCCCGGCCTTGTTCAAAAGACGGGGCAATATTTTCCCCCCAAAACATGCCTTGCTGCAGGAAGGCATTTTTTGAATAGCTTTAAATCCGACATCCAAAGTCCATATTCCATCCATAGCCATATCATCTGATCCATAATCCAATCCATTACCAAGCCATTCTATCCAACTGCCATAGCCATATCCTTATCCAAACCCGCGGCAGCACTAAGTCGATATCTGATTCTGAATCCAGTACCCAAATACTTGGCTAATCCCATATCCATCCGAACTCGACTATCAACTCTAATCCATCCATATCTAGTAACCAATAACCAAATCCATGACCCTTCGAGTCGATATCTGAATCCGAGACCACTCCGGGTTCATGTCCAAATCCTTAGCTATTCATAGCCAATATCCGAATCCATAGCCTCTCCGAGTTCTTGCCAAGCATAGTCCACACTCGATGACCTGTATTAAGCAATGCCTTGGCATAAGTCCTAGATCGATCGTGATCCTAGATCAGTGTCCCTGAACGCTAAGTAATGCTATGACTTAAGTCCTAAGCCGAATCCTGGTCTCTCTAGACCCTTGCTGAGCGTAGTCCATACTCGACAACATAAAATAATAAATGATGGGTAACATAGGGCCTAGGTCCTAGGACGAATCCTGGTCTCTCTGGACCCTAGCCAAGCATAGTCTATACTCGACGACCTTATAACCAAAACCAGATGGAAATCCAATCAAAATACAATCTGAAATCCAATTCGAACTAGAAAACCAGAAATCTATATTAAAATCCAAACCAAAAGGCAAACATCCAAACCAAAATCCAAACCATAAAATCAACAAAACCAAGAGTCCAAACCAAACTTCAAAATTAAACCAAGAAAAGCAAATGTCTAAACTAGCAAGAAAAAACAAATTTCACAAACTAGAGCGTCATGGTGTATCATCATCTCAGAGCACGCCTAGGGGCTATCTTCGTCCTTGTGCATGAGTATGCGACTTAGCCATTTGCCCAGAATTTGTTACTTATTCTATACAATCCCGATTGGTCGATGACCAATCGACCATCATTCTTAGGCCTCGTACTACTGTCGCTGGAGGTAGACGGCGGCTGCTCCTATTCCACCGTCGTATTCCGAGTCCGGACATATTGCCATAACTAACCATTCCTTACGTGCTCCTCGATTATATTCTTCAGATGCCTGCAATTATTAGTATCAAGCCCACCTAGATCATGAAAGAGACAATTCCTTCCTGATGCCCTATTGCGTTTCGAGGGTTCCCTCTTTGCTGGCCTTTGCTAGCGATCTCAAATTTCCATGTATATCCATTCCAATGTCTCATCCAATCCTATATAAGTGAAGAATTTTGGTTCTCCCCAACGCTTCCTTGCCCCATCGGAATCGTCGTCCAACTTCCTCTTCCCTTTATCCTTATCCTTACCCGAGCTTTCACCGGATGGTCCGCCATCCTTAGCCATGTTTACTTCCTCTGATTTCATAATTGCATCCGCCTGTAGAAAAAACCTCTCGGCTTCATGAAATAATTCCCCAAGATCCACTGGTTGATCCCATATCGACGATATTTTGAAATCTGAATTGTCTCTGACTCCTGATAAGGCTACCATTAGAACCATTGATGGATTTGGTCGATCCACCGAAGCAACTACCGTATTAAACCAAGTTTAGAATGTTCTAAGAGACTCTCCTGTCCTTTGTTTCACTGACATCGGTACATGACATTCTTTGGACTCTTGATATGAACCCAAAACTGCTTCAAAAACCTGTTTACTAGTTACGTCCATGTCCTAATAGATCCATTTTCCAACTGCCTGAATCACATAGCTGTTATATCCATCATGTACGGGGGAAATACCGGGCCATAACCTCCTTCGATGCCCCCAACACTTCCATGTGTCACGTGTACCTTGTTAAGTGAACAGCGGGATCCGTTCTCCCATCATACATCTCCAGTGATGGTTGTTTGAAATTCGACAGATTTCTTGCTTGCTTGATCTCAGGAGCGAAGGGGATTCTATTCACGTCCTCCAAATCTTTATTCATCAATCCTCCCCTCGTAGCCTGTCTGATCATGTCTACTAACCTGTTGTTGTCATCAAGTGGTAGCCTCTGTCGACTATCTCCAACCTGCCCCATGAGTCCATGAGGGAATCCTGAAACCTACCCTTTTGGACGAGCATCCATATCCCAATCAGTGCCAAACTGCACGACACCACTTGACATCCATCCTGCGATCGAATCAACATGATTCGAGGACGTGTCCCTAGCTTAGGGGCTATTCCTGATGGTCTCACTCTATCTTGAATCCTAGTTGCTCTGTTCCCCTGACTCATGTTCTAAACTCTCTCTGTTGCTCCATTCTCTTAATTCTACACTACAGCTTGTCCAACCTGTTGGAGTAGGTACTGCATTATTTCCTCCTCCTTTTTAGCATTTCTTCCTACATAGCATCCATCATCATCTCCATCTCATCTTTGGTGATGAAAACTGAGGTCTGGTTAGCTTCCGAGGAAGCTGCCTGACTTCTTTCATAATGGCTCCTTTCCTTTCTTTATCTCCTTGGTGATTATATAGCAATTGCTTCCCAAATCCAAGTTCCTAGGCCTTCAAATCCAAATTCCAAGCTTTAGAATCCCTGAGTGCTATCTTTCTCAGTGAAAGCACCAAAGTGTTTGCGCCAAAATTGATCACAAACCCCAGAAGTAGTGAAAACACCAGTGTTTACATATAAATCCTTAATATCCAAACACAAATCTCAAATCCATATGATGTAGAGAGTAAAAATGAAGAAATAAAAAAATTAAAATGAAAGAAAGTAAGTGAATACACAATAATTGTTTGGTAGTCTCTGGCCTACATCCACTTTTAATTAATCCTTTTATTTCCTTTATACTATGATTACAGTTCCAATCCTTTGAATGCCAATAACCAAAATGGTAGAGTTTCACCTAGGAAAGAAGAAGGTCCCTCTTTAGCCACCATGGAGTTGCTATTTATAGAAATAGATCTGGAGATATCAACCCCAAAACTCGGAATACCCTTCGCACATGTAGGTGGGCCCACATGATCGATCTAGAGTGGTTTGGGATCGATCCTCGATCGATCCACATGCATTTTATATCAATCAAGAATCACTCCAAACGAGCTGAGTTGATAATGGTGAAAGTTGATAGTGCAAAGTCATTTCTCTCCAAATTTCATGAAATTCCAGTGTGTAGTTTATGAGATATGATCGATCCAAGTTTCAATTTTCTAGTGTTGGCTGATGCTTTCGTATCCATCTAGAGCTTCGTATCCACCGACCATGTACCTATTAGTCCCTTATCCGTAGCCTTTGCATTGATCCAAACTTCATGCAGTGATCCATGTTAAGCGCTTCTTCCTTTGACCAGTTCATATCGAGATATGATGTGTGCCTTTGGATCCATCCAATGTAGCTACCCTTCGTATTCATCGGTTTGTTGCCTTCCTCATACCGATGCTTGCATCCCGCCTTTGTATCAATGCCAAAGTCTTTGCTTAGTATCCATCTGAGGCCATGCCCTTCATATCCATTCTTGCCCCCTTCTTCATCTCGATCCCAAGCGTTCTGGTTCGTAACGATCAGGATCGATACGTAGTGTAATCAATCTGAAGCAAGGTGCTAAGTGTGTTGTCCATATCCATCCAAGTTCTTCTTCCTTCGTATTGATCCAAGCTTTGATTGATACGAAGCGTGCCAACATGCCTTGCCATATCCATCCAATCGATGCACATTGCACCATACGAAACCCATCGATCCAATGCAAAAAGCCGAGCCTACTTTGATTGATACGAAAGTATCAATACGAACTGATTTACCATGAATATTGATCCATCCATAATTGGAGCATACGAACTTCGATTAGCCTGAAATTTGAAAGGTAGCCTCACCTAGCCTTGTTTATCATTCCAAATTTATTCCATCTTGATTAGAGCTTGGTCCAATTTTGACGGTATCAATCATAGCCGTTTCCAATCGATCCCCAATCCTGATATCTGTCCTTTTTAGCCAATTTGTTGATATCCCGACCTTGTCCAAAAGGCAGGGTAACATTAATTAATCATTATTAAAATAATTAAATGAATTTGAAATCTATATTATTTCAAAAACTTACTTAACTTGTAAAACTAATCCAAGCATGAAAATGAAACCAAACGGTTTCGATAAGAAGTGATTTTCCAAAAGCGCTAATATAGCGACTATCGCTATACAGGCGGTTTGAAAAACAAGTTTATGTCATAATTAATTCAACCAAACATCACATAGAAAGGATATAAGCATACAAACACGGCAATTGTTGATGATACAACATGTAGAAAGCATTTACTAACAACATAACTAACATTAATAACTACTTTTTCATATAGTTTACTACTTATTTACTAACTTTCCAAAGCAACAACTTTTCGCAACACGAACAAACCAATAATCAATACAACACCAAACATATACAATAAGCATTAAATAGTCACAAATATGAGCATTAAAATAGTTTAAAAACATTAGTTTATGAGGGTAAAGTTCTACTCACCATAAAGCTTCCAAACTAACTCCGGCCTTTACTAACTCTAGCATAAACCTAGGTCCGAGCTCTACTTGCTAACTGCTCGACTTAGGGGACCAAGATGGAACATTTTGGTCCTTAGAGGGGTTCATCCTAGGGCTTAATAGGGTTGTCCATGACGACTTAAGGGATGTGGGGCTTTGTTTTTGAATGTAGAGTGAAGTAAAGTGATGTAAGGGGTTTTAACTTGGATTTTGGGAATGTATAACTAGTTTTAGGATTTTAAGTTTATGGAAGCCATGAAATATTTCATGAAGACTTAAAAAAGAGGTTGGAATGAAGAATGATATTATGTAAGTGAAATTATGTGTTTGGATGGAGGTATTTATAGGCATAGAAAGTGCAGAATGACCAAAATAACCCTAGTACCTTCCCTCAGCTCACAAAATGCCACCTCACTCTCTCTCCACCATGCCATACATGTTGGACACCCTCTCCTGTAACGATATGCTTTTCTTACACCTAAAGACGATGCTTAATACATCCACGGTATTTGTGTGTCCGATCGTTTAATTGTCTGAAAGACAGTCATTAGGGGTGAAAGAAAGAAAGAAAAAAAGAACAGAATCTCACAATACGGGATGAGTAATATATGATACTAACAGGTCTTTATAAAAAATTATCTTTATTATACACATCATCATAGTACATTAACATATTATCAGCATGAACAGTTATAACAGCCTGTCCTTATAATTACTGATAAATGTAGACAAAAACAAAACAAAAGAAAACAGTGGAAGAATATAAGGTATGTGAATAAGTATTAGAGAATCCAGCTAGTCACCTGAAAGCTCTAAAGGATACAGCTAAATCTAGAAAATATGCTCGGGATGACCATAGCATTATAAGAAAAATAATGCCCGTATTAGTCTTATAAAACCAGCATGAGAAACACAAATAACAAGGAATTAATTTATTATTACTTGTAAATCTTTTAACATCGAAGGTATCTTGTAAGACCATGCTACATATAAACACGGATGGGTTTATACCTTATGATAACCAAAACATTTTTATAGAAAATCCAATGGTATTATGATAATGTCTAGAATACAAATACATATCAATCATAGCCGAAATTGTTACATTATTCAATTCCAGCATAATAGGTATATAATCAAGTTTGAAGGCACTTATTGGAAAATGATTCCAACTATGAAAGGGTAAAGGTCTACCCATCGAATCCGTACACCTCTAGATAAAATGTATGGGAGATCACAATGCATTACCTCTACTACTCAGGACTAGCCCTACCCCTTACTTGATAGCGCCGAATATGATCACCCTATGGATGCGATCAAACAACCATAATAGGCCTCGAAGCATTAATAGAGATATCGACACTAGATCCATGGATGATCATACCCTAATGGAAGCGACCCACATAGCCCTGCCGCATGTCCCTGCTTTTGTCATTTTTCTGATTGATGAAGCTTTAAGATATGATTATCTTTTTGTATAGCAACCATCTTGAAATGCTAACACCGCCCTCCAGGCAGCAATGTAGTGCCAACATTCATCCATACAAGTTCGTTCTGGGTCTGAACGAAATCGAAGGCGCTACCTCTACTACATCCATTTTGGAATCACCCTCAGGATTAGTCGCAATTAGCCCTTGCACTTTAAAAGCTCCATCTTCAATCATTTTCATGATGTCTTTATTTTGAAATGCTTGAGTTGGATCGTAGTGGTTTTCAGATAATTTATACTTATCTGAATCTGGTCTCTATGAAACAAAATTTGATAGTTCCTGTAAACTCAACCCCTATTTTTTTGGAAATAATCAGACAATACATCGGAGCAGGTATCACCCCCTAACTGTTTAAGCAGACAGATCTCCCTATCATTTGTCTAAGGAGAACAAAAACAAGTATTATAAACATAGTAGAACATATTTAATAGTTGATTATTTATTTATCAAATAAATAATCATTCAACATTAATTTGATTCTATATGGGATCCACTAAGCCTTTATTAATTAATCTTTCATTAATTAAAAACACTTGCAAAACTTGATCAAGATATCTGTTTAAACCGCTATTCCCAAAAACCTTTACATTCCTTTTATAATTGGAAACATTTTTACTTATCAAAAAATATAAGCATTTGTCAAAAACATTTGGAAAATTCCCTCTTCTCAAATTCCATATTAAATAGCCAAGAAATTGCCTTTCCAAAGCATCATTTACTATAAAACCCATTCACCTTATAATACCCATTCACTTATCCTTTATAAAAATTCTTTTTTTTAAGTTCACTTCATATTTCAAACCTCCTTACAAATCTTCAAACTATATTTAAACTTTTTTTTTAAATCTTCCAAAATGATTTATAGAATTTCTTTCTATTTTTAAAACTATTAATAAAAATCTTTTATAATCCCTTTATAAAATTTCCTTAATAAAACATCGTTTAATATCATTTGTAAAATAACTAGGATAACACTTTTATTTAAAAAATAAATTATAAACAAGTTATTATCTATAATCATCTTTATAAAGTAACATTATAACTTGGAAACATTTATAAACTTTAAACCCTAAATTTGATTAATAATTTAATTAATTCAAAACCCTACTTATAAATTCAAAATAAGGTTTATCGATCCCAATGATACAAATTTAAGTTACCATTTTATTTCAATTTGAAATCCAATTCACTTAATCGTTATTTACATTGGTATACATGTATGTATATACAACTCATATCCAAATCAAGGAGTAACATGTCAATATAAGCTAACTAGCATATACATGTCTAAATAACAAAATAACAGCATGGTGATTTGTCCTGCCAAATAGGTGTCCAAACAATTTAATCAATTTATAGCAGAGAGGGGATTTATTCTTCTAACAAATGTCCAAACACTCAAACAATCCATATTATAACTCATTCATAGTTACATGGTTTCCTATTGATGTCGACCCTTGAATCCCTTGAATTCAAAACCATCTTTGAAAAAGAAGTTCCTTTTAAACAATTTGAATTTTGGAAAAACAAAGTGCTTAAAACTTTAAAACTCTTTTCTAAATATTTAATTATAAGTCAAATCCTTATTTAAATCAAAATTAATCTTAATTGAATCTTAACAAAATTTAATTAAATAATTAAATAATTATTAACTATTAATTAAACCCAAATCAATCTTTTATTAATTATTTAATAGTTAAT
Source organism: Allium cepa (assembly GCA_030765085.1). Classification (NCBI taxonomy): domain Eukaryota; kingdom Viridiplantae; phylum Streptophyta; class Magnoliopsida; order Asparagales; family Amaryllidaceae; genus Allium; species Allium cepa. Next base: position 271,056,717 of record CM060937.1, read on the forward strand.
TAAACTTCCATTAATAATTAAATATTAATTAATCTCAATTAGTTAATTAAACAATCTTTAATTAAAAATTAAATAATAGATTCAACCTTTTATCAATAATTTATTATGAATTAAAACCTTAAATAATTTTGCACTTAAAAACTTGATTAATAATTAGTTAATAATTAACTTTATACATAATTAATAACAAATTAAAAATAAATCTTTTACTCAACTCATAATTAATTTCAAAATTAATTAATTTAATTACTAACTAATTAAAATAAATATTAACTTTAAAAGGTAACTAATTGATACTAATCTTTGATTAATTAAAGTTAATAAACCGTGTTTAATATTAATTAATCATTAAAAATTAATTAACTAAAAATAATCCTGCGATTCTTAATTAACTCTTTCAAACCTCATTATTAAGTTCGTAAAAACATTTACAAAACACTTTTAAGTTTATACACCGCATTTTCAAAAAATCGGATTTTTAAGCAAAACGGCATCCATAGCGACTATCGCCATGAGTACCCGTAATTCGGTTCTTGTTGCATCTCAAATAAATCTATAAACACTTAATTTTAACTTTCTTTTACTTTATGAACTAAGTATAATGTTTTGAAACCAAAAGAAAAGGTTAGAAAACCTTTACATTTAAAACATAGTAAGAAATCAATTTGAAACTCAAAGGATCACTATGTCGAACACAACATGTTCAAAGAGATAATCTTGTTCACTAACTTTTCCATTTACTAGATTTACTTACTAACTTTTCATATCACTTCCAATCATAAGACAAAGATCACAACTTTATAACAAAAACATCACTTTAATCATCAATTCAAAGTTCTAATGCTAAACCACATATTAGCACATACATATACATCAAACCGTACCATAGTCAAAACAACATCGCCTATACAACCATATATATGAAGGTAAATTCATTCCCAAATAGTTAAGAAATTTACTAACCGAAAAGCTTTGAAAACTTATAATACTTTAGAACTTTTAAATCTTGGAAAACCACAAAAAATTTCTCGAAAATCGGTTAACTTATCCTCAATTTTTGGACATGTTATTCTCCGATTTTGGAAAGGTTTTCAGAAGAAAAGTTATAGAAATTTTTTTTCTCTATACTTTCATAATAGGAATCACTCGATTTCAATGGTTTTTGAGGGAGATATGGTCAACAGAAGAAGGGGTGTTTTCGGATTGGAAAATTTTAAGTCCAAAAACATGTCTGAAAGAAATGCATTTTTGACATAGCTACACACAAAATTTGAAAATGTGGTATGAATAAAATTGTAGCCACTAGAATTTAATATGGTCTAAAAAACCAAAAATCTCTATTTGGATAAGGGAAGAGGAAGATATAATAAGAAGAAGAGGAGGAAAAATTAAGGAAATGGAAGGCTATTTATAAGCAATTGAAAAGGTAAATGACCAAACTACACTTTGTCCTTCGCCCTCTGCTCATACTTTCCCACCTCACCTAGCCTTGTGTACCTCTTAATACTTCATGTTCCAACATGTTAAAACATGTTTGTACTTGATTGTACTTCTTGTCTAAAGAAGCATCTTATATTATATCGTATATTAACTTTTTTTATCATAAAATCTTATCTTATACATACATACATACTCAATTACTTAGTGTACATACGTGTACACATATGCATTTAAAAAACAAAATATTTATGAATGTATGCATGTGTGTGTACCAAAGTGTCATGACATTTTCGATAATTTTTGTCTGCCGGAATTCAAAAATTCAAAAAAAAAATTCCTGTCACATTTTGGATTTTTCTTCGAACTAAATATTTTTTAAACCAAATTTTAAAGCTATTCCACCATATATATTTACTATTCTAAAAGATTTTTATTTTCATTACAAAACCTGTATATTGAATATTTAAAATTAACTAAATATTCGCAAATCAAAGGAGTGAAATCTGGGCCGTTACACTCTCCCCCTTAAAAGAATTTCGACCCTGAAATTTTTCCACAGTCTTAACCTGGAAATACTTAACACCACCCATCAATTTATAAGATGTACATAGATCATTCCCATGCAAAATCTAATTCGGTCACTCACTCGAATACATAGCTCTACTTCCAAACTAGTATCGCTCACTCGATTCCTAGTGTGGACTCCGATTAGGGTTCTCAATTAGAAACCTCCGTCCTTCTTACATAGCCATATACTATGATAGAAAGCTTTTGATTCCATATTAAGAACCCTTACCAAGTCTTTGCTATAAATAATCAAGTGATAAATCCTTCTTCGGAATGGTGTGAAGCACCTCAAGTCAAGTGCTCGAATCTTAGGTCGAGAATTATGTGAAAAGAAAATTGATCTACCTACAACCTACGTACTGATCGAAAGGTTCTTACTACCCAACTACTTTCTACTCTCCTATAATATTTATGAAAATATTACATAACAATTCTATCATAGGTTCAAACATTTTTAAATGATACAGCTTATTTGTGAAACATTTTCATAAAATCATTTTAACTTATTAACTTTGTATAATACTCTTCTACATCCTAAGAGTATATACCAAAACATCTAATTTTAAACATTATTTATTTACTATATTTATATGTTGACCAAAAATAACATGGTCTTAAAACTGAATCGACTAATTCAACCACTTTACCCAATTGATTTGGTAAGTAGCTAAGAAGAGTAGGATGCTAGTATCGAAACCCCGTCCTAGAGTTTAATTTTTTTCTAGACACCTCTAAGGTAAAGACTTCTGTTAACCGACACAATAACATCAAATTACTCTTCACTTCCTAGATGTTAAAATCAAAAGGCACATTTTAATAAAATCAGGTTTATTAAACAATACTACTATATTAATTTTAATTTTAAATTCATTGATTTATCCACTCTTTAATCAAAATATTTGAAAATTTAGGAGCTAAATACACAGGTTTCAATTCAATTTTTTTTTTTGAAATGTTACTTTATATTTAATCCTTAGACATATACATATAATCCGAGTAACTCCAAAATGATAACAAGGAACTAAGTACTACCGAATAATATCATAAATCCCTTTACTACGAAGGGTAATACTTAAGAGACGTGTTTACCATCCGAACACATCTCTTGCCTAATTGTAATCACTTTCGAGTCACGCGAACTAGTTAGTTATAAAAATATTTCTTCTTTTTGAAACAATCTTATATATTACTAAATAAATAGATTTTACCAAAATATTTATCTTCCACTTTCTTTGGATTCATTTAGATTCGAACTAGTTTCGATCGTATAATGATAAAGAGAATAATATACTAAGTGCACTACTACATTCGCCTAAACAAACATCTGATTGTCACTTAGAAGGTTATTTTGATCATCACAAAATAGATCGAGACTCATTCCCCGAACTATCCAAAGAAAAATATTACTCACAGATTCTTTCTCAAAATATTTGTACCTTAAACTATTTTTAAGTAGAATTATTACCACTTTTCCAAGAAACATTTGAAAACTTTATCAAAGCCACCAGGATTTGAATTTCCTAAAAATTCTTCTAATTTCCAAAACACATTTAATAATTTCGATTTATAAAACTAACTTTTATAAAATCAACTGAAATATTTCTTTTAATAAACATCTTTTATTAAAATCCAATTTTAACCCAATATTATCATCAAATGCCTTATAGTCAAATGGTGAAACTTAATTCATAAGGAGTTCGAGTCAATGTTCCCATAAGTCTATCTACCTAACCTATACTTAAAAGGAAAAACTACTAATAGATTAGAAAATTATCAACGTTCAAAAACGGACTAGCATGGCTAATCAAACCTTAAATGATAATAATATAATATTATCAACTCCTAACAACAGTCACATCATATACAACTATACTTATTTTTTTAAAATTATTTTTTATATATAAAATATATATATTCCAAGGTAAAATTATTTCATTTACCAATTTAAAATGATATTATGTTGATTTACCCTGTTTAAGTGTTTAGAAGCCCCAATTGACACCGTGGAACCCCACATCTCGACCAGAATTCATAAACCTCTCAACCGATAAATCAACCCAGTATAAAACATTTTTATAGCATTAACAAATATGAACTCAATATATACACTCAAACTAATTCTAGAATCTCGCTTACCCTTTCTCAAATGAGCCAACCCCACCAAAGCCAAGGTGTTCGCTCAACCTAAGCTCCGACACCATGTTGAAACGATTTTCCTTTCTTACATCTAAAATGGCACTTAATACATCCACGTTATTCGTGTGTTGATTATTTAAGTGTTCGAAAGATGGGTCACTAGGGGTGAAAGAAAGAAAAAGGAAGAACAAAATCTCAAAATATGCGACGAGTAATATATAATACGAACAAGTCTTTACAAAAAGAAATTATCTTTATTATACACATCACTAAAGTACATTAACCTATTATTAGCCTGGACAGTTATACAACCTGTCCTTGCAATTGCTGATAGATACAGATGAAAAAACTAAAGAAAACAGCGCAAGAATATAAAGTACATGAATACGTCTTGGAGAATCCAGCTCGTCACCTAAAAGCTTCAAAGGATCCAGCTAAATCTTAAAAATATGCTCAGACTGACCTAAGCATTATAAGAAAAATAACGCCCAGATCAGTCTGGTAAAACTAGCATGAGAAACTCAAATCACAAGGAATCAATTTATTATAACTTCTAAAATCTTTTAACATCAAAGGTATCTCGAAAGATCACGCCGCACATAAACATGGGCAGGTTTTTTTACCTTACGATAACCAAAACAATTTTATATAAAATCCAGTGGTATTATAATAATACTTTTAATATAGATACATAGCAATCATAGCCGAAATTGTTACTTTATTGAATTCCAGCATAATAGTTATACAATCAAGTCTAAGGGTACTTATTGGAGAATGGATTCCAACTACGAAAGGGTAAGGATCTACCCACTGAATCCGTACACCTTTAGATAAAATGTACGGGAGGTCACAACGCATTACACCTCTGCTACTCAGGACCGACTCTATCTCTTACTGGATAGTGCCGAATATGATCACCTCTTGGTTGCGATCAAACAACCATAATGGGCCATGAAGCATAAATAGAGATATCGATACTAGATCTTGGGATGATCATACCCTAACGGGAGCAACCCACATATTCCTACCGCATGTCCCTGCTTTTTTCTTTTTCCCGGTTGATGAGGCTTGAGGACACGATTACCTTTTTGTATAGCAACCGTCTTGGAATGCAAACACCGCCCTCCATGTAGCAATGCAGTGCCAGCATTCATCCATACAAGTTCGTTCTGGGTCTAAATGAAACGGAAGACACTACCTTTATTATGTCCATTTTGGAACCACCCTGTGGATTAGTAGAAAGTAGCCCTTGCACTTTAAAAGCTCATCTTCACGATGTCTTCATTTCAATATGCTTGAGTTGGATCAAAGTGGTTTTCGTACAATTTATACTTATCCGATTCTGGTCTCTTTGAAGCAACATTTGATAGTTCCAATAAACTCAACTCCGATTCCTTTGAAAATAATCAGACAATACATAGAAGCAGAGATCACCCCTTAACCGATAAGCACACGTATCTCCTTATCATTTCTCCTAGGAGAATAAAACGAGATTTATACACACAATACGACATTATTGAAGATGACTGTGCCATATAACTCACGTGTTTCTCCCAGATATTTCTAGAGTTATATTTTGGTCCATATTTGATAGTCGGTTATTTACGTAGCAAATAAACAATCGTTAAACATTTATTTGATTCCATATGGGATCCACTAAGCCTTTATTAATTAATCTTTCATTAATTAAAAGAACTTTGCCAAATTTCATCAAAAGATCTTATTAAACCACTATTTCCAATAACCTCTACATTCCTTTTATACTTGGAAAACATATTTACTTATCTCAAAAATAGAAGTATTTACCAAAAACATTTGGAAAATTCCCTCTTCTCAATTTCCATATTAAATGGCCAAGAAATTCCCTTTTCAAAACATCACTTACTATAAATTCCATTCACTTTATAAAACACATTCACTTATCCCTCATAAAAATTCTTTTCATAAGTTCACTTCATATTTCAAACCTCCATACAAATCTTCAAACTATATTTAAATTTTTTTATTAAATCTTCCAAAATGATTTATAGAATCTCTTTCTATTTTAATAACTATTTATAAAATTATTTTATAATCCCTTTATAAAATTTCCTTTATAAAACATCATTTACAGAATATCATTTGTAAAATAATTAGGGTAACCCTTTTATTTAGAAAAAACCTTTTACGAAAAAATAATTACTTATAATCATCTTTATAAAATAATAATATAACTTGAAATATTTATAAACTTTAAACCCTAAGTTTGATTAAGAATTTAAATTAATTCAAATACCTACTTATAAATTCAAAACGAAGCTTATCAATCCCAGTGGTACTAATTTAAGTTATCATTTTATTTCAATTTGAATTCCACTTCACTTAATAGTTATTTACATAGGTCAAAATATATGTAAATATAACTCATATCAAAATCAGGGAATAACATATCAATATAGTAGCATATACATGTCCAAATAACAAAATAGCAGGATGGTGATTTATCCTGTTAAATAGATGTCTAAACAATTCAATCAATTTATAGTAGAGAGGGGATATGTTCTGCTGACATATGTCCAAACAATCCATATTATAACTCATTCATAGTTATATGGTTTCTTAATTGTGTCTAAACTTGAATCCCTTGAATTCAAAACCATATTAGAAAAAGAAGTTCCTTTAAAATAATTTGATTCTTAGAAAAACAAAGGGGTCAAAACTTTGAAACGCCTTTTAAAATAATTAATTATAAGTCAAATCCTTATTTAAGTCATAACTAATCTTAATTGTATCTTAACATAATTTAATTAAATAATTAAACAATTATTAAATATTAACTAAACCCTAAATAATCCTTTATTAATTATTTAATAATTAATTAAACCTTCATTAATAATTAAATATAAATTAATCTCAATTAATTAATTAATTAATCTTTAATTAAAAATTAAATAATAAATTAAACCTTTTATAAATAATTTATTGTGAATTAAAACCTTAAATAATTTACAATTAAACACTTGATTAATAATTAGTTAATAATTAACCTTATACTTAATTAATAATAAATTAAAAATTCATTTACTCAACTCATAATTAATTTAAAAATTAATTAACTTAATTAGTAACTAATTAAAATAAATCTTAACTTAAAAAAGGTAATTAATTAATATTAGTCTTTGATTAATTAAAGTTAATAAATCTTGTTTAATATTAATTAATCATTAAACTGAATTAATTAAAATAACCTTTAAATTCATAATTAACTCTTTCCAATCTCATTATTAAGTTTGTAAAACATTTACAAAACACTTTTAAGTTCAAAAACCATATTTTTCAACAATCGGACATTCATGCAAACCACATCCTAGCGACTATCATTATGGGTACTCCTAATTCAGTACTTGTTGCATCTCGAATAAATCCAAAATACACTTACTTTTAATTTTATTTTACTTTATGAACTAAGTGTAGAGTTTTGAAAGCAAAACAAAAGGTTAGAAAATTCTTAGAAAACCTTTTCTTTAAAAATAAAGTAAGAAATCAATTTGAAACTTAAAGGATCGCTATGTCGAACACAACATATTTCAAGTGCTAAGCTTGCTCACTAACTTTTTCATTCACTAACTTTACTTACTAACTTTCCATATCACTTCCAATCATAAGACAAAGATCACAACTTTATAACCAAAGCATCACTTTAATCATCAATTCAAAGTTCTAATGCTAAATCACAAATTAACACATACATATACATCCAAACCATACCATAATCCAAACAACAAAATTACATATACAACCATATAACTACCATATATATAAAGGTAAATTCTTTCCCAAAAAGTTAAGAAATTTACTCACCGAAAAGCTTTGAAAACTTTTAATACTTTAGAACTTTTAAATCTTGGAAAACCACAAAAATCATCTCAAAAATGGGTTAACTTCTCCTCAAATTTTGGACATGTTACCATGAATTTTGGAAAGGTTTTCAAATGAAAGTTTTTGGGAAATTATTTTCTCTACACTTTCAAAAAAGGAATCTCTCAATTTCAATGGTTTTGAGGAAGATATGGTCAACAGAAGAAGGGGTGTTTTTGGATTGGAAAATTTTGAGTCTAAAATCATGTCACAAAGAAATGCATTTTTGGCATAGCTATACCCAAAATTTGAAAATGTGGTATAAACAAAAGTTGTAGCCATTAGAATTCAACATGGTTTGGAAAAACGGAAATATACATTTGGGTAGGGAAAGAGGTAGATATGTCAGGAAGAAGAGGAGGAAAAATTAAGGAAGTGGAAGGCTATTGATAAGCAATGGAATAGGTAAATGACTAAACTACCCTTTGTTCTTTGCCCTCCACTCATACTTTGCCATCTCACCTAGCTTTGTCCCCTCTTAATACTTCATGTTCCAACATGTTGAAACACACTTGTACTTGATCATACTTTTTGTCTAAAGAAGCATTTTGTATTATATAATATATTAACTTTTTTATAGTAAAATCTTACCTTATATATACTTACATACATACTTACTTAAGTATACATATATGTACACATACGCACTTACACATCAAAATATTTGTAAATGTATTTATGTGTATATACCAAAGTGTCATGATATTTTCGACAACTTTTATCCGTCGAAAAGTCGAAAATTCAGAAAATGAATTTCGGTTACATTTTGTTTTTTCTTCGAACTAAATACTTTTGTAAACTAAATTTGAAAACTAACCATCATTATTTATTATTATAAAGAGTTTTATTTTCATTATAAAATCTATATATTAAACATTTATAATTAATTAAATATTCACAAATCAAAGGACTGAAATTTCAGGTCGTTACACCCTCATACCCCTAAAACATGCATGCGCCATAATATGTACTAACCTAAATGCTAAGGTATGGTATTATTTAATTTAGGCCACTATCCCCACTATGCTTGATTTACTTAAGCCAAATCTATATTAGTTAACTAAAGCATCATTATTAATATTCTATGACAACTAATTTCTAACATATAACATGAATATATGTGTGTGCATATATACAAAAATGTGCGCAATGCTTCCGATAACTTTTTCGATGCCGAAAAGTCGAAATTCAAAAAACATTTTTTGGTCACATTTTCTATTTTTATCTTAAATAATTATTTTGGTAAACAAAATTTGAAAATGATTTTAATATCATTAATATGTAAAAGATGTTTATTTGGTTATTAAAAACCATTATTTAAGTATTTAAAATGATTTAAATATTCAAATTCAAAGTGATTAATTTACTGGTCGTTACAACAACTATATAATTTAAGATAAGACAATATATATAACTCTTCCCCTTAATACATTCTCCCTCAATCAATATACTCTCCACCTATGTCATCAATAGTAGAAAGAGAATAAAATGAAGATGAGACAGTACAAATGAACGACATAGGGGATATGATATGTGTACGAGATGTGCATAAATGACATATGACAAATACCATGGAAAAACAAAATAGAACAGTCAACAAACAAACACATATGATATATTACAAAAAACATATTAACGGTAACATCAAATAATAAGAATAAACATAATGTATGTCCATACAAATTCAAACCAACACACACAACATTATCACATAAGCAACACCAACAAACACAGAAGTTCATATTACAAGTGAAAAAAATAGTTTATCACTAAAACATAAACCAATATAAGCAAATACATGATAACCAGCCCAAGGATATAAGCATGATTCAGTTGTCTACTTTGGTGGAGGAGTCAGCTGGTCAAGCTAAGTGAGAATATGAAGATATTTTGTTCCAAATCTTCTCAAGAAATCCCATCGTGGACTTTTCATAGTGCTTTTGTTGTTTAGTAAATTTACGTTGTTGTTTGAAGAGAATTTGTTGATTACGAAGAATCATAGTTTTGGCCAAGACATTCTTCAAATTCTCCACAAAAGAAATCTCCTTATCACTATTGGAAGACCATGATACCTCTTCCTCAATTTCTTGGCGAGGGGATGAATGCATTTCAATTTTTTGTTGAGTTGAAAATTAAGCCAAATTGTTTTAAACTTTGCAAGAGAGATAAGTGTTGTAAGTAATGACCGGTTCCATTTGAGATGATAATTTCATTTGGGAGATGGAATTTTGGTTCATAAACTTAGGTAAGATAAAATCTTGCATACTCTTCACTTTAATACCAAAGTAAATGAAGATTTTTGTCAAGTAAGAAGCAAAGAATATGGTGTGTTGGGAGTGGGCATGAAAGCTTTTGATTTCGTTGTGTATTATTTTTACCTAATTCAATTTCTTGTTAGAATAAATAAAATAGAGGTCCTTCTTGTTGTTATCATACATTTTTCATAACTCCCAGTTCTAGGCAAGACGTTGTGAATTATCATTTTGTTGAGAATTCGAGCTTGGGAATGAAGTTTTAACCGAGGTGTTAGGAATTTGGTCGGTAGAAAATATATAGCTAGTTGGATTATAAGTTTATTCATCACCATCAATGTCATCTAGATCATAACCAGAATGAGGGAAACCTAATATTATCCCCAAATCTTCTATAAACAACCTAATTTGAACTCCTAATACTTTTCTCCATAAAAATCCCTTATCATTATCGGGTTTATAAAAGTTGCCAAACAAGTTTACATAAAACATACGTACTAAGAAAGGGTATATTTTCACCTTGTTTTAATTAGCATCAATAAGTGAGGAATTCATGCTCTCTTGCTTATTTTTCAATTCCAAAAGTTGAAAAATCCACTATTTTGTAGAACATTTCCTAAAAAACCCTTTTTCATTCAGTTCATTGAAGTGTTTTACTATAATTTTTCCATTGTTCTTCCATATAGCCAACTATTCATCGGAGGCAAATTCGGGATGAGTTGGAGCTGCAGATGTTGAAGCTTTTCCTCTTTGAGATTATGGTCTCTTCTTTGTAATAGGTAATTTCTTCCTTGGAGGCATTGATCCTTGAAAAGATGTAAATTTCGAAACTAGGGTTTTGAATTGTGAAGAGCAAAATAATGAACGATTGTGAAGCGACATGACTATTCACATTTTTAAGAAACTAGAAACTATTAATCCAGTCGACTGGTAGAAAATTTGAGTCGACTGAACGCATAGAATTTGCATTCTAAAGAAGAAGGTGGAGTTTAGTTGACTCGATAATAAGCAATCATCCTTCTGAACTACCAGATTCAGTTGATTGGGAAAAAGTTCAGCTAACTGAACTAAGGTATTTTCAATGGTAGAAGTAAGAATGAATCCAGTCATCTTGTTTGAAAATTTTAGTCGACTAGTTTATATTTTAGCCTATTTTTAGTAGATTGGGAATTAATTGGCTAACTAAGTTAAATATTTATTCTAGAGACCAATGGTTGATTTAGTCGACAATAAATAACCTATTTAATCGACTTTGTAAATTTTTTATAATGCAACATGTTTCAGTCGACTGGGAGTTGTTTTCAGTCAACTGAAAACTCAGGTTTCTGATTTTTTTTATTTGCATATTTTTTACATAAAATTATATATCTATTTTACTTTTTGTTATCATATATACATAACCCTTAATTATATGTGTGTATATATAGAACTTTCATATACATTATGAAAGTAAACAATATTTTATTATATATGCGTGTGTGTTTCTACCAAATAAGATTTTCAAACTTATATAATCAACAATTTTAAAATATATTTATATCATTCAAACATTTCAACGGGTATATATTTTTTAAGATTTAAATTTTTTATAGCACTTTACCCATAAATATAATTTTCTTTTAGGACAAATCCTTTATTTCAAAAATATATATTAGCTTAGACATAATATTTCTCATAAAATCAAACTAAAGATAGGATTATTAAATTTTTTGATTTTCCTGCATTTATAGCTTCGTTTCCATATGCATTAGAAAAGTAGAAATACATTTCCCCCCTAATATGTGGTGTACTTGCAGAAATTAAGACAAAGTTCTGATACTCGCTTCCTACATTAAGACTAGGGGGTAAGATTTTCGGTAACCATACCCAAAAGGGTTTGGAACCTAATGGCTATTATGAACAATATTTAGTAGATAATCGTCTATATATTTCTATCTAATCAAATTGTTATTTGTTTTATGAATCCAAACCTATAACACTTTTGAATTCGAAATACTTGATTTATCAGTCCCTTTGGAATTTTTAAACTTAGTGTACAAAGTGTTATACTTCTTGTAATTATTTTGTTTAGCTTTGAAACCAAGTCCATTTTTGTTGCCAAAAGGTTTTGAAATTTTAATTAAATTTTCTGAACTCTGCTTTCCTTTATTAAATTTTGAAACATTGTTAGCAATTTGTTCCAATTTTTGTTTTTTCTACAATTTCATTTTTATCCAAGTCTAAACTAGATTTTTGTTCACAAACTTCATTGTTAAGCGTATCATTCTTAGTTTTGCTAGCTTTAATCTCATCGGTTAAAGAAACATTTTGAGAAGTTAAACTTTTACAAGATTTTTGTGAAATTTCCAATTTTTCTTCTAGAATGCTTTTCTCATCTTTTCGTAAGCCAATTTCTAATTGGCTCTATTTAGCTTTCTTGTATTATCCTTTTGTAATTTCTTTAAAATTCTAAATTTATCATCTAATTCTATATTTATCTTTAGACTCTCATTATATGTAAGTTTAGGATTTACCTCTGTAATAGCCATGAAACAAACGTTTGCTTGTTCTGTGTCACTATCGCTTTCACTATCTAATGAAGATAAATCCAAATCATCTCATGTAACTTGGAATGCCTTCCTCTATTCCTTGAACTTTTTAAAATTGTTCTTCTTCTTCTTATTGTTTAGTTACGGAGTGTCTTTATTCATTTGACCAAATTTATCACACCTATAGCACTTGATTGACTTGGATTTGCTGAGTTACCACCATTTTGAGCTTTTGTGAACTCCTTGAATTTGTTGTAATTCTTGAAAAAGAACATGATGTCATCATCATCTAAATCTGAGTCATCATCATTGGTTTGGAAGGCAATACTCTTATTCTACTAAACTTGTTCTTTCCTTTCCTGTAAATTTCCTTCGTATGATATCAGATTTCGAATTAATTCTTCAACTTTGTGCGATGAAAGATCGTTTGCTTATTCTATAGCTAAAAAATTTCTTCACATTCAATAGTTAAGAAATTCAAAATTCATATAACAGGATCAAATTTTCTAAAGGTAACTCCTAGTTCCATAAGATCATGTTGAATTGTTTGAAATCTAGCGTGCATATCTATGATAGTTTCATTAGTTTTTACTGAATGGTGAAATTTGATTCTGTAAAATAGAGATCTTGGTTTGTTTGACTTTGTTCGTGCCTTTATGTGTGACTTGAAGTTTACACTAAATATCATATGTAGTTTTACAAAACATAACTCTAGAAAATTCATTATTACCGAATGAACAAAACAGAACATTTATTGCTTTAGAATTGTTGGTTTCCATGTTTTTTTGAGCATTAGTCCAAGTACTCATTTTAATAGTAGGTGCTCCGTACTTTGTTTGAGTAGCTTGCCAAGTCTCAAGACCATTAACTTCCATAAAAATTCTCATACATATAGACCAGCATGCATAAATAGACCCGATGAACAGTGGAGGACGTGTAGTTGACTGATGTTCCAGAAAAGTGCTTGCCATATTATAATATTATTCAAAAACTTTGTTATGATTATTGAAATGACTTGCTCTGTTACCAAAATGAAGGTGCATATAGATCTCGTATAATATGGCTTAGATGTGTATACAAGTGTGTGTGCAATACTAAGCAATAGTAACTACCAAAGTAAAGTAAGTAGAATGATCATATTAGAGTTTTTAAACTAGTTTGGAACTTTCATTCTACTTACAATCCTAAAACTCCATTTTGGAATTTGCACAAACCAAATATCCTCAATTTGCATGGTGAGGCAATACAGCAGAGCTTCTAACTTGACAACCTTATGTTCCTTTAACATAGATTTTGACTGTTAGTATAGGACCTTTTATAATCTTCTTGATGATTAATATATGTGCTTTGTGATTATTGGAAGTGTATTGAGTGATTCTTGAGTAAAGAATATAGTTTAAAAACAAGAATATTCAAGAGTGCTCAAGAGAGACAAGAGATCAATAAAGTAAGTTAAGAAAGTTAATTTGATTTATAAAGGTTGATCTTTGTTTATAGATATCAAGAGTTTCGTTGAAAGTTGTAATCATTTAGAACAGCCATTGCTATTCACAGTGATGCTCTTGAACGATCATATTTATTCGAAGTGTCATTCAAAAAATAGCCGTTACAAGGTAATAAATTGACCGAGAAAAAAAGTCAATCTACTGAATATGAAAATTAGAATACACGGCAAACTCAAAAAAGTGAATGCACAATAAAATATGCAAGTTCAGTCGATTGGAAATATTTTTAATCAACTAAACTGTACAAAAAATCCTTTATTATATAAATAGCCTTATTTAAATTGTTCAACTCTTTGATTTTTGAAATTCTTTATTTGTAGAAGTTTGTGTGCATATGAACTAACAAGAATATTTTACAAGTATATCTAGTACCGAATACATACACTTGACTTGAAGATTCATATTTCCTTGGCTTTTGATATGTAGATGATCCGGTTTCTTTTCTCCTCGATTCTCAGATTCAAGATCCTCCAATACCTACATAACATAATTTTCTTATTATATACAAAAATATATTTTTCATCATTAAAAGATACAAATAGGGTTCTTACATCACGGATCAAATCTGGTCCGAGTAGAATTTTGTTGGTAGTTTCCCACCAATAATTAGGCAACTTAAATAGCGTCCAATATAAGGTTTCAAACGGTGCCACACCAATCATCGTATGATAACTATTATTGTATGTGAGTTCTACTAAAGGTAAATGTCACTCCCCATATCTTCCAAAACCCATGATACAAGCCCTCAATAACCCTTCAAAATTTTGTTTACTCTTTCTGTCTGTTTATCGGTCTACATGTGATAAGCACTGCTAAGATTCAATTTTGTTCCTAAGGCTGATTGCAAATTCCTACAAAATTTGCTTGTGAATAAGGGGTCCCTATCACTAACAAAGATGACAAGAACTCGAAGCAATCATACCACTTCTTTGTAATAAATTTGCGCTAGAGATGTTACCATCATGTTACTCCCTATAGGTATAAAGTGGGCACTCTTAGCGAGTCTATCCACTATAACCCATATAGCTTCATTACATCTTTGACTTCGAGGCAATCCATTAATAAAGTACATCATTATATGATCCCATTTCCAAGTCAATACCTTTAACAGTAATAACATACCTCTAGGCTTTCCATGTTCCGCCTTTATTCTTTAACATATCAAACACTTAATGACATATTCTACTACTGGCCTTCTCATTCTCAATCAAGATAAAATCTAGTTCATATGCATATACATCTTAACCCCACTAGGCTGAATAGTCATCTTAGAGCATTCGCACTCCGTCAGCACATCCTTTAGAACATCTTCCTCTACTGGATTATATAGCCACCCATCTTTCTTAGCATCCCTCCTTTGTCAATCGAATACCTATGGATGTGTAGGAAATGATCTCCCCTACCTAACTTTTTCAAAATATCGAATGTTATTGCATCTCTCTTCGGTTCTTGATCGATATTGTTCATCAACGCTGGTCTGACTCCCATAGCCACTAGATAACTCGAAATAAATTTTGATGGCAGTTGGAAATTTAAATTCGAGGGGAACTCTAACTACGACCACTTGTTTGTAGCACTAAGAGTAGCATGCATTCGATAAAGGCATTGGCAACCACATTCCATTTTTTGGGGTTATACAGAATCTTAAAGTCATATTGTAACAACCCGCACCTTAGTGGGTAGAATTTCAACTAATCGAAACCCTAGTCCATTAGAGCATGAATCGTTGATTTGGTATGCTATAATAAACACAAATGTACTAGAGTGCAATCAATATAAACTCATAGTAGGATCAGAAAATATAATAGAACATAAATAATAAATGAGGCTGCTACCTTAGAATTTATGGTATTCCTTAGCAATCTAATTGCTTTACCAACACCAAGCATGAATAAGAAAATTTTTCAGTCCACCATTCCCATCTTGCTTTGCTAACCTGTCCCTCTAATCCATCTTGTGGGTTGTAGTCAGAAGGGGGTCATAACAATGTTTTTGGTAACTTAAATATTACACACTTTACCTATAACACTAATTTATACCGATTGATTTCCCCTTAAGTGTTATGTCTATTATTCATGGCTCATTGTTAAATCCTATGTGCGCATATGATATGCCTAACCTCCCTAGAGGCATAACGATTGTTAAAGCAAAAATTGGTCTAACTCCTATATTGCTATGTATGATCAACCAAAACTTGGATTATTTACCCTTGACGTCATGACCTAGCATGGCTTGGTTGATATGATCAAATAGTGATTAGAAATCAAGATCTGGTCCACCATTTAAGGCATAGTACATGATGATGCCACTCAGAAAATGCTCCATGATGTCCATGAACCTTTGATAAATTATTCAGAAGTTCATGTCATATATTAAAAGAAGAGAAATAATAAGTTGTAAATATTTTCAATAGTTCATTAATCATTAGTTAATGAACTAAGTAAACAATCCTCATGGTTCATAAACCGGTGTCCATGTATGATAAGAAAAATAGAGGTTATGCAAATAAACACTACTTTAGGTCGAAGCTCATGTGACTTTATGTGAGATAAAGTCAAGATTAGACTTGGGGCCAAATGAACTCTATTATATGCATATCCATGTCAAAGTTGTACAATCAAGATATATGGTTATGCTATATATTTATCCAAGTCCTTACACATATAAAATCGCAAAGTTTACAATCAATTCAAGATTTTTCCTAATTCAATTTAGGGTTACAACTATATAATTTTGAGAAGAGAGAAAAGAGACGATTTCCCATTCCTCAATGCCCCTAGGTCTATATTTATAGATGTTGGGAGCTATGTAGTTAATATCAGATAATATTGTTGATATATCGTCGATAAATCTCATATTGCTCTTTGGCCGATATCTTTTCCAACATATTGCTTAAAATATCATTACTGATATATCATCCAATATTCGTCGATATATCGCTCTGATATATAGCGTAAAATCCCCGATATATTTAAAGAATATCGATCATTATTGTACGTCTTAGAAAAAATAAATTTACAAATAAATATCTCCACATTCTCAATATTGGTTTTTAGAATATGGTGAATGAAAATACATAAAAATCCTAATGCATCAAATTTTTTAGTCTATTTCATTCGTCCTTTAACAAAGATAACTCTATTTATTCCATTTTTTAATTTCATATGAATGCATTACCAATAAAAACTAAATCATTTAAGAGCCACTTCACTTTTTAATTATATTTTGGTTCCATTCTTATTGATATGTTAGATTATGAAAATTGATCTTATTAGGTATTATCATGCATCAAGAACTAATACTTCAGAGATTAGTAAAATTATATATTTGAAAAATCGATAAAGAACAGGCCATAAATTGTAATTGATAACAAATCAACGTTAGGTATTTGATAAATTAAGTGAAATTGAAAACAAAGAAACTATAAATATGGAAAAAAATTGTAAATTAATATATGATTGGATGACTTAAAAAATGAATATAGTATAAAAATGAATAAAATAATAAAAGTGCAAATTATACGATATTTTGATTTTATAAGCTTATTCTATGACTTGTGTTTAATACAAAAACCCAGTAAACATACTGTAATCTATAAAAATATATGCAATCCATTTTTAATAGTAATTTGGTAATATTGACCCTTTTTTTTTTAAAACATAACCTCATTATAACATTATAAAATAGTACAATATGGTTCATAACATGTTCTACACATGTCTAATATATCATCGATATTATCTCATATAATCATAATATTTTAAAATATCTCATATCGGTACTTGACTGTATGCACTCGACAATACTATTAACTACTTAGAATGGGAGGAGCGACAGTTCTGCCACATGTCACTTCCAGCATGTTTGGCCTTCAGCATCATCAGCATCTCGATGGCATCAGGTGTCATTGATGAAATATGGCGTCAATGAAATACATCAATGATGAAGTGTGGTAATGACGAGATGTGGTATTAATAAGGCATGGTATTGATAAGATGCAGCATCGATGAGACGCGTTATTGATAGCCTCTTGTTGTGCAGGTTACTTATGATATCTTAGTCACATTGCAACCATTCTATATTCTTTTTGTTCATAAGTTTGACATCATTTTTGTAGCAGCATTTGTAAACACAACGTTAATAACATTCCCTTGCTTGCATGCTTGCCTCCTTTGGAAAATATGTTGATAAACGGCAGCATTGCGGCAGCATTGCTATGATGCGACATGCTTTTTGTTCATTGTTTATAGGCGGAAAACTCAAGCATATCGTTTCTTGAGGCTCAAATCCCTCATTTGGCATTGGTTACCGAAGATATGCGACATTGATGATATGCAGTATTAATAATGTATGCTAGCTCTAATCATATTGATGATTGTCCACATACCGTTGTCTGACATCATTACTGCTCCAATGGTATGCAGTGTCACCTAGAGTTCCACATTAATCCTTACATTAATGAAGTGTAGCACTGGTTACATACGACATGCGATATCAAGGATATACAATGTCCCTCTTATATTGTTGGCCTACAACATTCCATTTCATAATGGTGATATGTGATCTCTTCTTTAATCTTAAGATCTGATATTGTGTGGTGACCCTTTCCTGTACAAGATTTTGACATTCTTCTAATATCACATTTTTGACATCACTCGTTCGACATCGTTACGGCATCCCATTTAGTGCTAAAGCTTGATATAAGATGATGACGCTCTTCTAAGGATTCGACGTCCTTCTTTATTACATACTAGAATGCTTGGTTCTACCCTTTTCGGTGAGAGATGCTTCTTGTTGTGCGAGATGTTTTATGCTAATTGATAACCTAACCCATATCTTCTTTGAGTTCGACCTGCCTATGCTTGTTGAATTATTATTTTGGAAACTCAATTATAGATTTCATCAATTTCGACATGATTTTCCCTCTAAAAATAATGTGGATAACATTTTCCCATGTATAAAAGAACTTTTTACAATTTAGCATAAAATCAAGAACCTTTTTGCTTTTTCGATTATTTGCAAGATTTTCTTTCTGACCTTGTTCTCTAGAAAAATATCCGATGATAATGATTTCATGAATAGAAAACTAGAAGACCACTTGGCAATTGTAATTTTCTAAATAGAAAATTAGAAAATCATTTAATGATATCATTGAAAGAAGGACCGGGCATTCTACTTGAATTCGAAAGCCAAAAAATTATCTGACAATTGTCTTGAATAAGAATAGTCCAGAAAATTATCTGGTAATAATAATCCTTTGAATAGGAGAAGATCAGAAAATTATTTGGTAATAATATCTTGATTAGAAGACTAGAAAACCATATAGCCATGAGAACAATATCTTGAACAGAACTCCAAAAAATTATTCTGGCAAGATTAATAATTATCCGAATAGAAGACTAGAAAACCATTTTGTAATAATAATAGAAGACCAGAATACCATTCCAACAACAATAATAATTTGAATAGAAGATAAGAAAACCATTCTGGCAATAATAATAATCTGAATAGAAGACTAAAAACTCATGTTGCTAACAATAAATTAAAGAATAAGTAGATTAGAAATTCATTTGCTTTAATGGAGATTCCTGTTTTTATAATTCTAATTCCAATCTAGGAATCAAGGATTGAGAAATAACTCAATATTTCGAAGAACGGAGCTTTTGGGTCCAGATGACAAACCAGAATTTTTCACACATTCTTATCTAGTATTAAAATTTTCGACTCTAAAAAATAGATAACTCGTGATCTTTCCTCTAAGGGTTTCTCTTAATTTCATCTTGATGCATAACTAAAAGCTTTTGATTTTCTTCCTCTAAAAGATTGCTTTTGATCCATTCTTTAGGATAAATCTAGATTTGCTTTTGCATTTGACTAATCTTCATTTAGAAGACTGTCTCGATCCCCCTTTTGGATCGAGTTTGATTTACTTTTGAATTTGAACTTCCTCTAAAAGATTTTTCCTTACTACTCTTTAGGTGGTGATTTAGGCTTTGATTGATTTCTTTGTTACCATCTTTAGGTAATGATCCCAAGTTAGATCGAAACTCTTATCACTCTCTTAGGTGATGATTTACTCTTTTTTCTAGTGCGTTTAGTTAGCTACCTTAAGCAGAACCAAAGTCTTAACCAACCCTCTCTAGGAGGCTCTTTAGCTGGGCCTTATAGATGGGACTGAAGGCTTGTTTGGTGCTCTGTCCAAGCCATCTTAGGAAAAACCAAAGGCTTACGCCATCCTTCCTCTAGAAGGTGCTCCAGACCGACCTGATAGGTGGGACAGAAGGCTGATCGGTGCTTTGGTTAGGCCATCTAAGACGAGACCAAAGGCTTACTCTGTCCTCCCGGCCAGGCCACGTAGGCAGGACTGAAGTCTTACAGTGCTCTAGCCTGGCCTCATAGGTGAGACCAAAGGCTTACTCTGACTTGTCCCTAGGGTGTTCTTTAACCAGGCTCTTGTGGCAGGATCAAAGGCTTTCTTCACCTCTTATTACCTTATAGGTAATGATTAATCTTTTTCTTTTAATTTTTCCTTTCATTGGACCATCAATTCTATAGACATTCTTATCTTGATTTCTTTATTCATCCATCATAGGAAAATATGGTCTTAAATATTTGGCGTTCCAAGTTCTTGCTATGACCTTACCATTTGGTCGGCATATTCGATAAGTCCCAGATAGGATAACTTCATGGATAACGTGGGGTCCTTCCTAATTTGGCGCAAGAAGGCTTATCCGTTGGATTTTTAGTATTTTCCATGACTTTGAGGATTACCAAATCTCCCTTTCGAAATGATCTTTCCTTGATTTTGAAATTATAGTGTTTGGTTATTCTTCGTTGATATTCAGCTATTTGTACAAATATTTCGTCTCTGAGCTCGTTAATTAGGTTCAAAGATTCCCTTTTTAGTTCTTGATTGGGATTAAAAGCATGTGATCCTTCGATGGGATGGTACTTTGACCTCAGTTGGAAGCATCGCTTCACATCCATATATTAAAGAAAATGGGGTCCATCCTGTTTCCGTTTTAGTAGAAGTTTTATATGCCCATAGCACAAGAAGTAATTCTTCTACCTAATTTTCCTTTGCTTTTGTAACCCGCACTTTTTAACATGAATTATGCGAGATAATACGAGCTATAGGATTTTAAAAACATTATAGAGCGTAGTTACAAGTATATAGTTATAAGACATTCTACACTTTTAGATCTTACGGCAGAAGGAATTAAAAATATAAGTATAAAAAATTAGACGTTTCGTAAAAACATTCTCCAAAATACTTGATTTACAAAATATATCGTTTCCAAATTATGTTGTAAGTTCACAGACTTATAATACAATAAGTAACGGTAAGAGAACAGCAGAAATTATGTGAATTCCATTATTGAGCTTCTTTCTTCCCCATGGGAGGGGAAAATGAAGAGAAAGGGGTGGGTCAGACAAAAGTCTAGTGAATGAGAACAGCACTAATAAGATGATTAAGTGCAATTAATTCTAAATCTACTCTAAGTGTCATAGAGTGTATGCACGTCGTGTCAGTGCGTCATGTACTTAAGGATAGTTATCTAACTCATTGGTTAGATCTACAAGTCAAAACCTCACATTATCGATCATCTAAATCGGGATCTACTATCCTTTATCTAATACACTACGCCTAGAGAGGGAGAACACGAAATGCACTCTTGCAAAGTGACTTATCGAATACACCCATGCTCATCTATCGATGGTAGTGGGAAACTGCCTCTTATTGCGACCTCCAGTGTTCACCGTGTGTGAATCACTACCAAGACCGGACTCTCACCCTGTATCGTTGCGTTTCCTATCGCCACATATTGTCCAACACTAGTGTCCATTAATACCAAGTTGAGCAATAAAACTTACGTACTTGAATCTCCTGTTAGGCCGAGCCCACATTAGGAAGTGATCCCACAAGTGTTGCATCTATCCATGCATAACACTACTTGGAAGTAATGCGAATAAATCGCCCTTATCATACTAAATTCAGTTTCTTCCTAACAAAACCGCCCAATTGCCTATGTTTACGGATCTTTTGGATCTTATCCACTTAGTAAAGTAAATCCTCCCTACAACTCATATAGGGAATTAATTTCCCTTCTCTCTCGCACATACATCATGGCCCAAAACCATGCAATATATTATTCATTATTCATCAATTTTTCTTACATTCAATTGGGCTAAAGGCTGAGGTTCAAATCATCATTTTTGAGTTGTTGTTTGTTCAAGCGTTAACTATCAAGTCTTTCACATATTAGTGAATCCTGACTTTAGTCTAATTATCAATTCATAATCAAAACATAACAACTTAGGATTTTCTGTTTAGGGTTTATAACTCGATGATAGAATAGGTTAACAATTTGTTGTACTTCCGTTTTTAAGGTCCAAGCTTCAAATTTAGGAATTTAGCATATTCAATTTACAGTTATCTAACATATTCAATAACTTATGCAATTTAATTATTCAATTCGTGACTATTATTCTAATCCACACACGTGTTCAATTAATTATCCAATTCATGCCTACTATTCTAATCCATACGCACATTCAATTAAGTATCCAAATAATTAGATTTAACATGAAATACTATTTAATTTAGTCATCAAATCTTTTAGATTAACATTGGGAGTTTAACCAACTAATGAACTTAAAATAAATTTAAAACTAATTGGTTTAATTATTTAATTAATTTGTGCCCACTCACCTCGGTCCTATGCTTTTACATCTGATCCCCAAATAGCGTATTTACCTTAGATCTTCTTGGACTCCTCTCCAGTTGCTAGATCTCCTTTTGAATTTGGCTCTATATTGACTTGAGGATTGAGGTTTGGTTTAATTTGGGAATAAGGGTTTAGAGAGATTAGAGTTGAGTTTAGATTTTGATAGCACCTTGTTGTAGTGTTTGAAAACTAAAAATTAGGGTTTAGGTTTAGCATTCATTTATAAAGATAATTAGTTAATACATGCCATTAGATTTCATGTAGCAATCATCTAAATCAGTGATCATTTACCTCGTTGCTACACAATTCATCTCGGTCGTTAAACGAATCGACAGAGAGCTATAATCAGTCGATTTAACATAGGTCGGGTCGTCTACCTCTTGGGTTTGGTCGACCTCCCATGGTCGACCTAGCCTAATCAATGGTGGACCTGACCCTTTTTATTGTTGTTTATTGTAATTTTCCAATAATTTTTCCAACACCCATAAATATCTCATACCAACTTCTATTTTGAAGTGTTATGCATGAAAATTGTTTGGAAAATCACTATGAACAATGATGCAAGTCCCGTTGCCAAATTCAAACGTTTGTGAAAATTTACTTTTAAGTCTTTATTTTAATTAAATTGACTTTTCTTATTAATTCCTGTTTGAATTTCTATTAAATTCTTATTAATTCCCATTTAAATTTACGGAATGTTACGTTTTTTTCCCCTTAAAAGGATTTCGTCCTCGAAATCTCTAAGGGCAGAAAAATGCAACCTGCAATCAACAACCAAATTCTACATCCATCTACTCATCCATCATCCATGGCAACCATAGCGCTTAAAAATTTCAAATGAATTTATGTATTTATGCAACATGGAATGCACATGAACCCAAACTAATGCAAAAAGTAAGTAGTCTATTAATACAGTCGACCTCCTATTTGTGCAAGAATGCTCATGCTATGCATCCAAATGTACACAAAATCCTAATGATAAACTAGTAATTCTTGGTGCATGCCCAACCATATAGCCAAATTCGACATCCATATGCATAGTATCTATGGATAACAATAAAAAAAAGAAAAAAACAATATCTGCATGATATGAGTGTGTACCTCTTTTTTGTAACGTATAGAAATGCATAGATGCAACCAATACATCCATAAGCATCCATATACATCCATTAACATCCATCACTCATAACATGTCTTATTGACACGTTTATAATCATTCCTATAATCCAAAGGTCTCTATCTAAAAGGTATACCACCTAAATCCTAAGTTCAATGATAATCTAAGCTTTACTAACTAAAATGGCTTGACTAAGATAACTACCCTACGTAGACACTTCAGCAAGTATCTAAAATTCATTAGAGTTACAATCCAAAATCATTCTAACCAAAATAGTGTCCGCTTAAGGGTTTCTTCGTCCATGTGCGGTTGCTATGCATACGACCATGTATTATATGTCAGTCATCCATAAATTTTCTTAAGAAAATGTAGCCTTTCTTCGATCCGAGCGATGTTTGAGAAAAATATTTTTATCCCCTTATTCAAATCTTACCCAAAAAAATTTCAATCTTCTTTTACATGAAAATTGTCTTTGCATTTTCTATATATACGTATAATAATACATTTTTCCTGACTAAGACCAAAATTATTGAATTTACTATTCATTCCAAAATCTTGACTGAATTGTCATTTAGGATATCCTCTTCGCAATTTGAATTTTTCAAAATATTTATTTTCTATTTTTCTATTCCTTGGTATCATCTCAAAAATAGGTTTTTACTAGATATAGCGTTTTATTACCCCATTCCAAACAATCTATGACCGAGACAGCTAAATATGAAATTATCCCCTAACATTTTAATCCAATTGACACAGTAACAAATACTTTGGTTTACACTTAGGGATCTTTGCATTTTAATGCATTGGAACTATGCTTTTTCCTAAAAGAAAATGTGAACACTATAACTTTCCATATATTATCTAAAAAATGATTCATGCTATTTTCGGAATTACAAGGAATTATCTATTTCATTTATTTTTGAAATAGATAGTACAAAATATAATGGCTATCCTTATTTTTTATATCTCTTTCTTTTGGTGTATATTCTTTTTTATCCCAAACAACACACTTTTATACTACTGGATAATTTATCGAAATTTACATTGCAACATACTTCATTCTAATGAATCAAAATGCTACTTTAATCCCACACCATTTTATAACAACTTCCATTTTCGTGTTTACTACGCCATATCAATTACTCATAAATTTGCTATGATGACTAACTCTATATTTTTATTAGCTCAAGTCATGCAGGTCTACAAATCAAGAACTTACCATACCTTTCCCTTTTTGAAGGTCCCCCTTAGTTTAGGGCAACTTCTCTCCTTATTTTCCATATTCTAATATATGTTATACTTAACCCTACACTTCCAAGATCTACATTAGGCATACGTGGAACACATCTACATTAATGTAAACCAATAACATAAACCAAAAGGTATACTTTTACATTGATGTCCACCTGGTCTGCCCGTAGCCTTCAAAGGCACAACCTAATACCTAGACTGCTCGTAGCCTACGATATCATATCCTTCCCTACATAGTATCAACCTTGCTACTATAGTGTCGAACCTACACTTACTGTTCCAATTAGATTGCCTAATGTAATCAAAGAAATACCTATTTGTTACCAAAAATTATCTATAAGGATCAAAGTAGACCCTGCTTGGCCCTCTTACCTTATATACAGAATTTTTTTCCGTATCTTCAGCATCCTTGATGTAATAAAACATATTAGCCTACTATTTCCTTAAATGGAAATATTTTCATCCAAATCAAACTTTTCAATCCTCCTTATAGACATATCCTACAATTCCAATCATACTTGGATGGGAAGATATATGTTGGCATTTACTATTTACTATTTTAGAAAGTTTGACTTACTACTTTTAACCGTTGATTGGAAAAGTCGTTAATTCCCATTTACCTTTTTATCTTCATTTCAATCATTCCAATTCTTACAAATTCCATAGTCAAACTTATTTTATTGGGTTGTTTAATCCTATTTATCTAACTCCAAATATATTTCTTTTCTTTTAAAGTTTAAATGATAGTCAAAATATTCTCACTTTACCAATTTAAATCAAAACCTTTGATTTTTAACTTTCTTTTCCATAAAACTAGTAGGTTTTGAAACTAAAAAAAATCTCTTTTCATTTCTAGCAAATGTTTCCTTTTACTAAGATCATAATATTTTTCTTTGATCAAGTTCATCAAAAATGTTTAACTTAACTTTGTAAAAATATACGTAAACACATGGTCATAAAATTTCCTTTCATAAGTAATAAATTTTCACAAAACTTTTTTCGACTTATTCTTATTAATTTATTATTTTCATTATCATTTTTAAAGTATGACAAAAACATTTATGAAGTATTTACAAATGCATACTCATTACTTGATCAAAATAGTGTTCAAAAATAGTGCCTTATAGACTTCTTAAAAATTTTCACAAGTTTTATTATTAAAAATAAAGAGCACATTGGGGATAAATGCAATAATGTGCATAAAAGACAAAACGAAAGTTCTAAAACAGTTATTGGAAAATGGCTTTTTAGCAATTTCTCTACATTTTACTTCTTAAAAAAATTCCCTAAAGTTTACCCAACTATTTATGTAAAGTCACAAACCAACCCTTTTTTTTCAAAAGTATCGTTTAAAAGAATAGTGCACATTGAAGGTAAGTGTAACGATGTACCTAAAAGACAAAACAAGATAATTGTTGAAAAAATTTCCTTTTGTCAAATCCTTTTAATCTCCTTTTCAAACAAAATTTTCATAATTTGTCCGATTATTTAATAGAAAACCACAAACTAACCTATTTTTCTTTTTAAAACTAGTATAAATTGCGCGTACGTGTATCTATCATAGTGTGTTTGTTTCAAAATATTATGTTAATAGTGTCGGTTGCAAATTTATAGTTAAACTATGTTTATGGGTGCTTGGAAAGGGGATGGTAGCGGTGGCTGTAAATCGATGGTAAGATTCCGTTGGTGGATATAGGGTATTTTTGGAATTTCAAAACGACACGGTTGAAATTTTATTCATTGAACTCTCATTACTAATAGTAGAGATATGAGATGTCTACTACTTTCATTTCAAAAATTCTCTTATTAAAAGCAAAATGCACATTGAGGGTAATTACAATAATGTGCCTAGAACAAACAAATACTTTACAACAGTTATTGAAAAATAATTTTTTACTATTTTTTTATTTTTCTTTTTGTAGAAATCCCTTAAATTTATACAACTATTTTATATAAGATCATAAATCAACATCTTTTCTATTTCAAATATCAAATATTTATCATTTCTAACTTTTAGAAAACATTTCCATCAGTTTATCACCAAAATTGAACTAAACAATAGGAACCTAATTACCTAGTCCACTTCTACCTAAACAATGCCTTAAAGGCATAAAGTTTCCATCCTTCTTTCTAATGATGGTCATCTCAAGTCTATTTCCCAACATAGTTAACATCATGTTTCTTATTTTTATAGGCCCCATGTTATTAATCTCCTTTATTCACCTTTAAATCCATAATTTATTTGCCACTTATACTTCGTATAAGAAACCTCTACTAGCATTTATTACCAAAATAAATATGGAAGGTCCATCATATCCACTAAAAC
Source organism: Allium cepa (assembly GCA_030765085.1). Taxonomy (NCBI): domain Eukaryota; kingdom Viridiplantae; phylum Streptophyta; class Magnoliopsida; order Asparagales; family Amaryllidaceae; genus Allium; species Allium cepa. The sequence goes on from CM060937.1 coordinate 271,084,465, forward strand.
TTGTTCTCATTCTCACAATCTATGTTTGAGAATTACTTTTCAACTTTCCCCATGGATAGTATGTGCATGAATAAAAGGAATTTCGACATATATTGATAAAATATTTAGAAATATCTTTGAAAATTTATACATATACATACATACATACATATATATTTATATGTATTTCAAAACCCATTTTTGAAATTTTTTAGAAAATATTTCGAAAAACTTCTTGAAAAACCATTTTTTAAAATATTTTCTAGTACATTCTCTTGATACATGCTTAATCCCTAGGGAATCCTAAACCTAAGCTCTGATACCAAATGTAACAACCTACATTTTTCGACATGCCGAGAAAATACAAGCTATTGCGTTTTAAAATATTATAGAAGTTACAGAGATAGAATCCTAAGACATTCTACACTTTCAGATCCCACAACAGAAAGAATTAAAAATATAAATACAGATAAATAGACATTTCATAAACACATTCTCCAAAATACTTGAGTTACAAAATACATTATTTCCAAACTATAATATAGGTTTATAAACTTCTAATAAAAGAACTAATTGTAAGAGAACAGCATAAAATATTAGAAATCTAACGTTGAGCTCCTTTCTTACCTGTGCTATAAAAAATCACTACTAACCTACCATCTTGTGGTAGTGGAAAATGAAGAGAAGAGGGGTAGGTTAGACAAAAGTCTGGTGAATGAGAAGAAGACTGATAAGATGATTAAGTGCAATTAATTCTAAATCTACTCTAAGTGTCATAGAGTGTATGTACAGTGTGTCAGGGCATTCCTAAGGTCATATACCTAAGAATAATTATATAACTTATTGGGTCAGATCTACAGTAGTCAAAACCTCATACTGTCGATCGGCCAAATCAGAATCTACTATCCCTTATCTACTCTACTACGCCTAGAGAGGGAGAACGCGAAATGCACTCTCACAAAGATACTCATCAAATGCGCCTACACTCATCTCTCAATCGTAGTGGCAAACTACCTCTTATTGCCCACTTCAGTGTTCACCACGTGTGAATCACCACCAGGACTGAGTTCCCACATAGTATCGTCATGTTTTCTATAGCCAATTATCATCTAGGTCTAGTGTCCACCAGTACCATGTTGAGCAAGAAACGTGTGTACCTGAATCTCCTGTTAGGACCGGTCCCCTCTTAGGAAGTGTTTCCACTAGTGTTGCGCCCACCTATACGTAACACTCCTTAGAATTAATGTGAATAAATCACCCTCATCTTGCTAAATCCAGTTTGGACGTTTTCCTACTAGACCGCCCAATTGCCTATGGTTATGGATCTTTTGGATTTTATCCACTTAGCGAAGTAAATTCTTCCAACAGCTCAGGTAGCAAACTAATTTCCCTACTCTCTAGCACATACATCATGGCCCAAAACAATGCAACATACCATTTATTATTTATCAAATTTTATTTTATTTAATTGGGCCTAAGGCCGAGGTTCAAATCATCATTTTTGAATTGTTGTTTGTTCACGCATTAATTATCAAGTTTTACCCATATTAGTGAATCTAGACTTTAGCCTAATTATCAATTTACAATTAAAACATATTAATTTAGGATTTGCTATTTAGGATTTACAACTTGATGATAAAATATGCTAATAATTTGTTGTACTTCCAATTTTAAGGCTTTAGCTTTAAATTTAGGATTATGGCACATTAAATTTACAATTATCTAACACATCCAATAACCTATCCATTTCAAATTTAGATTTAATATATTCAAATTAATTATCCAATTCGTACCTATTATTCTAATCCACATGCATGTTCAATTAATTTTCCAATTCGTGCCCATTATTCAAATCCACATGCATGTTCAATTAATGATCCAAATAAGTAGATTTTACATCAAATTATAATTAATTTACTCATTTAAACTTTTAGATTAATAGTTCAATTTGGGAGTTTAACAATCTAATCAACTTAAAATAAATTTAGAACTAATTGATTTAATCATTTAATTAATTTGTGCCCACTTACCTCGGTCCTAAATTTCAGATCTGATCTTTAAACAACGTATTTCCCATAGGTCGTCTTGGACTCCTCTTTACTTTCTAGATCTCCTTTTTAGTTTGGCTCCATATTGATATGGGGATTGAGATTTGGTCTAATTTGGGAATTAATGTTTAAAGAGATTAGAGTTGAGTTGAGTTTTTGCAGCATCTTGTTACAGTGTTTGAAAACTAGAAATTAGGTTTTAGGTTTAATATTAATTTATACAGATAATTAGTTAATACATGCCATTTGATTTCAACCAGCAATCATCTGAACAGGTGATCATTTACTCCATCCTTATGCAATTCATCTCGACCATTAAATGAATCAACGTGGAGCTATAACCGCTCGATTTCCTATGGGCTAGGTCAACCGCCCATAGGGTTAGGTAACTACCTATGGTCGACCAAGCCCAATCAATGGTCGACCTAACCCTTTATATTTTTGTTATATTTATTTTAATTTTCGCTTATTCCTTCCAGCACTCATAACTCTCTCATGCTAAATTGGATTTCAAAGTGTTATATATTGAAATTGTCCGAAAAAACGTTGCGTGCATAATGGTGCAAGTCCCGAAGCCAAATTCGAAAGTTTGTGAAAATTTACTTTTAAGTCCTTATTTTAATTGAATTGAATTTTCTTATTAAATACCTTTTGAAATTTTTATTAAATTCTTGATAATTTCCATATTAATTTCAGAGGTGTTACAACTTTATCCAGTCGTTTCTTCTAAATAGTTTTAATAGTTTGTTGGCAGCTTCAACGGGTCGATTAGCCTGTAGATGAGCTACAGATGAATAGCTTTTGATAATCCCATTTTTATCGTAGAATTTGGTGAATTCTTCGCTTTTAAATTGGGTTCCATTTATCGGATATGATCTTGTATGGTATTCCAAATCTGGTAACTATATTCTTCATAACAAACTTTAGCACATTTCCGGACACTATGTTGGCAATGGCTCTGCCTCCACCCATTTAGTAAAGTAGTCAATAGCTACTACTGCATATTTAGCTCCTCCTTTAGATATAGGTAATGGTATAATCAAATCCATCCCCCACACGTCAGAAGGCCATGGGCTTGAGATTGAGATCTACTCACTTGATGGTAAATGTGGTATTCTTGAGTGTTTTTGGCACTTTTCACATCTTTTTACTTAATCCATAGCGTGGTTAGTCATTTTATGACAAATAAAGGCCTTGTCTCATAATCTTTTTTGCTAATTTTATGCCATTAGAATAATCTCCAAAGAATCTTTTATGGGCTTCTTTTAATAATTTTGCTCCATATTTTGGACAAATAAAGCACCAAGTGTTCTTTCTTTTGAAGTATTCCATTTATAATAATAAAGGTTAGAGCCTGATGTTTTATTCTTCTAGCTTCCATTTTATTTGTCGGTAATTTTCCTTTTATCAAATATTCAAATACTGGTGTCATCTAACTGTTTTCATATTGGTTACTTTTTGCACGAGTGTTTATTCCTTGGTTTTCATCATTACTGACTATTGGATCATTTTCCTCTTTAGTTTGCATGAGAGCTTGAGATATGGTTAGTATAAACATCTCACTTTTTGATTTAGATACTTCTTCCTCTATGCTAGGTCTTGGTTGGAAGCTGACTGGCATAATTTGACATTTAGGTGCTTCTTGTAAGTTATTTAATTTAGGTAAAGAACAGGCTTAGGAATTCTTTCCTCTCATTACTTGGTGTATCGAAAAATCCTTAAATTGGGTCAACATTTTTAGCACCTTCTTAACATAAAGAGTCAATTTGGCATCTTTCATTTGGTACTTTTGATTCAGCTAGTTTATCATCAGTTGGGAGTGCTAAGGATCTTAATTCTTGGATTTTCAACTATAGGGCTAAGGTGAGTCTTGCCACCATTGATTCATATTTTGTCACATTATTAGTGGCGGTAAATCCTAACTTCGTTGCATAGTTTCAGTGATGTCCGTCAAGAATAATAATCATGTATCTTGCACTAGCTCCTTGCTTATTTGAGGCTCCATCAACAAACAATTTCCATTTGGGTTTTAAATATCTTTCCATTTCTAACTATTCTCTGATATCTCTTGTACGTTCATTTACGAAATTGGCTAGAGCTTTCCCTTTTATTGCTATTTAAGGGTGAAACCCAGTATCATATCGGTTGAGTTCTATTGCCTCCTAATGGCTCAGATTTAATGAAAACTTATTTGTGCAGAAAGTTAGTCAAGTCTTAATTGGATTTTCTTGGAAATAGGCCCTTAGCTTTCGGGCGGTGAGTATTGAGAAGAATTTCAACTTTCTATGATAGGATATCTAATTTGCACATCTTTGAACCCTTTTGTAGCATTGTATACCAGAAGTTGAGTTCTATTCTCTTCCCTTATTAAAAGGGAGCTTATTGCATGCTCAAAAACTGCCATATAGAGAAATAGATTCTCTCATTCAACTGAGCTAGAAAAGATTCGAGGCTTTTCTAAGCGATCTTTCAACTCTTTAAAGGGCTTTGGCAATATTCCCCTCATTCAAAGTTTTCTTCTTCTTAATCACATCAAAGAACGGTATGCATTTATTAGTGGCTTTAGAAATAAATTTATTCAATGTTGCCACTCTTCCATTCAAACTCATCATGTCTTTGCTTGTTTTTGGCTCTGTCATATTTTTAACAACTTGAATTTGGTCATTATTGGCTTCATTTTCTTGAGCACTAACAATGTATCCTAGAAATTTTCCAGACTGAATTTCGAAAGAGCACTTCTGTGGGTTGAGCTTCATTTGATATTTCCTAAATACGCTAAACATCTCTTTTAGATCATTTAGATGGGTGTTATCTTCTTGGGATTTTACTAATATATAATCTAGGTACAATTTCATGTTTCGCCTAATCTTCACTCTGAGCATTCTATTTACCAACCTTCGGTATGTTGCTCCAACATTCTTTAGTCTAAATGGCATTACTTTGTAGTAGTATGTTCCCCAACTATTATAAAACTTGTGCTTTCCTCGTTTGGTTCGAACATCGAAATTTAGTTATGCCCTGAATATGCATCCATATAGGTAAGAGTTTATGTCCACTCATTGCATCAACAAATTGATCTATTTTCAGAAGGGGGTAACATTCTTTAGGAGAAGCTTTGTTCAAGGCAGTGTAATCAACACATTTCCCCACTTTCCATTAGGTTCATGACTAACACCATATTTGCTAAACATCTTGGATAAAGCACCTCTTTAATGAATCCATTTTCAAGTAACCTCCTGACCTCCTATTTTAAAGCATTAGCTCGGGCCTTATCGAATTGTCATTTCTTCCATCGAATGAGTGTAATATTCAAATCCATGTTTAATGAATGACTCATGATTGTCGGAACTGTTCTGACCATATCCAAATGAGTCCAAGAAATTACATCTTTGTTGGATAGAAGGAATAATGAGTTCTTCTTTGAATTTGGCATTTAGCTCCTTCCCAACTTTTGCTGTCATCATTAGATCGATTAGATCCAACATATCTCCTCTCCATCCTCAGTAGGCTTCATCCTTTCTTGTTTACCTCTACAGTCTAATTCAATGATGATTTCCTCACCATCTATTTCTTTTTCTACCAGGTTCACTTCTTTCCTCTTTTTTTCAAAATAGTTAAACTTTCTTAACACATTCTTCTTATTTTCCTCAGATGGTTGTCCCGGAGAACCATCATCGAAGAGCTTTTCAATTTCAACCTTGGTTGATTTGCTTTTCTCTAAATCATAACAAGAAAGATTATCTCTTTTGAATTGATTGAGAGTAGCAAAATACAATTTTCGATAGCTAAATTTTTCTCCTCTAATCGTTCCTTGTCCATTTTTAGTTAAAAATTTCGCCACTAGGTATTTTGGTGGCACAACAGATCTACTTCATCTAGGACTGGACTCCCAAGGAAGGCATTGTAGTAAAAAGGTTGGTCCATTATGACAAACAAAGTTTCGATGGTTCTTGAGTTGGGTGGAATCCCCATTTCCACTAAAGTTCAACCTGCCCAACTGGAGTTGACCCTTTGTTATTAAACCCGAAGATGGGCTCTAAGCTTGGTTTCAACTTCTCTTCTGCGATCCCCATCTGATTAGAGGCATGTTTGAAGATAACATTCATCACACTTTCGGTATCTATTAGAATTTTGATCACTATAGAAAGCCCAATCTGCACAGTTATCATTAGCAGATCATTATGTGGATGACAGACTCCTTCTAGTTTCTATGGAGTTATAGTTAGGTTATGCATATGAAGTTGATATTTTCAATTTTTAAGTGGTGGTACTTTCTGGATAGAGAAGATTCCATCCCTTGCCTCTCTTATGTATTTGCTTCTAGCCCCTAGATATTTTTTGTTATCCATGAATAATATCTATCCGATTGATTGGAGGAATAAATCAGGCTAAGAATCGTTTCCTACAAGGTTTGTAGTGTTGCTTGGATGCCCTTGGTTACTTCCATCAAGATGAGTAAGCTTTTGGCTCTCCTTATCGAATTCCTTCATAAGTCGAGACCGAATCATATTCTGAATTACTCCTGCCAATACACGACGTTCATCGGTCTTGTGTCCATTGGCCTGCGGATAGGCACAATAGTCTCCTCCTCTTCTTGGTTTAGGTTGTTCCTTGATTTATAAGGGATAGGGAAGTTTCCGCTGTCTTTTGCTATAGCGAAAACGTAAGAGATTGGTTTATTCGGGGCTACCTAATTAGACTTCAAGGTCTCTTTGTATCTTTCCCTTCTATACTTATCCCACCTTAGTCTTTTGTTTGGATGGTCAAAGCCATATTTTCCTGTTTCTTTCTTCACCAAAGATTTCTACTTTGCATGGTACATTTCATCCATACAGATGAACTTATCAGTTTGAAAGTGGAAATCCTACAATTCTCTACATCCATGAATGTAGAGTTGCTTCCACAATGGGGTATGCTCAATTAATCATGATGGTACAGCCATTAGCTTCTCCCAATCAGTCATGTTTTCAGCTTTTAATACTTCATTTTAAACCTCTTCAAGTATTCACCAAGCAATTCCCCCAGCCTCTGTTTAACATTGGCTATATTGAAATCCATAGTGGGATCTTTGTAAATGCAAAATTGTGTTGAAAACTTATAGGAAAATTGCTTCTAGGAATAGATAGTTCTTTCTTGATAGTGTATGTACCATTTAGTTACGGCTCCTTGAAAGGTAGTAGGAAAAAGTCTAAACTACTCCCGAAGCGTTATGTAGATCCATCTGGCTTTCAAAAGTAAGCAAGTGATCATCTAGATCGGTACTTCCAATATACTTTAGCATGGAAACCTTAATGTGGAATGGGATTCTGACAGCTATTATCTTTTCTATGAACGAGGTCGCACGAGGATTATTGTTCACCCTTGGGTCAAGGGTTCTTTTTCCTTTGAGATCGAGCATATCTTTTACAATCTTGTTTGCGGTATTCTTCAAGTTTTCTACATCATCACAATAGCCTTTCTTGTTGAGCTTATACTGCTTGCCTGAAATTGATCTGTTGGTCTGCTCGAAAGATTGTTTTATCATTCTTTCTTGATTCTTTCGTCGTTGATTCATTTTAATTTGATTTCCCTATGAGTTTAGGGGCTCAATGTTATTCCTCCATTTTGAGATCCTCTTTTTTTGGTGGACCATGGTTCTTTTGCCTTTCTCCTTGCTTTTGAGTGTTATGTCATTAAGGCTCCTCCATGGAGATTCTACCTCTTCTCCTTTAATGAGCCTTTTGTTTTGGAAGATTTTTATGAAAGGACCTTCTCTATCAACTCTTACGTTACTACCTTTTACTACATTTGATCTTTAATTTTAGATTTCCTATCTGTTGGCTTTGTTGGTTCTGAGGGTTGACTAGTTTCCAAGTTTTCTAGATGAAGGTAGGAGTAACAATGTTCTCCAATATGTATGTTGCACTATTTCCTCATTTGAAAATTGATTCTATTAGTTTCAATAAACCACATAGTTGACTTAAATAATGAAATAATAAGATGGAGGTTTGAGCCCTACTTCTAGTGCCGAAAATGTTTAACCAAAAATAGGTCTAACACCTATATTGCTAAAACTTGGTTTATGCACCCTCGACCTCATGACTAAGCATGTCTTAGTTGATGAGATGAAATTGTGCTAAGAAATCAAGATCTAACCCATCATTTAAGGCTTAAAACATGATGATGGCATTTAGAAAAGGCTCTATGATGTTCATGAACCTTTGGTAAGGTTATTCAAAAGTTCATGTCACATGTTCAAAGTAGAGAAAATAAGTTGTAAATATGTGTAATAGTTCATTAAGCATTTGTGAATGAACTAAGTAAGTAATCCTCATGGTTCATAATCTAATATCTATATGTGATAAGCAAAATAGAGACGATGCATATAAACACTAGTTCAGGCTAAAGCTCATGTGACTTTATGCGAGATAAAGTCAAGATGAGACTTATGGCCCAATGAACTCTATTATATGCATATCCACGTCAAAGTTTCACAATCAAGATATATGGCTATGCTAGATATTTTTCCAAGTCCTTTCGCATATAAAATTACCAAATTTATAATCAATTTAAGATTTTCCCCAATTCGATTTAGGGTTACAACTATTTAATTTTGAGAAGAGAGAAAAGAAATGATCGCCTCTTCCTCTATGCCCCTAGTTCTATATTTATAGAGGTTGGAAGGAGCGGCATGGCTGCCACGTGTCACTTCCGACATGCTTACCCTTTGGCATCATCAGCATCTCGATGGCGTTAGTGTTATTGAAGAAATATGGCAAAAATGAAATACAACAGTGATAAGGTTCGACAATGACGAGATGCGGCATTGATAAGAGTGGTATTGATGAAGCGCGACATCGATGAGATGCAATATTGACAATAATTGGTGCCTCTTGTTATGTTGGTGATCCCAGTCACATTGCAACCATTTAATAATATTATTTCTTCATGAGTTTGGCATTGTTCTTTGAAGTATATTTTGTAAAATCGACGTTAATCACATCATATTCCCTTGCTTTCACGCTTGCCTCCTTTGGAAAATATGTGGATAGCAGGTAGCATTGATATGATGCGACATGCTTTTTGTTCATTGTTTGTAGGTGACAAACTCGAGCATGTGGTTTCTTAAGGCTCAAATCCCTTATTTGGCATTGGTTACCAAGACATACGAGATTAGTGATATGCTGTATTAATAACGTATGATAGCTCCAATCATACCGATGGCTTTTGACATGATGTTTTCTGACATCATTAATGCTCCAATGGTATGCGGTATCACCAAGAGTTCGACGTCAGTCCTTGACTTAATGAAGTGCAGCACTAGTTACATATGACATGAAATAACAAGGATATACAATGTCTGTCTTATAATAATGGATTACGACATTCCATATCGCAATGAGGGTATGCGATATCTTCTTCAATATTAAGATCTGATATTATGTTGTGACCCTTTCCTCTATAAGGTTTTGACATTCTTATAATATCACATTTTTGAAATTATTCATTCGACATCATTATGTCATCTCCTTCAGTGCTAAAGCTTGATGTTGGGTGATAATGCTCATCTAAGGATCAACATCCTTCTTTTATTAGATATTGGAATGCTTTGTTCTACTCTTTACCGTTTCTAGTGCGAGATGGTTCTTTCCATGCGAGATTCTTCTTATTGTGCGAGATGCTTTATTGTTATTGGTGAAATAACCCGTATCGTCTTTGAGTTTGACCCACCTATGCTTGTTATTTTGGAAACCTAATTGTAGATTTCATCAATTTTGACATCATCTTCCCTTTAGAAATAATGTGGATAACGACTATATATATATATATATATATATGCCTATGTGCATATATATCTAAACGTATGCTACCCAAAACCTCGACCACATAATATTCTTAAATAGGGAGGAGGCAGACCCAATGGCTATTTTAATACCTCAACCCTAAAGTTGACCCTCTATAACATACTCGCTAGTCAATCGGCCCTAGCTAAAACGACTGATGACCCCTATATAAGGCTTTATAATTTAATTGTCATGCTACTGACACATCTCAATGACTCATCTAAGGGATAATTAGCTCACCTCTTACAAATAAACAACCAACTAACTAACTTTGAGTTATATGCATACCCCATACGTATTCTATTCTAGTAGAAAGCTAAATCCATTAGGGCATAACTCGAGTCTTTGTTGCCGACTACTCGGGACCACTGGTGGCATAGCCTATATGCCAGCCATACTACTAAATACCAGTCCAACAATAATACCAACATAGCCCGTTGACCTTCCATAGCTAAAATCCTATTTAGACCAACCTAATGTAAGTTAAGGAAAATGTCCCTTTCATTTACTTAATATCTCTTACTAGAAATGAATCAGACCCTATTTCCATAAAAGTAATGCACCATTTAATACTTCAAATCTGAGGTGAACCCTTCATATGTTTTCCCTACCTATATGCAGACACGTATTCCTTTCTCATGGGTCCTATGGTTGGAGATGTCCCACATCAGTAATAAGTATATACAACTGCTAGTTGCCTCCTGGTGAAGGGCATGCTTATGTTGTATAACTCTATTGACCTTGCATCCTAATTCAGTAAACTAAACTAATTATATTATGCCTAAATATTAGACTAGGCCCATTGATTCATCCTTATCCTAAACATATTTAAGGCTTTATAATTTTCCACTATAAAATAATACTAGCTCATAGTATTTAATACCTATCTTATTCACTTATTCCCTATATTCCTTAAATGTCAGTTGTCCATAATAAAGGGTCATTGTTATTCTATTTAGACAATCCCTAACAATACCTATGTATTTGTTCTAAATAAACCTGATGCCTATTTCATTTTCCCATAAATTCCCTATTAAATCCTTCAACTAGTCCCTTTAACCGCATTTATGTCCCATTTAATTCCTATAACTTCCTATTAATTGCACATTTATTGTAGTATTAATTTTCTCATATCATATCGTACATTTTCTCAATAACTAAGGCGAGATAACCATCGATTACAACCCAAATAACCTAAAAGAAGATGATTACTGAAGCTGCCCTTTATCATCTACTGATGTCTAATGTTAATGATGTTGTGGTCCCATCACTTCTTACTTGATTAAGATGGACATTTCTAGAATGCAATTGTAATATAACTCATGTATCTTAACTCACCTTCTTGGCTCCTAATAAATAAGATTCATTCATTGCTTCAATCATTATAGCCGATTATGGCATAAATTATGCATTCCTATACTGCAATGTGCAAGAAGTATAAACTATGAACGTTAAGAATAACTTATCATAAAATTGGCTTGGTGGAATAACTTTTTTTCAACTATCTTGCCTTCTTTAACCTTAAGTCAACCAACATCCTCTATGTATGCTTTCCATCTCATTGCTCTCTTCTCTAATCATACAACTACCTTCTTTCGCTCAAAAATCTCTTGAGAGTATCCTCAAACTTTGATATTCAATTCCTTTCTTTATTCTTGACCTTTCATACGAGCATATTCTAGGACTCGCAAATTTGTACTTTAATACCATTCCCCATCCTTTTGAGGGTTCTTCTTATAGCTTCTGTATGCCTCTAATAAAATATTCCTTATATTCATTGGGGGTCCCTTTTTACTATCCTATAAGCATCCATAGCTATTTTTTCATAGCCTTAATCTTTACTTCATCCTACCTAGGAAGTCATCCTCATCTACTCCATGTCAAAAATTAGTTTGGTTTTTTCACAATTTTTTTATTAAAAAGATAGAATTTTACAGCCATAAAGAACTTAACCCAGAACATTTAACTTTGAATATATGAACTTAGAAACCTTTTTCAAAAATTCAAAAACCAGTTGGTTTGCAAAAGGAGACATGAAAAGTTTCATTCTATTATTTTCTATTACTCGTGCTATTTTTCACCTTCGGTGGAGCTTTTAATAGCATATGAAAGGGACTTCTAAAAGATACGTGCAACTACTACATCTATCTAAGCACCTATCTAAAATATATGCGTGATTACTACACATATCTTTAGAATTTATCCATTCTTCCTATCTTATCCTTATATGTTTTTCTCCTATACTATTTACAAATGGATTGCTAATCCTATTTTTACATAAATTCGTAATGCTGTTTATATTCAAATTTCCTAATACTACTATTAAAATTTCTCATGTCTAAATTGCCTTTAGGTGGTTTCTGCTTACATATCTGTTTACATATCTATTTTCCTCTGTTATTATTTTTTCCTATTGACTCATTGTAGTGCGTTCTCCTCCTTCTTAGCCATTGAAATTTTATTCATAAACATGAAAAGATATATGTATGCATGTATGTATGCATGTATGTATGTATGTATGCATGTATATTTTAGCTTTATTCTCTATATTTCCTTATACGAGCATGTTCCTCCTACATTCATTACCAAGTATTCTTACCCTTCTATTCTCTTTACCCTATTTGAATCAAGTACCATTTCCATTTTTCAAACTCTTAGAAACAATCTTAAAAAGGAATCAAAAACAGGAAAAATCATCGATCTAAACATACACTCTATTTTCATTTATAAAAATGAAAACCCCCTTATCAAAAACCTTTAAATCAATAAATTTTGACCCAACCAAATTTAACTAAGAATTTCTATATTTCCTTGCGTTTTCAAAATAAAAACTTCCCAATAAATCCTTTGACAGGCCCATTCAAATTACTTCAAAGAATTTTCAAAAATAATCTTTTCATCAAATTCTTTCACATCTGGTCAGATTCGAAAGTGGATTTTAATTGTCCTTTCTTTCGGACTTTTCTTATTTTTTACTCACCCTAACTCTTAACCTCTTTCTATTAAGAGAATATACTATAAATCCGATGATCTTGTGGTGATTAGTGCATGCCTTCTTGTGGTCCTTTATCCCATTGTACTTCTGGATGACCTTAACATATAGGTTCTTTCTTCCCATTTGTTTAGATGAAATGTACATCTTTAATCGACAACCCATCGAAATCCACGGTAATAAAGCAGCCTAGGTCCAACAAAGGAGTCAAGTACATCTGGCCTCTAGGGTCCTTCTTTGTATCACACTCATTCTCTTCTTAGTTAACACCTTGTGCTACAGCCTACACTCCATTGGGTAATCAGGGTAGGTAAATTTAACTCTATTCATTGTTCCAACTCATAATTGCCTCATCCATCTTTTCAGAATATGGCCACAACAACTTTTATAGTCAAAATTCATAAAGTTTGGCATGTAATATATATATATATATATATATATATATATACAATTTAAGTAAAAATACAAATATGTTCTCTTAGTGTATTTTAATTCTTATAATAGACTAACCTAGCACCGATACCAAATGTAACAAACCCTCACCTCAATGGGTCAAATTTTGTCTAAACCGAAACCAAATTCCATTAAGGTACAAATTGTTGGTTTGGTAACCTGTAATAAAAATATAGTATATCAAAATGCAATAAGTATAAACTTACAATGCAATAGAAAAATATAATAAAACATAAATACTAACTCAGGCCACCACCTTGGAATCAATAGTATTTCTTGGATATCTGATTGCCTTTCAGAACTAAGCATGAATAAGAAGACTTTTCAATCCACCATTCCCATCTTGCTCTAGTAATATGTCCCATTAATCTATCACGTGGGTTATAATAGGGAAGGGGTCGTAACAACATGATGATGATTGGTAAATCACACGTTTTACCTATAACACTAATTTATTCCTATTGATTTCCATTCAAGTGTTTTGTCTCTTACGTGTGGCTAATTCATTAAATCTTATGTGCACATACGATATGCCTAACCTTCCTTGAGGTATAACTATGTGTGTGTGCACGCGCACGTGCCTATATACATATATCTAAATGTATACTACCCAAAACCCTGGCCACTTAATATTTCTTAAATAGAAAGGAGGCAAACCGAACGACCATTAATACCTTAACCCCAAATGGGGCCCTGGGTGACATAATCGCTAATCAATTGGCTCTAACTATAAAGATTGATGACATCTATATACAGCTTTATAATTTAATTACCGTATTACTAACGAAGACTCATCTAAGAGTTAACTAGTAAAATCCTAAAAACAAACAACTAACTAACTTTAAGGTATGTGCGTATCCCTGTGGATTATACACTAGTAGGAAGAGACATTCGTCGGGACATAACCCAAATTTTTACTATCGACCACTCGGAACCGTTGGTGCTCATAGCGTATATGCTAGACCTACTACTAAATACAAGTCCAAGAACAATATTGACATAGCCTGCCGACCTGACATAGTTGAAATCCCGTTTATACTAACCTAATGTAAGTCAACGAAAATGCCCCTTTTAGTTACTTAATACTTTTTATTAGAAATGAATAAAACCTTATTTCCTTAAAAATACCGAGTCATTTAAAACTTCAAATCCAATGCGAACCCTCGGTATACTTTCCCATACTTATATGCAAACGATATCCCTCCCCCGATGGTCCTGTGGATGGAGATGTCCCACTTCAATAGTAAGTATATACAATTATCGATAGCCTCTAGGTAAAGGACAAACTTGGTTGTATAACTCTACTGATCTCGTGTCTCACTCTACTAAACCAAATTAATTATCCTAGGCCCAAATACTAGACTTGGTCCACTGATTCATGCTTAACCTAAACGTGTAACTTAGGCTTTATAATTTCACACTAAGGAAATTATACTACCTCTTAGCATTTAATTCTTATCTTATCCGGTTATTCTATATATTATGTAAGTGTCAACTGTCCTTAATAAATTGTCATTATTATTACATTTGGACAATATCTAGTAATACTTCGTTCTAATTCAACCTATTATGCCTATTTATTTTTCCATAAATGCCTTATGAAGTCCTTTAATCAGTCCCTTTAACCGTGTTTATGTCTATGCTTAGTTCATGTAACTTCCTATTAAATGCACATTTATTTTCTTATTAATTTTCGAGTTACTATCTCTGTTCCATCTACACCTCCTAATTTATTACACTATTTATAACTAGATGTCCTAATTATAACTAATGCGAATATTAACGTATATTATGCTTTATAAATATATTTTTATTTTTAGTCAGTAAGTGCGATTGTGTGTGTGTGTATAACACATACCTATTAGATAAAAATGGCGACATCAAGCTTTCCCGAAACCCTAGGCAATTTGGAGGAGGATGATGGGGAGGATGGAAGACAGTTAAGAGGAAGTGGAAACTGTATTTTGCGGAAATAGTGAAGCGACACACAAATACAAAGAAATGCAAAGTAGAAATAATCCCTAAACCATAGGGTTGAAGCAGTAGAAAATAATATCGAAATCAAAGGCGAAGTTGATTTTTATGAACCAATAAAGGATAGGAAGGAATATTATCAACTAATAGATGACATAGATTATGAAGAGTCTAATATGATGTGGAGGAATTCGATCTATGCATACATGGCTGGTAAAAGTCCCTATTGCGTTTATTTCAATGCTTATATAAAAAGGGTTTGGAATCCTAAGGGATCCTGGGATATATTTCCGAGAGACAATGGTTTTTATCTAATTAAATTTGAAATCGAAGATGATTATGAATGCTTCCTCAAAGGAAGTCCCTGGTTCACGGATATCAAGCTTATTTCATAAGAAAATGGGAGACATATTTCAATTTCGAAAGTGCTATGTTAACTACATACCCTTTGGATTAAGTTTAACAATTTAAATTTGTCTTTATGGAACATGAGATGTATCAGCAAACTGGAAACTCTATTTGGTGAACCATTGTATATTGATGAGAACACAAGAAAGGTTAAGATAATCAAATATGTCAGAGTTCTGGTAGAAATAGATGTAGAGGAAGAAATGCAAAAAAGTGTTAAGGCAATTGATAAACATAGGAATGTGTACATCCAGGAAGTAGAATATGAATTCGTACCACCAAAATGTAGGGAGTGCAAGTGTTTTGGACATTCTAATATGCAATGTTATAACAATCAAACTAAACCTAAACAAGTGGCTTGAAAAAATCAAAATTAATCATAATTTGATCAACTAGCACTACTGTAATGGATTCTCTAGTTGGTGAGATTACTAACAGAATTTGGCTAACCCCCCAAAGAAATGAAGCAGCCACAAAAAATTATACACAAAATTCTACTATACTTAGCCCAGAACCGCCTTATATACAAAGACAGAAGGAAACTATTGCAAAGGATTCTGAAGTAGAGAAAGCCGCAGACTATCAATCATAGAGCTCAAAGGAGGAGAATTCAAGTCAGGTGAATCATAAGCACCAACAACCTAATCATGAAAAGGAGCATAAGATGGATTTTGATGAAGAATTCCTACCTAAAATATTAAATGAAATACATAAGATGGATATCAGATAGAAACTTCTAAGGACAAGGTAGAAAAAACACTGATATTAGTAAATACATAGAAGCTAATAAGGAATATGATAAATTAAATGCTAATAAAAAGTACAACGAAGCTGATAAAAAAGCTAAGGTAGTATTTGCTCTGATTACAATGAGAAGAGCTACAAAATCTTAATGTCCATCATTTGCTAGAATGTTAGAATTCTAAATGGAGATACTAGAAAAGTAGACATCTATAATATTATAAGTAAGTATAGTCCTACATTATTAGCTATTTTGGAAAATAAATTCACTGAAGACAACATGGAGTCATTTGTGTCAACTGGATAATCAATAGGATATCATAAATAATAGCTCTAGTGCGTTGAAAGGTGGAATTATGATACTATGAGACATTAACATCTGAACAGTTACCTTGATCAATATGGATGAACAACAAGCAACTGTTCGTATGAAAAACATGGGTGGAATGGAAATAATTGCAACTTTTGTATATGCAAGCAACTTGACCTCGGAAAGAAATAAAATTTGACAAAAAATAATATAAAACTCAAAAATTATACATAATCCCTAGTTGGTTGCAGGGGATATTAATGCTGTGTTAAAAATAAATGAAAAGCAAGGGGAGGCTTACATTGAAAGTTTAGCAAGTTTCTAAGTTGAATAATTTTGTATTAGCATCTGGATTAGCTGAAGCATTCCATACAGGCCTGAAATACACATGGAGAAGTGGCGAGGCCAAAAAAAATCATTCTAGACTGGATAGAGCTTTGGGCAATGCTGAATTGTTTAACAAAATTCCTAATATTAAAGTTATAGTTCTTTTTAGCTTAATTAGTGACCATTGCCCTCTACTCATACAATTTAATGACGATAAACACAGTCAAAAAGGTAAACCTTTTAGATATGCCAATCGTTGGTATCTAATTGAAAATTATAAAGATTCTATGGACTTTAAGGCTATTCAAATACTTGAAGGAAAGTTCATGTATCAATTCATCATGATTGTGAAGAAGATGAGATACAGACTCAAAGACTAGAGTAGAAAGAGGCCTAAATCAGAGGATGAAATTTTGGATATACAAAAGCAACTGGAGAAAATTCAATACCAACAAGATGAAGACCCCTCAAAATGAAAGTCTTAGATCAAAATAGTATGCAGTACAAAGATTTAAGCTCCAATTGAACAAACAAGCTACTGAACTAAGGTAAAATGCTAAGGAAAGTGGCTGACTAAGAGAGATGGATGCGACAAATTATTTATACTAAAATGTCCCAAAGGAGGAACTATTATAAGTTATTTAACTATTTGAATGAACAGGGTATGAATACTGAAAATATATTTGATTTGGAGAATAAAACCATCACATACTTTACGGAGATATACAAAGGAGATTACGACCAACAAATACCTCATGTTCAATGTAGAAGGCGCATATCCATGGAGGTTGCTGCCATGATTACAGCTGATAATACTGAAAGGGAACCAAAAAAGACCACTTTCTTAATCCATAACGATTCCATCCCTAGCCCTAACAACATGGGAGCGGCCTTCTTCAAAATACACTGGGAAGACCTGAAAAACAACATAATTAAAGCCTATTAAGAAGCAATTGACTCTGGTGAGTTCATCCAAGAAATTAATCATACTTTTATAACACTCATTCCTAAAGTGAATAAACCAGAATGAATAGATGAATACATGCCTATGGCATGTTGTAATGTCACATATAAAATTCTTAGTAAAATTATTTGTATAAGACTTAACAAAGTGCTTCAAAATCTAATTTGTTAATGTCAAAGTGCATTTATTGAAGGAAGATTTATATCAGAAAACAGCTTGATGGCACACGAATAGTTAGAGACTTTAATAAACAAGGAGCTGGCAGAATATGTACGAAAATAGACTTGCATAAAGGCTATGACAGAGTTAACAGGCAATTCATTCTACATATGCTTCATGACATGGGAGTTCCGACTAAATTGCTAAAATTAATTACTCGTTGTATATGTACCCCAATCTTCTCTGTAATTATCAATGGTTCTCCTAATGGATATATTCGATCTAATAGAGGGATTGGACAGGGAGACCCTTTATCCCCTTGCTTATTCACAATGGCTATGGAATGGTTTTCTCTATAATTGGAATTGGAAAGTCAGCAATTATTGATCAAGCCAGTATACAGCATATAACCTAAACTTAATCATCTCATATATGTAGATGACCTATTAGTGCTTTGCAAGAAAACTCTTTGGCTATTAAAACAATTAAGGAGATATTTAAAAAAATGGAGACATTTGTAGGTTTATAGGTTAATGAGTTGAAAACAAAATGTTACATGAATAAAAGTTGTAAACACAAAGCAGAAATCATTTCACAACTTGGTGCAATGGAGGGGGAACTCCCAGTCAAATATCTTGGTATGCATCTATCAAATAATAATATCGCAGATGCAGAATGTGGAAAGCTAATAGATAATATTAGAGAGAAATTACAAGGTTGAAGATCAATACTATTATCATTTGCAGGGAGAGTTGAGCTTATCCACACAGTCATAACTTCCAAAGTAAGGTTTTGGTTACAAACTTTTCAAATCCCAGACTGCTCTATAGCAAAAATTAATTCAGTTTGTGCCAACTTTATTTGAAAAGGAGTAATACTCAAGGTGAGTTGGGAGGATTTATGTAGGCTAAAAAAAAAGAAGGTAGTGAGGGTCTCAAAAATCTGTTTGAATTAAAAAAAGGTTATGGACTAAAACTAGCTTGAAAAATACTTGAATCAGATAGTTATGGGTAAGATGGATGAGAGAAGATACTTAAAAAAGAATTTTTTGACTATCAAGATAGATAACAATGCTTCAACAACCTGGAAGAATATATTAAGATATAGAAAATTTTTAAAATTTTCATAGAGAGACAGACAACAAATGGGGAAAGTATAGATTTGTGGAAAGACCCATGGATAAACATACTTGATTTAAAAAGTCAAATCAACATGCTTTTTCCTATTTAATTCTTTCGGCGCCAGGCTTTTAACTCCTTACCTCTGCCTCCCCTCCATTGAAACCAATGCACATAGTATCAGATACCTAGTACATAGTGAATTGGAAATAGGCGGAAGGTAATTGGTCGAAACCAAAGGTTCCAAGGAGATCGAAGCATGCTTTGCTTACGAATGACAATGCGTCTGCTTTGCTTTCAAAAAGAATGCTTTCGACTTGGTTGGCTTTCGATCAGGTCAAATGGTTTAAAGGAATGGTTTCAAATGGGTTGCGCCTTTTGTTTTAAATGAATGCTTTCGAAGGGGTCGAAACCTCTGACTTCCACCTTTTTACCTTTCGACTCAGATTGGTTTTGAAAAGGTTACCTTG
This sequence comes from Allium cepa, assembly GCA_030765085.1. Classification (NCBI taxonomy): domain Eukaryota; kingdom Viridiplantae; phylum Streptophyta; class Magnoliopsida; order Asparagales; family Amaryllidaceae; genus Allium; species Allium cepa. The sequence continues at coordinate 271,104,231 of CM060937.1, forward strand.
TTTTTAAAACATAGCCACTTCTCTAACACTTTCGAAAGGGATGGTGTTGAAACCATCTACTTTCTTTACTTGGAAAAAATGTTTTAGAAAGAGGGACTTCGTCTTAGATGTTTTTTGACCTTAGTACTATTGGACGATAAACCCAAAGGTTTCAATGTAAATGATTTTAATGGTTTTAAAAAATTTCTCCACTAGCTTTTACTTGAACCAAGTGCTTTTGAAAGGTTTGTATTAAGTAGTACTTTAATGCTTTCGAAAGGTATCTAACATAGGTTTCGAATGGGAGGTTCCCCAGTATTTTCGAAAGGTCCTTATTATGGTTTCGAAGGGGAGGATCCCCAGTATTTTCGGAAGGTACTTCCACATGTTTAAATTTAACCCAAATGCTTTCGAAAGGTTTAAAGAATGGTTTCAAAGGGGTGTTACCCCCATGTTTTTGAAAGGTTTAAAAGGAAAGGTTTATTAATGGTTTCGATAGGCAATGCTTAAAATTTTAAAGAAGGATGTCTAAGGTTTTAAATCTTTCGGAAGAAAGTATGTAATGTTTTTGAAAGGATGTTTGTAAATGGTTTCGAAAGTTATGTTTTGGCTGTTGAACCTATGGTTATAAGGTACTATAGTTAACCAATGCCGAAGACGATACTTTCAATGGTTTCGAAGGGGCACTTTCAATGATTACGAAAGGGGTTATTTCAGTGGTTTCGAAAGGTGTACTTTCAATGGTTTTTAAAGTGTTGTTTAAAGGTGTTAAACAAAGGCTTCGAATGAATTGATTTTGGTGATATAACCTAAATGTTTTAAGTTAAAAAGGATTTAACTTATTTTGGAGGGTTGGGAATTCTTAAATTATTTTGTCAACGTTATTTTGGGTAAAGTATATATAACATGGCAAATAGTTTAGTGTAAATCAAAGTGTATATTTTCCTCGCATGTGTACGATTTAAAGGGTTAGATAATTTTGAAAAAGTTTTCAAGGAAAATTTTAAAGGGTAGTTAACCTCTAGAAAAATGACTCAGATATAGAAGACCGGATGGGACTGGTATAGGGTCGCACCCTATATATTAGTTTTAGTCCAAAATTCCAATGTGTAGGGCTTATTCAGTTAGACTTAAATCATGGTTACACAGAAAGGAATATTTTTACAGTAAAGAAAAAGGCCATTAGCGAGCCCACAAAGCCATTAGGATCAGGAGACCCTTGGAGAAGTAAATTAGGGACAGACCATCCAGAAGACTTTTCTAACAGTTGTTAGATCATATTTATTATTTTCTTTGGTGCGCCCGAGTCAGCCAAGGGTTAGTAGTTAGCCAAATAAAATTATAGTGCTTGGACAGATAGCCATTCGATAACAGGGTTAGTTGTTAGCCAAACAAAACTACAATGTTTGGGCAGATAGTCCATTCGATAATAAATGTGCATATATTCATGATATTGCTTTATAGATTTAAGTAGTTTTGATTGCAGGATTATAATTTGCAAAAGGTATGTTTTGAAAGAGGTGTTAGTAAGGGAAAACCCATTCCACTAAGCGGCTTGGTCTCACTTAATATCATACAATCGAGATGTATAGTATTATTCACACCGGGATTTATGTCTGACTTGAAGTTTATGTTTTCCTCTTAAACTCTCGGGTGCTCAAAATTGATTTGAGTAGGCTGAGGGTTGAAGGATTTCAGTTTTTAGTAAGTGGACGAATAAAGCTTCCGAAGACGTGTAGGAGGCAGATTTCTAGTTACATAAAAAGATTTTGTTTTAAAATTCTACTATATGCATTAAGACAGTTAATATAGTATTCTTTGATCATCCAACGAGACATCTTCATATGTCGCTCATGACGTATTTATGTAATAAATATATTTGATCAATACCTAGGAAATGATTATGGGATCATGTAACTTAAATGTGAAACATGTGTTTTGAAATGAAAGGAAAAGTTTTGTTTTTGAAATCTGTGATTTTGTTTCATATTCAAGTGCTTCTGACATTATAGATACCATTAATATAGCCATATTTAGTCGCCAGAAGTTAATATTATATATGACTACAGCTTCCATATCGCTTAGCTTTCGGCCTTTAGGTAGGGGTGTAACAACTTTGTATTTAAAGCATAGTTTATGAAAAACTTTAACTAAAAATAATTTTTTTGAAAACATAACCCTTAGGAATTAGAGAAAAGATCGGTGTATGGGATAATTCTATAGTAACGTACTTGTATTTGGTATACAAAAGTATATGCTATATCTATGGTCTCCTACCTTTATTAGGAAATTCTTCTATATTTCACGAGGCTCGGATGCATATATGAATGCTAGAAGAGTTAACATTGGTGGAGGAATCTGTAACGACCCGAAATTTTCGCACCCGAAAATTCCAGATAGTTATGAAAAGATGAAAGAGATAGAAGAAAAAGAAGAACCGAAACATTAACATCTCATATTCGCAGCGGATAAAATATAATAATAAATAATAACAGTCTACAAAAGAATATTATATCTGTCGATTACATTCTAATACATCAGAGTTTCACATTTTATACAGTCCCTGAATATTTACAATTATCATGTCGTAGATTAACAATAATATAAAAACAGCGGAAATACTCTATACGCTATTGCCATCCAGCTCGCCTCCTGAGCTCCAGAACGTCCTAACCTGAAAATCTGTAATACTTGGTCTGACCCGAGCATTACACCAAAGTAACACTCGGGTCAGGCTGGAAACCAGCGTGAGTAAACCCAACTAACATGGAATACCAAAGCAATCAACTTATATAAACCCGGGGTGACATATATCAATTTAATAAATTCGCAATTAGCTATAAACAATACTTATTCACACATCAATTTTCTAAGCACCAAACTTAGATAAAATATTCAATTCACTCAAATCATTTCCTTCCAAACTATTGATTTCACAAATTAATTTATAAAAATTCGAAGTGGTTTCGGGTATTTCCCAATACCCGGCCCCGGTCTCTTCGAAACTCATGATATTCTAACCGAAGTTATTCAAATGAAATACACAACATTTCACATCAAATATATCTACTCATTCAAAGCATCTAATACCATTCAATCATCCATAAGAAAAACTTAATCACATACAAACCAATTCAATTGATTCTAATTGAATTTCTAACCACATTCACTTAGATTCTTTCATTTGATATTAATTAATTCCAAATTAATTAATTACTCAACTCTCCGTTATTTATCTTAATCGATCACCCTGGATTAATTAATTTTCAATTACGTTCAAGGAATTACCTTTAATTCATTTCACGATATTAATTGTTCTTGACCCAAATCAATAAGAAATCTTAATTACCTTAGAATTAATTAACTATTTTAATTACATTAGTCCATAATTACTTTTATTAATTAACCTCTCATAAGTCACTTGTATTGATTTATTTTCTTAACTAATCAATTTATATTTACACATTGATTATATAGATTATTGATTTCTTATTTACATTTCTATTTATTCTAGTCTACTTTTAATTATATTAAATAATTAATCATTAATTAAACCATATATATTAGTCATTCTTGATTTATCTCAACCGATGATTAACTATCTTTTATTTACTTTATTAAATAAATTAATTTCTCCTTAATTAATCATTTTAATTAATCTCTTGATTAATTCCACATGGTTATTATATTTTATTAATTTCATTAAGTAATTATTTATCAACCCACCCAATGATCATTCTAATTAATTTAAACCCAATTAATTAACCCAAATCATAAATTAATTTAATTTATTAAGTATTCATTAAATTATCCTATTTATTCAATGAATCACCAATCATTAAATCTTTATGGATTTTAATCAGAACCATTTTCTTATTTACGATTTAAGCTTTAAACCATTTAAAACCCAAATCTTTCGAGTCAAACAGCAATCAACTCGAGAACCAAACAAAAACCAAAGTCACCAATTCATCAACACACATTCAATTAACTCAATCAATCAACCAATTATTTAAATTTAACCCCTTTAAATCTAAATAAAAATCAATCAGAGTGAGATTTACTCACCTCTGCTTTTACTGTTTGCAATCCATTCCAACTGGCTTGTTCCCTTGATTTTAAACCTTGTATGACCATTTATAGTTTTTAAGACTCCAAATAGATCAGAAAATAAATTTCCATTTATTTATCTAATTTAAACTAAAATTTAATTTATCTAAAAATTTAATTTTCAAACTAACTTATATAGATAGTTCAATGTCTAAAATCCCTATATTTTCCTGATTTAAAAAAGTTGACACAGCAACCTTATTTTATATAAATCCATTCCAATTCGATTTTAACCTTGTATAAGAAAATTTGAAATATATATAGGTTATTTATTTCAGTTTCAATTACAATTAAATTTACTAATGACACTTAACTAGTGAATTGTCTTATTTAAATTAATTACTTATAAATGAAATCAGTTAATTCTTGAATGATTTATACTTAATGAAAAAGAATTTGAACTAATCCCTCACCTTCGACCGATGCGGTACCCTATACTGGCTCGCGACCACCTTGCGACCACAACCATCGATAATCCACTCCAAACGATCGCGCCTCACCCTCCGTACGTCACTGCAGAAGCACCGCACACCACCCTTCCCCTCAAATCGCGCCTTCCCCCAAAATTTACAGCGAGCCCTAGCTCGTGCGCGACCCAGTTTGTGATTCTCGGCTGCCGACGTCGACACAAGGCAAAACCCTCGGCCCCCACTTCTCTCTCGCGACCATGTCCCCCCCCCTCGAGTTCGAGCTCGATTGATTAAGCATCACCATTAATTTTTATTTTTTATTTTTTTATTATGGCTTCGGCCTCGTTTGTCTGAAGGAACGAAGGCAAATATACTAAAGGAGGCTTCGGGTGTAAGCTTGACCATAGTCACGTGAATAGGGGATTCCTTGAATTGATTTTATATAGCCGACTATTGAAAATATCTCGAACCTCGAACCAGACATACCGATAGGCGTCTATAAAGTTTTACTCATATTCCGATCACAATGGAACGTGTTTCGGAGGCTAATTTGATCGTATGTGCAAGTTACAAAAGAAAACGATCAAATTTAAATTAAGCTGATTAAAATAGTTCTAAGCGTTTTGAGCTGCCAGGGTCAAACGAAAACTCCGATTGCTACGAAAATTGAAATCCGATAATAACTAACTATTACGGATCCAATGGAACTGGTTTCGTCGAATTCTGAGACTGTTCCTTGGAAGGCTATTTTTAAATTCAATTTAAACGATATATTATTAAAATTGAACAAATCATCTTTAAATTAAATTTCAGCCATTCTATTATCTTCAGTATCATCATTATAGATTTCATAAGCCTTCAAATTATTTTAAACAGGCATAGAATCTCAGATTCAACAATTTACCCAATTTCAATTATTAAATTCAATATTTAAACTATACAATTCAATGATTTAATTATCAAGTAAATATTGATATCTTGAATTCAAGTTAAAATTAACCTTTTAAATATTTTAAAATCGATTAATTATTCCAATTTAATTCGTTAAAATTTTCGGGTCGTCACAGAAGCACCACGACAAATGGAAATGCTAGACCAAGTACTAGGAGAAACTCGGGTCATGCACAAGTAGAGAATGTGGGTGTTAGAGTCCTGCAAATGGATATAGGAGCAATGTATCAGTTCTTCGCAAACATGGTACAAGCGAGAATTTATGCTAGAGTTATTGAAGGTAATGTTATATGAAGGAATCCTAAAGTTACAGTGGTGACCAACTATGCCACACCGAGTAAAGATTACCGGGCTAGGAAGAAAGCTATTCATTGGTATCGAAGATACTATTGAAGTAGTGAATTGATTACTGTACTGTGAAAGGATCTTTGCAGATATGGGGCTCAATGATGAGAAAATGAGAAGACTTGCTTCTAGACAGTTGCAAGTAGCAATGTTGCATCGGTGGAATAGCATTATAGTCGAAGTTAAAGAAGAATCTTTGGCATGGGATGAATTCAAAAGGTGATTTGAAGGAAGGTTCATTTTTGATGCTTCAAAGTCTACCTTGCTCTATAAAGTTTGTTGCATTAGAGCAGGGAGAGATGACTATTTTAGAACATGCTAGGAGGTTTAAGGAGCTAGCAATGTATGGTCATGCTACAATAAGCACTGTTATGAAGAGGTATAAGATGTTCATAAGAGGCCTGAAGCCTGAGCTTACTTGAGCTGTGTTGACACAGATTAGAGATCCTAGTGATGTGGTTGTAGAAATGGCTTTAGGAAAGGAGGAGATGCAGGCTTTACTGGAAAGAATAAGGCCAAGGAAGCTCAAAGAGAGAAAGGTCAAAAAAAAAAGATCTTCCATAAGAAAGGAGCTCAAAAAGTAGGACCTTCTGAGAAAGGGAAGTCCGAAGTGGTATGTTTATAAGTGTGATAAGAAAGGCCACCATGCTCATGAGTGCTGGACAGACAAAAGAAAGAAGGCTGCTGAGAAGAAAGGAGTTAGATGTTCAAATGTGACCAAGCAAGGCACTACAAGAACCAGTGCAAAGAGCCATCTAAGGATGGGAGAGGCCAAGTATATGCATTGGAGCTAGCTATATATCGATTATCGTAAGTCGAATGAGAGGACGATAAAGAAACGATATCCATTGCCTAGAATTGACGATTTGTTCGACCAGTTGAGTAGAGCCAAAGTGTTTTCTCGGTTGGATTTGGTGACTAGATTCCATCAGCTTAGGGTAGCTGAAGAGAGTATTCCTTTGACGGCATTTAGGGCTAGATATGGATCGTACGAATGGTTATAGATGCCATTCGAACTGACTAATGCGCCAGCATTCTTTAAGGTTTTGTTGAACTGAGTTTTTTGAGAGCACTTGGATAGGCTCATGTTAGTCTTTATAGATGATATCTTGATATACTATAAAGATAAGAAAGAGCATGAAGTTCATCTTAGAATTGTGCTAGAGACACTGAGGCAGCATCAGATGAAGGCGAAGTTTTCGAAGTGTCATTTTTGGAAGAGAGAAGTGAAGTTTCTCGGTCATGTAGTTTCAGAGAAAGGGTTGTCTGTGGATCTAGCTAAGATCGAGGCAATGAATAGTTGGAAGAGACGTGATTGATATAAGAAGTTTTCTAGGATTAGATGGATACTATCGGAGATTTATTAAGGATTTTTCGCGGATAGCAGCACTGATGACTAAGCTAACTCTGAAGGATGTGAAGTTCATCTAGACATATAAGTATGAGGATGCATTTCAAAAGATGAAACACTTATTGACAAATGCACCTACGTTACTCGTTCCAGAGGGGAATCAAGATTTTGTTGTATACAAAGATCCTTATGGAGTAGGATTTGGAGCTGTGCTAATGCAAAGAGGTAAAGTGATTGCCTACACTTTTAGATAGCTTAGACCTCATGAGGTTAGATATCCGACCCATGACTTGGAATTAGTGGCAGTGATTTTTGCTTTGAAGATTTGGAGACAAATATCTCTTAGGAGAGAGGTTTGAGCTTTATATCGATCACAAGTCCTTAAGGTATTTATTCTCTCAGAAGGAGGAGTTAAACATGAGACAACAGCGATGGCTAGAGTTTTTGGCAGCTTATAATTTCGGTATAGAGTATAAACCAAGAAAGGTAATAAAATAGCAGATGCTGTTAGCAGAAAACATCAAAATGTGGTGTTAGCTGTGTTGGCACAATGGAAGGATTTAGAAGCTTGGACTATTTTTGGTGTGCAGTTAAGATCAAATACCGGCTCTTGTCGGAGTACCGCTATGTTGTCTTGTTTAGAAGGTCGGCCAGTGTTGATCGAAAGGATTGCTTCTAAGCGGAAGGAGGATCCAATATTAGCCAAGAGGATTAGAAGGCTTGAGGTTGGATTGGAGATCAATGATCTAAAATATTTTAGTCTTGACAAGAGGGGATGGTTGAGAAAGAAGGGACGATTGTGTGTTCCAAATGTTGAGGACTTGAAGATAGAAATTCGTAGGGAATGTAATCATTCCAAGTATATGATTCATCATAGAGGGACCAAGATGTATGAATATATGAAGAGGAGCTTCTATTGGGAATGTATGAAGAATGATGTTGGCTTGTGAGTTAGGCAGTGTGCAAACTGTCAACAAGTGAAAGCCAAACATCAAAAGTCGAGTGGGTTGCTTCAACCTCTAGATATTCTAGTTTAGAAGCGGGATTCTTTATCCATGGATTTTATAGAAGGGTTGCCAAGGTCAAATAGAGAAAATGAAAGTATATAGGTCATTATGGATAGGTGGACCAAGAGTGCCCATTCCATTCAAGTCAACCAAGACGACACCTATTTTTGCCAAGTTTTCATGAGGAATATAGTTAGACTTCATGGAATTTCTAGAAGTATAGTAAGCGATAGAGATTCCTTATTCACTAGTGAGTTCTGGAAGAGTCTACGGGAGACTTTAGGTACCAAGTTTAAGATGAGTACCTCTTACCATCCGCAGACAGATAGACAAATAGAAAGAGTTAACAAAATCTTGGAAAATTTGCTACAAGCATGCGTATTAGACTTTGGGGATCATGGGAAGACCACCTACACTTTGTCAGTTTTCGTATAACAATATTTATCAGACTAGTATACGGATGGCACCATTTGAAGCTTTGTATGGAAGGCCATGAAAATCGCCCGTTTGTTGGTTAGAGAACCAAGGTTAGGTTAATTCTTGATCCATATTTGGTAAGAGAAGCTGCAAAGAAGATTGAGTTAATTCGAGCGAGAATGAAGGAAGCTCAATCTGGGAAGAAAAGTTATGCTAATAAGAGATGAAAAGACTTGGAGTTCGCAGTTGGAGATTATATTTTCGTCAAAGTATAGCTGATGAAAGGTGTTATCAGGTTCGAGAAGACAGGAAAGTTAGCACCGAGATTCATTGGACCATTTCCTATTGTTGAGAGGACCGGGAACCTCGCATACAGAGTAGAGTTACCGAATAATTTGGCAGGGGTCCACAATAGTTTTCATGTTTCTCATCTAAGGAAGTATATTTGAGATTCAAAGACTAATATTGCACCGACATTGTTAGATGATATAGTAGTAGAGCCGAATTTGAGTATAGTTAGGATGCATGTCCATATAGTCGCGAGAAGTGAGAAGAAGCTAAGAAGCAAGACAGTCAAATTAGTTAGAGTCCGACGGAGTGACGACGATAGAGACTGTACTTGGAAAACTGAAAGCAAGATTTGAGATATTTATCTTGACTTGTTTCATGGTATGTTTTATCTTTTTGATTGATTTGATGAGTGCCTTATCGTAATTTCAAGGATGAAATTCCTTAAGGAGGGGAGTATGTAACACCCCATATTTTTACTAACATTATAGGTAAATTAAATGAAAGAATGTAATTTGTTAAGAGAGTGAGATTTGTGATCTATAAAGGTATAGCTATGCCTAGATAAACTAACGAACAAAAGAAATTAAAATGAATTATGTTAAGGTGAATAGACAAGGGCATAATTGGAAAGAGCAATAACCTTATACCCTAAATCCTCTCAATATTTGTTTTCACATTCATTCATAATTCACCAAAACTAAAAGACCTAGAGGTCGGCCGCCGTTAAGAAGAAAAGAGGGGATATCCAGCTAAATCAAGAGAAAGAAGCTAATTAACTCAAATCAAAGATCAAATCTCTTCCCCTTAACATCAAAGCAAAAGTGAATAATAACTACGTCTCAAGTTTATTATTTTTTTCGGTTTAAATATGAAATCCGATCTATTTGCAAATGTTTTTCCATTTTTTAAATGATAAAATGTATATCTATATGTTGTAGATGATTTATATTAATTCACATAGATTTTATGAAATGTTTTGAGGTGAAAACCGTAATATATGTCATCCAACTGCCTTTAGAATTTGGATTTAGATCAGAAATGATAATTTAGAAATATGTTTCAAATTTCATAATTTTCCAAATCAATGTGGCTTTTATATGAATTTTCTAATGAAGAAAATGTTATTTTAGGTTTAAAATTTTTTTCAGCCAAATTGTATTGGCTTGGGTCTGAAATTTATATATGTTGGAAAACATATTGAAAATGATTTACAGGAATTTCTATTGAATTTTTCTAAGTGTTTTAACGGATATATAAAATTATTTAAGGTATGAGACTTAAATATTTTATATATTTATAAAAAAACAGAAGGGGTATTTTGTAAATAATTCAAGTTTTTTATTTCTACAAATCGGCAGTACTTTTAGAAAAGAAAATTTTGCGACCAATCATAATTTGATAAATAAGGCAGGTTAGGTACAAAGAATTAATTTAAAAAGTCAAATCAACATGCTTTTCCTGTTTCAACATGCTTTTCCTGTTTCAACGCTTTCGGCATCAGGCTTCTGACTCCTTACCACCGCCTCCCACTCCATCGAAACCAATGCATATAGTATCAGATACCTGGTACCTAGTGATTTCAAATAGGCAAAAGGTACTGGGTCGAAACAAAAGATTTCAAGGGGACTGACGCATGCTTTTCGTTCAAATGAAAATGCGCCTACTTTGCTTTCGAAAGGAATGCTTTCTTTAAGCACAAATGGTTTTAAAGGAATGGTTCCGAATGGTTTGCGCCTTTTTTTTAAATGAATGCTTTCAAAGGGGTTGAAACTCCTGATCGCCGCATTTTTACGTTTTGACTCGGATGATTTCAAAAGTGTCACCTTGTTTTTAAAACTTAGCCACTTCTCCAACGATTTCAAAAGGGATGGTATTGAAACCATCTACTTTTTTTTACTTAGGAAAAATGTTTTAGTAAGAGGGATTTCGACTTAGATATTTTCTGACCTTAATATTGTTGGAAGATAAACCAATGGTTTCGACATAAATGATTTTATTGGTTTTGAAACTATGCTCCACTAGCTTTTACTTGAACCCAACGTTTTTGAAAGGTGTGTATTAAGAAGTATACTTTAATGTTTTGAAAGGCATCTAATATAGGTTTCGAAGGGGAGGTTCCCCATTTTTTCAAAGGTACTTATTATGGTTTCGAAGGGGAGGATCCCCAGTATTTTTGAAAGGTATTTCCACATTTTTAAATCTAACCCAAATGCTTTCGAAAGGTTTAAAGAATGGTTTCGAAGGGGAATTTCCCTAATGTTTTTGAAAGGTTTAAAGGAAAAGATTTTCAAATGGTTTCAAAAGGCAATGCTTAAAGATTTTAAAGAAGGATGTCAAAGGGTTTAAAGCTTTCGAAAGGAAGGGTATGTAATGTTTTTGGAAGGGCTTTTTTAAATGGTTTCGTGGCCTTTCGGCTTATGGTTATAAAGTACTATAGTTTGTATATCGGAAGGGGTACTTTCAATGTTTTCGAAAGGGGTACCTTCAACGATTACGAAAAGGGTATTTTAATTGTTTCGAAAGGGGTACTTTCAGTGGTTTCGAAAGGTTTGTTAAAAAGTGTTAAACAAAAGTTTCGAATGAATTGCTTTTGGAAATATAGCCTAACTGTTTTAAGTTAAAAGGAGTTTAACTTATTTCGGAGTAGACCTGTCAATGGATGCAAACGGATGTGGATATGACAACATCCGCATCCACATCTGAAAATTTAAATCCACATTTGAATCCGCATCTGATATCCATGGATACCGAAAAATTAACATTTGTATCCGCATCCGTGGATTTTTTCGGATATTCGAAAATATCCGCATCCGAAAATTGAATGCGGATTTTTTCGAATATCCAAAAATGTCTGAAATATCCGCATCCGAAATTGAACAAGGATTTTGTTATACGAATTTTTTTAAACTAAAACATCACAATTTAAATACTTCATTTCCTAAATAACATTCAGACATATAAACTACAATGCTTCATTAATTTTTCAAATAAACAAAAACATAGTAAAAGAAGAAGAAACAACAAGAAACTTTATATTTTTGTTCTTTGTTTCCGCCCACCGTAGCTTTTAATAGTTCCTGTAAAGAAAAGCATAATCGAACATGTTAAGTTGGTCCATGTACAACAATGAAACAGCTACATAACAATGAAAAGCTGCATAACAATGAAATAGCTACATAACAGTTAAGTGAACCTACAAGCTACATTATCCATGTACAACAATAAAACAGCTACAACATCTGCATTATCTATGCATACACATAACAATGAAACAGCTACATAATAATGAAACAGCTACATCATCTATGCATATCTCATAAATCACTAAAACCAGATTAATTTAGTAAAATATTTATATATAAGTCGTTAATCCTGTTAAGTGAACCTATCAACCTAAAAAAACAAATTCAATGATTTCATAAGCAAAAAAAATTATGAGGAACAACTTGAAGAAAGATGCATGATTCTATTCAATCTCGGTTTTTAGTTTTGTTGGTATAAAGGAAATGATGTACCTATATGTTGTTTCACCAGTTTGATGAAGAAACCATATAGAAGTAGAAATGATTGCTAATCCCAGAAACCCACTTGAAGTTAGCACCAACTAAAATATCGGCATTTTCAAAAGTGGCCTGCCAATTCATGTCATGTTTACATAAAAAATATTTTCCAAAAAGTTTATTTCCATGCACAAGCATGAGCACACATAAACACATATGAGCATAAGAAGAGCAATGAACGTTATTCAACAAAACCATTGAAAACTCATGACTTGTACTGCTCTTTACAGCAGCACTGTAAACAACAGCCCTGGTGTTACTATAAACAGCAGCACAGCTGGTAGCAACACCTGTCCGGTGCTGCTGTTTAATGTAGCATAGTGTTGCTGTTAACTGCAACATAGTGGTAGCAGCACCTAATAGGTGCTACTATTACTGTTAACAGCAGCACATGTCAGGTGCTGCTGTTTACAGCAACGACTTGCGATGTTGTTTACAGTGCTGCTGTTTACAACATCTATGGGCCTGAAGCTATCGCAACATCCATTAATAAATATTTTCATTCAATTGTTTTATGATATGTTAGTTGACCAAAACCAAAAAATAATTACTCATAATGGTTATAGGGAGTATGTAAGTAATAAAATAAAGCCAATAGAATTCATATACTCATAGTATAAGTTACTAATATTCATTAACATGCATAGGTTCAAGTATTGTTTTGGGGAAAAATTACAAATCTAAAACAAATTACCTAGTTATTTTAATTAACGCTAGCTCTAACAAAGAAAAATTTAAAACCAATACTTTGATACAAATCAGAAAACATAATGACGAAAGAGATTCATATGAACAGTTGAAGTTATGAAAAAATTAAATCTAAAGTAAACAAGTTATCTGTATAAAAAAATGAAATGAAAGAAATACCAAAGATAAGTCTGAAAGCAGACAGAATTCAACTGAATCTAGGGTTTGACGCAAGAGCGAATTGGATGGATTTAGGATATTTTATAGATTTCAAATGCAACAGAACTTTTTATAGATTAAATAGAGATGGAAACGTTTTATGTTGTGATTTCATGATTAAGCGTGGCTTTTAAGATTACCAAATAATGATTTTTAGGGTCTGCCGCTATGAAAATAAAAAGGAACTGAACGGGAAGGGGAGGAGAACTGAGAAGCGAGGCTGAGTTAGGGTTTTATTATAAGAATATATCTTGGTGGTGGATATGGAATCTAAAGAGTGTGTGAAATTTTTCAAAAATTTGAAATAGGTAATCAATTTTAATTACAATTTAGTACAGTAGCTACTTAAACAATAGTTACTATAAATGTACTTACTTTCGGATCGGATGGATAGTTTTCAAATACGGATACAGTTACACACTCAACCGCATCCACATTCAATTTTTTTTCGAATATCAGACAATATCTTTATTTTCGGATACGGATTTCTGATTATTCGGGTATCCATTGACAAACCTATTTTGGAGGGATGGGAAATCCTTAAAGTGTTCCATCAATATTATTTTAGGTAAAATATATAACATGGCAAATAGTTTAGTGTAAAGAAAAGAGTACATTTTCCTTGTATATTTATGATTTAACGAGTTAGATCATTTTGACAAGGTTTTCAAGGAAACTTTTAAAGTGTAGTTAACCCTAAGAAAAACGACTCATATATATAAGACCAAATGGGACTGGTGTATGGTCGTGCCCTATACATTAGCTTTAGCCCCAAGCTAATTTTAGTCCAAAATTTCAGTGTGTAGGGCTTAGTCAGTTAGACTTAAATAACGGTTACACACAGAAACGAATATTCATACAGAGAAGAAAAAGGTCATTGGTGAGATAGCATAACTATTAGGATTAGGAGATCCTTGGAGAAGTAAGTTAGGGACAGACCATCCAGAAGACTTATCTAACAGTTGTTAGATCATATTAATTATTTTGTCCGATAGGCCCGAGCCAGTCAAGGGTTAGTCGTTAGCCAAACAAAACTACAGTGTTTGGATAGATAGTCCATTCGATAACAGGGTTAGTAGTTCGCCAAACGAAACTACATTGTTTGGGCAGATAGTCCATTCGATAACAAATGTATACATATTCATGATATTGCTTTACAGATTTAACCAGTTTTGGTTGCAGGATTATAATTCGCAAAAGACATGTTTTGAAAGAGATATTAGTGAGTGAAAATCCATTCTGCGAAGCGGTGTGGTCTCACTTAATATCATATAATCGAGATGTATAGAATTATTCACACCAGGATTTATGTCTGACTCGAAGTTTATGTTTTCCCCTTAAACTCTCAAATGCTCAAAAATTGATTTGAGTGGGTTGAGGGTTGAAGGTTTTCAAGTTTTAGTAGGTGGACGAATAACCTTCCGAAGACTTGCAGGAGGCAGATTTCTAGTTATATAAAGAGACTTTATTTTAAAATTCTGCTGTGTGTATTAAGACAGTTGGTCTAGTATTCTCTGATGGTCCAAGGGGACATCTTCAAATGTCTCTTTTGGCATATTTATGTAATAATTATATTTGATCAATACCTAGGAAATGATTATGGTATTGTGTAACTTGAATGTGAAATATGTGGTTTGAAATGAAATCGGGAAAATGTTGTTTTTGAAATCTGTGATTCTATTTCATATTCGAGTGCTTCTAATATTATAGATGCCATTAATATAGCCATATTTAGTCGCCAGAAGTTAATACTATAGATGACTACAGCATCTATAGCGCTTAGCTTTGGGCTTCTAGATGGGGGGTAATAGAACGCGACATGCAAACTATGCATGGGAGAAATAGAACTCACAATCATCTTTTCTTTGAATGCAAATACAGTAGAAGAGTATGGGCAATTTAGAAAATAAAAAATTTGCAAAGTGATACAGTTAAAAGCCTATAATAAGAAGTAACTCGCCTAAGTAATCATACAGATATCTTTGATCGATGACGGACATTAACAAAACTAGCTTATAAGCTACTGTATGGCACATTTGGGGAGAAAGGAACATACAGAATTTTAAGAATAAACGAAAAGAGGAGTTAGAGTTTTTAGAAATAATTGGTAGATATGTAACAATCACAATTGAAATGATAAACATTGTACCAGCTCAGAGGAATGAGAAAGATGGAAATTGGAGAACAAGCGTTGGAAGGTTAATCGGCAAGGACATCGAGAAGCGACCTGGAAGCCACCATAGATTGCGTTGAGTAGCCCTAGTAAATTAGGAGTGTTTTCAGTTAGCTGATGTTATTTTATTAACTAAATATGTGCTTTATTTATAGTTGTAAACTATGAGCTTGGACTACATAGCCCATTAATAAAATTTAACCAAATTTCAAAATATATATATATTCCTGTTTCTAAATATTTATTCCAAAACTAGAACATTCTTTACATTTTAATTTATCAAAGCTATCCTTCCAAAAAGAAATACTAATATAACCTTCCAAAAATTGACCAAAAGCAATACCTTTGCTTTGTTTCACATTACAAGCAATTATCTTTTTTCTTTTATCGAAATAGACAGTGCAAATATTGGATAAGAACATCTGTACTTTAAACATCTCGTTCATTTTTGGTATCTTCTTATTTCAAATGATGGATGTTAAAAAAAATTCTTCATCAACCCCAAAAGTGCAAGGGAGTGAATGTTGGCAAATAATGAAAGTTGGATAGCCTAAATTTACCTCAATAGGTATTGGCACACGATGACACGTGGTTAAGTTAGCTTAAGAGAAGTGAATGAACAAGCTTAGGTTCATAGGGATATCATATGCGAGGTCAACTGAGAGCATATATGCTTGAAATAAAAACATATTAGAGAATCATATGACTAAAAGAGAAATCTAGAACATGAGTACATTTAGAATTCAAAGAAATCTATGATTTGCAAATCATATTTTCTTTGAAATTAGAAAGTAAGTCATAATTCAAGAAATCTTGTTATTACTCGATATAATGTCGAAGGTGTAAAGTCTAATAGTCCAATAGTTTAAGTGCTACATATGGCTATAAATCCCCAAATCAATATAGGGTTACAAAGTTTAAAATATAAGAAGAGAAATAAGAATGACTTGCCCCTTCATCAAAGCACCTAGGTCCATATTTATAGGGGTGGAAAAGTGGCATCATTTGACAAGTGGTGTTGACATTGAGGAAAGATGACATGGGTGAGAAGCGACATTACTTTGGAGGGTAACCGTAGTAAAATACGGCATCAATGAGATACGACATAGGTTGTGTCGACATTCATTGATGGCTTACTATATTGATTGCAGTTGACATCATTATTTTCTTAGAGGGATGTGGCGTTGGTTCCATGCGGTTATCAAATGACACTCAGTGTCAATGCTCCTTTAGTTGCAAGTGACATTGTAATTTTCCTTTTATTGATGAAACACGACATCATGTTCCTTCTATGATAATTCAACATCATGCTTCTGATGTTGATTATTAGGAGGCACTGATAAGTTGCGACATTCATCTTATTTTCAAAAGTGAAAGCAGGTATGATAAGATGCGGCATCGATGAGATGTAATATAGATAGGAGGCGAGATCAAGGAGAAGCGGTATCAACAACATGAGACAAGAATATGATGCCGCTTTTCAAGATGGAAGTAATGTCATGCTCTATCAACATCGTTCAATACTCTATACGATCAATAATGCATGTTGTCTATACCGCTTTTCCTTGATGTCACCTCCCATATATATGACATCTCGTCGATGTTGCGTCTTATCAATACCGCCATTCACTTATGGAAATAAGAAGAACATCACAGATTAATGTTGTCAGACCAATAATCAACATCAGAAGCACGAAGGCGAATTATCATTGAAAGAACACAATACCGCATTTCAACAATAAAAGGACAAATATAATGTCGTGTGCAACTAAAGGAGCAACGATACTAAGTATTAATACCATACGGAACTAATGTCGTGTCCCTTCAAGGAAATAATGATGTCGATTGCAATCAATATAGTAAGTAATCAATGAATGTTGACACAACCTACATTGCATCTCATTGATGCCGTATTTTATCAGTGTCACTCTCCAAGTGATGTCGTTTCTTACCCATGTCGTCTTTCCTCAATTTCAACACTGCTTGTCAAATGATGTCACATATTACCTGATGTCGTATGATATTATCATCAAAGCTATTTGATCGATGACGCCACTCCAATGATACTTTCATAAGACAATGCCACTCAAAACTAATGTCGCAACTTAAAATAGCACGTTTCATCAATATTAGGAGATACCGTCCATCTATACATGCAACGTTGACGCAAGGAGTCATCAATGTCCGTGGAGATTTCTATGACGCTCTTCATCAATATTTCTCTATGTCAATGTCACTCTTTATTAAATCTTAATGCCACTTCTAACTGATGTCGTCAACGACCAATGGAGAGTGTTTTAATGCATAAGATTATCATGATCAGGTACCACATGATGTTATTGACCCTAAAGGATACGAATGTCGAAGTCAAGTTGCTAAGCATATCGCTTTTCCACCCCTATGATTACAGACCTATGGGCTTTGAAGAAGTGGTGGATAATTCTTATCTCTTTTCTTACATTTTAACTTTGTAACCCTAAATTGATTTGGGGATATATAGGCGGTTGTAGCACTTAAACTATTGGCCTATTGGACTTTATACCTCCAATCTTATATTGAATAAAAATGAGATTTCTCGAATTATAAATTACTTTTGAATTTCAAAGAAATATGATTTTCAAGTCAAAGATTGCTTCGAATTCCATAAGTACCCATGTTTTAGATTCCTCTTTTGATCATAGGATTTTCTAATATGGATTTACTAGAAGCACATATGATCTCACATGACCTCGCATATGATATCCTTATGAACCTAAGCTTGCTCATTCACTCCTCTTAAGACTTAACTTAACCAAGTGTCGCCTTGTGCCAACACTCGTTGAGCTTAGATTTAGCCTCTCCAAATTTCATCATTTGCCAATGTTCACTCCCTTGCACTTTTGCGGTTGACGAATAAATTCGTTAATATTTTGGTGTTAGAAGGAGGGCCTGAACCTTTGTCTCCGTCAAAACCATAAGTGGAAACTACCCAAGCTTGCATATTTAGGGCTTAAAGGACTTGCCCCAACTAAGCATATCCCATTCCGAGCTAACATACCATTGATTTTAACACCAATTAATATCATTAACTATATTATGCTTAGTTATGTGAATTAATCATGTTAAAATCTCTGAAAAGAATCCTCCATGCGTCAAATGACTTGGCCATCTTACCAAATCATTAATGATACCTGAATTCATGAAGAACAAGTACTAAGGCTTGTAGCACTATGAGTAATGGAAGAGAAGAGAAGACAAGTGACTTTATACAATCCAGAAAAATGGAGTTTGAATCCCTTTCATGTGGGGCCAACATCGATCATTGCCTTGGGTAGGAAATACATAAAGGATAGCATCTTCTTGAAAATGAGAAAAGAGATTCAACTCGAAGCCAAGGGGACCACCTTTGAAAAATAAATAACAAAGGACTTTGATCTATTCACTAGACGGTGGAAAAATACCCTTAACCACCCTTAAGAACCTAATGAAACTCAACAATCTTTAAAAAGAAAACTTATTTTGTGAAAGTTAAAGAGACCATCACGCATAAGAGAGCCAAAAGGAATTCAAAAGTACCAACTTCCAAAAGATCGCGGCTTTCTAAAAATGTCTCCATTATCATCTCTTACAAGAATATCTACTTCCTGACTAAAGACGAGCTCGACTAGCCTTCGCAAAAGAAACGATCAAAAAATGAAAGGAATCTCGAAGGGTTATATTGTCATTACCATCGCTCTAACAACCATGCACCAATCACTGCCGAAGCTTGGAGGGGATAATCCAAAATCTCTTAGGGCAAGGGAAGCTCAATGAATTTGTACAAAGATATTGAATAAGTCAATAATAAAGAAAGAGTTTCTTAAAAAAATTAGTATATCTACATGTTTGAGGAATAAAATTCTCCTAATATAATGGAAAGCTTAAATCATTGTCTAAGATGGTAGTAAGGGGCTAAAGCCTTTGTCTACGCCAAGATGGCTTGGTCAAAGCACCTTCTACTAGGAGGTCAAAGTAAGCCTATGGTTCCATTTGAAAAAGCCTAACCAGAGCATCTGCAAGCCTTTAACCCTTTCCTATGCAGCCTGGTTGGAGCGGCTCCTAGAGATAGGACAGGTAAGCTTTTGGCCAATCCAAATCGTCAAACTGAGTCTTTAGTGCCATTATTAGAGGCCTCGCTATGGAATCTCCTAGAGGGAGATTGGGTAAGCCAATGGTTCTGCTTGATGTAGCTAACCAAACGCACCGGACTAAACCTTTAGTGTCATCATCAAAGGCCTTACTAAAGTCCTTCGAGAGTAAGATTGGGTAAGTCTACGGTCCTGCTTGATAACCAAATTCGTAGACAACAAGACCTAAATCATCACCTAAGACTGATAAGTGGTCTGATATAATTAGAGATCGTCACCTAAGATGGTGCTAAACAAATCAAACAAAATTAGAGCCAAGTAATGCTCTAGATCAATAAATCTTCTAGAGGAAGACCTATTGAACACAGACCATTTGTGCTCTTCAACGTACAAAACTTTAGTTGTCAGATGAGGATTTCTAATCTTCTATCCTTGTTAAAATGGATATTCTGGTCTTCTATTATTAATTCCAGACAACTGTTGCTAAATTGGTCTTCCTCATTAGTTATAAAATGGGTTTTATGGTCTTCTCTTTACACTATAACCAGAATAGTTATTTGGGCGTCCTTTCAAATTATTATTAGAAGGATTTTCTGGTGATGGAGCTTCACTGATTCAGGTCTCAGTCCAAATTTGAACTCATTTAATGGGAATCTCCTTTATTAAATAAGTTGCGAGATATTTATTAATGGAAAGAAATTTTTATATCAAGTTCCAAAAGCATAATTAACAAGGTTCTTAATTTTCTTAACGAGTGAAGTATCCATTAAAAGCTCAAAATATGGAAAAGCGAGGTATAGAGCGTCAAGCGATTTCAAATAAGAACCAATATTCGATATAAGGCTACATACCTTACATCTGAGGTAATATTCAAGTACAAATTCATTTATGGTCTAATACATTATATACAAAATTACAGGTACATGAATTAGACAAAAGAAGAATCTGTTTAAAGCTAGTCTTTGTCAAAGCTCGAGGCTCTGTGCTGTCTTGTCCAAATCCATTGAAATTAAAGAATCGATAATACGACGAAAGGCCACATCCAAAAGCTCTTTGAATTTCTTTTCCTTCCTTTGAATAATATCTACATCATCAACTGAATGAATTTGAGTTTCAAAGCATGCTAGAGAGCCTTGTTGGCCCCTCTCAAAGCTTGAACCATGCTTTTTAACTCTTCTATCTCTTCTTTAAGAGTATATTCCCTACGCTTAGGCTTTTGAACTTTTCTTTCGTATTCATTGAGACATTGAGATACTTTTTCATTTCACTTATTACTGAAAAATTGCATGCATTTGAATTTAACTTGTCTGCTCCATTTGGAGATCATATCAGCACTTAGACCAAGAGGATGATTCAATAAAGAAGGAAATTCTTAACTAACCAAAGATTGAGATTATTATCCTACTAGGAGTAGGAGTAGGAAGACTGGAATTGCCTTCATTGATAATGAGTTCCAGGGATTAGCAGGATACATGACCCTTCATCAATCCCACTTCGAGGCATTTTATTCTTGATTAGCCATTTTGGCGTGAATCTTAACTAAAGACCTGGTTTCTAAGGTTGAATCTATTTGTTCTTTCAACTCTAGGATTCCTTTATCCTTTTCCTTAATCTCTTCTTCCAAGCTAGAGATTCATTCCTATAGACCTTTAAAGGTTAGTTTTAGGAGGAAGTATTTCCTATGCCATTCTTGTGCCTTTGGATTATTTGAAAATCATGAACCTGAAATATCTTGCAAAGACCTCCTCTTTTTAGTATCAACTAAAATTCTATCTTTAATTTCAATTACTCGTGAGAAACCATCTAAAGAATCAGATGCATATACTAGTTGGGTTTCCTATTAAGAATAAGTATAACAGAAATTAACACATGAAAAACAAGTTCTTTTATTAATAGCAACAAAAAGTTTACAAAGAACAAGGAAACTTGGAGTACATCATAGTCTAAGACTCTAATTCTTGCTAACTTTTAAATTTTTGAAATAACATCTTTAGCCTTTTTGCACGACCCAATTCATAGGATAAAAATGGGTTCGAAGTTTTAATTCCTTTCGGAGTATTAACTGGAGGGAATCGATGATAGTCCTACTTCCCAAACGGAGGGCTAGTATGGCCGCATAGCAAGTTGGCATGATAAGTCCATATTTCGCTAAGAAATTTATCTCCTTCATTGCCCAAAAATTTAAAAAAAAGTTGAGAAAATCGTGTGTAAACTTTCTGTAAATGTCTAAGAAAGCAATGTTTTGCTAATTGAGAAGTTATGAAGATTAGGGACTTCTCCTTAAAATCCCTTTATAGCTTGACAACAATGGGAATAGGATAATTTGGAGATGCTTTAATCTGTATATTACATGTGATATAACCTAAGAGCAAGGAAATAAAAATAATAAGAATTATAAACTACATAAGTCATACATTAGAACAAGAAGAAAGAGGGATGGCAGTAACTTTTAGGAGATTCTAACATGTCCCCGGATGAGAATCAGATCCATGTTCATTCAAGTGCCTGTGATGGAAGCCCCTAAGTACCCTCCGTAGTTGTTACCAAAGTAGGAGAAGTTAATGAAAATGCTCCTAGAGTAAACTTTATAGAAAAATTCTTCCAAGGCATTCCTATCATCAATTAGCATCCAATAGAGGGTCATTAGGTCTACACTCCGCCAAGAGTTTCTCCCGATGAAGGTGTGCCTTCTTCATTCAAGGAGCAGCTTGCCTCTCTTTGAAATTTTTTAATTTTGATGCGTTGGCTGCAAGATTCTTGTATTTCTCAAGAAAAATATTGTACTCTCTTGGTTGTTTATCCAACTCTCTGTTCAATTGATCTATTTCCATTTGTTTCTTTTCAAGCGTAACATCATAATGATATTTCAATTTTCTCGTTAACTAAAATAACAAGATATTAACTAAGAGATGTTTGGTAATTTAAGACATTTAAATAGAGAGATCCATACCTGAGAGAGTGGAATGGAAGATAAAGGATTTTGTTCCTTCCCTTTGGGTTTGCGAACCAGACAGGCATTCTCTTTTTGAGGGGAATCTTTAGTGGAAGAATCATAATTTCAATAGCGTCCACACCAGGAGCTGCCAGATCCAGGTTAGTGTTTCCCAGCCCATCTTTCTCGGTTGATGACCCAATGGGACCCTTTCTATTGTCGCCGCCATTATCATCGTTATCTTTGTTGTCATGACCATCTTTATCGCAGCCATCATCATCCTGGCCTTCATCATCATCCTCTTCCTCATCACTAGAATCCCTTCTTCATCCATTGGAGTGTCATCAAAGGACAACAACTTCTTAGTATCAATCTCTTCCTCCTCCTTAGAAGGTTCCTCTCTAGGTGCCTGTGTTTTATGTAGCATAGCTTCAAATTTCTTTAGAAATTTATCATTCCAAGCTAGAGGAAGAGAAGGGATGTCCAAATCTAGGCATTTTTGAATATTGCCGGCATATGTTAAAAGGTTCTTTTTCATAGGAACTCCCAATAATAGTACCAAGAGTCATGCTAAGGAAATTAGATACTTTTTGCTTCACATCGTTGAGTACTCCAGTTGATTTGTTTAAAAGAGTTCTTTTTTTCGCAACTTTTTCTTGAGAAATTCATTCTCCTCCAAAAGTTTGGCCTCCTACATGTCAGCCCTTTCAAGCCCTATCTCTAGGGCTTAACTTTATCATTTGAAATTTGTTAAACGTTTCTTTCTTTATGAAGTAAAGTTTCTCTTCCTTGAGCAAGGAAACTATTTTTTCTTTCTCTGCTACCGCTTTATTTCTCAAGGTTGAGATGTCAATTATAAGATCATTGAGCAAAGAAACATGCTCCTTAAGTTTATACACTTCACTAGATGTCCCTACAACATCCTTTTGCAAAAAAACATATGCTTAGCCATTTGAAATGAATAATAGATATGAATCAGAATATTATATAAAAGTTTAACGGCCTGAAACATTTAAAATAGGGAGCAGATATATTGATAAGAATTGCCTAAGGATATCAAAGCAATGATCTTGATAATAAGACGAGAGCTGCAGCGGCTTAAGAGTAGCAATGGTATGAGATTGGACGACCAATTGGAGAAGGTCGTCAAAACCACTAACAAGGGATATAGATTAAGACTTGGAAGGAAGTGGATCATCTGGAGAATTACACTATCCAAGATCCTTACATAGATGATTTAGAGCCCCCAAGGGAAACTAGAAAAGTAATACGAAGAAGTGGATCCTTAGGATGCTCAACTTCATTAAGTTGTTAGGCTTTTTCCCTGTGAGTGTTATTGTTTAAGATCGCAAGACCTAAGCCGATATCCACAAATGGTTCTTCATCCACAATAACACGGGTGTGCATGCCCCTGATTTCAGGGATCTTGCTTAAAGATGTGGCAGTAGCTGATACGTCGCCTATTTTCCTTTTTATGGATTGAATGAGCTTGCAACGATATCTTGAAAGTTTGAGACTTAAAAGCTTGGTTCAAGGCAGAAGTGCTATCTTTACTCTCCTTTCCTTGGGAAGCGTCACTTGATATCTCCTTCTTCTTAAAAGCGGTGGCTTGAGTAAATGAGTCTGAATCAGAAAGACAATCTTATCAAAGGACGCCACAAGAGGTTTCATATAAAATGCAATAATTTCTTACCAAGCGTCTCAAGCTGAACTGGAGAATTAGAAGTAAAGGATTTTGATTTGTCCATGCCTAACGATCATTTTCCTTGCGCATTATATTAGACCATTGTAGCATAAAATTTTATAAGGGTCCAAAAAAAAGGATACTAGAGAGTTTTATTAGAATTAACAACGTAAGCCCGTTTCCCATATTATTTGACACTTGGGTCAATGATTGAACCATCTCTTGATCAGAAGAACTTAGGTTTTTAGGAATAGAATTTAAAAGAAAACATTTAGTAATAAAGAATAATAGATAGGTATGTTGTTAATAAGAGACAAGAAGCTTATTTGGAGTAGAGAATGTTCCTTTGATGTTAGAAAAACACTCAAGAAAAAAGAATTGTCTCCCTCATCCTCTCGTCTTGTTAACACTGTTGGAGTCATACTTTTTGGGTGGTGATGGATCCTATACAGTTGATTATCTTATTGTTCACCAATCTTGGAAGAACATGCTATTGAATGAAGAATTTCAATCTTAAGGGAAGGGAGTCCTACCTCCTGAGCCAAGACTTCCAAGCAAGTCAGTGCGTATAAGAATTTGGCGAGAACTGAATTGGTGCAATATCCAGATGTTCGAGGTATCTCAAAAGAAAGCCGGGAAAATAAAGGTATTTTATGTGCCAAATATGTACTATGGTAAAGGTGAAATACCCTTAGAGTGGGTTGAAAATATTGTATGTAGTACCAACATGAAGGCTATAATTCCCGTAATCCCAAATTATTCCAGAATAGAATCCACCTCGGCTTGAGTTGTAGCGTAAGATGGATCAATCTCCCTTCATACCAAGGAAGAGCGAGGACTTAGGGCCTACACTAGTTATCTTAACAGACATCTTGTTTGGCTTTGAGCTTTCCATCTATCTACTAGGTGATATTGTTCCAAAATTTAATAAATGATAATGTTCATATTATATAGAAGAATCACTACATGCTAAAGCTAAAAATTATTATCACAATGACATATCTATAGTCTAAATGAAGGTTCCATGATGCTTAAAGCATATGACAGTAACAAGTTAACAACCCTTAAATAACACTTGTCAAGTTTATTTAAAAGAGTTAAACTTTAACTTTAATAAAGGAATTCCATGGAAGAAATATATAAAGATTAAAATAAGAATGGATATGTGATGTCGATAATTCCATATTGATAAACATGTTAATATTAAACGCACTAGAAATAACAGCAACTTGATTAATGTTGAAGCGGTAAGGTTATCGAATTGGTGAATAATGATGACATGAGTTGATAATGCACTAATCAGTTAAACAACTTGTATTATGTTGAACCAACAACGTCGTAAGCAATAATATCAAATGAAGCTTAATTTATAATATTAAAGTGGCTACAGAAAGATGCCAACAAACAGTAAGACTGTTTTATCAAAACATAAATCAATGTTGATGTCATTTATAATTAAGTGATGCCACATCCAATTGGCGTAGGCACTTTAATAATAGTAATCTCCATAGCTCTAAATGGGCTACCGTGCTTCACTTTCATAAATCTTTTGTATCAAAAATATCAGCCATCGGGAAATAGGTCAAAAAGAAGCTTTGGTAACATCGAATATCATTATTGTCGATTATCATATCAATATCGTAGAAAATGTTGGTTTCGTCGTAACATAGAGCAAGGTAAGCTAGTGTCATAAACATTGATTATTGTATCGACATCACAGAAAATGTGATTATCGTATAAATGTCGATGCTGAGTATGATGATGGTGTCGTAAAATATCAGGATCAACGTAGGGTGAATCATATCGGGTTTCATAGGCTATCTTTTCATTATTAAGCAAACAACAACCAGGTTCTCATCGCCAATGACTCTGAATTTCATTCTGACAACATAAAAATTCAGCATTAATCTAATTAAAAAATAACAGTCGATTACATTGATGATCTAAACATTAACATGAAAACTATCCGATTAAACCCTGATAAAGCTCTAAAACTGATTTCGTGGAAATTTCTTAGTTTGAATTAAATAGAACAGTCGGAATTATATATCATACTTGAATAACGTATCGAACAATCGAGAGTAGGGAGCTTTTGATTACTTTTGAAAATTTGATTTCTCGCCTGAGTTCACAATTGTAGGTAAAAGAGGAATGAAAGAGAAGCTCATCTATTTTTAGAAGGGGAAGAAAGTAAATGATCACCGTTGATTCAATTTGAATGGATGGGCATGGAACACTAATAGGTGATAAAATTTATGTCGACATTATTGACCTGAAACGTCAATGACTCCTCTATATTAAGGGGCAAGTGTTATCACCATTATTAATCTTGAATATATGTGACACGAGACAAGAATATGATGCACCTTTCAAGATGGAAGTAATGCCATGCTCTATCAACATCATACAATACTGATATGATCAATAACGCATGTTGTCGATATTGCTTCTCCTTGATGCCACTTCCTATCTATATTCCATCTCATCGATTACGCGTCTTATCATACCACCTTTCACTTGTGAAAATAAGAGGAACGTTGCAACTTACCAGTGTCGCACCAATAATCAACATCAGAAGCACGAAGGTGAATCATCATCGAAGGAACATAATGCCGCATTTCATCAATAAAAGGACAAATACAATGTTGCATGCAATTAAAGGAGCAATGATACCGAGTGTTATTAGTACCGCATGGAACCAACGCCGCAACCCTTCAATGAAATAATGATGTCGACTCCAATAAATACAGTAAGCCATCAACAAATGTCAATGCAACCTTTTTTGCATCTCATTGATGTCGTATTTTACTAGTGTTACCCTCCAAAGTTATGCCGCTTCTCACCCATGTCGACTTTCCTCAATGTCAACACCGCCTGTTAAATGATGTAACATATTACTTGATGTCGTATGATATTATTATCAAATATATCTAATGGACAATGCCACTCCAATGATGCTTTCATAAGACAATCCACTCATAACCAGTGCTACATCTTGATGATAATGTGCTTCATCAATCTTAAGAGATACCATCCATCTGTACATGCGATGTTGATGCCGAGAGTCATCAATGTCCGTGGATATTGCTACGCCGCTCTTTATCAATTCTGCTCTATACCAACGTCAATCTTCACTAATGCTTAATACCACTTCTGACTGATACCGTCAATGACAAATGAAGATCGTTTAAATGCATAAAGTTATCAAGAGCTATCACCATATTGCATTACTGACGTCGAACAACATGAACATCGTATTCAAGCTGCTAAGCATGACATTTTTCCGCCCCTATAAATATGGACATAGAAGCTTTGAAGAAGGGGTAGATCATTCTTATCTCTCTTCTTAAATTTTAAACTTTGTAAACTAAATTAATTTGGGGATTTATTGCCGATTATAGCACTTGAACAATTCGACAATTGGACTTTGTACCTTCAATGTTTTATTGAATAAAAACAAGATTTCTCAAATTATGACTTACTTTCAAATTCCAAAGAAAATATGATTTGCGAATCAAAAATTGATTCGAATTCCAAAAGTGCCCATGTTCTAGATTTCTCTTTTGATCATATGGTTGTCTAATATAGATTTATTTCAAGCATATATGATCTCACTTGACCTCGCATATGATATCCCCATGAACCTAAGCTTGGCCATTCACTCCTCTTAAGCCTTAACTCAACCAAGTGTCGCTTTGTGCCAACACTTGTTGAGGTTAAATTTAGGCTCTCCAACTTTCATTCTTTGCCAAGGTTTACTCCCTTACACTTTTGGGGTTGATGAAGAAATTCATTAACAATGCATTTTCTATACATTTGTGGATTAGATAATTTATGGAAATTACGTGGACATACGTACAGTTAAACTATACTCCGCTTCTAATAAATTAAAATGTAGAAATTCACGTTGCAAGTCAAATTAAGGCAATCTAAACTAATACTGCTATTTTACAATCCAATTACGAATTTGTAATAAACTTACAACTTTATAAACATTCAACTTTAACAAACTTAGAGACTGATTATAAAATTTGCAGATTAGGGTGTAAATGACATTTCTATTCCAGTTCCTATTTTATAGAATATGTAGGTAATATTCTTATACGTTCGTTTTAAGCCTAAAAATCTTCAGATCTTATATCGACATAATAATTAAAGTTCAACGATATAAATTTCATTGATATAAATAAATCCAATAATTTTCTACTCGCCTTTCAAGCTTCCAAATCTCCTATCCAAATTCATCCTATTAATTTGACTCCTTCTCCTTTCCAATCCAAAAGAACATGTATAACAAGGTATATACATACTATTGGAATTTCAGATCTGAGAAGAGATTTGAGGTTAAGGGAAATGTAGATTTATAATTATGGAAATTGCCCTTTTCTTTCGCAACGTTAATTGGCTTCTTCTCTTTTATTTTTTACCCTTCACTGATTTGAATATATATAGTATTTTATAATTCTAGAAATAGTGGAGAATGGAAAATGGTAGAACTTTTCTTCTTTGATTAGAAAATATGAGAAGAGAAGTGAGGGGTTAGATCAGTATTTATTGGTGCTCAAATCAAGCGTATCCACTAGATTAAAATAATTAAATTCGGGTCGTCCAGCCAAGGTTTAACCCTAGCCGCCATTTCAGGACTAGTCAACCACTCTCCTATAGGCGGTCGATCAGCCCAAGGAGGGGGTTGACATGTGGAGTCTAGTATTTGTTGTCTATTTTTTATTTTTGTTTTTTTAATTATTTTCGTTTTGAAAATTTCAAACACTGATAATTTCTTTGTTTAAACTTCGATCGCAAAATTGCAAACACAAAAGTTGCTTAGAAAATTGAACGATTGTAAGAGTATAAGTTTCATGGATAAATTTTGATGTTTTCTCAGATTTTATTTTTGAGCTTTAATAATTATTTATTAATTACCGCTAGTTTTACGAGATATTACATACGATGATATAATTGATGTGCACGTAAATGTGCATATTTTTACCACCATATTTAGTCTGTTTAAATTTAATAAATGATCATATTGGGTATTTTAACTTTTTTAAACTAAAATTCAAATTATTTCAAATCGTCACATATTCATATTCATCAAAGGGCAAAATGGTCATTTTGTGCATATATTAATTTTCTAAAATTTAATTGAAAATTTCTATGTTATTTTGTAGGAATTTAAATTCAAATACAAGTGGCTTCATTGAAGATATATGTATGCACAAGAGTGAATACAAAGGAATGAAGATGGAAATAATTCATTTCATGGATCATGGAGGACCCTACCTACCCACATACCTTAATGTACACTTAGGAGCTAATACTTATGCTAATGGAAATTAAAGCTACATGTATATTTAAGTGGGGGATTAAGACATGCTAATGATTACTTGGTGGCAATACTACCTCAATGGTAGTTTGGGAAGTTCCAAAAAAATGAATCAGGCTTTCCAAACATGTATAAACACCCTTTATGCTTTATGTAACCTCATCTCCTCTTCCCTTAGACTCTCACTTCTCTTAGACTCTCTTCTCCTTAGTTAGTTTAGATCAAAAATAAAATGAGTGCTCTCTTTCTTTTCATGGCCAGTTAGTCATTTCTTTTTTGTAATTTTTTATGCAATTTTAATTCAAGTCCTTTCTAGTTTATTTACTTTCATGCTACTAGTGTAACTCTTATTTTATATGCAAGTATAATAGTTCTCTTTTCCATTAGCTTTCATTTTTCTTGTTTTTGATTTTATGTTGCATGCGACTTGTGTTGATATGATAACACAAATGAGAGGCATAAACCCTTCAATTTAGGGATAATGAAGCTATCTAATTACGTAGCTTCAACATTTTGATAATTATTGCTCTCTTTTTGTACTTCATGAAAAGTTGATGTTTATGTAATTTTGTGTTTAGTATTGAGTTTGATAGTCTATGTTGTTCAAAACAAATAAGCTATGCTTGGTCATATGAATCACATATTCCTTCTTCATTTACATATGATTATGGCAATGAAGTGAAATTAAATCAAAACTTGATGGTCTATATTTCTAATCAATAATTAATAGGTCTGCTCAAAATAGATTTCATTTTCAACTTGTTATTTTTCATGAGAATTAAAAGTGGTTTAAAGGTTGTGTTATAGGTTGATAGTTTATGTTAAGTTAATTAATAGCACAAATAAGTCATACTTATGATAAACACTTATGACCAAAAAAAAAGATCATAATTTCATAATTTGTTGGACTATGTGATCTAGAGAGTGAATTTATGTCTAAATTGTCATTTTATTCTCATAATTTTCATTCACTTTTGTAGTTGTTCTTTTGTTAATTTTGCATTTTCAATTTGTAGTTAACAACATTCTCAAATATTTGGTTAATTTGATTGAATAGAAATTTAAAATCTAACAATGTCCTGCGAATCGACCTGTACTCTCCACGTACTAATATTTATATGCCGTGCACTTGCAATTACTTTTATTATAAATTCGCTCGACGAATTTCTAATCCGATAGAATTTCCGTCGACGAATAGGTATTTGGCGCCACTACCGAGGAGTTGTTTTGATTTCAATTTTCTATTTTTCGAACTATTTTCTTTTGATTTTTGTGTGTTTCTATTTTATGCGTGTTTGCATTTTAAAAAAAAGGTGCTATGTATTGTTGTTCGATTTTTGTTTGAGTGTTTGTTTTGTGTGCATTTGAGTTTTGTAAGCGTGGTTGTTCCATTTGTTTTCCTTCTTGCATTTGCAGTTTTCATTTCTATTCTGAAAAAAATCAAACACACTTTCATTTTAAAAAAAAAAAATACTTTTATTCATTTCACTTTCTTTACATCACATTTTTACATTTCACATTTTCATATATAAAACTTTTTATCCACAGCCTAACATTCCCTAATAACTGCATATCCCCCTTGCTGTCACTGTTGTGCACATCTGTGCACAGTGCAGTGCGCATACCAATCCTACAATCTGCCTACTCCTCTGCTCGAACACCTTCATCACCGACAGTGCATTAAACAAAGCTTTCTGCATCACCATCTGTCACATCTTCCATACATCTTGCTGTTATCTACATTTCACTTCCCTCTCCTCACAACAGTGCAAAACAACCAACCCACTTTCAATCTTGCTACTGCCATAATCCCCACATCTCTATCAACCTTCAGACTAACTCACTTTAGTTAAAACAACAAACCACTAAACTGTTACATCCTACCTCCTCCTTACTGCCTCACCATGCAAGTAACTCCACATCATTTCATCCTCTAACATCAAAAACTTCCACCATACAACACTCACCGCCTACAACCCAGTAATTTGCATACACCTGCCTATTCCCTGACCAACTGCTGCTTCATCAATCCATATTTATTCACTACTATCATATATCCAAACTACCTTGTGCCTTCCACATCCCTCAACTCCACTGTCAAATCCAATACAACAACTAACTTTCATCACTTCACAACCCACTGCTACATCACAAACATACATCCTTTCTACCACATCATCACGTTTTAATCACCATAATCATACCACTACAAATTGCCACCACCCTTGCCAATCTAACAACCATCGCATCCATACCATACACATTGTCTTGCCTCTACCCACTACCTACAACCTACCCCTTGCTTCTCCACAAAATCATACTTCTCCACCACAGTTCATACAAACACACTCCAACAACCAGTACATACTGTGCACTGTTGTCGTTCATCCAAACTGCTGCACACTGCCTCTCATCACCTCAATATAACCTGTCAACATTACCTGTCAACATCAGAGCCTTGCACTGGGATCAAACTACACTACAATATCACTTGTCAACATCAGCAAGCACTCCCTCTTTCATTTACTAACTGCCGCAGTTATCATCATCACTTCAGGCCGGCTACTGTGCTTTTCACCACTACAACCCTCTGCCAAACAATTCAACATCCCCTCAATCACCGCACCCTCTGCCAAACAATTCAACATCCCCTCAACCATCAGCAACCAATTCCAACAGCAGCATCAACACAAAATTGCAGCACAACCATCTACACCTCTATATATACAAAGCATCACTGCACAAGCCATACACATCATTGCCAGTCAGACATTCAACTACACCACAGCACTTCATCTCTTTCAACCCCCATAACCTATCAAACATCACTGCACCTCGACCTGAAAACAGACCACAGCTGCAACTTTGATCATCTGAAACCATAACTCAAGCAATACATCCACTGGGAAATACGAACTACTCCCCTCTGCCATAATTTGACTCGAGCTTCACCAAAGCACTGCAACCTGATACGACAATCGAACCACCCAAATCCAATCCATCGCAACCTGAATAAACGGCTCTCATCGACAATCGATAGCATCACTGTAATTCGACTTCCCCGTGCCTTCAAATTTTTTTTAATCTGCGATTAGCCTCTGTGTTTTCTTTGATTTCGAATACATAAAAAAAGGGAACGGGGAGGTGAAAATTGCTTGTAGATATATTTAGAGGTGGTGGACCTGTTTTGTTTTGGGCCGGGTAAATTTTGTTTGGGCTGGGTGGTCTTTTATTTTATTTTTAATTTCCTTTTGTTCTTTGATTTTTTTTTTTTTAAAAAAAAAAAAGAAGGAAAAAACAAGTAAATTAAGTGTTGTTTTGTTTATAAATCTTTTGTTTTGATTTGTTTCTTTCGATTTCAATTATTTTGATTTTTCGTTCTAGTTTTTCTCTCTTAAAAAAAGGAGTTGTTTTCAATTATTTTAATTTGCTTTGTTTTTCGTTTGTTTTAGTTTCTTCTTTAAATAAAAAAAAACAATTGTATATATCTTGTTCGACTTATTTTGTAGCTTGCCAAAAAAATAACTGCTTGCTTGCTTATAAAACATTTTGCTCCTTTAACCCCTATTTATTATTTTTATTTGTCTTGCATTTTTGTTTGTTTGCATTTAAAAAAATTCAAAACCAGAAACAGAAACAAAAATCCATTCATATTGCATTGTTAATACACGTTTAATTTCACCTTTTGCATTTCATCCTTGAATTTTGATTAATAACGATTAGAAATCGATAGCACTTAATTGTATATTGACAAGTTGTATTCATTGAACAATTTAATTTCTTGGTGTATAGACTACGGCAGAGCAATAATCAGTTATAAATATTACGGCAATTCGTAAATATTATACCGAACTATTTCTCTAAAGGTACTTAAAACTTCGGCTGCATTGCTATAGTGATCCATGGTGCACCGATAACCCCGGTCCATTACCTGGCCGAGAACTATCTTGTTGATTTAAGACAATGTGTAATTATACAATTTTGGGTTAGGATAAATAGTTTGTAATTAAGTCCTTGCATTCATTTTGTTGCATTGGTTCATGCATATTTACAAAAAAAAGTCAAAATCCAAAACTAAAATAAATTTGTAAATATTCCTTAACTTTGTTTTTAAATCCTTCTGATTTTTTTTTAAAAATCCAAAAAAACCTACTTATTTTTTCTTTAGAAAAACAAATATCCGAAAAAATATAAAATCTGTTTAAGAAACAAAAAAAAAATTGAAAAACTAAAACACCAAACAAACATCCTTTTAAAAAAAAATTCTATATGTAAATATTTTTCCGTAATAAAAAAACCAAAAACATTCTTAAAAATGTCTGAATTTCCATACTCACTTGAATTTTACAATAGTTGTGAAAATCAATATTATCCATATGATTTCACTCCAAATTCGTATGGATATTTTAACGACAACTTTTGTATAAACATTCGAGTTTCGAACAATAAAATTTTCAAAACGATGATCAACCCTCAAACCTTAAAAAAATCATTGAAATGATTTCGTCTTTACTCGAACTCTATACACAACAAAATCAAGAGATAGATGAGTTGTGTAATTCATATCTATGTGGTAACTCAAATCAATGTTTACAAAACAATCAAAATTTGAATTCACTTCAAAATTCAAATGATTTCGAGTATAACTCTTGCCAAGTCAATTTCGAACTTTAAAATGAATTTCGAAATCGAAACAAAAGTGGAAACAACTTTTTTTTAATTATTTTGACAATGGAAATAATCTCGATTACGATGCAGTTGATAATTTTTGTTCTCAACAAATCCCAATCGAAAATTATCATGTTAATAATTATAAACTGGATTTTGTTGAACAAATGGGCGAAATCTACGATGAACAGATAGATTTGTGGTTCGAAACATATATGAAACAATGCAAGAAACAAAACCAAATCCCAACATGTGACAAGTCAAATGATAATCCATCTTTTACCCAAAACGACGATTTTCAAACAACATTTGAAACTGAAAATGATGATCTTAATGAAGTTGTTGAAAGGACGGTAATTGAGTTGGATTTCAATTCTTTTGAGGGTGAGAAACTTGATTTAAGATTCAATCTTCTTCTCAATTTTGAAATTTTGAACACGATAACTTTGGATTTTGAACTTGACACATATAATAAAGTTGTTGATAATTCAATAAAGGAAGACGAATTCAATGAAAACGATTTATTTGGACTTTCGAAAATGAGTTGTTAAATTCTGAAGAGGAAGATTTTAATCACCATTACAATTTTGAAATCAATAATTTTGAAAGATTTGTTGATGATGAGCTTAACTTTCAATTTGGTGAAAATAAACTTGAATTTCAATCAATTGTTTTATCAACCCCAAAAATCATCGAAAACAAAACAACTCATATGATTTTTAATAAAACGACATTTGTTTTTTCAAATCAACATACAACTCTGAAATCTTATATGATTTGGTTTTTTCCGAGCTTAAGCTGTGTCTCGCATACTTGACGAGACAAATGAATCGGCCTTTGAAATACCTTTTCATTTACTTTTGACTGTATACTTTCTGATCTCGTGTAAATACCGCTCATTTTCATGTAAATATAGGTCATTATTTTTGTTTTATTCTTCTCTTTTCACTTGGGTTCGCTGTGGGGGCACAGTCAAAATCAAGTGTGAGGGTAGTCTCATCTTCGTTTTCCATTTTTTATTTTTCATAGTTTAATTTTACGTTTTCTTTTCAAAACTCAAAAATCTCAAAAAATAATAATAAGCATTTTTGATTTATTTTTAAAGAAACACTATAGGATAAATATATGTTTTGGTTTACTAAATTGAAATTTTTGAAAATTTATCTGTCTTAACAAAATAAAAGTGAAGTTTGATTACAAATAACGATGGTTTAACTAGTATATAGGAATGTTCATACGTGATAATTATGAAATATATCCTAACTGAAAATCTTTATTTTAAAAAGTGGTGGATTTAAAGTAAAGGATATAACTTTTTATTGTCCTCTAAGTTAATTGTGCTAACATGATCTTGCAAAACTCTCTCTTCAAAAAAAAAGACAAAAAAATATATTTCTTGCATATATATATGCAATAAATACCTAGAGTCATGTGTTCACACTCGTGTGTTCACTCGTCATGCTCTGTACCCTTCTCACGTAAGCTCGAAAGGCAGTGCACGATCGGTATATCTGACCTCAGTTTACCTGAGTTAGATGTATATATATGAACAATTCTTTTATTAATAACGCCTACAGTAGGTAAGTGTTCACACTTGTGTGTTCACTCGCCATGCTCTGTATTCCCCTTACGTAAGTCCGAAAGGCAGTGCATGGGTAATATATCCGGCCTTAGTTTGTCTGAGTTAGTCATATGTAAATATTGTTAATATCAATAAATTTTCAAATAAAAAATTGGTGGGAGTAAGCAAATGAAATCCAAGCACTATTTTAACTTATTTGATTTGACTTGTTATTGAAAAGAAATGAAAATACCACTTTGATAAACTTTGATAATCGACTAAGGATCTATTTCATAGTTACACTGTGTTATCAACCGAAACAACGAGTTAAACTATAATATATTTTCTTTGATAACTTCGTTTTTGTTGGAAATTTTGACAAGTAAAAGGTCTTAAATTTCTTGATAATAACCAAAACTTATATCTAACTTATTTATATCGATTTAAAAGTGAATCCTTAATTGTAAATATTTTCAAAAACTCGCATTCATCTCTTTGCAAATAAATCTTGCATTTTGTAAATATTTTCACCTTGCATTTGGATTTTGTGGGTAGTATTCGCTGAAAACCCTCACGAGACAACACTCGTCCTACTGGGGACACCCAGATGTTTAACGGCTTATTGCATACGCTTAATGCAATCGTGTTTCCTACGAAAACGAATTTATCTTATTTTTTATTTTTTATTTTTTATTCGAGGATGAATAAAAAGATAAGTGTCGGGGTATTTGATGTGCACGTAAATGTGCATATTTTTACCACCATATTTAATCTATTTCAATTAAATAAATGAAAGTATTGGGTATTTTAACTTGTTTAAAGCAAATTTAAATTATTTCAAATCGTCGCATATTCATCTTTATCCAATGGCATAATGGTCATTTTTGTGCATATATTAATTTTCTAAAATTTAATTGAAAATTTCAGTGTTATTTTGTAAGAATTTGAATTCAAGTACAAGTGGATTCATGAAGATATATGCATGCACAAGAGTGAATACAAAGGAATCGAGATGGAAATCATTCATTTCATGGATCATGGAGGACCCCATCTACCCACATACCGTCATGTACACTTAGGAGCTAATACTTATGCTAATCGAAATTAAAGCTACATGTACATTTAAATGGAGGATTAAGACATGCTAATGATTATTTGATGACCACACTATCTCAAGGGTAGTTTGGGTAGTTCTAAAAAAATGAATTAGGATTTCCAAACATGTATAAATACCCCTTATGCTTCATGTAACCTCCTCCCTCCCTTCTTACCTTAGGCTCTCTCTTCCCTTAGGCTCTCTCTTCTCTTAGGCTCTCTTCTCTTCAATTAGTTCAGATTAAAAATAAAATAAGAGCTCTCTTTCTTTTCAATGACTACTTAGCCATTACTTTTATGTAATTTTTTATGCAATTTTAATTCAAGTCTTTTCTTGTTTATTTACTTTCATGTTAGTAGTATAGATCTTCTTTTATTTTATACAAGTAGATTAATTCTCTTTTCCATTGGCTTTCATTTTTCATTTTTTTAGTTTCATGTTGCATGCTACTTGTGTTGATATGATAACACAAGAGGCTAATCACTTTAATTGAGGGATAATAAAGCTCTCCAATTATTTAGCTTCAACATTTTGATAATTATCGCTCTCATTTTATGCTTCATAAAAAGTTGAAGTTTATGTTATTTTGTGTATAGTATTGAGTTTGATAGCCTATGTTGTTTAAAAAAAATAGGCTATGCTTAGTTATTCGAGTCGCATATTGCCTCTTCATCTACATATGATCATGGCAATGAAGTGAAATTAAATCAAATTTGATGGCCTATGTTTTTAATCAATAATTAATAGGCCTGCTTAAAATAGATTTCATTTTCAACTTGTTGTTATTTTTCATGAGAATTAAAAGTGGTTTAAAGGTTGTGTTATAGTTTGATGGCTTATATTAAGCTAATTAATAGCACCAATAGGTCATACTTCTGATAAACACATCATTTAAATTCATTTATGACCAAAAAAGAGAGATCATAATTTTATAATTTGTTGAATTATGTGATCCAGAGAGTGAATTTATCTCTAAATTTTCATTTTATTCTCATAGTTTTCATTCACTTTTGTAGTTGTTCTTTCTTTAGTTTTTACGTTTTCAATTTGTAGTTAAAAACATTCTCAAATCTTTGGTTAAATTTATTGTATAGAAATTTAAAATCTAACAATTCCTTGCGAATCGACTCATACTCGCCACGTACTAACATTTGTATGTCATGTACTTATGGTTATTTCTATTATAAATTCGCTCGACGGATATCTAATCTGATAGAATTTCTGTCGAAGAACAATTATCTCCATCCACCTTTATTGTCTAAGGTTCAAATCATTTTAGGAGAACTTATATTTAAGGGTTTGTAGTCGGTGAATAACTCAAACCTTGCCCCCAAAATGATGGTGCCTCCACATCTTCAAAACGAATACCATAGCTGCTAACTCTATCTTGTGAGTGGGATTCCTGCTCTCCTGATTCTTTAACTGCCTGCTTGCATCAGCTATCACCTTGCTTTTTTGCTTAAAAATAGGTCCTAGCCCTATACCGCATGCGTCAGGTGTAAATGGTAAAAGGCTTTAACCTATCTCAAATAGTCAGCACTGATGCACTAGTAAACAATCCCTTTAACTTCTCAAAGGCTTCTATGCGTTTATCATCCCATGCAAAGACTAAGTTTTTCTGGGTTAGGTGAGTCAATAGGGTTGTTGTCTTTGTAAAGTCCTTGATGAACTTCCTATAGTAACCCGCTTACCCAAGAAAACTCCTACCTTCATAGCATTCCCCGAAATTTTCCAGTCTTGAATAGATTCTACTTTACAAGATCAACAGCTAACCCTTTTTTGAAGATAATGTAACCAAGAAACCTTATTTCATTCCTTCGAGGATGACAGTTTGAGAATTTGGCTTTTAGTAAATGTTCACTCAGGGTCTCTAATACCTTCCTTAAGTTATTTTCATGCTCATGCTCACTTTTGGAGAATACTATAATATCATCTATAAACACTATGGCGAACTTATATTCAGTTTCCATCTAAAGACCCTACTCACCAAATCCATAAAATATGTAGGTGCGTTAGTCAGTCCAAAATGCATTACCTTCCTTTCATACGGTCCATCCAGAGTGAGGAATGAAGTCTTCTCCTTGCTATGTTCAACTACTCTTACTTAATGGAATCTGATAACCATGTCTAGTTGGAGAAACACTTTGGCCCCAGTAAGCTAGTCAAACAAGTCATTTATTCTTTGTATACATATTCTTTTGAGTCAGCTTGTTAAGCTCTTGATAGTCGACGCATAACCTTAAAGAGCCATTTGCCTTGGTGGCAAAGACAACTGGCAATCCCTACTCTAATTTATGACAAATAAGCCCCTTCTGTATTAACTTTGAAATCTTCTTATCTAGCTCTTGCCTTTGACCATATTCCTAAATGGTAGCACGACGGATCTAGCATCTTTCCCCAAATCAATCCTACACCTCGATCTCCCTTCGAGGTGAGAGACCAGAGATTTCTTCAAAAAGGTCCGAAGAGCCTCATGCTATGGGCATAGATGAGAGTTCATCCTAAGATAGGCTAAGAGAATATAAATAGCTTAACTTAACTACGATTTAGGGCATGTAACGGATGTCTATATCTTAATTTCCTATAAATCTTCAACCGCACAATCATTCTATCACAATCTAAGACAAACCTACAATAAGATAACCAATCCATTCCTAAGATAAGTCCATACCCCTCAAAACCTGGAATATACGCGTTATAAATAAAATCAACATTACATATATCGACCACTTGGTTTTTGCAAATTATAGAAAGGTGTGTCAAACCCCTGATAGGATTTGATACAACTATAGGGTTGGTGATGAATTAGGTCTTTAGCCTTAAAGATTTAACTACATTCTTGGCTATGAATCAATGTGATGTTCTAAATCAGATGAGGCACGAATAGTATTTTTGAAAATAATAATTGTACCTTCCATCACAGTTTTTTCTTTATCCCTAAGAGGAGGTCTAATTGAGACAGCTATAGCCTCATTGGCATAAGCTTTCCTACCTTTTCCCCTCTTTGCTAGCTTGAGGCACCGGTTCTTGCAGTGCCTTTCTTTATGGCAGTGATAGCACCTCTCCTTAAAGTCTTCTTTCATCAAACTCACTTTACAGTCCTTAGCGATGTGCCCTATCTTCTAACATCTCCGGCATGTCACCTCCTTTCTTAATCTTCCCCTTGACTTTCTTATCTGCCCAGAATTCCCCTTTCTTCACTCTACCTTGATTATTCCTCTGTCCTACTTTCTCCTTTTTATCCAAGCCAACCGTCTGAAGCAAGGTCATTTTTCACAGGGGTGTTAATCAGGTTCATTTCAAATTTGGCCAATTCCGTGAACTTATTGATATATTACTTCACAATAGAGTCTCCTTGCCTTAGTTGGATGACGTTCTCCAATTGCATACTTACTTCAACTTTGGGCACGAATCGTGACTCAAAGTGAGCCATGAATTCAGCTCAAGTAATTCCTTTCTCTCCATTTTCTTGAATGACTTTGGTCCACCAATTTAGCAAATCTCCCTTTAGGTGTCATGTAGCTATTCTCCTCTTAATCTAGTCTTCCCATCCTAGCTCCTGAAATATACAATTACATTCATTAATTCACGCCTTGGTTTCTACAAAATCTTCAACCTTCAAAAATACTCGTCCCTCCATATTCCAAGAACCCATCTTTAGAAAGTCTAGTGGGCGAGGCGTTGGTTCAGTGGAATGGAACAATTGATGCCACTGGTGCATCTTGTTGAGGAATGGGAACTTGCCCCACTAGCCTTTGTTATCGTTGAAACCATGATTGCATATCCAAAATGGAGCGTATCTCTTGGGCTAGGTGGTTTTCGATTTCCTAGGTGTTATTCTCAGCAATTCCTACGATCGTATAACTTGATGAATATAGTTTGCCTAGGGTATTTTTGAATGTACATATTTGTGTGTTTATATATATATATATATATATATATATATATATATATATATATGTGTGTGTGTGTATGTGTGTGTAAGTTTATAAATATATATGTATGTATGTATGTGTATATGTGTATCCATATATATATATATGTATGTATATATATATGTATATATATAGAAGGGTTTTGAAAAATATTTTCAAAAATAAAAAGTACTCTCATGTATATTTATTCTCATTGATTGGGCAACCTAAGCTCTGATACCAAATATAACAATCCTCTCCAGAATGGGCCTAATTTTCGACTCAATAAAAAATCAATCTAACCTTGGGTCAATTTTTATACTGACTGTTGGTTGGTAAATAACAATATACAAAGCTACCCATCTATGCTTTCAAAATCTTATAGCGGAAGGGGTAAAATATAATAACAAAAATAAGTTCACGTTCCACATATACCGAATCTCAGAAATACAACATCTTAAATATCCATAATATAATATCTCAAAATGAATCACCAACATTTCTAAAACTCTAGGTATATTAGAATATGCTAAAAACATGGATAAATGAATAAACTGCCATAAGTCTTTACTGCCTCCTTCATCTTCTTCATCCGCATCATTATATAAAGCTGTAGGTTGTAATAAGGAGGGATTAAGAAAAATAATGTTCGATGAATGAAAATCTCAAGTTTAACCATAATAATATTTAGGGAGAATCATTTAAATAAGCATTGTGTCTTATGCATCCTACTAATTATACCTTCAACTATAAGCTGAAGGCTCTTCTAGTCTAGCTCCATATCATATCTCCAACCATATGCCAAAGGCCCTTTCCAATGTAACTTCGTAATTATAACGTAGGTGCAATGCAACCATGGGACTAATGACTCATCTCCGTCGGGCATGTCCTAACGATGCGGGAGAAAGTAGCCGAGCCACTTAATACCTCTTTGATGGGGAATAGGTAGACTTTGGCCATTTAATACTATACCCTAGGCAGATCCCTGTCATTAGTACCTAGACCTAGGTGGACCCTTCTCTGTTACTCCTAACTTACTTTGTAAGAAATCCTATAAGGTCACTTAATACTTCTTTAATGGGGAAGAGACAGACCCTACAATATCCATTTAATACTTAACCCTGAACCAGACCCCCTTTAGAGATTTCCCATTATCGCACCTAAAATATCATACCGACCATTTAATACTTCTTGGATGAGATGGAGACAGACCCTATAATAGCCTTTTAATCCCTCCAACGCAAAAGCAGTCCCATGCTAGGATATTTATTCTACGATTCCTAACTCAAACCATGATGTCTCATGTTATTCCGACCATTTGTAGGCTTTCGTAGCAAAATTAGCTAAGCAGACTTATCTTACAAAATTGGGACTAACCTCGTGCCCACAGTGGGTACTTATTAAAGAGATGTCTCACATTAGTTCCAAAGTCAAACTGCGTGTAGTCAGATTAGTTGGGTAGGTTTCTGTGTGCTGTTAATTAACCTTGTATCCTATAATGTAGTCATATTCTTGTCCTCCCTAACTACAAAATATACTAAGATATATGTATATGCTATGAATATAATATACCTCACCCACATTTACGCATAAGGCCATATAAGGAAAAATCCTTATTTCGCCTTTAATTACGGATTAATTATCATAATTATCATTAACTTTCTTTCTACAGGGACTAGCATTATTTATTACTTATTTATTTTATTTGTTACGACTTGTACGTTACTAATATATTTAAACTTAACATAAATATTAGAATAACTACTTTTATTAAATAATCCTAAGCGTGCATAAAATTGTTTCTATACTATGGTTTTGCTTCCTATATGAATTGCTAAGATAACATAAATATCAACTTTCCACATCCATACAAGTCTCAATCCAACATAATAGTTTTAAAAATATCTAATATCATTAAATTAGCCAAACTAAAAAGACTTGCATATGTGTGTGTGTGTGTGTGTGTGCGTGTATTCCAAATAACAGAATCAAAATATGCAACTTTTTTTATATTAACATAGTAGAATTAATGTCTCTATTCAAGAAAACAAAACTTTATAAATTAAATCTTTTATTTTTGTACAACTTTATACAAGAGAGAAGTGGAAAAGGATTTATATTTACTTAAAAAATTATGGAAATAGGCGGTTCAAACTACAAACGGAAAAATCCACACTTTGCACATAATTTACTACTTATTTTCTTTTAGAACCCTCTGTCACAACAAAATGAAATTGGAAAACAGAAGTTGAATCGAACAAAATTACAAAATTATTCATATTGCAAATAACAAATTCAATTCTACTATATTAACATAAAACGATCTAAGATTCTAACAAATCCAAGAATTGATATTTTACGGGGGGATTTTAGGGTTTTAGATTGAAGGTTTATGTACATAAAATTCCTCAAGGCATAAAACAAATTCAAACTTTTTCTACAAAAATTATTATAAGGATAAGAACTAAGATTTTTACTCACAGATAGCTTTTCCAGAATTCCTTAGGATTCGATTCCGTGTCTTCACCTACTTCCTCCTTTAGTTATCTTCTTTTTTACTTTATAATATATAAGAGTTCAATTTTATATAGATTAGATTAAAACATCAAGGAAGAATAGAAATATACATATGTCTAAAGCTTATTACCTTTCTAAAATTTATTACCTTTTTCGCTTTAAACCGATTGAATTTTCCCCTAAAGCTTTGAATCTTTAATCTAAAACATTTATAGAGGAGGAAGAGAAATAATAGAGGTTCACTAGCGCTATTATTGTACTTGTGAATAAAAGTAAAAGGGGTAGCCTACTAAACACCTAGCCATCACATAAAAATCGATTAACTGCTCTTTCTTAAAC
Organism: Allium cepa; assembly: GCA_030765085.1. Taxonomy (NCBI): domain Eukaryota; kingdom Viridiplantae; phylum Streptophyta; class Magnoliopsida; order Asparagales; family Amaryllidaceae; genus Allium; species Allium cepa. Next base: position 271,147,874 of record CM060937.1, read on the forward strand.
AGTCGACCACTGGTGGTTGACCAGGTTAGTGAAGGGTCAACTGGCCTTCTTTTCCCGGCAGTAAATTGCTCATTGTCATTAGATTTTAATTTCTTTCTCATTTTAACACTAATGCTAACGTTTTCTCAAATGTTAAGCTTGCCATCAACGCTAAAATTGTTTATTTCCTTTTCATTTCAAAAGTTAATGTTATTAAATTTTAAATTCGAAAACTTCAAATGTCAATAACTTCTCTGTTTGAGCTTCGATCATAAAATTTTATATGAAAGTTGATCAGAAAATGATCATGAATATAATGGTGTAACTTTCATGGCCAAATTCTGACATTTGTAAAATCCTCAATTTTAGCCTTACTATTAATTAACTAGTTTCTTATAAATTGTTATAGTGTTACATATGGGTAGTGTTGGATTATGATTGGAGAATGTTTCGATTGAGGAAGGGTGGAGTATTTGATTTGATTCTATGTCATAGGCTCGATATTTATGTTATCGAGAGTATTCATATTCACTTAGGCTGTTATAAGAAGAGCTCTCGGTAATTTCCATGGTAAAGGATTATCCAGAGGTATTTAAAGAATTTTTCCATATCCCTTCACGAAGATAAATTTAGTTTCAAATTAATCTCGAAAAAGCAAGGTTAATAGTGATGCCCCTTAGGTTTATGGCTCTAAATGGAAGAAGAGAGTTCGATAAGCAAGTTTCAAATTTACTGCAAAAAGGGTTTATTCGGAGAATTATTTCAGAACGGGAAGCGCCTATCATTTTTGCTACTAAAGCTGATGGTTCTCTAAGATTATGCATTAACTACTAAGAATTAAATAAGCTGATGAGGAAAAACCATTATCCATATCCTTGCATTGACAACTGTTAATACATCAGTATTTATTTTCATGAGAATAATCAAATACAATCATACATAATATAGATACTAATGTTTTTCCAAATTATATAGTATATAGTGCAAAATATTATACAGGTATTGAATCAAAGGTTGTATAGTATAAAGACTCAAGATAAAGATACGAAGACTCATGAGTTCAAAGACAAAAGAATGATGATCTCAAGGTTATAGTTTAGTGCATAGAGTCTTTAATATATATTGTTAAAGTCCTTCATTGCAGTTTCTGATCTCTATCTCTAATTATTGATCTTTGATATTTTTAAGCTAAAATAAATTATTTTAATTTCAGAATATTTTATAATGGCATTCTATAGTTAAAAAATTTAAAATCTATGTTCAAATTATTTTACGTAGTATAGGATTATGTAAATATTTTAAAAGAAAATTATTTTCAAAATTCGCTAAGGTATAATGACATGCCTTGTTCCTATACGTCGGCATACATGTCGTCAAATGGTTTTCAAATTTTGAATGGAAGTGTCTATACGACACAACCTTTCACGAATGGAAACATCTTTTAATTTACTATATAAAGAGGAGCACAAATGAATTTTTTTCATAGATAATTACTTAATTTCTTACCTCCTCTTACTCTCTTGAAAAATCTCTTGACAAATCTCTTGAAAAATATACTCTATTCTCTTCAAAATCATATAGAATCAATTCATACTTCATTATATTGATTCAATACTACTTTCTTACTATTTTGAAAACATCTCCCGTTGAAAGATCAAGGTTCTATTATTGTGGCTATAGGATGCATTGTATCCAAAGTACAAGAATTTGACTTTGGAAAAACTAGCAACTCTATTTTTGTTTGCTTGGGTGTGTTTATAGCCTAATCAAATCAAGTGGGCGAGCTAAGCAGCCTATTCAAATCTAGTGGGTGTGCTTGCAATCTGGTAAACCAAGTGAGTTTACCCCAAAATCGAAATACATGAAGGTGTGTCTCGTAGCCTTGAAATTGATATTGAATTTGAGTTTACCTTCTGCCTATATGAAGATTGGCATTTGAAAATAAATATGTGCAAGCAAGTGTATGAAACTGGATGTAGAAGAAGTCCGAACCAGTATAAAATCCTTGATATCATCTCTTTAACATTTTACTTTACTGCTTCTATTTTTATCTGTATTTGCATGTGTGATTGGTTACTAGTATAATTCTATGTTTTTAAATCTATGATTTAATATAAATCTTGAAAGAAAATTAAAAAGATATACATAAGTTAGATAACACTATTCATCCCCCTCTAGTGTTAAATTAGTGTTAAGATCTATAACTCCACAATCCATATTTGGTACTAGAGCACTAAGTTTTCAAAAACTCAGAATTTGATTTTCGAAAAGTATAAATGGTTAGTAATATTGATAGTATTCTTTTTAACACTTTTATTGAAAAACAATTTTGTAAAACCAATATATTTCTTTCAAGTAGGTTAGAAACTAATCATTTTGAATAGTCACATGATTTTTTGGAAAGGTATGATGTTTAATTGCAGGAACAAGTTTGTTGTATGGCTAATAGCGAATATACACTTGATATTCAAATGTCACAAATTATGAAGGAAAAATGGATATTGGACAGTGGATGCTCCAGAAACATGATTGAGAATTCAAAGATGTTGAAGGATATTGTTTACAAAAAAGATGGATTGGTTAATTTAGGAGACAACTCTAAAGGATAAGTGATTGGCACCGATAATGTCGATAACTCTAAAACTCCCACTATTTCCAATATTTCGCTAGTTAGGAATTTAAAATATAATCTGCTTAGTATTAGCCAGTTATGTGATATGGGTTTTCAAATTAAGTTTGAAAAAGATATATTTCACATCGAAGATAATGAGTCAAATGTTATCCTCAAAGGTATTAGGAAACGTAACATATATTAAGTATAAATGTGTATAATGATAATTATTGTCTTCTAGCTGAATCTAGTAACCCTTGGATTTGGCACAAAATATTTGGCCATTTAAATTTCAAATACTTATCTTTTCAAGATATATACTCGTTAGAGGTCTCCCTAAAATGAGCTTCAATGTCAACAACTTATGCGATGCTTGTTAATTAGAAAAACTTCACAAAAGTTCTTTTAAACCAAAAATATATATGACTTCTACTTCTCATCTTCTTAAACCTCTTCACCTAGATCTTTTTGGACCCTCACAAATACAATTGATAAATCATAATATATGTGTTTTTGTAATTGTAGATGATTTTTCTAGCTATACATGGACAATTTTGTTAAAACTTAAAAGTGAAACTTTGAAATGTTTAAGATCTTTACTAAAAGAATTCAAAACCAAATGTCAATTAAAATTAAAAAGATTAGGAGCGATCATGGAGGAATAATTCAAAAAAGAAAATTTTGAAAATTTTTGTAATAAGAAAGGAATCACACATAACTTTTCATTTCGAAGAAAACCCCAACAAAATGGAGTAGTAGAATGTAAAAATAAGCACCATACAAGAATCTGATAGGACGATGCTAATAGTGATTTACGAAAAAGAAATTTCGGGCTAAAGCAGTTGCTATAGCATACTATATTTTATATAGAATATTAATAAGACCTTTGATAAAGAAAACTCCTTATGAATTATTTTATAATAAAAAGCTAAAGTATCCAATTTTAGAGCATTCGGTAGTAAATGTTTAATATTAAATATAAAAGATAAATTTAGATAAATTTAATGCTTAATTAGATAAAGAAATTTTTGTTGGTTATTCTAATAGAACCATATTCTAAAGAATTTTTACCACCAGAACTAACACCGTTGAAGAAACTTTACATGTTTCATTTGACGAAAATTTTAAATTCAATAATACCAGTTTTAATGAAGAAGAAAATATAAACTTAAATAAAAATAATGTAATTACAAATGAAAAACCCAATCATGGTGAAAATAATGACAACCTGAAAATTCATATCCAAATAAAAGATCAAAATATTTAAAAGATCATCATATAGAATATATTCTAAGAAATATATAGTATATTGTAGAAATAAGAAATCAATTAAATAAAATGAGTAATTTATCCTTTATCTCATCTAATGAACCTAAAAATCCGAAGAAATCATCATTAGATGATTCATGGATTCTTCCTATGCAAGAAGAACTAAATCAATTCAACAGTAATGATGTTAAGAAATTAATCCCAAGACCTGAAAATAAATCATTAATAGGAACCAAATAGGCCTATAGAAATAAAATGAATAAAAAAGGAGAAGTCGTTAGAAATAAAGCATGTTTAATTGCTCAAGGATATAGTCAGGAGGAATGTATAGATTTTGGTGAAATCTTTGCTCCTATAGCTAGATTAGAAGCCATTAGAATTCTACTTGCTTTTACATATCATAATAATTTTAAATTATTTCAATTGGATGTCAAAAGTGCCATTTTGAATTGTTTTATTAAAGAAATTTTTTATGTAGAACAACCTCCACTTTTTGAAGATGAAAAACTTTCAAATCATGTTTATAAATTAAAGAAAGCCTTACATGGTTTTAAAAAAGCTCCTAGAACATGGTATGATAGACTTAAATCCTATTTATTACAATCTAATTTTGAAATATGAAAAGTAGATAGTACACTATTTATTAAAAGAAGTAATAATGATGCTCAACTTATACAAATATACATAGGTGATATTGTTTTGGATCAACAAATGAACATTTAAATAACGAATTTTCAGATATAATGACTAAGGAATTAGAAATGGGTCATGTGGGAGAACTAGCTTTCTATTTAGGATTACAAATACGACAATTAAATAATGATGTTTTTATAAGTCAAGAAAAATATGCGAATGATTTAATTAAGGAATTTTGTATGTCAAATACTAGTGGTAAGCTAACTCCCAAAATAAGAAACTAAATAAGGAAGAAAATTCAAAAGACGTAGATCAAAAATTATATAGAGATATGATAGGATCCTTACTCTATATAACTGCCGATAGACCGGATATAATGCATATTGTCTGTCTTTGTGCAAGATATCAATCTCAACCTAAGGAAATTCACCTTAAATCCATCAAACGAATACTAAGATACCCAAATGCACTACAATATGGACTCTTCTGCCCAAAGGAAGATTCCTAATTTCATAATTGATGTTGGCTATGCTAGTGCAAATCAAATCGAAAAGGTACAAGTGGAACTTATCACTTTTTAGGACACTCTCTTATTTTCTAATTTGGTAAAAAAATTATGTGTCTCTATCTACAACAGAGGCTAAATAAATTTTAGCTGCTTTAGCTTGTTCATATATTATTTATATGTAACAAACTTTAAAAGATTTTGGTTTAAATTTCAGTAATTCACCAATATACTATAGTAACACTAGCGTAATAAATCTATTTATAACCCCAACACAACATGCTAGGACTAAACATATAGATATAAGATGCCATTTTCTGAGAGAAAACTAAATAAAGAAGTCATTTCACTCGAGTTTATAAATACCGAAATTAAATAGCTAGTATATTAACAAAATCACTAACTCAAACATCTTTATTAAACTTAGAAGAGAATTAGGAATATGTTTTTTCTCTGAAATATAAATATAGTAACCTTTAAAGTCTAAATTTAAAAGAAAATAAAATTATCAAAATTTATCTAGATACGTTGACATACTCACTACCTATATGTCGACATATACTGTAGTTTTCTGAAAACTGTTTTCCCACTTAAATTAAAAATTCAAAATATGAGTACATAAACATCAAATTTTGAATACTTTCTCATCTCCTAGTCCTTTTCTTTCAGTAAACTCCAAATAAAATAAATTTTAATGGATCCTTCAAATTTCAAGAGATTAAGAGAATAAACCACTCCCTTAAGCTACATTACCACCTCTCCAGGCCCCTTCCAAACCACCACCATAGCCTAAGTCATCAAAGCAGAGGATGATCCAGACAATGTACTAAACACGCTTTTAGAAATAGAAGTTGTCCAAATACACCTCTTAAAGCAATAATAAAAGCAATAATAAAAGCAAGAATGAATCCTTAACCTTTAGAAGCATCTATTGGATAATGAAACAAATTCAATAGTAATCGAAGAGGAAACTCCTAATTTTTTCATTCATAATCCCACAGATGATGAGGAAGAGGAAGAAGAAATGAAAGAAGAGGATAATGTTGAAGATGAAGATGAAGTCAAGTGTGTAAGTGAAGTTTGCTTTGATCATGATGAAAACCTTGCAGAACAAAAAGAAAATTTCTATCTCCACTATCCCTTTTGCCCTATCCATTAGTCTTTCTTAATAAAAAAACCATTAATTTGCTCATTTAAGTTTGTTTTGTATAGCATTGGATTTTTAGTACTGTTAGAATTTTTTTTTTGGTTTGGATTTAATTTTTTAGTATTTGATTTGGTTTGTTTAGATGTATGTTTGGATTGATAGTTCGATTTGTATAAATAAAAATATCTTATCTTATTTATGTTAAGATCTCCATATATTAATCAACATATCATATTACATTATAATTGATTTTGACCCTACAATTTATAAGTATATCATTTAAGTGCAGTTTTTCCATCCATATTTGTTGATGACAAAGAAAGAGATAATTTAAAATATACACATGCATATATTCAGGTGGAGTTATGTAACTCGGGTGGGGGGTTATACCATATTTTATGTACATGAACAAAAATGGTTATCTTCATCAAAAAACAGGAGACTTTTAATACCTCAGTTATTGATTTTTGATGACAACAACCATATACAATCGTATAAAATATAGATATTAATATTTTGTCAAATTATATATTATACAGTGTAGAATATTATAAAGGTGCTGAATCGAAGACTATGTGGAACAAAGATTCAAGATAAAGATATAACGACTCATGAGTTCAAGGATAAAAGAATGAAAATCTCAAGGTTATAATTTAGTGTATGGAGTCATTAATATATATTGTCAAAGTCCTTGATGGCAATCTCTCATCTCTATGGCCAATTTTTGATCTTTTATATTTTTAAAATAAAATTAATTATTTTAAATTCAAAAATATTTTATAAAGATTTTCTATGGTACAAAATATTTAAAAGGTATGTTTAAATTAGTTTACAATGTATAGGATTTTCAAACATTTAAAAAAAAAATTTAGAATTCACTAAGCTATGTCGACATACTACATGCCGCTAATTGGTTTTTCAAATTTTGAATGGAAGTGTCTATTCGACACAACCTTTCACAAATGGACACATCTGTTAATTTACTATATAAAAGGAAGTGAAAATGAATTTTTTCATCACTAATAACTTACTTTATTCCCTCCTCGTATTCTCTTGAAAAATCTATTAAAAAATATACACTATTATGTTCAAAATCATATAGAATCAATTCAAACTTTATTGTATTGGTTCAATACTACTTTCTTACTATTTTGAAGACATCCTTCTCTCATTTCAAAGATCAAAGTACTATTCAAAAGGCTATAGAATCTATTGTATCTAAAGTATAAGAATTTGTCTTTGGAAAAACTATCAACTATATTTGTGTTTTCTTAGGTGTGTTATAGCTCGTTCAAAACAAGTGGGTGTGCTTAATAGCACATTCAAATCTAATAGGCATGCTTGTATCCCAGTTAAATCAAGTGAGTTTACCCTAGACTCTAAATGTAGAAGGGTATGTCTCGTAGCCTTGAAATCGAGATTGTATTTGGGATTGCCTTCTACCTAATTAAAATTGGCATTTGGAAAGAAATCTATACAAGAAATTATACAGGGCTGGATGTAGAAGAAATCTGAACTAGTACAAAATCCCTGGCGCTATACTCTTTTACTTTACTTTGCTACTTTTATTTTTATCTATGATTACATCTGTGATTGGTTACTAGTATAATTCTTTGTTGTTAGGCTATTACTTAATATCAACCTTGAAAGAAAATTAAAAATATATACATAAGTTAGATAATATTGTTCACCCACTCTAGTATTAAATTAGACTTAAGTTCCATAATTCAGCAACCCACAACGATCTCTTTAATCAACTTGTAAGGGCAAACGTTTTCTCATAGTTTCATCTGGCAACCAGATTTCATCAGTCGAGTGTGGCCAAAGATAGTACCTCAAAGATCGCTTGATGTATGCCTGATGGATTGTTTGAGTGGTTACTTATGCCTTTCGAAATGATAGATGCTCTGGCTTATTTTGTCGATTTGATGAGCAGAGTGTTTTAAGAGTAGTTGAATAGTTTGGTTGTCTTCTTGGATGACATTCTTATGTATTCCAACGGTGAGGAGAAGCATGAGATCCATTTAAGAGAAGTGATGGTTGTCCTGAGGAGAAATCAGCTGAAGGCTAAGTTCTCTAAATGTCACTTCTGGAAAAAAGAGGTTCGTTTCCTTGGGCATGTGATATCGGTACATGGATTGGTGGTAGACCCAGGGAATGTAGCTATATTAATAGACTGGAAGAGGCCAAAGAACACTTCATAGGTTTATAGCTTTTTAGGTTTGACTGGGTTTTGTCAAAAAGTTATTAAGGATTTTGTGAAGATATTAGACCTCTGGCCCATTTGATTAAGAAGAAACTGGCATATACTTGTAGTTTAGAATGCAAGGCAGCATTTATTAAATTAAAGGAGTTGTTGATGAGTGCTCCAGTTTTAGTTAAGTGATGGAACGCCTCTTATTCCTTACTTTTACAAATGAGCGAATTAGGACTCCTTACTTCCATAGTTAAGTTCGTATTTTCAATGTGAGTAAAATGAGTATAAACTTGACTTTGTCTGGAGTCGATGGTTTTCGGAGATGAATAGTGCTGGATAGAGAGAATTATGAACCAAGCTCATTTACTTAGCTATATCGGGCAGACCTTTTCTTATAGTTCTCATTCACTTTTCATTTTACGTTTCTTTTCCCCTCACTTCACGAATGGTCTCCTAATCCCCTCTTAATCACCTTATAATCCCAAACCATAAATCCATTAAATAACTTTTTCTAAATCAATTAAAAATGACCATAATTCTTCTCATAGAATTCTCTACAAAAAACATGAAGGGATTGGCGTGAAGCAGAGCTTAAGTGCTGAGTTCGAAAATCAAAGAGAGCAACGGTTGGGTTTTTGGTACTTAGAACTTGGTTTAGGGAAAGCAAGGTGAGCGAGATGTTTCTTCTCATAAATTCATGAGTTATACTTCATACGTTTGTTTATTGGTGATTGTAGAATTATATGAAGTGATTGGGAGATTGTTTGGATTAATTTGGGCTTATATTGTGTTATAAACATGATTACATTTAATCATTTTTTATTTAAGACCATAATAACTATTTTTTAAAATAATTAGCAACCTAATAATTTGATCTCTAGGTTAATTGAATGATCATAAGTGAGAGTGATAGATTATAGACTAATTACATGTTATAACTTAGGGCATGTCATTTGTTAGCTATAATTAAACTAATTCAAATGATTTTGAAAATAGTTAGTGAGCTAATTTAGCAAGTTTTGAACTCTACAGTTATTATTTAAGTGATTAAAGGGTTAATTAAGCTAAACTAGCATTTATAAATATTGTTTAAGTAGGACAGTGATTTTTATAAGCAAGAAGGTATTTTCTAAAATGATATGATATTCTATAAAATAGGAAATGAAGTTAAATTTGTATTTATAAAATGGTTATATGATTTTATAAATGAGGTATAGATTTTATAAAATAGAAATGAGAATTTATAAAATGGTTATATCAAGTATACTTAATTTTTAAAGAAGCAATTAAGTACTTAAAGGCTTAAAATTGATTTGTAAGCTACTAATATATTTCATAAAATAGATGTAAGATTTTTATAAAATAACATGAAACTATATTAGGATTTTATTGAAAATATTTAGTAGATAAAAGTAAGATGTGATTAAATAATAAATGAATTACTTATTTAAAAATATACATGCATGTATATGAGTATGGGCAAGTATAAGTAAACGTGTATTTGAAGAAATACAACAATCAAAACCGATGTGCATATTGTAGTTATAAATGTTTGTGATTATTTTCTTATATATATAGGCAATTGTTTGATTATATAGAAATATTATTAATTACAAGTTCATTATGGGCATTTCACAAAGCTATAGCGACTATCGCGTACGCTAAGTTGCATGAGATTACACCAGGTTAAGCAATCGCTCGGGTGAAGTCCGACATGAGACTTGCAATAATGTTTGTTATGGGAATGTGTGTGCATAAGAGTACATGAACGAGTGTATCAACACACGTATAAGCTACATATAGGGGTAGGAGGTCGGATATTTCATTTTGGCATGTTAGAGAAAGCCCGGTCGCTACAATCGTCCGTTGAACTCTACTCATGCAAAGAGTGGATTTTGGTAACAAAATCAGATTTCGAATACTTATGGAATTCACTCTTAAAAAATTAACCAATGAACTCCAAAAAGGATCTGATGAGATAGAGGCAGACTTCAGAAGCTAGGAGACTCATCGAGTGAAGTGAAACAGAAGGCAAGGCTCAAACCGACGACTCAGAGACTACCTGACCTGGGCGTACTGCCCAGGAAAAGAATCACTTGTCGGCCGGTGGTGGACCATTGGTCCACCTGTGGTGCTTGGTCGTGGGCAGTAAACCCAGGCCAATTGCCATTTGGTTGGGGATTTTTCCCAGTTTCGGGTGCGGGCTTGCATGGACCTTCATTGACTTCGAGAAGGCTTTGGCAAACTCGGAGAAGTGGAAGTCATGATGAAGTTCTGGATCTAGACGCTAATGCAACGTTATTTTTATGCAATTAATAATGATCGGCAGGATCAGACATCGAGTCGATATGATGATTAGTCACAGGATCATGTCCGACAAGTATGTACGATCGAACATAGTAAATCCATACATACGGGCTTCGTACTCGGGGTATGTATGGTTTGATGAACTCTTGGTCTTATATTAGTTATCATAAATAATATTGACCATATATTAGTGATCCTACATTTAATTGGCCTTATATTAGTAGCCTTGTATGTTATTAGTCTTATATTAGTGACCATACGTGATGTTATATTTGATGTATACATATGTTTATCGGTGTTCCTTTGTGCTCCCAATAGCATATTATACAGGACACACCTATCGTTCTCTTTTGGTAGAGGCATAATGCGAGTTAGATAAGAAATCCATGATGGCCAAGGGGGAGATGATGATGATCATCTGCTGGTGGATCATTTATCACATATGCTCATTATGGGGTACAATGAGGTCCACAAAGTTTTCAGATATCTATAGTAGGCCATATGTCACTTATGCCCGATATGGGATATGGTGAAATCTGCACGAATTAGTTCAATCAAAATGCATCTCGGGCTCTATGGTACGGTACTAAATCTATTTATTTTGCACCCTCAATAGGAATCATTGGATTACAATGAGATCTATATAGGTGTCGGATATATAGAGTAGGTCATACATCACTTATGCTCGATATGGAGTATGGTGAGACCTACACGAGTTCGATCACATTGGTGTGGCTCGGGGTTTGTGGTACAATTAGGTATTGAATCTATTTATTATGGACCCTATATAAGGATCATTGAATCATCGCTAATGTCCACTTTGAACTCCGCTCATCAACAATGATGAGTATGGACTTACATACATTATTCATTGTGCATTGTTGTGCTTGTGTGTGCTATGTCAATTGGTTGATAATATTGTTGTGTACTCTAGGATATGTTTATTTTTTTATATTTATATTGTTCTTACATTTATGAATTTGATTATCTTATCATGATATACTGTTACGTATCAATCACATTATATTAGTTATGCTGACTTGATTATAGGAGAAGAGCAGGTTATGGTATAATTTTCTATCTTTTGATAGGTTTACTTTAACGATTTATGGATAGTCCAGATTACCCCTAAACCATGTTTGTGGAGAGGGACGGCTGTGATTTAGTAGTCTCATGTGTATTTATACATAGTTTTGATATACGGTATTTTAAGGTAGCTCCTCTCACTCCAGGCTTTATGTCTGATTTACATTTTATCTTTGTCCATTTATGTTATGACAACTCTCGAGTACTCGATTGAGTAGTTTGAGAGTCAGGTGCTTTTGGGAGTAAGCTTTCAGGACAGTTGCAGTATTCTATGGAGGTAATGTCGATACTTCATTAATATACTTGACGTTATAGTAGTACATGACGGATATGTGTTTTGTATGAGACCAGTTATATCATATATTAATTTATAACTCCATGTTCTTAGGAGTCAATGTATTCTGACTTTCCTTATTGATATTTATTTATCAGTTGTCTTCCGTTAATGCGGTCTCTTATATATTATCAACATGTTCTATTCATGTATACTCAGTATATTATATATTATCATTCCGTTGTGAGATCTTATCAATGCCTTGGTTTGTGTTCTATTATGATTTTACCCAGACAACCTGTCTTATGTGGTATTCAAAAGTCGAGTGAAGATGTAAGGCATTGATTTTTGAGAATTATGAAGGGTGGGTTGTTACAGTAAATCATCTCATGAAAAGCACACACTTTATTCCAGTAAAGAGCACGAATAATAACAACACCGGCGACACATATATTAACGAAGTGGTCCAACTACATGAGGTTCTAGCATGTATAGTGAGTGACTGGGGTCCACTTTTCATAAGTTAATTCTAGAGGAGCCTGTAGGATGCATTGGGGAGTGAGTTGAATTTGAGCATAACATATCACCCACAAATCAACAAACGGACTAAAAGAGTAAATCGAGCGTTGGAAGACGAGCTTCCATATTAGATTTTAAGGGATCTTGGAAGGATCATCTACCTTTAGTGGGTATAATAATAAATACTAGACTAGTATAGGCATGACATTATTCGAAGCATTATATAAAGTCATGTAAGTCGCCTTGGTGTTACTGGGAGTCTACATAAAAGATCATTTTGTGTCTAAAGATGCTTAGAGATGCTACGAAGAAGGTGGAGCTCATTAGGAAGAGGATGAAAACTGCACATGATCTGCAAAAGTCATGTGCTGATAAGAGGCAGAAAGATTTGGAATTTGCAGTTGGGGATTTAGTTTTTGTAAAGGTTTCTCCACTAAAGAGGACAATAAGGTTGAAAGTTCGAGAAAGTTAGCACCCAATTTATTGGTCCATTTCTAGTGTGCTGGAGATGATAGGGAATTTGGCATATAGAGTGAAGCTTTCAGAGAAGATAGCGGGAGTCCATAACGCATTCCAGAGCCACATCTACGAAGATGTGTACATAGTTCGATGATTATAGTTGCACTTAGTCAGTTGGAGTTTTAGAGCTAGAACCTGTGTCACGGTCACCCCATGCTCCAACCGATATTATGGAATTTGGGATAAATGGACTTAGGATCAAAGTAGTGAAGTGAGTTAGGGTGCAGTGGGTGAATAATCCTGCTGAGAGTACATGAGAGCCTAAAGAGAAGATGAAGGTTACTCATCCTCAACCCTTTTTAGGTACGTTTGCTTACGTTAATATGATTTCTTTACATTGATTATTTTAGGATTAAAATTGGTTGTTCTAGATGATTTGATTGTTAACTGAATAATGTTGGATTTTCGTATATAGAGATATATGCTTACATTATGGTGTATGCATCCATGCCTAATATTTCATCTTATTGGATTCATACATATAGCATTACCTACGTTTCAACATCGTAGATATAGAAACTACAAATTTATGGCACCATATATGTATTGTTTATATTATTTTATACAATTGACTTAAATATATTAGATAAATCAGATGTTATGTTTGTTCACTTGAATAATATACGTCTGGTGAACAATATGATCGTTGTATTATATTTTCCGTTCCTTAGGAATTTCGAGGAAGAAATTCTTTTAAGGGGGCAAATGTAATACTTGGAACTTTCATATATATATTATTAAATAATGGTAATATAGTAGTCTTGAAATAATTAAATTTAATTTGAAAATAAAATAAATTAAAAATAAGAAAGGGCAAAATGATCTATTTTTTCCAACTTTAGAATTTTACGATGAAACGAGTGCCTTTGCGACCATTTTGTTTTTCTAATTTGTGTAATATATTTGTTTGCCTTATTTGTAGTCTATATATAGGAGTTACGGATGAATAGTTGCTAATTCGAATGGCGCCAATGTTTGAATTCAAATTTAAAGTGAGCCATTACTTTCTCTCTACCTATATAAATTAAAATGCATAATTAAATTCCCATTTCAAAAACCAATCGCACATTCTTCTTCTCCTTCTTCCTCTTATTGAATAGTTAAATCATCATATCTCTCTCGAATCTCAATGAAATCACATGAAATCAATGGAATCGCGAAGCTAATGGAGAGGAATATAGATCTATAATGATTGAAGATGAAATTATGAGATTGTGAGGCGAAGCTGTCCGGATAACGGAGGCCTAGAAAGTGAAAAGCATTTTCGGTGGGCGATTCATGCTTTCCTCTCAATATAATGCAACTATGATCCTATAACTATGATTTGTAGTCTAGATTAGAGTATAAAACCATTTATAATCACTTAATTTCAAAATTAAATAGGGGTTTGAGGGGATTTGATAAAAACATAAAACTATTCACATTTTTATCGAATTTTAATGAATACATAATGAAAATTGATGAATTTAATGAAAACCCGACATAAAAATGTAAGGTCAAATGCTAAGGACATTCTTCAATGATTAAAGGTGGAACGGAAGTGGTTAGAGGCAAAACATCATTGAGGAATAATGAAATCGCCAGAATTTCCAAAATCCGTCTCGACTGGTCCACCAGTCTTTGCAACTTGTCCACCGATAGCCTAACTCACGGCATAGATTGATCACGAACCCAACCGGGCCAATATATATAAATGTTTATCGACTTTGGTCTTATTTCCTTTGTTTCCTAAAGGCTTTTGGATCTATTGATAAGCTGTTTATTGACATTACGGAACCAGGTTGAATTGGACGATATTGATCATTTATTTGAGATAGATTTGTATATTATGTACGGTACAATTTTTTTTCGACAATGACGTGAATGAGTTCGAGCGTATGGCGCAAGTAGGCAACCTAAAATATGACCATGTGACCTGTAGAGGTGATCCACGTAGGATCGATTTCACCCTAGAGGGGAGGTGAATAGGGTGATAGTGTTAATTATAAAAATTAATTTCGGAAGCTTATAAAATAATTTTAACACAGATCACAGAACAATAGCAGCACGAATAATAGCAGAATAATAAATGCAGAAATAGAATGACACAGAATTTATCCAGCTTCGGCAAAACCCTGCCTACGTGCTGCCCCCAAGGTTTCTACTAGAAATTACATAGTCCCTCGCTTACACACGTAAACTCGCAACACCCGCTATCGACTAAATCTAACTCTACGCTCAAAACCCTGCCACAACTCAGCCACTGAGTTGCGAATTCTCAAGCTACGCCACTAGCTTGTCCCCTAGTCACACGACTAGTAAATTTAAACGGTTTAAAAAGAAGAATACAATTAAAAACAATTTAAATTAAAATAACCCTAATTTAAAATACTATAACCCTTAAAAATAAAAAGGCCGGCCCTCTTTGTAATTTATCTTGACCGTCTCCTTTTATTTCTTCGGCCTAATTCTTTTGTGAGATAATGGCGGCTCCGTGTTGGATCAAAATTAGGGCTTGTTTCTGAAGTTGCCGACCTGTGATTGCACAATCGAAAATGATTTCAGTTTGTTGCTTTCGTCGATTTCTTGGCACTTTGAATTGTCTTCGGCTTCTTCAATTTGGTCGAGTTAATTGTCAAAAACGGTATGCGATTGTTCCTTTTTCGATGTTGATTTTTGCTCGACCTTTGATTCGAGTTATTGATATTTCTCTGTTGTTACTTGAACTCGAATCTTGCCATTGCCGATGATGATTTGTGGGTTTTTATAGGAGTCAATTTCCTGAATTCTCGTTCGTCTGATTTTTTCAATTTTATGCTATCGGCCATCTGATATTTGTTGAACGATGATGATTTATTTGACTTTGTCAATTTCGTATTATCGTTGCTTGATGGTCACGTTGTTGATTCGTGACTTGGTCAATTACATTTGCTACCACGGTTTGAATCTGACTTTAATTTGTGACATTTGACTTTGTCACATTCGTGTATTTTTTAATGCTTCTGCTGGCTTTGGTTGTACTTTTGTCCTTATTTGATTTTCCTGTTGTTTTTATGACTTCGGCCATTGCTGATTTATTGATTGCCTCGGCTTGTACTTGGTGTATCATCTATATTAGCGCGTTGGCTTCAAATTTAGTTGCAGGCTTGTGTCTTGGTCTTGATGATGTCTTGTGCATACTGGTTACCTTCTTGGTTATGTATCACAATATGTCTGCAGTACTTCGGTCTTGGCTTTGATTCATTTCGTCTCTGGCCATCTTTTTCTGGTTGGTATTGTGTACGGTTCTATGTTCATGTTGGCACTGAATTTGTACGTACTCGGTTTCAAGTATTGTCTTCATTGCATTGAGATGTTGTCCAGTTGTTCACTGTTTGCATCACTTCAGTGCTTCATTACTTCATGTGCTTGTTTGTATGTTGTAAATGTTGCATTCATGTCTCAGTGCTTTGATGCATTTGCATGCTGCCATACTTGTTCACTCGAGTCAGTGGAGTTGTTTCTCTTGAGTTGTAGCTTGATGGTTTTGTAGTTGTTTGTGTTCATTCCTTGTGTGGAGCTGGACTTGATCTTGTTACTGCCGTGTCTTTGATGTTGGGTCCATTGTTGCTGTAGCATGTACTCGAGTCATGGTAGCATTTGCTTCTAATTGTGTAGTTGGTTCATCATGCAGTCTGCATTGAACTTTGAGTTGTAATCTCGAGCTCTGTCTTCATGTAGCTTGCGATGTGTATTCATGTGCTTGCTGTGTATTGCATTGATGATTTTGGTTACTCTGTTGCTTCATCATGTATACCCTTGATAATCATGTGCCGCTGCATCACCACTGTTGCAAGTGTTCTTGTTGAGCCACTGTTTTGCTACCTTCATGTACATGTCGAACTAATCGGTTGCATCTGTGGTTTGTATATGTGTAGTTGTTATTGCTAGGTGCCTCTAGTTTTGTACATGCATTGTCCTTCTGGAGCTTGTATAATTTGAACCTGGTTTGGATTTTTGCATCTAGTATGCTTCTGGTTTGAGTGTGCTTGCATCTTTGTAGTTAGTCTTCATTTGGGTTTGTTCATGTTGCATCAACTTGTTTTGTACTGATGCACTTCTGTTTGCTGTCATATTGGCTTGTGACATTCATGTTGCAACTGGTTTACTGTCTTGTTTATATTAGACTACTCGACACTTGATTCTTGAGTTTTGGCCATTTGCACCTGTGTTGAATCCAGTTTCACAGCTCGGGTTTGACCTTGTGCTGAAGTTGAAATTTTATTTATGTTGCACGTGAGTTGAACCCGGCTTTTCATTTGGGTTTGACCTGTGCTCACTTGTCCCTGTAGCATTATCAAGTGTATATATCGGTGTGCACGGCCTTGTGGCATATACAGTGATACACTGTGTATGTCACAAGCTGTTCGTGTATGATGAATTCAAATTTAAATGATGACGAACAACCCAAATAACTGAGGCAAATATTATTTTCAAAATTCACGTTTTATTTTATATTGCAAAAATATTTCTTTTTCAATTTTACTGCGTTAGTGAATATTTTTGCAGATTGCTCAGATGCTGGATTCTAACTGGAATGAAGTTGAAGATTAAAATACGAGTTGAGTGAATGAGTGACGTGTAGTGAGGTTAAATGTAAATATGAAATTGTGATGTATTTGTAATCAAACTTGTATATGTATAGTGAGAGCTTGAATTTGTACTATTCAAAATTGTAATAAATATTTGTTTGAATAAAATTTCTATTTGAATTCAAATTCTGTGTATTTAATTTTATTCAGCAAATATTTATTTAATCTGTGAAAAATAAAATAGTACATTAACAAATACATTTAAACGAATGTATATATGTTTATTATCATCAAACAAAAATCATATAAGCGCATATTCAACAATCTCTCCCTTTTGATGATAACAAACATATATTTAAGATTTTGAATATGTTAAATGTATTTGATCATAAATATATCCTAATTGCTCCCCTATTTAAATGCTTCCTCTCTACACGATGCTCCCCCTACATATATGCATACAAATAGAAATATGCAAATGAGCTTAGATGCAAATATAAAGTTATTTGACCTTTGCTTGATTTTATTAGACAAAATCTTAACTTTTCTCTCCCCCTTTTGTTATCAGCAAAAGAATAATAGTATTAGAGAAAATAGAGATAAAGTGATCGATATTAATTCAACATTAAAACTCAATTGAATATAAATATTAAATTTCAATAAAAAATAAAACAAAAATCATAAATATTTTGTTAGGCGCATATTCCACTTTTAGAATGATGGAAATGATGTCATCATATAAAACCATACAGTTGTGTCTATTTGTGGTATATTTATATCAGGAATTTGAATATCCACTAACCATGCATAACCGTTAGGACTTTTAAATGAGATTAGTAGTATTCCAATTTTATTTTAAAAAAATGAATTCAAGTATCTTCTAACCACGCTTAACCGTGAGGACTTTTAAATGGGATTCGAATCAACTTATTTATTTTAAAAAATCAACTTTTGATATGCGTTCCATACATGCATAACCACGAGGACTTTTAAATGAGCATGGAAGCACATAACAAATTCCAAGTAATTCACCCATGCATAACTGTGAGGATTTTAAATGAGAGTGAATACTTTGGTATTTATTTATTTATTTATTTATTTTTGTTTTTTTTTAAAAATGTGAAAATGAAAAACGAACGATTCCTGTTTAAAGTACCATATATCGACAAACTATATAGAATTTTGATGAGTGATGGTTGTTAGAAATATGATAGATATAGAGATGGTCATGGAATTTTTTACCAAAAAAAAGTTTTATAACTCTTGTTTAAATTTCTAAAGAAATTTATTAATTATACCGTCTCAAGTCATAATATGTGATCAATATTAACACTCATCACTTTTTCAATCACTGTTTTTCTTTTCGATAAACATTAGGGAGTCAGATTAGTCAAAATAGTCATTTAAAATCAAACTCAAAAATAATTATGAAATTAATTTTTCAAAAAGGACTAATCTGAAAATATGGTCAAAAATGATTTTCTCCAAGGGGTTTTAAACGAAAATTTTCTGCTATTTGAAAATTATTTGAAATGAAAAATACGCAGATATTTTCTTTGAAAAACGATGCAGTTACTAAATGTCTCAACAAAAATCACGTTTCACTAGTAATTTTTCTATCAACTAGATTACCAGTGTAATCTGCATCTGAATTTCTTTTTCACTCAAAATTATCATCAATTGAATTTTATAGACCAAAACATGAAGTGTGCACCAAAAATTTCAAACTCAATTTTTACAGCAATTTAAATGACATTCTTTTGAACTTGAATTGAAGCCGTGTAAATAATCGAAAACCGTGAATAAAGAGTTAGTCGTATTATAACCAAATGTATTATCCAACAAAACACTATTTTTAATCCTAACCGATATATATGAAGTAATTCAAAGAATCTAGAGATTATTGTAGTGTTTTTGGCATATTAATATACTTGGCCAACTATGTTGAATAAGTCAGAAACAAAATCATCATCTTTTCATCAATCTCAATATTGGCTGATTTTAATTCAGAATATGGTGCAGATTATCACATTTAATATATCGTTTAAAACATACCATTACCTGTTTTACCTTTACGATATTTTTCGATGTTGTCTATTGTGATTCTGTCACCTTTGAACTAGGCTAAGGAACTTTGCTTCGTCGTCCGTTGTGTTTCTGGAACAGCCAAAAATCCAGAGAACACTATTGTTGTTCCTTAGCCTGCCACCACACCTACACGATGAAAGATTTATGTGACCTATTTGTTTTTATAGGTCCATGGTTGTTAGTGGCAGAAAATTTTGAAAAAACAATTTTGTGGAGACCCAAAACTATTTATAATTGTTTCCTTCGGCATCCAAATTTGTTTAACTTTGAGAGATTTTATATTTGTGCCTTTTGGAACCCAAATCGGTATAGTTTTCACGTGTTTGGGTCTATACCAACAATTATTGTGATTGTGTCCATATTTTCTACAAATTGTACACATAGAATTAACTTGATTAATATTGCTTTCAACAATTTTCGAACTATTATATCCAAGTCCTTGTCTAACCGAATTAACCGTTTGCTTTCCTAATAGCATATTCAATGATTTTTCACTTTTGGAAAATTTATCTAAAGTAGTAGACAGTTGTTGGACTTATGATTTGAGAGATTCATTTTCGTTTAACAATTGTGTGCACCTTTTAATAGAATTCTCTCTCCTAGTATTTTCATTCTCCTTTAAAATCAGAATTCATTTTCAAGTGATTTTATATTGATTTCTGATTTTTTAATTTCCTCTTCGAATGTTGGACACTTATCACACTTAGGGATTCTACGTTCATAGTTCTTAACTAATTGATCAAGTTGTTCATTGCATTCTATCAAAGTATCCTTTTGAGATTCAAGTTTGGCGTATTTTTCCCTAAGTCGTTCAAAACAGCCATTTACTTCGTGGAAATAAATAAGTAATTCAGAGTGAGTAAGTTTTGATACCTCGCTTGGCTCGTCATCGTCGCTATCAGTTATATTTCCTTGAAGGCACATATCTGTTTTCTCACTCTCACTGCTAGTACTTTTATCATTCTCATCCATTTCATCCTAAGTGGCTGCAAAACTTTTCTTTTTCTGTTTCTTTCCAAAGTCGCGTAGATTTCGAGGACAATTGGGCTTGATGTGTCCGGGTTGGTTGCACTTATGACAGATGATCTCATGTTCTTCTGAGTAGTCAAGTGCTTTGCCTATTCTGCTTTTCAATTCATGATTTCGAGCTGGATTTCCGTATTTGCGATTCCACCTTTTGAATTTCTTTATTAGTAGCGCCAGCTCTGCTGCTCCATCATCATCATCGTTATCATCATCACTTTCGGTTGTTCCTTTGAGCGCTATTGATTTCTTTTGAGTATCTCCTCCTTCACGCTCTTCCTTGATTTTCATTTCTAGCACATAAGTGGTGAGATTTCCGATGAGTTCTTCGACTTTCATTTTTTTCAAATCTTTTGATTCTTGAATGGCAGTCACTTTTGCTTCAAATTTTCGTGGAAGGACTCTAAGGATTTTTTGGACTATCTCCAACTCTGTGTAAGATTTTCCAAGAGCTTTTGATTTGTAAACGATATTGGAAAGTCGTCCATGCATCTCCTTGACATTTTCTTCCTTCTCCATTGTGAAGTTCTCGTATTCGCTGCTTAGCATGGCAAGGCGAGATTCTTTGACTTGAGATGTTCCTTCGTGAGTCACTTCTAGTGTGTGCCATATTTCCTGTGCAGTTAGACAATGTGAGACACGATTAAATTCAAATTGATCAAATGAACAGATAATAGAATTCATAGCTTTAGCATTGGTATTTTGTAATTTATTTTCTAGTTCTGTCTATTGTTCCTTTGGTTTCTCTATTTCCTGATTATCTACAATTATAGTTGGCATTCTATAACTTGTCTCAACAATATTCCAAGCGTCAATGGTTTTCAGGAAGATTTCCATCCTATTTTTCCAATAAGCATATTCACCATTGGACATTGGTGGTCTAACTATGGATTGACCCTCTGCAAAAGCATTATTAAAATAAGCCATTTTAAAAATCAAATTTTTAAAACAAAAACTGATTTTTTGAAAAAAAATCGAATTTTTAAAACAAATGCTGACTTCTAGACCTGGCTCTGATACCACTTGTAGGATCGATTTCACCCTAGAGGGTGGTGAATAGGGTGATAGTGTTAATTGTAAAAATTAATTTTGGAAGCTTATAAAATAATTTTAATACAGATCACAGAACAATAGCAGCACAGATAATAGCAGAATAATAAATGCAGAAATAGAACGACACGGAATTTACCCAGCTTCGGCAAAACCCTGCCTACGTGCTGCCCCGAAGGTTTCTACTAGAAATTAAATAGTCCCTCGCTTACACACGTAAACTCGTGACACCCGCTATCGACTAAATCTAACTCTACGCTCAAAACCCTGCCACAACTCAACCACTGAGTTGCGAATTCTCAAGCTACGCCACTAGCTTGTCCCCTAGTCACATGACTAGTAAATTTAAACGGTTTAAAAAGAAGAATACAATTAAAAACAATTTAAATTAAAATAACCCTAATTTAAAATACTATAACCCTTAAAAATAAAAAGGCCGGCCCTCTTTGTAATTTATCTTGACCGTCTCCTTTTATTTCTTCGGCCCAATTCTTTTGTGAGATAATGGCGGCTCCGTGTTCGATCAAAATTAGGGCTTGTTTCTGAAGTTGCCGAACTTTGATTGCTCAATCGAAAATGGTTTTCAGTTTGTTGCTTTCGTCGATGGCTTGGCTCTTTGAATTGTCTTCGGCTTCTTCAATTTGGTCGAGTTAATTGTCAAAAACGGTATGCGATTGTTCCTTTTTCGATGTTGATTTTTGCCCGACCTTTGATTCGAGTTATTGATATTTCTCTGTTGTTACTTGAACTCGAATCTTTCCATTGCCGATGATGATTTGTGGGTTTTTATAGGAGTCAATTTCCTGAATTCTCGTTCGTCTGATATTTTCAATTTTATGCTATCGGCCATCTGATATTTGTTGAACGATGATGATTTATTTGACTTTGTCAATTTCGTATTATCGTTGCTTGATGGTCACGTTGTTGATTCGTGACTTGGTCAATTACATTTGCTACCACGGTTTGAATCTGACTTTAATTTGTGACATTTGACTTTGTCACATTCGTGTATTTTTTAATGTTTCTGCTGGCTTCGGTTGTACTTTTGACCTTATTTGATTTTCCTGTTGTTTTTATGACTTCGGCCATTGCTGATTTATTGATTGCCTCGGCTTGTACTTGGTGTATCATCTATATTAGTGCGTTGGCTTCAAATTTAGTTGCAGGCTTGTGTCTTGGCCTTGATGATGTCTTTGTGCATACTGGTTACCTTCTTAGTTATGTATCACCATATGTCTGCAGTACTTCGGTCTTGGCTTTGATTCATTTCGTCTCTGGCCATCTTTTTCTGGTTGGTATTGTGTACGGTTCTATGTTCATGTTGGCACTGAATTTGTACGTACTCGGTTTCAAGTATTGTCTTCATTGCATTGAGATGTTGTCCAGTTGTTCACTGTTTGCATCACTTCAGTGCTTCATTACTTCATGTGCTTGTTTGTATGTTGTAAATGTTGCATTCATGTCTCAGTGCTTTGATGCATTTGCATGCTGCCATACTTATTCACTCGAGTCAGTGGAGTTGTTTCTCTTGAGTTGTAGCTTGATGGTTTTGTAGTTGTTTGTGTTCATTCCTTGTGTGGAGCTGGACTTGATCTTGTTACTGCCGTGTCTTTGATGTTGGGTCCATTGTTGCTGTAGCATGTACTCGAGTCATGGTAGCATTTGCTTCTAATTGTGTAGTTGGTTCATCATGCAGTCTGCATTGAACTTTGAGTTGTAATCTCGAGCTCCGTCTTCATGTAGCTTGCTATGTGTATTCATGTGCTTGCTGTGTATTGCATTGATGATTTTGGTTACTCTGTTGCTTCATCATGTATACCCTTGATAATCATGTGCCACTGCATCACTACTGTTGCAAGTGTTCTTGTTGAGCCACTGTTTTTCTGCCTTCATGTACATGTCGAACTAATCGGTTGCATCTGTGGTTTGTATATGTGTAGTTGTTATTGCTAGTTGCCTCTAGTTTTGTACATGCATTGTCCTTTTGGAGCTTGTATAATTTGAACCTGGTTTGGATTTTTGCATCTAGCATGCTTCTGGTTTGAGTGTGCTTGCATCTTTGTAGTTAGTCTTCATTTGGGTTTGTTCATGTTGCATCAACTTGTTTTGTACTGATGCACTTCTGTTTGCTGTCATATTGGCTTGTGACATTCATGTTGCAACTGGTTTACTGTCTTGTTTATATTAGACTACTCGACACTTGATTCTTGAGTTTTGGCCATTTGCACCTGCGTTGAATCCAGTTTCACAGCTCGGGTTTGACCTTGTGCTGAAGTTGAAATTTTATTTATGTTGCACGTGAATTGAACCCGGCTTTTCATTTGGGTTTGACCTGTGCTTACTTGTCCCTGTAGCATTATCAAGTGTATATATCGGTGTGCACGGCCTTGTGGCATATACAGTGATACACTGTGTATGTCACAAGCTGTTTGTGTATGATGAATTCAAATTTAAATGATGACGAACAACCCAAATAAGTGAGGCATATATTATTTTCGAAATTCACGTTTTATTTTATATTGCAAAAATATTTCTTTTTCAAGATTTCCAAATCTAATTATCTTTACGAAAATGATCGCTTTGGACTTTATTCCCGAATTTTTATTTCAAAACATTTGAAATGTCTACACATATCTTTTATATTCAAACTAGTATTTTACTTCGGGATCTGTAAACAAACCACCTTTCTAAAATGACATCAATATACAAACATACAAAACTATATGTTACCTGATTGGGAGTTTTCTAGCCATAACAAGGCAACTGGGTCTCAGCCTTTAGAAAAATAAATATAGATATATCTATATCCCTCTACAACGAGAGTGGACTATACTGACGCTACAGAACATCTACACCTCTCTTGCCCACTTTTTAGTTATGGGTTACCCGAATCATCGGTAACATAACAAATCACTATATATCCCAAAGTGGCAAAACCATCTGCATAAATAATTTCAAATACTTCAAATCTATAATAATTTCCATTTCCAAATCCTTTCAAAAATCATTTAAACAATCAGGTTTAGTCCTCGAAATTCTTTTCGTTTTATAGAAGATTTTTATAAAACCATTATACAAATCAAATTTTATATAATAGCAACTTAAAAATATTCATTTCCAAATATTTCTATTTATTTAAACATTTGATAAACTTTTATTTAGGAAACCTAACTTTGAAAACAATTCCATTGCGTCAAATTATTATAACTAATTATAACAATTTAAACGAACCAAAATTATCGCTAAATACCTTATAGTCGAATCATGAAATAAATCACAAGGTGTTAGCCTACAATTATTTTTTAATTAAAATATCTTTCAAACTTTTTTAATAGATTTATCAAATTTATTTCATATTTTTAATCATCTAAAAATATCATTTATAAAGAAATCCCTTCTTGAATTCTGAATTGCAAAACCGCGATATTTTTAGAAAATTATTTTGGACATATTACAAAATCTACTTAATGAAATCTTGATTTTCTTTCTTCGTTGGAAAACTATGGAAAAAATAGTCCGGGAAAATTCTTATCTCGAAGGATTCCGAGCTATATTCCACTTTGTACACTTATTTAACTTTTATGGCACAAAATCGCAAACTACCTATACGTGACGCGCCTACTTTTGATTAAATTTTCATTTACCTTTCAAACTGCACTAAAACACTTTCGTATGTTTATAAAACATTTATAAATCACTTTCAAATATTTAAACTAATATTCTTTTCATATTAAATCTCTTTTTCACTTTCAAATCATTTCATAATATTATATTATTATAATATTCATTTTAAACCTTTTTATATTTTTAAAACCATTAAGAGGCTAAATAAACTCCATACACATATTATTTGAATTCATTTCTATTAATTAACCATTTGATTATGATTTCTCATAATTTATTTCAAACAAGTTATCAACCATATAAATGTTCATATAATCAATCATAAAATCATTCAAGTTATCAACCATTCATACAAATAATTAAGAGATTATATGGTCGTATTATCATACTTAAACATATTTATAGAGATTAACTATTATTTAATATACATTGAGCACTCACCTTTAACTTACCAACATGCTTATCTAACCACACTTCGCTAAACTAACATATACTTCACTAATACATCCATAAACAACTCCACCACCTTGCCCATGCTCACAACCATCCTTCCTTCTCCATAGCTCATGACCACAGCCTCCCTATTCCAATATTCATGGCCTAAGGCCATTTAAAGAAGAGAAGAAGTGAATTAAGAAGAGGTTAGAGAGTAATTAGTGGATTGGTGCTTAAGCGCTCCACTATTTTTAACCCTCCTACCTTTCTTAAAGAAGAGAAGCATTAATGAGCAAATGAAAGCTCAAAAATGAATAAGAAGAAGAATGAGAAGTGTGAAGAAAATGGAATGGATGGGTATTTATAGGAAATGTAAGGAGTGGTGAATTATAAAATTAACCCTTTACAAAATTACCAAAATATCCTTACTTTATCTTACTTTTTCAACACTTACCATCACTTTTTCACATCACTTTGTTATGTCTTAATCACTTAATGCATAAGAAAAATAAAGTAAAGATTTGATTTGAGACGATTTAGTCCTTTTATGTTCACTTTTTCTTAATGATTTTCTATAAATTTCTAACCTTAATTTGCAAAAGTAAATTTGATTAGTTAATTGTTAATACTTAGCACACTTAAAAACGTGTACATGTATATATACATAAAGGCGCAACAATGTTGCAACAATTTTTATTAGACAAAACGTTCATTTTCGACAAAATGTTTTACCATTACATTTTGATGTTTTAGTTAAGCTATTTATTTATGTAAACCAAATTTAAAAATAAATTTGTATAATGTTATGTAAAAACATAAACACTCATAAATTAATTCAAATAATTTGTCTAACCATTGAAAATTACTTTTCTGAATTCAGTATTTTGTCCCCTTTGTCGATATAAGTAATTATTCGTATTTTTGTGTATATTTCTCTTTGCAAATCCTATCTAATATTATTTAACTAAAAAATGTTATATATTTTATATTTAAAATCACTTCAGATAGTATATTTTAAAGTGGTCAAATTTTGGGTCGTCACACACAGTCACTCAATTCACCATTGCTTACTCAACTAACATCACAACTACATTGCTTCAGTACCAACTATACCATGCTGCTACAGCAACACAACTACCTGCAACTCCACATTGCACCACAAAACATATTCAACATCCACTTCTGTCACTCAGTCCATCTCCTTTAGTTCAACTACAACTACCCACTCCACTGTTATCACAGCAACACCTCTCTCAGCTCCTAAACCTTGAACTTGAATCAACCTACCTCTGCAAATCACAGCAACCATTCGCAACTCTTTGACGACTTGAAGCCGTAATCATCTCTACCACACAAACCAAAACATCACCGCTAAATACCCAAATCCAAATCGCACCACCTAAACCACGAGCGCTCGAGACCATAACAAAAAAAAGAGCGTTTGAGTTACGAAATTCTTTCGATTGGTGAAATTCGATTTATTTGAACACGAATTTGTCTTTTGTTTCATTTGGAGGAAACTGATTTGGTAAATTTGACTGCGTTTGTTTCTGTAAGAAATGGACAAATAAAAAATAAAGTAGCATGGTTTAGTTTCTTTGTAGGCCGTTTTTTCTGTTTGTTTACTTGTTTAGTCCTTTCTTGTTTTTCTTTTATATTTATAAAAAAATAAGTTGTTTTCATTTTTTTTGTTTTAGTTTCATTTGTTTTTATTTGCTTTAGTTTCTTCTTTGATATATATATATATATATATATAATATAAAAAAAAAAATATCTTGTTTCTAGTTTCAGGTTGTAAGAGCAGAAAATCAAAAGCAGGAGATTAGCTTGTAAAAAAAATAACTGCTTTGCTTACTTGTATAAAAAATTGTCACATTAAAATAATTTTCTAATAATTCTACATGCTCTGGTATCGTGCTCGTATCTCTTATTTTTAGTTCTTTGCATTGTTGGTTACTTGCATTAAAAAAAGAAAGAAAATTTTCAAATAAAAAATTCATTCGTAGTTACATCGTTAATTAACGTTTATTTTCTATGTTGCATTCATATCATCTAATTTTCTTTTCTAGAAGCAACACCCAAATCCACATAAGGTGGAGGATTTCATCACCCCTTTCTTGGCCCACGAATTGCATATCATCCTAGAAAATGACTAATAATAACGGTTAGGCTTTGGACTTAAGTGAGTCACGAGTCACCTAGAGCTTAATTGTTTCTTAATAAGTTGTCTTCTTTGAACAATTCATTTTCTTGGTGTCTAAGATACGACGGAGCAATAATCGTATATAAATATTACGGTGATTCGTAAATATTAACATGAATGTTTCTCTAAAGGTACTTAAAACTTCGGCTGCATTACTAGGGTGATTAGTGGTGCACCGGTAACTCCGGTCTGTTACGTGGCTAAGAACTATCTTATTGGATTAAGATAAAGTGTGATTATACAATTTTGGGTTAGGAGCTACAAAGAATGAAAAATTGTAATTAAGTCATTTGCATTCATTTAGTTGCATTAGTTCATGCATATTAAAAAATAGATTCAAAACCCAAAACTAAAAAAAATTGTACATTTTATACTTAGTTCTTTTTAAATCTTTTCCTTCAAAACCTAAAAAACCATTTTTGAAAATATCTGAATTTTCCTACACACAAGAGTTTTACAATAGTTGTAAAAATCAATATAATCCATATAATTTCACACCAAATTCTTATTAATATTTTAATGACAACTCTTATACAAAAAATTCGAATTTTGCACCACAAAGTTTTCAGAATGATGACCAACCTTCAAATCTTGAAAAGAGTATTGAAATAATTTGGTCTTTACTTGAACAATGAAATCAAATGATAAATAATTTAAGTAATTTATATCTGTGCAATAACTCAAGTCAAGGATATCAAAATAATCAAAATATGAATTCACTTCAAAATTCAAATAATTTTGATTATAACCCATGCCAATCCAACTTAGAACTTCAAAATGAATTTCAAAATCAAAATGGAAATGTGAATCACTATTTAAATTTGGCAAAGGGATTAATATCGATTATGGTGCAATTGACAATTTTCGTTCCAATAAGTTCAAATTATAAATTCTCAAGTTAATAATTATAAATTTGATTTTATTGAGCAAATGGACGAAATTCACAAAGATCAAACATATTGTTGTTTAAAACATACACGAAACAATGTGAGAAACAAAATCAACTCTCAACGTGTGACGAGTCAAGTGATAATCCACCTTTTTCCAAAATTGATGATTTCCAAATAACAGCTTTTGAAAATGAAAACGACAATCTTAATGAAGTTGTTGAAAATGCAGTAATTGAGTTGGATTTTAATTCTTATGGGAGTGTGGAACCAAATTTAAAATCCGTTCTTCCTTTTTTCGATTTTGAAAAACTAAATTCAACTACTTTAGATTTTGAACATGATACATGCAATGAAGTTGTGAATAATTCTACAAAGGAAGACGAATTTAGTGAACACAATTTTTTTGGATTTTTCGAAGATGAGTTGTTGAATTCTGAAGGGGTAGACTTAAATCACCATTTTGATTTTAAAATCAATAATTTTGAAGAATTTGTCAATGATGAGTTTGAATTTAAATTTGGTGAATAAACTTGAACTTCAACTAATTGTTCCATCTATCCAAAAATCATCGAGAATAAAACAACTCGTATGATTTTTAATAAAACAAAATTCATTTTTTCAAATCAAAATTTAACTTTGAAAGCTTTTGTGGTTTGGTTTTCTGTGCTTATGTTATGTCTCTCATACTTTACGAGATAATGGAATTGGTCTTTGAAAGACCGTTTTATTTACTCTTTAACAGTATATTTTCTAATGCACGTAAATAATAATCGTTTCATTTTCATGTAAGTATAGGTTATATTTTTATTTCATTTTTCTCCTTTCACTTGGGTTGACTTTGGGGACACAATCAAAATTAAGTGTGGGGGGAGTATCATCTTCATTTTTGATTTTTCATGGTTTATTTTTTGCATTTCATTTCCAAAACTCAAATCTTAAAAAAAATCCCAGAACAAATTTTCTTTTTTGCATATTGATTTACTTTTGAAGAAATACTATGGTATAAGTATATGTTTTAGTTATTAAATTGAAATTTTTGAAAATTATTTGACTCAACAAAAATAAAAATAAAGTTTGATTACAAGTAACCATGGTTTAACTAGTATATATGAAGGTTCATGGGTGTCAATTATGAAGTATATCTCAATTTTAAGTCTTTGTTTAATGGGTGGTTGATATAAAGTAAAGGCGATAACATTATTGATCCTCTAGGTTAAGTGGAGTTAAGATGATAATTCTAAACTATCCGTTCATAAAAAAGGAAAAAAAAACAAAAAAAATGTATAGATGTATATATTTTATTAACACCTACAGTCGATAGGTGTACACATTTGTGTCTGCATTAGCCACGCTCTATACCCTTCTCACGTAAGCCTGCAAGGCAGTACATGGACAATATATATGGCCTTAGTTTTCCAAGTAAGGTGTATGTATATAAAAATTCTGTCATTAATAATGCCTATAGACGAAAGGTGTACATACTTGTGTGTACACTATCCATGCTCTCTATTTCCCTCACGTAAGCCCGCAAGGGAGCCTATTGATGGTATATTTGGCCTTAGTTTTTTGAGTTAGGCATACGTAAATGTTGTTAAAATCAATAAAATTTCAAATAGAGAGAGTAAGCAATTGAAATCCAAGCACAGTTTTCACTTACTCGATTCGATTATTATTCAAAAGTAAAAATACAACTTTGAAAAACTTTAATAATCAACTAAGGAACCATTTCATAGTTAAACTATGTTATCAACCGAAACAACTAGCCAAACTAAAGTCTAATTGTGATGATAATTTAATTTTTGTTGGATGTTTTGATGTGTAAAATGACTAAAATTTCTTGACGATGACCAAAACTTATATTTAACTTATTCGTGTTAATTTAAAAGTAAATTCCTCCTTTGTAAATATTCTCAAAAAATTTCTTTCGCTTTGTAAATAAATCTTGCATTTATGAATTTTTCATGTTGCATTTGGATTTTGTGGATAGTATCCGCTAAAAACCCTCAGGAGATAACCCTAGAGACATCTGGAGGTTTACCAGCCTGTTACATACGCTTAATGCAATCGTATTTCCTATGAAAACAGATTAATCTTAGTTTTCGTTTATTCAAGGGTGGATAGAAAGATAAGTGTGGGGGTATTTGATGTGCATATAAATGTGCATATTCTTACTTTCTTATTTAATCTACTTTTAATTAAATAAATGTCATAAATGGGTGTTTTACATGTTTAAAATCAAATTTCAAAAATGCTTTCAAGTCATCATTCATGCATCTACATGGAGGTAAAATCATAATTTTGTGCATGATTTGATTTGAGAAAATTTACTCGCACATTTTTATGTTATTTTGTAGGAATTTGCATTCAACTTGAAAGTGACTTCATGAAAATATGCATGTACAAGAGAAGGAAGCCAAAGAGATGAAGAAATAAAAGAATTCATGTAATCATGGAGGACCTCACCTTTCCACTTACCATGATCTACAATTAAGAGTTAATTCACATGTTAGTAAGGATTAAAAGCACATGCACATTTAATGAAGGATTAATCTTATGCTAATGACAACTTGGAGGCCGCACTTCCTAACGACATTATGGGTAGCACCTAAAATATGGATTAGGGTTTTAGACATGTATAAATGCTCCTTATATTTAGTGTAATAAAGCTCTAACCACCTTCTCGTTAGTTTACTTGTAGCCACAAATGTAAGCATAAACTTTCTTTCTTTTTAATGGCTTCTTAGCCTTTTTACTCTTATGTAATTTTATTTATGCAATTTAATTTCATGCTCCTTTAATTATTGTTCCTTACTTTATGCAATTAGTGTAGTTTTATTTCATGCAAGCAAATTAGTTTTATCTACATGCAATTTAGTTAGCTCTCCTATTCCTTTTGTTTATGTTTATGTTGAAATCACTTTATGTTTTGATGAATTCAAATATGAGAAGCTAAGCCCCTTCAATTTAGCGGTGATGAAGCTCTTATGAATCACATAAAGTTAACATAGTGATTTCATTGATCATTTGATCTCTTTTTGTGCTTAATGAAGATTTTTGATGTAGTAAAATTTTGTTGTTTAACTTTGAATTTGATAGCCTATGTTATTGATACCAAATTGGCTATGCTTAAACGAATATATTTACAAATTACCACTTCATCTATATATGATTTTAGTAATAAAGTGGATTTTAGAATCAAAATTTAATGGTCTATATTATTAATCAACACTAAACAGATCATGCTTAGAATAGATTTCATTTTTAATTTCATTATCTTTTTCATGAGAGTCGACAAGTGGTTTGGTGGGTGTGTTAAAGTTTAATGGTTTATGTTGGGCTAAATAATAGCACAAATAGACCATAATTAGGATAAACACATCAACTAAATTCACAAACGACTAAAAAAAAGCTCATAATTTCATTCTGCTGATTTGTGTGATCACGAGAAGATATTTGCCTCTAATTTTCCTTCCACTCTCATTTTTTTCCATTTATTTTAGCTAATATTTACGTTTTTTAACTTAAAACAATTTTAAATTCTTGAGTTAATTTGATTGAGTAGAAATTAAAATTAATTCAATTCCCTGTGGATCGACTCATTCTCGCCACGTACTAAAATTTGTACGTTGTGCGCTTGCGGTTATTTTATTGCATTTTTCGACGATTTTTTAACTGATAGAAAATTCGCCGTCGAACGAGTCCCATACCTTAAATAATTTCATATACTTAATAAAACACTTAGTAAAATTCTCCAAAAATTTTAATAAATTATTTTTTATATGTTTTCTAACATATTTAAATTTCTGACCCAAAGCTAACATATAATAGCCGAAATTAATTTAAACTCAATTTAACCATTTTTTTCACTAGAAAATTCATTATAAATCTACAATAATTTGAAAAATTATGAAACTTGAAATTCGTCTCTTAATAATATTTCTGACTTTATATCAAAAACGCAAGTCATTTGAATTTTATTTAATAAGTTTTTCAAATCAATTCTTATCATAAAATTTATATGAAATAACATAAATCATCAACAGACATATATATCCATTTAAACAATAAAAACATGGCAAATCAATGCAAATAAACATGGTCTTATCTGGAGATCGAAAGCTATATAAAAATGAAATGTAATCTATCATTTACCTTAGCTTGTTGTTAATTGAGATTTACTCTTGAATGAATTGATTAAGCTTTATCCTCTTGATTTCAACTTATCTTTCTCTTGCTTTCTCCTAATGGTGGCCGACCTCTCTTGATTTTAGTTTTGTTTGAGAACGTGTAAAATGAGAGTGCATGTGGATTTAGGGTATAAGAATATAATCTATTCCTATTTTGCCCTTATCTATTATCCTTACTTATTTCATTTTAATTTCCTTTTTTGTTCATTAGTTAATTGGGCATAACTACCCTCTAATATTCAAATATCAATTCTCTTAACCATTTACGTTATTTTAATTAATTTAGTTAATTAAATGTCCTAAATAATGTTAATCAAAATTAGGATCGTTACAACTTAGTTGAGCCTATTTCCTGTATAGTAGTTCAATATTTTTGCAAAGCAACACCTTACTTGGAGGTATGAAAGCTATTAATCTAGTCATGATTCCTAAAACTGATATTCATGCCTCTATCAACCAATTCAGAACCATCTCCTATTGCATTGTTACCTACAAAGCCATCACCAAAATCATAGCTACTAGAAAGAAGCCAATCCTGTCTGGAATTATATCTCCAAAGCAGGCTACCTTTTTGCCTGTTAGGAATATTACTGACAAACACTGTTGACCCATGAATTACTGAAAGGATGCTCAACTTAGAACATTTCTCTCTAATGTTCGATGAAACTTGATGTCAAAAATGCTTTTGATACTATAAATTGAAATTCAATTGTAGCCATCCTATTCAAAATGAAGTTTCCAATTCCTGTTATTGCATGGATATATACTTATATCTCGACTCCCAAGTACTCTATCATTTTCAATGGAGAAGTGAATTATTTTAGCTCAAGTCATGGGATCAGTTAGGGAGATCTCATACCTTCCTACATATGAATATGTAATAATGGAATTCCTTACCTCTCTCCTTTATCAACAAGTTATAGCTAAAAAAAAATCAGTTGCACCCGAAATGTAGGGATCCTCCAATCATATCCCTAATGTTTGTGGATAACTTCATTATTTTTTACAAACTTGATAATCTTTCTATCACCTCCATAATGAACACTCTTCAAATTTTGCAAACTGCCACTAGCCTATCTGTAAATTAAGAGAAGTCAAACAATCTAATTGGAGGCCTGCGTACTTCACAAATAAATCACATCGCTGCTTTATCTTCTCTCAGCATCATGCCTCCTATTTCGATTTGCTTGGGTATACCCCTCTCTTCCACAAGAATCTCCACTAACCAATGAAACCTATTTTTGAGAAAATTTTAAATAAATTTGCCAAATGGCTTACTCATCTTCTCCCATAAGCTGGAAGATTGGCATCATCAATTCTATTGGAGTGGCCATGATATCCTACATTTCCAAAACTTTTATGTTACCCAAAAAAATTATTTCAATGCTTAACAAGGCTATGAATAATTTCTTACAAAATGGGGACTATTTCTCCAAGAAATCTATCCCTATTGCTTTCTAAAAAAATCTATATTCCTAAAGATAGAGGGGATCTTGGTATAATCATTATCTCAATATGGAATAAAGCTGCCGCTTCAAAGCATTTGTATAGCCTATTGATTGGAAAGTCTACTAGGTGGATTGCATGGATGAAAAAATTTCAAATCAAACAACGTAATTTCTAGACATGTCCAAAACTAGCTCATGCAACTAGTTCTTTAATAATTTACTTAAACTCCGTAATATGCTAGTGCCACTTGTTCAGTACAAAATCAACCATAACAGTACCCACTCTTTTTGGCACTCTCCATGGGTTGCTTAAGGCCTTATGATAAACAATTACCTAACCAACAGTCAAAAATGTGCTATTGGATTCCTGATATTGCCCTGGCTAGAAACTACTGTGTTAATGGAAAAAATTTCCTTACCACGTACCACCTACATTGAAGAGTGTTCCCTTAGGAACACTCTGATAGTCAAACTAAAGCTTGATCCGATTGAAGATTTAGCATGGGGAAATGCCATGACTCCATACTCAATTGCTATAATCTACAAGCACCTAATAAATGTTATTGTTTATCCTTGGTTCAAAAGAACCTGGGACAGATTGGGCAATCAAAAATTAAATTTTCTACTATGGAAAATTGTTCACAATGCTTGTCTCACTAAGCAAAAACTATTAGAGAGAGGATTAAATATTCATGGTGTCTATGTTTTCTGCTGCTCCAACCTTGAAACAAGAGGACATAACTTTTTTGAATGTCTAATTACTCAAAATTTATGGCATAAAATTCTTGACATTGGTTTTTACCCTAACAGGT
The DNA here is from genome assembly GCA_030765085.1 of Allium cepa. Lineage (NCBI taxonomy): Eukaryota > Viridiplantae > Streptophyta > Magnoliopsida > Asparagales > Amaryllidaceae > Allium > Allium cepa. The sequence continues at coordinate 271,183,233 of CM060937.1, forward strand.
TCAATTCATCTAATGCTGAATGGCTTTGGATTCACGGAACTACAACACTGAAGACTAGAGAAAATCGGACCATCCTTCAGATCCTCAAGAAGTTCATCATGCTCATTTAGAACGAAAGGAATGCTAGGGTTTTTTCCCTAGTCAAAAAATAGAAGTATAGCTATTCTTTAGCCTACACAGTTCGATTAAGCATTCTGCTGCGCTGCTCCGATCGGAAAATGTATTCAACCCCGCTCCTCCTTGGTGATTGTCTCAATTCCTTGCCTTAGTGTTTGTCTGTTTTTGTGTGCTTTTATATTTTCATTTTTTTATTGTATCTTGTTTCTTGTATGTGTCTATTTTCCTTTTTTGTTTCATCTATAGTTTTACTTTTATGCTGTTTATTATTATTTTTAAAAATCTGGTAGGGGTCTAGTTTCAACCCCACTTTCCCTTCAAAATATATTTCAAATCACTTCTTTATCAAACTAATATTATATTCTTATATCACAATTATAAAATATAGTTCCACATTTTAACTTATTTTAAATTTTAAATATAATAATTTTAGGATTTAAATCGTTTTATCAAATAAAGTCAAAACCAATTTATCAAATAAAATTTCAAATTCTAATTTAATTAATCAAATTACAATTATTTACTTAAATTAGTTATTACTCGAAAATTGGGTTGTTACAAGGCAGTAGCTCACTAAGGTGGTGTATGAGTCGGTTAAGATGATCATATCTCCCAATCCATAACTAAGATTGAGATGCGGTTTCGACCTATGCGCATGTCCTGGCGTTAGGAACATTTTACAAGTGATTTGAGTATATTTTTAGAATGTGACGGATTTTCCCCTAACATTTTACCTTTCTCTTATATTACATGATGGCACCTTTATTATGCATCTTCTGGCCATTTACATGCTCGTTGACATTTTTTCGTATTCACAATGTTGTGGGCAAAAATGCCCACAACATTGTGGTAATGTTAGTATTATTAACATACGATGGCTTTTTATCTTCAACATGCAATGGTTCTACTTCTCAGTTTTGGTAGCCCTCATTCCTTAATGTGTGATAGTTTTCCATGTATGATAGCTTTGTACTGTCAACTCGATAGTTTCACACCATATTCATTCTTGGGAATTTCAGTGTAACACTTGTTCCCATAAGAAGTTTTTTATGCTTTAGCTTAAGAAAACTGTTGTTCTTGTTTTGCTTCTTCTCTTCTTTAGTTGTCATTCCTTATTGTCGTGCTTTTCATCATTGATTACTTGATCATCTAGATTTATGATAACTTTTGATCTTAAAACTTTTAGGCTATTACATGATTTTCCTACAAATTGTTACAAATGTTTTCCAAAACAAATGGGTTTTTGAAATCTTTTAAATATAATTATATTTGCAATAATTTTTTAATGTTGTTTTTAGTGAAAATTTTCTATAAAACTATTTAAAGATATTTTTTGAGATATGAAAGATTCTCATAACTTCATTTGGAATCATCTGACAATAAGGCCGAAGACATATATATTAAAGAGTCGATCTTAAAAAATTGATTTTTGAAAGTACAAAAATTCATCTAAAGCCTTTTGGAATTAGTTTATATCAAAACTAATTAAATTTATTATAAGGCAGAGACTTCCCATAGTCTTGTGAGAAAACTTTATATTCTTGCTTGTCCCTTAATTAGGAGTAGTGGTCGGCTTTTTAATTGTTCTTCTGTTATTCGCACTCCTTCTCTTGGAAGATTATCCATTGGTCCATTTACATACTTCAAGGTATTAGTTTAGTTATTCATTGAGTCAGGAGTTTAATTGATCACCCTTCCTTGAACAGTTACTTTCAAAGACCTTATTTGATCACCAAAGGCTCTACTGGCCACTTTCTTGGATGGGTGCTTTGGTCTGACCAGGCAGTCGGACCAAAGGCTTAATTGAACATCACTCTTTGGATGCGTGCTTTGGTGCGTCCGGAAGATGGATCAAAGGTTTTATTCAGCGTTACTATTTGGATGGATGCTTTTGCCGGACCTTACGGTGGGACCATAGGCTTTATTGACCATAACTCCTTAGATGGATGCTGATGCCAGGTCCGGTGGTGGGAAATAAGGCTTTATAACCATCTCCACTGGAGGAGTGCTTTGGCTGGGACCAACGGTAGGACCAATGGCTTTATTGACTATCACTCTTTGGATGGGTGCTTCAATCGGACCCAACGGCGGTACTAAAGGATTTTTGACCATCTCTCTTCATTAGGTGCTTTGAGCAGGCCCAATAGTAGGATCAAAGGCTTAGTTGACCACCACTCTTTGGATGGATGCTTTGGCCAAGCTCGATGGCAAGACCGAATCTTTTTGATCACCTTCCTTGGATGGGTACTTTGATCGAGACTGGCGGCAAGACAAAAGGCTTAAGTGACCTCTTCTAGATAAAGGTGTGCTTCTGCTGAACGAGCGTCGTCGACCTCATCAGATTAGGATTTACGCAAAACATAATTACGATTCTCAAAATTTTGGTTTCATGTCCTTGTTATTGCACTTCCATTAGGTTTGCATAACTAATAGATGTCTAGAAGTAAATATTCTTTCCTATTTGAGCTTTGGAGGTCATTTGCCTAGTTTTTTCCACTTGCCATTGCCTTTTTAAATGCTAAATCATTTCCTACAAAAGGTTTCTTGAATTATGATACTTAGAGATTCTTTGTTGATATTCCATGGTCCATAATACGTCTTTGGCTAAACTAAGGATTTCTTTATCGGTTTTTAGTTTGATTTATAATCATATGTGATTTACTGGTGTGGTGGAACCTTTATTTTGTCTAGAAACATTGCTTCAAATTCCTGTGGTGATAAAAAATAGTATGTCCAGTTGCTACTTTTGCTCTAGTTTTATATGACCATAAAACTAAGGATAGTTCCTTTACTTAATCTCCTGGTCGAATTGCTTTTTTAGGTTATTCTTGATCGTCTTATTTGTAAATTCTTTTACCTTATCGGCTTTTAAATGGATTATTGAAGAAAAAATCTTTTTTTTGATAATAAGAGTGGTACTTATTCAAGCAGAACACTCATTATGATGTCTCAGACCTCGAACACATGACCTGTATAACTTTGTCTAAAGCTCCATACCTCTAACCTCTTGAGCTAGAGATCCTTGACAAAAAACTCTTTGCTATTCCGTTTCTTACATAACTATGAATGGTCTTTTTCATTTTCAAATTGGGTCCTTATTATTAGTGGTAACTTTAGTTCACAAGTTTAAAGTGACTAACTATGTTCTCGGTTACAAACTTTAGGACTTTTCCTATGGGTAGTGCTCGACTTCTTCCTATTTGGTAAAAATAGTTATTTGTCACTGTTGCAAGCCTTGTATCTATTTTTGGGGTTGATAAAGTTCTTAGATTGTTTATCAGTTGAAAGGGCTAAGTGTTAGTGGTGAAAGCTAAATCGTTCAAGGAAGCTAATGTCCACTTTTCATTACTTTCTTTGTCAACTTCATATTATCGAAATACTCTCTAGGAAACCCTTTGTTGAGTTCTAATTAACTGTTATATCCATTTATTTTGGGCTTACTCCTTTTAGATATAGGACAGACTAATCCTTTTTTATAGTGATTTATTGATTATAGTATGGAAGATATTTAGCATCTTAACTTCTTTAATGCATTTCTATCCCATAATAGTGTTCCCTTTTCCAAATATTCGATCATCAATTTCATCCAACCATCTATACACTAATATTTGTAACTACTTATTCTAATCCTCCTTAAGTTACTTTGTCACCATTTATCATTGATCTCTTCCATCAAAATATCTCTAAATCAAAACTTCTTGAAGATGTACATGAAGCAGAGGATCGAAATTATAACATCCCCTATTTTGAGGCCCGAAGCTAAGCGCTACAGATGCTGCAGTCATCTATAGTATTAACTTCTGATGACAAAATATGGTAATGTTAATGGTATCCATAATATCAGAAGCATATGAATGTGAAATAAAATAAACATAGATTTCAAAAACAGCTTTTCTGATTACATTTCAAATCAATATTTCATAATCAATTACATAACCCTAAAATGATTCTTGGGTTTTGATCAAATATAATTATTACTAATTACGCCAAGAGCGACACATTGATATGCCCCCAGGATGATCAAAGTACTAGATAGACATATCAGTCATAAATACATCACAGTGGAAATAATACTAAATAGCTTTGACATAGCTAGCTTTGCCACCTGCACGTTTTTGGAAGCTTATTCTTCGAACCTACTAACCCAAAAAGTCCTTAACTCTCAATCTACTCAAATTTAATTTGGAGCACCCGAGAGTTTAAGGGGAAAACATAAACTTCGAGTCAGATATAAAGCTCAGTGTGAATAATCCCAGTACATCTTGGTTTTATGATATTAAGTGAGACCATGTCACTTAGCATAATGGGTTTCCTCTCGCTAATATCCTTTTAAAATCAAATCTTTTGCAAATCAAAAACCTACAATCAAACTGATTATAAAAATAATAACAATAACTTATATGCAAATAAATCGGGTAACCAATGGACTATCTGCGGACACTATAGTTTTTTCGGGCTAACTATTAACCACTAGTTGACTCGGGCCTACCATATCTAATATACATTCTAACTTCTGTTGGACACAATAGTGAGCTATCTCCCTTAACTATCTTCTTCTAGGGTCAACTGATCCTTATGCTTTTGCAGGCTCACCAATAACCTATCTTTACTCTGTGTGTTCCCTTCTATGTGTATATTTTAGTCCCATCCGTGATAAAACCCTACACTTTGGAATTTTTGGCTTATATTAGCTAGGGGCTAATAGCTAAAGTATAGGACGTGATCCCATACTAGTCCCATCCGATCTTCTGATATCTGAGTCATATACCTAGGGTTGACCACCATATTCAAATTTCATTTCCTTGTAAACAATTTTTATAAATGATTCACCCTTGAAATCATATCTTTATAAAGCAAGAAAATCATACTCTTTGCTTTACTTAAAATACTTATGCCATGATATATGCTTTACACAAAACAACGTTGATGTAAGCTATTGATTATCTATATTACCCTTTTGAATATTACCCTTACCATATTCCTCCTACTTACTTATTTTTATTCTCTTTTTCTAATACATTCATTATGGCACGGCTCCTTCTCAATTAACAAATCTCAATCACTTAACTATCTACATTCTTTCATTTAATTTATCTAGTGAAATGTTCTAAATAATGTTAGTCAAAATTAGGGTTAATGCTGAAATAGTATTTCATCTTGATCATATTGAAAGAGAGAAATCATGACAATAGGAATTTATCATCAAAATAAGAACAAAGAAGATCAGTATTCCATAGTGGAGACATCTGTTATCTTGCATCTATATTTCAAGATTGAATGTTTAGACTATATCATTAGAAAACGATCCATATTTGATAAAGAAATCTATGCTTTTGTAGATTCATTCCTTTGATTGATGAAATACAAGGTATCAAATAATACAAAATCTTTACTTGCTTAGAAATCTATTCAAAGGAGAGAACCATGATAACATCTTTTCAAAGGAGTGACATTCTTTTTAATGAAGGATCACTATTGAAGTAATAAAAAGATCCATCGTCACACAATAGATAATTTGAATTTAGGTTTCGAAATAAGAGACCATGGCTTTATTTTTAAGTAAGCGTTATCCAAACAATTTAATAATTTAGAGGAAATTATTTTGGTCTTCATTACTAAATGATAATCTATGTTTGATAAGGAAATCCATATAACCATAAAGAAGGCCAAAATTCCTTATAATAGAGAGCTCATTGTCACATAACAAGAAGTATTGATCTGAATCTTTAAATAGAAAGGTGGAATTTCATTCCTCAATACCGTATTAACATTGTGAGGATATTTATTTCTTTTCTGATGAATATCCTCATGATTTGAAGTAGAAATTCTTTGAACTTCAATGTCGAATAACAACTTATCTCCTACCAAGGAGTCTAAGAGTTTGTGGAATCTTCTTTCACATCCATAAAGCATGTACTTCTCATAACTAAAAGTCCCATTACCAAGTTATAGGAAATGAGCAGTCCTATTCTGATATCATAATTTGTAACCCTGAATAATAACTAGTCCATGCTCTTTGACAACTTTACAAATTTTCCTAAAGCAATGGACTATATCAGCATATCTTTCTAGGTATCCTGTTGATCATCATGCTAGAAGGAATATACTTTAATAATAGGAGCTTTAATATCATTCAACAATAATAATGAATACCATAAATACATAAGGAAACCATCGTCATGTAGTAGAGAGATCAAATACGATTTTGAGATAGGAAATCAAGACTTTACTACTGGTAAAACACCATCCTTTGATATGGTGATAGAGAATTATAATTTCGAGCTTTTGTCAGTGAATTAGTTAAATAAGGAGGCTATTCAAACAACTATGATTAAATAATGATTCATATTCGATACACGAAGCCCGAATATCATCGATTTCCCTTTTAATATAAGGTTGATAGCCCTAAATATATTATAGCCTTTGCATTTTCCCTTCCCATAAATTTTCTTAAAGGAAAGTTTATCTACGAATAATAAAGAATGTCAGAAAACTATTCACTAAAGAAATCCACCATTGCTTATTAAGGAATGTGAACCCATTTTCAGAAATATCAAATGGGAAATTTATTTAATTGATGATATTCCAAGCTTCATTGTTTGGCTTGATAAGGAAATTTAGAATTTTATAGATTCAGATATTTGCTTTTACCTATAAATAAACTTGAATCCACAATTAGTGAAGCATAAACTTTTAATGCGGATTATTCATATATATTATTAATTCACGATATAAAAGGAATAAAAATCAAAATTCAATAACAAGTCTATGTAATGAATCTGCAATGAATGTAATAGTTTATAACTCTAGGGATTTGGTAGATTTTATACGTTCGTTGCTTTAACACCAACTTTTATCGAAGTTCTTTCATTAAGATATCTTTATGTTTTTATTTATTACGGTAGATTAACTTTACTCATTGGTACACATTCATTTTTGAAATTTATTTGTTTTTCTTGCTTTATTTTACACTTCGTTTTGCATTTGACTATGTTAAATTTTTTAAAAGTTCCAATTTTTGAATTTCAAAATCGATCGTTGTTCGATTTTTGAAACTTTAATTAGCAATTTCTCTTACATACGGATAAATATGAGAAAACGGTCTTCACTATTGTTCATATTTTTCTGAGAGCTATCTAATGATATTAATTTTGTCAAAAGCTACTCTACTTGGATTTCCATAAATAGATAAGGTCAATCATGGCCATCGATTCTTAACTTTTGATCTGTAGCTCTGTTCTTGAAGTTGAATATATGGGCCCATACATCTCGATGAGTAGATTGCATACATGGCGTCCCATATTTGTAGTTCATACTTAAATTACTAGAATTTTGCATGAATTTTGAAAAAACAACTTCACGTAATAGTTATTGCAGCGCCATCATGTCGAGCTAAGCCATAGTGTTGCAATGGTCGGTAGAGGAGAGGTTAAGCTTCATTCTAGTGTAACTTATTGAATTTTTAAGGCCTTGGCTATTTCTAATTCGGCTTTCAACTATCAAGATTTTCATGACGAAAACCTTAATGAGTTTCTATTTTTCATGACCGAGGGAACAATAAATGATAAGAGCTGGAGGAGTTAATTCGTTAGAGGTAGTATTATCTACCAGTGAATTTTTTATATCCCGATCCCTTGGGTTACCGCCGTCAATCACCATCACCTGAAAGTTCAATGGCGATGTACTTAATTTCTTTGTTTAGCGCTTTTTAGAATTTAATTTAGGCTATCGCGGTTTGAGATAGGCAATCGCAAGTTGGTGAAGGATATCAAAAGTTGGTAACATGCCTATGATATCACCTTTGGGTGGTAGTTCAACTTGATGGTGAATTATTTCAAGTTGGTGGCGGGGTTATCGCAAGTTGGTGGAGCTATTACAGGTTGATAAGGGGTTGTTGCAAGTTGAGGAGCAGTTATCGTAAGTTGATGGGGAAGGAACTATAGCAGGTTGATTGGGGAGAAACTATCGCAAGTTGACGGATGAAGGAAGGGGAGTCCTATCACAAGTTGATGAATGAAGGATAGAAAGTGCTATAATAAGTTGATGGATGAAGAAGGAGGAGTGTTGTTGTCGCAAGTTGATGGTTGAAGGAGGGCAAATGTTGTTGTCGCGAGTTAATCATCTTGCGATAGTTCATTTTTGAATTAGAAAATTAGAGGATTTTCAAAAAAATAAATTTTTTTTCCAAAATAAATGTATTTGAAAACTTAATCGACCAACTCAAAAAAATGTTTTCTATTTTTCAAAATTATTTGAAAGACGTTTTTAAATCAAGTATCTTTTGGTCATTTGATTTTGTAAAAATCTTTGAGTTCAACCTCATTGAAAGCACCAAAATGTTAAACCAAATTTCGATCCAACATCAAAATATTCTAAATAATATTTGATTCAAATAGAATTTCAGATATGCCTATAGTCAGAATATAAATTGTCCAAAATGTCCAAGGTTCAATTCATCTTCCTTCCATTAAAAAATAATATATGAAATTCGAATAAACGCACAATATTCATTGTCCAAAGTTCAATATGTAAAGTATAAGATGTCTCCTTCATTATGGTCTAAAATATAAAGAATAAAGACAGTGTGCAATTTTGTATTTCTTAAGGTCCTTATGTTTAAAAGATTAAGTCATCTTCTTTTCTGTCGGCCATTAGAGTAGTTCTTAATTAAGCTCTTAAGAGAGCTTAGAAACTTCATCCTGAAAAATGATTTGTGCTAAAAAAAAAGAGGAAGAAAAGAAGAGCCCCTTTATATTTGGGGTAGGTCTCTATTTATAGGAGTCAAGTAGTAGCATAGCCTGTTCATATTGATCGATTAAAGTGGATGGTTGATGATTTGGCAAGATGGATGGTCTTAGTCCTGCCATATGTCATAATCTCTATATTTGAATATTTCATGCAGATTGCTATCTTGCCCTGGAGTTAGCAAGGTTGGCATGGTTGCATAGTAATTTTTTGGAACTTCTATTACTAGTTAATCATAACTCTCTTCAGATGAAAATGCACCAACTCTTTACATAGTTGAATTGTCTCTATCCTTTTGTGTTGAATGTCTTCGTTTTTTCCTTTGTGTATTCTTGAATTAATTCGCTTAATGAGAAATTATTATTATTTTAGCAAGTGTGTCTTCATTTTCAGCATGTGTGTAGCTTAATTTCTCAATATGTGATGGCTCCCTTCTTAACATGCGACTGCTTCTTCCTCAATTGCGATAGCCTTTTATTCTCTACTTATGATAGCTTTATGATATCACATTATGGTAGCCTTGTCCATATCAACTTGAGATAGCTCTATGGTGTCAACTTGCGATGACCTTGACCATATCAACTTGCAATAGCTCTGTGTTGTCAACTTGCGATGAACTTAACCATACCACTTGCGATAGCTACCCTATTATTGACTTACGATGGATTTTATATTCTCAACTTGCGATGATGTTAATTTTATTAATATGGAATAGATTGTTTATCTTCAACATGGATGACTCTACTTCTCAATGTTTGATAGCCTTCATTCCTTAATGTGTGATAGTTTCGTATTGTCGACCTTCGATAGTTTTACACCTTATTCATTCTTGGAAATTTGGATGTAACATTTATCAATTACTCATTTTGGAAATATAAAAAGATATCAATAAATATGTAATTCATATAAAATGGAATCAATAAGGACTATCTACCTGCCGTTCATAAAAATTTACTGTTCCACTTAGATAATATTTTATTAATTTTATATATTATTGTTGAGGAAAAAATGGCCAGCTAACACCCAAATAATGTGAAAGCACTAATAATCCAATATTTCAAACCAAATAAAGTGATGTAGAGAAATAATATGAAGAAAATAAAATTAAAAATAGTAAGAAAGTTAGTATAAACGCATATTTATAGTGGTTCAGTATATTCTAGCCTACATCCACTCTAAAAGTTTTTCCTTTTATTGATTTAAACTACTGATTACGGTTATAATCCATTAAATCTAAGAATAAAAGTGACAGAATATAGCCTAGGTACAAGAAAAAGAGAGCTAGAAAAAAGATCCATTTCCTTGAGCCATGCTTTCTATATTCATAGAGGAAGCTGACGAAATATCTCGCTCAAAATATGTATATAGAACCTCCAAACCCAAACTTTCCTGCACATAAAAAATGGGGCCCATCTGGGCCTCCTAGAGGGATTGATCCCAATTCCTATAGAGGGATAGACGCTGGTCCCTAAAGATCTAGAATAGGAGTCGGCAATCCATAGAATGGGACCCCCATGCCGCCTGCTTCCTGTTTCCATAAACATTAATGAGTTGCTTTGGTATTCGTCGAATTATTGAGCGATCATCATTGAGTTGGACTGCCAATCCGAGTGGTCCATAGCCATATTGATTTGATCCAATCCCCTACCTAGGGGAAGCACACATTCCATACTTCGCTAATTCCAAAGTGTCATCTTCCAAATCTGATTGACTATCATCCATTAGCCTTAAATATATTCGATCTTCGAACTTGAAAACCATCTCTTTGGGGTCCCTGCCTTGATGACTACGAGATCCATTGGGTTAAATCAATGATAACATGGCCTTGCCAAAAGGCGAGATAACATTTTCCCCCAAAACATGCTTTACGATAGGAAGGTGTTTTTTGAATTGCCACAAGTCTGAAATCCATAATCCGTAATCCATCAATAGCTGAATTTTCCAATCAAAATTCCAATTCTTCACCAAGTCGAATCCTCGATCTCATCGCTTGAAGTTAATATCCAATTCCGAAACCATTCCAAATCATTATCCAAATCCATATTCATCTAAAGCCCGTAACCAAATCCTCGATCTCTCCAGATTGTTTTTCAAATCCAAAGTCTTGATCTTATCGAATCATTATCCAAATCCTCGACCTCTCTGGGTCGTTAGCCAAATCCATGACCACTCTGGGTTAATTTCCAAATCCAAAACCGTATGAAATTCTAGAAGTCAGTAAGCCAAATCCTTGATATCTCTGGATTTTTATTCAAGTTTATGGCCTCTTTGGACCGATCAATGGTCTCTCCAGATGCTTGCCAAGCTCAATGAAAACTTAACACCGAGTAAGCCGATCATATCGCCCTTCGACGAAGCAACTCACACTCTGCACTCTAGCCCTTTTAGGGAATATGACGATGTCTTTATCCTTCTAGACCGATCACCGCCTCTTCAAGCTCTCGTTGAACCCCATCTAATCGCTCTTTGGTGAAGGGGAAATAATAATAAGTAAGCCAAAATTCTGTCCTTCTCCGACGAAGCGACATTACTTCTTGCACTATTGGTTCAGTATTCCTAAACATAATGCGATTTCATGGCCTTTCTAGGACGATTATGGTCTCTTTGGACCCTTGTTGAACCCCATCCATTCACTCTCCAGTAAAAGGGGAACATCAACATCAAAGTCGATCCTGTTGCTCTTTGGTGAAGCGACTCACTTCTTGCACTCCGGTTTCTGACTCCTTGATTAGGGACAAAAAGTTATCAATTATGTAGTGACGTCCTTTCTCCAGCCTTGACTCTCCGATCGAGGACTTAATATACGAGCTCATCCTCTTACTCTCTAGTGAATGGACTCGCAGCTTGCAGTTATTACCCCATCTCTCCAGTTGGAACAACCGCGACTTGTTTTGCTCATCGCATTCATGCGAATTTAAAGTAAATTATTAAATTTGAGTCATCACAGCTAGAAAACCAAAAAATAAAAAACCAAACATTTGCCTCTCTAAGAGGAACGGTTTATCATCATATCAGAGTGCCTAGGGTTAGTCCTCAGTCTTGTACATATGTAAGTGACTTAGGCATTTTGGTATGGAATTTATTATTTCGATTCACACCATCCCGATCAGGAGATGATTATCTATAACCTCAATTTAAGGCCATTTCCATTTGATGCGGAAGGTAGCCGCTCCTGTTCCACCCCTGCTACCTGAGTACTTACCTACTATGGTAGCTTGTCATTCTTGATGTGCTCCTCTACCATATCCTTTAAGTTCCAGCATTCATCCATGGTTTGTCCATCCAGTTTCTGGAGCAAATAGTATTTTCTAGACCTACGCTCATGCTCTGTAGGATCCCTCTTTGTCAGTTTTTGATAGGGGAGTTGCACCCTAATGTCCAGATAAATATGTTCCAAGCTTTTAATCAAATCCAAATATGAGGATAACTTCAACTTTCGCTCATTTCTTTGCCTTTTCAATCCATTATATCCATCGTCTAGCTTCTGCTAACCCTTATCCACCTGAGTCCTTCTCCCAATGATCCTTGGCTCGCATAACATTTACTTTTTGTTTGTCGATTTGTGCATCCTCCGGATGCATGAACCTTTTCGCTTCATGATCGAATTCCCCGATATCAATTGGTGTATCCCATATCAGTGAAATCTTGATGTTCGTTTCATCAGTAATTCCTGATATTGCTACCATTAAAAATATTGATGGATCCAGCCGATCGACTGAAGCCGCTGGTGCATTGAATCATGTTAAAAAGCTCCTTAATGACTCTCCGGTCCTCAGTTTCAGTGCTGTCAATGTCATAACATTCTTGAATTGTGAAATGTGAACCCAAAATTATCCACTAGCTCGTTCCATGTCCTAATTGATCCTTTTTCCAGCCGCTTGAACTAAAGTACAGCTAAATTCTATCAAGTATTAAGGAAACCGCATTACTATTACTTCTTCGATGCCCCCATCACTTCCATATGCCAAATATATCTCATCATATGCGTTATTGGATCCGACTTTCCATCACTCCAATGTTGGTAGTTTGAACCCCGGTAGGTTCCTAGAATATTCAGAGTGAATGGATTCTGATTGACTCCCTTCCTACTCTAGTTGGGCAATCCACCTCTCATCATCTAACATATCGGCTCAGGCATCCTTTCATTCTCATCCATAGGTGGTCTCCAATTCATATTCCCAGCCCATCTCATGACTTTGCGTGGTAATTCCAGAACATACTCTTCATAACATGCATCCGCATATTGATCTGCACCAAATTGCACAACACTAACCACTGGCCTGCCATGAACCGATCCAACCTGCAACGACCCAAAATTTAATCTATAATAATTAATTAAAAAATTAAGTAAATAAGAAACTAACTTTGTGAAATTATCAAAATTGAGCCACGGGAGTTGCACCATTGTGTCCATAGTAATTTTCTGGTCAATTTCCATGTATAGATTGTCAAAATCCGAGCTAGTACGAAGAAGAAACGAATTAAATAAGAAAACAAAAAAAATAAGGGTCAGGTCGACCCAAGACAAGCTTAGGTCAACCCGCACCTCATTAAGTTCAACCTATAGGTCGATTGTCACTTTTCTATGTCGACCTACCCTATTCTTTGACGTGAATTCATCCAGGTTAGTAGATGACGTGTTTTTCTATTTCTTTTGAATCACGTGCGTTCATGCTTCCATCCGGTGGTTCCAAGCGAGGCTATGACGTGGTTGCACCAGATTTAATCTTCAAATCCAACGGCCTGAGATCCCTAAGTGACACTATAAATAAGACCTTAGACCTAGCTATTTTTCTCATTCATATTTTCTCTTATCAGGGTTCATTGCCTGAGGCTGGACCCTAAATAGAATATTTTCTAAGGAGAAGATCTTTTTAATTAAAATATTTTATTTCCTAAAAGTGGATCTAGAAAGGCCAAGGAAAGAGCTAAGGACCATAGGTGAGTGTTTAAGTAATTATTTTAGATTTTAAGTAATTTAAAATAATAGGGTTCTCAATAGTTGTGGTTTGTCTACAATTTTGAGACACTTTCTATATAAGTTATTTACAGTTAGTATTTAAAGTTCTTTTCAGTCTATTTTATTCAGTTATTTCATTCAATTTATTGAAGTTATTTGCAGTTATTTACAATTATTTACAATAATTACACTTATTTACTGTTATTTACATTTTATTTACATCCATTCCACGTTGGGATTTAGCCTGTAAATGTTAGTTTCTTTTTATTCCTTTATATGCGAATAAAATAAATAGAAGAGAATAATTCGCTAATATGAACTAAAATATAAAAACACTAAATTTACAGAAATTAGATGTAAAGTAAGAAGACTGTATTAAATTAGACATAGATTTAAATAGGCAAATTTAAGGCATTTGCAAGCATGGTTATAACATGTAATTATAGCTAAAAAGAGACAATATAAAAAATAGCAGAAGAAGCTTATTTTTAAACTTAGACTTGGGTTAATTTAATAAGTAAAATTATAACGCACATGTTATAATTAGAGATAGCATAAAAGGCTTATTCTAAAAACTTATAATTAAGTTAATAAGCAAGTATAGCAGAGATAGTAGAAAATGCTTATTTTAAGACTTAGATTAAGTTAATAAGCAAACATGGTAGAAATTACAAAAGAAGCTTATTTTAAAGACTTACACTAAATTAATAAGAAAAGTTAGAAGTAGGACCCGTACTAGCGGCATTCCCCTTCAGTCAAGAACTGATGGTCTCAAAATAAACTAGGTGAGGCTAGGACATGCTTATGCTAAAGTAATGGTAAATAAGAGTTCAATAAATAGAAGCTCAAATCGAGGGATTTGGGCAAGAGGTGAAACTAGATTTTGTTTGTTAGGACCCATATCCGGCAGAATTTCTCTTCCAAACTAGGACTGATTGTCTCACAAAACATTTAGGTGAGACAGGGCAGGATCATCTCACAACAGATCATGTGAGGCTGGACACGCTTATGCTAAAGCAGGTAAATAATGTGAGAAATGCGGATTACGGATCTTAAGGCTAGGATTAACAATAGAGGAGGGGTGAATAGTGTTAATAAAGAATTACTAAATCTTTTTCGATTTATGTTAATTTAGACACAAAAGTATGCAATAAAAAGACACAGATATGATCACAGAAACTATCATAGATACAGAAATAAAATAAAAGCAGTAAAGGAAAGAACACACCGGATTTTATACTGGTTCGGAGTTACCCTACATCCAGTCCCGCAACACAAGTACGAATTTCCTTTCAAAAGCAATCGTACAATTACACCCTCGGTCTCAAGGCTACGAGGTACACCCTCCAGAATTTCGATCTTCTGGGTAGAGATACTTGATTTCTGGACCACAAATTTACCCAATTGATTTACCAAGGCTACAATCACACCTTTTCCCTTTTGATTGATTTCCAAGGCTACAATCACACCTTTTCTCGCTTAATAGATTACAAAGAAGTCTATAACTCTGAATAGCACTGAGAATCTTGTAGAGATAGTGATAGAGAATCAAACTAGAAGTAATCGAGTATGATTCAATGTTGATTTCGGCAGAGTAATGATAAAAATATGCATTAAGAAAAGAGGAAGAAGAAGAGGAGTGAAAACTAGAAAAAAGTAATTAAAAATTCGTTAAAACTGACCGCTATTTATAGAAAAACAATAACAATTCCCATTCATGAAGAGTTATGGCGAATAGACACTTCTTTTGAAATTTGAATTTTTGAATCAAACTGTCACCATGTCGACATGGTACCCATAGACATGTCGACATCCCAAAGCTTTTTATGATGTTTTGAATTTCTTTGAAAATAACCTTTATCTTATATAAAAATTAATTTAAACTTTATAAATATACTTGATTATAGTTAAAATTCATAAGTAAAAATAAAGAATAATATATATATATATATAATTTAACCATAATTTTATATTTAAATCTAAGTATAAATATTTAATAGTTAAATATATTATTAAAAAGATAGTTTAAAATCAGGAGTAATTTGACTTTGAAAATAAAGATGTTTTTGAGGCTAAAATTATTTAAAATCAGGATCGAGGGTTTTGAATCTTTTAAAAGGAAAGTATTAAAAATATTTTGAAAACAAGATATAATTTTGAAAAATCATTTTGAATAAAAGTTAGCGGATACAAAACAATGTTCCACTAGATTTTTCGTAGGTTCCATCCTACTTAGGGTTCCATCCGTTTAGCGGGCTCGAAGTGGATTCCATTCCACGAATAAATTGGATTTTAAGATGCCAGTGCTTTTCTACGAGTTTTCACAAAAATTCCTAATAATAAAAAATACTTATCCTTGAAATCTTGAACTCTTGATAGTCTCGATACTCATGAGTCTTCTATCTTGATATTTTATCTTGATATCTTGAATCCTTATACTGTACAGTCTTCATTCTTAGTACCTGCATGGTTAAATCCTGCATATACATATATATATATATATATATATATCTAAATTTATAATGTTAGTATTTATATTTTATAATCTATTCTAAGGTTGTGGTCATCAAAATCATCATCTCACGGACAAACAATCTCCCCCTTTTTGATGATGACAACCTTTGTTTATAAAATATTATTTCTATCCTAATAACTCCCCCTAAAACTAACAACTCCCCCTTAATCTATACCTAACTACCCTATTTTATATTTCTCCCTCGTTGTCATCAACAAAAACTTACTCCCCCTCATTCTTGGACTTCAGTACCTGCATTGATAAACTATACAACGGAATATATATAGAGTAGGAAATAATTATACTTCTAAGCAAGATAACTAATTCAATGTGTGTGTATATATATATGTTTTACACACCAATCTTAAAATCAGTAAGAAATCAATCCACACAAAGTATCAATTCAAACCAAATCCATACAAACAAATAAAAAAGTAAATAAAAAATCAAACGTTACATGGAACTTTCACCCATCCTTCTTCTGAAAGATTGGGTATGCCATATTAGCATCCCAATTATCATTGTCATTGGTGAGAGAGACAGGAGGATGTGCTTCGTTATCATCCTTGTGCAGAGAGGAGATCATCCATCGTATTGCATCGAAGTGCCTTTCTTGTTCCTTTATCATCTGCATTTGACTTAATTCTAAATGACGCTGGTTTCGCAGAATAAATGAGAAAATATTCTTAAACGAATTAAGAGTTTCTTCAAGATTTTCAGATAAATTGTGAATAGGATTAGTCATAGTTGAATTTGTGAAAGAAATGGAGGATATAGATGATAAGAAATAAATTTCAGTGAAGAATTCTGGAAGAAACAGGTATATATAGGTGTAGAAATTCGTTTGAATTGAATAGACATAAGGTAGTTATTCAAATTCAAAATCAATTTCCATTTCTGACCAGTACATGTCGACATGGTCATGTAGGGGATGTCAACATGGGTTAGTGAAATGTTATGACTAATTTTGATTTTGTGAATAATTGTGTGTGTGTGTGTATATATAATATACTAACATTTATTCTAGAGATAAGATAAGGTAGATAACAGAAAGAAAATTTCATTTCATTGCATACTTCGATAATACAATGATTAAGCACACAACAAACTACATGAACATTCGAAATAAAGCAAACTAAAAAAAATATAACAAGATACGAAAAGATAAAACTAGTTAGAGGATGAAGATGATGAAGATAGTCCAAGTTTCTTGCTGACTTTTGAAAAGAACTTGTTCATCTTCGAAGAAATGTTATCCAACTTTTTACTAACGGATCGTTTTAGAATCCATTGATTCTCCACAATTATTTTTTGGTTTTTGAGAAGGGTTTTGTTGGATGGATTGGAAGGATATTCAATGTTTTCCAAAGACGTTTCTCCTTCTTCTTCTTCTTCTTCTTCTTCTTCTTCAATTTCCATTTCATCACCTTCTTCTTCTTCAACTTCCTCTTCTTCCATTTCCTCATGAGCCAAACGCTCTTCCTTTTCGATAAGTGTCTCATAAGGTTGAAAAAATGGAATTTTCATAAGCGAAATGTTGGAATGATTGAAAACTTTACTAGAAACAAATTCTTCGCCTTTGAAATCCACTCCAAAATAGTTAAAAATTCGAGTGAGATAAATTTCATGGAATAAAGTATTCTCACCCATTGCAAGATTTTTAGGACGAAATTCATCCAAAATAAATTGCGCCCAATTTATGTCATAGTTTTCGAAAATAGCAAAAAGAGCTTTGCAAACTTTTGAAGTAGGATTGTTAAAATTTCCCGATCTTGGGGTCAAAGTATATTGTAAAAGAAGATTAACAATTCTTGCTTTTGGTCGAAAATTTCTATTTTTAAAATAAAAATCATCATCTCTTTCGAAAATGTGATGAAATGTCTCACGATCATGTTCATCGATTCTAAAGTTAGAAAGATCCATTTCCGAACCCTTGCAATTGAGAATGGTACCCAAAAGATCACAATTCAAAACAATTTGAGTGTCATTGGCGCTACTCCAAATTTCATCTTCATTTCCAACATAAAATCCGCGATTTAAATTCGCATAGAAATTTTTGAAAAGATTAGGATAGTAAACAAAATCATCTTGAGAAGCATCAATAAGACTAAGAACACCATTGTTTGCAAGAAGAGAATCAATTTCATAAGAAGAAAAATCTTGAAAAATAGAAAAAATTTCGGGATGGACTTTGGCATAGTTAGCATAATTGATGTATGCTTTAGTTGCCTCCGGATCATTGAATAATTGCTCTTTGATTTTCTGGAAATTCTCATGGTTGAGGGGTTGCTTGAAGAAGCCATTAGAGTAGAGAGTAGAGAGCTTGAAATTATGAAAAGAGAGTTTGAGTTTGAAAATGAAAGTGAAAAGATATGAAAGAAGATAGTGAATAAATAGATTCTCAAAGGACATATTCTCTGGTCAAAAGGTATCTTTTCAGAGAATTGAATGAAGTGAAAAGGTGGAGGGAAATTCAAACATTTGAATTCAAATTTTGAAATTCAAATTCATATAGCCATGTCGATATCATGGTAGGGACCATGTCGCCATGTGCTTTTGAATTTTCATGAATTTATTTTTTCTAAGATCTCTAATATATATATATATATATATATATATATTATTAATAATAATGTCTATTATATATTTCTGAAATATTATTATACTTATAATATATTTCAGAAAGTATTAAAAATAATAAAAATAATAAAAAATAGAAAATAAATTTTAAAATTCAAACAACACACCAATTAAAAAATCAATCAATCAAACAATCAAGCAACTAAATTCTAAGCAATCAATTTCAACCAATTGTATTGTAAACGTGTACTTTTTTCTGAGTCCGTTTCTCTGAATTCGTCGGAGTCGTGAACAGCTGTGAAACACAAATTCGAATTATCCGTCTTCTAATCATCATCACTTGAAGACGAGTCTGAGTCATCTAGAGTAGCAGTAAATGCACGCTTCCGTTTCTTTGTTGGTTCATTATTCATAGGAGGATTCTGTCTTTCTGAATACGGACAGTCTCGTTTGAAGTGGCCTGGTTCATCACATTGTAATACTTGTCATATTTGGCACTATATTCTAATCTCCAGAATTCTTATAGTTGTTTCTCTTGAGATTATTTATCTTTCTGTATTTTAGGAATCTCCTAAAATTTCTGGTCATAAAGGCTACCTCTTCATCATTATCGCTGTTTGAGTTTGATCCATCAGTCAACGCATTGAATGCCATTGATTCTTTTCAAATGCTTTACTTTCTCTTCTCCCGATCATTTGAACTTCATACGACATTAGATTTCCAATTAATCCTTCTATCTTCAAAATACTGATGTCGTTTGCCTCTTCGATCGCAAGTGTCTTTTGATCCCATTCTGGAGTAAGAGAATTTAAAAAATTTCTGACTTGATCTTCTTCAGAAAATTCCTTTCCCAAAGATATTAGAGAATGCACAATATCCTGAAATCTACTATACATATCTGAAATAGACTCATTAGCATTCATTTTAAATAATTGAAACTGATTTGTGAGCATGGAAATTTTGGTCTGTTTAACTTTGCTTGTTCCTTCGTGAGTAACTTGCAAAGTTTTCCAGATTCCATATGCAGACTTACAAATCGATACTCTATTGAATTCATTTCTATCTAGTGAACAAAACAGAATATTCATTGCCTTAGAATTATTTTGTGCAATAGTCTTTTGCTCAGCAGTCCATTGTGCAAAATCAACTGTGGGTTCAGTATATTCAGTTTATGTGATATTCCAAGTGTCAAATCCTATAGATTGTAAATATATTTTCATCCTACATGCCCAATATACATAGTTACTGCCATTAAAAAGTGGTGGTCTGACAGTAGACTGACCCTCTACAAATGAACTAGTGACAGGGATACTAGTGTTAATAACAGTACCAGTGTTGGTAGCCATTTTGAAAACTTTTCAAAATTCAGATTATTTTAAACTTTGAAAATCCTGCTCTGATACCAATTGTGAGAAATGCGGATTACGGATCTTAAGGCTAAGATTAACACTAGAGGGGCGGGGTGAATAGTGTTAATAAAGAATTACTACATCGTTTTCAATTTATGTTAATTTAGACACAAAAGTATGCAATAAACAGACACAGGTATGATCACAGAAACAATCATTGATACAGAAATAAAATAAAAGTAGTAAATGAAAGAACACACCAGATTTTATACTGGTTTGGAGTTACCCTACATCCAGTCCCGCAACACAAGTACGTATTTCCTTCTAAAAGCAATCGTACAATTACACCCTCGGTTTCAAGGCTACGAGGTACACCCTCCAGAATTTCGATCCTCTGGATAGAGATACTTGATTTCCAGGCCACAAGTTTACCCAGTTGATTTACCAAGGCTACAATCACACCTTTTCCCTTTTGATTGATTTCCAAGGCTACAATCACACCTTTTCTTGCTTGATAGATTACAAATAAGTCTATAACTCTGAATAGCACTGAGTATCTTGTAGAGATAGTGATAGAGAATCAAACTAGAAGTAATCGAGTATGATTCAATGTTGATTTCGGAAGAGTAATGATAAGAATATGTATTAAGAAAAGAGGAAGAAGAAGAGGAGTGAAAACTAGAAAAAAGTAATTAAAAATTCGTTGAAACTGACCCCTATTTATAGAAGAACAACAGCAATGTCCATTCATGAAGAGTTACGGCGAATAGACACTTCTTTTGAAATTTGAATTTTTGAATCAAACTGTCACCATGTCGACATGGTACCCATAGGCATGTCGACATCCCAAAGCTTTTTATGATGTTTTGAATTTCTTTGAAAATAACCTTTATCTTATATAAAAATTAATTTAAACTTTATAAATATACTTGACTATAGTTAAAATTCATAAGTAAATATAAAGAATAATATATAAAGAATTTAACCATGGGATGGGACTAGCTCCACTGTTTTTATTCATTTGTCTTCTGAATTTTAGTCTCTGTAAAGGTTTTAGCTATACCAGAGTTTTTAGCTATACCTATGACATGCCATATTCTTTACTGCGCCCCTTTTTGGGTATACTAAAGGGTGTGGGGATGTTTCACTTGGTATCAGAGCCTAAGGTTACAGGATTCCTAAAAACTTGTTTTAAAAATAAAGTATATTTCCAAAGGTAGCCTATTTTAGCATATCTTCAAATTAGAAGTATTTTCTAGAAAGAAACTTTTATTATAGAAATAGTTTTTCAAGTATAAAAGAGGTTTCACAAAAATCCCCTCGAAGTCCAATTCAACCTTCTTTCGGTTCTTTCGAACTTGAATTCTCTTTTCTTTGCATAGTATGGCTGGCTGGTTCTGTAGCTACGGTACCAGAAGTGCAAGTGCAAGCATCCAATACAGCATCGGTAGGTGGAGATCCCATTAATCCACCTATAGGAGCCATTTTTTCTAAGCTACTCAAGGACTTCGCTAGTCTTGGAGGTAAGACATTTTCTAGCACAGAGGATTTCAAGGAGGCACGAGCTAGGTTGGCGGATACGGAGCAAATCTTTAGGTTGTTAGGATTGGAGGACCGATAGAGAGCTTAAAGAGGTTCCTAATTTAGAAAGCTTTAAGAAGCCATGGTGGAAGAACAAGAAGGATAAGGACAAGAGGAAAGAAGGGGGGCCTATGAAGCAGATGAAGAAAAGCGGGAAATGCAATTGTTATGGATTAGTTGGTCATTATGCAAGAGAATGTACGAATAAAATGATGGAGGGGAAGGGTTTAAATTGTGGACATCTTGCCCTCAGTGAACGAGGTAGGGAGTAGGCTCACCTATAGCGTAGATTCAGGCTTTGGATGCAGCACCTTCTAGCAGCGGACCCAATAGAGTAGGAAGGTCACCGTGGGAGGTTTGATCTCTATTTCAGATTTTCCCATTTTGACGCTTTTTGATTCTGGAGCATCACACTTTTTTATTTCTAGTTCCTTGGTTGATTGTTTGCACTAGATATCTCTTTAGTAGTAGACCCCATAGATGTTTCAAACCCCATAAGAGGATCGCCATATTTATCCATGATTTGTAGGGGTTTGAGAATTTTCATATTAGGTGTAGATTTTGACTTTGACGCCTATGTATTGGGATTTTCGGGGTATGGGATGATTTTGGAGATGGATTGGGTATGTACTTATGGAACGATATGGGACTATTAGAGGAGAGTCGTTAGACTAGATACATATAGCAAGCAGAATCTTAAAGTTTCTTGCGGCCCGTAGGGGTTAGTTATGTTGAGCTTCCTTTATTCCATTGATTCATCACCAGTAGAGTTAGATTTAGTTCCAGTCGTCAGATATTTCCCAGATGTTTCTGAGGAGGTTAGGTGATTACCCCCTAAGAGAGAGGGCGATTTTAGGATCTATTTGAATGACAATGCTAAGCCAGTGGCATTGCCCATGAGACATATGGCTCCTAAGGGGAGGAAGGAGTTAAGCAGATTGGTAAGCTCTTAGAGAAAGGCTTCATCGGACATAGCATATCTAAGTGAGGAGTGCTAGTCGTCTGTGCTACAAAAGGCGGATTGTTCCCTTCGACTTTTCTTAGACTGTGGAGAGTTGAACAAGCTCGCTAAGAAGAACCATTACCCACTTCCTAGGATAGATGATCTTTTCGATCAGTTGGTTGGCTCTTTAGTATTTTTCTCAACTTTATTTACCTATTGGATTTCATCAGCTTACAGTCACTGCCGATAGTTAAGACATCATTTAGGACACCCGACAGATTCTTTAAGCAGTTTGTTATGCCGTTTGAGCTAACCAACGCCCCCATCTATTTTGTAGACTTGATGAACCATGTTTTTCGAGATGTCCTAAATAAGTTCGTAGTAGTGTTCATGGATGGAATTTTGGTGTTTACCAAGTGTGGAAAAGCATGTTATTCATGTAGAGGAGGTTCTCTATACACTTCGCGTTCATCAGTTGAAGGCAAAATTCTTGAAATGTCACTTTTAGTGTAAGGAAATGCGTTTTTTTGGGGCATAGAGAAGGTCAATATAGGGAAAGAATTTGAGAAACGGTTTTGCACATTTAGGTTCGGATTGTGGAAATCCAAAGAGTTGTAGGCAAAGACCGGGGATGTACAATAGATTCGGTTGAAAAGGAGGAAAACCCATGTGTAAATAATTGCAAAAAATATGATTGTTTCAGATAAATGGATTTAATGGTAGTGCCTCAGGATAAAAGAGGAATAGAAATAAAACACTTTAGTAAGGAAATGAAATCTCCAAGGTTTAGGAAGGGTACTCCCAGGGTAGTAAAAAGAAAATCCACTTTATGCCTAACCCTGATAAACTATAATTGTTAACAATTTTGAGGAAGAAAATATTGGATTTCTGAAAAAATGGTATGAAATTAAAATTGCTTTTTATATGATGTTAATTTTGTTAAAAATGAAATTCTTTTTGAAGAATTATAAAGCATTTATAGCTCGCTAATTTTTTTATAGGTAAACAAAAAAATTTAATATAAAAACCTAGAGTGTATTGAGTATCGAAAACGTAGGTTACACAATTTATTGTTGAGATAGATGTTTTAGTGAAAAATAAAGGGAGCATAGACTATAACACAACTGTTATAGCAAGTGACTCCCAAAGGAAATGTTTTTACATTGTATATGAGATTTATTACACTAGTATTTTTAGGTTATAGGAACGGTGTTTTACGAAATATCTGTTTTAACCCAAATAAAAATGTGTTTTGAAGATAATTTCTAAGTATAGAAATAAAGTGGTTTGTAAGTACACTTATTTTTTAAACAAGTATAAGGGATTTTTTTCTAGTTATGAAAATATTAAAACAATTTTGAAAATGAGTTCTTCTAAAAAAAGGTGTAAGTTAAATATTAGAAAATTAATAAATTTCATAGAAAATGTCCATCGTAAGAGAATATGGATTAAACATACTTTAATCTATTGGAATGAAATGAATAATGATATAATTTTCTATGAAACCAAATCACAAATAAAGATGTTTTATGCAAGTTATAAGGAAAATATGAAAGAGATGTATAAGGTATGGGAAGCACCATATGTTGTATGGCCTATTTCAAAAAATATAAAATAAGTTCCTTGCAATTTCATATAAACATAAAGTCCACTTTTAAAGGATTCATAGAAAGTTAGCGATAATAGTTTCTTATAAAAAAGTAGTTCCAATATATTAAGGTACAGAAACATTAAGTGTAATATTTAGTGGCGGTGTTAGGTAGGAGAGATATTATAGAGAGCCATAGTAGAAAAAACTAAAAAATGGAAATTTCATGTATTTTTCCATTGATTATGCGCATGGTTGCTTGCCTTTGTAAAAAGTCCCGATTTGTAGTAAGTTAGAAACTCCTCCAAGGTTAGGTAATTGGGAAGTTAAGGGGTTTTTAATAAAATAATTGTTCTTAACTACTCCAGTTTTTGCAAATTCAAAAATCTGTGAAAAGAAGATGTTTTGAATACATGTGAGGATATTTTAAGGATACCTTAAATAAAAATGGTTTGGTGAAAAAGTATATAAGTTTGTGGAAGCGAAAAACTTAGTCAGTTAAATTTTAAAATCCAGTTTTTTATAGAAATATGCAAAGGTCTTTAAAAGAAAACGAGGAATAAGTTTTAAACTTAGAATTTGTAAGTTTTCCCCTCTATGTTTGGGGAATATTGTAAATTCAAAAGGCTGTAAGGATTCAAGTCTAGAAAGGTAAAATGTTAAGTAACCAAGTGCCTTTGAATTTAATAGAAATTTGAAAATAACACTTTTAAAGGCAAATTTTTTGGGATTTGATGTTTTAAAAATTTAGAAGCTTTAGTTCTTGAAATGATAAATACTAATCAAACTTTTAAATGTAGAGTAGATAGGAATCATTTACTAGGTATGACGGAAAAAGTGTAAGGCTACGTAGGAGATAACAGTGATTGCTTTTTGAAGTAATAATGGTAGTTTCCGTAAAGTGTATAGGACATTCGTGAGAACCTAGGATTGTTGCTTCATATGTGTAGACTATATAAGAATAGTAAAGTGATAATAGTAAGATGGTAAGATACACGTGGTTAAGGATGTATATTTTTGATTTTGGAGGAACTTGGGAGGAGCATCTTCCTTTAGTGGAATTCGTGTATAATAATAGTTTCAAGCTAGCATTGGAATGACACCTTTCGAAGCTCTTTATGGGAGACCGTGCAAGTCGCCTTCGTGTTGGTTAGAGTCTATAAAGAGACTGCTACTTGGTCCCGACATGGTTAAAAAGACTTCGGAGAAGATTGATTTGATTAGGCGAGAATACGTACCTCTTATCCACATCTCTTTGATAATAAATTTTGAATTTTCTATTTCCATCTTTAGTTTTGAATATGTTATTTCCTTTATTATCCTTTGCGAGGATATATCTTAGGACTTAACCTATAGATGGTAGGATTGAATGTAAACGTGTTACTAGAACATGTTATGTATAATGGACACTAGTGGTTGCAAGTGTTTGCCAGTGGATGCTAATGGACACATATATATACACTAGGCACTACTATCTCTTAGGGATCGGCCTAACTAGGACACGAAGGCATATGCAAATGGATGTGTGCGCATTTTCCATGGTCGCTATGAATGGGTGATTATCATATGATTGTCGCATTTGGATGATGATAGTAGCATGCATATAGAACTATCGGTTAATATTAGTTAATTTGCATTTATTTGGATACATGACACAGACATGATTGTATAAAAGGAGGTCAACTGAATCGTTAGACCGCCTAATCTTTTGCATTAGTTAGAGACATTAACACTACACTATCCGCATATATATCATAAATTGCATTAGAAAAACTTAATGACAATGGATGAAATGGGTGATGGTTGAGTAGTTGGTTGTAGAACTTGAATGAAAACATTTATCTCATTCTTCTATCCTTAGAGATTTCGGGGACGAAATCCCTTAAGGAGGGAAGAATGTAACAATCCAAAATTTAAGCTATAATAATTAATTAACGAATTAATTAAATAATAAAATAAATTCTTGAAATTATCAAAATTGAGCCACGGGAGTTGCACCATTGTGTCCGTGGTAATTTTTTGTCAATTTCCATGCATGGATTGTCTAAATCCGAGCTAGAATGAAGAAGATATGAATTAAATAAGAAAAAAACTAAGGGTCCGGTTGACCCAAGAAGGGCTCAAGTCGACCCTAGGGTCGACCCCCACCTCACTAAGGTTGACCCATAGGTTGACCCTCACTTGTTCTAGGGTGAACCAACCTATTTCTTTGACGTGAATTCCTCTAGGTTAGTTGATGACGTATTTTTCTATTTCTTTTGAATCATATGCATTCGTGCTTCAATCTAACGGTTCCCAGCGAGCCTATGACGTGGATGCACCAGATTTAATCTTCAAATCCAACGGCCTAGATCCCTAAGTGACACTATAAATAACACCCTAGACCAAGCTATTTTTCTCATTCAGATTTTCTCCTATTTAGGTTCATTGCTTGAGGCTGGCCCTAAATAGAATATATTTATAAGGAGAAGATTTTTTTAATTAAAATATTTTATACCCTTGAAGTGTTTCCGAAAGGCCAAGGAAAAGAGCTAAGGACCACTCGTGAGTGTTTAAATAATTATTTTAGATTTTAAGTAATTTAAAATAATAGGGTTCTCAATAGTTGTGGTTTCTCTGCAATTTTGAGATAATTTCTACATAAGTTATTTACAGCTAGTTTTTAAAGATCTTTTCTGTCTATTTTATTCAGTTATTTACAGTAATTATAGTTATTTAGTGTTATTTAAATTTTATTTACAACTATTATATGTTGGAATTTAGCCGTAAATGTTAGTTTCTTTTACAGAAATTAGATGTAAAGTAATAAGACTGTAATAAATTGAACATAGATTTAAAGAAGCCAATTTAAGATATTTGCAATCATATTTATAACATGTAATTATAACTAAAAAGAGAAGAAACAGCAGAAGAAGCTTATTTTTAAACTTAGCTCTTGGTTAAGTTAATAATTAAAATTATAACACACATGTTATAATTAGCGATAACATAAAAGGCTTATTCTAAAATTTTATAATTAAGCTAATAAGCAAGTATAGCAGGGATAACGGTATAGGCTTATTTTAAGACTTAGATTAAGTTAATAAGAAAACAAAGCAGAAATTACAAAAGAGGCTTATTTTAAAGACTTACTCTAAGAAAATAAGCAAAGATAGAAGTAGGACCCATACCGGCATCATACCCCTTTAGTCAAGAACCGATGATCTCAAAATAGATTAAGCGAGGCTAGGGCACGCTTATGTTGAAGTAATGGTAAATAAGAGTTCAATAGATAGAAGCTCAAATCAGGGGATTTGGGCAAGGGGCGCAACTAGATTTTGTTTGTTAGGACTCGTGTCCGGCAGCATTTCCCTTTTAGATTAAGACTAATGGTCTCACAAAACACTTAGGTGAGACTGGGCAGGACCTTATCAGACTAGGATCGATGGTCTCACAACAGATCAGGTGAGGCTGGACACGCTTATGCTGATGCAGGTAAATAAGAAGTCAAAAGATGGAGCAACAGATAGTGTGAACCGATGGTGGTCGAGCATGCGGCCTCGGAGTAGGGATATAAGTTGCTATTGAGTTCCAAAGTGCTAAACAGGTGTCCTTTTGCTGTGGGACCCACATGATAGGGTTAGCTCATAGTGGCACAACAGATATAAAAGGCCGATTGAAGGGTGGAATTAGGTTTCGGCCTAATTAAATTAGGATTGGGATTTTAGCCTAATCAAAGCAGTTTTACAAAAGTGCAAACAATCCAATCAAGACTATCTAAGCAAAACAAATAGTTAAACAGTATTTTATTCCAGCTTTATCTTTCTTTTATTTCCTTTCATACTAGAACTGTTGCTAAGTCTATTATCTTAACCTTGCTTAAAAATATTAATAGTTACTTTCACTCACTAAACTTTTATTCTGACCCACTCCCCTATTCTCCCCTTTTTTCCCATAGGCCAGCAGAGGCAGGGACAGCAGATTTTAGCTTACTTGGAGAGATATTCTTGGAGATTCTGCATGTTTCTTCTTCTTCTTTTTCGGCTATTTTTCATTTGATTTTTGGGATGTAATGGTACTTGAGGAGAGGGATGATTTTATGTATCTGATATTGTGACCGAGATGGTATTTTTCATAAGACATGTGTATTTGGTATTTTGAGACATATTTGGTTTTATGACTTATTTATGAAGTTTCAATTTAATAAGTTACTATTCTAATGTTTCCACTGCTTTTATTTATTTGTCTTGTGAATCTTAGTCTCTGTAAAGTTTTTAGCTATACCTATAACGCGTCATCTTTTTTAGTGTGCCTCTTTTTGGGTATACTAAGGAGTGTGGAGTGTTTTACAGCCAGACCCGGGGGCATGCCTCCGAGTCCTAAGCGATCAACGTCGACCCTTATAGGGGCATCTATGACGATCCCTCCATGTTGACTTAGGGTTGTTCCCATCTACTCTACTCCATTCTTCTATCTGTTAGCTTCATTTCTCTGTCCCTAGTTCTGGTTTCTACAGCTCCTGCTACTTCAATTCCTTAATCCACATTTCCAGCAACTCCAGCGGCTCCAGCCTGTCAAATTTGCCTAAGAAAATTCTACATTATCTCTTGTTGCCTCTTCATCATCAACTCCAGGATAACATCCATTATAGTATCCATATCATTCCAAATGATGTAGAAGGAGGATAGATTAGCTCCAGCTCTTGAGGAAGCGTCCCGACTTCCTCTATGATCCCTAGAGTGGCACACCAATGCCGCCTGCTTCCTGTTTCTATAGTCATTTCCTAAGTTACTTTGGTGTTCGTCGAGTTATTGGGCAATCATCATTGAGTTGAACTACTAATTCGAGTGATCCATAGCCATATTGATCTGACTACATCCGTACTCTATCATATTAATCCGATCTGATCTCCTACCTAAGGGAAGCGCCAATTCCAAAGTGTCATTCGTCTAAATCCGCTCGACTATCCTCCATAGTCTTCAATTTATCCAATCATCAAACCTAATAATCGTCTCTTCGGGCTTCCTGCCTTGATGACTATGAGATCCATTGGGTTAAATCCATGATATCATGGCCTTGCCAAAAGGTGAAATAACAGTTATAATTAAGCAATCATCGCGTTTAAGTTTAGTTGATCTAATAAAAAATCCTAAGTAATATATGTGAAATTTCATAACTATGTAATTCATCGTATAAGCAACCTGATTCTGTACCTTATCGAAGTCATTTAAGACTAAAATAGAACTTTAATTTTATTTATTTAGTTTGATTTTATTTATTAAAGGTGTTATTATTTGCATACACTCAAACACATTCTCTCACCCACCTCTCCTCTCACCCATTCAAACACTTAACTCGCCTACTTACACCCACTTATTTTTTCTATTTTACTTTTATGCGCCAAAATGAAGCGTTATTCGAACAAAAACTTTTCAAACCAATTTCTCTTCCCAAACCTTCGGACCATTTTCTCTTCTTCAATAATAGTGGTAGGTAATTCTAATAGAGTTAGGAGTATGTCATAAAGACAGATATGTAATTTGTTACATATATCTTACTCGATAACCAATCTTGTTCGAAATGGAAAGTGTTTCCTTTCTATTATACATTTGATATAATCTGTTATATTGAAGTATATTTCGGAAAAAAAAATCCATAAATAGTATGTTTAGTGATAGTAGTTACAATGTATTATAACCATGAATGATTTATAACAATAAAATAAACATACCACTTTTAATATTCCTAGTCAAGATGTATCAAGACTGGATATCAATGCATTTACTGAGAATAGAATACATAACGCTCGCCAAATGTTGGGCATTAAGGGTTTACGTACTGATAGTTATTGAATAATTATGAATGACTCACTCGATATTTTTCTGTTCGTTAATATAACGAAGGTCAAACAAAAATATCGATGTGACAAAATGGCGTAATTCTCTTGACTTAAGAATAATGTTGTTCAATGTGGAAGCTTCGTTTTGATTATCATTAAATTATGGCACAATGTCCATCCAACAACTATAGTTGAGTCGAGTGGAAGCATTGGAAGCGAAACACTATTCAATAGAGGATTTGTCTCCTTAGTTATATGAGCTTAGTATCACGATTAATTGAAGTCAACTCAAAGTCTTTGGCTAGAACACTTCAATTAATAATAATTGTTATTATCAAATCAAAGACTCAGTGTTTGGACTATAGAGTTAGATATGGATGATAATAGAATTTTTACCATGCCAAATTCCATAAGTCAAAAGTGATATAGTTTTGACAAAGAGAATGGTTAAGAGAAAAAAGTGAATCTGTATTTTAACTTATCTCTCTAGTCTCTTTATTATAAATACATTATAACTCTCGTTTTTTTCTAATCATTTTTTGAAGCCTTAACTAGCTCCACCTCTGGTTGAAACTCGTCCTCCCCTCTCCTCCATTTCCAAGCTCAATTCAAATCAAAACAAACACTATTCGATAATCGGTTGTCTACAATTTATGACACAACACCTTCAGAATTAGAATTTGATTCAGGAGTTTATGTCAATGCTTCAAACTATGGTCCTTTGGCATTAGTTAAAGGTAAATATCTGATCTATGATTATATACTAATAATTAATAATTTATATATCATATAATATTTTGTTAGTTAGGCGAGGATTCTAGAATATTGGTTCATCATCACATTTAGAATGGTTGTTTGTTCATAAGGTTATATAATTATTATCATTTTAACAAATATATGACTTGATACTCATGGCTCAAGGTTAAAAAGATTTAATTTTTATATTATTTAAATTAATTTAATATGCACTGTTTAAATAACTTAAACTTTATAATTTAGATAATAAACATTATTTTATATAAAATATATTTTAAAATTGCATATAATTAGTTTTATACCTAATAATTTTTGGCATAAAATATAAAATTTTAATATATATATATATATATATATTATTTAATTCAAATCACTTAAATAAATCTTTAAAATAAATAAATATATCATAACGTATAATTTAAAATTTAGGAAATTATTTTCACATCTGATAGACTTTCAACTATTATATATATATATATATATATATATTAATAAATATTAATATAAATGCTGAAATTAAAATTTGAAATTGATTTAAATTATAGAACTATATATTGAAATAATCAAATGCTAAAATATCATTAAGATTTTTTTTATAAAATATCAAAACACAATTATATTTTCAAAAACATATTTTTTTACATATAATATTATTATTTATTTTCAATTAGAAATTTAAACTAAATAAATTAAAAATAATAATTTTGCAACGAGTATTATTGGGTAAGTATGTGTGTATGTATTTCATTCGTATATACATTTATACATATATGTTTATTTATTATTAAACTATTTATAAGAATATACACACACACACACATATAATGTGTGTGTATTACATTAGGATAATTATTTCAAATGGAGAGACTATCTTGACCCTTGGATTAATGTCAATTTGATGGTTGATCTATTAGGTTGGGATAAGATTCTAACTAGCGGGTTAACAGATAATAAAGTAAGTAACATCATAAAAAATGATAAAATGGACCTACTAATCATTTTCGAAACAAGAGAACTTGAAGCTTCTATTAAACAAATCTCTGTATGTGCTAAAAGAAGAGAAGATTGCTAGGTATAGGATAAAGGCAAGTTTTCATTTAAAGATGCTTGGATAAATTAAGAACACATTATGCTATGCAATCTTGGGCAAATGTTGTGTGACATAATACAGATTTTCGCGAAATGACTTTCTACGCTTACCAAGCTTTTATAAGAATACTTAGCAATAATGACAAATTATCTCAAAGGGATAATTTTATTATCCTATGTGTACTTTATGACTTAGAGAATGAAAGCATAGAACGTCTCTTTTTTAGATGTTTTTTAGTGCTTTGTTTTGGGTCTCCATTCGTTTGAAACTTATACTCCCTCCACATAGCTCTCTAAATATGTTAGACGAATTGAATGAAAAAAGAAATCATTTCAAACAAAAAGATCATATCCAAGATCTCGCTAGATTCAATTTTTTTTACTTTTATTTATTATATCTGGCAAGAAAGGAAATCTCGTATCTTTGACAATTGTAAGCATGATAAGTTGGAACTAACTAGATGAAATTATGTAGATGTTAATTATTAAGTAATGAATTCAACTAGAAGAACATAATGTAATGCTTTCAACTTTGAAATCTTCAACAGATGTGGTATTAAATTGAAAGATGAAGGATAATGTAACGACCCTAATTTTAACTAACATTATTTAGGATATTTAATTAGATAAATTAAATGAAATAATGTAAATAGTTAATGGTTTGAGATTTATATGATTATAGGGTAGCCGTGCCTTAAGTAATTAATAAACAAACGAAAGTTTAAAATGAAGTAAGTAAAGGGGTAATAAGATAAGGGGAAAAAGGAATAAATCAAATTCTTCTACCCTAAACCCTTATTCCAATTTCACTTACAATATTCACAAATAAAAAACTAAATCTAGAGCTTGGCCGACCACCATTAGAAAAAAACAAGAGGAAGATAAGTAAGGAGTCAAGTAAGAAGCTTAATCAAATCAATTTAAGAGCAAATCTCAACCTTCTTAACAATCAAGCTAAGGTGAATAATAGTTTACATCTCATTTTTATTGTTTTTGGTTTCTAGATGAGTGAATTTATTTTGCAAGAAAATGCCATGTTTTGATTGTTTAAATTGATATATATGCTTGTTGATGATTTATTTGTTTCATATAGATTTTATGTTAAGATTTGATTTGAAAAACCTATTAAATGACATTCAAATGGCTTGCGTTTTTGATATACGGCCAGAAATATTATTTTAGAGACGGGTTTCAAGTTTCATAATTTTCAAAGTTGTTGTGGCTTTATTATGAATTTTCTAGTAAAGAAAAAGGTTAATTAGGTCTACATTATTTTTGGCTATTATATGTTAGCTTTAGATCAGAAATTTAAATATGTTAGAAAACATATTAAAAGCAATTTATGGGAATTTTTGGAGTATTTTTCTAAGTGTTTTATTAAAATTATAAAATTATTTAAGGTATAAGACTGGAACGTTTTATATGTTTAAGAAAAGAGGAGTAGGGGCAATTTGTTAAACATTTAAAATTGTTAATTACTGAATTCGACAGAACATTTAGAAATGGTTTTGTAAAAAAAAATTGGCAACCAATTATATGTTGACAAATAATGCAAGTTAGTTGGAAAGATATTACTTTAAAAGTTAAAAAATCAGTTTTGTGAAGGATGACTGCTTCGCCACTTATAGCAACCATCTTTCGAACCCATACATCTGCCCCAACTAAGTCAAAACCAATACACATGATATCAATGCATTGGTACGTAGTGGATTAAAGTTAGGCGGAAGGTACAGAGTCAAAACATGCTTTTGAAGAGGTAGAAGTCGCTCTTATAAACTTGGAACTATTTTGGTTACAAATTGGGCCTTCGAAAGGGCAGGAGCTTTCAACTTAACCAACTTGCTTCTATTTGTATAAAGAAAGAGCTTTCAAATGGGATGCCGCCTTTTGTTTTATAAACAAGCTTTCAAAGGGGTTGAAACCCCTTGCTGCCGCATTCTACCGTTTGAATCAATGCCTTCGAAAGGGCTCTTTTGCCTTAAACGTTGAAGCCGCTTCTCCATAATTTCGAAATGGGTGGTTTCGATACCAACCACTTTCTTTTACTTAGGAATAATGCTTTCGAAATCAATGCTTTTGGCCAATTTCTTTAGGACCCTTAAATATATTGAAAGTTTAATCCAATGGTTTCGAAAGCAATGGTTTTAAATGGTTTCGAAGTTATGTTCCACAAACTTTTACTTTGACCCAATGCTTTCGAAAAGTTTGTTTTAAGTAAGGGACTTTAAGCTTTCGAAAGGTATAAAATGAAGGATTTGAAAAGGATATTTCCCAATGTTTTCAAAAGGTTTGCTTTTAGTATTTAAATGTAAAGTCCAATGCTTTTGAAAGGCAAGTTTAAAATGTTTTGGAAATCGGATGTTTAAGGTTTTATAAAGCTTTTGAAGGGACACTTTCAGTGATTTCGAAAGATCTATTTTTAAAGGTTTTGAAGGTATGTTTTGGCCTGTCGGCCTAGTGTCTCAAGGTAAAATAGATAATTTATTTTGAAAGCGGTACTTACAATGGATTCAAAAGGGACTGTCTAAATCTTTTAAACAAGATTTTCGAAGGAGATATCTTGGATTTAAAACCTAATGTTTATTAAGCTTAAGAAGGGCTTTAACTTGCTTTAAGGGGATAGCCAACCCTATTGATTTAGGTTTTCATCAACATTGTTTTGTGTAAATCATGTATCATGGTAAAGATATTCGAGTAAAGCAAAAAGTAAATTTTCCTTGTTTAAGTATGATTTAAAGGGTTAAATCAATTTGAAAGAAATTTTTTCAAGGAAAATTTGATTGTGTAGTTAAACCTAAGTAAATGACTCAGATATTAGAATACTAGGGATTGGTATAGGGTCATACCATATACTTTAGCTGTTAGCCCCTAGCTAATATAAATTCCAGTGTGTAGGACTTTGTCACAGATAAGACTAAAATGATGTTACGCACAGAAAGGAATATACAGAGAAGGATAGGTTATTCGTGAGCCCGCAAAAACATTATGATCAGTTGACCCTATATAAGTAAGTTGAGGACAGACCATCCGCTATTTTGTCTGGTACGCCCGAGTCAGTCAATGGTTGGTAGTTAGCCAAACAAAACTACATTATTTGGACAGATAGTCTAATTATTACTTGATTTATGCACATATATACGATATTGCTATTATTTCTTTAATCAGTTTAATTGCAGGATTCTGATTTGCAAAAGATATGTTTTAAAGGGGATATTATGGAGGGGAAACCCGTTCCGCTAAACAGGATGGTCTTACTTAATATCAATAAATCAAGATGTAATAGTATTATTCACACCCGGCTTTATGTTTGACTCGAAGTTTATGTTTTCCCCTTAAACTCTCGAGTGCTCCAAATTAATTTGAGTAGATTGAGAGTTAAGGTTTTACAGGCTTAGTAGGTGGAAGAATAAGCTTTAGAAGATGTGCATGAGGCAAAGTTAGCTATATATGAGTAATTAGTTTTGTTTCTGTTGTGATGTATTTAAGATCGATATGTCTATTTGGTACTCTTATCATCCAAGAAGGCATATACATATATCACTCTAAGCGTAATTTTTAATAATTATATTTGAACAAAACCTGAAAAATATTTTGGGATTATGTATCTAAATATAAAATATGGATTTCAAATGTAATTAGAAAAGATGTTTTAATTCCTTGTTGATTATATTTCATATTCATATACTTCTGATATTATGGATATCATTAACATTACTTGTCATCGGAAGTTAATACTATGGATAACCGCAGCATTTGTCGCGCTTTGCTTTGGGCCTCAAGATAGGGGATGCCACAACTTGGTATCAGAGCATAAGTTTATGAAAAATTTAAAAGAAATTTCAAACTTAAAATTATTATGAAAATATAATCCTAAGGAATTAGATAAAAGATTAGATCATGGGATAACACTATAGTAATGTACTTGTATTTGCTATATATAAGCATATACTTTATCTCTATTCACCCATTTCCTTTAGGCAATTCTTATGTATCTTGCAAAGACTCGATGCAAATTTTAAGGAAGTAAGATATGGATGCTAGATATGGAAGAGTTAACATTGGTGGGGGAAGCACCACAACTCATGGGAATGCCAGACCAAACTCAAGAAGGAATCTAGGTCTGGTTCAAGCTGCTAATGTGGGTGCTGGAATGCCACAAGCAGATATAGGAGCTATGTATCAGTTCTTCTTTAACATGATGCAGGCTGGAGTTGCTGCGGGTTTAGTTGGAGGAAACGCTGAAGGAGGAAATCAGGGACCCCCAATAGTCAATAACTATGCTGTATTGAGTAGAGATTATGCCAGGCTGGGAGGAAAACCATTTATCTGGATCGAGGACGCAATTGAAGTAGAGAATTGGTTACTTCATTACGAGAGGATTTTTGCTGATTTGGGGCTCAATGATGAGTAGAAAAGGAGGCTTGCTTCTAAGCAATTACGGTGAGCAACATTGTACTTGTGGAACTGTGTTAAGGTAGAAGTCAATGAGGAGACTATGACTTGGGCTGAGTTCAGAAGAAGGTTTGAGGAGAGGTTTATGTCGGAGATTGCAAAATTATTTCTGCTTAGAAAGTTCACTGAGTTAGAGCAGGAAGACATGACAGTGCTGGAGTATGCACCCAGATTTGAGGAGCTATTGAGATATGAATACACTACGATTGATATAGTTATTAAAAGGAATGAGAAGTTCATTCATGGGTTGAAGCCTGAGTCATCTAAGGCCACATTATTGCATATTAGAGATCCGTGTGATGTAGTTGTTGAGATGGATTTAAGGCAGGAAGAAATTTTTGGTTATCTTGAGGGTAACAAGATAGGGGAAGCTCAAGGGAACCAGAAGAGGAAATTTTTCCACAAGAATGGAGCTCAGAAGAGTGGAGCCGCCAAAAAGAGAAAGACAGAAGTTATCTGTTATAAGTGTGATAAGAAGGGACACTATGCTCATGAGTGTCGGACAGGCAAAGGAAAGAAAGCTACTGATAAAAAAAGAGTGAGATGTTTAAATTGTGATCAAATTGGACATTATAAGAACCGATGCAAGGAGCCCGCCAAGGATGGGAAAGGGGAAATGTTTGCATTGGAGCCAGCTAACTCAAGACCAACAACAGAGTACAAGGGAAAAGCTGTGTTGGGAGGTACGCTTTTGATTCATTGTGTATCAGTTAGAGTTCTATTTGATACTGGTGCATCACCTTCTCTTATATCTCATTACTTGATAGATAAGCTTAACCTTGAACCCTCATACCTAATTACTTCGTTAAGGGTTGTGAATACGATATGAGGTTATGTGACTCTTGGGATGAGATATGACCACCTAGAGTTTGAATTGTTAGGTCATACATTAGTTGCAGTTTGTATATATGTTTGATTTCGTAGGGTTTGGAATTATTTTGGATATGGATTGATTAAGTAAAAATGATGCTAGGATATTTTGCCATGATAGGAAAATATCACTTAGACATCCTGACTATAGTGATTGGATAATATAATTCCTAGAAAACTCTAGTTTTGAGGATAATGCTTTGTTGGGTGTTGTGGAGTTAGAAGGCGAGTTGAATCAAGTTTTCATCGTTAGAGAATTTATAGATGTCTTTGAACCCATAGTAGTACTACTGCCGAAACGAGCTATTGAATTTCAGATAGATTTAGTACCAGGAGCAGACCAGTAAGTAGACCGCCAAGTAAAATGATGCCTACCGAACGAAGGAGCTCAAGGTGCATTTGGTGGATTTGGAAGGAAAGAATTTTATTAGACAAAGCAACTCGTTTTGGGGAGCAGCGCTCTATTTGTAAAGAATCCGGACGGATTGTTAAGGTTGTGTATCGATTATCGCAAGTTGAATGAGAAGACGATATAGAATGGATATCCGTTACCTAGAAATGATGATTCGTTCGACCAGTTGAGTGGAGCCAAAGTATTTTCCCAGTTGGATTTGCCAACAGGGTTCCATCAACTCATAGTGGCTGAGGATAGCATTCCTTTGATAGCGTTTAAAACCAGATATGGATTGTATGGATGGTTAGTATTGCCATTCAGACTAACTAATGTGCCGACAATCTTTGTAGATTTGATGAATCGAGTTTTTCGAGAGCACTTGAATAGGTTCGTATTGGTCTTCATAGATGATATTTTGGTATACTCTAATGATAAAAGAGAGCATGAATTTCATCTTAGAGTGGTACTTAAGACGTTGAGGCAGCATCAACTGAAAGTGAAATTTTTGAAGTATCATTTGTGGAAGAAGGAAGTGAAGTTTCTTAGTCATGTAGTCTTAGAGAAAGGGTTATCTATAGATCTTGCTAAGATCGACGCAGTGAATAGTTGGAAGAGACCCGAGATAGTGACTGCGATAATGTGCTTTCTTGGACTACCTGGTTACTATCGAATATTCATCAAGGATTTTTCACGGATAGCAGCACCGATGACTAAGCAAACTTGGAAAGATGTGAAGTTTGTGTAGACTGATAAATGTGAGGCGGCATTCCAAAAGCTGAAACACTTATTGCACATGTGTTAGTTGTTTTATAGGGGAATCATGACTTAGTGGTGTACACGGATGCATGTGGAACAGGTTTAGGATCTATGCTAATGCAAAGAGGTAAAGCGATTGGCAATATTTATCGACAACTCAGACTGCGTAAGTTTAGATATTCAACTCACGATTTGGAATTAGTTGCAGTAATTTTTGCGTTGATGGTATGGAGACAATACCTTTTGGGAGAAAGATTTGAATTGTATACGGATCATAAGTCGCTGAGGTATTCATTCACTCAGAAGAAGTTGAATATGAGACAGTGGAGGAGGTTAGAGTTTTTAGCTGCTTATGACTTTGGTATTGAACACACATTAGGAAAAGGAAACAAGGTCGTGGATGCACTTAGCAGAAAACATCAAAATGCAAAATTGGCAATGATAGCTGAGTGGAAATATTTAGATGCATTAAGTACATGTAGAATACAGCGGAGATCTGAGGCTAGGTCTAATAAGATAACTGCTATGTTGTCATGTTTAGAAGTTTGATCGGTGATAATCGAAAGGACTGCTTCTAAGAAAGGGGAGGATTAATTATTAGCTGAACGGATTAGAAAGTTAAGAAATGGAATGGAGAGCATTAGAAACGACTATGTGTTTCGAATGTGGAAAATAATAGAAAAGAAGTTCCTGGAGAATGCCATCATTCAAAGTTCACCATTCCGGGAGGAACTAAGATGTATCTGGACATGAAAATAAGTTTCACCTATGACGGCATGAAGAGGGATGTAGTATTATGGGTGAAGTAGTGTTTGAACTGTCAACAGGTAAAAGCTGAACATCAAAAACCAAGTGGGTTACATCAGCCTTTAGATGTTCCATTATGGAAATGAGATTCTATCTTAATGGATTTTATAGACGGATTGTTTAGAATCGAGGAAATGAAAGTATATTAGTTATAGTAGACAGATTAACCAAGAGTGCCCATTTTATTCCAGTTAAGTAAATCAAGACGACATCTGTTTTGGCTAGATTATTCATGAAGAATATAGTTAGATTGCATGGAATTCCTAGTAGTATAGTAAGTGATAGAGATTCCTTATTCACTAGCGAGTTCTGCAAGATTCTACAAGAAACTTTAGGTACCAAGCTCTAGATGAGTACCGCTTACCATCGTAGATAGATGGGGAAACGGAGAGAGTTAACAAAGTCTTAGAAGATTTGTTACGAGCTTGCATACTAGATTTTGGGGCATGGGAAAACCACCTACACTTAGTCAAGTTTTTGTATAACAACAGTTATCAGGCTCATATAGAGATGGCACCGTTTGAAGCTTTGTATGGAAGGCCATGCAAATATCCCATTTGTTGGTTAAGGACTGAGCATAGGTTAGCTCTTGGTCTGGATTTGGTTAGAGAAACTGCATAAAAGATTGAGTTAACTCGAGCCAGAATGAAGGAAGTTCAGTCTAGGCAGAAGAGTTATGCTGATAAGAGACAGAAAGATTTAGAGTTCTCAATTGGAGATCATGTTTTCGTCAAGGTATCACCGATAAAAGATGTAATTAGATTTAGAAAATTTGGAAAATTGGCACCAAGATTTGTGTGGCGATTTTTTATTACAGAAAGGATTAGGAAACTCAGAGTAGATGTTGACCCAAAAAATGGACCAATATCCTGGTTTGAGTTTGAAAGCATTAGCCCTGTTCTAACAGCGCAATATCACAGATAATAGGTACAAAAATAGAACTATACAAGAAAGGAGACGGAGAATTTTTATAGTGGTTCGTTTGTTAATGAAGCCTACGTCCACTTTATAGCTTTACTATAGACCGATTGCTTTTACAAGAAGTGTTTGATTACAAGGCTTTGACTATTAGTAGACTGAATCCCTAGAGATGGAATTTACTAGAGAATCACAGTGAATTCCTCTAGAGATGTTGTGGAAAAGATAAAGATTGAAGAATGTTTCC
The DNA here is from genome assembly GCA_030765085.1 of Allium cepa. Taxonomy (NCBI): domain Eukaryota; kingdom Viridiplantae; phylum Streptophyta; class Magnoliopsida; order Asparagales; family Amaryllidaceae; genus Allium; species Allium cepa. The sequence goes on from CM060937.1 coordinate 271,223,718, forward strand.
AGCAGAGCTTCAGCATCTAGTCCAGAGAATACCCCTTTATGTTGTAGGTAGAGTGGTATTTATAGAGTTCAAAGATCTACTGGACCAGGCTTGTTTATCAACTGCTTGCAAGTAGGTAGGAAATGACCCGTGGAGGACTTGGCATGCAATACAAGGCAGAACCATGGGTCGTTGGTGACCAATAACCGATGGGTCGCTGGCAACCCATAGCCTATGGGTTGCTGGGGACCCGACCTATGGCTATGGGTCGCTGGCGACCCGACCCATTGCCTATGGATCACTGGCGACCCATAGACTTGGCTTGTTTGCGAGCCAATGTCTTGGCCCCTTTCGTAATATTCTTTGATTGTTTGGTTTGAAGGTTTGAGGGGAGGCATGGGTCAGTGATGATCCAAGCACTTAATATTTTCGGGACTCTTGAATTGGAGATGCTTTGATAGTCTTTTATCATAGTTTTATTTTTATGGTAATTCACTTGCTGTTTGTGCTCAGCTGCTGATTGGGCTGAAAGAATGCTGGCCTTTGGATTTAATCGACCCTAGTTGTTGCCTTAGTAATATAGCTTGGCTAACATTCACTCATTTCCTTAACCTTTCTAGTTAAGTTCTAAACCATTCTGATAACACGAGATTGTTCTGTTTGTTGTTGGATCCTGCTGGGTTAAAATCCCAGATAACAGTAGAGTTACCAAATAGTATGGTAGGAGTCCATAATGTTTCTTATATTTCTCATCTAAGAAATGTTTTTGAGATTCAGAGGCTACTACATCACTGACAGTGTCAGATGACTTAGTAGTGGAATCGAATTTGACGATAGTTAGAAAACTCGTTTGTATAATCGCAAAGGATGAGAAGAGATTAAGGAACAAGACAGTCAGATTAGTCAAAGTCCAGTGGGGTGACGGCAAGAGAAACTATACTTAGGAAACTAAAAGTAGGATTAGAGATACTTATCCTAACTTATTCCATGGTATGTTTTGCCTTTATGATTGATTGTTATGAGTAACTTATTATAATTTCGAGGACGAAATTCTTTAAGGAGAGGAGTCTATAATGACCCAAATTTTTACTAACATTATTAAGGACATTTAATTAGATAAATTAAATGAAGTAATATAAATGGTTAAGGGATTAAGATTTGTATGATTATAGGATAGCCGTGCCTTAAATAATGAATAAACAAACGAAATTTAAAATAAAGTAAGTAAAGGGGCAATAAGATGAGGGCAAAATAGGAATAAACTAAAGTTTTGTACCTTAAACCCTTATTCCAATTTCATTCGTAATATTCACAAATAAAGACTAAACCTACAGCTGGTCGGCCACCATTAGAATAAAATAAGAGGACGATAAACAAGGATTCAAGTAGGAAGCTTAATCAAATCAATTCAAGAGCAAATCTCAACCTTCTTAACAATCAAGCTAAGGTGGATAATAGATTACACCTCATTTTTATTGTTTTCGGTTTCTAAATGAGATCTGAATTTATTTTGCAAGAAAAATGCCATGTTTTGACTATTTAAATGGATATATATGCTTGTTGATGACTTATGTTGTTTCATATAGATTTTATGATAAGATTTGATTTGAAAAACCTATTAAATGACATCTGAATGGCTTGCATTTTTATATAAGATTGGAAACATTATTTTAGAGATGAGTTTCAAGTTTCATAAATTTCTAAGTTGTGAATTTATTATGAATTTTCTAGTAAAGAAAATGGTTAAATTGGGTTTAAATTATTTTCGACAATTATATGTCAGCTTTGGGTTAGAAATTTAAATACATTAGAAAACATACTAAAAGGGATTTATAGGAATTTTTGAAGTATTTTACTAGCAATATAAAATTATTTAATGTATGAGACTTAAATGTTTTATATTTTAAAAAAAAGAAGAAGGGCAATTTGTTAAACGTTTTAAAATTATTAATTACTGAATTCGACGGCATTTTTAGAAATGGTTTTGTAAAAGAATTGGAAACCAATTATATATTGACAAATAAGGCAAGTTGGTTGGAAAAATATTAGTTTAAAACGTTAAAAATCGGTTTTGTAAAGGATTACTACTTCGCCACTTGTAGCAGCCACCTTTCGACCCTATACATCCGCCCTAACCAAGTTGAAACCAATACATAAGGTATCAATGCATTGGTACGTAGTGGATTAAAGTTAGACGGAAGGTATAGAGTCAAAATATGCTTTCGAATGGGTAGAAGTAGCTTTTATAAAGTTGGAACTATTTTGATTATAAAGAAGGCCTTCGAAAGGTTGGAGCTTTCAACTCAACCAGCTTGCTTCTACTTATATAAAGAAAGGGCTTTCAAGTGGGCTGCCGCCTTTTGTTTTTAAAACAAGCTTTTGAATAGGTCGAAACCCCTGTTGCAGCATTCAACCTTTCAAATCAATGCCTTCGAAAGGGTTCTTTTGCCTTAGATTTTAAGCCATTTCTCCATGCTTTTCCACTTTCTTTTACTTAGGAATAATGCTTCCGAAAGCAATGCTTTCGCCCTAGTTCTTTTAAGACCCTTAGATATATTGAAAGTTAAACCCAAAGGTTTCGAAAGGAATGGTTTTAAACGGTTTTGAAGATATGTTCCACAAACTTTTACTTTGACCCAATGATTTCGAAAGTTTTGTTTTAAGTAAGGGACTTTAATGCTTTCGAAAGGTATAAAATGAAGGTTTCGAAGGTGAGATTTTCCAATGTTTTTGAAAGGTTTACTTTTAGTATTTGAATGGAAGATCCAATGTTTTCGAAAGGCAAGTTTAAAATGTTTTGGAAAGAGGATATCTAAGGTTTTATAATGCTTTTGCAGGGACACTTTCAATGATTTCGAAAAGTCTATTTTTAAAGGTTTCGAAATGTATGTTTTGGTCTTTCGGCCTAGTGTTTCAAGGTAAAATAGATAATCTATTTTGAAAGGGGTACTTTAATGGATTCGAAAGGGACCGTCTAAAGCTTTTAAACAGGGTTTTCGAAGGAGGTATCTTGGATTTAAAACCTAATGTTTATTAAGTTAAAGAAGGGCTTTAACTTATTTTAAGGAAATAGATAATCCTATTGATTTAAGTTTTCATCATCATTATTTTGTGTAAACCATATATCATGGTAAAGATATTCGAGTAAAAAAAAGTAAATTTTCCTTGTTTAAACATGATTTAAAGGATTAAACCAATTTGAAAGAAATGTTTTCAAGGAAATTTGATGGGGTAGTTAACCTTAAGTAAATGACTCAGATATTAGAATACTAGATGGGATTAGTATAGGGTCGTGCCATATACTTTAGCTATTAGCCCCTAGCTAATGTAAATTACAGTAGGGCTTTGTCACAGGTAAGACTAAAATGATGTTACACACAAAAAGGAATATATAGAGAAAGATAGGTTATTGGTGAGCCCGCAAAACCATTAGAATCTGTTGACCCTGGAGAAGTAAGTTAAGGATAGACCGTCCAAAAGTGTGTCTGATAGAAGTTAGTTTAGCTATTTTGTCTGGTAGACCCAAGTCAGTTAATGGTTGGTAGTTTGCCAAACAAAACTACATTGTTTGGACAAATAGTCGAATGATTACCTGATTTATGTGCATATATGATATTGCTATTTTTGCTTTAATCGGTTTAATTGCAGGTTTTTAATTTGCGAAAGATATTTTTAAAAGGGATATTAGTGAGGGGAAATCTGTTCTGCAAAGTGCGTGGCATAGTCTAACTTAATATCAGTAAACCGAAATGTAATAGTATTATTCACACCAGGCTTTATGTCTGACTCGAAGTTTTATGTTTTCCCTTTAAACTCTCGGATGCCCAAAATTAATTTGAGTAGATTGAGCGTTAAGGTTTTACAAGCTTAATAGGTGGATGAATAACTTCCGAAGGCATGCAGGAGGCAAAGTTACCTATATAGGAGTAATCATTATATTTCCGCTGTGATGTATTTAAGACCGATATGCCTATTTAGTGCTCTGATCATCCAAGTGGACATCTTCATATGTTGCTCTTGGCGTAATTTGCAATAACTATATGTGATCAAAACCTGGGAAACGTTTTGGGGTTATGTATTTGAATATGAAATATGGATTTAAAATGTAATCAAAAAAGATGTTTTAATTCCATGTTGATTTTTATTTCATATTCATGTGCTTCTAATATTATGGATACCATTAATATTACCGTATTTAATCACCGGAAGTTAATACTATGGATGACTGCAGCATCTGTAGCACTTAGCTTCGGGCCTCAAGATAGGGGATGTAACAGATAAGCTCATTGGCTTTTGCATGCCAAATACTAATCCGCCTGAGATTGACAAAAAATTTATAATTCCAAAATACTGCTAGTCGGCACGTCAATCTTGCATTGATTGACCATGGAGGGATGAATTTCTGAACTATAGTTGATAAACGAACGTGATTGATGATTTTGGCTACGGATTTACAAGAAGCTAGCTTTGGAAGTGAGAAAGAAATTATCTCATTTGAATCCGTAGCATGGATTATTATGTTTCCTTTTACTTTTATGCTATCATGTATTTTGCTTGCTTTTGTATATATTATTGTTATGTACTGATTGTAAACACTTTTTATTAGCAATAAAGAAACCGCCATTTTTTCCCTATACAATGCTACTATGGTATTGTTCATGTTTTTAATAAGGCAGCAACACCAATTTTCAAAAAAAGAAAATTGTTTCGATTTTAATTATAATAAATTGGATAATTAAATTTTATAATATATTTTAAATGTTTTTCATATACATAATTATATATATATATATATATTATTAATTTCACACACACACATGAACATACACACACACACGCGTGTGTGTGTGTGTATAGTTATTCAAAATTATATGTGTGTGTGTTTGTGTGTGTATGTAATATTTTGTGTACATAAGTTAAAGCATATAAGCATGCATTTAGATGATATATTTGTGTACTACATGAGTCAACATGTTCATTGCGGTGTAAACCCCAACACTTATACACGGGCATGTTAAACCTTGCACGGATTGCTATGTTACACTCACATACATACATATATGTGTGTGTATGATACACGTATATATAATACGTTATTCATTACATAATGTAAACTATATTATAAATTTAAATAATAATGATTTTATTTAAAATTAATTTAGAAATGTTCGAAATAAAGACTTTATAGGCTCGATAAAGATCCAAAATGTTAAAAATTTGAAACTCATCCATTTTTTCTCCTGCAAGCTGGCACAGTTCCAACACGTTCCACTTTAAATAATATGTTATAATGTACACATATTCAAACTAAAAGATTAAAAAAATAAAGTAGCAAGAAAAATAGCAACAAACACAAAATAAACGGTTTTTAAAGGTACTTCAACTGAAACAAATTTTTGTTTTACGAGACCATTGTGTTCTGACAGCACTTTAGTTGCATTGTAAATGTATATTATTTAATACTTCTACTGTTGTTTCAGTAAAAAATAGTACTAAATTAAAGACTATCATTAAGCTAAATAATGAAATTAATATCAAAATAATAAAATATGTTTGTACATTCGTTGTTCATCTCGTTTTTGTTGTCTGCCACTAATGGATGACATGAGAAGAGGTAAAAAGAATCCGATAGCATGAATGATACTTTATTTAAGTAGAGTACTCTTTTTTGATGTTTCATGGGTTTGAATCCATGACATTTAGAACGTTTGTCTAAAGCGTCCCACCTCTAACCATTTGAGCTCAAGGTCCTTGAGATTACAAAAATAGATAATTATGTATGACAACTTAATTTTTCTTAAACTCCATTCGGTTACACCTAACCTAGTTGCTATTTTTTCGCTATATTGTTCAAAACCGTGCAGGATCTTAAAAGATTTTAAGTGATGTTAGTGATAGTTTTGATGCGTTTACAACGCCCTTAATTATTTAAAAAAAAAATAAGTGGCGTTACTGAGAGTTTTGATGTGTGTGCGCATAACAACATCCCTAATTATGTGTGGAATATATAAATATGTGATATCCATCTGTATTCGCGAATACGGATATCTGATATAAAAAAGTGGTTTCGGATGCAAATGTGAATATGATAGTATACATATGAAAGCAAGAGTACATCCTTTTCTCGTTCTGTCTTCCTTTCTCCACAATCAAAATTCTACTAAAAAATGCTACTATGTATACTCACCAAATTTCTTTCCGATGTCACGTAAATATTAACTAAAATAAATGAAAAAAATCTTATTTCTAGTCTTTCCTTCAACCACAGCGCTCTTTCCAATTTCAAACAAATTTTTTAATTACTTTTATGAGAAACACTAAACATAGATAAATCAAACATTAAAATTAAAGACTGGTTCTATTTAAACATCTGGTTCTATTTAAGCACCTAAAGTTGCTTGGTATCCCCAAAACTTTTGTGATACTGCTCAACAACTTTAGGTAGCCATAATTAAATCAGGAAGTCAAAGGTTGAAGAATAACCGATTGGAAGCATTTATGGGATTTCAATTTATGTTCACCGATTCACAGGTTTGGTTTGAATTTCATTTGTCAAATTCGATTAAGACTAACTGAATCAAAATTTGATAATAAATCCCTAGAATTAGAAATGGATGGAAGGATTTTAAGTGCAGGTTCTCCATTCTGATTTGAATTTTGATGAGAACAATAGGTTTAGGAATGACCCCGTTCGATATCTATCGTGCTCTCCAATATTCTCTCGTCGTGAGTTTACCGGTTCACCGGTTCTTTCGGATTTTCAAAAGAAAAAGTTTTGGAATAGAAAAAATATGTATGGATAGTTGCACTTTTTATAATACATGATCTAATCCTTAGGTTTTTATGGATAGTGAGTTTCTTCTGTGTCAAAGTTTGATCAAACAGACATGAGCAAAAAAAATACTCTGCAAAGTATTTATGTAGCCTATTACTATGACAGCTGCTACTTCATATCAACAACTAACAAGAATCATGTATAAACAAAATTAAGATAAATTATCACAATGTCACAGATAAGTAAATAATTGAACTACATTAAATCTGTAATTACCTTGTTTGTACAAACCGTACACAGAAGACATTAAGAATCACATACAAATGAAATTTGATATCTTAATCCTTTCAAACAAAAAATCAAGGAGATATTGATAAACAAATTAATACAACATAACTACACATATTCTTTTTTCCCCTTCATATGCCACGGACAACACAGTCAATAAAAGATGCAAGTTAACCACCCACAAGTCACCTCCCTTGAGGCCTAATGGCATCATCCTCAAAGTTACCATTGCAGTCACCTTCACCTTCACTACCCCTAATCAAACCAAAGCTCATATCAGCAAAGGAGCTCTCGTCTTCATGCTTACTATAAGCTTCATGCAACTGCAATGCATACTCCAAATGCCACAGCACTTCACCAATACTCGGCCTATTCTTTCCATCATCCAAAAGGCACTTCTCCGCTATCTCTCCAATCTTCTTCAAAGACTCTATCGAGCAGTCTCCTTCAAGCCTTGGGTCCATTATACTCTCCAGTGACCTCTGCCTCTGCCACCTAACTGCCCATTCAGCCAAATTTATCTGATCTTTTGGCAATGTGGGATTAATCACCGGCCTAGCACATACAACCTCAAACAAAACCACGCCGAACGAGTACACATCGCTCTTCTGTGTCAGCTGCTGCCTCCTAAAATACTCTGGGTCCAGGTACCCAAAACTGCCCTTAACAGCCGTACTCACATGGGTATGATCAAGCGTTGGGCCCGCCTTTGATAACCCGAAATCCGCCATTTTTGCCACGAAATTCTCATCGAGTAATATGTTTGTGGTTTTAACATCTCTATGTATTATACAACTATCAGCACCAGTATGAAGGTAGTGCAGCCCACGTGCAGCGCCTATGCATGCTTCTATTCTCTTCTTCCATGAAATACTAGGGAGGTCGGTGCCATATAAATGACTTCTTAGAGTGCCATTAGCCATGTACTCGTATACCAGAATCATTTCGTTTTTCTCCTCACAATAGCCTACCATCGAGACTAGATGTCTATGCCTTAGTTTTGATAGCATCTCTATCTCAGTTTCGAATTCTGCTAGGCCTTGTCGAGACATGGGGTTCGCCCTCTTGATCGCTACGTCGAGCCCTAGTTGTTCGATTTTGCCTTTGTACACCGTTCCGAATCCTCCGTTGCCTATGATTAAGGACTCGTCGAAGTTCTTCGTTGCTTCTGTGATTTCCTGTAAAGAGAACATTTTGCCTCCTCTATGACTTCCCATTGAGTTGCTTGCCGTGAAATTTGGCTTTGAAGAAGCTCGTGCATTTTTGGTGCTCCCCATTAGCTCGTGGAGAAATAACGGGTGCCAACCAGGAGGTTGATCTTTGTCTAAAATTTTGCTTTTGTTCTTCTTTTGAAGGCATACAAAGAATATGAATGCCGAAGCTAGTGATACGCCTACTAATGAGAATGCACCAAGCCCGATTGCCATGTACATTGTTTTGCTCTTGTGCTTCTTGTTTTTGACACCTTCTTCACTAGCACAGCCCCTGGATGCATGGGCTAAGTTTCCATTTTTGCTTAGCTTGAATATTTCTACGCCGTTAAGTAGTGCATCAGTGCCTGAGTTGGTTACCATAGAATCTGGCCCTAGCTGTACCCACAGAGTGTCGACGCTTTGAGCAACATCGAAATAATCTTCATGATAAGCTTGATTCATGCCTCCAGCTTTGAGGAAGACATCATAATCTTCAGCTGCTGTTTTGTTGTTTATGTAGATTTTGAAGTCTCTCTGGTTTGCTTTATCGTAGGCTAACTCACAGAAGTGCAGTCTAACTAAGTATTCGAAGTTTGAGTCGACTACAAAGCGCCACGACAAGTTGAATCTTCTTTCTACTACATCATTGTTTGTCATGATTCTTGCAGTCTCGTATACTTCAATAGGTGCAATGGAGAATTCATTAGGAGATGCATAGCTTATATTTGACTTGTTACTTATTTCTGTTGCTGCATTTAAGCTAAACATGTACTTTTCATCCGTTTCCCATCTCCTATATAGAACCTTGTCTATATCAGATTCTAGTGCTGGTCCTCCTACATTCAGTCTATACATTGTCTCAATTCCTCGATCAGTAAGGTCTAACGAATAGTTATTTACATAACCACCGACTTTATTCACTGAATCCTCAAATAAAGTGTCGAGTATTGGAATGACTTCTATGGCATTAACAAAAGCAAATGAGGTAGGAAATGGAATAAACTCGAGGAGAAGCCCATTTGAGGTGATGTTAACAAAGTACTCCTTCATTATATAAGAAGTACTTGAATTAGTGACTGAATTTTTCCAGAAAACTTCTTCAGAGACATTGAATTTTGAAACCAGTTTGATACCATTGGCAGATACATCAAAGATAGAGCCATTTGAGTTGAAGCTATCAGATTGGAAAGACGAGAAGTGAAGCCTAATGCAATAAAGCATGGGAATAACACTGAAATTGTAGTTTGAAGAAGAGTTGAAGACTCTAGCAGTTTTATACAAGTCTTTGTACATTGAATCATCACTACTTAGTTTGGTTGAAGTAACAGTTCCCAATGAACTCAAAGTGTAATTTTTATTGTCATCGGGAATTGAATCACCAACCCATTTTCGACCATCGACTTTAGTAACGGAATCAGAACCACAATCAAGCAGAGTTGGCTCAGATTTTGCACACATAATTTTTGATAAAATACATGCAGTTGTTATGAATAAAGCAATGAAATTGTTCATTTCTTGCACAAATTTGGGGTGCCACACTTTTGGTACTTCAAATTTCACTAATTGAAAGCTTAATCATAGGCCACATATATTATGACAAGATCTGACGAACAGAGCGGTATCCGTGAACAATAGCAAAACCCAACTAAAGGTTGATAAACTAAGATCTCAAATGAGCTCCAAACACAATGCAGAATGTACAAGGAGACACCTTTGCTGCAAAGGACGGATTTTTATGCCTCAATCCAGCTTTTTAGTAATGGAAATTTTGGAAAAGGAAAGAATGCGTCGCGTAAATCTATAACGCATATAGCAATAAAGACATTAAAGAATCTGAAAAGAGAACTTGATACACACTCCTGGAGTTTATTGGGAAGGAGAGAAGAAGAAGAGAGTGGTAGTTGACAATACAAAATCCAATATACATTGCCAAGAGATGGGCATTGCATTATTTCATGTGTGGGGCACATGGTCTGTCTACGGTTAGATCATAGTTCATATGTAGCTTTAATTATTTGTGCAACCAAACACATCTATTCTTTTTTTTTTTAATGGTGAAAGCCACCACATGTATTCTATTTTTGAACAAGAGAGATAAATTTTAAAACGACTCCATTCAAAAATGCAATCGTTGTGCAAGTCCGTCAAATAGAATAATTTACTATTTTACCCCTTGTACGAAACAAAATTCGGCAACACCAGATTGAAAAAAGAAAAAAAAACAAAAAAGATGCTTTACTGAAAACCCTTTTTGGCAACATATGATCAAAAACAATGTCAAAAATGACAGGAGGTCACCAAAAGTATCGAGGATAGTTATGGAATTTTTGTATGTTAGAGGAAGACAATTTTTTTTAGTGCATCTTATAGTAAGTTTCCAAAAATTGAAAAAAAAAAAGATCCCATTCAAAATCAAAGTCCATTTAATAATGCCTACTTTTTAAAAAGTATGTCATGCATACTCCAAATTCGGATATGTGAGGTTTTTTAAAAAATTTTCAAGACTCTTAATGGAACTAAAAAAGATTATGCAGTTAATTAATGCTTGACCATAAAACGTTATTGTGTTTCTAGAACCTAAATGAAGGTGCTAGAATCGTATAATCATATACAGTATGATATTGAAGTAATAAAAGGCAAGTAATTTGTAATCAAATGTCTTCCTTCTCTTTATTTTCTTCCTCTGTATCTCAAGTCCTAAGCCCATTCTACTTTTATCTTCTCCTAAAACTTTATCCGAAAATAAAGTGCAGGCCATCGGGCCTGTTGCAAATTAGCAAAGTGAGTCTTCGTGGCGATTACTTTTGTTTTTGACCCAAGCTGGACAATTAATCATATTTTGGGTATTGTTAGAGGAACTCCATTTGTAGATAGGAGAGTGGACAATTTTAGTCTGACTCCACGAAAAAAAAATGATTATTGGAGGATACGACAAATAGAACTAAATGAAATGATTTACTACCTTACCCTCCTCGTGCAAAATGAAATTCTACTAAACTTTATCGAATGAAAAGAAAAATGATGATGGTCTATTAAAAAACATTTTTTGAGGGCTCCGATCGAAAATAAAGTCAAAGAACAATGGAGGATCATCGAAATAATGAGGATAGTCATGAGATTTTTTGCTAAGGAAGCAACATTTTTTGGTGCACTAAATAACAATTTTTTGAAAACTGAGAACACACCTCATCCAAAATCAGAGTTCGTTTAACAATGCATTTTTTACTTCGAAAGTTAGTGTTTCCTTGTATATTAAACTACATGAATCCAACTTTTGTTCATTAAGGAAAAAACAAGAAGAAGAAAAGAAACAAAAGGGAACCAAGTTTTACTTTATAAATTATAAATTCAAAGGTACATTTCCAAGGCCGGCCCTTGGGCTGGGCAGGTTGGGCAATGGCCCAGGGCCCGGTTTATAAGGGGGCCTTGTATAATATATGCAAGTTTAAAGTCAGTAATACCATTATATTATATAAAATCGGTTCCTAGCCCAAACAATGTGTATATAGAGTTAATTCAAAAACAATAATACAGAGCTTCAGTCTGCATTTATTTTCACCAATTTCAATGACAACTTTACATTGTTCAAAATTTAGATATCCACTGCGACTCTCCATCTTCCCATTTATTATTTTGTAAAAAATGTTCCTTCTTCTTGTTCATTTCTTATTACTTAAAAAACACTTGATCTGTGACTGAGAGGATCCGAACCAAAGAAATGTAAGTTATTTCTTTCTCATTTTTATCAAAATTACACGAAGAAATCACAAAAGTTATTCTATGCTATTTGTTTGACTCCCGGTAAAATATATGATTTGTACTTTAAAACCTATACGGTTTGAATCATATACACAAGTCGGAGTTGCTTATCTGATTGATTGTCAATATTGTTACAGCTACTGTTTTTTTTTGTTGGCATATAAAAATCTAACATCAACCGGTAAAATATGTTAGCTGTGTAGAAATTTTACCTATTTATTTCAATATTCTATTTTAAGCTTGTAAGTAAATAACGATTATTTTTTATTGCAACGCTATAAATTCACCAATTCGAGTTTTAACCTAATTACCGTTCTGTTTTGCATCCATGTACTTTTAAACATTATTTTTGTTGTGCACTTTAATAAAGGAAGTTAACAGAAATTTATTGGGTAGGTTATTACTGAACGTCGCTCTAAATTGTTCTATGTTTCTACTGACAAATTTTATATCTTTAACTTAGATGATACATTTTAAATTATTGAAGAAAAGATGATATAGTTACTAATTTTGCTTCAAAAATTACATATAATAAATATTTCTAAACGATAGGAAAGTTGCACTTGGTTTTATTTGTTTCTATTCGAGCAATTGTTTTGTTTTCAGTAAAATGTATGATTTTTGTTTATTAAAATGCATTTAATGCAAATAATTCATTATTTTTCTGCGTAAGATATAATTTCAAAATTTTAATTAATATTCACATAAAGGGGCTAAGGTTTATTTTTGTCCAGGGCCCAAAATAAACTTGGACCGGCCCTGTACATTTCCATACAAATTATAATAAATTCATTAGAATTAGAGTATGATTATAGTCAGAGTATAAAAGCATTCAAGAGTTTTATTAGAGTATCCTTAGAGGTTGGATTGAAAGTAAATCATTAGAATTTTTAATATATTTTAAATTTTCTTTTGTAATAATTAGTATCTAATATTTGATAATGATGAAAATTTATGCAATAAAAGAGCAATCACAACAATAATTTTTTGCTACAAGAAAATAAAATTTGTTGCATAAAGCTCGTAGAAAAAAGAAATCAACAACATTATGTATTAGGGTACGCTACATCATCATCTACAAGCCAAATTGTGCCAACATAATTATAATAAATTGTAAAATGACGCTTTGCATTTTGGTTAGGATGGTGATGTAGGAGAAAGCAGTCACATTCTGTATTAGGCATTTCTTTGTCTGGAGCAAAGATGAAATGTAGAATCCAGCAACATGTTCTTATGTTGGATCGGTCATCGGCATGGTTTCTTCAAAGCTCTCAGAGCTAACTGTTATACCTACTTTTCTCCCATAACATGTATAGTGCATATTTAAATGAATAAAACCAAGGGACTATGAAAGTCAATAAGGCAACAAAGACGGGCCGCGTGTACATAATATTGGAACGGTGTTTATGTTCCAAAATACAGTATATGAAGCCCAGCAAAAGCATTTAACATAATTAAACGGACTACATTTCACAGCCAACTATCAAAGCAGCATTAAACTTAAATACATTACATACCATAATTCAATACGGATCAAAAGAAAAGTTTGGTAGAAAATACTAAATTTATATTGATCACATCGGAATTATTAAAAGGTACCATAGTTTCAAATATACACAAACTCTGCATCCATCATAAGACAAACTGTGCCAACATAATTAGGGTACGCTACATCATCATCTACAAGCCAAATTGTGCTTTCCTTTCTAAAGCAATAATAAAACAACTCGCTATTTGTGATGTCCCCATACATGCATAAAATAATACAAACATCGCAGACCTCGTGGATGACGGACTGTTTTATTATAAAATATAAAACAGAACACAAAGCTAACTATAATGTTCTACATTTTCTGAAACTCACAACAGAAGAAATAAAAATATAATATTCAATAATACAATCCCGATAAATAAAACAATGTAATACCAAATTAATTAAACTACAACATCTCTTTATACTGAAAACATAAACAGTGTAATGTCTGGAAATAAAATAATAGGTAGCTAATAGAAAAATGCACATCTCCACAATACCATCACTTCTTCAAGTCACCACTAGTCTTCTCTCTCGATCTATTAGAGTATAACTAAAAAGAAGAAAATGATAGAGCGTGTTACCCAATGGTTTGACCAGGCAACAAGAGACTTGATGTAGAAGGCTCGTTTGACATAAAGAGCCATTCGACACGGCTATGTCGTTCGGCATTTCATATCGTTCAGCAAAGAAGTCTCGTCCAGCATCCAGCATCGCTCGACATCCAAGCACCGTTCGGCATCTAGCCTCGTTCGGCATGAACCTCGCTCGGCATAGAGCCTCGGTCAGCATAGCAGGGTCGGTTGGCATCTGTCCTCGTTCGGCATGAACCCCGTTCGGCATCTAGCCTCATTCGGCATGACCTCGGTCGACATAGCAGGGTCGGTCGGCATCTGTCCTCGTTCGGCATGAACCTCTTTCAGAATGAACCTCGCTCGGCATAGAGCCTCGATCAGCATAGCAGGGTCGATCGACATTTAGTCTCGTTTGGAATTCCAGCCTCGTTCGGCATTCCAGCCTAGTTCGGCATTCCAGCCTCATTCGGCATTCCAGCCTCGTTTGGCATTCATGTCTTGTTCGGCATTCTAGCCTCCTTTGGCATTTCAGCCTCGTTCAGCATTCCAGCCTCGCTCGGCATTTCTCCCCACAAAGCATAGCAAGGTCGTTCGGCATTTGTGGCTCGACACGCAGAAGTCACTCGCCACGGGCCGAGGTATCTCATTCCTAGGCCCAAGAGGGAAGTCCAACACATCTTCGTCTATAAATAGAAGGGCATTGGCATGGTGAAATGATACTTTTTTCGAGAACACTAGGGAGACACTACCACTTTCAAGACTCACTTTATTTCATTTACCATTTGTATTCAATTCTTTATAGTACGGATTGTATCTGTATTCAGTCATTTGTGAAAGCAGTAAAGATCGAAACTTAAAGTGGACGTAGGCAATTATGCTGAACCACTTAAATCCGGTGTTCTTATTTTCTACATTGAACTTAGTATACAGTTCTCTGTTTTAATTTACTTTCTTCATTAATCTCTCTCCACAATCTATCTAAAGAGTGTTAGTGACCAATTCTGGTGCTAACATTTTGATGCTTTCACTGAGAATCGAATTCTCAGGCCGATAGAATCTACTTTGTAGCTACTGGATTGAATATATCCCCCGAAGGAGATCCAACCTACTCATAGGATGTCCATTGAACCTACTCAGAGTTTCGACCAACAACTCTACTATGGAAAGACCACGTACCGATCAACCACTCACAATGCGGATGTCAACAAGACTGCTATTGTGCAACAAGTTGGACCTAGCAATCAACAAGCAAATTTAGGTGCGGAGACTATCGTCCAAACTCAAACAGAAGTCATCACCGGGACGGAGTTCAATGACTTGATGAGGAAACTCGGGGAAGTAGAAGGCAACTTGCTAAGCAGATTCAGGCCAACGCTAATCTTATGACTCAGCTTACTCAACAGCAGCATCAAAATGCTAGAGGTAGCCCTACTCCTTATTCTTCATCTGATAGCTCGATTTCAACGGATGAACCTCCCAGGCGTAGATGTCGTAAGACTAAAACTGCACAAACAGGTGCCACTGATCGATCAACCAAGAACCAAGCACGTGAGGAGACCGGACGCCCGGCTCACCAAGATCCTAATGAAGCTGGCCTTCGAGATGCACGTTTGGTCGATCACCAACAGAGGGGACATCAACCTGAGTAGTCCTGTAGAACGGAACCCAACCTTCCACCCTCCATACAAACTCCGGACTTATCAACTATGGTCAGGCAGTTGATGAGAGAGAACCAAGGCTTGACCAATGAAGATTGGGGAGTATCCAGGAGCCATACTCCCTTCACAGATACTATCCTGCAGGCCGAGTATCCCAGGAAGTTTAGTATGCCAACTATACCGGCCTACGAAGGGAAGACTGACCCAAGACAGCACGTAATGAGGTATGAATGGATGATGAATTCTGCCCGAGCAAATGATGCGACCAAGTGTAGGTGCTTCCCAGTCACTTTATCTGGAATCTCCACTATGTGGTTTACTCGACTCCCCCCGCGGTCTATATCCAGCTTTGGTGAATTGGCAATGAAATTTGTAGAACAATTCAAGATACATGCTGTTCGTCCAAAGGATGTGATGTCCTTATCAAGCGTAATCCAGGCTCTGGGAGAGTCATTGAAAACATACTTGTAGAGGTTTTACGTTGCGGCCACTGAAGTTAGCAATCCTAACGACCACGCAATTCTGATGGCGGTAATGCGAGGTATAGATCCGGGTTCGGAGTTTGGAGACTGGTTGGCAAGAAAGCCTCCAACAACGCTGTAGCAATTCTATTCAAAGGCTCATCAATTCATAAGAAGAGAAGAAGCCAAGTGGACCAGGCGAGATAAGGCACTCGGGCCTGCTCAAGAGACTGTAAAAAGCAACATTGCCATAAAGCAATCCGGCGACAACTCGGGAAAGGTTCAAGTCAATGTCCAGAACAAGGCTGGGCAATCTAAAGGGTCCAGAGGAGGAAATCATGGAAAGAAAAGAGAAGCGGGGATATGGAAGCCGAGGATTCCAACCTACAACGAATATACCCACATGAATACGTCTCTTGAAAATATTTATCTATCAACCTGTAACACCTTTCGATATAGAAAGCCACGCCCAAAGGAGTCCACAGAGTAACAGAAGGGGACGGGGAAGTACCATCGCTTCCATGTGACTCACGGGCACAATACTGAGGAGTGTAGACACCTCCATAATGCCATCGAAAAGTTGATCAGGTAGAAAAAGCTGCAGGAATTTGTTAAGAGCCCACAAGAGGGTAGGCAAGGAACATTAGACCCCGGACGCGGGCCGGCTCCACGCCATCTAGAGGAACCTGCCCGAACCGTGGGTAGATTGATCATAAACACTATATTCGGAGGACCTCGCCCTGCAGACAAGAATTAGCAGGAGATGGAACGATACGCTACCTCCTTAAGGCATGCGGATTATGAATGTTGTTTCGAATGTGGAAGATGGAACCCCCGCAAAACAACAATGCATGATGACAGACGATATAGTGTTTAGGAGCCGAGATGCAAACAAGGTGGAGGCTCCTACCATCGACCTGATGGTCATATCTGTGATGATCGGGCCGACGTACGTTAAAAGAATTTTAATTGATTGTGGGAGCCCCGTCAACATCATCTTTAAAATGGCATATGACCAAATGAAGATGGGAAAAGATTTAAAGCCATCTAAAGCCCGTATCCATGGCTTTAATGGTGCAGCGACTGACGTGATTGGGTATGTTGAGTTGCCAGTTGAACTGGGAGAAGGTGAGCGTAGGAAGGTGCGAATCCTACCGTACATAGTGTTGGATGTAGATTCTCCATATAATGTCTTTCTGGGTCGTCCGACCCTAGCAGAGTTTAGGGCAGCTTTGGCCCCATGGTGTTTGACATTAAAATTTCCGACAGACAAAGGAGTCGGTGTAGTGCATGGCGATCAAGCGACTGGTCGCGCATGTTATGTGACAGAGCTGAGAGAGCCTTAGCGGAGAGAGAAAGGAAAGGTCGCGGACAACTCTGTCCGCATCCAAAACATGAAAATTGACAAGTAGCGCCCGAGCCCTGGCTCGGACGACATTCTCGGATCTATAGAGACATAGAACCGAGAGATGATGATTGAGGACCCAGGGAAACGAATGCAACACTGGTTGAGCGGAGGATTGACATTCCATTCAGCCGAGATGTCCCGTCATGAGTTCTTAAGATTGGATCGCAACTCGACCCGTCATTGGCCGAGGATCTTACTGATTTCCTCCGAGCAAACCTAGACGTTTTCACTTGGACACATTCTGATATATGCAGGATTGCTCCCGCTATTGCGACTCATATGTTGAACATAGACCCGAAGTACATCCCAGTAAAACAGAAACGGAGAGGCATGGACCTAGAGAGGTCCGTCGCTCTCAGAGAGGAGGTGGAAAAACTCAAAGCCAATGGGTTCGTCCGCGACGCCCTCTACCCTGAATAGGTATCTAACCCTGTGCTAGTGAGGAAAGCGAATGGGAAGTGGAGAACTTGCGTTGATTATTTTGATTTAAACAAAGCATGCCTGAAGGATAGTTTTCCCTTACCTAGAATCGACCAGCTGGTCGATTCAACGGCCGGACACAAGCTACTGTCATTTATGGATGCATACTCGGGATACAATCAAATCCCGATGCACATTCTAGATCAAGAACACACCAGTTTTGTCCCATACATTGGGTTATATTGCTATGTAGTGATGCCCTTCGGATTGAAAAGTGCGGGAGAAACTTATCAGTGTCTGGTGAACCGAATGTTTAAAATCAGATTGGTAGAATGATGGAAGTCTATGTTGATGACATGCTCGTGAAGTCACGATAGTCAAACGACCACATTCGAGACTTAACAGAGATGTTTGATATACTCAGGCATTATGGGATGAAAATCAAACCTTTGAAGTGTTCTTTTGGCATTGCGTCAGGGAAGTTCTTGGGTTTCACTGATGAATGCGCGGAGAATTGAAGCTAATCCGGAGAAGATTCAGGATATTCGGGACATACAAGTGCCCAGAACTATAAAGCAAGTACAAAGCTTGAACGGAAAGGTGGTCGCGCTGAGTTGATTCATATCCAGAGCTATGGATAAGTGTATTTCCTTCTTTGATGTGATAAAGAAATGGAAGAGAAATTTCGAGTGGACATCCGACTATGAGGAAGCATTCTGAGCTCTGGTTAGGCATTTAGAAAGTCCCCCGGTGCTATCAAAACCAATTGACCATGAAATGCTGTATGTATACCTCGCTGTATCCCAACATGCTATCAGTACGGCTTTGGTTCGCGAGGAGGACCGAGTTCAAAAGCCAGTGTATTACATTAGTAAACGTTTGACGGAGGCAGAAAGAAATTATTCCAAGATTGAGAAATTGGCTTACTGCTTAGGGATTTGATCACGCAAGCTTCGTCCATACTTTTAGGCATACTCAATCAGTGTTTACACTGATCAACCCTTGTGGCAGGTACTCCCACGACCAGAAACCTCTAGAAGGATGTTAAAATGGAATATCAAGTTGAGTCAGTTCGATATTACCTACCTTCCACGAAGGGCCATACAAGGGCAAGCGCAGCAGACTTCATTGCTGAATTCACCATGTCCGACGAGTCAAACGGTCACAATGTCATTCCTCCCATTCGATGGAAAATGTACACAGATGGGGCATCTAACGACCGTTGTTCGGGGGCTAGTATAGTTCTTGTGACTCCTGAAAACCGATCAGTTTGTTACGCTTTGAAGCTCGAATTCACAACAACAAATAACAAAGATGAGTATGAAGAATTGATTGCTGGCTTGAGACTTATCAGAGAATTGGGGGTAAGATCGGTTGAAATCTTTTGTGGCTCACAACTGGTGGTGTACCAAGTTCGAGGGGACTATCAAGTAATACTTGTTACACGGGGTCGTACCCGAAAGTAGGAGTGAAAGACGATAAGTCATTTGTAAGGCTTCGCGATATGTAATGCAAGACGGGGTAATGTATCGGAGGGGATTCTCGACCCCCTTACTCTGGTGCATAGCCCATGATGATGGAAGTCCATGAAGGAGAGTGTGGTGACCATACCGGGGGGCAGACGTTAGCAAAGAAAATCATCGGCTATGCATACTATTGGCCGACTGTAAATAGGGATGCCGCAGACTATGTGAGAAGGTGCGACAAATGTCAGAAATATACAAAAATCTCGAGAGCTCCGCCGACGAAACTTACACAAATGGTCACTCCCTGGCCATTTGCAATGTGCGGGATCGATATAGTCGGTTCCTTACCCATATCCAAAGGTGGTGCGAAACACGCAATAGTTGCGGTTGATTACTTTACCAAGTGGGCAGAAGCAGAGCCTTTGTCCACTATCACCACCAAAAAGGTCATTAATTTCGTTGTACGGAATATTATATGTCATTTTGGCCTTCCACGAACCATCATTACAAACAACGGAACTCAATTCGAAAGCAAGGAGTTCAAAGAGTTTTGCCAAAAATATGGTATTGAGAAAAGGTTTGCACGGTTTCTCATCCAAAAGCTAATGGACAAGTGGAAGCCGTGAACAAAATAATCAAGTCCATCTTGAAAAAGCATTTGGAAAAGGCTAAAGGCAAGTAGGTGGATGAACTTCCAACAGCGCTTTGGGCTTATAGAACCACCCACAAGTCCGCGACTAGCTATACGTGATTCGCATTGGCATATGGCATGGAGGCTGTTATACGCGTAGAACTTGAAGTTCCATCATATCGGGTAACTTATTATGACTCTGAGTTGAATCTGGATCTTGCTGGAATTACTGGACTTCATTGATGAAAAACACGAAGAAGCTAATTTTAGAGCAACCATATACAGACACCGAGTCGCTCGATATTATAATGAAAAGGTCCGATCGAGAATCTTTGATGTGGGTGATCTCGTTTTGAAACGATTTTTTCCAGTCCCATCACATATGAACCCCGCATGGGAAGGTCCATACGTCATTGAACGAAAGCTTGGAGAAGGAACTTTCAGGCTAGCAACGTTGATGGTGCGACACTCCCCCGAGCATGGAATAGCGAGCATTTGCGGTATTATTATACTTAACTCATTTCTTTCATATTTTAGTTGCAATTATTTCCAACATATTTTTATTTCATTGATTCTTAGTTTATGGCATGTAATAAGACAATTTAGCTTGTTTGCATTAATAAAGGCTTGAAGCCAATTTTTCCATGGATTGTCAATGTTTCTGTGTATGATAACTCTATGGCAAACAACTAAGAGGTGCATTATTCTATCTGATGTACGAACGTGCATGAGCACTTAAAATATCCAAGTCCCCTGAGTGTGGACTGGAGTACTCTGAGTCCCCTGAGTGCGGACCAGAGTATAAATGACTTAAAATCTCTAAGTCCCCTGAGTGCGGACTGGAGTACTCTGAGTCCCCTGAGTGCGGACCAGAGTATAAACGACTCAAAATCTCCATGTCCCCTGAGTGCGGACTGGAGTACTCTGAGTCCCTTGAGTGCGGACCAGAGTACAAATGACTCAAATTCTCCAAGTCCCCTGAGTGTGGACTGGAGTACTCCGAGTCCCCTGAGTGCGGACCAGATTATAAACGACTCAAAATTTCCAAGTCCCCTGAGTGCAGACTGGAGTACTCTGAGTCCCCTGAGTGCGGACTGGAGTATAAATAACTTAAAATCTCCAAGTCCCCTGAGTGCGGACTGGTGTACTCTGAGTCCCCTGAGTGCGGACCAGAGTATAAACGACTCGAAATCTCCAAGTCCCCTGAGTGCGGCCTGGAGTACGCTGAGTCCCCTGAGTGCGGACCAGAGTATAAACATCTTAAAAATTTATAAGTCCCCAGAGTGTGGGATAGAGCGCTCCGAATCCCCAGAGTGCGGATTGGAGCATAAACGGTTAAAAATTCTCTAAGTCCCCGGAGTGTGAACAAGGACACAAACGACTTAAAGTCATCAAGTCTCTGGCATACGGACTGAAAATTATCCTAAGTACCCGAAGCGTGGAATGAAGAATGTACAATTCCTAAGAGTTTCCGACTTATATCAAGACGAATTAAGAAGTTTATGCAACTCACAATAGCTTGGTTTTCGACCACAGTCGTACAGAAAGCTGAACGAAAAAAGTCTTTTGAAAGACAATAGAACTAAGCTTTATTTATTCAAAAAATAAGTTCCTACTACAACTCCTCCAAAACTCGGAGTCAAAAGTCTATTTACATGAACTACGAAAATAAATAAAAATAATTACATAATCTAAACTAACTCTCGTTGAACGAGAATTACAATTACTTCTTTGATTTCTTCGACTTCTTCCCTTCCTTCATCTTCTCAGATGACTCCTCTCCCATGCATTTTCCCTTGGTAATTTTCTTTGATGGCGAGGTAACAACCGAAGAAGTATGAGGAACCTCCTATGTCCTGGACCCGCTAGGGAGGATGACCTTCAATGGCTTATTCAGAGGATCATCTTGGTCCACGACTCGAGGCTCTACTTTAATCTCGGTCGTCCTTTTCTTTTCCTCCTCGAGTTGCTCCTTCATGCTCATTTTAGAAGTATGATCAGGTGCGCTTGTGATCTCGATTTCATAACTTCCTTTGATGGGAGATGAAGTCGCGGACTTATCCTCATCAAGCGCCCCGATCACCTGAGCATCTGGATCGGAAGTCTCTCCTGCGTGAGTAGACTCACTTGTTTTCCCCTTCACCTCCTTGGCGTCATCGCTCCTTGGAGTGGGCTCAGGGTCAGAATAGCCTGCACAAAATCACGGAAAACAAACATTAGAATGCAATGACCTCTCATCAAAAATGATGGCTTCTGGAATTTTAAAATAAAGAGTTACATACCGGCTTCTGGCCGACTCTCAGCCGTCCAAGGGGTCTCACCCTCTACAATGGGAGATAGAATGTGAACGCCGGGGCCAGGGTCCTCCGGGTCATAACCAACATGTTTCTCAAATGGATCAGGTACCGGCCGATCAACCGACTGAGTAGGAGCGTGAGCTAAAGACTCGCTCCCGGATGGACCAATAATAACATTGTTAGCGCCAAAATTGGTCACTAACACCCAAATCCAAGTGAAAGTACCAAACAACAATCACAGTTCACGGGTAGGATGTATGTAGAGGATATTTAATATGAAGAATCACAGAAATTAAAATGAAAGCGGTAAAGACACGGAATTTATAGTGGTTCGGCTAACTCTGGCCTACGTCCACTCCAGTAATTTCTTTTTATTGCTGTAACAATCGATTACAGTTACAAAGTGATAGGCTTGCCTTAGCCTTAGGGGATAGAAAGTTAGAGAGCAGGAGAGAGAATCAGGATCCCTTTTCTGAACCCCCACATGCTGTATTTATAGGCAAATCCTGAGTTGATGGGCCTTTGCGTGATTCAGGCCCACCGAGTTTATGGCCGGTCCACATATGCCGAGCCATGTAATGCCGAACCATCAATGCCGACCCGTTCCATGCCGAACGAAGCGTCTGGAGGAAGAATGCCGAACAAAGCCTGATAGAATAATGCTGGTCGAGGCATTTGAGTGATGCATGCCGATCGATGCTGGGGTGAGGTGTGCCGAGCGCACTTTAATGCTGAGTTCAAATGCCGAGTGGAGGATGCCGAGTGAAGGAATGCCGGACGTACTTCAATGCCGAGTGGAGGATGCCGAGTGAAGGAATGCCGGACGTACTTCAATGCCGAATATGCCGAACAAACTATCATGCCGAGCATAACTAAGTGCCGAACAGACCTAAATGTCGAACACAAGTAAATGCCGAATATACTTAACATGCCGATCATACATAAATACCGGACCTATCTTCATGTCGAACATAGTTAGCATGCCGAGCATAATTAAGTGCCGAGCATACATAAATGCCGGACATATACAAATGCCGAACATACTCTACTTGCCCAATTTCATAACCGGTCTTCTGCCTAATCAATTTATGCCGAATGATTGCCAATGCCGAACCATATTTCCTAGACCCAAACCATAGTTGATTCATCTTTATCCAATCATATTTCCATCTCCTAAGCACGTTGCGTCATCCATCCATCCAGTCGACTGAATCCATCGTACACCAGCCTTGGCGAACGTGCAACCGATTATGTTAATCCCGCATGTCCATGGCCTGGTAAAAAGGCGGGTTAACACTTGCCCCCCAAAACATGCCTTGATATTGGAAGGTGTGTTTTGAATAGCCTCAAATCTGATATCCAAAGTCCACATCCTTTTTGTAACCATGCCATCAAATCCACGACCTCTCCGGGCTTAATCTTGATTTTGTAGACCTCGTCGGGTCGTGTTATCCTGTTCCAGCCTTGACTTTTCCATCACGGGCTTGTATATTCTCCGGCCTCGACTCTCCGGTCAAAGACTTTGATATTCACCGGCCTCAGCAATCCGGCTAAGGATTTTGATATTCTCCGGCCTCGACTCTCCGGTCAAGGACTTTTTTTATTCTCCGGCCTCGACTCTCCGGTCAAGGACTTTTTATATTCTCCGGCCTCGACTCTCCGGTCAAGGACTTTTTATATTCACCGGCCTCGACTCTCCGGTCAAGGACTTTTTATATTCACCGGCCTCGACTCTCCGGTCAAGGGCTTTTCATGTTCTCCGGCCTCGACTCTCGGGTCAAGGACTTTGATATTCTGTCCGAGTCCATCCCATCGCTCTCCGACGAAGGGACTCGTAATTCGTGATCATTGCCCCGTCTCTCCGGTCGGGACAGTAATCATAGAACCTGGACTGTTTATTACATTGATCCAAAACCAAATATAAAACCAGAAATCCGTATCAAAAAATCAAACATCCAAACCAGAATGAGAAACCAAGAAAAAACCAACCAAACCGGGAGTTCAATCCAAACTCCAAAACCATACCAAAGAAAAGTAAGTGTCCGAAATACGAAAGAGAAAACCAAAGTTTGCAGAAAACTAGAAAGAAAGAAGGATTTCATAGACTCAAGTAGTACGGTTTTCAGTTATCTCAGAGCACGCCTAGGGACCGTCCTCAATCCCGTACGTGTGTAAGTGACCTAGCCGTATTACTTTGAGTTCTATTACTTATTCAAAACCATGAACCTGTTTAGTTGATAGTAAACCGGCGTTGACCAGACCCAATGCCGCCATTGCTAGAGGTAGGTGGTGGCTGCTCTTGTTCCCCTGCCGT
Source organism: Allium cepa (assembly GCA_030765085.1). Lineage (NCBI taxonomy): Eukaryota > Viridiplantae > Streptophyta > Magnoliopsida > Asparagales > Amaryllidaceae > Allium > Allium cepa. Next base: position 271,248,476 of record CM060937.1, read on the forward strand.
AGTTCGATTCCTGACATATTGCTGTAGGTGACCATTCCTTACATGCTCCTCAATGATATCCCTCAAATGCCTACAGTCGTTTGCGTTGTGCCCATTCAACTCATGGAATAGGAAATGCTTTCCCGATGTCCGTTCGTATTCTGAAGGCTCTCTCTTTGCTGGCCTCTGGTATTGGAGCCGCCCTCGAGTGTCCAAGTAAATCCTTTCTAGAGTCTCAGTTAAATCTGTGTAAGAAGAAAACTTTGACTCCCTCCGAGGTTTCTTCGAAGTGCCACCATTTCCATTCGTTTTCCTTTTTCCTTTATCATCTTTACTTAGATCCTCCCTGGATGGACCTCCACCCCTCACTGCATAAGCTTCAGCCTCTCTCCCTACTCTCTCAGCCTGCGCATCCTCCTGTCTCAAGAACCTTTCCGCCTCATGATAGAACTCCCCGAGATCCCTCGGTGGGTCCCGTTCCAATGATATTTTGAAATCCGAGTTATCCGCGATTCCCGAGACGGCTGCCATCAAAACCATTGACGGATCGGGTCGATCCACTGAGGCTACCGCTGCGTTGAATCTGGTTAAGAAGTCCCTGAGCGATTCCCCTTTCCATTGTTTCATAGATGTCAGAGTCATCACGTTCTTGGGTCTAACTATGTGGACCCGAAACTGTCTCATAAACCTCTCAATTAGCTCCATCCATGTGCCGATAGAACCATTCTCCAGCTGTCTAAACCACATAGCTACGATATCTGTCAAATACAATGGGAAGCATCGAGCCATGACCTCATCCGATGCCCCCAGTACCTCCATATGCCTTATGTATTTCGTCAGATGAACCGTTGGATCTGCCTTCCCATTATACATTTCCAAATTTGGTAGCTTAAATTCGGGTGGGTTCCTAGCTTGCCTGATAGTAGGAGTAAAGGGACTCCTATTTACATCCTCCAAGTCTCTATTGGTCAAACCACCTCGCACGGTCTTCCTGATTATATCCACCAATCCAGCGTTGTCTGTCGGGGGTTGCCCCCGAGGGAATTCCGATACATACTCTTCATGTGGCTCGCTAGCAGCAACGTTAATTCTAGCCTGTTGAACTCCTTCCAAAGGTCCTCCTGTGTTGGATCCTGCGGGCCTGCCCCTAAGTCCTTGTCGATTGCCCTCTGGCTCTGCATCCTGTCTTCCATTGGGTTCCATAACCCTAGCTCCTTGTCCTGCATCCACAGCTGTTGTAGCCGTTCCTAAGTTCTGGGTCCCTACAGCTCTCATTTGCTCCAAGAAAGTCTGCATCATCTCCTGTTGACTCTTCAACAACCTTTCTTGCAGTGAATTTGTTATGGCTTCCATTTCATCCCGGGTTATGTAGATCGAAGCTGGTACTTCCTCACCTCCGGAGGATGCTTGTTGACTTCCTTCCTGTTGGCTTCTCTCAGCCCTTAGCCTTCTACTGTTTTGCCTAGTCATTATCTTACAAATCCAAATTTCTACCCGATGCAGCGGGTGCTAGTCCTTCTCAGTGAAAGCACCAAAATGTTAGCGCCAAAATTGGTCACTAACACCCAAATCCAAGTGAAAGTACCAAACAACATTCACAGTTCACGGGTAGGATGTATGTAGAGGATATTTAATATGAAGAATCACAGAAATTAAAATGAAAGCGGTAAAGACACGGAATTTATAGTGGTTCGGCTAACTCTGGCCTACGTCCACTCCAGTAATTTCTTTTAATTGCTGTAACAATCGATTACAGTTACAAAGTGATAGGCTTGCCTTAGCCTTAGGGGATAGAAAGTTAGAGAGCAGGAGAGAGAATCAGGATCCCTTTTCTGAACCCCCACATGCTGTATTTATAGGCAAATCCTGAGTTGTTGGGCCTTTGCGTGATTCAGGCCCACCGAGTTTATGGCCGGTCCACATATGCCGAGCCATGTAATGCCGAGCCATCAATGCCGACCCGTTCCATGCCGAACGAAGTGTCTGGAGGAAGAATGCCGAACAAAGCCTGATAGAATAATGCCGGTCGAGGCATTTGAGTGATGCATGCCGATCGATGCTGGGGTGAGGTGTGCCGAGCGCACTTTAATGCTGAGTTCAAATGCCGAGTGGAGGATGCCGAGTGAAGGAATGCCGGACGTACTTCAATGCCGAGTACAAATGCCGAGTAGAGGATGCCGAGTGAAGGAATGCTGGACGTACTTCAATGCCGAATATGCCGAACAAACTATCATGCCGAACATAACTAGGTGCCGAATAGACCTAAATGCCGAACACAAGCAAATGCCGAATATACTTAACATGCCGATCATACATAAATACCGGACCTATCTTCATGTCGAACATAGTTAGCATGCCGAGCATAATTAAGTGCCGAGCACACATAAATGCCGGACATATACAAATGCCGAACATACTCTCCTTGCCCAATTTCATAACTGGTCTTCTGCCTAATCAATTTATGCCGAATGATTGCCAATACCGAACCATATTTCCTAGACCCAAGCCATAGTTGATTCATCTTTATCCAATCATATTTCCATCTCCTAAGCACGTTGCGTCATCCATCCATCCAGTCGACTGAATCCATCGTACACCAGCCTTGGCAACGTGCAACCGATTATGTTAATCCCGCATGTCCATGGCCTGGTAAAAAGGCGGGTTAACAAACATCTTTCCCTTTCAATGAGGAGGAACCTTTGCAGTAGAGAGCCTTCGCTGCAGACAGGTCCGAAGGCTCGTTCCCCTTGAGAAATTCTTTTATTAAAGCATCTTCAACAACCTCCTCGGTGCCAAGTTCGACCTTCCTGATTTTTATTAAAGTCTCCCACGCCTCAGCTAGGGATTCGAGGCATCCCTCGCCCAGAAAAGTTAAGTCTCGTTGCATGAGGACACAGGCGTTGAATTCAACAATCAGTGGGTCGAATATGCATTTAACCTCCTCCCTACCAGCCTCTTTAGCCGCCTTAAGGCGAAAGTCAATCTCTGAAGATGTTATTTTCTTGCCCTCTTCACGGGCTTCATCTTTCAGCATCCCGACTTTAGAAAGCTCGTCGTCGAGTTTCGCCTTTAGAAGTCGCATGGCAATGATCTCATTGCAATATCGTTGCAACTCTTCTTGGGCAGCAATTTTCTCCACCTTTTCTTTACGGAGTTGGTCCTCCAGCTCTTTGACTCGGAGAGCAAATGCATCTCTTTCCTTCTGCACTGAGTCTTTCTCTAAGGCCAGACTCCCACAGCATTGGACCACCTCGTCAAGTTCTTTTTTATGAGTTGTCTCCAAGCGATTGACGGCTTCCGCCGTATCTTTAGCGCTTTGTTGGGCGGCTTCAAGCTGAGACTTGTAAGAAACAAGCTCTTCGTCCTGAGCATTAATAATATCTTTATCGTGGATAGCCTCGAGCTTCAGACGATCAATTTCATGCTGACGCTCAATGGAGACTTCTGAAACTTTTTCGGCTAAGTGCATGAATGCATCATGCTAGACATAAACGTCATTAGTGCAAGCAATAGCACTTTGCTTGACATATCCTGGAATCTGGTGAATCGTCGGAAGAAATTTTAAGCCATCGAAGCATATATTTGGAAACGAGGTTTTCGCTCAGCAAGTCGTTCTGCCACCGATGGATCAGGTATGGGAGCGAGAGGAGTCTGCTTGGAGACTGTAGGTGTTCTGTGGGGATCTCGAGATTGCCTGGTACTTGATGAACCAGAGTGGATCCCGATGGGCCTCAGGCTGGGACCCCTTATGTGCAAGTTTCTCTTTGATGTGCTCCGACTGAGAATAAGGGTCGCGTGGATAGGAGGGCTGATTATATGTTTTTCTTTGGTGTGACGATTCTCGATGGTAGTAGTCTCGATCGCCGGAGTCATATCTATCTCGACGCTTGCCGGAACCCGAATCCCGGTCGGATTGGTGGAAAATCGATAAACCGTGAAGGCGATCAAGTCCATGCGTACGCCCCATGTCACCTACACGGAATTTAAGTAACGACAAGTTAGCAAAGAGTAGAGTGATGACAGAATTTAAGTGCAAGGTGAAGTGCATGTATTTGTGTGTGTCCTAGTGTTACCCCCCAATGGACCAGTATCTTTACTAATAGGAGTTTTTTCTCCCTAGTTTTGGGCTTGAGCGTTTGTATCACCTCTCGCAGACGAATGAAGCTTAAGGGCTTCTGGATCATCGAAACCATAGTTGAGCAGATCATCAGGTATGGTAAGGTTCGACAGGTCTTTCAGAGAACTTTCTAAGTGCTATGAGGAAGCTTCTTTCTCCATTGGAATAAGGGTAACTTTAGAAGTTCCGCCCACTGTTTTCTTCCTCGGCTTGTATGTCAGTTTCTTCTTCCCCTTCGAAGGGGAAGGCGTCATTTCAATATCATGAACTTCGACTATTGGGTCCCGAAATGGACTAACCTTTTCGCCATGTACTTCGAGAGTTTCAGCTTCATTAATCTCCCCCTCCTCTAGTGTGCCAGGGGCGTCGCGTGCTGAAGACTCCGCCTACTTTTTTCCTTTGCCCGAAGTAGGCCTGGCTATGGTCACACCTTGAGGGAGGCTTATTCGGCGACCTTCCGTCAGCAGGCCAAATTTCGTGAGCGACTCATCAGAAATGAGAGTTCTGATATCCCGATCTTCAGCGGGAATGGCTTAGATAGCTTCGACAGCTTTAGAATATCCGGAGCCCTCGGGACATGGGTTAATACCTGAGAAGATAGAGGAAGAGTTATAAAGGGTATAGCTTCGGCCAAACTTGAGTATTGGTCCAGGAAAAAGACTTACTTCCTTCCACCCATCTCCTTACAAAGCCGGGAGGACAGCGCACATAGAACCACTCCTGTTTATACTGGGCAAACTTGCACCATGCCCTAGTTAAGATTTGACACTAGCTGTGCGGCTCGAGGAACACGAAAGATGGGCTATCCAACCATCTCTTGATGCGATAGATATAACGGATATCGCTCGGAGTTGGAAGCCTGAAGAGGACACTCATGAAGAGGATGCAAGTGCCATATATGAATGTGTGGCTGTTTGGATGCAGTTGCGATGGGGCAATCTCGATATACTGCAACACGTCTCGAAGAAAGGAGTAGAATGGAGGCACGCTCCCAACCCAGCACATGAATCTGTTACATGCTGTATAACCAACTAGGGGCAAGTGAGGACGATTATGCCCCGATGGAACTAACACATCGTTGACAGGGATTCCATGGACTGAGCATGTCTGATGGAGCGTACTTTCGTTAATCTTTGAGGCTTGGGAATTGATTGGATCGTCTAAGAAAATCGCTGCCTCCAGAGCATTGGGAGCCAAGTCGACAGATGCGGTCGCAGGGCTCAGTAAGTCTTGAGCAGGAGTAGTTGACGGATTTGAAGTTCCTATAACTTCTTGTCAAGAGGATGGCCCGGGTCTATCTGAGATTATAGCAGAGCTAGATTTCCTAGGCATCTCTAATAAAGATTGAATCTTACAAACACCCATTTGAACTATACTTGAAAAACAATCGACATTAGACTTAACAACATAAATATTCCTCCCTGTGTGGTGTGTGAACTAGTGCGATCATTCAAATGTAAGTACCAAGAAATGAAAAGTCACTAAGTTGATGAAATAAGTTTGAGCTTTGAATTGTCATCTTCGAAGACCTTCATCGCTGACCGTCCATGAGAGCCTGTCATAAGATGGTTTATGTCTTGAACTTGACATCACCGCTGTATGTGAAAGGTTATTAACTATTCAGCAAGTTGAGTTCAAGTTTACAGTTGTTTAAACATGGGAGTTATTAGTCTGGATTGTCCGATATGCTTGATTGTTTAAGTTCGTCCTTGTTCACTGTCATATATTTAGGCATAAAAAGGTGTTAAGTTAACAATGTTCTACGTCCAGGTTGAGATAGTTTTAACTGTCATGTGTATACCCCGCACCTACCATCCATCACCACCGTTCGGCACCGCAATCATGCCGAGCCACATCGCTCGGCACTACACTCTCCCACTTCTTACTCTCCACCGTTCGGCATGCGGCAAGTCATGCCGAACCACAATCATGTCGAGCCGCGTCGCTCGACATTTTACCCTCGACGCCAACTTCCTTCCAACACATCCTCCCTACCACTCGGCACGGACGAGTTATCCATCAAGTTATACCGAGCCGCCTCGTTCGACACTCTGCCCACCTTCCATTTTTCACCTGCACTCCCGCTAACATTGTTTGGCATAAGAGAATCATGCCAAGCCGTGGACGTGTTGAGCCACATCGCTCAGCACGCTGAACTTAACCACAACTTCACGCCTGTGCTTCTACTCCAATGTCGTTCGGCATGAGGAAGTCATGCCGAGCCACATCAACATGTCTTCCTCCAACTCCTTCCTTCAAACAAACTAAGTATCTTCCATCCTCCACTCCACCTAGTCCTAAGGAAAACGTTTTCTTCCATCTTCCTCTCCATTCTACACGACTCCACCTTCCTAATCTACACGACTCTCGTCGTTCGTGGGTTAGAGGAAGGGCGTGGATTCAAATCTTGTCTTAAATCCCTAATCAGGGAGAGTCAAGCGAGTATAGGGTTAATACCTAGAATATGGGGCAAAGTCTGATGGAATGCTCAAATTGGAAGCAGTGATCTACTCGGGCTTACTGTTGAAGGCAATCGAGAAATAACCAAGAAGACTCGGAGCTAGAGGAGTTGATTGAAGTGCTAGAAAAGGTTTGGAAAGATGCAAGTTCGTAAGTCCTGAAAAAGCAGAGGTAAAAGTAAAAGGGAGGGGAGGTAGAGATATCGCCTTATATAGAGAGAAGAGAAGCCGAAGGGGCAATGACCGGTAGAATCGGTCAAAGCACCTCCCTCGTTCTGCATTAATGCCGTTCGGCATTTGTATGTCGCTCGGCATCAGGAAAGCCGTTCAGCATTTGCATGTCGTTCGGCATTAGCATGTCTTTCGGCATACAATGCCTCGATTAACATTCAGGAGAGGACATTATCAAGAGAACTATGCCATAGCTCGAAGCAAAACACGGAGGGCTTGTAATTCAAAGCGCATCATGTTCATCCACATGATGCACTTTGGGGGGTAAGTGTTACCTGATGGTTTGACCAGGCAACAAGAGACTTAATGTAGAAGGCTCATTCGGCATAAAGGGCCGTTCGGCACAACTATGTCGTTCGGCATTTCCATATCGTTCGGCAAAGAAGTCTCTCCTAGCATCGCTTGGCATCCAAGCGTCGTTTGGCATCTAACCTCCTTCGGCATGAACCTCGCTCGGCATAGAGCCTCGGCCGGCATAGTAGGGTCGGTCGGCATCTGTCCTCGTTCGGCATGAACCCCGTTCGGCATCTAGCCTCGTTCGGCATAAACCTCGCTCGGCATAGAGCCTCGGTCGGCATAACAGGGTCGGTCGGCATCTATCCTCGTTCGGCATGAACCTCGTTCGGCATGAACCTCGTTCGGCATGAACCTTGCTCGGCATAGGGCCTCGATCCGCATAGCAGGGTCGAACGGCATCCAGCCTCGTTCGGCATTCCAGCCTCGTTCGGCATTCCAGCCTCGTTCGGCATTCCAGCCTCGTTCGGCATTCCAGCCTCGCTCGGCATTTCTCCCTACAAAGATAGCAAGGTCATTTGGCATTTGTGGTTCGGCACACATAAGTCACTCACCACGGGCCGAGGTATCTCACTCCTAGGCCCAAGAGGTAAGTCCTACCCATCTTCGTCTATAAATGGACAGGGGAATAGTAAAATGGGACTTTTTTCGAGAACACTGGGGAGACTCTGCCGCTTTCAAGACTCACTTTATTTCATTTAGCATTTGTTTTCAAGTCTTTATAGTATGGATTGTACCTGTATTCAGTCAATTGTGAAAGCAATAAAGATCGAAACTTAAAGTGGACGTAGACAATTATGCTGAACCACTATAAATCCAGTGTTCTTGTTTTCTGCATTTAACTTAGTATGTAGTTCTATATTTTAATTTACTTTCTTCATTAATCTCTCTACACAATCTATCTAAAGGGTGTTAGTGACCAATTCTGGTGCTAACAGAGTGGTCAGACTTACGTCTGGTGAGTGAAATGCATTATGTAAGTGTATAATAATACTAATAATAAGTTAGTAAAATAACACTTATGCTCGAACAACCATACCTTAGCATATCCCACATGCACCCAATAAGTCAGTTATCCACAATACGGTACTATAGTGAATTATATGTCGAGGTATCAATAAAACCTATATTAGATCTAATCACATGCCAAAACAAATATAACACTATCGAGCCTAAATTGCGAACTCCCCAATGCCGCAAACATATGCACACGACCGAGTCTAAGGTCCTAGCTCGTATGCCAAAAATGTACGAACATGATCAAGCTCAAAGTCTAAGCTTATATGCTGAAAAGTATGCAAATGACCGAGCCCTAAGTCTCAGCTCGTATACTGAAAATGTATGCATAAGATCGAGCCCAAATCCCCATATAATATGCCAAAAACGTTTACACATGACCGAGCCCAAAATCCTAGTTCATATGCCGAAAATGTAGATGACTATTGTGGTCAAGTTCATGTTAGACATTTGCTTAATGGTCTATAACCTCGTTGGGATTAAACCCAAATTCGTCATGTCCCCACCATTTACGATTCTACCAGATGAAGCCCTGACTTGTTATCGCTAAACATCCTAATACAATCGAGGACTAGTTTCCACATATGTGTACCGCAACGTCCTAGTAGAACCTCCGTATAATGAATCAACTAAAAGACGCCTTTTGAGGTGGTTCAAAACACAAAAACCGACATAGCAAAGCTTTTCTCGTCTCACCATGATCACGATGGTAAGAACCACACATGAAATAGAGGTCGTATGCGAGAATTATAAGCATATAAAGATCAAGGGCATTTTCATAATTTAGTAGATAATATTATTAAATATTACTTTATATTATCAAACAAACATCACTAATGAATTTGTGTCATTTTCAAATACAATTTTAACATATAATGCCTAATTTGGAGTACTTTTGTGTTATATATTTTTTAGTTAAGGAGAGGTTAAATCCTTCCAATTTATTTTTAATCACTTTTGCAATTATCTAGCAATTGCATATTGCATCCTAGCCTATTATGTGTGTGTAAATCATTTTTTTAATTTCATAATTTATAATTGTTTGTATCAAAATTGGGCACAACACTCTTCAGATGTATTTAAAGAGATAAAATGAAGAAAATAAATGTAAAATGAGGTAGATTTAACAAACACACCAATCAATAAATAAGAAAAAATGCAGAAACCGACAAATTTAGAGTGGTTCCACGTATTGCCTACGTCCACTATGAAATGATTGATGTTTATTAAATTTCACTCGCTGATTACAAGAGATTACAACAGTACAACTGAAGTAAAGTGATGATTAGGCAGAGTATCTGCGTAGAGAAGCCAAAAGTCCATTTTTTGTAGGTCCAGGGTCATTATTTATAGGTGTAGGTAGCAAATATTCGCGCATATCTTGGAAGACTTCATCTCTCACGTGGGTGGGCCCACGGGATCTAGTTCAAGTGATTTCGACTCGATTTAAGAGTGATACGAATTGAGTTCATATCGATCAATAATTGGTCTTTTTAGGCTGGGATCGATCAAGTGCATTCTTTAGGTTGTACGCAAGCTTCTGTGAAAATTTAATAGCATTTGGACTTGTAGATTATGAGTTATGATCGATGAAAGTTTGGATTTCCAATGTGTAGCCGAGCTCTATCGCTTCCATTCGTGTTGATCATGTTCGCATTCATTATTTTGTTCATATTGATCCATAATATCCCTTTCGTATCGCTCCGTTACACTCTTCCTCGTATCGATCCATGAAGCCACCTCGTATCGATAGCATGGTGACCACTTCGTATCGATACGGGCTCATGTTTCTTCGTGTTGATTGCTTAAGTGGCACGGTTCATATACGAACTAAGTTGATGATTATATTAATATAAGAGTGGAAGCGACACGAGATGTCTTCAAATGGTGGATACGAAACAGAGCAGGTGCAATGGATACAAATGGAGTTGGTTTGATGGATACGAAGCGGAGTTACTTGATGGGTTGACGGATACGATGTCACATGGATACGAACGTGGTTTTCTGGAGGTATGGATACGAAGTAGGTTGAATCATGGTGGATACAAAGTGAGGCTAGTGATGGATACAAACCACTATTCACATTGATGGATAAGAATTGTAGTTGTTTTCCTTGACTTGCAACGATCGTATATTGAGCATACAAACTTCGATTGACTTAAAATTTGGAACGTTAGCTTTTATAGCTTTGCTTGTCATGTCATGTAAATTGTAGCTTGATCTGGACTCGGGCAAAATTTACCAGTATCTATAGTGAACCTATGTACAACCAATCTTCAGGATGAACTGTCCTTAGTTTCTAGTCAAGTCCTTGGTGTCACGGCTTTGCCAAAAGGTAGGATAACATTTCCCCCTCAAAGTATGTCTTATGTGAACACGACATGCTTTGAAAAGTTTCATCCTTCATTTCGAAAAAGTTCTATCCAATTCGTTGAGTAGTTGCTGTCTTTTCATCAAAAGATGTAACCTTTGTTTGATCTTCAATGATGTAGATGTCGAACTATTAATTGTCAATGATCATGCAATGTTTTGTTGTAACCGAGTATTAAGCGCTAGCGATTTGTTGTTCACTATTTTGACTGTCATCAGGGGAGCATTCAATCCCTGTTAACTTTGAAAATTGAATGTTAGTTCGTCATACATGTACATATGTTAACCTGACTCTTGTTCATGTTTATATGTTCACGGATCATTGTCAAGTTCTTTAGTTTTATTTGGATTGAGTTTCGTATCGATCCTCTCTTGGATCGTTGTGAAATTTGAGTTGTAACAACGTTCGATGGTTTTTTTAGTCCTTCCTTTGTATCGATCCTCTCCTGGATCGATCTGAGATGCTGGAATGTATGCTTCGTATCGATGGATACGTAATATTGGGTCTTGGATTGATGGATACAAGAGTAATGCTTTGTATCGATGGAGTTGAACGATCTAGACATAATCATGCAGTGATGATTCATAGAGGATATGCCATTTCTCATTCCTTTATTAAAGAAGAATCCCCGATTGTGGATAATCTTTGATAGGAGTCATCCATGAGTCCTTTTCTAGATCCATCTCTAAGATCTAGTTTATCTTCATATGTCAATGCTTAGAATAATAAGTATTTCAACTAGGACAAAGTCATTTTGCCATGCATCCCCAGAACTGGCTAGCTTGGCCAGTGACTTGGCTTTTTCATTTTGTTCTCTAAGGATGTAGGTAATGGTGTAATTCTCGAAGTCGGCTAGTAGCTTTTGAATCCAGCTAAGACAAGAGCTAGACGTTTCCCTCTAGTCCGATAATCCTCCCTGCCTTGGCATACCCCTATCAGAAATCACAAAAGATATGTAAAGTTTTTACTCCTAGTTTTCTTATAAGTTTGAATGTGGTGACCAAGGCTTCATACTTAGCTTCGTTATTTGTTGCTGTGAATTTGATTTTCAGGGTGTAGTAGATCGATCGTCCCTCGAGAGTCATTAACGCAACTTCGACGTTAGAGAACCGATTATTGAAGGTTCCATCTGTGTACATTCTCCACCGGTTGGACAGTTCTCCATTGCTCTTCGTATAGTCATCTAAAGCAGTGAATTCAGATATGAAGTATGCTAATTATTTGTCCAAGGACAGCTCTTCGAAGGAGACAAGTGATATCAAATTGGCTTAGGTCGATATTCCATTCGAGTAACCTTCTAGACATCTAAGGTTGTTATAGGACCTATCGTAACGGCTAGTCATCGTTTCTCTCCACATAGCATTGTGATGCTTATGGCGTGTATTGACGTGGCCTAATTGATGTATAAATCTTCGCGATCCAAAGGTTTGGGTAAAATGGGAGGTCTCTTTAAGCGATATATCAGAGCTGGAATTGCACCAACGCAGTTGTTAGTTTATTCAAAAGTTCCGTTCCCTCTGTTGATCAGGCTGAAGAAGAGAATTCACTTGTAGATGTTCCTAGAGTAATCAACTTAGGATGGTAATCTTTCGACTTAGACTGCGTACATGCTTGGTTATCCTCGGTACATGGGTGTCTCTAATTTTTGGAATTTTTTGGAAATTAGCCTAATGAGAATTAATGATGAAAACAAAGAATCTTTCTAATGTAATGCTGAAAGAGCATTTCAAAGGATCAAGTTTCATCCTGCATTTTTTGGAGAGCACTGAATATCTCTGCCAAGTCATCGATGTGGTCGTTTGATAGTCATTATCTCACGAGCATACTAACCGCATATAATTTCATCGATCGGTTAATTTGATTTTTGAACGATCTATTAACCGTCCTTTGGTAAGTAGCACCAATGTCCTTAAATTTGAATCCGTGGATCGCAACATAGAACTATAAGCGTACGTCAGTAACGAAATCATTGCATTTTTGGTCTGGGACATGCTTTAGTTTTTGAATGAATCTAGAGTTTGTGTCTATGGAAGTGAGTAATTCATGTATGATGGTCGAGTTCATCAGTTGGTTGATCCTTGGAAGTGGAAAGTTATGCTTTGTCATTCCCCATGCAAATCTGAGTAATTAACATATGTATGCCACTCTCTATTTTTTTTTTATAAGTAAAGGATTGGATACTCATTTTGGGTGGAGGAAGCCATCGGTTTTGAGTATATTCACCTTCTTTTTAAGTGCAACAGATCTCTCCAGATCCATTTCGCATCAATTTTATTCACCAAGACATGCCTCAGATTGACATTTAATGCAAGGTTCTCAATAGCTGGCGAGAGTCCATATGTATATATGAAGTTGAGTCAAAGCTGGAGGAAAGCAGTTAACTCTTTCATCATCATCGGATCCGATCTTCAAAACTCATGAAGTGCCTAATGGTAAATGATCAAGTTTATAGGGACGTTGAATCAAAGGCGTAGTAGAGTTTAGCCTTGTATCGCGTGCTGTAGCATAGATGGCTCCAACTATGAGTTTGAATCCACTTGTATTTCCCAGCTATGCGTTTTCCATTCAATGTACTCGTGATCCATTGCTCATCGGAAGGGTCAGAATGATGATCAGTTGCCCATAAGTCCGGGGGTCGATCTAATGATTCTATATCTAACAAATCTTTCGGTCGTAACTTCAAGTTGTTGTAAATATTAGGCACGAGCTATAGGATTGAATAGTCGTATCTAGCTCTTGGATGATCACACTCGTGACCCCAGTCTTGGGTTGATGGACGTATTGTACGAATAATCGAGCTTAGCTTCTGTTATGTTTATACTATAGTCCAAGCTGTAAGAGCTGAGTTGTTTGATGAACGATGAAATTACATTCATCTTATTTCTCGCGCATGTCCCCAAGTCCGAGGAGTATCTCGACAAGTGGCAAGGTAGATAGTGTCCGCTTCAATTTCACATTCTATCTCGTTAAACCATGGTATCGAGTTAACCGATGGAAGGCTGAGTCGTGCCTTATCTTGAATTGTGTCCTAGTTCTTTCCTCTAGGTAGAATACTTCGTTGTCTCACCAACATTCAAACATGAGCTAAGTTCTGGATGGTCAATGACATTGACTTCGCTGCCTATGTCGCCATACTCTGGGCGGAAACTTAAGAATGAATCGTCCAGTCAGATCCAATGCAGGATTGATGCTTCCCTTATAGAATCCAGGGCAAGAATCAATGTGAAAACGTTTAGGTTGACCTTGTTTTGAATTGCTCTCTTAGTCGGATCATGGTAAGAGTCAACGAGTGAATGGTCATGTTGCATTCATTTGGAGTTGGGCGATCAATCACGTCAATTTCGATTTACATTCTCCCATCAGATCTAGGGATAAAGTCATCTCAAATGCATTCAGGTCATGCTCATCCGGTCTCATGCTCTTCCTGATGGATCGAAGGAAGGTGATGGAGGATGAATGGTCAAGTCACAGTCATTCGTGGTTCTATCCATGCTCTGGTGGTCGAGGGTATTCTATGGATGCTCGGATCACATAGATTTGTAGTCGAAGAGGATCGATATTGACTGTCGATTCAGCGACACGATGTAGAATGCTTGGACCTCATTGCCTATTGATCCGTTGGTATAATATGAAAGGTACAGATTGATATTGCTCTTCGATCCAGCGGTAGGATATAATTGGTTGACCGTAACTTCAGGCGTCGTTCTGATTGGTTGGCATTAAGGCCTCCTTGTAGTCGTTGCCTTAAGTTGTAAAGGATGCTAAGCTGGAGATGCAGCAAGTCATCTTTCTCCTCTTACGGTGATTTGTACTTCTTCTCCCAATCTTGGGTTAGTAGAGTTAGTTCATGGATGATTCAATTGCACCTGTAGTTAGTTATTACGCCTATGTCGAGTTTAGGTCTTAGTTGGTGAATGAATGGTCGAGTTACATTCATTTGTTTGTCTATACTTGTAGCCACACCTTGGGGACCAGAGTCAGATGAAGGGACATTAATTACACCTATTTGATGTTTATACCTCTGTCCACACTCTGGGTGAAACGACCCGACTTCCTAACTCCAGGAAATCACATCATTTTGAAGAAAGAAAGGGATAGAAGAAGAAAAGAAAGAGAAAGAAGAAACAACAACAGAGAACTCACAGCGGAACGAATGAAATATAATATATCAAATAAAATATTACATTGTATCATGTTATATTAGAGTACACAATAAACAACACAATTAGACAGTTATAAACATCTGTCTACTTATACAACTCAAGTACAACAGAAGAAACAGATACCAAACACAGCGGAATCAATATATATCTACACGTCGAAGCCTCCTGCTCCATATCTCCTCCAGAATTCGTCAAGCTAACCTGAACCACTTGACTACTCATACATAATATGAGTACCCAAGAGTTTAATAAAACAGAAAATAAACACTCGGGTCAGACAGGGGTCTGGTGTGAGTAAACGGTTTAAAGTTGCTTAACTTTGGAAAAACCTTTGAAAGAAAAGGTATCACGTAAGACTTCCCACACATAAACATGGAAAAGTTTTACCTTACGCTAACCAAAACATTTGATAGGAAATATGAGAAATTGAAATATGAAATAAACAGATAGATAAATCATATTACCAAAAGTGGGTAATACAAAAGTGGGTAATCATATTCCCACACATAGTGTCTAGGGTTTTCAAGTAAATATGAAATAGCCGAAATTGTTACATGATTAAATTCCAGCTACTAGCCACAAAAGTGGGTAATACAATCAAAACCGTAGGGTCTCGTAGGAAGAATGGATTTCCATCAATGGCAGGGCTACTGGGGTACCGCCCGTCACAGTACGTGGCCTAGATCACCGTACCGAGGAGTACTCCCACTCCCCTGCAACACAAGGCCGGGACCATTCCTTACTGAACAGTCCCGAACAAGACAACCCCGGCGGTTGTCCGGAATTCAACCGCCCCACACAGCCGAATAAAAAGGGACTTCTAGACAGGAGTAAATCTTGATCTCCAGTGGGAGCTACCCACGAAGCCTTGCTGCACCTCCCCTGTTTTAGCCATTCCCGGTTGATGAGGCTTGAGACTGCGATTACCTTTATAGAACACATCTATCTTAGAATGCTCATCGTCCACCTGACGATGTTCTGAAAGCATTCAATCCATACAAGTTCGTTCCGGGTTCGAACGAAACCGAAGGCACTATCTCGTTGCACTCATTTTGGAATCACCCTCAGAGTCAACGACCATAGCCCTTGCACTATAAATCACCATCTCGAACCTATAAGTACCATTCCGTCAAACTCATTACGGAATCACCCGCAGAGTTATACAGACGTATAGCCCTTACACCTCGAGTCTTCACTTGCTCCACTTGGATTAACGACCTAACGTTTAATTGGAATCGATATGGTTTTCGGATTCCAAATATGGAAACGCGATCCCGGTCTCATCGAAACCAAACGCCATTTTAATGTCCAAGTTGTACTTAAGGGTTTAACAATTTAACTTATATTCAGGATGAAATAAACAGATAGATAAATCATATTACCAAAATAGATAATTCATATCAATATTCATCTTCACAAAGCAGCATATCACAAATATCATAGTCATCCAAATCATCTAGTATCAACCAATCACCCAATATCAATCATCCAATATCATTCAATATCAAATATCAATCATCCAATATCAACCATTCAATATTAATCAATCACTCATAGCAGAATTGATTAACTCTTAATCAAATTAATTAACCTCTAATTAAATAAATTACCATCCTTTAATCACTTGGATTATTCTAATCCTGCATCATTGATTTATTACAAATCAAACTCATTATCATCTCTTAATGATCTTCTTTAATTAGTCTCCCCTGATTAATCATCTTTAATTACATTCAAGTAATTATCCTTAACCATAGTCAGTAATTAACCTTTAATTATTATCATTAATTACAATAATTAATGATCCTTCATTAATTAATTAACTATAATTAATTACATTAATCCTTAATTAATTACAATTAATTAATCATACTTCAATTAAATCACTTATATTAATCAAACTTGATTAATATCATAAATCACATTAATTAATAATCCTTATTAATTAATGATTACTTTAATTAATTAAATAATTAACTTATAATTAATCATCTCATAAATCATAAACAGTAATTAACAATTTTTAATTACTTATCTTAATTAATTAACTTCTTAATTAATTAACTCTAATTTAATTATATTAATCCTTGATTAATTAATCCAATTAATTAATTCTTAATTACTTCATTAAGTATTATTATTCAATTAAATTAATTAACAAATCCTTAATTAATTAATTACAATTTTAATTAATTACACTTAGTAATTAACCCTTATTTAATCTCATTCATTAATTAATTAATCGCATTAATTAATTAACTAAAATAAATTAAGTAATTAACTCTTAATTACATACATAAGTAATTATCTCTAATTACTTCCTTTAATAAATCTTATTTACTTTCTTAATTAATTACTTAACAAATAATTAATTCCATTATTAAATAATCTTTCATTCTTTAAATAAATTAATTACTTCATAATTAATTAACTTCAAACAATTAACTTGATCAATTCTTCAATTGATAACATTAAGTGATTATCCATTAGTCACTTCAAATAATTAACCCCATGAGTAACTTCTCTAATTACTTCTATAAGTAATTACCATTCTAATTTCATTCAAAAATTTACCATTGATTACTTCATTAAGTAATCTCACTTAATTTATCCAAATTAAGTGATTGTTTTAAAATTTAAATAAACAATTAACTAATTATTTAAAATAAATTAAACAATTAATTAATTACTTCTAATATATTTCAAAATCTTTAATTAATTAAGAGAACATCATTCTTAATTAAACTTTTACTTATTAATGAATCATAATTTAATTAAGTACCCTTCAGTTCATATCAAAATAAATTATTCATAATTATCTACATAGATAAATTATTTGAAATTAATCCAAATTCTTAATAACTTAAAAATAAACCTTTTCTACAGGTTTACAAAATTCATATCAATAACTCAATTGGAAAAATAACATTTGGAAATAAATTTTAAAGCTTAAAACATCTAATTTAAACTTATAAATTTCCAATAGAAATTTAAACTTAGTTTTTAAACCATTACTTAATAACTTGATTTAATATTTTAAAATGAAAATATTCCTTTTAAATTAAATTTCAAAACACGCATTTTTTTTAAAAATTGAAATTCAAAATCCACTTGAATAATTTATTTCAAATTAAAACTTCTCAACATTTCAAATTTGAAATTGAATTCAATTAATATTTTTCTCTTTTAAAAGTTGATTAACTTCCTACTTACACATAACAAGTTTCAATTACTTATTTTCTTTTAATTAAACCCAAGTACTAACTGCCATAAAACACTACAGGACCAAAATCAAACAACCCGAGTACAACCCAGGCACCACTCGCGTCAACCACGAAGCAACTTGGCCCCCGATCTTCTTCTAGTCATCCCCGAGTACAACTCGAACACCTACCCGAGTTTCCCTTCGAGCTTCCAAACACAAAACCTCACCTGACACCCATCGTGCACGGTGCACATATCCACGCGCCTCCGGCCACACTGGTTGGTCGCGCCTATCGCCGTCCATCACTCATCCACCCATGAACACGATCAAACAACCAGATCGAACAAAAGTCGTTCGAATCGAAATTTCGCTCATAAGCTCAAAACTGCAGAGAAGCTCGACCACAAATCTTTCCCCATTACCGCCATCTCCTCGCCGTTCAACTTCTCCGATCCCACCATAGAGACACCACACCCACGCACAACGGCCAACCCAAAAACGAGCGAGCTCGATTCAACATACACGAGGCAATGCCTCACCATTCATGCCGAAAGCAACTACAGACATAAACCCTAATTGTTTCAAATTCCCCTAATTCACTTATTAGAAAAATTATTTTGCATTTTTCCCAACATCCTCCACATCTAAGCGAGCTTCCACCAAAAATTTAGTTCCAATCAATGTGCCGATCAATGGCCATCATCAAAACCCCCAAAAACACACAAACCCAAATTTCTCATAATTTGTCAAACTAAAAATCATGAAACATGTATTAAAAATCATGATTCTTACCCCTTAATTTATTCATGTAATCCAAATTATAAATCAAGATTTTTGATTTATCATGAATAACAGTATTCTACTGTGTTTTTCCTATTTTTAACTTATTTTCTAAAGTTAAAATCCTAGAATTATTTTTAAAACCATCATCATCTACTAACAAACAACTTTTTATTTAAATTTTGAGATCAAATATTAATTTGTTTTATTGGCATTGAATATTTTCTTTAAAAGAACCTTCACAGTAATTTATCAGAGTAAATTCAAGCATGTATATGGACAGACAAACTCATCCATCATAAACATAACAATTCATATAAATTTAAAATACAGTATTTTAATTCAAGACAATCAACACATACATAGCAGTAAATTTCAAATCAACTGTTTTTTTTAAAAAACATTTACTCACCTTATTAATTGGAGCATAGCACAAAGCAAGTTTATTTTTTTTTCTTTTCCAGGCTTTTGAACAACTTTAATTTGAAAAAGGCTGTGCTTTGATCTTGCTTTACTGAAGAAATCTTTGCATGCTTCAATTTTTTTTTGATGTTCTAAAATGTTGATACTGTCGTTGATCATTATTCCTTAAAATGCAGGTTGATTTGAATGTTGCAGATTTCCAATTTTTGCGGGTTGAAGTTGCTGGGTTTGCTTTTAGATTTTAATTTGCAGTTTTGATAAAAATGCAGATTCAAAGGTGATGAAACTGTTCTTGATCTTCCCTTAAAGTTGCATTGCAGGTTGGAGTTTATAGATTGAAGTTGAGAAGAACTTTGGTTTTGATTTTAAAATCTCAGGTTTGTAAATGAATTTCTGGTTTTAGCCATTAATTGGAAGAGGAAACAAATTTTCTTCATATTTTAAGTTTATAAAAATTAAAGAGAGTAAGATTTTAAAATAAAGACACTTGTCACATAAGTATTTAATCTTCTTACATTTGTTTATTAAAGAAGTTTACATGTTTACACATGTCATTAAGTATTTTTAAATTGAATTTTATTTAATTTTAAATGTTAACATCAATTAACATGTTTAATTTACTTATTTAATGATTACTTACGTATGTGATTATAAATTTACTTTTTAAAGAAAATATTCTAAAACTAATGAATACAAATATATTCTCATAGATTTAAAAATCTAAACATTTATATAACCATTTAAAATTTAAGCATTTTTTTTAAACAAAACAAAGCTTGTTTAAATTCCTTTCAAACTATCATATTTTAAATACTTTAAAAGAGAGACAAAGCAAAACTTTGTTTAAAACCTTTTTAAACTATCTTATTAAAATAAATAACAATCTTATATTTTTGGAAACAGATTAAATTAAACTAAATTATCTTTTGAAAAATCTTATTGAATTTAAAACAAAACTTTAAAATTGCAATATTCATTCATACATAAATTTATTAATAGATTAAGATTAAATTTCAAACAATTCCCAATCATAACATATATATACACATATATTACAATTTGAAAATTCAACTTTCAATTTAAAACAAAATATATTTCCACTCACAATATATATATATCAAACATATATATATTATAAATAGAATAAAATTTATTAGCTTTTGAAAAACAATTCTAACCAATTTTTAAATTGTTAAAAGATATTGATCACACTTACCAGATTAAATACTTGTTATCCTTTAAAATAAAAATTTAATTTCACCAATTTAAATTAAAATTATAAAGAAAATTTATCAAACCAATTTAATTATTATTACATATTATTAAATCGATATAGCCCAAAATTCCGGGTCGTTACACTGGGGACTAAGAGTTTTAGCAGAAAATATTCGGACCGCATTTTCCTCGATTAATTCCTATGGCACCAGTCAATGGCGAAAGTCGAAGTGTAATCGATCACATTGCGACAACTTTAATTTAATGCTTCTCACACTGAACTATAGGAAGGAATTGATTGGCAGATGGTTGGTTCACATCCATCCATGTTGCACGCACAATCCGTTGGATCATAGGCGAGAGTTTGTGGATGAATGATCGTGTCACGTTCATTTGCAGTAGGATGGGCAGTCGCATCCACTTTTGAATAGGACGTTCAGCTAGGTCCATATTACGAATCTGCGTCTCCCTGTCGAATCAAGGAAGAAATTTTGTCTTGTAAGGTTGGAATGCATCCCTATAAAATTATGCTATGGGTCCCCTGCCGGGGACAAGAGTTGATGCATGGACTGTCGTGTCATTCCCGCTCAGTGCTAGATGGTCGGATCACATCCAATTTTTTATGATAAGTGTGCCCCTATGTCAGGGGAGGAGTTGGAAAGCAGACGGTCGAACCACATCCGCTTTTTGTACTATAGAACTTTTTGAGGAATCGAAGTTGATAGATGGGGAGTCGAATTGCATCCCTTATAGTATTTATATTCCAAACCATGCTTTGAGGACCGGAGTTGGTTGATGGATTATCATTCACATCCATTTGGTGTTTACACTCCAGTCTGTGCTCTCGGGACCAAAGTTAGTTGATGGGTGGTCATTCGCCCCTAGTTGGTTTTTATACTCCAGTCCACACTCTAGAAACTTAGAGTTATTTGATGTTTATACTCTAGTCCACACTCTGGGGACTTAAAGTTAGTTGATGTTTATACTCCAGTTTGCACTTTGGGATCCGGAGTTAGTTGACGGGTGGTCAGTCACACCATTTGGTGTTTATACTCCATTCCGTTCTCTCGGGACCAGAGTTAGTTGATGGGTGGTTAGTCACACCTATTCCAGTTAAATTTTATACTCTGTTCGCACTTCAAGAATCTAGAATTGGCCAATAGATGGTTAGTCGCATCTGTTTATGCTTTACGATTTCGTTCACACTCAGGGAGCAAGAAGTTGATCAGATACGTGGACGGTCGTATCACATCCACCCTGAGTAGGCAAGCGAAGTCGTTAGATGGACGGATCCACCCTCCTCATGCTCGTAAATATGAAAGGTGAGATCGATAGATGGATGGATCCATCCTCCTTGGGTATAGGTTGAACTTGGGCGAAGTGAGTAGGTGGATGGATCCACCCTCCTCGAGCCCACGTTTGTAGTATGAAAGGCGAGGTCGTTAGATGGACGGATCCATCCTCCTCGGGCTTAGGTTGAACATGGGCAAAGTCGTTGGGTGGACAGATCCACCCTCCTCGAGCCCACGTCTATAAGTTTATGCTCCAGCTTGCACTCTGGGAGCCGAAGTTAGTTAGAGGATTGTCGTGTATCAATCCCTTTTGGCTGTAGTGTAATGGCTTGTCCCTGAGCTCGAGGTTTCACTTAGTGAGTGATTGGTGGAATCTCGATTACTTTCCACTTATCTGCCCTCAATGAAGGATGAGATTTAGTTTATGGACAGTTGGTTCACGTCCATATTCATTTGGATTTCGCTTTTTCCAAGCCTAAGGAGTGAGATTAGTATTCTGGAAGGCTTTGAGCTCGAGCAGAGGAGAGAATGGTCGAACTACATCCACTTTGAGTTGTGTATTTTCCCTTAAGTTGTGAGAAATGTGGATTACGGATCTTAAGGCTGGAATAAAACTAGAGGGGGATGAATAGTGTTTTGTGGATTTTCTAAATCTTTTCGAAACTTATGCATTTTAATCACCAACAAATGAAATTCAGAGACACAGATATAATCACGGAATCAGACACAGATGCAAATACTAAGTAAAAGTAGTAAAGGAAAGAACACAACGAGATTTTATACTAGTTCGGAGTTACCCTACATCCAGTCCCGTATAATCGTACGGATTTCTTATCAAAATAACCTCCCAGGTTATACCCTTGGTTTCAAAGCTACGATACACACACTCTTGTATTCAAGTCTAGGGCTAACTCTGATTCAACCAGGTTACAAGATCACCTAATTGATTTCCAAGACTACAATCACACCCAATTGGTTTCAAGGCTCAATGCATCTTTTACTTAACATTTTGATTTACAAAAGATTCTATAACTCTGAATATCACTGAGATCTTACAGAGAGAGTGGCAGAGAATCAAACAAGAGATAATCAAGTTTGATTCGCTTGGTGTTTTGGCAGAATATAGTTTAGGATTCTTTAGAATAAATGTGGAAGATGAAGAGGAGAGAAAATAAATGAAATCTGGTTAAAAAACTTACTGGTATTCATAGTAGAGCAACAGCCATATCTATTCATGAAAGGATACGATGAATAGACACTTCTTTTGAAAATTGAAATTTGAAAATAACGGACACCATGTTGACATAAAGGGTTGAGTGTAACGACCCGAATTTTTTAGCGCTGAACCTGGAATATTTAAGTGGTTTTAAATATGGAAATTGAATTATAAATTGGTTTTGGATATGAAAAACTTGGATTTATCTATCAGAATGTAGATACAGTAATTTGTTGAATAATATAATTATTCAATTCAATAATTGAAGATTGAGTAAAATATTTAATCTTGAGTTTCGAGCTTGTTAAAAATATTTTAAGGGCTTGTAAAATTTATGCTGATAGTACTGAAGATAGTAAAAGTGTTAAAATTGAATTTGGAAGTGTTTTGTTAAGTTTTGATAATATATCGTTTAAATTGATATTTAAAAATAGCCTTCCGAGGCACAGTCTCGAAATTCGACGAAACTAGTTCTATTGGGTCCGTAATAGTGTTTTATTATCGAATTTCAATTTTCGGAGCATTTGGAGTTGTCGTGTGATCGTATGGTAGAAAAACGCGTTGAAAATTAAATCGAAATTTTATATAATAACTGGGTTCAAAATGCTATCTTCTCCATACGATCGAATTATGACTCGAAACCTTTTCCATTGCGTTCGGAATAGGGGTATAACATTATAAATGCCTAGCGGCACGTCTCGATAGGGGTTCGCGATTTTAGGCTACGTAAATCGAGACGATTTAAATTCAAAAATAATTTATTTTGACTAGTCAAATTACCTTCACGTCAACTTTTTTCATCAGCTGAGATTCTTTTCCTTCTGCCTGTTTCCTTTCACCATAAATGCCTTTTGTTTTCTCTGTCGCTAGTAGCCCTACACCATATATTCCTTCATTCAAATTGAAGCTGTCTATTGTCTGAAGCAAGCCGACAACTTCCTTCATTAAATCGCGTATTTTTCATCCCTTCCTTTTTCAAATCAAAACTAGAGCAAAAAGGAATTCAAAAATAATGGCTGATCCTTGAATTCCTATCTCTAGTATACTTCACTCCCTCTCCTCTCCTTCATTTTCAAATCGAGTGCCAAAACCAAATCGCAAACTTCTTTTTAAAATTTTGGAGCGGCCTTCCCTAAATTTTTCACAGCGAATCGAATTTCATTCGATTAAAACAACAAAGCGGCCGACGATTAAAAGCCGATCGAAATCAGGGAATTCGAAAAAAAATATCGATCAAATCCCAATGGCCGAAGTCGAGGCAGATGAGACTTGGCACATGCAGGTGTGTGGGATGTGGCGCGATCGCCATGAAGGAGTGGCCTAGGGTTTCGCGAGCACGAGTGAGAGGTAAAGGCGAAACGAGTCGCGACTTCGCCTAGGATGTTGTGGAGTGGCGACGAACAAAGGGGCTCGCGTGGGTTGCTGTGACGTCTCGCTGATGAAGTTTTGGAAGCGACAAGCAGTTAGCGGCAAGGAGGAAAGGTTCGGCAATCTCTGGCAGATGGTTCGGTGGTGGTTCCATCGAGCGGCGATGGCGATTTCGAACTCGAACAGGCGAGGGAAAGGTCGGTTCGAGCTGTAAGGTAATTGCAGTTTATTCTTTTCAATTTAATTTGAATATAAACAGAAAAACAGAAAAGAATATGTTAGAGGAGTTATTTATTTTGGTTATTTACTGGAAAATATATACAATGACATATATATGCAGATTTTTCAATTTATATATATGTACAGTAGAACAATTCTGTTTTAATTTAATATACATACATATTTAAATATATATATATATATGGATAAAACAGTAAATATACATATATAAGATTTTGGAAAATATAAGAGTTTATATAAAGATAAGATTTTTAAAACCCATATAGATTATTTTTATATATAAATTTGGAAATGGAAAAAAATAAAATACGATTTACTAGTTTATTTCAAAAAATTTATTAAGGTGGTTAATTTGTTAAATTAAACTATTAATTTAAAACCAAATTGTTAGTTTAAATTAAATAAGTAAGTAGTAATTAATTGTTCGATCAATTCAAATATTAATAAATTGTATACATATTTATACAAGGTCAATAATCGTAGAATCAAATCGAGAATGAAGTGGATTTGCAAAATTTAAGAGGCAAAGGTGAGTTAATCTCACTTATCTGGATTATTGTAGATAAATTTAAATGATTGGTTGAATTTCTTGGATGATGATTGTCATTAGTTAAAATTAAATGAGACCCTATGCGCCGCATAATAGCGGATGATATTATATAAACCCATATACCGCATATTCCACCTCGAAGTGGAATAGGTATTATATATATTTGGAGTGATTGATATCCCGCATTATATAGCGGATGAGACCCTATGTGCCGCATAATAGCGGATGATATTATATAAACACATTTACTGCGATATTCCACCTCGAAGTGGAATTGGTATTGTGCTAACATCTGTGGATGTAGGGAAACAGGTTGGAGGGATCCAACTGGATTCGTCAAATTTATTTAGATTGTTTAATACTCTGTGATATGGTTTATGTGATAATCTGTGATAGATTATGTTGGAAATTCAAATGTTGGATGTTAAGGTTTGATTGAATATATTTGGATATATCGAGTTATCAAATTGTATAGATTTGGATTTTTGGAAGAAAATAAAAGAGAGAATTTGAAGTAAACAATTATAGGAATTTGAATAAATTAAAGAATGAATTGAAAAAGAATAAAAGTTGATTTTTGAATTCTAATAAATAAAATTCCAAGTATGTAGAAATGAGATTTTTGAATAAATGAGAATAAGTGATTTTCTTAAAAACTCAAGTGATATTATGTAAAGGAATGAAGAATTTATTTTAAACAATTCAAAGTTTGAATTTATTTAAAAGGATAAAGAAGGAATTTGGGAAATCTGGAATTGGTGTTTTCAGTTAAAAAGATTTTAAATCATAATTAAGGAATAAAATCGGAAGTTAATGGATTTTGAAATAAATTGAGCAAGTAATGAAATTTATTTCAAAATGGAGTAAATTGGGAATCAATTTGAAAATTGATCTAAGTGTTTGGAATCGGAATTTTAAAAGGAAGTTGAGTCTATGAAACTTATAAACTTGGTTTATAAAAGTAAAGCAATATACCAGTGGATATTTGGAAGGATAAATTCACGGTAGGAATTTATTAAAGGAATGGGTAAATTTGTTTAAAAATAAATAGTGATATATTTTTAAAAGATGTGAAAGAGAAGCGTATTTTCCTGAATAGCCAAGTACGTTTTCAAAGCAAATTTTTAAGTATAAGTAAAAAGTTTTAAGTTGTTTAAAAGTATGTCTTAGAAAACTTATTATTTCTAAATGTTTAAATTCTAAAGTAAGTATTTTTTTTCTAATTTATTATAGTCGTAATTATTTAAAGGTGGCTTGATACTATGTTTCTAAAAGAGAAAAATTTAGTTTTATATTTTATAAAGTAGCTTTATTTTAAATATTCTTAAAGTATATATATTTTTGAATAAGGTACTAAAGTAGTTTTTATTTTAAATATTTTAAAGTATAATTTATAATAAAGTGTTTTAAATTATTTTAAAAATCTAAAGTATTGTACTTGGTTTTTTCAGTGGAAATAAATATTTGAGAATTCATTCTATGAGAAGAGTGTGGTTTGAAAACTGTTTTCAAAGGGTTGAAGAGTGGAAATATATCTTGTAAAGATATTTTGAGATTAATAAATAATTTGGTGAAATTATTTATGCTTTGTTTGTGAATGTTATTTGATAGTTAAATAACTGACTATCAATATTAGCCAATGCGCTGATCGTTTCAAAGAGTCCGGGATCGGGATTTAATTCCTGAAAACCACTTCGATCCAGTTTGAACGTTTTCGTGTGGAAAACAAGAGTTTGGATTCGAAGGTGGAGCAGTGAAGTGCAAGGGCTAGTCGCTACTAATCCTGAGGTGATCCCAAAATGGATGTAGTAGGAGTAGTGCCTTCGGTTCTATTTGAACCCAGAACGGACTTGCATGGATGAATGCTTTCAGAACATCGTCAGGTGGACGGTGAGAATTCCAAGAGATGTGTTCGAAAAAAGGTAACGCTTAGCCTCGAGCCTCATACCCCGGGAATGATTGAAGATCAGGGGTTATGTAGCAAGGCTAAGTGGGTAGCACCCATTAGGGTGAGGTCATCCCTATCTAGATGTCTCTTTTTATTTCAGCTGTGTGGCGGTTGCTGATCCCAACCGCGAGGTGATCTACCTCGGGATTATCCAATAAGAGGTAGTCCCGGTCTTTTGTTGCAGGGGATCGAGAGGATCCTCGGTACGGTGATCTAGGCCACGTACTGTGACAGGTGGTACCCCAGTGCATAGTCATTAGTTGGAAATCCATTCTCCCTACGCGCCTTTACGGTTTTGATTGTGCCCAACTATTGCTGAAACGTGAGATGCAAGCATTTCAGTAAGATTCTATTTTACTTTCTATAGACACTATTATAGTATTAGACGGATTTGATAAAAAATGTATTGGCTATCGAAAGGTAAAAACCCGATATGTTTATTTGTGGCGTGGTCTTAGGAGGTGCTTTTGTTTTCAAAGGATTTTAAAACTTTAATAATCAAATTGAGTGTGATTTTCTCACGCTGGTATTCCAGACTGACTCGGGTGTTATTTCACTATAGTGCTCGGGTCAGACCGAGTATTATAGGATACAGGAAAGGATGCTGTGGAGCCCAGGAGACGAGCTGGATGGCGATACGTACTTCCGTACTTGTTTTAAATATTCCGCTGTGTTGGTTAGCTGTGTATTCAATTTTGTGAGGACAGGTTATGATTACTGTCAAGTTGAGTGTTATGTGTACTCTGATGATGTAATGTATAAACAGATTTTCTTTTGTGTAAAGATAAGTTATTATCTATTATATTTTATTGCATTGCGTTGGTAAGATTCTGATGTTTTTTATATTTTCTTCTTCTATCTCTTTCTTCTTTAACCCTAACGGTTCGTATTTCCGTTCACCTTGAATTGATGTGTTGGAAAATAGTGTTGACTTAAGGGGTACGGAAATGCGGGTCTTTACACTATATATTACAGCATATAGTGGGTTCTCGCTTTGCATTTGGTGGCGAACGAGAGACTCTTACCCCTACATGTCCCTTTGAGTGGGTTGGTTTGCTAGGTGCTTACAGTCGAGAGGTTGGCCGTAAAAGCAAATTCGAGGTACCAATGTAAGCCACGGCGGGTCTGGGATGGTTGCAAAGCCTACCGGTCGCCACTGCCTCGGGTCGTTACAGTTGGTATCAGAGCTTAGGTTGGTGATAACCTTGGCTCTGGTGGGGATTACTCTTTGAAAATAGAGTCCGTAGTACTCTAGAATGAGTTTGATCGTATTAATAGATATGAGCGCGTATTTGTTAGTGAATATAAATTGTTTTAATATTGTGTTGACTTATTGGTTGAGTGGAATATGAATTCTGATTGAGTAAGTTGGCCGCTATTCGAGAAGTGTTTATAACCACCTGACACGATAAATTGACACAGTATTGTTTTAAAGGTGGGTGAATGAGATAATTTTTCCCAAAATATATTTTGATATAAAATAAATATTTCCTTAAATAGTTATATAACTTGGATGTTTGGATGATAATATTTTAAACAAATAAGATTATAAAAATTGGAATGACTTGGATAATCAAATGGGATTTTGTATGAGCATAAATTATACAAATGAATTATAGTTAAAATTCGATTTAAAGTCAAAATTTAAAATTTTAAAACCCCGAAGATTTTGGAAGTGTTTTTCTAAGTGTTTTGAAGACAAATAATAGCATTATTGTTTTAGAAGTATTTCTGAAAGGAAATTGTTTCAAATAAATTTTGGGAAGGGATATAGCATTGAACTCACTTCACTCGCTAGAAAATAATTTCGGTGATGACTGCAGCATCATCGATATTTATTTTTGAGTTTCTAAGTGACGGGTTGCTATCAAATTGATTTGTTCAGGAGAACTTGTTTGTTTTTGAAATTTCAAAGGAAATTTATTGGGAATAACAATCAGGATTGGTTTAAAAATGTGAGAGGTGTGATTTTGGGATAATGGTGGTTTTAAAATGATTTGAACCAAAAGCCGGGTGTTTGAAATCCCGAATCCTTATTTGAATCGACAATCCTGATGAGGTAAGTTATAAACTTGTAAAGTTGAGATGATTTTTAAATAAGGAAGGAAAATATGAGCTTTGAATGTTGGAATTAAAATTTAAAGTGAAAAAGTTAAATAAATTCAATTTGGAGAAATTAAATTGTGGAAAATTTAATGGATGATTGGAAGAAATAATTAGTAAATCTTGAATGTGATTGGAATGGGAAAATAGAAATTAAATTTGGATTGGGAGATAAAATTTAATTGGATTGAAATAGATTGAATTAAACTGAAAATAAAACCCAATTGTATTTGAATTAAGTTAAAATTGAATTGAAATGAAATAAATTGAGATGTAGATGATATAAAGTGAAAGTAAGTTCTTACTTAATTTAAATTCAAGTGATTGAGTGGATTAAAGAGAATGGTATGATGCTAGATTTAACTGAAGTAAGTTAAATAAAATTGAATTGAAATAAATTCAGTTGAGTTATAGATAATATTGAATGGAATAAAATATTACTTAAATAAATAAGCGTAAACTAAGTATTGAATTGGGATAAATAAGCTTTGGAAGCTTATAAAAGAAGTGAAAAGCATTGAAATAAAAATATAATCCCTAGTTAAAAGTAAAGTGAAAATGTGATAGACTATAAATGGATAGGGAAGTATGAATATTAATAATTGAGTAGCTTATAAAAATGTAAAAAGGAATAAATAAGCCGAAATAAAAGTGTTGGAATTTTGGAAAATGTAAGAAAATCCAAACTGGAATTATGAAAAAAAAATTGAACTCAGGAAAATTTAATGAAGTGAATTTTGTAATAAAATCGAATATTGATTTAAAAGTTGGAAGTAAGATAATTAGCTAAATAAATTATTTGATAGAGTATGTTAATAAAATTTAACTCGGTTAAATAAAATGGATTGTAAGTTAATAAGAAGTTTGGAAATAAACTCGAATTATAAATAGAATTCGACTTGGATTGATAATGAATTAAAAAAAGTGGAGATGTTGTAAAAATAAAATGGAATTGGATTATAATAGAAATGATTTGAGTTACAAATAAAATCCAATTCGAGTATAAATGAGTTAAGTATGTGCTTGGATATTATTTTGATAAATTGAGAAGGTGAATTAAAATAAAATGGATGGGCTAACAGAATTAAATGGAATTTGATTAGATGAGAATCAAATTAAATAGAAGTGAACTTAAGTTTGAAGTTGGAATAAATTAAAGTAGATTAACTTAAGTTAAGAATAATGAGAAGCTCGACTTCGAGTAGGAAGGCCATTAAATAAAAGCTTGGGTTGAATTAATTTGGGAATGGTTAGTAGTATACAAGTATGGAATGTGTCGAGCTAAATAAAATGGTTGTGAATGAATTAAAGTGAAAGGAATTAAATATAAATTGAGTTGGAATCAATTTAAAATGGTTATAAGCTTAAGTAATTATTTATTCACATGAACATAGTCGAATTGCGTAGAAATAAATTGTCGTTTGACGTAAACGAAGGTAATTAAAATTCTATGAGTTGATAAAGATTAAATAAATTGATTTTGACATCAATTGAAGTGAATATGAGTTTGTTTTGCTTAAAAATAAATTGGAAGTAAGAGTGTGAGTTGTTAACCATTTGGATTAAGTAAAGAGATGTGTGATTGGTTGTAAGCAATTAAAATTAATGCTGGAACATTGAAATTTCTAATGAAAAGGGTTTAGTGTGCATTGCTTTTAGTATTCATGAGTTGTAGTTGTTTAAAAGAGTGAAATGATAATGAATTTCATATATATGGCACTTACATGTTTGAATTGAGTAAGTACAGGTACCGGGAAGCCGTTTGACTGGATTTGGATGCGCTAATTGCTAAAATAATAAGCCGCTTGCTTAAAAATGCTAAATAATGCTACGCCTACGCAATAAAAATAGAAAATATGAACTGTTTTTGTTTTTCGACCATGCGGGCCGATGTATATTTATTTATATCTCTTGTCAAATCGCAAAAGCTTCCCCATACAAAGGAGACTCTGCCAAAAAATTTTGAAAATTTTGGAAGTTAGAAAAGTTTTGAAAATTTTTGGAAAAATTTTCATTAGCAACGAAACGATTTCGTATTGGAATTGAAATAAGGGATTTTGTAAATGGAGATTGTAACTAATTTTTTTGTTGGAACTAAAGGATTAGGAAGTGAATATGGGATTTAAACTAAGTGTGTTTTAGCAAGTAGTGGGGTTTGGGACATTCTTCTGCCTTAGCAATTTCGGGGACGAAATTCTTTTAAGGGAGAGGAATGTAACGACCTGGATTTTTCAGCATTGAATCTGGAATTTTAAGTGGTTTTAAATGTAGAAATTGAATTATAAATTGGTTTTGAATATGAAAAACTTGGATTTATTCATTCAGAATGTAGATACAACAATTTGTTGAATAATACAATTATTCAATTCAATAATTGAAGATTGAGTAAAATATTTAATCTTGAGTTTCGAGCTTGTTAAAAATATTTTAAAGGCTTGTAAAATTTATATTGATAGTACTGAAGATAGTAAAAGTGTTAAAATTGAATTTGGAAGTGTTTTGTTAAGTTTTGAAAATATATCGTTTAGATTGATATTTAAAAATAACCTTCCAAGACTCAGTCTCGGAATTCAACGAAACTAGTTCTATTTGATCCGTAATATGGTATTATTATCGAATTTCAAATTTTGTAATGTTTGGAGTTATCGTGTAATCGTACGATATATAAACGCGTTGAAATCATATCGAAAATTCAGTATAATAATAAGGTCCAAAAAGCTATCTTCTCCATACGATTGAATTAGGACTCGAAACCTTTTCCATTGTGTTTGGAATAGGGGTACAACATTATAAATGCTAAGCGGCACGCCTCAATAGGATGACAAGATTTTAAGCTATGAATTCAAGGCGATTTAAATTTAAATATAATATATTTTATTGGACTGGTCAAATAAACTTCACATCAGAGCTTTTTGCTGTCACTGTAGCAGACTGATGGTGGCACATAAACATCATATCTTGTCCCCCCTTTACAACTGAATCACGCAATTCTCTCCTCCACATTTTATATCAGCCGAGCCTTCTCTTTATTTCAGAACAACAGAAAGAAAATTGGCATGGCCGAACAAAATTCGGGAGCTCTTCTTTTTCTTCTTACCTTAATTCAAATTCCGTTCAGCTCTAAAAAAAACATCTTCTGTTCAAAAACAAGTAGCAAGCCCTTTCTTCCTTTGTCCCTTCGAAATCACGCTCACCCTTTCTTCAGAAACTAAATCGATTTTAGGAAATCGAGCCCTCATTCAAAAAAAAAAGACCGAACATGCAGAAAGGAAAGAGGGGAATCGAATCGCAAGAGTGGTTAGTTCGAGAGGCTTAGCCGTAGTCGACGAAGGGCGAGGCTCTCGCGAAGGGGGGAATGGCGGCGAGTTAATCAAACACGAGGGATGGGAGTAGCGATCGAGGGGCAGTGGCAAGGGAAGGCGCGGCTAAGGGTCGCGTGCGCTCGCGTAGAGGGCAGCGGAGCTAGGGTTGCCAGGTCAAGGGGATGTCATGGCGATGGGGTACGGTGAGGTTCGGCGACGGTATGGCTTCTCTTTTTGTATATATATGCAGATTATTTCCAATTTATATAAGCATACAGAAAAGGAAAAAAAATGAAATGCAGATAAGGAAGTAATTTTCAGTAAGAGATTCTAAATGCTGAAAGTTATATAGAATTAGATTTTTGAAATCTATATGGTTCTGGTATATATGTAGTTTTGAAAAAAAGGGTTATATAAATGATAATAGGTGTCAATTGAACCTTTTTAAAATGCACTAGTTTATAAAATAAAATAAAATTTTATTATGGTGATTAGTTGGTTTAGTTGACTAATTTAATTGTTTGGTTACTAAAAATAATTTATTAAATGGTATAAATAACTTGATTGATTAATTCAAATATTTATAAATGATATAATGTTTATACAAGGTCTAAATTCATGGGGAAACAAGTCGAGATGGAATGGATTGCAATTACAAAAATCAAAGGTGAGTTAATCTCACTCATATAGGTTTTATTTAAATTTAAATGGCTAAATTTAAATAATTGGTTGAATGATTGAATTGTTTGATGTGCTATATTATATATAGTAGTATATAGTATATATTGGAGTGATTGATTTCCCGCATTATATAGCGGATGAGACCCTATGCGCCGCATAGTAGCGGATGATATTATATAAAACCCATATACCGCGATGTTCCACCTCGAAGTGGAATTGGTATTTTATATTGTGCTAACATCTATAGATGTAGGGAAACAGGTTGGAGGGATCCAACTGGATTTCTCAAAATTATTTAAATTGTTTAATATTTTGTGTTGTAAATATTTGATATTCTATGATGAATTATATTGATAATTGGAATATCGAATGCTATGGTTTGCTTGAAAATATTTCGGTACACTGAGTTATCAAAATATATAGAATTGGATTTTTGAAATGAAAATAAAAGAGTGAATTTTTAAGTAAAATAATTATAGAGAATTTGAATAATTTAAGAATGAGCTGGATAAGAATGAAAGTGATTTTAAAATTCTAATAAATAAATTCCGAGTATAAAAAGGGGATTTTGAATAAACAATAGGATAATAAATTTTAAACTTAAGTGTTATTATTTAAAGGAATAAAGAATTTATTTTAAATTTAAGATTTAAATTATTGGAAAAGATAAAGAAGGAATTTGGGGAAAATCTAGAATAGGTATTTTCAGTTAAAAAGATTTCAAATCATAATTAAGAAATAAAATCCGAAGTCTATGGATTTTGAAATAAATTTGAGTAAGAAAAGGAATTTATTTAAAAATGGGAGTAATTTGGAAATCAATTTGAAGATTGATTAAGTGTTTAAAATCGGGATTTTTAAAAGAGAAGTGAGACTTTGGAATTTATAAACTTGGTTTATAAAGGTGAAGTAATATATCAGTGGATATTTGAAGAATAAATTCACGATGAGAATTTATTAACATAGTGATTTATTTTTAAAAAGATGTGAAAGAGAAGTGTATTTTCCTGGGTAGCAAAGTACATTTTCAAAGGAAATTTTTAAGTATAAGTTAAAAGTTAAAAGTTGTTTTAAAAGCAAGTTTTAGAAATTTATTATCTTTAAATGTTTAAATTTTAAAGTAAGTATTTTGTTCAAATATATTTTAGTAGTAATTATTTAAAGGTGACTTGGTATTATATTTTAAAAGGATAAAGATTTAGTTTTATTATTTTATTAAGTAGCTTTATGTTAAATATTCTTAAAGCATATATCTTTGAATAAAGTATTAAAGTAGTTTTTATTTTAATGTTTTAAAGCATATTTTATAATAAGTGTTTTAAATTATTTATACTTGGTGATTTCAGTGGAAATAAATATTTAGGGATTTATTCCATGAGAAGAGTGTGGTTTGAAAATTGTTTTCAGAAAGGTTTAAAAGTGTAAATATATCTTGTGAAGATATTTTGAGATTAATAAATAATTTGGGAGATTATTTATTGTTTGATGGTGGTTTGAGAATGTTAATTAATAGTTAAATAACCGGCTATCAATATTGGCCAATGCGCTGATCATTTCGAAGAGACCGGGATCGAGATTTATTTCCTAAAAACCACTTCGATCTGGTTTGTACGTTTTTGTAAGGAAGACGGGTTTGGATTCGAAGATGGAGTAGTGAAGTGCATGGGCTAGTCGCTACTAATCCTGAGGATGATTCCAAAATGGATAGGAGTAGTGCCTTCGGTTCCGTTCGAACCCGGGACGGACTTGTATGGATGAATGCTTACAGAACATTGTCAGGTGGACGATGTCATTCTAAGTGAAACGTTCTAAAAAGGTAACGCTTAGCCTCAAGCCTCATCAATGAAAATGACTGAAAATCAAGGGATATGCAGCAAGGCTAAGTGGGTAGCACCTATTAGGATGAGGTCATCCCTGTCTAGATGTCCCTTTTATTCGGCTTAGTGGTGTGGTTGCTGATCCCAACCGTGGGGTGATCTTACTCGGGATTATCCAGCAAGGGGTAGTCTCGGTCTTGTGTTGCACGGGATTGGGAGTAATCCTCGGTACGGCGATCTAGGCCACGTACTGTGACAGGTGGTACCCCAGTGCCTAGTCATTAGTTGGAAATCCATTCTCCCTACGTGCCTTTTACGATTTTGATTGTATAACCCACTTCGTGGCTAGTATGCTGGAATTTAATAAATGTAACAATTTCGGTTATTTGAATAAGTATTTGTATGTAGACCCTATTATAATATCAAAAGATTTTGACAAGAAATGTTTTAGCTATCGTAAGGTAAAAACCCGACATGTTTATTTGTGACGTGGTCTTACGAGATTCTTTTGATTTTCAAAGGATTTTGAAACTTTAATAATCCAATTGAGTGTGTTTTTCTCACGCTAGTATTCCAGACTGACTCGGGTGTTATTTAACTATAATGTTTGGGTCAAACTGAGTATTATAGAATACAGGAAAGGATGCTATGGAGCTCAGGAGACGAGCTGGATGGCGATACGTACTTCCGTATTTGTGTTAAATATTCCGCTGTGTATTCAGATTGTGAGGACAGATTATGATTACTTTCCAGTTGTGTGTTATGTATACTCTGATATGTAATGTATAAACAGATTTGTTTTTGTGTAAAGATCATTTATTATCTATTATATTTTATTCCGCTGCGATGATTAGATTCTGATCTTGTTTTCTATTTCCTTCTTCTACCTCTTCTTCTTTAACCCTGATGGTTCGGTTTTCCGGCATCCGATTGCTCGACATTCGATACAGTGGAACTATTGATGTCGATTTTCGGGCGTCAAAAAATCGGGTTGTTACAATTACCAATGCAACGACTCGGATTTTTCAATGTTTAATTTGGAATACTTAAATGGTTTTAACAATAGGAATTGAATTATAAATTAGTTTTGAATATGGAAAACTTGGATTTATCTATTCAGAAGGTAGATACAACAATTTGTTGAATAATATAATTATTCAATTCAATAATTGAAGGTTGAGTAAAATATTTAATCTTGAGTTTCGAGCTTGTTAAAAATATTTTAAAGGCTTGTAAAATTTATATTGATAGTACTGAAGATAGTAAAGGTGTTAAAATTGAATTGGGAAGTGTTTTGTTAAGTTTTGAAAATATATCGTTTAAATCAAAATTTAAAAATAACCTTCCGAGGCATAGTCTCGGAATTCGACGAAACCAGTTTCGTTGGATCCGTAATATTGTATTATTATCGGATTTCAATTTTTTAGCGTTTGGAGTTATAATAAGGGCGTACAGTAAGTAAACACGCTAAATTTATATCGAAAATTTAATATAATAACTAGGTCCAAAAAGCTATCTTCCCCATACGATCGAATTAGGACTTGAAACCTTTTCCATTGCATTCGGAATAGGGGTATAACATTATGAACGCCCAGCGGCACACCTCGATAGGAAGTCAAGATTTTAAGTTGTGGATTCAAGTCAATTTAAATTTAAGTTTTGAAAATTTAAATGTAGAATATATATGTTTTGTTTGACTAATCAAATTCTTCCCATTAACTTTTTCTTTCCATCAGTTGAAATTCTTTCACCGTCAAAACTTTTCCCTCAACGGCTTTTCCTTTATTTCAAATCACTGCAGCCTTCTACTCCACGCCAACATCGCTTCTTGTCTCCCCCATCTCCTTTTTAAAATAACGCATGCATCAGATAAAATTTTAAACGATGAAAAGCTTTAAAGAAATAATGGCCGATACCCTTTTTGCTTTCCTCTTTTCAATTTCAAATTCGTATCCACATCAGTCGAGATGTAATCACTCCTCTTCCTACAATCTGTTCAACAATCATAAAAAAAATTTCGTAATGGTAGAACTAAATCGCGATCTCCTTTTCGAATCAATGGAGGGGAAAGTTCATTGACACGCGAGCACCAGCCTTGTTTCTCGATCGAGAATCGAGAGGCTCGAATTGTGAAGGGGAGAGGTACGCAGCTTCGAGATGTCGTGACTGTTCGTTCGTGGTTTGTTTGGTCGCGCGTTTCAAATCAACTCGAATCGAGTTCGTAGATCTGGGGCTACAAGATGAGGCACAGCGATTGGGTATGGGGATCTTGCGGAGGGTAGCGATCCTATGTGCTGCTACATGGGGGCGTGGGCCGTGTAAGGAGGAGCGAGACTGAATGGAAGTAGCTCGCGTGGCTGTAGGGTTGTTTCGCGATGGAGGCGGCTTCGACGAGGTGCAGTTGTGCGCATAGGCATTGCGGTGGCACTCGATGGTGGTCAGTCGCGATCGGACATCGTCGTGTGTGACGTTGTGCATTGGGGTTCGTGTGATGTCAATTTTCTCGAGCGGGTAATTCTTCTGCTTTTCTGTTTTTTTTTTAAATTTAGACAGGATGTTTATGGATAGAAATTTTATTTAGCAAGCTTAAAATTTAGCAGCAAATTTTATATGTGAATATTTAAAGGAAATGTATATGTAATTTACAGTAAAGTATTTTGATGTTATTTTAATTTAAATAATTTATATACGAATTGTATAGTCAAATAGAAATTTATTTTCATAGTAAGGGTTAAGAATTTTTTTAGATAAACAGTAAACAGAAATAATTAGATGTATAGATAAGATTTGAAAGGAATAAGAAGTTATAAAACTAGATTTTGAAAATCAATAATTTTTTAGTGTATATGTAGTTTCATAAATAGATTATACAATGTTATTCAAGGTCAATAATCGTGGAATCAATCGAGAATGAAGTGGATTTGCAAATTAAGGGGCAAAGGTGAGTTAATCTCACTCATTTGGGTTTTATTTAAATTCAAATGGTTAAATTTAAATAACTGGTTGAATGATTGAATTGGTTTGATGTGCTATATTATATATAGTAGTATACAGTATATATTGGAGTGATTGATTTCCCGCATTACATAGCGGATGAGACCCTATGCGCCACATAATAATGGATGATATTATGTAAAATCCATATACCGTGATATTCCACCTCGACGTGGAATTGGTATTTTATATTGTGCTAACATCCGTAGATGCAGGGAAACAGGTTGGAGAGATCCAACTGGATTCCTTAAAAATTATTTAGATTGTTTAATATTCTGTGTTGTGAATATTTGATATTCTGTGATGAATAAAATTGATAATTGGAATATTGAATGCTATGGTTTGCTTGAATATATTTCAGTACACTAAGTTATCATATTATATAGAATTGGATTTTTGAAAAGAAAATAAAAGAGTGAATTTTTAAGTAAGATAATTATAGAGAATATGGATAAATTAAAGAATGAATTGGGAAAGAATAAAAGTTGATTTTTGATTCTAATAAATAAAATTCCATGTATGATGAAATGAGATGTTTGAATAAATGGGAATAAGTGATTTCCTTAAAAACTTAAGTGACATTGTGTACTTTCACCATCAACGCTTTTTGTTTTCTCTGTAGCTAGCAACCCTACACTACCTATTCCTTCGTTCAAATCGAAGCCACCTATTGTCTGAAGCAAGCCGACAACTTCCTTCATTAAATCGCGTATTTGTCATCCCTTCCTTTTTCAAATCAAAACTAGAGAAAAAACGACTTCAAAAATAATGGCCGATCCTTGAATTCCTATCTCAGTATACTTCACTCCCTCTCCTCCCCTTCATTTTCAAATCGAGTGCCAAAATCAAATCGCAAACTTCTTTTTAAAATTTTTGAGCGGTCTCCCCCAAAATTTTCACAGCAAATCGAATTTCATTCGATTAAAATAACAAAGCGGCCGACGATTAAAAGCCGATCAAAATCAGCGAATTCAAAATAAAATAAAATATCGATCGAATCCTAGTGGCCGAAGTCAAGGCAGGAGAGACTTGGCACATGAAGGTGTATTGGATGAGGCGCAATCGCCATGGGGGAGTGGCCTAGGGTTTCGCGAGCACAAGTGAGAGGTAAAGGCGAAACGAGTCGCGACTTTGCCTAGGACGTTGTGAAGTGGCGACGAACGAAGGAAGGGGCTCGCGTAGGTTGCTGTGACGTTTCGCTGATGAAATTTTGGAAGCAACGAGCGGTTAGCGGAAAGGAGGAAACGTTCGGCAATCTCTGGCAGATGGTTCGGTGGTGATTCCATCGAGCGGTGATAGCGATTTCGAACTCGAACAAGCAAGGGGAAGGTCTGTTCGAGCTGTAAGGTATTTACAGTTTATTCTTTTCAATTTAAATTTGAATATACACAGAAAAACAGAAAAGAAAAAATTATTTACAGTAGAGGAATGATTTATTTTGTTTATTTACTGGAAAATATATACAGTGACATATATATGTAGATTTTTCAATTATATATATGTATAATAAAACAATTTTGTTTTAATTTAATACACATACATATTTAAATATATATATATATATATATATGGATAAAGCAGTAAATATACATATATAAGATTTCGGAAAATATAAGAGTTTATATAAAGATAAGATTTTTAAAACCCATATAGATTATTTTTATATATATGCAGTTGGAAATGGAAAAAATAAAATACAATTTACTAGTTTATTTAATTTATTAAGGTGATTAATTTGTTAAATTAAGCTATTAGTTTAAAACCAAATTATTAGTTTAAATTAAATAAGTAAGTAGTAATTAATTGTTCAATCAATTCAAATATTAATAAATTGTATAAATATTTATACAAGGTTAATAATCGTGGAATCAAATCGAGAATGAAGTAGAATTGCAAAATTTAAGGGGCAAAGGTGAGTTAATCTCACTTATCTGGATTATTGTAGATAAATTTAAATGATTGGTTGAATTTCTTGGATGATGATTGTCATTAGTTAAAATTAAATGAGACCCTATGCGCCTCATAATAGCGGATGATATTATATAAACCCATATACCGCATATTCCACCTCGAAGTGGAATAGGTATTATATATATTTGGAGTGATTGATATCCCGCATTATATAGCGGATGAGACCCTATGTGCCGCATAATAGCGGATGATATTATATAAACACATTTACTGCGATATTCCACCTCGAAGTGGAATTGGTATTGTGCTAACATCTGTGGATGTAGGGAAACAGGTTGGAGGGATCCAACTGGATTCGTCAAATTTATTTAGATTGTTTAATACTCTGTGATATGGTTTATGTGATAATCTATGATAGATTATGTTGGAAATTCAAATGTTGGATGTTAAGGTTTGATTGAATATATTTGGATATATCGAGTTATCAAATTGTATAGATTTGGATTTTTGGAAGAAAATAAAAGAGAGAATTTTAAGTAAACAATTATAGGAATTTGAATAAATTAAAGAATGAATTGAAAAAGAATAAAAGTTGATTTTTGAATTCTAATAAATAAAATTCCAAGTATGTAGAAATGAGATTTTTGAATAAATGGGAATAAGTGATTTTCTTAAAAACTCAAGTGATATTATGTAAAGGAATGAAGAATTTATTTTAAACAATTCAAGGTTTGAATTTATTTAAAAGGATAAAGAAGGAATTTGGGAAATCTGAAATTGGTGTTTTCAGTTAAAAAGATTTTAAATCATAAGTAAGGAATAAAATCGGAAGTTAATGGATTTTGAAATAAATTGAGTAAGTAAAGAAATTTATTTCAAAATGGAGTAAATTCGGAATCAATTTGGAAATTGATCTAAGTGTTTGGAATTGGAATTTTAAAAGGAAGTTGAGTCCATGAAACTTATAAACTTGGTTTATAAAAGTAAAGCAATATATCAGTGGATATTTGGAAGGATAAATTCACGGTGGAAATTTATTAAAGGAATGGGTAAATTTGTTTAAAAATAAGGGGGATTTATTGTAAAGGACAAAATATCCAAATAATTTATCCTCAAGGACACATGCCTATAATTTTATCCTCAAGGACAGGCCCAAAGCCCATTTTTTCTCAAATGCACAAATCTCTCTTCCCCGTACCCATTCAATCCCGTTTTCAGCTCCGACCACCTTATCCCGCGTCAACGCCACCTCCTCACCAGCGCCGCCACCTCCTCACCAGCGCCACCATTGCCGCCTCCTCCTTCACCCGTTTTGGAGCAACCACCTCGTGCCACCTCCTCCACCCGTTTTGTGTTCACCATCGCCGCAGCGTCACCTCCTCACCAGCGTCGTGCAACTACCCCATGTCACCTCCTCCACCCTCCAACGCCACCCCCTCATCAGCACCATGCTCTTAAAAGCTGATACTGATACCAGTTTTTAGGTATCAGTTTTGAAATTTTAGGTATCAGTTTTGAAATTTTAGGTATCAATTTTGAAATTTTAGGTATCAGTTTTGAAATTCCTTCTGATGCAAACCCTACCCATCGCTTCCAAATACCACACACTATACCACCACCTTCACCGTTTCGTCAAACCAATAACCCATCAGAAATTTTCCACCACAAATCCATACTATTTCCTAAACCACCACAAATCCATACTATTTATTTTATTAAAACTGATACCACATCGCATACAAAACCGATACTGTGTTATTTTATTAAAACTGATACCACATTGCATACAAAACTGATACCCAAAAACTGATACTGTGTTATTTTATTAAAACTGATACCACATCGCATACAAAACTGATACCCAAAAACTGAACACAGTAGAGTGATTTCCATCCTCTCGTCATCACTTCCACCTCTCGTCCACGGCCTCCTTCATCGTCTTTTCGACATCCTCACTCACGTGCTTGATCTCCATCCCTAACTTTTCACGGTCGCCCTTCGCTTCCTCGCGTGCTCTTTTCTTCTCTGCGAGCTCCTTCATCTCAGATTTTTTTCAAAGACTCCATCTTCTTCCGAATTCACCTCTCGAGCTCGAACTCCGCGCGCAGGTCCTTGATTTCTGCCAAGGTGTTGTCGAGAGCTGAGAGGTCGACGTCTCAGTCGGAGTTTATTGGGTTGGAGAAGGAAGCGATGGTGTGGGTTTTGTAGCAAGATCTGGAGTTGGAGAGGCAAGTTGCAGTGATTTGTCCTTGAGGATAAAATTTTAGCGGGCTGTCCTTGTGATTAAAAAAGCCCTAATTTTTGTCCTTCACGGTAATTCCCTCTTAATAGTGATTTATTTTTAAAAGATGTGAAAGAGAAGCGTATTTCCCTGAATAGCCAAGTACGTTTTCAAAGCAAATTTTTAGGTATAAGTAAAAAGTTTTATGTTGTTTAAAGGTATGTTTCAGAAAACATATTATTTCTAATTGTTTAAATTCTAAAGTAAGTATTTTTTTTCTAATTTATTATAGTAGTAATTATTTAAAGGTGGCTTGGTACTATGTTTCTAAAAGAGAAAATTTTAATTTTATATTTTATAAAGTAGCTTTATTTTAAATATTCTTAAAGTATATATTTTTGAATAAGGTATTAAAGTAGTTTTTATTTTAAATATTTTAAAGTATAATTTATAATAAAGTGTTTTAAATTATTTTAAAAATCTAAAGTATTGTACTTGCAGTGGAAATGAATATTTTGGAATCATTCCATTAGAAGAGTGTGGTTAGAAAACTGTTTTCAAAGGGTTGAAAAGTGGAAATATATCTTGTGAAGATATTTTGTGATTAATAAATAATTTGGTGAAATTATTTATATTTGATGGTTGTTTGTGAATGTTATTTGATAGTTAAATAACCGACTATCAATATTGGCCAATGCGTGATCGTTTCGAAGAGACCAGGATCGGGATTTAATTCCTGAAAACCACTTTGGTCCGGTTTGAATGTTTTCGTGTGGAAAACAAGAGTTTGGATTCGAAGGTGGAGCAGTGAAGTGTAAGTGCTAGTCGCTACTAATCTTGAGGTGGTCCCAAAATGGATGTAGTATGAGTAGTGACTTCGGTTCCATTCGAACCCGGAACAGACTTGTATGCATGAATACTTTCAAAACATCGACAGGTGGACGGTGAGCATTCCAAAAGATGTGTTCTAAAAAGGTAACGCTTAGCCTCGAGCCTCATCAACTGGGATTGACTGAAAATCATGGGTTATGCAGCAAGGCTAATTGGGTAGCACCCATTAGGGTGAGGTTATCCCTGTCTAGATGTCCCTTTTTATTTCGGCTGCGTGGCGGTTGCTGATCCCAACCGCGGGGTGATCTTACTCAGGATTATCCAGTAAGGGGTAGTCTCGTTCTTGTGTTACAGAGGATCGGAGGGGTGGGGGATCCTCGGTACGGTGATCTAACCTACGTACTGTGACAGGTGGTACCCCAATGCCTAGTCATTAGTTGGAAATCCATTCTCCCTATCGCCTTTACGATTTTAATTGTACCCAACTATTGCTGAAACGTGAGATGCAAGCATTTCAGCTAGATTCTATTTCACTTTATATAGACACTATTATAATATCAGACGGATTTGATAAAAAGTGTTTTGGCTTTTGTTAGGTAAAAACCCGACATGTTTATTTGTGGCGTGTTCTTACGAGATGCTTTTGTTTTCAAAGGATTTTGAAACTTTAATAATCAAATTGAGTGTGATTTTCTCGCGATGGTATTCCAGACTGACTTGGGTGTCATTTCACTATAATGCTCGGGTCAAACCGAGTATTATAGGATACAGGAGAGGATGCCGTGGAGCTCAAGAGACGAGCTGGATGGAGATACGTATTTCCACTTGTTTTTAATATTCCACCATGTTTATTAGCTGTGTATTTAGTTTTGTGAGGACAGGTTATGATTACTGTCCAGTTGAGTGTCATGTGTACTCTGATGATGTAATGTATAAACAGATTTGCTTTTGTGTAAAGATCAGTTATTATCTATTATATTTTATTCCGCTGCGTTGGTAAGATTCTGATGTTGTTTCTATTTTCTTCTTCTACCTCTTTCTTCTTTAACCTTAGCGGTTCGTATTTCTGTCCACCTTGAGTTGATGTGTTGGAAAATAGTGTTGACTTATGGGGTACGGAACTACTGGTCGTTACATTGAGGGATATCGACATGCTCAAGGCAAAATTGATGTTTTGATTTTCTTATTAAAATTGGTTTCTATAATTTATCAATACAATTTCTAAACTTTGTAATTATATTTGAATATAGTTTAAACGTATAAAAGAGTTTAAAAAGTAATTTTTAATATATATAATCTTAATCAATAAAGTGATTTAAAATCCGAGTATATAAATATTTCAAAGCAGATTTTAAAGCTAAATATTTAAAACAAGAGATGGTTTAAAAAAAAGGACAATTTTGAAATCAAAATATTAAAAAATGATAAAAATAGTTTTGAGGCTAAAATAACCAAGAGAGATGCCTTTTTGAAAAGAAAGTTTTGAATTTTTTTTTTTAAAAACAAGAGGTATATATTTTTGAGAAGCATTT
This sequence comes from Allium cepa, assembly GCA_030765085.1. Classification (NCBI taxonomy): domain Eukaryota; kingdom Viridiplantae; phylum Streptophyta; class Magnoliopsida; order Asparagales; family Amaryllidaceae; genus Allium; species Allium cepa. The sequence continues at coordinate 271,292,736 of CM060937.1, forward strand.
TTATAAAATTATTGGATATCAAAATAGGACCACTATATGTTCCACTAGATATTGTCATGGGTTCCATCCCACTAGGATTCTATCCTTTAACAAGCTCAAAGTGGATTCCATTCCATGAATAAATTTCGAATAAAGATGTAAGTGCTTTCAAGATGTAAGTGCTTTCAAGATGTTGAGGGCAGAAATCATCCAACGGAGGGCATAGAAATACTTCTCTTATTCTTTTATCATTTGCATTTGAATTATTTCTAAGTGCCTTTGATTGCGGAGAATAAAAGTAAGTATATTCTTGAATGAATTGAGAGTTTCTTCAAGATTATCACTTAGAGTTTAAGAAGAGGAAGTCATTTTTGATAAGTAATGAAGAGATGCAAATAGATAAGTAGAAATGAAAAGATTATAAATTTCTGGAAGAAACAGGTGTTTAAATAGGCAGAAATTTGTTTAGAATGAATAGACATGATTTAGTTATTTTAATTTCAAAATTTTAGGAATAACCAAATCTGACAGTTATATGTCGACATAGGGAGGTAAAGGCATGTTGGCATGGGTCTGTTAATTTATGTATCTTATTATTTTGTGAACAAGTACGTATGTGTATATATATATATAAACTTATATACTATACAAACATTTATTTCAGAGACATAATAAGGTAGAAAAACATAAGATAGTTGATTTTTATAAATAGATGAGATGATACATAAGATACTACATAATATGATAAAAAGAACAATACACGCGCACACAAAACAAACTAATACATCACAACCTAGTTCTTAGAATGTGCTAGAGGATGATGAGGATGATGATAAGCCAAGTTTCCGACCAACTTTAGCAAATAATTTGTTTCTATTAGTGGACATTTTATCCAATTTCTTACTAACGGATCTTCTGAGAATCCGTTGATTTTCCACTATAATCTTTTAATTTTTGAGGAGAGTTTTGTTTGAAGGATTGTTAGTATTGGTAAGATATTCAATACTTTTCATGGAGGTTTCTTCATTATCTTCTTCAATTTCCATTTCTTCCCCTTCTTCTTATTCTTCTTCCTTCATATCTTCATATGCCAATCTTTCATCCTTTTCGACAAGAGATTCATATTGTTGAAATATGAAAGGAAATTTCATGAGAGAAATGTTGGCATGATTAAACACTTTTCTTGAAACAAATTCTTCCCTTTTGTAATCAACGCCAAAATAATTAAAAATCCGAGTGAGATAAATTCCATGATACTAGGTATTCTTACTGGTTTTCAAATTCTTAGGATGAAGTTCATCTATAATCACTTGTGCCCAATTAATGTCATAATGACCAAAGATAGAAAAAAGAGCTTTACAAACTTTTAAAGTCGGGTTACTGAAATTTTCTGATCTAGGAGTGATAGTATGTTGCAAAAGAAGATTGACAATACATGAATGAAAGTTACGATTTTTAAATTCGAAGTTGTCGTCTCCTTCGAAAATGTGATGAAATGTCTCGCGACATCAATGTTAAAAGTAGAAAGATCTATTCTCAAATTCTTGAAATTGATAATGTTTCCCAAAATTTCACAATTTAAAACAATTTTAGTGCCTTTAACACTACTCCAAATTTCATCTTCATTTCCTTCATAAAAACCGCGATTCAAATTCGCATAAAACATATTAACAAGATTTGGGTAACAAACAAAATCATTTTGAGAATTGTAAAAAAACTAAGAATATGATTCTATTCAAGAAGAGTATTGATTTCATATGTTGAGAAATCGTTAAAGATAGCAAACTTTCCCGTATAAACTTTTTTGAAATTAGCATAGCATATATAAGCCTTGATTGCTTCCGGATCATTATAGAGATACTCTTTAATGGTTTTAAACAGCCTCATTATGGATGGAGTGTTTGAAGAAGCAATTTTTGAAGAGAGTAGAAAGTTTGAAAAAGTGAAAGAGAGTCTGAATTTTAAAATGGAAGTGAAAAGGTATGATAAGATAATGGAAATAAATAGATATTCAATAGACATGTTCTATGGTCAAGAGGCACCTTTTCAGAACATTGGATTTGGTGAAAAGGTGGAGGGAAATTCAAAGATTCGAATTCAGATTTGAATTTCAAAATTCTGACAAGGATGTCGATATCATGGGTAGGGCCATGTCGACATGGGTCAGAGAATTCATGTGACTTATATTTTCCTATGTACTTTAATATCTGTATACATATATTATTTTTATTGTCTATATATTTTGTGGAGTAATATTAAATGTAGCAATACTCTTTTAATAAAAATATTATAATATTAAAAATAAAAATAAACATGATAATAAAAAAATTAAAATTCAAACAACACATAATTTCAAAATCAATCAAATGATCAAACAATTTTAAGCAAACAATTTCAATCAATATTGTAAATGTGAACCTTTTTCTAGATTCGTATCTTCGAGATCATCAAAATCATGAATAGCCGTAAAGCACATATTTGAATTTTCCGTCTTTTGATCATCATCGCTTGAGGATGAGTATGAGTCTGAATCATCTGGTGTAGCGGTATACGCTCTTTTCCTTTTATTTGTATAATCATTGCTTGCAGGAAACTTTTGCTTATTAGGATGCGGACAGTCTTTTTTGAGAAGGCCTGGTTCGTCCCAGTTGATACATTTGGCGTGGTTTGGTACTTCATTATGATTTTCAGAATTCCTATGATCATTCTTTTTGAAGTTGTTCATCTTTCTGTATTTCAGGAACTTCTGAAAATTCTTTGTCACGAAAGCTATTTCTTCATCATCATCACTTCCCGAGTCTGATCCATCTGTTAATGTATTGAACGCAATTGACTTCTTTTCGAATGCCTTGATATCTCTTCTCCATTGCATTTGTACTTCGAACAACATTAGATCTCTAATCAATTCTTCAATCTTTAAAGCACTGATATCATTTGCTTCTTCGATTGCAAGATTTTTCTGATCTCATTCCGAAGTAAGAGAATTTAGAATTTTTCTGACTTGATCTTCTTTGGAAAAACCTTTTCCTAATAATATTAGAGAATGCACAATATCCTGAAATCTACTATACATATCTGAAATGGACCCATTAGAATTCATTTTGAATAATTGAAACTGATTTGTGAGTATGGATATTTTGGTCTATTTGACTTTGCCTGTTTATTCATGAGTAACTTGCAAAGTTTTTTAGATATCATATGCAGACTTATAAACAGATACTCTAGTGAATTCATTTCTATCAAGTAAACAAAATAAAATATTCATGGCTTTGAAATTATTTTGTGCAATAGTCTTTTGCTCAGCAGTCCACTATGCAAAACTAGTTGCGGGTTCAGAATATTCAGTTTGTGTGATATTCCAAGTGTCTAATCCTATTGACTGTAAATATATTTTCATCCTACATTCCCAGTATGCATAGTTATTGTCATTAAAAAGTGACGGCCTGGCAGTAGACTAACCCTCTACAAATGAACTAGTGATAGTATTAACAGACCAGTGTTGGTAGCCATTTTTAAAGCTTTTCAAAATTCAGATTATGAAAACTTTGAAAACCAATGTTGTGATACCAAATGTGAGAAATGCGGATTACGGATCTTAAGGCTGGAATTGTTAGGAACTGAAGATAGTGGTTTTGATGACAACAACCTTTGTAACTTATTTTATTATAACATATATACTAACATTATTGTCTAGATATATATGAATGTTATTACGCAAGATATATATAAGGCAGGTGCTGATTATTGAAGACTGTATAATATAAAGATCAAGAATGAAGAAATCAAGTTTGAAGACTCATGATTATCAAGATCAAGATTTCAAGATAAGTGTCTAGTTTTTGTTAAAACTTCATAATAGCACGAATATCTTCATTCCAAATTTCATTTGGGATCGAACTCATTTCTACCTTCTTGGTGGCTTACAAACCCACGACAGTAGCTTACAAACCTACGACAAGTGGCTTATAAACTCACGAACATCCTGGTTTTGTACAAGTTCTCGAGTCCTGATATGATGAGATATTCTGCAGAAAGAAGCTTGCAAAACTACTTCAAAATGGTTTTCCAAAATGATTTTCAAAAATGCTTTTAAAGATGTTTAGCCTTAAAAATTATCTTTTCAAATGATTTTCAAAAGGATGTTTAGCCTTAAAATATTCTTTGTTTTTTTTAAATATACTTTTGTTTTAAACTTCATTTGTTTTTAAAACTATCTTCTGATTTTATAAATATTCTTTATAATATATATATATATATATATATACTTGAGATTTAAAATCAAATTTACATATACATTTTAAAATTATATTTTTTACTCTTCTTTATTTTAAAACATAGGAAAATTAGTTTATTTTACTCTAGAATCATTTTATCTTGTTTTCCTTTCAATACCATTTTCAAAACAAATTTTACATTGTTTTTAACTAAGGGATGTCGACATCATGGGATACCACATGTCGACGTGGTGGTCGTTAAATTCAAAAGTTTCAATTTTCAAAAGAAGTGTCTGTTCGTTTAAATCTCTTCACGAATGGTTATGACAGTTACTGGTCTATAAAGAGTCTTCACAAACGAATTTTTTAACAAACTATTTTATTATTTTGTTCACTCCTTCTTCTCCACAAATCCATATTCTAAAATTTTCATATTTGTAAGATCATGTCGAAATTCTACCAACTTCTCAAGTGAATCAAATTAGAATCTCATTCTTGTTTGATTCACTGTCCTCTTTCTAAGATCAAAGTGCTCTTCAGAGTTATATGATCAATTTGTAATCAAAAGTTTATCGAGTCTCTCTATAAGGTGTGGTTGTGCTTGGAAATCAATTGGATGATCTTGTGTTCTGTAAATCAAGAGAGTTTGCCCCGGACTCGAAGACAGGAGGGTACCTTAAGGCCTTTAGAAAATGAGGATTGTAATCTCGACATTGGTATAATAAAAATCTGTTTGAGGTGTTTTCCTAGGTGCAGGACTGGATGTAGGGTAACTCCGAACCAGTATAAAATCCGGTGTGTTCATTCCTTTTACTGCTTTTTATTTACTTTCTACATCCGTGTTTGATTCTGTGATTACTCTGAAATTAAGTTCTGCATTTGTTTGTGTCTTAATTTTTAAATTAGTCCATATGAATCCATTAAACACTATTCACCCCCTAGTGTTAAATTAGCCTTAAGATCCTTAATCCGCACTCCCTTTCAATTGGTATCAGAGCAAGGTTTTCATAGTTTTCATAATATGAAACTTGAAAAGTTAAAATGGCAGTTTTAGGAAATTTTGTTAATACTGTTTGAATTTATGCATTTCATCAAAGTATCATAAGTCTGCATATAGTTTTTATGAAAAATAAAGTTCTCTACCAAATTGGTTTATTATGCAGGAACAGACATGTTACATGGCTTTTGAAGAATCAACAACCAATGCACAAATTGTGCAAATAGAGAAAGATAAATGGATACTTGATGGTGGCTGTTCAAGGCATATGACTGGATATCTCGAGATACTCAATGACATTATATATCAAGATGGTGGATTGGTCAACGTTGGAGATAACTCAAAAGGATATGTGATTGGCATCCGCAATGTCGGTAGTTCTAAAACTCCCCTTATTTCTGATGTTTTGCTAGTTAGGAATTTAAAACATAATTTGCTTAGTATAAGTCAACTATGTGATAATGGATTTAAATTAAATTTGGAAAAGATAAGTGTCACATTGAAGATAATAAGTCAAATATTATCTTTGAAGGAATTAGGAAGAAAAACATTTACATCCTTAGTATGAAAGTTTCAAATGATAACTTATGTCTTTTGGTTAATACAAGCGACCTTTGGATTTGGCATAAAATATTTTGGTCATTTAAATTTCATACTGTTATCTAGGTTATCAAAATTTGACTTAGGTAGAGGTCTTCCCAAGTTAAACTTTAAAGTAGATAGTATATATGATGCTTGCCAATTAGGAAAACTTAAAAAAGTTCATTTAAATTAAAAGATATGATTTTTTCTTCTAAACCTCTAGAGTTACTCCTTTAGATTTATTTGGTCCATCTCAAGTTCAATCAGTTAATCATAATAAATATATTTTTGTAATTGTAGATGATTATTCTAGATATACTTGGACAGTTTTTATTAAACTTAAAAGTGATGTTTTTGAATTATTTAAAAAAAAATCTAAAAGAATTCAAAATCAACTTTCTTTAAAATAAAAAATATTCGTAGTGATCACGATGGAGAATTTGAAAATGAAAATTTTGAGAATTTTTAAAATAAAAAAGGAATTACTCATAACTTCTCTTTTTCAAGAACTCCACAACAAAACAGAGTAGTAGAACGCAAGAATAGAACGGTTCAAGAGTGTCCTAGAACAATGCTTTCTTATAGTAACTTACCTAAAAACTTTTGGACTGAAGCAGTCGCAACAACTTGTTATATATTAAATAGGATTTTAAGTAGACCATTAACTAATAAAACACCATATGAATTAATTTACAATTATAAACCCATAGTAGCATATTTTAAAGTGGTTGGTAGTAAGTGTTTTATTCTTAATACAAAAGATAATTTGGATAAATTTGAGCCTAAATCCGACAAAGGTATCTTTATTGGATATTCTAATAGAAGTAAAGCATTAGAGTTTATAATTTAAGAACTAACACTATTGAAGAAACAATGCATGTATCTTTTGATGAAAATTTTAAAGATATTGTACAAATAGAAGATGAAGAAGATTTTGTAACTTTAAATAATGAACCTAGTGAAACTAATTGTGAAATCATTCAACCTAATAAAAGAATTAGGCTATTAAAAGATCATCCTATAGAAAATATACTAGGAAATATTGAATCATAGTTAAAACAAGAAATCAACTAAATGTTATAAGTAATGTAGCTTTTATATCAACTATTGAACCTAAAAATCAAAAGGAAGCATCATCTGATGATTCATGGATTCTTGCTATGCAAGAAGAATTGAATCAGTTCACTAGCAATGATGTTTGGGAGCTTGTTCCTGGATCTAAGGATAAAAGTATAATTGGAACAAAATAGGTTTATAAAAATAAAATGAATGAACTTGGTGAGGTCGTGAGAAATGAAACTCGTTTAGTCACGCAAGGTTATTGTTAAGAAGAAGGAATTGATAATGATGAAACCTATGCATCCGTAGCAAGACAAGAAGCTATTAGGATTCTACTTGCTTTCGCAAACTACAATAATTTCAAGTTATATCAAATGGATGTTAAAAGTGTTTTTCTAAATGGTTTTGTAAAAGAAGATGAATAGTCTCCACTTTTTGAAGATAATAAATTTCCAAATCATGTATATAAATTAAAAAAAGCTTTATATGGTCTGAAACGAGCTCCTAGAGCCTGGTATGAAAGACTAAGATCTTATATACTACAATTTGGTTTTGTAATTGGTAAAATAGATACAACTCTTTCTATTAAAAGAGACAAAAATGATATTCAATTAGTATAAATATATGTAGATGATATAATATTTGGGTCAACTAATAGCATAATAAATAAAGAATTTTCAGATATAATGACTAACGAATTTAAAATGAGTCATATAAGAGGACTAAGTTTCTTCTTAGGACTTCAAATCAAACAATTAGATAAAGGAATTTTCATTAGTCAAGAAAAATATGCTAAGGATTTAATTAGTAAATTTGGATTAACCGCTTCTAGTGGGAAACCAACTCCAATGACAACTAATGTAGCATGAACTAAAGAAGACAAATCAAAAAATATTGATCAAAAATTATATAGGGAAATGATTGGTTCGCTGCTTTATATAATAGCATGTCGTCCTAACATCATGCATAGTGTCTGTCTCTGTGCATGATACCAATCTCAACCTAAAAAAACTCACTTAAAAGCTGTTAAAAGAATTTTAAGATATATAAAACATACTTTAGATTATGGTTTATTTTACCTTAAAAATGATGTATTTGATTTAATTTCATGTTGTGATGTTGATTATGCTGATTGTAAATCAGACCGAAAAAGTACAAGTGGAACTTGTCACTTTCAAGGACATTCTCCGGTTTCCTAGTTTAGGAAGAAGCAAAACACTGTATCATTGTCAACAACTGAAGCAGAATATATATTGGCTGCTTTGGCTTATTCTCAGGTTATATATATGCAACAAACCGTAAAAGATTTGGATTAACTATAACTAAATCACCAATTTATTGTGATAATACTAGTGCAATAAACCAATCTAAGAATCCAACTCATCATGCTAGAAGAAAACATATTGATATTAGACATCACTTTCTTAGAGATAATATAAGTAAAGACATCATAACTCTTGAATATATTAATACTAAAACACAAATTGCTGGTATATCAACCAAACCATTAAATGAACAGAACTCTACTAAATTTAGAAGATAATTGGGTATATGTTCATTAACTTAAATATAAATTATAAATAATACAAGTATAGTTAATAATTAATATAAATAAAAAATTCTTAAAAATTGAACTGGGCATGTCGACATGACGTATCACCCTATGTCGACATACATGCGGAGATTTTCAAATTTAAGTTTCCCTCTAAAATTAGTTATTAAGTTATATATTTATATATTTTGACTTTTACTCCTTTTCTCCCGTTCTATTCTTTGTAATAAACTTCTAAAACAATAAACTAATGGCATCCTCTTCGTACAATGAACCTTCTTTACCTACTTCTCCTTATTCTGGTCCTTTTCAACATTCCACACACATACGAGTCATCAAATTACGAGAGAAGATGAAAGATCAGCTTCAAATAATTACGGAAATTCAGGTGGGTCAACTGTGAATGGCTAGAGAACAAGATAGGCAAGGCAGAATCCTTAGGAATTTACAAAAATTCCTTATGGATAACCATACCAATCCCATTGTCATCGAAGAATCATCACAAGCCATGGATTCTGAAGAAGAAGAGTCTCTAGATGAACCACAAGAGGATCAATAAGAAGAATATCCTCTGCCGAATCTGGATATTCATATGGACGAAGGCGGTGGCATGATTTGCGTTCGAGAGGTCCTTTTAGAAGCTAATGCGAACTTTGTCGAACAACCTGGAAACTTTTTTCTCCACTATCCAAATTGTTCGGTCTATAAATCACTAATAGTTAAGGGTCCTCGTTAAGCATTTTTTTGTTTTCTTAATTGCATATTGGTTTGTTAATTTGTTTGTATGGTTTATCTTAATTAATGTTTGTTTCCCAGGGAATTGACCGGGCGACTTAGTACTCGGCCTACCAAGGGCGTTCGGCCTGTAGATGGATCGGCACCATAGCATTGCAACTTAGTACTCCGCCTACCAAGGGCGTTCGTCCTGAAGGTGGATCGACACCATATCGGTTCGGCATCATGTTACGCTCGGCATCTAAAGAACGTTCGGCTTAAGACATTGCTCGGCCAGAGACTTCGTTCGGCCAAGAGCATCGCTCGGCCAAAGGCCTCGTTCGGCCAAGATTGTGTTCAAACATCAAGCTCCTCGTTCGGCACCCAGGCCGTTCGGCACCAAACCGTTCGGCATCAAGGAGCGTCCGGTATCCATGAAGGCTCGACATTGTCATTCGGCCTCCCGAGACGTTCGACAATCAAGGCTGGCTCGGCAGAACGGCAATCAAGGCTGGTTCGGCAGAACAGCAATAATGAATGGCTCTGCAATCAAGAATGGTTCGGCAATCAAGGATGGTTCGACATTCTCTCCAGCACGCTCGGTCCAAACACTGGTCGGCCTACTCTTCCCCCACAACAAACGTGTCGTTCGGCATAAGGTAAATGGGTCGGTACTCGACCGTTCGGCACGCTCGGTTCGGCGTACAGGACTTGTCCTATTTGGACCGAGTTATTCAGCTACCAGGCCCACCAGGGAAGTCCAACCCACCTTTGTCTATAAATAGAGGGGCAGTGGCACAGAAAAAGGGGAGAGATTTTAGAGAACACTGGGGAGACTCTGCCATTTTCAAGACTCATGCAGACTTATTTCTTTTACTTTGCAATTGTATTCTAGTAACAAAAAACGGATTGTATCTGTAATCACCCATCAAGGAAATCAATGGAAATCAACTTCAAAGTGGATGTAGGCAGTTACGTCGAACCACTATAAATTTGGTGTTCTTGTTCTCTGCATTTAAATTTACACTCTATTCTCTATTTTAATTTACTTTCTTCATTAATCTCTTTACAAAATCTTCCTAAGGGTGTTGGTGACCAATTTTGGTGCTAACATTTTGGTGCTTTCACTGAGAATTGAATACTAAGGCTATTAGGATCTACTTTGTAGCTACTGGATTGCATAAGTCCCCCGAAGAAGATCCATAATCATTCGTAGGCATTTGTTGATTCAACTCAGAATTACAACCAATAACTCTACCATAGGAAGACCACGGACAAGATCAGCGTCTCAAAATGCAGATGCCCGCGAAACTGCTAGTGTGCAACAACTCGGGCCTAGCAATCAGCAAGCTGTTCAAGGTGCAGGACCCTCCAACCAAAACCAAGCAGAAGTTGTTTCCCGAGCGGAATTCAGTGACTTGATAAGAAAACTTAAGGAGAGTAGAAAGCAACTTGCTGAGCAAATGCAAGTCAATGCTGACCTCATAACTCAGCTTACTCAACAGCAGCATCAGAATGCTGGAGGTAGCCCTGTCGCTTACTCTGAAGATGATAGTTCGACTTCAGCTGATGAACCGCCTAAGCATAGATGCCGCAAGGATGAAAATGCACAAGCAGGTGCCACTGATCGATCTACTAGAAATCAAACCCGTGGAACGGAACCCCACCTCCCTTCTTCTATACAAACCCCGGACTTGACAGCTATGATCAGGCAGTTGATAAGAGAGAATCCAGGCTTGACTAATGAAGATTGGGGAGTGTCGAAAAGCCATACACCCTTCACGGACCCCATTCTACAGGCTGAATATCCGAGAAAGTTCAGCATGCCCACCATTCCAGCCTATGAAGGGAAAACTGACCTTAGACAGCATGTAATGAGGTATGGATGGATGATGAATTCAGCAAGAGCCAATGACGCAACCAAGTGCAGGTGCTTCCCGATTACTCTATCCGAAATTGCCACCATGTGGTTTACTCGACTTCCCCCACGATCAATATCCAGCTTCGACGAATTAGCAAAGAAATTCATAGAACAATTCAGGATACACACCACTCGTCCAAAGGACGTGATGTCCTTATCAAGTGTGACCCAAGCTCCAGGAGAGTCACTGAAAGCATACTTGTAGAGATTTCATGTTGCTACTACCGAAGTGAGCAATCCTAACGACCACGCAATTTTGATGGCAGTGATGCGTGGAGTGGATCCCGATTCTGAATTAGGAGATTGGTTGGCGGGAAAGCTCCCAGCCACACTGGAGCGTTTTTATTCGAAAGCTCATCAGTTCATAAGGAGGAAAGAAGCTCGGTGGACAAGGAAAGACAAGGCACCAGGGCCCGTTCAAGAATCTGTAAAGAGCAACGTCGCCGTGAAGACAACTGGCAATAACCCTGGAAAGACTCAAGCCAACATCCAGAACAAGCTCGGGCAGTCTAAAGAATCCGAAGGTGGAAATCCTGGAAAGAAGAAGGAAATAGGGAGATGGAAGTCAAGAATCCCAACCTACAACGAATACACTCCACTGAATGCATCTCTTGAGAACATCTACTTATCAACCTGCAACACTTTTCAATACAGAAAACCACGCCCAAAGGAATCAACAGAGAGCAGAAGTGCACTGGAAAGTATTGCTGCTTTCACGAGTCTTATGGGCACTACACAGAGGAGTGCAGACATCTTCATGATGCTATTGAGAAATTGATTAGGCAGATGAAACTACAGGAATTTGTCAAAGACCCACAGGACAGAAGGCAAGAGACATCGGACCCTGGGCGAGGGCCAGCCCCACACCAACCAGAACAACCTACTCGAACTGAGGGTAGATTGGTCATTAACACGATTGCTGGCGGACCTCACCCTGCGGATAAGAATTGGCAGGAGATGGAACGATATGCTAACTCTCTGAGACATGTGGATTATGAGTGTTGTTCGAATGTGGAGGATGGAACTCCCGCAAAGCAGCAGTGCACGATGAATGATGACATCGTGTTCAGGAGCAGAGATGCAGATAAGATAGAGGCCCCTATTATCGACCCAATGGTCATATCCGCGACCATCGGGCCAGCATTCGTAAAGAGAATTCTAATTGATTGCGGAAGTTCCGTTAACATAATCTTCCGGAAGGCATATGACCAAATGAAACTGGAAACCAAGGATTTGAAACCATCCAAAGCCAAGATCCATGGCTTTAACGGCGCGGCAACTGATGCCATGGGATATGTGGAATTACCCGTCGAACTGGGGCAAGGTGAACGCAGGAGAGTGCGAATCCTACCATTCATAGTGCTGGATGTCGATTCCCCATACAACGTGTTCCTAGGACGTCCAACCCTGGCGGAATTCAGGGCAGCCATGGCCCCATGGTGTTTGACGTTAAAATTTCCCACAGACAAAGGAGTAGGAGTAGTGCACGGTGATCGGGCAACCGGTCGTTCATGCTATGTGGTGAGCTCAGAGAGGCGCAGCGTTGGGAGAAAGGAAAGGTTGCGGACAGCTCGGTCCGCAACCAAAATTCTGATGATTGACAACTAGCGCCCGAGCCCTGGCTCGGGCGATAATCTCGGATCCATAGACATATAGATCCTAGAGATGATGATGGGGAACCCAGGGAAACAAATGCAGCACCGGCCGAACTGATCATTGACATCTCAGTTAGCTGCAACGACCCATCACGAGTTCTTAAAATAGGATCACAGCTAGACCCCATAGCAGATGAAAACCTTATTGATTTCCTCCAAGCGAACCGTGATGTTTTTGCTTGGACACATTCTGATATGTGCGGGATTTCTCCTGCAATTGCGAGTCATATGTTGAACATATACCCGAAACATGTCCCTGTGAAATAGAAAAGGAGAGGCATGGACCCAGAGAGGCCCGCAACTCTCAAAGAGGAGGTGGACAAACTAAAAACCAACGGGTTCGTTCGCGACGCCCTCTACCATGAATGGGTATCTAGCCCGGTTTTAGTAAAGAAAGCAAATGGAAAATGGAGAACTTGTGTCGATTACTCTGATTTAAACAAAGCATGCTCAAAGGATAGGTTTCCATTACCAAGGATTGACCAACTGGTCGATTCAACAGCCGGACACGAGTTACTATCATTTATGGACGCATACTCTGGTTACAATCAAATTCCGATGCACATCTTGGACCAAGAACACACCAGCTTTGTCACGAACGTCGGGTTGTATTGCTATGATAGTAATGCCCTTCGGATTAAAAAATGCAGGAGCAACTTATCAATGTCTGGTAAATCGAATGTTCAAAGATTAGATTGGGAAAACAATGGAAGTCTATGTGGATGACATGCTTGTGAAATCGCGGCAGTCAAACGACCACATCCGAGACTTAGCAGAGATGTTCGATATACTCAGGCACTACGGGATGAAGATCAATCCTCTGAAGTGTTCATTCGGCGTAGCTTCAGGAAAGTTCTTGGGTTTCATTGTGAACGCACGAGGGATTGAAGCTAACCCGGAGAAGATCCAGGCTATCCGAGATATATAGGTACCCAGAACCATAAAGCAGGTGCAAAGCCTGAATGGAAAAGTGGCTGCGCTAAGTCGACTCATATCCAGAGCTACAGACAAGTGTATTCCCTTCTTCGACGTTATAAAGAAAGGAAAGAGAAACTTCAAATGGATGTCCGACTGTGAGGAAGCATTTCGGGCGCTGGTAAGGCACTTAGAAAGTCCCCCGGTACTATCGAAACCAGTAGACCACGAGACGTTGTACGTGTACTTGGCTATCTCCCAGCATGCCATCAGCACAGCCTTGGTCCGCGAGGAAGACCGAGTTCAAAGGCCAGTTTACTATGTTGGTAAACGCTTGACGGGGGCGGAAAGGAATTATCCAAAGATTGAGAAACTCGCCTATTGCTTGGTGATTGTGTCACGCAAGCTTCGTCCCTACTTTTAAGCACATTCAATCAGTGTGTACACTGACCAACCCTTGCGACAAGTACTCCAACGACCGAAAACTTTTGGAAGGATGTTAAAATGGAATATTGAGTTGAGTCAGTTCGACATTGCCTACCTGCCGCGAAGGGCCATACAAGGACAACCACTAGCTGACTTCATCGCTGAATTCACTCTGCCAGATGAACCGAGCAGTCACAGGGTCATACCTCCCGTTCGATGGAAGATGTACACCGATGGGGCATCTAACGACCATCGCTCGGGGGCAGGCATAGTCATCGTAACTCTGGAAGACCGATCAATCTGCTACGCTTTGTAGCTTGAGTTTGCAGCAACAAATAACGAAGCCGAATATGAAGTATTAATTGCCGGCTTAAGACTTGTTATCGAACTGGGAGTGAAGTCGATTGAAATCTTTTGTGATTCACAGCTGGTAGTATATCAGGTGCGGGGAGACTATCAAGCAAAGGGACAGAGATTGGCTCCTTACCTCGCTTGGGCTCGAGAGTTACTGGCAAGTCTCGAATATTATGACATCTCCCATGTCCCACATGAACAGAATAGAGAAGCTGATTCGTTAGCAAAATTCGCAAGACTGGCGATGCACAGCAAATGGGATTGTTCCCTGTTAAGACCCTACTTGCACCAAGTATAGACATGATGGAGATAAATTTCGTGTTGGAAACCGAACTCGAAAAGGAATCGTGGTTGACCCTGATCAAACAGTACTTGCTACAAGGGGATTTTCCTGAAAAAAGGAGCGAAAGACGCCAAGTCCTTCGTAAGGCTTCGTGTTATGTAGTACATGACAGAATAATGTATCGGAGGGGATTCTCGACCCCCTTACTCCGGTGTGTGGCTTATGACGAGATAAAATAGGTACTGAAAGAAGTCCATAAGGGAGAGTGTGGTGATCATACCCGGGGGCAAATATTGGAAAAGAAAATCCTCCGTTATGGATACTTTTGGACAACCGTGAATCGTGACGCCACAGACTATGTGAGGAAATGTGATAAATGCCAGATATACGCGAAAATTCCGAGAGCTCCGCCGACGGAACTCACATAAATGGTTAGTCCCTGGCGTTTGCAATGTGGGGAATTGACCCGATTGGTTCTTTACCCATAGCCAAAGGAGGCACGAAATATGCAATAGTGGCAGTCGATTACTTTACCAAATGGGCAGAGGCAGAGCCTATGGCCACAATCACCACCAAGAAAGTCATTAATTTCGTTATGTGAAATATCATATGCCGTTTTGGCCTCCCACAGACCATCATAACAGACAATGGAACTCAATTCGAAAGCAAGGAGTTCAAAGAATATTGTCAGAAATGTTGCATTGAGAAAAGGTTTGCAGTAGTTGCTCACCCAAAGGCGAATGGACAGGTGGAAGCCGTAAACAAAATAATCAAGTCCATATTAAAAATAGCGTTTGGAAAAGGCTAGAGGCAAGTGGGTAGATGAACTCCCGACGGCGCTTTGGGCTTATAGAACTACCCACAAGACCGCGACCGGCCACACTCCATTCGCATTGGCATATGGCACAGAAGTTGTCATACCCGTGGAACTTGAGGTTCCATCACATCGGGTAACTTATTACGACCCAGCAACGAACCAGGATCTCTTAATTGAATCATTGGACTTTATTGATGAAAAACGCGAAGAAGATTATTTGAAAGCGGCCTCATACAGACACCGAGTCGGTAGATATTATAATGGAAAAGTCCAACCAAGAACCTTTGATGTGGGAGATCTTGTTTTGAAACGAGTCTTTCCAACTCCATCTTACATGAATCCCGCATGGGAAGGTCCATACGTCATCGAACGGAAGCTTGGAGAAGGAACTTTCAAGCTAGCGACCGTCGATGGTGCGACACTCCCCCAAGCATGGAACAACGAGCACTTGCAGCGTTATTACACCTAGTCTGTTTCTTTCATGCAGTAATTGCATCTTTTACCAATATGTTTTCATTCCTAGTTCTTGGCATGTAATAAAACAGTCTTATGCTTTCATTGATAAAGGCTTGAAGCCATCTTTTTCATGAATGATTAATGTTTCTGCGTACGATAATCCCGTGGCAAGCAATTACAATTATATTATTCTGGCTGGCGTACGAACGCTCAAAACGGTTCAAAATCTCCAAGTCCCTGGAGTGCGGACGGGAGTACTCGAAGTCCTCAGAGAGTGGACTCGAGTATATAGGAATAAAAAATCTCCAAGTCCCCGGAGTGCGGACTGGAGTACTCGAAGTCCCCGGAGTGCGGACTCGAGTATAAACGAATAAAAAATCTCCAAGTCCCCGGAGTGCGGACTCGAGTACTTGAAGTCTCCAGAGTGTGGACTCGAGTATAAACGAATAAAAAAATCTCCAAGTCCTTGGAGTGCGGACTGGAGCACTCTAAGTCCCCGGAGCGCGGACTCGAGTATAAACGAATAAAAAATCTCCAAGTCCCCAGAGTGCGGACTGGAGTACTCGAAGTCCCCGGAGTGCAGACTCGAGTATAAACGAATAAAAAAAATCTCCAAGTCCCCGGAGTGCGGACTGGAGTACTCGAAGTCCCTGGAGTGCGGACTCGAGTATGAACGAATAAAAAATTCCAAGTCCCCGGAGTGCGGACTGGAGTACTCGAAGTCCCCGGAGTGCAGACTCGAGTATAAACGAATAAAAAATTCCAAGTCCCCAGAGTGCGGACTGGAGTACTCGAAGTCCCTGGAGTGCGGACTCGAGTATAAACGAGTAAAAAAAATCTCCAAGTCCCTGGAGTGCGGACTGGAGTACTCGAAGTCCCCGGAGTGTGGACTCGAGTATAAACGAATAAAAAAATCTCCAAGTCCCCGGAGTGCGGACTGGAGTACTCGAAGTCCCCGGAGTGCGGACTCGAGTATAAACGAATAAAAAAAATCTCCAAGTCCCCGGAGTGTGGACTGGCGTACTCTAAGTCCCCGGAGCGCGGACTCGAGTATAAACGAATAAAAAATCTCCAAGTCCATGGAGTGCGGATGGGAGTACTCGAAGTCCCCAGAGTGCGGACTCGAGTATAAACGAATAAAAAATCTCCAAATTCCCAGAGTGCGAATTGGAGTACTCGAAGTCCCCGGAGTGCGGACTCGAGTATAAACGAATAAAAAAAATCTCCAAGTCCCCGGAGTGCGGACTGGAGCACTCTAATTCTCCGGAGCATGGACTTGAGTATAAACGAATAAAAAATCTCCAAGTCCCCGGAGTGCAGACTGGAGTACTCGAAGTCCCCAGAGTGCGGACTCGAGTATAAACGAATAAAAAAAATTCTCTATGTCCCCGGAGTGCGGACTGGAGTACTCGAAGTCCTTGGAGTGCGGACTCGAGTATAAACGAATAAAAAATCTCCAAGTCCCCGGAGTGCGGACTGGAGTACTCGAAGTCCCCGGAGTACGGACTTGAGTATAAACGAATAAAAAAAATCTCCAAGTCCACGGAGTGCGGACTGGAGTACTCGAAGTCCCCGGAGTGCGGACTCGTGTATAAACGAATAAAAAATATCTCCAAGTCCTCGGAATGCGGACTGGAGTACTTGAAGTCCCCGAAGTGCGGACTCGAGTATAAACGAATAAAAAAATCTCCAAGTCCTCGGAGTGCGGACTGGCGTAATCTAAGTCCCCGGAGCGCGGAATCGAGTATAAACGATTCAAAACCTCCAAGTCCCCGGAGTGCGGACTGGAGTACTCCAAGTCCCCAGAGTGCGAACTCGAGTATTAACGACTAAAAATCTTCAAGTCCCCCGGAGTGCGGACAGGAGTGTTCTAGGTCCCCGGAATGCAAACTCAAGTGTAAATGTTTAAAATTCTCCAAGTCCCCAGAATGCGGACTGGAATGTTCTATGTTCCCGTTACACAAGTTGAAAAAAAATTCTAAATGCTTGAAGCATGGAATAAAACTGAATAATGCGAATCTTTTGAAAAAACAGAAAAGGAAACTAAACTTTATTCAAGAAAAGTTTTCCGCTACAAAACACTCCAAAGTTCGAAGTCGACAGTCTATTTACAAAATCTACAAAAATTATTACATGACTTAGATTAACTCTCCTTAAACGAGGATAGTGGTCACTTCTTGTGTTTCTTTGACTTCTTCCCGGATGACTCTTCCCCAGAGCGTTTACCTTTAGAACCTTTCCTTGATGGAGGAGTAATAACTGAAGAAGTAGGGGGAATGTCCAAGGGCTTGGACCTGCCAGGAAAGATGACCTTCAATGGCTTGTTCAAGGGATCGTCTAGGTCCACCTCACGCGGCTCAACCTTGACCTTGGCTGTATCTTTTTTCTCTTTTTCGAGTCGCTCCTTCATGCTCAATTCAGATGTATGCTCAGAGGCGCCTGTGACTTCTACTTCATAACTCCTAGAGGAGGAATCAGACTTGCCTCGTCAAGCGCCCCGATCACTTGAGCATCTGGCCTAGGAACCTCACCAGCATGAGCACCCCCATCGGACCTTTCCACCTCCTTGGCGACATCGCTCCTCGGAGTGTGATCGGGGTTGGAACGACCTGCACAAAATCAGAAAAGATGAGCATTAGAATGCAATTGCACTTCACAAAGAATGACGACCTTCAAAATCTCAAAGTCGAAGGTTATCTACCAGGCCCTGGCAAACTCTCTGCCGCCAAAGGAGTTTCGCCCTCCGGGATAGAAGACAAAACATGAACGCCCAGGCCGAGGGCTTCCGGATCATAGCCAATTTGTTGTTCAAAGGGACCAAGTGTCGACCGACCAGCCGGCTGGGATGGCACGTGAACAGGAGACTCGGCCTCGGATGGACTAGCGACAACTTCTTTCCCTTTCCTTGAGGGGGAGCCTTTGCAGTAAAGGGCCTTGGCCACCGATAGGTCTGAAGGCTCATTTCCCTTCAGAAATTCCTTTATCAAATCCTCCTCGTCAACCTCCTCGACACCGCGCTCGGCCCCATGCCTCGAACAACGATTCAAGATAGCCATCGCCCAAAAAAGTTAGGTCACGGTGCATGAGCACATGGGCGTTGAATTCGGCAATGAGTGGGTCCAACGCAGTTTTGATCTCCTCTCTACCTTCCTCCCTGGCTGCCTCAAGACAGGAATCAATGTCCGTCAACGCCGTCCTCTTGCCCTCCTCACGGGCCTCACTCTTTAACATCTCAACCCTGGAGAGCTCGCCCTCGAGTTGTTCTTTTAAAAGTCGGGTGGCGACGATCTCGTCACAGTATCGCTGTGACTCTTCTTGGGCAGCCGTTTTCTTCTCTCTCTCTCTCTGCAGAGAAGCTCTTCAAGTTCCTTGACCCGAGTGCTGAGCGCATCCCTCTCCTTTTGAACAGAGTCCTTTTCCAAGGCCAAAGCCCTACATCGTTGAACTGCCTCGTCAAACACTTTCTTATGAGTTGATTCCAAGCGAGTGACGACCTCAGTAGTATCCCTGGCACTCCGATGGGCGGCCTCGAGTTCAGATTTATTAGTGGCAATTTCTTCATCCTGGGCCTCAATGATGTTTTTATCGTGGGTGGCCTCAAGCTTCAAACGGTCTATTTCATGCTGGCGCTCCACAGAGACTTCGGAAAGTTTCTCGGCTAGGTGAACGAACGTGTCATGTTGAACATATACGTCGTTGGTACAGGCAATGGCGTTCTGCTTAACATCTCCAGGCATACGATGAATCGCCGGAAGAAACTTCAACCCATCGAAGCAAATCTTGGAAAATGTAGCCTTGAGCTCGCTCGGTCTCTCTGATACTGTTGGATTCGATGCAGGAGCAGGAGGAGATGGCTTTGCAAGTTTTACCTTCTATGAGAATCTCGGGACTGTCGAGTGGAAGAAGAATCAGAGCGTTGATCTCGAGGGATATCAGACTGCGACCTCTTGTAACCAGGCTGATCCGTGCTTTGCCCCAAATGAGAAGGGGGGTGTCGATGATGCTTGGGCTGGTAATACGATTTCTTCCGGGATGATGAGTCCCGAGAATGACGGTCCCCACCACCATCACCATCTCTATCTCGACATCTCTCGGGACCCGAGTCCCGTCCGGACGGATGAAAAATAGAAGGACTACGGAGGCGATCGAATCCGTGCGAGCATCCCATGTCACCTACACGAAATTCAAATAACAACGAGTTAGCAAGGAGAAATGTGACAACAAAAATTTAACTGCGAATTGTAGTGCAAAGGTTCGTGTGTGTCCTAATGTTTCCCCCCGACGGACCAGTAGCCTTGCTAACAGGAGTTTTCTCTCCCTGACTTTGGATCGGAACGCCCACATCGCCTCTGAGGGGCGAATGGAACTTGAATGCCTCCGGATCACCGAAATCATAGTTGAGCGGGTCTTCCGGAATGGAGAGGTTCAAGAGGCCCTTTAGTGAACTTTCAACGTGCTGTGAAGTAGTCTCCTTCTCTGCCGAAATGAGCGTAACTTTGGAAGTTCCGCTAACCTTCTCCTTTCTAATCTTATATGTCAACATCTTTTTCCCCTTCGAAGGGGAAGATGACGTTTCAATATCGTGCACTTTGACCAGCGGATCCTGAGTAGGACCCACATTCTCACCTTGTGTTTCGAATGCTTCACCCTCTCTGATTTCCCCCTCCTCATGTGCACCGGGGGTGTGGCGTGACGATGATTCAGCCAACTTTTCCCTTTACCGGATGCGGGCTTGGGGACGGAGACGCCCTCAGGAAGGCTCACCCGACGGCCTTCTGCTAACAGCCCGAACCTTGACATTGACTCATTTAAAATGAGGGTTTGGATGTCTCGTTCCTCGGCGGGAAGAGCCCTAATAGCCTCAACAGCCTCTGAATAGCCGCAGACCCTCAGGACATGGATTGATATCTGAAAAAATAAAACAAGAGTCAGAAAAAGCATCGCCTCAACCGAAATATGAGCATCGCTCTACAAAGAAGACTCACTACCTTCAACCCATCTCCTCGCGAAACCGGGAGGGCAGCACACGTAGAACCATTCCTGTTTGTACAGGGAAAACTTGCTCCACGCTCCAGTTAGAATTTGGCACTTGTGGTGTGGCTCGAGGAATACATAGGAGGGGCTATCTCTCCGCTTCTTGATCATGTAAATATATATGATGTCGCCGAGAGTTGGAGGCCTGGAGAAGACAGCCATAAAAAGGAGGTAGGTCCCATAAATGAACGCATGACCATTTGGATGCAGCTGCGACGGGGCGACGTCTATGTATTGCAACACATCCCGAAGAAACAAATTAAACAGAGGCGCGCTGCCTACCCAGCACATAAACTTATTATAGGCGGTGTATCCGATTGGGGGCAGGTATGGACGATCACGGCCTGACGGAACCAACACGTCGGCGAAAGGGATTCCGTGAATCGAACATATTCGCCGGAGCACGGCTTCGTTAATCTTCGAAGCCCGTGAATCGATCGGATTATCCAGGAGAATCGTTGACTCCAGGGTATCAGGAGCAAAATCATGAGCGGGGGAGGTCGACGGATTAGAAGTGTCTGCGCCCCCTTGTTTGGAAGACGGCCCAGGCCTGTCTGAGATAGTGGCGGAGCTGGATCTTTTAGACATCTTCAATAAATAGCGGATCTGACAAAACACTTGTGTGAACTATACTTGAAAAATGATTGATGTCAGAATTAACAACACGAATAATCCCCCCACGTGGTGTGTGAACTAGTGCAATCAATCGTGTATAAGCATTGAAAATTTGGAAGTTGCAGGGTTACTGATAAAAAAACTAAGCTTAAAATCATCGCCTTCGAAGACCGTCATCGCCGACCGTCTCCAAAAGCCTCCCTAATGGCGATTATAGTTTCAGGTTCAGGAAACGTTAGAGGAGGTTATTCGTTTACATTGAATTAAGTTCAGGTTTATATCTGCTGGGGAGGTTATCAGTCCAAATTAGTTCAATATACAAGTATGCTGGAGTTCCTGTCCTTGTTCAGTTATGAAATTGGGCAAGGCAATTGCATGGTCGGTTCAAGTTATGTTTGGCCAATAGGATACGGTCGGCATTCATGTTTTGTTCGGCCAGGTATTGCTCGGCCGCAACATTATTTGGCATGTTTGGTCTGGCGTGTATGCGTTGTTCGGTTTACAAGTGTTTGGCCTTGATATGGTTCGGCACGTAAGAGTGTTCGGCCTTGTGATGGTTCGACAGAGTACCGTTCGGCCAAAACACCATTCGACCGAAACAACACTCAGCCTCCCCACTGCCTCATGTTTCCTCCCTAACCTTCCAACCCATCGTTCGACCTATGGTGTGCCGTGCCGAACGATGGTTACGCCGAGCTTCAACACTTGGCACGACCTTCGATTTTTCCTCTCCTCCACCCACGTAGCCCTTCCGACCACAATTTTGATCTATGGACTTGGGCTACTAATCGAGACCTTTTTAATCAGGAAAAGGAGTCGGATAAAGGGATTTTACCTAGTTCATGGATCGAGCTTTAGAAAGGATCGAGAGGGCTTTAGAATATGATGACAGGGGTGGTTCGAAAGTTCAAGGCTGCAGAAGTGAAAGTAGGAAAAAAGGAGGAAGAAGAAGGTGTCGGGTTTTATAAGGGAGGGGGAGAAGTTGAAGAGACTATGACCAGTTTTACCGGTCAAGGCCATATCATTCGGCTATCTCGGTTCGTTCGGCCTGGGCTAACATGGATCGTTCGGCACTCGTCTTCGACTGGGTTATTCGGCATACGAAGTCACTCGGTGTAACATGGATCGTTCGGCCTTCGACACTGCGTTCGGCCAAGAGAATCATGCGATCCCCAAGGGTGATGACCAAGATTGAAGCAAAGCGAGGAAGGTGAGTAATTCAAAGCGTATCACGTTCAGTCACGTAATACACTTTGGGGGGCAAGTGTTTCCCAGGGAATTGACTGGGCGACTTAGTACTCGGCCTACCAAGGGCGTTCGGCCTGTAGATGGATCGGCACCATGGCATTGCAACTTAGTACTCGGCCTACCAAGGGCGTTCGGCCTGAAGGTGGATCGACAACATATCGGTTCGGCATCATGTTATGCTCGGCATCTAAAGAACATTCGGCCTAAGACATTGCTCGGCCAAAGATGGCGCTCGGCCAGAGACTTCGTTCGACCAAGTGCATCGCTCGGCCAAAGGCCTCGTTCGGTCAAGATGGTGTTCAAACATCAAGCTCCTCGTTCGGCACCCAGACCGTTCGGCACCAAACCGTTCGGTATCAAGGAGCGTCCGGTATCCATGAAGGCTCGGCATTGTCATTCGGCCTCCCGAGACGTTCGGCAATCAAGGCTGGTTCAGCAGAACGGCAATCAAGGCTGGTTCGGTAGAACAGCAATAAAGAATGGTTCGGCAATCAAGAATGGTTCGGCAAGCAAGGATGGTTTGGCATTCTCTCCAGCACGCCCGGTCCGAACACTGATCGGCCTACTCTTCCCCACAACAGACGTATTGTTCGGCATAAGGAAAATGGGTCGGTACTCGACCGTTCGGCACGCTCGGTTCGGCGTACAGGACTTGTCCTATTTGGACCGAGTTATTCAGCTACCAGGCCCACCAAGGAAGTCCAACCCACCTTTGTCTATAAATAGAAGGGCAGGGGCACAGAAAAAGGGGAGAGATTTTAGAGAACACTGGGGAGACTCTGCCATTTTCAAGACTCATTCCGGACTTATTTCTTTTACTTTGCAATTGTATTCTAGTAACAAAAAATGGATTGTATCTGTAATCACCCATCAAGGAAATCAATGGAAATCAACTTCAAAGTGGATGTAGGCAGTTACGCCGAACTACTATAAATTTGGTGTTCTTGTTCTCTGCATTTAAATTTACACTCTATTCTCTGTTTTAATTTACTTTCTTCATTAATCTCTTTACAAAATCTTCCTAAGGGAGTTGGTGACCAATTTTGGTGCTAACAATGTTCTTCTAAAAACAATCTTTGATGTATAAAATCTTAAATTCCATTTAACTTAGGATGCTATATTTCACTCATACGTAGTTATTGTCTTATGTCATATGTTCGTTTATCTCATTTTCTATTAAGTTCAAGGTTTATAGGTTATTTTTGCTGATGACAAAGGGGGAGAAGTTATATCAAATAGTAGGCTTGGAGTAAGGGGAAGTTGTTGGTGTAAGGGGGAGTTATGGTATGATCGAAATGGTAAGTATATTCTATAAGGTTGTTATCATCAAAAAGGGGGAGATTGTTAGGAACTGGAGATAGTGGTTTTGATGACAACAACCTTTGTAACTTATTTTATTATAACTTATATACTAACACTTTTTCTAGATATATATGAGTGTTATTATGCAGGATATACATATACATATATATATATATATATATAAGGTAGGTACTGATTATTTAAGACTGTACAGTATAAAGATCAAGAATGAAGAAATCAAGTTTGAAGGCTCATGGGTATCAAGATCAAGATTTCGAGATAAGTATCTAATTTTCGTTAAAACTTCATAATAGCATGAAAATCTTCATTCTAAATTTCATTTGGGATGGAACCCATTTCTACTTCTCAGTGGCTTATAAACCCATGACAAGTAGCTTACAAACCTACGAAAAGTGGCTTACAAACCCACGAACATCCTAGTTTTGTACAAGTTCTCGAGTCCTGATATGATGAGATATTCTGTAGGAAGAAGCTTGCAAAACCACTTCAAAATGGTTTTTCAAAATGATTTTTGAAACTACTTTTCAAAATGTTTTAGCCTTAAAAATTATCTTTTCAAATGATTTTCAAAAAGATGTTTTGGCCTTAAAATATTCTTTGTTTTTGTTTTTAAATAAACTTTTGTTTTAAACTTCGTTTGTTTTAGAACTATCTTCTGATTTTCTAAACATTCTTTATAATATATATATATATATATATATATACTTGAGATTTAAAATCAAATTTATATATACATTCTAAAAATATACTTTTCTACTCTTTTATTTTAAAACGTAAGAAAATTAGTTTATTTTACTCCAGAATCATTTTATCTTATTTTCCTTTCAATACCATTTTCAAAACAAATTTTACATTGTTTTTAACTAAGAGACGTCGACATCATGGGATACCCTATGCCGAATGGTGGCCGTTAAATTCAAAAGATTCAATTTTCAAAAGAAGTGTCTATTCGTTTAAATCTCTTCACGAATGGTTATGACCATTACTGGTCTATAAATAGCCTTCACAAACAATTTTTTTAACTAACTATGTTATTATTTTCTTCACTCCTTCTTCTCCAGAAATCCATATTCTAAAATTTTAATATTTTTAAGATCGTGCCGAAATTCTGCCGAATTCTCAATTGAATCAAAGTAGAATCTCATTCTTGTTTGATTCTCTGCCCTCTCTCGAAGATCAAAGTGCTATTCAGAGTTATAGGATCAATTTGTAATCAAAAATTTATCGAGTCTCTCTATAAGGTGCAGTTGTGTCTGAAAATCAATTAGGTGATCTTGTGTCCCATAAATCAAGAGAGTTTGCCCCGAACTCGAAGGCAAGAGGGTGCCTCAAGGCCTTTAGAATCAAGGATTGTAATCTCGACATTGATATAATAAAAATCCGTACGAGGTGTTCGCCTTGGTGTAGGACTGGATGTAGGGTAACTTAGAAACAGTATTAAATCTGGTGTATTCTTTCCTTTTACTGTTTTATTTACTTTCTGCATCTGTGTTTGATTCTATGATTGTTCTATGATTAAGTTCTGCATTTGTTTGTGACGTAATTTTTAAATT
Organism: Allium cepa; assembly: GCA_030765085.1. Lineage (NCBI taxonomy): Eukaryota > Viridiplantae > Streptophyta > Magnoliopsida > Asparagales > Amaryllidaceae > Allium > Allium cepa. Next base: position 271,318,433 of record CM060937.1, read on the forward strand.
AGTCCATATAAGTCTTAGAATCTATTAAGCACTATCCACCCCCCTCTAGTGTTAAATTAGTCTTAAGATCCTTAATTCGCACTCCCTTTCAGGAATAACACTAGAGGGGGGTGAATAGTGTTTTTTGGATTTTCAAAATCTTTTTGAAACTTATGTAACTTAATCACCAACAAATGCAATTTGCAAACACAGATATAATCACAGAATCAGACACGGATGCAAATAGTAAATAAAAACAGTAAAGGAAAGAATACGCTAGGATTTTATAAAGGTTCGGAGTTACGCTACATCCAGTCCCGTACAATCGTACGGATTTCTTATCAAAATAATCTCCCAGATTACACCATCGGTTTCAAGGCTACGAGGTATGCCCTCTTGTATTCGAGTCTAGGGAAAAATCTCTTGATTTAACCACGCTACAAGATCACCTAATTGATTTTCGGGCGTACAATCACACCCAATTGATTTCAAGGCTCAACTGCACCTTTTACTTAACGGTTTGATTTACAAAAGATTCTATAACTCTGAATAGCACTGAGATCTTATGGAGAGAGTGGCAGAGAATCAAATAAGAGATAATCATGTTTGATTCACTTGGTATTTCAGTAGAGTATAGTTTAGGATTCTTTAGAATAAATGTGGAAGATGAAGAGGAGAGAAAATAAATGAAATCTGGTAAAAAAATTAGTTTAGAACTTATTGGTATTTATAGTAGAGCAACAGCCATATCTATTCGTGAAAGGATACGACGAATAGGCATTTCTTTTGAAAATTAAAATTTGAAATAACGGACACTATGTCGACATGGCGGATTGAGGAATGTCGATATGCTCAAGGCAAAATTAATGTTTTGATTTTCTTATTAAAATTGGTTTCTATAATTTTTCAAAACAATTTCTAAAATTTGTAAATACATTTGAATATAGTTTAAACATATAAAAGATTTTAGAAAGTAATTTTTAATATATATAATCTTAATCTATAAAGTGATTCAAAATCTGAGTATATAAATATTTTAAACTAGATTTTAAGGCTAAATATTTAAAATAAGAGATGGTTTAAAAACAAGGACAATTTTGAAATCAAAATATTAAAATGATAAAAATAGTTTTGAGGCTAAAATGTTTAAAACCAAGAGCGATGTCTTTTTGAAAAGAAAGTTTTGAAAACATTTTTAAAAACTAGAGATATATATTTTGGAAAATCATTTTTATAAAATTAGTTGATATCAAAATAGGACCACTATATGTTCCACTGGTTATTCTCGTGGGTTCCATCCCACTAGGGTTCCATCCATTTAACAGGCTCGAAGTGGATTCCATTCCACGAATAAATTTCGAATAAAGATGTAAGTGCTTTCAAGAAGTTTTAACATAATTTTAGACTAACTACATTATCTTGTACTATTTTAAATCTTGAACTCTTGATAACTTGATTTCTTTATACTCATGAGCTTCAACCTCGATCTTTAAATTCATCAGTCTTGTATCTCTATAATGTACAGTCTTCATTCTTGGTACTTGCATATTTATATTCTGCATATACATACATATATATTTATATAAACCATAACTTTAATATTTATTTTTTATAACAACTCTTAAGGTTGTTGTCATCAAAACCATCATCTCAAGGACTAGCATAAGTTAGATACAAGAATTGGAGAGTAGACGGTCGAGTCATGTCCACTTTATGCTTTGCGTTCTTTCGATTAAGTTGAGGTAGAGAGTTGAAATGATGGTTAATGAGTAGGGAGTCAGTCATTGATGACTTTAAATTGAGGTTTGGCCCCTAATGAAGTCAATTTAAGGCATGATTGTTTTGCCAAATCACAAACGCAAACTGGAGAGTGAATGGTCAAATCACATCCATTATAAACTTTTGTTCTCAAATAACCCCAAGTGCCTAATGTAGATTTGATTTATAGATGGTCACATTATGTCCACCCCAGGTGTGGTTTCGATCTTTACTGAGCATCAGAAGAAGCATAAGTATTTTGGCGAGCTTCAAATATGAGATAGAGAGTGCATTGTTGGAACATATAACTCCAAGTCTTTCTCAGATCTCCTAATTAAATTACATAGGCGGATGAGTGGATGGTCGGTTGCATCCACTTTATACTAGAGTCCTAACCTTGTCGGTCTCTTTCTCTTTGATGCCTTGCCCCTAGTCAAGAGCATATAGTAGCCAATGAGTGGTTGAATCATGCTCGTCATGATGATACCGTAATGACTTGATCATAGTTCGTGGAGGTCTTTTGGCCCCCAACCTTGAGCACTCGGTTGCCTGCACCACTTGCAAGTAGTTTAATTCAAGTCGGTCATATTTCACAACAAAAATGAAATTGAAATAGAAATAATTCAATAGAGATTGGATTAAATCTCACTGATAAGTGAAGCAGCATATGCTCGCTATTGCACTTCGGTCTAGCCCTTCCCAGTAGAAAGTCTAATGCAAGTGGATCAATTTAATCGAAGCTCTTGATCGATAGGGGTTGGGGGTTCCTTGCCCTTCGTTTTATGGGGCCTTCACATATTGTCGGAGATATCCTTTCTAGAGTAGCCTTATGGCACTGGCATCCAAGGTAGCCATCTAAAGAAGATGAGTTTTTCGATCTAGAGTATGGAATAGGTTCCCTCCTTATCTCGCCATGTTGATCCTTTATCTGGTTCATCAACTCAATATCGACCTGGACATGTTGATGTAGCTGTTGCATCTATCCACCAGTTCTCTTATCAAAGTCTGGAAATAAGCTCTTGTGATGAATCCATTTATGGGTATTGGCAGCAACTGGATATGGACTTTGATCAAGTCGTTGGCGGCCAGCTTCTTTATTCCCTTTAGCGATATGAGAAATAGAACTGGTATGTCTAACAGTGATTGACAGTCTTCTTCGAGGAATGAAGGAAGACATTTGCGTTTGATGGAATTCATCACTCTTGGTGGAATCCATGCGCCATTCTCACTTCATGAGGTAGTGTCAGGAGTTGTATTTTAATAGTATACTCACATAGTCAACATGTTGATTTTTTACTGGAAATTCTGCAGGTAGGATGGTTTTATTTAATAGGTCTTGACTGGGGAAGATTCTCCAATCATCATTATGATCAGGTCCATTTTATGGATACGGGGTCTTGTAATGTTGGTCAATGATGCATGCATGATTGTCCAACGTTTGAGTAGTTGGTAACGCTGATTGGATGACGAGTTGGTTAAGATGGTCTGATAGATTGGTGATTTTCCCAAACTCTCATCCAGGCAGGAGACCCATATAGGGTAGTAAGTAGGTCCTCTAGAGGTTATATGCCATGCTTCTAGTCATATGAACACGGTATGATTAAGATTCGGGCATTTGAAGATGGTTCAGTGGTGACTAGCTATGCTTCGAGTTGGCAGAGTAGACAGTGTAGGGCAGTCGTCACATTAGCCATCGAACCACAGTTGTCAATTCAGGAATTTGAAAGCTGGACAACTAGAGCAAGTTGCAGTCCACTGTAGAAGCATGATATACTAACCAACTCTAGTTCTTAGTGTATTAGCTAGGTTCTCCAGTCTCTGGGAGCACCGGTTGAGTAGTATTTCTTTACCCATTCCTTGATTGCAATTCAACATTTGCTGTTGTAATCCCCTATGTCCCGTTTAGTCATTGAACGATCATGAGCATGGATGGAATGTTCCTTCATCAAGTCGAGCTTTGAATTCACTATGCTGGTGCTCTACGCTGTGGCTAGGGTTCAGATCTCGAAAGACTTCTTCACTCACGTGGGTGGGCCCACGGGATCAAGTTCAGTTCATTTTGGCTCGATTTAAGAATGAAACGAATTGAGTTTGTATCGAATAATAATTGGTCTTTTTAGGTTGGGATCGATTAGGTACATTCTTGAGGTTGTATACAAGCTTATGTGAAAATTTGGTAGCATTTGGACTTGTAGATTATGTGTTATGATCAATGCAAGTTTGGATTTCCAATGTGTAGCCGAGCTCGTATCGCTTCCATTTGTGTTGATCATGTTCGCATTCATTGCTTTGATCGTATCGATCCATAATATCCCTTTTGTATCGCTCTGTTACACTCTTCCTCATATCGATCCATGAAGCCACCTCGTATCGATAGCATGGTGACCCCTTCGTATCGATACGAGCTCATGTTTCTTCATGTCGATTACTTAAGTGGCATGGTTCGTATCGGTAGCTAGCCGACCGGTACGAACTAGATGATTATATTAATGTACAAGTGGAAGCGACACGAGATTTCTTCAGATGGTGGATACGAAACAGAGCAGGTGCAATGGATACGAAATGGAGTTTGCTCGATGGATATGAAGCGGAGTTACTTGATTGGTTGATGAATACGATGTCGCATGGATACGAACGAAGTTTTTTGGAGGGATGGATATGAAGTAGGTTGAATCATGATGGATACAAAGTGAGGCTAGTGATGGATACGAACCACTATTCATATTGATGGATATGAATTATAGTTGTTTTCCTTGACTTGCAACAATTATATCTTGAGCTTACGAACTCCGATTGACTTGAAATTTGAAACGTTGGCTTTCATAGCTTTGCTTGTTGTTTGCGCCAAAATTGGTCACAAACACCCAATACCGTGAAAGCACCAGTGTATGAATATAAATTAGTGATATTCAAACACAAACAACAAATCTCAACAAATAATAGACAGCAATCCAAAAGTAAAGAACAGAGACACAAGTTTTATAGTGGTTCGGCTATCTCCGGCCTACGTCCACTCTAATTTTTTCTTTTTTTATTGATTATCCTTGAAGATTACAAGTGATTACAACAGTTGTAGTGACCAAATCTGAAGAAAATAGCAGAAATAATGCTATGGAATGATTTTAGCAGCGTCTGGGCTTGCTTTTCCTCTCCAAATCTTCCGACCCCTTTACTGAATGACCAGGGGCTCTATTTATAGGCGTGGAAGGTTGAAATCCCGCCTAAAACCTGGGGAGGTTGCTTGGCACGTGAGGGGGGGCCCACAGGCCCGTGTTCTCGGAATCCGTGCCCAGTTTGGGATCGATTCGAAGTGATTTTCGAATCGATCAAGAATCCATCCAATTGAGCTGAAATTTGGTGTGAACATTCTTCAACATGTATGTAAGCTCCTGTAAAAATTTCATTGCATTTGGATCAACGGTTTGGAAGATATGATCGATCCAAGTTCTAGAATTCGTGCGTCCTGATTGGTTCGAACCCATGGTCTGTCTACTTCGAAACCATGTATTTCGAACCCACGAGGCCAACTCTCTCGAATCCATACCCTTCGAATCCATCTTCAGTCCTTCGACTCCATAACTCTCGAATCCATGCAAACTTCGAATCCATTCACCTCCTACGAATCCATCGAAACTTCGAATCCATTTACTTTCTACGAATCCATCAAAACTTCGTGTCTATTCACTTTCTACGAATCCATCAAAACTTCGAATCCATCATTTTCCACGAATCCATCAGAACTTCGAATCCATCATTTTCCACGAATCCATCAGAACTTCGAATCCATCATTTCCTACGAATCCATTAAAACTTCGTATCCATTTCCTTCTTCGAGCTTCATCATTCGAATCCACTATCTTCGAGTCCGCGTCCATCATTCGAACCCACTATCTTCTAGTCCATGTCCATCGTTCGAATCCACTATCTTTGAGTCCATATCCATCATTCGAATCCATGTCCATTGCACTGAAGTCATTCCTTTCGAACCCGATCTAGTTCCCGTTGATTCGAACCTGATGGGTTCGAACCTGATGGGTTCGAACCTGATGGGTTCGAACCTGATGGGTTCGATCCTGATGGGTTCGAAGCTGATGGGTTCGAACCTGATGGGTTCGAACCTGATGGTTTCGAACCTGATGGGATCGAACCTGATGGGTTCGAACAACATTCCTCTCCCACCTTGAATCCATCATATTTCCTCCATACGAACTCCGATTAACTTGATATTTGAAACATAGCCTTTCATAGTCCTTATCGTCATTTTCAATCAATTTCGTCTCGATCGGAGTTCAACAGAATTTTGACGATATCCATCGTAGCCTTTATTCCCAGTCCTGCTATCCATAATTCCTTGCCAATTTGTTGTTATTCCCGTTTTGACCATAAAATGGGGTAACAGTCTGCCCCCCAAAACATGCCTTGTGGTAACAAGACGTGTTTTGAATAGTTCCGAATCCAATATTCGAAGTCCAAAGCCATATTGCCAGAGTATATCATTCTTGACTGCTTCGAGTCGATGTCCAGTTCCATATCCAATAACCAAAGCCTTAGCCAATTCCGTATCCATTCGTAGTCGACAACCGAGTTCCAATCCATCCTTATCCAATAGCCAATAACTGAAGCCAGGACCTCTCCGGGTCAATAGCCAAATCCATAACCTCTCCGGGTTCCTGCCAAGCGCGATCCATACTTGATGTCCTTGGCCCAGTATCCCTGGGCGTTGTAAAATGCCATGGCTTAAGTCCTAAGCCGAATCTTGATCTCTCCGGACCCTTGCCGAGCATAGTCCATACTCAACGACCTTGGCCCAGTGTCCCTGGGCGCTGTAAAATGCCATGGCTTAAGTCCTAAGCCGAATCCTGATCTCTCCGGACCCTTGCCAAGCATAGTCCATACTCGACGACCTGAAAATAATATATGATAACAGAGGGCCTAAGTCCTAGGCCGAATCCTGGTCACTCCGGACCCTTGCCGAGCATAGTACATACTCGACGACCTGAATGAGTCAACTCACCTTGTTTGGGTAAAGTGACTCACCCCTTGCCAGGCATAATCCATACCCGACGACCATTTATCAAAAACCAGATAAAAGTCCAACCAAAAATCTATTCCAAAGCCCAAAAATCCAAATCCAAAAATTCAAATCCGAAATCCAAATCCAAAATCCAAATCCAAACCCAAAAATTCAAATCCAAAACCAGAAAACCAGAAATCCAAACCAGAATCCAAAACCAAAAACAATTGTCCAAAGGAAAATCCAAATAAAAAAGCAAGAAAAACCAGGAGCTCAATCCAAGCTCCAAAACCAAATCCAAAAAGAAAAGCAATGTCCAATCTGAAAGCAAGAAATAAATTTCACAAACCATAGCGTCCCGGGTTATCATCATTCAGAGCGTGCCTAGGGGCTATCTCCGTCCCCGTACATGTGTAAATGACTTTACCGTTTGCTAACAGCTTGCTACTTATTCCATATTACCTTGGTCAATGGATGATCAATCGACGATCATCCCTGGGCCTCCCATCATCACGGCGTGAGGTGGTCGGCGGTTGCTCCTGCTCCACCGTTGCATCCCGAGTTCCAACATATTGCTGCAACTGTCCATTCCTTACATGCTCCGCGATTATATCCTTTAGGTGCCTGCAGCTGTTGGTATCGTGTCCATCCAGATCATGGAAGAGACAGTGCCTTCCTGATGTCCTTTCCCGCTCTGTTGGTTCCCTCCTAGCCGGCCTTCGGTAGGGAAGGCGATTCCGAGTTTCCAAGTATATCCGTTCCAGCGTCTCGTTCAATCCAGTGTATGTGGAAAACTTTGGGTCCTTCCATCGTTTTCTAGCGTTTCCAGAGTCGTCATCTAACTTCCTTTTTCCTTTATCCCTATCCGAACCGTTTTTGGATACCGCTCCAACCTCGATTGTGCTAACCTTTTTTGACTTTAAATCCGTACTTGCATCTTCTTGTCGAAGGAACCTTTCTGCCTCATGAAAGAATTCGTCGAGATTTCGCGGGGGATCTCGTATCAGAGATACCTTGAAATCCGAATTCTCCTTGACTCCTGATACTGCTGCCATTAAAACCATTGATGGATCAGGCCGATCCACCGAAGCGACTGCCGCGCTGAATCGAGTTAGAAAAGTTCTAAGTGATTCGTCCATTCTTTGCTTTACCGATGTTAAAGTCATCACGTTCTTTGGCCTCTTAACGTGAACCCGAAACTGTCCTAGAAACTTTTCCACTAATTCCTTCCAAGTCCTGATAGATCCTTCTCCCAGTTGCCTAAACCACATTGCAGCCAAGTCCTTCAAATACAAAGGGAAACATCGGGCCATCACTTCCTCCGATGCCCCCAGCACCTCCATGTGTCTGGTGTACCTCATTAAGTGATCTGTTGGATCCGTCTTACCATCATATACCTCCACGCTAGGTAGCTTGAACTTAGGTGGATTCCGAGCCATCCTTATCTCCCGAACGAATGGACTTCTATTCACTCCTTCCAAATCTCCGTTTGTCAACCCACCTCGCACAGTCTTCCTAATCATCTCTACTAACCCTGTATTGTCTGGTAGGGGTTGCCCCCCATGCCCCCGAGGGAACTCTGGTACATATTCCTCGTGTGGTTCACTAGCAGCAACGTTAGTTCTAGCTTGCTGAATTCCTTCCAAAGGTACTTCTGCATTGAATCCTGTGGGCCTGCCCCCAAGCCCTTGTTGATTGCCTTCTGGCTCCGTATCCTGTCCTTCGTTGGGTTCCACAATCCTAGCTCCTTGTCCTGCATCCGCAGCTGCTGTAGCTGTTCCTAAGCTCTGCATTCCTGTAGCTCTCATTTGTTCCAAGAAAGTTTGCATCATTTCCTGTTGACTTTTCAACAATCTCTCCTGCAAAGAATTGGCCATAGCTTCCATTTCATCCCGAGTTATGTAGACTGAAGCCCGTCTTTCCTCACCTCCGGAGGATGCTTGCTGACTTCCTCCTTGTTGGCTTCTCTCAGCCCTTAGCCTTCTGCTATCCTGTCTAGCCATTGTCTTCCAAATCCAAATTCCTCAAACTCTTCAAATCCGATGTAGCGGGTGCTAGTTGCTCTCAGTGAAAGCACCAAAATGTTTGCGCCAAAATTGGTCACAAACACCCAATACCGTGAAAGCACCAGTGTATGAATATAAATTAGTGATATTCAAACACAAACAACAAATCTCAACAAATAATAGACAGCAATCCAAAAGTAAAGAACAGAGACACAAGTTTTATAGTGGTTCGGCTATCTCCGGCCTACGTCCACTCCAATTTTTTCTTTTTTTATTGATTATCCTTGAAGATTACAAGTGATTACAACAGTTGTAGTGACCAAATCTGAAGAAAATAGCAGAAATAATGCTATGGAATGATTTTAGCAGCGTCTGGGCTTGCTTTTCCTCTCCAAATCTTCCGACCCCTTTTCTGAATGACCAGGGGCTCTATTTATAGGCGTGGAAGGTTGAAATCCCGCCTAAAACCTGGGGAGGTTGCTTGGCACGTGAGGGGGGGCCCACAGGCCCGTGTTCTCGGAATCCGTGCCCAGTTTGGGATCGATTCGAAGTGATTTTCGAATCGATCAAGAATCCATCCAATTGAGCTGAAATTTGGTGTGAACATTCTTCAACATGTATGTAAGCTCCTGTAAAAATTTCATTGCATTTGGATCAACGGTTTGGAAGATATGATCGATCCAAGTTCTAGAATTCGTGCGTCCTGATTGGTTCGAACCCATGGTCTGTCTACTTCGAAACCATGTATTTCGAACCCACGAGGCCAACTCTCTCGAATCCATACCCTTCGAATCCATCTTCAGTCCTTCGACTCCATAACTCTCGAATCCATGCAAACTTCGAATCCATTCACCTCCTACGAATCCATCGAAACTTCGAATCCATTTACTTTCTACGAATCCATCAAAACTTCGTGTCTATTCACTTTCTACGAATCCATCAAAACTTCGAATCCATCATTTTCCACGAATCCATCAGAACTTCGAATCCATCATTTTCCACGAATCCATCAGAACTTCGAATCCATCATTTCCTACGAATCCATTAAAACTTCGTATCCATTTCCTTCTTCGAGCTTCATCATTCGAATCCACTATCTTCGAGTCCGCGTCCATCATTCGAACCCACTATCTTCTAGTCCATGTCCATCGTTCGAATCCACTATCTTTGAGTCCATATCCATCATTCGAATCCATGTCCATTGCACTGAAGTCATTCCTTTCGAACCCGATCTAGTTCCCGTTGATTCGAACCTGATGGGTTCGAACCTGATGGGTTCGAACCTGATGGGTTCGATCCTGATGGGTTCGAAGCTGATGGGTTCGAACCTGATGGGTTCGAACCTGATGGTTTCGAACCTGATGGGATCGAACCTGATGGGTTCGAACAACATTCCTCTCCCACCTTGAATCCATCATATTTCCTCCATACGAACTCCGATTAACTTGATATTTGAAACATAGCCTTTCATAGTCCTTATCGTCATTTTCAATCAATTTCGTCTCGATCGGAGTTCAACAGAATTTTGACGATATCCATCGTAGCCTTTATTCCCAGTCCTGCTATCCATAATTCCTTGCCAATTTGTTGTTATTCCCGTTTTGACCATAAAATGGGGTAACACTTGTCGTGTCATATCAATTGTAGCTCGATCCATACTCGGGCAAAATTTACCAGTATCCATAGTGAACCTATGTATAACCAATCTCCAAGATGAACTATCCTTGGTTTCCAGTCAAGTCCTTGATCTCACATCTTGCCAAAAGATGGGATAACAATAAAATTTATTTAAGGCCATAAGGGGTGAATTACTAAGTCTTATCAATATATACATACATATGGTAAATCCACTCATCAAAACTCTCGAATGAAGATGAACTCAACATTATCTCCACTTTCCCATGCCTTTTGCATTTAGAAACCTTAGAAATCTACCAATATTACTTTTCCAAATAGTGTTGCTCATCTCCATGGTTGTTTTGATGCACAGATCATTAAAGTATGTTAAGAAATGGGAGAGACACATCATTGTGAAGTTTGATGGAGAATGAGGAAAATGGTGTACGAGATTTCATCATTGTTCTTCGCTATCGAGGTCTGTTGCACCTCTAAACCTACAAATTCTACCTCTCAAACTGATATGTGATCATAGTATTCTTCACATCCTTTGATTTGTGGATGTTTTCATTGAAATCCATTAAGAAACGTAGAAGTTATGAATTTCAAAGTTTGGTGGAGAAGAAAGAAGAGGAAGAAAAGATAAAACATTTAAAAAATGAGATTTTTGTCCTTAAATTGTTAAAAATTTAATGGAGATTAGTGATATGGTGTTTAGGCTCAAGTAGGATTAGAAAATATGATTAATATTTCTAATTATAGGACTAAATAACACATGTCTAGCTTAAAATCTTGAAATTAATAAGTCACGAAAATACCATTAGGTTTGACTTCTTCTAATTTCTAGTTTGTTAAACCAAATTCAACAATTTATATATGTTTTCTAACTGTAAATGGCATTCTGAGCATGATGGAATAGGTCTTGAGATCTAATTCTAGATCTTATAAAAAAATTACTATATTTCTCTTTACATGAAATTATGATTTTACACTTGTTAATCAAATTAATTATATAAAATTATAGGATGTTACATTCTTCATTCCTTAAAAGAATTTTGACTTGATATTAAATGAGGCGGACAATGCAGCTCCTTTTAAATCATACAAATATACAAAATGGATATAACTACATCTATATAACATCCATTATATAGCACAACAAAGTTAACAATACATATAATAGATAAAATATGATGATATGATATGAGATGAGCGCAATGCAACTAAATCAGCCTCCCATATGAATGTGCATAAAGTGGAATCAATATGTATGCAAACTTCCTAATATATACAAATATGCATGTATATATGTATGTATTATGTATGTATGTATCGTATGTGTGTATATATGCATCCATACTTCCATATGCAACATTAATATCAAAGTGCAAGTAAACAATAATGTCCATAAACACAATCTGTAAACACATATATAAAGAAATAATAAAAAGCACATATAAAATTATCTAGCATAAATTAGAACACATAACTATAGGCATCCATCCTAGGTTGGAATGTACATGCATAAAACCGAAACTGTATAAAATAAAATGGTATAACTCAAACAAATCAACCACAGAAACCAAGACACGTCATAAAGATGTGCATATAACCAATCCTACAATACATACATCCACGCCTATGTCGCCTGGCTAGCTAAAACAACCATGCAAACAAACAATCACCTAACAAGCAAACTAACTTGCAAACTAACTAAAAGAGGAACTTATTGGAAGAGAGCTTGTGATGGGAAGCTCAAATTCTCTCTTCAAGCTCTGTCATACTCCTACCCAAACCTTTTCCTTACCATACTTCGACCAACTTCATTTCTTATTTTTATGTCATATCACATCAAGTCCTAAGATGTGGTTACACTTATGGAGTATTCTAGACTCCTTCCAGCATTCACCTAATCAAACTTACTAGGTTCTAGAGTAACTGCTAGATCATTAAGGTACATTCACAAATAGGAAATTTAGAATGTGTGTGAATACCCATAAACTTTTCAAGAAGCACACTCAAATGTGTAGACTTCTCTACTCTCTATATAATGGGGAAAGACCCAGTAACAAATGGCACTACCTTTCCAACATAACATATCAAAATAGTAAGTTTTTCAGCTTTTCCATGCCACCTATTGTGAACTCTCTATGCATGCCTATCATATGCAGTTTCCATTCCTTTGCATACCACTTTAGCTTTCACTAAGGTGTCTTTAATCATATACTACCCAAGTATGACTTTAATTTAAATATACTTCGCTATTGACATATCTCAATCGTTAATTTCCTTTCCACATACTTTGCCACTTTCTTCTTTATCCTAGGCCAATAGAAAATCCTTTAAGTATCCTTTAACATGTCTTATTAAGCTTCTTCTTTAAGTCCATAGGCACGAATCATGATAACAAATGGTTTCTCCCCTTTAAGTGGATTAACGGTTGGGATACTTAGGCAAACCACATACTCAATCACTGTTTTAGATAACTAAGATGGATGATGCCTAATTTTTGCTGAATACAATATTGCTATAATAAACTCATAAACTAGGTTATGCACTTTTCACTTATTTTCAAGTGTGTTGGGTATTGAAAATAGGTTATGCACAAAAGATCACTATTTCATAAAATTGACTTCATAAGATAGTTCTTCCAATCCAAGTTATGGCTGAAAAGAAGTAATCTTACCTCTGGGTCAATTTTCTTCCAAATACCAAAACTCACCCTCCTTAGAATCACCTTTGTACCTTAGTACGTGCAAGTCAAGACATTTACTTCATGTCTTGAAATCATACAACACTAGATAATTCAAAAATAATACTAAACCCACATGCATGAGCAGTCCCATAAACTAAATACGACCAAAGTACATTATGTACATTATCGTAATACAAAAACACTTTAGATAGACATGTACAGTCATCCTCTATCGATGATTGTCTCATACAATTAACCTTCTATTATTTAACATTTTAGGAAAAATTTCAAATTAACCATGATCTCATGCTTCTCGCGTCTTATATAAGCATATCCTAGAGCTTAGCATAAACATATGTTAATTTCCAATAACATAATTCAAAATCATAAATTTAAACTTGTTATTTTCTTCTTAAGTATAAACCATCTTCGCATTGCTGATTATAAGAATAATTTTTCTCTATTTTCTCAAAATAGCATGATTTTTTAATTTAATAACATACTCCACTTTGTTTCCATCATATTTCTTTAAATATCCCAAACATCATTATCTAATCCAATTTTTTTTCTTTCAAATTTACTTCAAAATAATAAGATCACTATCACTTTACATTAAAACAATAATATTTATTTAAATTGTTTCATTTTTTTCACAACCACATTGTTATTACGTAATTCAAAAATAACAATATTCTGCATTAGATCCCAATAATCCTTTTTTATTGTTATTTATATTGAAAATAATTTTACCCAAACTATTCATGGAAATATCTCTTTATTATATTCTCAAAATACCTCTATTTTAATTAGTTAAAAAATAATAATAATAATTTCTACCATATACTCCATAAAATAGTCATATTACTATTTTCTCATAATTTAGATAGTCTTTCATAACTCATGTTACTATTTATTTAAATTCTACCTTACTTTATAAATAATAGTAAATTACCGAATCAAAAAAGATTTTTCCTTACCATTTCAGAATTTTCTCAAATTTCATAAATAAAACCCTCATTAATTTTCAGTACAAATTTCTAAATTGCAAATCCATATCATTCATTTCTAGCAAGTCCTTAGCACACACGCATATCGACTACCCTGGCTAGTTCACCGTAATCACTTTAAACTTTATAGGCTATGTAATTCTTTTCTAGCTCTAATCGAATTCCAATTAAAAATATTAGTAACTTTTGAATTTAGTTTTAAATCAAAATCGTAAATCTTGAATCCTATTCTTCACAAAAATAGCAAGAATTTGAAAAACCATAAATTCACCACTAAGTTTAATTAACGTTTAATTTTGATCATCACGCTATTTTTTTCAAAATTATTATTATTTTATTTAAATAATTTTTCAACAAGTTTCACTTTAGACGTTTCATGTAAAATCATTTTATAGAAAATCATAACCAAACTTTATTTCAATTTCCCATGATAATTTCTTTTAAACAATTTTTAAAATATCCATTCTTAAAATTATTTAACCTCCAAAATCCAATCCTTTATTGCTTTAAAAAATCAGTATTGATTACTTAAAATATAATTAGATTTGAATTAACTTCGGTCATCTATTGAAATACTCATACTTCATTTTGAAAACATAATTTAATATAATATATACCATTTATCATACATATAAGTGTTTGGGACAAAACTAGTTACAAACCCCAAATATGGTGAAAGCACCAGTATATGAACACAAATCAGCAGTATATGATTACAGATCTAAATAATTTAGAGGGTAAAAATGAAGAATAACAAACTTAAAACATAAATAAGTAGATAAAGACATAAGATTTATAGTGGTTCGGCTATCTCCGGCCTACGTCCACTTCAAAGGATAATCTTTTATTGAATTTGCTCGCTGGTTACAGTGGATTATAGCAGTAATTTTCGAGTACAAAGTGAAGTTTGAGTACAATGGTGATTTCGATGGAGTTTGGATGTAGCAGGATTAAAGTCCCTTTCTATAGGCCTAGGGATGCTATTTATAGGTGTAGGATGCAAATATCTCGCTCAAATCTCGGGAGACCTCTTCTGGCATGTGAGTGGGCCCGCACGATCGATCCCAAAAGATTTTGACTCGATCCGTGATTGATACGAACGAATTTCGTATCGATCAAGGTATTGTCCAATCGAGTTAAGATCGATCATGAATATTCTTTAGGTTGTACGTAATCTCCTGTGAAAATTTGGTGGTATTTGGACCTGTAGATTATGAGTTATGATCGATGCAAGTTCATGTTCATTGGTAGGCTATCGCGTTCGTATCCATGTCTTCGTCTCCATCCATTCGCATCGATCCATATATGCCTGCCTCTCATTTCGTATCGACTCCCTGTTATTGGTGCTATCTTGTTCTTATCGACTCAAAGTATCTCATATTGATCGATACGAACAGCATCGATTCGAACTAGTCCATGTTGATCGGTACGAACTGTATTGATTCGAAGCATCCCAAGTTGATCGATACGAACACCATCGATTCGAAGTATACTGCTACGCTCCATCCTAATTGATACGAAATCATCGAGTTGAACAAAGCATCATGTGCCAATCTATTCATTCCAAGTTCATATTCAACGAGTCGAAATCCACTTAACCTTTCTCCATGATCAATACGAACATTTTGTTCGTATCCATAGGCATCGATACGAACAAGGCTTCCTTAAGCATGCATCCATTAATATCTTGAACAAACGAACTCTGCTCGACTTGAAATTTAAAACATAGCCTTTTCTAGCCTTGTTCATCGTTCCTAATCGATTCCATCTTGATTGGAGCTCAGCCAAATTTTGACGATATCGATCATAGCCTTGTTTCCAATCGATCTCCAATCCTGATATCCATCCTTTCCAGCCAATCTATTAATATCCCGGCCTTGACCAAAAGGTGGGATAACATTTTCCCCCCAAAACATTCCCTGTGGTAAGAAGGTGTGTTTTGAAAAGCTTCGATTCCGACATTCGTAGTCCATATTCCGTCCATAGCCATATCATCCAATTCATAATCCAATCCATTACCAAGACATCCTATCCGAGTGCCACATTCTTGACTGCTCAGAGTTGATGTCCGATTCCAAATCCAGTAACCAAATCCTTAGCCAATTCCATATCCATCTGAAATCGACAATTGAGTCCCAATCCATCCTTACCCAATAACCGAATTCAGGACCTCTCCGGGTCGATATCAAAGTTCTTAGCTATTCATTACCGATATCTAATTTCATAACCTCTCTGGGTTCTTGTCAAGCGTAGTCCACGGTCGATGACCTGTACTAAACGATGCCTTAGTATCTGTGGTCCAGTGTCCCTGAACGCTAAATATTGTCATGGCTTAAGTCCTAAGCTGAATCCTGATCGCTCCACACCCTTACCAAGCATAGTCCATACTCGACGTACTGAAATAGTAACCGATAGATATTATGGGGCCTAAGTCCTAGGTCGAACCTTGGCCTCTTCGGACCCTTTCCAACCGTGGTCCATACTCGACGACCTGAATAAGTCAATTCGCCATGTTCGGATGAAGAGACTTACCCCTTGCAATGCATAATCCAAACCCGATGACCATTTACCAAAAACCAGATAAAAATCCAATCAAAAACCAATCCAAAATCCATATCAAATCAGAAAACCAAAAATCCATATCAGAAATCCAAACCAATATCCAAACCAGAAAAGAAGCATCCAAACTAAAGTCCAAACTAGAAAGCGAACAAAACCAGGAGTTCAAACCAAACTCCAAAACCAAACCAGGAAAAAGCAAATGTCCAAACTAAAAAAAAAAAAATTCACAAACTATAGTGTCATGGTTCATCATCATCTCAGAGCATGCTTAGGGGCTATCTCTATCCCTGTACATGAGTAAGTGACTCGGCCATTCGCTCAGAGTTTGCTACTAATTCCATATCATTCCTGTCAGTTGATAACCAATCGACCATCATTCCTCGACCTTGTTCCATTTTCGTTTGAGGTAGACGGTGGCTGCTCCTATTCCACCATGGCATTTCGAGCTCTGACATATTGTCGCAACTGACCACTCCTTATGTGCTCCTCGATTATATCCTTTAGATGCCAACAGCTGTTGGTATCGTGCCCGTCCAAATCATGAAAGAGACAGCGCCTTCCTGTTGCCCTTTCATGTTTCGAAGGTTCTTTCCTTGTTGGCCTTTGGTAGGGAAGGCGATCCTGAGTCTCCATGAATATCGGTTCTAACGTCTTGTTCAATCCTGTGTAAGTGGAAAATTTTGACTCTCTCCACCGCTTCCTTGACCTCCCAGATTCGTCATCCAACTTCCTTCAATTCCATATGTGAAAATGCATCCTCCTATCGAAGGATTCTCTAAGCTTCATGAAAGAATTCCCTGAGATCCATTGGTGGGTCTCGTATCAATGACACTTTGAAATCCAAATTATCTCTGACTCCTGACACTACCGCCATTAAAACCATTGATGGATCCGACCGATCCACCGAAATAACCACTGCATTGAACCTAGTTAAGAAAGCTCCGAGATATTCTTCTGTCTTTTGCTTTACCGACATTAGCGTCATTACGTTCTTTGGCCTTTTGATATGAACCCGAAACTGCTTTAGAAACCTGTCCACCAATTATGTCCATGTCCGGATAGATTCCTCTTCCAACTTTCTGAATCACATATCAGCTATATCCGTCAAGTACAGAGGGAAATATTGGGTCATAACTTCCTCCGATGCCCCCAACACCCCATATGTCTTGTATACCTCATCAAGTAATCGGTAGGATCAACCTTGCCATTGTATACCTCCAGAGTAAGTAGCTTGAACTCTGATGGGTTCTGGGCCATTCGGGTTTCATGGGTAAACGAACTTCTATTTACTTCTTTCAGATCTCTGTTTGTCAAACCTCCGCGCATAGTTCGCCTGATAATCTCAGTCCGTCAAGTGGTTGTCCATCAAGGGTTGCCCCCCAAGTCCTTGAGAGAATTCTGGTACATACTCTTCATCACGTACTCTTATACTTCTTCCAGCAACCTGTTGTGTCGTGTCACCTGGAATTCCTCCATGAATTTTTCCATCGTTGCCAGGTGGTGTACCCCCAAGCCTAGATCCATCCAGATTAGCATTTGTGTACTGATTAGGGTTGCGCCCTATTGAGCTGCTCTGTCTGATTACCTGTTGGGTCCTTCTGTTCCAGCTCCGTGGATATGAACTCCGAAAATTCCAGCTGCCCCTACCTGTCCAAACTGTCTGAGAAGGTTCTGCATCATTTCCTTCTATCTTTTTAGAAGCTCTTCATGCATAGCTCCCATCATCATCTCCATCTCGTCTCTGGTGATGAAGGCTCAAGTCTGATTAGCTCCTATAGATGCTTCCTGGCTTCCTTCATGCTGACTTCTCTCTGCTCCTTACCTCCTTGCTTTGTCATTGTTCTTTTTAGATCTAATCCTTTAGCCTTTCAAATCTGAACTCCAAATTCGGTATAGCGGGTGCCAGTCCTTCTCAGTGAAAGCACCAAAGTGTTTGAGCCAAAATTGGTCACAAACCTCAAATATCGTGAAAGCACCAGTGTATGAACATAGATCAGCAGTATATGATTACATATTACAGATCTAAATAATGTAGAGGATAAAAATGAAGAATAACAAACTTAAAACAGAAAGAAGTAGACATAGACACAAGATTTATAGTGGTTCGACTATCTCCGGCCTACGTCCACTTCAAAAGATAATCTTTTATTGACTTTGCTCGTAGGTTACAGTAGATTAGAGCAGTAATTTTCGAGTACAAAAGTGAAGTTTTAGTACAATGGTGATTTCGGCACAGACTGGACATAGCAGGATCAAAATTCCTTTTTCTGTAGGCCTTGGGATGCTATTTATAGGCCTAGGCTACAAATATCTTACTCCGCTCTTGGGAGACCTCTTCTGGAACGTGAGTGGGCCCATGCGATTGACCCCTGGTATTTTGACTCGATCCGTAATCGATATGAACGAATTTCGTATCGATCAAGATTTTGTCCAATCGAGTCAAGATCAATCATGAACATTCTTTAGGTTGTATGCAAGCTCTTGTGAAAATTTGGTGGCATTTGGACTTGTAGATTGTGAGTTACGATCAATGCAAGTTCGTGTTCGCTGGTCAAGTATCGTGTTCGTATCCATGTCTTCGTCTCTATCCATTCGCATCGATCAACATATGTCTGTCGCTCATTTCGTGTTGACTCCCTATTATTGGTGCTGCCTTGTTCGTATTGACTCGAAATATCCCATGTTGATCGATACGAATAGTATCAATTCGAAGTAGTCCATGTTGATCGATACGAACTGTACCGATTCGAAGCTTCCCATGTTAATAGATACAAACAATATGAACAAACAATATCGATTCGAAGTATACTACTACGCTCCATCCTGATCGATACAAAATCATTGAGTTGAACAAATCATTATGTGCCTATCTATTTAATCCAAGTTCATATTCACCGAGTCGATATCCACTTAACCTTTCTCCCTGATCAATACGAACATCATGTTCGTATCCATAGGCATCGATATGAACAAGGCTTCCTTAAGCATGCATCCATCAATATCTCAAAAAAACAAACTCCGCTCGACTTGAAATTTGAAATATTTCCTTTTCAAGCCTTGTTCATCGTTCCCAATTGATCCCGTCTTGATTGGAGCTCGGTCAAATTTTGACGATATCGATCATAGTCTTGTTTCCAATCGATCTCTGATCCTGATATCCATCATTTCCGGCCAATCTATTGATATCCTGGCCTTGACCAAAAGGTGGGATAACAATAAGTACAACATTTTATTTTATAATAGTCAATTCCAAACACCTTTAAATAATACATCATGTGTACACACAGAAATATTTTCTTTTAAAAAAAATTGATTTTGATTACTAACTATTTTCATATCGAATTTGGAAATAATTTCTGAAATATTAAATTATTTACTGATGCATATTTTCAAGAGTTCTAAAGCACAAACCCATCAATTTCCATTCAAAAATACATACACTTTGTAACTGAAAAATTCCATAAGTTTAAAATAATAATTTTAAATCTTTTTTCAATCCATATCCTATCCAAGCGATTCATTTAACTTAGAGAAATCAGCATGTAAAAGATATCACTTTAATTTTACTTTAATAAATAAGAAATAGTCAAAGAGTGTAAAGAAAATGCAATAATTTAATTTGTTTCAACTTGTAACATAAATATTTATAACATAAAATATATTCAACAAGATGCAGTTTACTTATTATTATTATTATATCATTTTAAAAGTTTCTTCGTCGAAAAAAAAGTACACACCAAAATAACAATATGCCTTACAGTAAAAAATACAAAAATAAAATCTTTAAAATATTTATTTAAAATTACTTCTTAATGAATTTCCTGTGTTTGAAGCGTAAAATAATGGGTTATTATTTCAATATATTAACCTATGTTTTTCAAAAAACATCAAATATTGATGTTTTTTTTTTCTTTTAAGGGAAACATTTCCAAAAGTTTAAATACTTTAATTGAGGTAGATCATAACTTACATAAAGCCCGGTTATGCTATTAAGCTAACAATGCTTCTATTATGTCTTATCAACATCATACTTATATTCTTTGGACTCAAGGGTACTGCTTTTCTTTTTATTCGTCCTTAGTCTCACAATTTACTCTATTGCTACTTACATATGAAGCCTCTTTTAGCAATTCTCTATAGAGTAAATTACGGTAAGTGCAATTGATTTATTTTCCATCCTAAACTATTTAAATCTCAAAAATTATCTAACTCGTTGTTTTTTACTTCTGTAAGGGATAAGCCAACGGCTACCTCTGCAAGTCAACATATATAGGACATGGCATAAAATTATGCATATATATATGATATAAATTACAAATATGCTGTCTTACATCCCCAAATTTAGTAGGAGTCACCCAACTTAAACTCTGTTACCATATAAAATATCCCACCGCCTACGACATCCTGGTTCACGCTTAAATGATGCAGATATCGCAAACCCCATATAAGGATGATCATTTTGAGATAAAATATAAACTAAAGCTATTTATAATATCTCACACTTTCTGAAACTTACAGCAGAAGGAATGATAACCATGATACGATCCTAGACAAATAGAACAACATAATATCAAATAAATTCTTACAACTTCTCTTTATGCTGGTAATAGAAACAGTGTATTGTTTAGGAATAATAGTAAATTGCAAATAGAAAAGTGCACATCTCCATCATACCATCACGCCTTCGAGTCACAGTAGTCCTCCCTATCAACTTATGTGGATATTACTAAAAATAAGAAAATGGTAGAAGAGGGCAAACATATGTCTGATGAGTGAAACGCATCATATAAGTGTATGTTACTAATAAGTTAGAAAAACGATATTTATGCCTAACAAACCTACCTTAGCATGTCCCACCTACATCCAATAAGTCAGTTAAACACAATACGATACTATAGTGACATCATATGCCAAGATCTCACTAAAATCTGAATTTAATCATATACCTAAACAACTATAACACGATCGAGCCTAAAGTCCAAACTCAACACTACTACAAATATATGCACATGACCGAGCCCAAAGTCCCAACTCATATGCCAAAAAATATGCATATGACCGAGGCCAAAATTCTAAAGCCGAAAACATATATACACGATCGAGCCCAAAGTCCCACCTCGTATGTCCAAAATGTATGCACACAGCCGAGTCCAAATTCCCAGCTCGTGTGCTGAAAATATATGTATATGACTATGCCCAAAGTCCCAGCTCGTATGTTGAAAACGTATGCACATGATCATGCCTAAAGTGAGCAACTCATATGCCAAAAACTTATGCACATGATCGAGCTTAGGGTCCAAGCTCGTATGCCAAAAATATATGTGGCTATTGAGGTCACCATGCTAGACATAGGCCTAACGGTCTGTAACACTATTAGGATAACACCTAAAGCTTGTCATCGCCTTACCATCAATGTAACATCCCCTGTCTGGGGGCCCAAAGTTAAGCGCTACAGATGCTGCAGTCATCCATAGTATTAACTTTTGATTACCAAATACAGTAATATTAATGGTATTCATAATATCAGCAACACATGAATATGAAACAAAATCACATATTTCAAAAACATCTTTTCACATTTTCAAAACATGTTCCATATTCAAAAAACATAATCCCATCGCTTTCCCAGGTTCATATAAAAAATAATTATTACATAAATACGCTAAAAGCGACATATGATGATGCCCCCTCGGTTGACCAGAGTATTATTACAAACATAATGAAAATACATCATAATGAAACAAACTGCAACTCCTAAATAGCTACCCGTCAGCCACCTACTCGTCTCTGGAAGATTTATTTGTCATTCTACTAAAACCTACAAACCTCAACCCTCAGCCTAATCAAATCAATTTTGAGCACCCGATAGTTTAAGGATAAAAACATAAACTTTAAGTCAGACATAAACCCTAGAGTGAAATAATACTATACATTTTGGTATTTGATATTAAATGAGACCACGCCACTTAGCAGAATGAGTTTCCCCTCACTAATATCCTTTTAAAACATATCTTTTGCAAATCCATTTCCTATAACCCAAAACTGGTTAAAACTGTAAAGCATTATTATATAAACATATATATCATGTAACAAATGGACTATCTATCCGAGCACTATATTTTTGTTTGGCTAACTACTAACATTTGGCTGACTCGGCCCTACCATACAAAATAAGCAAAATAATTTAACACTTGTTAGATACTCCTTTTATGGACGGTCTGTCCTTAACTATCTGTTAAATACTTCTCTTTTGAACTGTCGGTCCCTAACTTAACTTCTTCCAAGGTCACCTGATCATATTGGTTTTACGGGCTATTCAACAACCTATATATATATATAGATATATATTCCCTTCTGTCTGTAACAATAATTTTAGTCTTACCTGTGACAAAGCCTTACATACTGAAATTTTGGAATAAATTCGCTGGGGCTAACAACTGATGTATAGGGAGCAACTCTATACCAGTCCCATCTGGTATTCTAATATCCGAGTCATTTTTTTCTTAGGAAACCTTCTCAAAATTTTCCTTGAAAACATTTTTATCTGAAATTGATTTAAAACCTTTTTGAACCAAACTTAAATAAGAAAAACACATATACTCTATGCTTTACTTATAATCACTTTGCTATGTTATATATATACTTTAGCTAAATCTTTGTTGATGGAAACCTTTAAACCTTTGAAAGTACCCCTTTCGATCCAATTGAAAGTATCCTTTTCCCAACCAAATAAACCCTTTCCTTAATCTAGGCCGAAAGGCCAAAACTTTCCTTTCGAAACCATTTACATAAACCTTTTGAAACCATTGAAATACCTTTTCCTTCAAAAGGTAAAAACCTTGGACATCCTATCTTTAAAGCCTTTAAACGTAGCCTTTCGAAACCATTGGAAAAACCTTTCCTTTAAATCTTTTGAAACCATTGAAAAAACTTTTACTTTAAACCTTTCGAAATCACCATTTAAACCTATCGAAACCATTAGGGAACCACCCCTTAGAAATCTTCTTTAAAAACTTTTCGAAAGCATCAAAACCTTAAACCTTTTGAAAGCAATTGGGTTCAATTTTAAAACAAGTGGAAACGTATTTTGAAACCATTCAAAAGTATCTCTTTCGATACCTTTGGGTTAATCTTTAAAAATCTCTAAGGTCACAAACAACATGGTTGAAAGCAACTCTTTTGAACGCCAAAAACAAAGCAAAGAAGTGATGGTGTTGAAACCATCCTTCCGAAAGCATTGGAGAAGCGACAGGGTTTTTATAAAACAAAGTATATCAACGCCTTAGAAATGTAAGAAGCGACAGCTAAGGCTTCGACCCAGTCGAAAGCCTATACATGAAAACAAAGGAGCAACATCTTTAAACCATTCTTTTTAAACCATTGACCTAGTCGAAAGCTAACCAGGTTGAAAGCATTTCTCAAAAAACAAAGGCACAACCATTACTTCAAAACCTTTTAACTATGTCGAAAGCTATATAGTCGAAAGCAAAGCAGGCGCATTTCTCGTTTAAAACAATGTAACGCTTCGACCTTCTTCGAAACCCTTGGCTATGACCTTATACGTCCCTTCCCTTATCCAATTCGCTACGAACTAGTGAATTACCAGGCACATTGGTTTTGATGGTGATGAACCAGAACCACTAAGTCAAAAGTCATCAAAGTCGAAGGCTGTGTGCCGAAAGTGGCGAAACATGCATTTGGCATGAAAATTTGGTTTTTAACCTTTATAAATAATCTTTTAACTAACCTGCCTTGTTTGTCAAAATCTTATTAGTTGCTAATTTTTTTTCTAAAAGCAATGCCATAATTTCAGAAATAATAATTTAATTTATTTACAAAATACTCGTTCTCCTTTTATAAAAATATAAAATATTTAATTCCTATACCTTAAATAATTATATATATTCATCAAAACACTATGGAAAATTCTATGAAAATCCTAGAAAATCCTTTTTAATATGTTTTCTAACATATATAAATTTCAGACCCAAACTATTTATAATTTAGCCGTAAATTTTTGTAACCCAATAAATCATTTTCTTCACTAGAAAACTAATACAAAATCCACATTAATTCAAAAAAATAAGAAAATTGAAACCCATCTCTAAAATATCATTTCTGATCTATATCTAAAATCGCAGGGCATTTGGATATCATTAAATAGGGTTTTCACATCAATATATATCATTAAATCTATATGAATAAGCATAAATCATCAACAAGCATATATAAACATATTGTCCTTCAAAATCATGGCTAAACTATGCAAGATAAATTAGATCTAACCTTAAAACTGAAAACATTCAGAAAACAAGAGATGTAGTCATTATTCACCTTAGCTTTGTGATTAAGATTGTGATATTTGATCTTGATTAATTGATTTGATTATTCTCTTGAATCCTATCTTTTATCCTCTTTCTCTTGCTTGCTAACGGTGGCCGACCGTAGAAATGTTTTTACTTGAGAAAATATGAAATGAACGTGTGTTTTGATTTCCTAAGGATTTAGGGTATAAGTTTACTATATTTCCCATCTTTCCCTCCCTTATTTCCTAACACTTATTTCCATTTTAGTTCTTTAGTCTGTACAAGGCACGACTACATATTAAATCACAAATTTCAATCTGTTAATCTACCCACATTATTTAATTTAATTTAACTAATTAAATTTCCTAAATAATGTTACTAAAAGTATGGGGAGTTACAATCTCCCCTCCTTAAATAATTTAGTCCTTGAAATAAAGGTACACATTAAAATAATCAAAGGTGAAACATACCATCAAACAAATTAGGACAAGTGTCTCTAATCCTGCTCTCAGTCTCCAAAGTTCAGTCTCTATCTCCATCACTCCATTGGACCTTCACTAACCCGATTGTCTTGTTTATCAACTTCTTCTCATCTCTCACCACTATCCCGATAGGGTTCCTAGATATAGTCATGTCTGATTCCACTACTAAATCCTCTAACATAGTCGGTGTTATAGTAGTGTCTGGATCCCTAACACACTAACTCAGTGAGATACATAGAAAACATCATGGACTCCTTCCAAACTACTCGATAACTCTACTCTGTACGTGAGTTTTCTAATCGTCTCTAAAATAGGAAACGGTCCTACGAATCTGGATCCTAACTTCCCTATCTTCCCAAACCTAATAACACCTTTCATCGACGATACTTTGACGAAAACATGATCTCCAACAGAGAACTCTAAATCTTTCTGTCTTCTATCTGCAGAGCTCTTCTGCCTAGACAGAGCTTCCTTCATTCTCGCCCTTATCAGCTCAATCGTCTCTTACCAAATCCGGACTATGGACTAATCCACCTTCGGTCTCTAACCAACATGCATGAGATTTTCATGATCTTCCATACAAAGCTTCAAATGGTGCCATCACTATACTAGTCTGATAATTATTGTTATACGAAAACTCGACTAGGTGTAGATGGTCTTCCCATGATCCCTCGAAGTCTAATACACAAGCCCTTAACAAGTCTTCCAAGATCTTGTTAACTCTTTCCGTTTGCCCATCTATCTGTGGATGGTAAGCGGTACTCATCTTGAGCCTAAACTTTTATGTAGACTTTTCCAGAATTTTCTAGTGAATAAGGAATCCCTATCACTAACAATACTACTAGGAATTTCGTGTAGTCTAACCACATTCTTCATAAACAACTTAGCCAATACAGATGTCGTCCTATTTGTGAGAAATGCGGATTAAGGATCTTAAGGCTAGGATAAACACTAGAGGGGGTGAATAGTGTTTTATAGAAATGTTAAATCTTTTTGAGTTTTTGTTAATTTAAACACAAATGAATGCAATATTCATACACAAATTTGATCACAGAATCAAATACAAATGAAAATATAAAGTAAAAGCATTAAAGGAAAGAACACACCGAATTTTGTACTGGTTCGGAGTTACCCTACATCTAGTCCCGCACATAAGTACGGATTTCCATTCAAAAACAATCTTCACGATTACACCCTCGATTTCAAGGCAATGAGGTACACCCTCCAGAATCACAATCCTTTGGATAGAGATACTTGATTTCCCGGACAAGAAGTTCAACCAATTGATTTCCCAAGGCTACAATCACACCTTATATCGCTTGATTGATTTTTACAATCACACCTTTTCTCGCTAAGTTGATTACAAAAAGCCTATAACTCTGAATAGCACTGAGGATCTTGTTGCGATAGTGATAGAGAATCAAACCAGAGATAATCTAGTTAGATTTAATGTTGATTTCGGCAGAGTAATGGTAAGAATATGTATATAGAAATATGGAAGAACAAGAGGAGTGAAAAACCAAAAAAAAGTGAATTGAAATTCGTTGAAACTAACCTCTATTTATAGAAGAACAACAGCCGTGTCCATTCGTGAAGAGTTATGACGAATAGAAACTTCTTTTAAAATTTAAATTTTGGACTCAACTGACACCATGTCGACATGGGGTACTTGAGTATGTCGACATCCCAAAGGGATTTTTGGTGTTTTGATTTTCTTTGAAAATAACCTTTATTTTATACTAAAACTATTTTAAACTTTATAAATATACTTGACTATAATTAAAATACATAAGTAAATATAAAGAATAATATATATACAAAATTTTACTATAATTTTATATTTAAAATCTAAGTATAAATATTTAAAAGTTAAATATATTATATTTAAAAGATAGTTTAAAAACAAGGATAATTTGATTTTGGAATTAAAGAATATTTTAAGGCTAAAAGTATTTGAAATCAGGATAGATGTTTTTGATGCTTTTAAAAGGAAGGTTTTGAAATCATTTTGAAAACAAGATATAATTTTGAAAAATCATTTTGAATAAAAATTTAGTGGATACAAAACAATGTTCCACTAGATTTTTCGTAGGTTTCATCTTACTTAGGGTTCCATCCCTTTAACAGGCTCGAAGTGGATTCCATTCCACAAATAAATTGGATTTTAAGATGCCAGTGCTTTTCTAGGATTTTTAAAAAAAATTCTAATTAAAAGATAAATTACTTGAACTCTTGATAATCTTGATACTCATGAGTCTTCAACCTTGATATCTTGAATCTCTATACTGTACAGTCTTCATTCTTGTTACCTGCACGGTTAAATCTGCATATACATATATATCTAAACTTATACTATTAGTATTTTATATTTTATAATATATTCTAAGGTTTTTGTCATCAAAACCATCATCTCATGTACTAACACTATTTGACTTAACGGGAATGAAATGGGCACTCTTGATTAATCTGTCCACTATGACCCATATACTTTCATTTCCACTATTAGATCTTAGCGATCTGCTTATGAAATCCATATAAATAGAATCCTAATTCTATAACAAAATATCTAATGGCTGCCGCAACCCACCTTGGCTTCTGATGCTTGGCTTTCAGTTGTTGACAATTCAAACACGGTTTCACCCATAAGCCTACATCCCTCTTCATTCCTTCCCAGAAGAAACTTCTCTTCATATCCTGATACATCTTCAATCCTCCTGGATGAATAGTGAACTTCGAACGATGGAAGTCCTCCAAAACTTCCTTCCTTATGTTTTCCACATCTGAAACACATAATCTACCTTTCTTTTTCAACCGCCCACTTTGGTCAAGACTGAAATCCTTCAAGTCATCGCCCTCTGTTCCATCCCTTAACTTCTTGATCCTTTCAGCTAACACGGATTCCTCCTGCTGTTTAGAAGTAACCTTCTCAATCAATACCGATCGAACTTCTAAACAAAATAGCATAGAAGATTCTCCACTGGGCCCAACCTCGGATCTCCACTGCACCCTGCAAGTCGACAACGACTCCAAGTCTTTCCATTCTGCTGTCATAGCCAACACTGCATTCTGATGCTTCCTACTAAACGTATTTACAACTTTGTTGCCTTTCCCGTGTGTCAGCTAAAAATTCTAACCACCTCTGCTGTCTCATGTTCAACTTCTTCTGAGAAAATAAGTTCTTCAGTGACTTATGATCTGTATAAAGCTCAATCCTTTCTCCCGAAAGATAATATCTCCACACTTTCAAAAAAAAATAACTGCAGCTAACTCCAAGTCATGAGTTGTGTATCTAACCAGATGCGGTTTAAGCTGTCCAGAAGCATAGGCAATAAATTTACCACTCTGCATTAACACTGCTCCTAATCCAGTTCCACATGCATCTGTATGTACTACCAAATCTTGATTCCCCTCTGGAGCAACTAATACAGGTGCATGGGTCAATAAGTGTTTCAAGCTCTGGTAATGCTTCCTCACACTTATCAGTCCACACAAAATTCATATTCTTTTGCGTTATCTTGGTCATCGGTGCTGCTATCCACGAAAAATCCTTTATGAACCTCTGATAATATCCAGCCAATCCAATAAAACTTCTTATCTCGGTTACTATTTTTGGTCTCTTCCAATTATCCACTGCTTCAATCTTAGTTGGATCGACTGCCAACCCTCTTTCTGAAACTACATGACCAAGAAACTTCACCTCCTTCTTCCAGAAATGACACTTCAAAAACTTCACCTTTAGCTGGTGTTCTCCCAAAGTCTAAATAACTACCCTAAGATGAACTTCATGCTCTTTCTTATTCTTTGAGTATATCAAAATATCATCTATGAACATCAACATGAATTTATCCAAGTGCTCTTTGAAAATTCAGTTCATCAAGTCTACAAAGAACGCCAGTGCATTAGTTAGTCTGAACGTCATAACTAGCCATTCGTACGATTCATATCTAGTGCTAAATGCCATCAAAGGTATACTATATATCTTCGGCTACTCTGAGCTGATGGAAACATATAGCGAAATCCAACAGAGAAAAAATCTTAGCTCCACTCAACTAGTTGAACAAATCGTCAATTCTAGGCAATAGATATCGATTCTTTATCATCTTCTCATTCAGCTTACGATAATTGATATAAAAACTTAACGATCCATGTGGCTTATTAGTGAACGCTGCGACTACTCCCCAAGGTGAACTACTAGGTCTGATAAAATTCTTCCCATTCAAATCCACCAACTGCACCTTCAGCTCTCTCATCTCTGTAGCCTTCATCCTACTTGGTAGCCTACTAACAAATTCTGCTCCAAGCACCAAATCTATTCGAAACCCAATGGCTCGTTTCGGTGGCAATCCTACTACCGGCTTAAAGACATCTGCAAATTTTCTAACCACTAACACTCGACTCACCTCATCTTCTAACTTCATAACACCCAATAAGGCATTCACCTCACAGCTTGGGCTTTCTACGGTATACACAATTCAATCACTACAATCAGGGTGTTTAAGTGATATTTTCCTATCGTGACAAAATATCTTAGTATCGTACTTACTTAACCAATCCATGCCCAATATAATTCCAAACCCTATAAAGTCAAATATATGCAAACTGCAAACAAAGGTGTAACCTAACAAGTCAAACTCTAAGTGGTCACACTTTATCCCAAGTCTCGCATGCCCTCCTATCAAATTTGCAACTCTTAAGGAAGTAACTAAATATGTGGGTTCTAGGTTAAAATTATCTACCAAACATCAAGATATAAAAGAATGTGATGCACTAGCATTATGCTAACAGACATATCGTGGATCTGAAATGCATCTCCTAATACTGATTTCCCTTTCTCCGGTGCTATTGGCCTCGAGGTAGCTGGTTCCAATGCAAATACTTTTCCCGTCCCTTCTTTTGCTGCTTCCTTGCTTTGGTTCATATAGTGGCCAATCTGATCGCAATTGAAGCACTTGATGTTCTTCTTTCCCATCACTTTCCTTCGCCTTTCATGTGCGACATTCATTAGAAAAGTGTCCCTTCTTGTCGCACTTATAAAAAACCACATCAGACTTTCCCTTCTTTGCCGCTCTACCTTTCTGAGCACCTTTCTTATGAAAGAACTTCCTCTTCCGACCTTTCCCAACCTGGACCTCCTTTGCCGTACTCTTCTCTAGACAAGCAAGCATTTCCTCTTGTCTTAAAGCCATCTGCACTGCAACATCACAGGGATCTCTAATATGAGGTAATGTAGCCCTTTCCAACTTAAGCTTCAACCCCCCGGTGAATTTCTCATTTCTCTTCAGCACAGTATCAACAGTGGCATATCCATATCAAGCCAACTCCTCGAATCTTCTAGCATACTCCAACACAATCATCCCCATTTGCGCTAACTCAAAGAACTTTCTGAGCAAAGTAGACTACGCCATCACAAACATGAATCTCTCCCGAAACCTTCTCCTGAACTCAGCCCATATCATCTCCTCTTCATTAACTCCAACCGTCACACTGTTCCACCAAAATAAAGCTACTCCTTGAAGCTATCTCAAAGTTAGCCTTCTCTTCTGCTCATCATTGAGCCTTATGTCTGTAAAAATCCTCTCACAATGCAACAACCAGTTCTCCACTTCTATAGCATCCTTGGTTCTAGTTAATGGTTTTTCTCTAAGCCTAGCATAATCCCTACTCAACATAGCATAATGGTTGACCACTAGACCTTTCTGAACTATTACTCCAACATTTCCTCCAACCACACCAACAGCAATTCCATCTTGCATCATATTCATGAAAAAATGATACATAGCTCCTATATCCACTTGTTGGATTCCAGCACCAGCATTCCCCGATTTTTCCTGACCTTGGTTTCTTCTTGTATTTGGTCTGGCATTTCAATTTGTGGTGGTACTTCCTCCAAGATTCACTCTTCCACTTCTAGCATCCATATCTTTATTCAAGCCTCGTGAGATACAGAAGAATAGCCTAAGAAAGATAGGATACTAGATATATAGCGTATACTTATATGTAGCAAATACAAGTATGTTACTATAGCGTTATCTCATACCCAGATCTAAACTCTAATTCCTAAGGATTATGTCTTTTAAAAGATCATTTTTTTAGTTGAAGTTTTTCCATAAATGTGCTATAATACCAAGTTGTAACATCCCCTATCTGGAGGCCAAAAGCTAAGCGCTACAGATGCTGTAGTCATCCATAGTATTAACTTCCGATGACCAAATACGATAATGTTAATGGTATTCATAATATCAGCATCATATGAATATGAAACAAAATCACAGATTTCAAAAACATCTTTTCACATTACATTTTCAAAACATGTTCCATATTCAAATTACATAATCCCATCGCTGTCCGAGGTTCAGATAAAATATAATTATTACATAAATATGCTAAGAGCGACATATGATGATGTCCCCTTGGTCGACCAGAGTACTAAATAGTCATAACTGACTTATTACAAACACATCAGAAATACATCAAAACGATACAAACTGCAACTCCTAAATAGCTATCCGTCAGCCACTTGCTCATCTCCGAAAGCTTTATTCATCATCCCATTAACACCTGTAAATCTCAAACCCTCGGCCTACTCAAATCATTTTTAAGCACCCAAGAGTTTAAGGGGAAAAACATAAACTTCGTGTCAGACATAAAACCTGGTGTGAAAAATACTGTATATCTCGATATTTGATATTAAGAGAGACCATGCCGCTTAGCGGAACGGATTTCTCCTTAATAATATCCTTTTAAGACATATCTTTTGCAAATCCATTTCCTGCAACCAAAAACTAGTTAAAACTGTAAAGCATTATTATGTAAACATACATATCAAGTAACAAATGGACCATCTGTCCGAAAATTACAGTTTTGTTTAGCTAACTACTAAACTTTGGCTGACTCGGCCCTACCAGGAAATAAAAAAAAATCTAACACCTGTTAGATACTCCTCTTCTGGACGGTCTATCCTTAACCATCTATTAAATACTTCTCTTATAGATGGTCTGTCCCTAACTTAACATCTTCCAGGGTCACCTGAACCTAATGGTTTTGTGGGCTTACCAATAGCCTATTTGTAGACAAATATATATTCCCTTCTGTGTGTAACCATAATTTTAGTCTTACCTATGACAAAACCCTACACATTGGAATTTTGGACTAAAGTAGCTGGGGCTAATAGCTGATATATAGGGCGCGACCCAATGCTAGTCCCATCTGGTATTCTAATATCTGATTCATTTTTTCTTAGGGAATCCTTCCCAAAATTTTCCTTAAAAACCTTTCCATCTAGAATTGATTTAGAACCTTTTTAAACCAAACTTGAACAAGGAAAACACATATACTCTATGCTTTACTCAAAATCATCTTGTCATGTCATATATATACTTTACCCAAATCTCTGTTAATGAAAACTTTTAAACCTTTGAAAGTACCTCTTTCGATCCCGTTGAAAGTATTCCTTTCGTAACCAAATAAACCCTTTCCTTCATTTAGACCGAAAGGCCAAAACCTTCCTCTCAAAACTATTTACATAAACCTTCTAAAACCATTGAAATACCATTTCCTTCGAAAGCTAAAATCCTTGGACATCCTATCTTTAAAAACTTTAAACAAAGCCTTTCTAAACCATTGGAAAAACCTTTCCTTTAAACTTTTCAAAACCATTGGAAAAACCTTTCCTTTAAACCATTCAAAACCACTGGTTAAACCTTTCGAAACCATTAGGATACCATCCCTTAGAATTCTTCCTTAAAAAAATTTCGAAAGCATCAAAACCTTAAACCTTTCAAAAGCATTTGGTTTTAGTTTTAAAATATGTGAAAACATCTTTTGAAACCATTCAAAACCATCTCTTTCAAAACCTTTGGGTTAATCTTTAAAAATCTCTAAGGTCATAAACAATAGGGTCGAAAGCAACTCTTTGGAAAGACAAAAATAAATCAAAGAAGTGACGGTGTCAAAACCATCCTTCCGAAAGCATTGGAGAAGCGGCAGGGTTTTTATAAAACAAAGTATAACCTTTCAAAGATTTTGCTTCGAAAGGTGAGAAGTGGAAGCTAAGGCTTCGAACTAGTCGAAAGCCTATACTTAAAAACAAAGGTGCAATCTCTTTAAAACCATTCTTTTTAAACCATTGACATAATCGAAAGCCACCCAGGTCGAAAGCAGTTTTCTCAAAACAAGAGCGCAACCATTACTTTAAAACCTTTTAACTATGTTGAAAGCTATACAGTCGAAAGCAAAGCAGGCGCATTTTTCGTTTAAAACAAAGTAACGCTTTGACCTCCTTCGAAACCCCTCATTTCGACCTTATACCTCCCACCCCTTATCCAGTTCACCACATGCCAATGAATTGATGCCAGACGCATTGGTTTTGATGGCGATGAAGACAGCACCACTAAGTCGAAAGCCATCAAAATCGAAGGCTGGGGGCCTAAAGTGGCGAACGATGTATTCGACATGAAAATCAGATTTTTAACCTTTTTAAATAATCTTTTTAAACAACCTACCTTGTTTGTCAAAATTTTAATGGTTGTTAATTTTTCTTTTCTCAAAGCACTTCCATAATTTCAAAAATAACAATTTAATTTATTTACAAACTACCCTTCTCCTTTTATAAATATATAAAACATCTAAGTCTCATGCCTTAAATAAATTTATATATTCATAAAAACACTTTGAAAATTCTATGAAAATTCCAAAAAATTCTTTTTAATACGTTTTCAAACATATATAAATTTCAGATCCAACTATTTATAATTTAGCCGTAAATTATTTATAACCCAATAAATCATTTTCTCCGCTAGAAAATTAATATAAAATCCACATTAATTTAGAAAATTATGAAAATTGAAACCCATCTATAAAATATCATTTCTAATCTATATCTAAAATCGCCAAGCATTTGGATGTCATTAAGTAAGGTTTTCACATCAATACATATCATAAAATCTATATGAATAAGCATAAATCATCAACAAGTATATATAAACATTTTGTCCTGCAAAATCATGGCTAATTATGCAAGATAAATAAGATTTAACGTTAAAACCAAAAATATTTAGAAAACAAGAGATGTAGTCATTATTCACCTTAGCTTTGTGATTAAGAATATGATATTTGATCTTGATTAATTGGTTTGATTCTTTTCTTGAATCCTAGCTTTTATCCTCTTTCTCTTGCTTGCTAATGATGCCGGCCTTAGAAATGTTTTTGCTCAAGAAAATATGAAATGAACACGTGCTTTGATTTCCTAAGGGTTTAGAGTATAAGTTTACTATATTTTCCATTTTTCCCTCTCTTATTTCCTAACACTTATTTCCACGTTAGTTCTTTAGTTCATTGTACATGGCACGGCTACCCCTTAAATCACAAATCTCAATGCATTAATCAACCCGCATTATTTAATTTAATTTAGATAATTTAATTTTTTAAATAATGTTACTAAAAATATGGAGTGTTACAATTTACGAAGCTACCGAATCAATTCCCAACTTGTCGTCGCCAAACATCACTAGTCTGAGGACTAATTTCCCTATACTTGTATTGAAATGTCCTAGTAGAACTCTCATATAAAGAATCTACTAAAAAAAGACACCCATTGGAAGTACTTTAAAAAACAACAAACAACACACCAAAGCATTCCTCATCTCACCACGATCGTGCATGAAATGTAGGTTGTATGCGAGAGTTATAAGCATAGAAAATTCAAGGAAATTTTCATAATTTAGGACATAATCTAATTAAATATTACTTTTATACCATGAAACGAACATCATTATGGATTGTGCCATTGACAAATTCAGTTTCGACATATATCTAGTTTGGAGTACTTTTGTGTTATTATCTAGCTATGGCATACTACATCCTAGTCATGTGTGTATGTATAATATTTTTTAAATTTCATAATTTAGAATTTTGATTTAATATCATAAGAGGTGAATTACTAAGTCTCATCAATATATGCAAAAATAAGATGAATCCTACTCATTAAAACTTTCAGATGAAGAATACAACACTATCTCCACTGTCCTGTGCCCTCTACACCTAGAAACTTCAAAAATTCGCTAATATTATTTTTCCAAATTGTACTACTCGGTTCAATGATGATTTGACGGATAGATCATTAAAATCTGTTAACAAACAACAGAGATATGCTATTTTGTAGTTCGATAAAGAAAGATGAAAATAGTATGTGAGATTTCATTATTGTTCTTCATTGTTCAGGTGTTCTACCCTTTGGCCTTACGAAATCCACCTCCAAACTGATATGAGATCATAGTATTCTTCGTATCGTTTGATTTGTCACTAGTTTCATCGAAGTCTATTGAGAAATGAAAAAGTTATGAATTTTTAAAGTTTGGTAGAGAAGAGAGAAGAGGAAGAAGAGATGAAACAGTAAAAATATTAAAATTTTTGTTCTGAAACTGGTTAGAACTTGAAGAAGATTAGTGGTAAGGTGTTTAGGCTCAAGTAGAATAGGATTTATATATCTATATTTATAGGCTTAAATCGCTCATATTTAACCTACTATCTCGAAATTAATATATTACGAAAATGTCATTAGGTTTGACTTTTTCTAATTTCTAACTCGTTAAACCAAATTCAGCAATCTATACATATTTTCTGACTACAAATGGCATACCTTGACACAATCGAATAGGTCTCGAGACCTAATTCCAGATCCTGCAAAAAGATTATTACTTTGCTCTTTATATGAAACTACGATTTTAAAATTTTAATTTACTTATTTAATTACACAAAATTGTGGGTTGTTGCAAATAACAAGACACAACATCTAGTAGTCGGATCTTCATGAAACAATGCAAACTCAAAACTACGTACACATAAAGAAAACTCGTAGTAAAGAGCCAACATAACACGACGAAAACAAACTCTACTAACCTAGCTGGATAAGCCGTGCAGGTATAACTAAAACTAAACTACACAGATACATAATACAAAACTACATCAACTTATAAAAGAAACTATGCTACCTTAAACTGGAAGTACGTTGCCCAGCCATTCCAAATTACACTACCATAAGAAATCTGTACTAGATTGTATTTCCTTAACTCAACTAGCATACACTGACACATCCTATCTAAGACAGCCTAAACTAGTAGTAAAAATGCAAATCATAAAGTTATTACATAGATAACTCAACTTCTCAACCAAAATGCACTAAATGTAGGGATATTATATGGCCCCATCAGATTAAAAATTATGTGCATAAATAAAAAAGAAGTTCAAAAAGCATGGGCTGAACACATCAAATATTACATTAAAGGCCAAAACAATGGAAAGGACAAAAGCACACAGTACAAAAAACAAATGAAGATACGAATCAAGAGTCTACACAAAACTCACCAGATGAAAACAAAAGTCTAGTTTACATAATTATTTACATACTTTAGACACTAATGAAGGCAACATAAGTATATACTTATGCAAAGTTAATGATCACTACTCTACAATCTGCATTACGAATATGGTTTGAACTCCGAGGAATCATTAGTTATTACTCTCCTCTTATGACGAGCACGTTGAGAAGCAAATGCGAAATGGGGACAAGGGCACCCTCAAGCTGTAAATTAACAGGAGTATCAGTTAGATTGATAATAATAATGGATGAGTTATAAGTGGCATTACCAAATGTAAACCTAGGATCGTAGCCAGCACCAGCCCAAGGATCACCAACATCAAATGCTATTGAAATGAAGTCATCGCGATTATATTAGAAAACTTAGTCAAGGTTAGGCAAACTGTAAGTAAAAACATCGATTGAATGTTTCACAATTATACCTGCTATAAACTTCCCAATCCTCTCCTTATAAAGTTCCTTAACTAAAGAAGCCCCATCTTAACCACGAAGAGAAGGCATAGAAGACCTTGATAGTGAAGAAGCCGAAGCTAATTTTATGGACAGTGCAGAAGGTTGAGATTCTAATTTAGGAATTTTAGCTTTGAGAGCTTTCACACATCGCAATGCCACTCACCGTATACATTAAATGTCATCCAGAAGTTGAGACTTAGTCTTTTTAGTCGATATAGGGAAAAAAAAAAAAAAACAAATAACTCATTCGTATAGAAGTCATTTGCATCCCACCACCCTCAAAAATTGCTAGTTTTTTCTCATAATAATCTTTCAACTCAATAAACTTGGACTCATACTAATTCTTTAAATCTTCTTTCCAATAAGAAATGACATTGCTATCTACTCTTGGTGGATGCACAGGAGGAGCATCAGGCTAGCTAATGATAAGGAACTGAAGTTGCAAATCGATTCTCTTCCCTTTTAAACTGCCCTTCACTTGTAAGATAATCCCTCAATTGTACTTTCTGCTTTTTAATATCGCATTCATAAGAGGCATTATAAATACTTTCCCCTTGTTTCAAAATTTTCTAAATGAACTATGTTGGTCTGCACAGTTCCTAATTCCTCTTTCAATTTCTTTATTATTTTCTTTGACACAGCCAAATTACTATGCCGAGTGGTTATACAAGTGTACTAACGTGATAATGCCTCTTTGGGTTCTTTAAGCTTATTTGAAGAATTCCTAGTTTTTTTATCATCGTTAGCAAGTTCCAACTCAGCACCCATATTCTCATACAACTCAGCAGCACCAACGAAAACTTGGTGGTTTTCCCATGGGCTGATGGAAAGCTAAGAAGTATTAAAGGGTCCAGAGGATTCACACAGTGAAAAAGCACCCAACTACACAATACGTAAAAGAATAAACGATCAAACAGGTATAAATAATGAAATGCTAAGTGTAGTCAAAAAATGTATGGGCAAACAAAAATAATTTCATTTGATATACAACATCATACAAAACACATTATATGCATTGTTACTATCTACGACTAAGTCTATTCATAGACCACTACAAATGAAGATGCCCTGAAGAAATTAGGTCATTCACTAAGTTGGACCCTAATTCTGTTTTATAGAGCCATAAAGTAGTTCCCTCTCATGAATAACTTGTGTGATTTTGAACAAGAGCATTTGAGACACTCTCTTTAGTTATGCAATGGTCTGCTCAAGTTCATTTTCTCTTCAATATACGAATGCAGTTCTTACTGATACTATCTCCATAACTTGATTTTTTAAACTTTCGACGTATCTACTTAAATGCTGAACAAAACTATCTTCTTCATATGGTTTTAATAGAAAAGATTTATCAACTCTTAAAGTCTTTGCTTAAAAAGAAAAAGTTAACAAGTTTTAAAATACTACTACATTCAACCTATGGAAACATAAAAAAAAAACATAATGGAAAAGTTGAAGAAAAATACAAAAAGGGCAGTTTCAGTCATATGCCCTTTATTTGCAGGCGTGTCCTTCAAAAAACAGCTAAAAATGTAACATGCGTAGTTTACTTCTAAGAATATAACATTACATAACTAAAGATTTTATGCAAATAACAAAAACTACTGAAGAATAATAATAATTTATTCTAAGTTAGTTGAGGATCCAGGCATGGCGACCTTAGATTGTGACATTAGCCGAATCATCTTTTGCATCGGAGTCATCAAGCACATCTTTTATCAACATTGAAGTTAAAGGAGAATTTGCTACTCCATGGAAGGCCCAGGTTGATCAGTGCTCTTGGCCATGGCAACTGAAGAAGAAAAACTGGAATATTGGTGATAAGTTCGGGAAGAAGAAGATGGTGCTGGTTATGTGCACGTGCACAGGTGGTTGGAGAATTCAGAAATTAAAAAAGAAAATTCTTTAACAAGATGACTGGTTCCAAGAAAATCAAGAACTGAAAATTAAAGAGAGACTCGAAGGAGATATCAGGGAAGTTGCAGATTTTCTCGAAGATGACATGATCCTTCAATCATGTGTATTTGCACAAGAACCTTCATACAACATTTGTAACAAGATAATTGCCAGCAAGAAAATGTTCAATTGGTATAAAACTGTAAAGTTTAGCAACAGAAACTGAAATCTTGCAAGTTACAGGTTACTGAAGTTAAAATTCAAATGAACAAGATTATCACTTAAATTCAAGAAAATAACAAGATTGGTAAAACAGCTAATTCAAGAACAGAGATATATTTGCAAAACAGAATAAACCTAACAGAAATTTCAGAGAAGTTATATCAAACAAAAATGAATTAAAGAGATTGCTAAGTGACAGATCTAAAAATACAAAGGATCAAGAAAAATAAAATAGAAATTGTATTAAAAGAAAGAAATGAAGATAATCTGCTAACTAATAACAAGAAAGTGCATTTTCCAGAACACTGTAAATCAACTCGATTAAGCATATGAATATGAGCAGACAATGAAAACTGGAAGTAAATTGAAGAAGACAGCCATCTATAAATTGACAATAGAATAACAAAAGAAGAGTAAGGCAATTTTATTTCCACTTTTTCTGCATACCATTTACAAAACACTTTCATCAGTATATATAGACACATTATAACACATATTCCAACTCGGCCCTGTTGCAACCCAAATACTGATATATCAAGCATACACAATGACATCCACACACTGATATTCTTATATCCTCTGTCCCAGATTCTTCATGCTTCCTCCTGATACAAGACTGCTACTTCTCGATGATTTATAGCTAACTCCAGTGAACAGTGTTCAGTTGCAACTTCTTCTCTCTCAACCTTCTCACAGCAGTTTTCGTTCGCCATAATCATGACTATCAGACTATGGTTGTTACACTCCACTATACTCTTCAACCTATTTTCTTCTATAGCATCCAATTGCAGCTTTAATAAGATCGGAATCTTCCAAGAAGTTCAAAAAAAACCTCAGCCTCCTCCTAATTAGACGTTCAGCAAAGTTCTTTAGTGTAACTGCTCGCCTTTTCGACCCTCAGGTTCAATGCCCTGTTGAATTTGGATGATTCAAATATTCGTTAAAAGGGAAAGAAATTGATTAATTGATTCAATCAAATCAATTAATTTAGCTGATATATGAAAGGATATTTTAAAGGAAACTAATTAATTAGCAAATCAATTAATTAGTCTGTTATATGAAGGAATAAATTATTAAGCATGGAGAATAAAGGAAAGATATGGAAACGAAGATTACGCCATCTATTTATACTAAAATCAAATCACGCAAATTGGAAAGATATCTGCGTAATCAGGAAATTGATTTGCTTAATCTTCAAGCAACCCTTCATTATCAAGTCTATATAAATGAAGGAACTTTATCTTCATATAAACAAGCAAGTGTAGCATCCACCATTATTCTTTCCTCTCTCTTTTGTACTCTTTTCTTTAATGAAATAAAAAGTTGTTGGGTCTCCGTGGTCGTAGGATATTCATATCCGAACCACGTTAAATCTTCTGTCTTCTATTTTTGTTATTTTCTGTGAGACTGCATAATTCTTTTAAAGTGTTTTTGCTATCTAAATAGGCAATACTAGATCCTGAACAAATAACCGCTTCCGCTCAAATTAAATAAAATAAAATTTCATTACAGTTTGGTATCAGAGCTAGTGTTATTGTTTCTGTTTGGATATTAATGGCTTCTTCTAGTAAGTCTGTTGGCAGATCTGGTGTCAATTATGGAGTAACACGTGTTGATAGAAAAGGAGATTTTGGTACTTGGAAGATAATGATGGAGGCTGTATTGAAGAAGGAGAAGACTTACAATGTTGTTTCTGTACCTGAGAAATTGAAAGGTATTGATGCAGCTGATTTGGAAGAGATGGAAGATGAAGCTCTTACAACAATTCAGTTGAGTCTTTCTGATGAAGTTTTTAGAGAATTCTCTCAAAAGAAGACGGCGAAAGAACTATGGGATGCATTATCAGATGCATATCAAGACAAGTCTCTCACTAATCGGACTATTCTTCAGCAACAACTTTATTCGTTAAAGATGAAGCCTGGAGCTGATCTCATGGAGCATGTAGATGTTTTGACGACTTTGATTATGAACCTGAAGGCAGCGGAAGTTGATATTACTGATGAGGCTCAAGCTGTGATCCTCTTATGTTCCTTGCCTAAGGAGTATACTGCTTTTGTTAATTCCATGATTTATGGCCGCAGTAAAATTAGCCTGTCTGATGTAGAGGTCGGTCTTCATAATGAAGTATTAAGAGGTAGATTGGCGAGCACTAGTTTGGATAGTGATACCGAAGGCTTATCTGTTCAGAGAGGTAGAGGCCAAAGCAGGTCGAAGAAAGATGGAGGACGGAGTTATTCACGGTCTCAGTCTAGGGGGCCTAAGAATTTGACTTGCCATTATTGTAAGAAACCAATGCACTTCATAGCACAATGTCCCAAGCTTGAAGGTAGAAGAAAAGATTCAAAGCAAGCCTCAGCTTCTACAGCAGAGAAATCAGATACAGAAAGTGACACCGATGTATTTACAGCTTCTGCCTCTTTTGAGAAGAGCAACTTATGGCTGATTGATTCTGGCGCATCCTATCATATGACACCTGATAGGAACTGCTTTTCCACTTACCGTGAAATTGAAGGAGGAGAAGTTCTGATGGATAATGATGCGTCTTGCCGTATGGTGGATGTTGGTAGCGTGATGATTAGGATGTTTGATGGTGTTATTCATACGATCGCCGATGTTAGACATGTACCTGATTTGAGGAGGAGCTTGATTTCTGTTAGGGCGTTAAGTAGACTTGGCTTGAAAATTGTAGTGGAAGGAGAGAAAATGAAGATATCGAAGGATTCCATGATTGTTATGAGAGGTGTGAGGGCAGGAAATCTTTATCTATTAAAGGGCACTGCAGTAATTGGTGAATCAGCTTCTGTTACATCTGTTGATTCGGATTCTTCCAGATTATGGCACTTACGAATGTGTCATATCAGTGAGCGCAGCATGGATGAGTTGAGAAAATGAGGATTGATTGATGGAGTTCATCATTCAAAACTTGGTTTTTGTGAAGGGTGTGTTCTTGGAAAGTAGACGAAGATTTCTTTTGGTACAGAAGAGCATAAAGCAAAAGCTGTCTTGGAGTATGTTCATACAGATGTCTGGGGTCCCTTCCCTTGTCCGTCTTAAGGTGGAGCCATATATTTTGTTTCATTTATAGATGATTTCTCTCGTAAAGTATGGGTATACTTTCTTCAGTCAAAAGGTGAAACTTTTTCCAAGTTTCTGAAGAGGAAATCTATAGTTGAGAAGCAGTCAGGGAAGAAATTGAAAGTTCTCCATTCAGATAATGACGGTGAATTTGTATCACAGGAATTCATCAATTATTGTGAGTCTGAAGGCATTAAGAGGCATTACACCACACCAGGAGACCCCCAGTCTAATGGAGTTGCAGAAAGGATGAATCAGACATTATTGGAGAGGATAAGATGCCTTAGACTGACTGCTAAATTGAAGAAGAGATTTTGAGCTGAAGCTTTATCTGTGGCGGCTTTCCTCATCAACCGCACACCTTCCACTGCCATAGATACGAAGATCCCTAAAGAAGTATGGAAAGGAGAGCCTGTTAGCTATTCATTTCTCAAAGTGTTTGGTTGCCCAGCTTATGTGCATGAGAGCAAAGGGAAGCTGGAACCTAGAGCTCGCAAGTGTATTTTTCTAGGTTATAGGAGAGGAGTGAAGTGATATAGGTTGTGGTATCCTATTAGCAAAAAGATCGTTATGAGCAGGCATGTGACTTTTTATGAGAAGGCTATGTTGAAGGTGGAGCCTTCCTCATCGGATGACAATGAGAGGACATGTAAAGAATACCAGACACAAAGCAAGTCATCTGTTGATTCTTTCCATAGACGTTCAAATGGCGTTTCCGATGACACCGTGGTTGATGAGGATAATATCGATGTTGGTACAGAGGATCAAACTCAAGGTGGAGCTCATTCGAAAGCTAGGCCTGTCAGACAAAGAAGAAAGCCTAAGTGGCTTGATGAGTTTGTTGGATTGAGCATCGAAGATATTAACTTCGATGATATGGCAACATATGCTTTGAATGTTGTCCATGATGAGCCCTGTGATTATAGAGAAGCTATCGCATCAGTTAACAGTTCCAGTTGGTTAGTTGCTATGGAGGAGGAGATTGAATCATTGCAGAGAAATCATACTTAGGATTTGGTGCCTCTTCCCACCGACAAGAGAGCTATTAGATGCAAGTGGATCTATAGAGTGAAAGACGGCGAAAATGGTAATCTCAGATACGAGGCAAGATTAGTCGCGAAGGGGTATGTTCAGAAGAAAGGGGTAGAGTATCATGATATCTTTACTCCAGTGGTTAGGCATACTTCTATTCGTATTCTTTTCGCATTGGTTTCTCATTATGATATGGAATTAGAGCAACTAGATGTCAAAACTGCATTCTTGCATGGTGATCTGGATGAGGAGATTTATTTAAAGCAGCTGGAAGGGTTCATTGACAGTAGCAGGCCAGATTATGTTTGCAAACTCAATAAATCTCTATATGGACTGAAGCAGTCTCCTAGACTATGGTACAAGAGGTTTGATAAGTTTATGCTTTCACAGGGATACTCCAGAAGTTTCAAAGACCAGTGTGTTTATTTCAGAAGATGTGATGGTGATATGATTTATTTGTTGTTATATGTTGATGATATGTTGATTGCATCTCGGAGTATGGTCAAAATTAAGGAGTTGAAAGCGGAGCTCAGTAGAGAGTTTGATATGAAGGATTTGGGAAAGGCACAAAAAATATTGGGTATGGAGATAAGTAGGGATAGAAAGCGGAGAGAGTTAAGGCTCACTCAAACGCAGTACATCGAGAAAGTCCTCGATCGATTTGGAATGGAGAAAGCTAAACCGGTTGACACTCCATTAGGCTCTCATTTTAAGTTATCAAAAGACTTATCTCCCTCATCGGAAGAAGACAAGAGGTATATGGCTGATATACCTTATTCTAGTGCTGTTGGTAGTCTTATGTATGCGATGGTGTGCACAAGACCAGATTTGGCCCATGCAGTAGGTGTTGTGAGTCGATATATGTCTAACCCAGGCAAAGAGCATTGGCAAGCTGTGAAGTGGATTCTTAGATATCTTCGAGGCACTTCTTCGGTGGGCTTATTATATGGTGGAGTGGATGGTGACATCTTTCTTAGAGGATACTGTGATTCTGATTACGCTGGGGATAGAGATGCTAGGAAGTCAGTGTCGGGCTATGTTTTTACACTTGGCATAGACTCGATTTCATGGAGATCAAAGCTGCAATCTATCGTAGTTTTATCGACTATCGAAGCAGAGTTGATATCGATTATGGAAGCAACAAATGAAGGATTATACTTACTTCAGTTGTTGGATGATCTTTCAAT
This sequence comes from Allium cepa, assembly GCA_030765085.1. NCBI lineage: Eukaryota > Viridiplantae > Streptophyta > Magnoliopsida > Asparagales > Amaryllidaceae > Allium > Allium cepa. Next base: position 271,363,095 of record CM060937.1, read on the forward strand.
GATGCAGCGGACAGTAGAGCTATTTTCAGACAGTCAGAGTGCGATTCATCTTGTAGAGAATCAAGCTTATAGTTCACGGACGAAGCACATTGATGTTAGAGGTTTCTTTCTTATGCTTGAGGAAGAATGAAGAAAGATCAAATTGTTGAAGGTGAGTACTTTGGATAATCCTTCAGATATGATGACGAAGTCACTTCCTGAGGACAAGTTTGAGCATTGCTCAAACTTGATCAGTTTGATACCTGTTACTTGAGCGCCATGGGGCACCAGACCCAACAACTTATATGTTGATTACTTGATGATAAAGTGATGAAGAGAGATTGTTATATATTTGAATCAAGGTGGAGTGTTGAATTTGGATGATTCAAATATTCGTTAAAAGAGAAAGAAATTGATTAATTGATTCAATCAAATCAATTAATTTAGCTGATATATGGAAGGATATTTTAAAGGAAACTAATTAATTAACAAATCAATTAATTAGTCTGCTATATGAAGAAATAAATTATTAGGCATGGAGAATAAAAGAAAGATATGGAAACGAAGATTACGCCATCTATTTATACTAAAATCAAATCACGCAAATTGGAAAGATATCTGCGTAATCAGGAAATTGATTTGCTTAATCTCCAAGCAACCCTTCATTATCAAGTCTATATAAATGAAGGAACTTTATCTTCATATGAACAAGCAAGTGTAGCATCCACCATTATTCTTTCCTCTCTCTTTTGTACTCTTTTCTTTAGTGAAATAAAAAGTTGTTGGGTCTCCGTGGACGTCGGATATTCATATCCGAACCACGTTAAATCTTCTGTCTTCTATTTCTGTTATTTTTCTATGAGACTGCATAATTCTTTTAAAGTGTCATTGGTATCTAAATAGGCAATACTAGATCCTGAACAAATAACCGCTTCCGCTCAAATTAAATAAAATAAAATTTCACTACATGCCCGAATGGACATCAAAAACTCAAGAACTAAAAATAACAAGTCATGGTGATGTGATAATAAGAAACAAATATGTTTCTAACTAATAACTTCAAGAGTCTCGTAGCGGAAGGAAATTGTTGACACCAAAAGTGGTGCAACACCTAAAAACCTATTGAAATAATGAGATCTAGTAGAAAATATAAGAAAAACAACAAGAACACCAAGACTTTAAAGTGGTTCAGCAATCTCTGGCCTACGTCTACTGTATTTTTTATTTATTTGTAGATTTGAGAGAGTTTTAGAGAGATATGGAAAGATTTAGGGTCACTAGTATAAGGGTACTAATATAAAGCCTATAACAACAAATAGTAGCTTCCTTAGTGACAACCATAGAGGAGAGATGGGAGATGAAGAAGATAAAGTGCCAAAAAGTCTTGTTTTAGTAGCCACAAACTTTGTATTTAATTATAGGGGAATGTCAGTAGACTCGAAGGACCATGAAGTAGAAGGTCTATATCCAAGTCCAAAGGTGTAGGAGAGCCAGAGTCGACCAAACATCCAATACAAAGTTCTTGGCTGTGAGAGATCCTCTACGTACCAACTAGTTTTAGTGGGGTAATTCCTCCTTACTTCTTCTGTTTTGCTTCCTATTTTCGATTCATTGCATTCCAAACACTTTTCCTTTGAGGTAGAGTTGTTTCTTATTAACTTCCTTGATATTATTTGTGTTTTCATGCTTTCTTTGTTTTTTTTCTCATAAATCCTTGGATTAAATTGTTTATTCTTGAAGGAAAGTACTCCTGACGATCAATTGAGGTAGTGCTTCAATTACAAGTGATTTTGGTAGGTGTTAAATGAGCAAAAAGCTATCGGTCCTTGTGGTTTAGTTTTTCCTTTGGCTTTGCAACTTACTGAATAAGCTTTTAAAGCCTTTCTACGCACGCTTCAAGTTTGTGATTCATCTCGATGTTCCAACTTCTATTAAAAATTTGCTTTGTAAAAAGCCCGTTAGTAGAAAGAAAGTATAATATCAATAACCATAACTACTACATAACGCCATAATGTGTCTACACTGTCAAATACATATATCTATACAATAAAAATCAAGCACAATCCGTATACATAATCAAATCTAGGTCATAACACTTATTTACCTAATTACTATATGTACAAATAAATCCTTGTCTTCCATACCATCTTAACTCCAAAATCCATCTACCTGGAAAAATTAATAAAGGGGAAAAATAGGAGCGCGCCAGACATAAGTTTGGTAGTGAGGCATACTTACACTACATATACTACAATGTAAATACTATAATATGAATCTAATGTCTCGACCACGTTGCACCCTACTGATCATACTATACTTAACCTACCGTTTGCCCAATTGTGACACATCACATCTATGTGGACTCTCTTTCCTAGAATTGCCTTGTTCACTATAGGGTCTCCTGTCCTCCACCATCGCATTAATCGCATATAGGAATCACTTCCCTGCACTGATACAAGGTCGCCTGTTGTCCTCACATACAAACTGGACTCACATCCTAGAATTGCCTTATGCACTACAAGATTGCTTACCTTCCATCCTCCATACCGTTTCACCAAAGCACAATAGAGGAGCAACGTAATACCTGGATTGTTGAATATGCACTTATATGACTTTTGTTTGATGATAATAAACATATATACATTCGTTTAAATGTATTTGTTAATGTACTATTTTATTTTTCACAGATTAAATAAATATTTGCTGAATAAAATTATATACACAGAATTTGAATTCAAACAGAAATTTTATTCAAACAAATATTTATTACAATTTTGAATAGTACAAATTCAAGCTCTCACTATACATATACAAGTTTGACTACAAATACATCACAATTTCATATTTACATTTAACCTCACTACACGTCACTCATTCACTCAACTCGTATTTTAATCTTCAACTTCATTCCAGTTAGAATCCAGCATCTGAGCAATCTGCAAAAATATTCACCAACGCAGTAAAATTGAAAAAGAAATATTTTTGCAATATAAAATAAAACGTGAATTTTGAAAATAATATTTGCCTCAGTTATTTGGGTTGTTCGCCATCATTTAAATTTGAATTCATCATACACGAACAGCTCGTGACATACACAGTGTATCACTGTATATGCCATAAGGCCGTGCACACCGATATATACACTTGATAATGCTACAGGGACAAGTGAGCACAGGTCAAACCCAAATGAAAAGCCGGGTTCAACTCACGTGCAACATAAATAAAATTTCAACTTCAGCACAAGGTCAAACCCGAGCTGTGAAACTGGATTCAACACAGGTGCAAATGGCCAAAACTCAAGAATCAAGTGTCGAGTAGTCTAATATAAACAAGACAGTAAACCAGTTGCAACATGAATGTCACAAGCCAATATGACAGCAAACAGAAGTGCATGAGTACAAAACAAGTTGATGCAACATGAACAAACCCAAATGAAGAATAACTACAAAGATGCAAGCATACTCAAACCAGAAGCATGCTAGATGCAAAAATCCAAACCAGGTTCAAATTATAAAAGCTACAGAAGGACAATGCATGTACAAAACTAGAGGCAACTAGAAATAACAACTACACATATACAAACCACAGATGCAACCGATTAGTTCGACATGTATATGAAGGCAGCAAAACAGTGGCTCAACAAGAACACTTGCAACAGTGGTGATGCAGCGGCACATGATTATCAAGGGTATACATGATGAAGCAACAGAGTAACCAAAATCATCAATGCAATACACAGCAAGCACATGAATACACATAGCAAGCTACATGAAGACAGAGCTCGAGATTACAACTCAAAGTTCAATGCAGACTACATGATGAACCAAATACACAATTAGAAGCAAATGCTACCATGACTCGAGTACATGCTACAGCAACAATGGACCCAACAGCAAAGACACGGCAGTAACAAGATCAAGTCCAGCTCCACACAAGGAATGAACACAAACAACTACAAAACCATCAAGCTACAACTCAAGAGAAACAACTCCACTGACTCGAGTGAATAAGTATGGCAGCATGCAAATGCATCAAAGCACTGAGACATGAATGCAGCATTTACAACATACAAACAAGCACATGAAGTAATGAAGCACTGAAGTGACGCAAACAGTGAACAACTGGACAACATCTGAATGCAATGAAGACAATACTTAAAACCGAGTACATACAAATTCAGTGCCAACATGAACATAGAACCGTACACAATACCAACCAGAAAAAGATGGCCAGAGACGAAATGAATCAAAGCCAAGACCGAAGTACTGCAGACATATGGTGATACATAACCAAGAAGGTAACCAGTATGCACAAAGACATCATCAAGACCAAGACACAAGCCTGCAACTAAATTTGAAGCCAACGCACTAATATAGATGATACACCAAGTACAAGCCGAGGCAATCAATAAATCAGCAATGGTCGAAGTCATAAAAACAACAGGAAAATCAAATATGGTCAAAAGTACAACCGAAGCCAGCAGAAGCATTAAAAAATACACGAATGTGACAAAGTCAAATGTCACAAATTGAAGTCAGATTCAAACCGTGGTAGCAAATGTAATTGACCAAGTCACGAATCAACAACGCGACCATCAAGCAACGATAATACGAAATTGACAAAGTCAAATAAATCATCATCGTTCAACAAATATCAGATGGCCGATAGCATAAAATTGAAAAAATCAGACGAACGAGAATTCAGGAAATTTACTCCTATAAAAACCCACAAATCATCATCGGCAATGGCAAGATTCGAGTTCAAGTAACAACAGAGAAATATCAATAACTCGAATCAAAGGTCGAGCAAAAATCAACATCGAAAAAGGAACAATCGCATACCGTTTTTGACAATTAACTCGACCAAATTGAAGAAGCCGAAGACAATTCAAAGAGCTAAGAAATCGAAGCAACAAACTGAAAATCATTTTCGATTGAGCAATCAAAGGTCGGCAACTTCAGAAACAAGCCCTAATTTTGATCGAACACGGAGCCGCCATTATCTCACAAAAGAATTGGGCCGAAGAAATAAAAGGAGACGGTCAAGATAAATTACAAAGAGGGCCGACCTTTTTATTTTTAAGGGTTATAGTATTTTAAATTAGGATTATTTTAATTTAAATTGTTTTTAATTGTATTCTTCTTTTTAAACCGTTTAAATTTACTAGTCGTGTGACTAGGGGACAAGCTAGTGGCGTAGCTTGAGAATTCGCAACTCAGTGGCTGAGTTGTGGCAGGGTTTTGAGCGTAGAGTTAGATTTAGTCGATAGCGGGTGTCGCGAGTTTACGTGTGTAAGCGAGGGACTATCTAATTTCTAGTAGAAACCTTGGGGGCTGCACGTAGGCAGGGTTTTGCCGAAGCTGGGTAAATTCTGTGTCGTTCTATTTCTTCATTTATTATTCTGCTATTATCTGTGCTGCTATTGTTCTGTGATCTGTGTTAAAATTATTTTATATGCTTCCGAAATTAATTTTTATAATTAACACTATCACCCTATTCACCCCCCTCTAAGGTGAAATCGATCCTACAAGTGGTATCAGAGCCAGGTCTAGAAGTCACCGTTTGTTTTAAAAATTCGATTTTTTTTCAAAAAATCAGTTTTTGTTTTAAAAATTTGAATTTTTAAAATGGCTTCTTTTAATAATACTTTTGCAGAGGGTCAATCCATAGTTAGACCACCAATGTTCAATGGTGAATATGCTTATTGGAAAAATAGGATGGAAATCTTTCTGAAAACCATTGACGCTTGGAATATTGTTGAGACAGGTTATAGAATACCAACTATAACTGTAGATAATCAGGAAATAGAGAAACCAAAGGAACAATGGACAGAACTAGAAAATAAATTACAAAATACCAATGCTAAAGCTATGAATTCTATTATCTGTTCATAGGATCAATTTGAATTTAATCGTGTCTCACATTGTCTAACTGCATAGGAAATATGGCACACACTAGAAGTGACTCACGAAGGAACATCTCAAGTCAAAGAATGTTGCCTTGCCATGCTAAGCAGCGAATACGAGAACTTCACAATAGCGAAGGAAGAAAATGTCAAAGAGATGCATGGACGACTTTCCAATATCGTTTACAAATCAAAAGCTCTTGGAAAATCATACACAGAGTTGGAGATAGTCCGAAAAATCCATAGAGTCCTTCCACGAAAATTTGAAGCAAAAGTGACTGCCATTCAAGAATCAAAAGATTTGAAACAAATGAAAGTCGAAGAACTCATCGGAAATCTCACCACTTATGAGCTAGAAATGAAATTCAAGGAAGAGCGTGAAGGAGGAGATACTCGAAAGAAATCAATAGCGCTCAAAGGAACAACCGAAAGTGATGATGATAACGATGATGATGATGATGGAGCAGCAGAGCTGGCGCTACTAATAAAGAAATTCAAAAGGTGGAATCGCAAATACGGAAATCCAGCTCGAAATCATGAATTGAAAAGCAGAATAGGCAAAGCACTTGACTCCTCAGAAGAACAGGAGATCATCTGTCATAAGTGCAACCAACCCGGACACATCAAGCCCAATTGTCCTCGAAATCTACGCGACTTTGGAAAGAAATAGAAAAAGAAAAGTTTTGCAGCCACTTGGGATGAAATGGATGAAAATGATAAAAGTACTAGCAGTGAGAGTGAGAAAACAGATATGTGCCCTCAAGGAAATATAACTGATAGCGACGATGACGAGCCAAGCGAGGTATCAAAACTTTCTCACTTGAATTACTTATTTATTTCCACGAAGTAAATGGCTGTTTTGAACGACTTAGGGAAAAATACGCCAAACTTGAATCTCAAAAGGATACTTTGATAGAATGCAATGAACAACTTGATCAATTAGTTAAGAACTATCAACATACAATCCCTAAGTGTGATAAGTGTCCAACATTCGAAGAGGAAATTAAAAAATCAAAAATCAATATAAAATCACTTGAAAATGAAATTCTGATTTTAAAGGAGAATGAAAATACTAGGAGAGAGAATTCTATTAAAAGGTGCACACAATTGTTAAACGAAAATGAATCTCTCAAATCACAAGTCCAACAACTGTCTACTACTTTAGATAAATTTTCCAAAAGTGAAAATCATTGAATATGCTATTAGGAAAGAAAACGGTTAATTCGGTTAGACAAGGACTTGGATATAATAGTTCGAAAATTGTTGAAAGCAATATTAATCAAGTTAATTCTATGTGCACAATTTGTAGAAAATATGGACACAATCACAATAATTGTTGGTATAGACCCAAACATGTGAAAACTATACCGATTTGGGTTCCAAAAGGCACAAATATAAAATCTCTCAAAGTTAAACAAATTTGGGTGCCGAAGGGAACAATTATAAATAGTTTTGGGTCTCCACAAAATTGTTTTTCAAAATTTTCTGCCACTAACAACCATGGACCTATAAAAACAAATAGGTCACATAAATCTTTTATCGTGTAGGTGTGGTGGCAGGCTAAGGAACAACAATAGTGTTCTCTGGATTTTTGGCTGTTCCAGAAACACAACGGACGACGAAGAAAAGTTCCTTAGCCTAGTTCAAAGGTGACAGAATCACAATAGACAACATCGAAAAATATCGTAAAGGTAAAACAGGTAATGGTATGTTTTAAACGATATATTAAATGTGATAATCTGCACCATATTCTGAATTAAAATCAGCCAATATTGAGATTGATGAAAAGATGATGATTTTGTTTCTGACTTATTCAACATAGTTGGCTAAGTATATTCATATGCCAAAAACACTACAATAATCTCTAGATTCTTTGAATTACTTCATATATATCAGTTTGGATTAAAAATAGTGTTTTGTTGGATAATACATTTGGTTATAATACGGCTAACTCTTTATTCATGGTTTTCGATTATTTACACGGCTTCAATTCAAATTCAAAAGAATGTCATTTAAATTGCTGTAAAAATTGAGTTTGAAATTTTTGGTGCACACTTCATGTTTTGGTCTATAAAATTCAATTGATGATAATTTTGAGTGAAAAAGAAATTCAGATGCAGATTACACTGGGAATCTAGTTGATAGAAAAATTACTAGTGAAACGTGATTTTTGTTGAGACATTTAGTAACTGCATCGTTTTTCAAAGAAAATATCTGCATATTTTTCATTTCAAATAATTTTCAAATAGCAGAAAATTTTCTTTTAAAACCCCCTGGAGAAAATCATTTTTGACCATATTTTCAGATTAGTCATTTTTGAAAAATTAATTTCATAATTATTTTTGAGTTTGATTTTAAATGACTATTTTGACTAATCTGACTCCCTAATGTTTATCGAAAAGAAAAATAGTGATTGAAAAAGTGATGAGTGTTAATATTGGTCAAATATTATGACTTGAGACGGTATAATTAATAAATTTCTTTAGAAATTTAAACAAGAGTCAAAAAACTTTTTGTTGGTAAAAAATTCCATGACCATCTCTATATCTATCATATTTCTAACAACCATCACTCATCAAAATTCAACATAGTTTGTCGATATGTGGTACTTTAAACAGGAATCGTTCGTTTTTCATTTTCACATTTTAAAAAAAAAACAAAAATAAATAAATAAATACCAAAGTATTCACTCTCATTTAAAAGTCCTCATGGTTATGCATGGGTGAATTACTTGGAATTTGTTATGTTCTTCCATGCTCATTTAAAAGTCCTCGCGGTTATGCATGTATGGAACGCATATCAGAAGTTGATTTTTTAAAATAAACAAGTTGATTCTAATCCCATTTAAAAGTCCTCACGGTTATGCGTGGTTAGAAGATACGTGAATTCATTTTTTTTAAATAAAATTGGAATACTACTAATCTCATTTAAAAGTCCTAACGGTTATGCATGGTTAGTAGATATTCAAATTCCTGATATAAATATACCACAAATAGACACAACAGTATGGTTTTATATGATGACATCATTTCCATCATTCTAAAAGTGGAATATGCGCCTAACAAAATATTTATGATTTTTGTTTGATTTTTTATTGAAATTTAATATTTATATTCAATTGAGTTTTAATGTTGAATTAATATCGATCACTTTATCTCTATTTTCTCTAATACTATTATTCTTTTGCTGATAACAAAAGGGGGAGAGAAAAGTTAAGATTTTGTCTAATAAAATCAAGCAAAGGTCAAATAACTTTATATTTGCATCTAAGCTCATTTGCATATTTCTATTTGTATGCATATATGTAGGGGGAGCATCGTGTAGAGAGAAAGCATTTAAATAGGGGGAGAAATTAGGATATATCTATGATCAAATACATTTAACATATTTAAAATCTTAAATATATGTTTGTTATCATCAAAAGGGGGAGATTGTTGAATATGCGCTTATATGATTTTTGTTTGATGATAATAAACATATATACATTCGTTTAAATGTATTTTCTAATGTACTATTTTATTTTTCATAGATTAAATAAATATTTGCTGAATAAAATTAAATACACAGAATTTGAATTCAAACAGAAATTTTATTCAAACAAATATTTATTACAATTTTGAATAGTACAAATTCAAGCTCTCACTATACATATACAAGTTTGATTACAAACACATCACAATTTCATATTTACATTTAACCTCACTACATGTCACTCATTCACTCAACTCGTATTTTAATCTTCAACTTCATTCCAGTTAGAATCCAGCATCTGAGCAATCTGCAAAAATATTCACTAACGCAGTAAAAATGTTAAGATTGAGCTAGGTGGGTAGATTTGGAACCTACATTTGCATGATATATGCTATGTAGTTTGGGAATTGCATATTCATTGTTGCATCATAGGCTCCATGAGTCCTATTTATGGTAGGCGAACTATATTGGCTTTATTCTATATCTAATTGGGTACCCACTTAGATAAGGGTACGTAGGCAGTCACAAGTGGTAGTGATTCAACCTCTAAAATAATATAACCATTTTTCTTTTTATCTGTTATTGGTTGCTGTTTATCTTGTGTTATTGTATCTTTCCTCCTTACTATTTTATTCCACATTTACATTGTTTATAGAGTTCACAGGTAAGGATATTGATGTCTCTCTTATCAGAGTGTGCAACGATTGATTTATTGCATATGAGTTCGGTATGCACACCTTGTAGAATAAATTAATTAATTAATTTGATAAGTTGTATAATTGAAATTGTATCATATACATTTGGTAATGTTGAATATTTATATTATGTATTAAGTTGGTAGTTTTCATTAGTAGTTTAGTACGGATGAATTTTTTAGCGATTTTGACTGGTTCGAAAATCCGGGTCGTAACACTGTGGGAAGTTTGTTTATGGCAGATGTGTGGCAGAGACAATGCAAAGCTGTAGAATGATGGCTCGTATTTAATGATGTGAGGTGGTTCAGGTTAAGGATAAAGATGGTTAGCTTACAGGTTATGAAATGGAAGAGAAGTGTGGTGATGAATGTGCTAATGGTTGGCAGAGGAAGTATGTAGGTGTATTTATTATGGAGGAAGGGAGTATTTGCTAAGATGATGGTGAAGTAGTTGTTGTTGTATGTTGATATGGGGTGGCAGGGACTATTGCAGTGGTGGGGTAGTGATATGCGTAGTAAGAAGTATATCAAATAGGATAGTGATACAAGGGAACAGTTGGCAATGGAACAGTTTGATGATGAACATTTATGTATGGTGTGATGTTTTATGGTTGTTAAAGACAAAAGGCAAGCTGGAGGTGCTTGATGAGGCTGGTAGGTTTAGGGAATGTTGATGAAGTGAGTTGCTAGTGTTGAAGGTGAAGTGGTTGAGTTTACTGAGGCAGCTGGATGAATGTGGTTAGTGATGAAGCTGATGGTCGGGGGTGATTGCAGTGCAGTAGGGTAATGAAGTGTTGATATGGAAGTGATGATGGAGGAAGTTAGGAAGTGAATGCAGTTGGTGGTAAGGAAGGAAGAAGTGGAGTTGGTTATTGGGTTGATGGATGAACAGAGACAAGTTGTTTGAGTGAAAGTTTTGATGTGAAGGCAGGTGATGTTGATATGGTGGTATGTGGATGTGCATGTGGTAGTTCTGATGGTTACACTGTATATGGTTGGTGCAGATAAGGATGTTATTTTTGATGTGCATATCAATTTTATAGAAAGAGAAGGTGCAGTGTACAGGGGTATGTATGAAGTGATGTGTGCAGAGGTTTTTGGATGAGGCTGGACTGGGAATGGATGGAAAGGCGGTGGTTGTGTTTGTAGTAGAGGAGCAATTTTGTGGGTAGAGGCAGAGGCAAGAAAATGATGGATGGATGTATTGAAAAGAATTGCTTTGTAAATAAAATATAACAAGTAAATGGATTGTAGAATGCTTGTAAATGAACTGTAACAAGTAAATGAATTGTAACAATGAATATGAAAGATGCAAAGAAATATATATTTTTTCTAGTGTTTTTGGTGAATAGTAACCGGAGGATGAAATAACAATAAAATGCTGAAAACGGTAAGTGAAAAAAACATAGTATTTTTTTAGGAAGAAAGAAAATGTAAAACAAAGAAAAATTAACCCGAAGAACAAAATTAAAATCAATTTATATTCCCCGGCAATGGCGCCAAAAGCTTGTTCGTTGGCAAATTTTCTATTGGTTAGAAAATCGTCGAAAAATGTAATAAAATAACCATAAGCGCACGGCGTACAATTTTAGTACGTGGCGAGTACGGGTCAATTTGTTGGAAATTGAATTTATTTTAAATTCTACTCAATCAAATTAACTCAAGAATTGGAAATTTCTTTAAGCTAAAAAATATAAAAATTAGCTAAAACAAAGTGAATAAAAATATGAGAGTAGAAGGCAATTTAGAGGCAAATCCCTTCTCATGCTCACAAAATTCAACACAATGAAATTATGATCTCTTTTCAGTCATTTATGAATTTAGTTGATGTTTTTATCCTAAGTGTGGTCTATTTATGTTATGAATTAACCCAACATAAACCTTTAAACTTTAACACATCCACCAAACCACTTGTCAACTCTCATGAAAATGATAATTAAATTAAAATAAAATTTATTCTAAGCATGATCTATTTACTATTGATTATTAATATGGACCATCAAATTTTGATTCTAAAATCTACTTCATTACCAAAATCATATGTAGATGAAGATGTAATTACTGTTTATGTTCGTTTAAGCATAGCCAATTGGGTACCAACAACATAGGCTATCAAATTCAAAGTTAAACAACAAAATTTTAATACCTCAAAAATCTCCATTAAGCAAAAAAAAGAGATCAAATGAAATCACTATGTTAACTTTATGTGATTTGTTAGAGCTTCATCGCCTCTAAATTGAAGACGCTTAGCTTCTCATATTTGAATTCCTCAAAACATAAAGTGATTTCAACATAAACAAAAGGAAAACGAGAGCTGACTAAAATGCATGTAAATAAATCTAATCTATTGCATAGAGTAAGAAACATTAATTAAAGGAACATGAAATTAAATTGCATAAATAAAATTACATAAGTGTAAAAGACTAAGAAGCCATTAAAAAGAAAGAAAGTTTATGTTTACATGTGTGGCTACAACTAAACTAAAGAGAAGGTGGTTAGAGCTTCATTACATGAAACATAAGGGGTATTTATACATGCCTAAAACCCTCATCCATATTTTAACGTGCTACCCAAAATGCCCATTAGGAAGTGTGGCCTCCAAGTTGTTATTAGCATGAAATTAATCCTCTATTAAATGTGCATGTATTTTTAATCCCCACTAGCATATGCATTAGCTCTTAATTGTAGATCATGGTAAGTGGGAAGGAGAGGTCGTCCATGATTACATGAATTCTTTTATTTCTTCATCTCTTTGGCTTTCTTCTCTTGTGCATGCATATTTTCGTGAAGCTACTTCCAAGTTGAATCTAACTCCCTACAAAACAACATAAAGATGTGCGAGTAAATTTTCTCAAATTAAATAATGCACAAAATTACAATTTTACCCCATGTAGATGCATGAATGACGACTTGAAAGCATTTTTGAAATTTGGTTTTAAACATATAAAAAACCCAATTATGGCATTTATTTAATTAAAAATAGATTAAATATGGAATTACAAATATGCACATTTACGTGCACATGAAATACCCCCACATTATCTTTTGATTCATCCTCGAATAAACCAAAACTAAGATAAATCCATTTTCGTTGGAAACACGATTGCATTGAACTATGCAGTATGCCGTTAAACCTCTAGGTGTCCCTAGTAGGACGAGTGTTGTCTCGTGAGGGTTTTCATCGGATACTACCCATAAAATCCAAATGCAATATAAATGTTTCCTAAATGCAAGATTTATTTACAAAGAGATGAATGTAAGTTTTTGAAAATATTTAGAAATGAGGAATTTACTTTTAAATTGACGCGAATAAGGAAAATATAAGTTTTGGTCATCATCGTGAAATTTTGGTCATTTTACTCGTCGAAACATCCAATAAAAGTAAGTAAAGTAGTTAACTTGTTTCGAAAGTGGTACTTTCAAACATTTCGAAAGTGGTTATTTGAAGATTTTAAACAAGGATTTCGAAGGTTTTCATCAACAATGTTTTGTGTAAAGCATATACCATGGCAAAGAGATTTGAGTAAAGCAAATAGTATGTTTTCCTTGTTTAAGTATGATGTAAAGAGTTAAATCAATTTGAAAGAAATGTTTTCAAGAAAAATTTAATGGGTATTTAACCTTAAGTAAATGACTCAGATACTTGAATACTAGATGAGACTAGTATAGGGTCGCACACTATACATTAGCTATAGCCCCTAGCTAATTTAGTCCAAGTTTCTAGTGTGTAGGGTTTAGTCATAGGTAAGACTTAAATGATGTTACATACAGGAAGGAATATATACAGAGAACGAGGATAGGTTATTGGTGAGCCCGCCAAACCATTAGGATTAGCTGACCCCAGGAGAAGTAAGTTAAGGACAGACTATCATGAAGTTTGTCTAGCAGATGTTAGATTATTTATTTTGTCTAGTAGGCCCAAATCAACCAGTGGTTAGTAGTTAGCCAAATAAAACTATATTGTTCGGATAGATAATCCATTTATTACTTGATTTATAAGCATATATGATATTGCTATTATTACTTTAATAGTTTGATTGCAGGATTCTAAGTTGAAAAAAGTTCTGTTTTAAAGGGATATTAGTGAGGGAAAACCCATTCCGCTAAGCGGCATGGTCTCTCTTAATATCAGTAAACCGAGATGTAATAGTATTATTCACACCAGGCTTTATGTCTAACTCGAAGTTTATGTTTTTTCCCTTAAGCTCTCGATGCTCAAAATAAATTTGAGTAGATTGAGAGTTAAAGTTTTCAAGTTTTGTAGGTTGGACGAAAAAAGCTTCCGAATATGTGCAAGAGGCAAATCTAGATATATATGAGCTATTTAGTTTTATTTCCACTGTGATGTATTAAGACATATATGTATGTTCAGTACTCTGATCATCCAAGGGGCACCTCCATAACTCGCTTTTGGCGTATTTTGTAATAATTATATTTGATCAAAACCTGGGAAATGTTTTGGATTGTGTAATGGAATATAAAACATGTTTTTACAACATAATCAGTAATATGTGATTTTGTTTCATATTCATTTTCTTTTGATATTATGAATACTATTAACATTACCGTATTTTGTCACCGGAAGTTAATACTCTAGATGACTGCAGCATCTATAGTGCTTAACTTTAGGCCTCAAGATAGGGGATGTTACATAAGTTCCAGAAGTGTTGGAAGAAAAATGCATTGAACCCATCCTGGCCACAAGAGCTATTGTGGTTAAGATTGAAAATATCTTATTTAATGTCATCAATTGAAACTTGAGTTATTAGGGAAAGAGCTTCAAAGCTGGTCACGCAAGGGAGGTTGGTGTTCAGGAAAGTAGATTGACAAATATTCTCATTGTTAGGGGAGTTGAAGCTATTTGAGAAGAAATGCAATAAAGCAGACCGGATACCAGTATGATCAGTTTTCAAATTTCCATTAAAGTCAGCAATAGAATGAATATTATTATGGATTGTCTCAATTTTAGGGAGTTGTGATAGAAGGTGGTATTTCTATCTACCATGAAATAAAGGTTTTTCCCTAATTTTTGTTTCATCGTATCATTTTTTTAAAAAGAGTGTTTTTCCCTAATTTTTGTTTCATCGTATCATTTTTTTAAAAAGAGAATTAACAAGGTCATTACTAATAACATGCTCTAGCTCAAACAAAGAAATGTCAATAGGGTTACCCATCATCTATTATTCGATATTCTGTAACTATTTCCTAAGCTTAGTGGACTTCTTGCTGCCTTGACCATAAATGTTTTATCCCAAGGTATCATACTATTCTTTATATTTTTAAGCTTTGCTTGAAGCATGTACATAGCATTTCCATAAATAGGAATATTCCAGCCCTAGAAAACAATATTAGAAAAATCAGAGCAACCGGTGTTAGTCTAAGGGAATATTCATGTGTGTACCCCATATAGCCTCATTCTCTACATTATCTAATAGTATTACTCACTCTTGGATATTATGGATATAGAAGTGGGGTGTTCACATTTGGTATCAGAGCAAGGTTTAGAACAATACGTTGTATAGGAGAGACACGAGTCGAGACCTTAGACGAGACTTAGAGTCCCTGACCTTTGGGAGTGTTGGGTAATTTTTTATGTTATATAAATATATATAAGATGATTACTGGGGTCATCATCAGAATATATATTTTTTATTTTACAAATATAAGTATTTGAATATATAATTAATTTCTTTTCTTTCAAGTGTGAAGTATAAAATGGTTGGAGTAGCAAGATGAAAGGAGTTAGTCCAACCAATTGTATTTGCATTTATCATTTTGGATGGTTTAATACTATATTGTGGTGTTTGTTTTGTTACTGTAGTTGATTTTTAATCTGATTTTGATCAGAGTTCGCAGCGGAAATCTATTTATCAGTTTCTACCGAGTATGTTCATTTTGGGTCTCTTATGTTTGTTTGACAATTTGAATTTGCTGGTATTGAATTAATTTTTGAAATTTTTGTGTATTTAAAGAAACTTTGGAATTATTTTGAAGCTACTAAAGGTTTGATATGGGTAAAAAAAAATTATATATGTAGATATATATATATATATATATATATATATATATGTATACATATTGTTATTAATATATAATTTTGGAAATTAGGTATAAAGAGCAATCTTTTGGAAAAATATATATTATAAGTATGGTATTGTGTTAAATTTTAAAGTGAACTAGTAATACGCTTATTGAATAACTACATTGAATGATTTGTGAAGGTGATATTTATAGACATTTTTTAAATGAAATGGTTTTAAACTGTCTATTGTATTGTTTAAGAATTCTTGTCGATGCGCTTGATCAACGTTATCGATGGGAATTCCTTTCATTAGAACGAGGCACTTGAACCTAAAATTTTAATAAATGCTGATATTTTGAGTAAAAATTAAAGTATTTTAGTAAGAGTGATATTTGTAATCTATATTTGTAAGGGATATTTTATTTGTTTTGTTTTCTGAATATATGTATTTTAAGTGATATCTACAACCATTGGATATTAGTGCACAATTGTGATCACTAGCGAGTCATTATTAATTATATCAATATTGTAGCCAGTTGATATTAGTAATCACTATCATAAATGGTGAGGCAATATTTTCATATTTATTGTGATTGAGAATTTATGCATGTACGTTTGTGTATATATATGTATATATTTTGAAAATTTAAATGTGTAAATGCTATTGAATTTTTGGATTTTGAGATGTAAGCATGAGAGGAATTTTAAATTTATTATTTTGAAATGTGAATGGTATAGATGTATTAATGAAGGTACATAATTATAAATAAATTAATTTTTGTTTTGTGAAAGGAATAGCAATAATTTCATAAAGCGGATTATGAACTTTGGGAAAATGATTTAAAAAGGTAATGTTATGAGTTATCTCTTGAAAATTTACATATATAGTTTAAAAGCTTAGATTCTGTGAAGAAAGTAATGAAATTAATTAAATAGTTTTGATAAATTGAAAATAAAATATATCATAGTAAATTTTTAAGAAATGATGAATTGATAAAGAAGAGGTTAGTATAAAGTGATAAAATTAGTTATGAAAATTTGAATTTGTATTGTTTTGAATTGAAATAAAATGGAATTTTGGAAGAAAATGTAAATATGTGATATATTTGAAAAGATAATTATTTAAATAAAGCAATTTTGTAAATTTGTAAAGTAATTTTCACTTTTGGGAAATACTTTGGTTATTCGAAATAAAATGAAAATGATATGAGTAAGTTTGGTATATTTGGACGGTTGTAGATTCTTCCATATGAAAAATTGCGAGGGTGCAATTTTATTAAAGGGAAAGTCAATAAAAATTTGATTTTTTTTCGATAAATGGGTTCTAAATTGTAATGACTCGTATTTTAACCATTTTAAATTATTAAATTTAATTTGATTATTAAATAGAAATGGTTAAAAATGAATATTTAATGAATTATTAGGGTAGTTACTTAATTTGAACTTTAGTAAAATTCTGAAATAAACAATTTCGAAGATTAGCAATAACAACTATGGAAATGAAATTTTAGATCTTGAATGCGTTTATAATCAATATCTGGATTTGAATAATAAATGTTGAATTATTTAGATGAAAATAGAATAAGTGTTGATAATTAAAATTCAATTGTAATACTATGATTTATTAATGCCATTTATCTGATAGTTGAATTGTTTAAATTTAATATTGAAAAATTTCCAGATAATTGAATCTTGAATTAGTGTGAATGAAAAATGATGTCCGAATTTGATTTGAATTTTATTTAAATATGTATGATGATTGTTAACTTTTAAAAATTGAGTTTAAAAGTGAATAATAGAAATTGGAAATTTTATATTTTAATTAACGAGTAAAAATAGCCTTTCGGGAAACAATCTTGAAATTCAACGAAACAAGTTCCATTGGATCCGTAATAGTGTATCATTATAAGATTTCAAATTTCATGGCGTTTGGAGTTATCATTTAGTCATACAGGATTGAAAAATATTGAATTAATATCGAAAATTTAATATAATAATTGGGTTCAAAAAGCTATCTTCTCCATACGATCGAATTAGGTTCTAAAACAAGTTCCATTGAATTCGGGATAGTGGTATAACACGCCTAGCGGCATGCCTCGATCGGAGGTCGGATAATATATCTGGATATTTAGGGAATTTTAAATATATATATTATTTTCCTTTAACATCAAGGCCACCAAAACTTCACATCAGCCACCCTAGTGCCTATAAACTTCTTCAAAAAGCTTCCCTCTTCATCTCGTTTAAATAACACAGCAGAACAATAGGAAGAAGAAAAAAAAACAATGAATTCAAAAAATAAATCAAATGTCGTGAAATACAAAATGAAAAATTCCCAAACTAATTTTAAAAATCTAGTTTTGATTTAAGCTTCTGTCTAGAATGTTTTATTTTTGAAGTGCAACACTCTCTGGTCGAGTTCATTCATGTCAGGCATGGCCAGGTTTTGAAATTCTGTAAATTCTAGTCGACAATTCACGAATCAGAGGTCGTATTCGAGTTCGTGAGGTCGTATAGCATCTAGATGGTCAAGGGGAAGATGTGCGGTGGTCAGAGGTCGAACGCGGCCTGATGGACTCGTCGTTGACATGTGCAGTCGTGATTTTCTCCATGAAGTGGGAGGTGATGGTGTGGGTATGAGGATGACGAGCTCGAGGCGAGAAGTTCACTAGTGGCGTCAAAGTTTGGTTTCGATGATCAGAGAGGGGTGTTAGGATACGGCCATGCACAAATTCTTGGCTATAGGAAAAAAGGGGGAAGAAGAAAGGAAGGTGGGTCAGGTCGCATGATCGGCTGGTGTATTTGGTTAAGGGTATTTAGTTTTAAAATTTGTAATTTTACTTAAGATACTACATATTTAAAATTTTAAAACTTATATATGTGATATCTTCTTCATACGAAATCAGATTTGGACGAAACGAGTTGTTGAGGATTCATATCGATGTTGTATAATATATGGGAGTGAGCTGGAATTTATTTGAAACCGAACAAATAAAGGTGAGTGTTTTATCGCTCACGATGTACTAATATTTTAAGTTCATTAAATTGAGATCGTTAAATTATTTAATTTTGTTGACTGTCATTTGGAAATGGAATTGAAATTTGAATTGATCGTTGACAGTTAAGTTTGAAATTTGAATCTAATTGTCAGTAAAATAATTGATATTGATAACTATGAAATTGTTGTAAATTATATTAACTGTTTAGATGATTGACTGTGGTGTATGCTATTGATTGATATTTAGATGATTAGATGTTTATTTATTTTATATATATCCTATTATCACCATGTAAATCATTTATGGTATATAAAACTGTAAATTGAATTATTTCAAATAAATTAAGAAATAGGTTGAAATGATATATACCTGTGACATTGTGATTTGGATTGAAATGATATATATTCATCCCTGAAATTAAATTGAAATAACTGATCACTTGGCCATAGGATAGAAAATTATATACAAATACCGAATTGGTTAAATTAAAGGATTTTGAAATTTTTAATTTGAAATTTATTTAAATGATCTTGATTTAAAAATTAAAAATCGAATTTATGGAAATCGAATTATTTTTGAACTTGAGCTTGAATTGTGAAATTTAAAGTTAATAACATGAGTGTTTAAATAATTGAAGTTGAATTTTTTTTAAAGTTAAAATCGAAATGTGATTTGAAATTCAGAAATTGTTTTGTTTTAAAAGATTGAACTTTTATTCTAACTTTGAATATTTCTAAGTAAAAGTGATATAAAACAATTTTTCGGAATTGAGCTCGGAATTGAATTATATTTGAGAATTTGGATTTTAAATTGGATACTGAAGGTATATTTTATTTAAGTTTTTTGAATCGATATTTTGAAAATCGAACTCAGAATTGATAATCGAAATGGTTTAAAATCTGGAATTGAAATTATTTTGGAACTGAAATTGAAATTAATTTGGAATAGTAATTGACATTTATTTGTAATTGGAATTAATTTGAGTTGGGATTTGGAATTGAGCCCGTTTGACTTCGAAACTATAATCAAATGAATTAGTTTAGTATAAACGGTTTAAAATCTATGCTCTTTAAATATTCAAATTATTTTGATTTTCAAACTATTTTGCTATATAAACCATTTTTAATACTCAAGCTATTTTTTATTAAACAATTTTAATCATTTAACTATTTCAAAGCTCTTTAAACTATTTTCTAAAAATTCAAAACTGGTTAAAGGGTGGAATGTTTATATTTAAATTATGGATTTAAATACGAATTAGGTAAAAATAAATTAACAACCCAAATTGAAATTTGAAACAATTTTGGAATCAAAATGAGATATTAAGGCGAAAAAGATTTTGAATTAAAATAGCATATTTTGAGAAAATATGATGATTTCGAAATGGATTTGATTTTTGAAGTGAATATGATATTTTGATATCAAGTACGAATTGTTAATTGAAATGTAAAAGTACCAAGCGATGTGTAAAAACGACGTTTGGATGTTAAAGAGACCGGGGTCTCTTATTGGCATACTCTTTGTCAACATTGGAACCACTTTAGCAACTATGTACGCGGAGGAGATTACAGAACGAAGTGGTTGGATTTGGCTTCATTTACTGGATTTGAAGAAAGAGAACGATGATGTATTAGCCTGACACTTGTGTCAAATTGAAATAACTAAAACATGAGTTGTACCATCCAAGCGGGCTAGCTACCCCAAGCGGCCACACTTCTTCGTATTACCGTCATTTACATTGTGATTGATTAGTATGCACCCTCGGATTTTGGGTGTGTTGGACGCGGTGGACGGTCATGGCTATGATGTGTTTACCACCAGTTAGGAAGGGTAAACTAGTAGTATCATACCTTGGGTATTGCCTCACGTGCCTTGTCATACTTTTATCCTTATACGAGACCCTTACGATTTCGGTTTAGTGTTGTCGTATCATGGCGCATCTTTATCCACCGACTATTTACTGATGTTTTATACGCAAACTGTATAAAAATGCTTAAAAACGCTTAAGGGGGATCAATGTAAAGCCTTAACGCTATTTTGATATTTATTTTACTGATTAGAATTATATATATGGCGTATTCTACTACATATAAATATTTTGACGGATGCTTAAGAGATGGAAAATTTTGTAGCATCCATTGAGTTATTGCACGCACGTTTTACACTGGATAGGAGATGTGAAACCCTATAAACATCTCTGAAGCCACAATACTTATGTTACATGCGATATTGATTCGACTCACATAAGAATATTTTAGCTCCGACTCAAATGTTTTGTCTTTTTATTATGCTCGAGTCAGCTCTGAGTTTTTCAGCTTATCGAAGAGTATTCTCTGGAGGACGAAGATGAAGATTTGGTATATATTATTGCTAATATTATTACCAGCATCATGTTGTTCTGCTGCATTATATTTTGTTCTGTTGTATATGTATAACTCTGATGAATGTTGCATAAATTATCATCAAATTTATAGTAAATAGCTTCATGAACTGTTTATTTGATTATTATATTTTGTCATTCCGCTTCGAGACTCTGTGTTTGTTTTCTTCTTCTTTTTCTTAATTAACCTCATTAATTATCTATGTTCCAGATTGTTTAAGTCGGACATGTGTGGATTACTGTCGATTTAAACCTTTCGGAATGTGGGTCGTCACATGAGTTTATTTATAAATGGGCTAAAATCGTGAAACTATAATATTTGAAATTTAAAATAAGTTAAAATATGGAAAATAGTTTTTGTAGTGATGTAATTAGAATATAATATTAGTTTGATAAAGAAGTGATTTGAAATGTAAATTTTATTTATGTAAATTAAAAAGAATTTGGCTTTAAAAATTTAAGAAAATACAAATACTTTTATATTTTCTTGGCCAAACTTATGTAACCAAGCCCAAATAACTCCAAGCTCATCTATATTTCCAGAATTTTCTCCTTTCCACTGAAACTCTCGCGGTCACTTCCATTTTCTTATGCCTCGAAGCATATCAAACATTTCTCATCACTTAGGAAGTTAAAACAAATCAAATAAAATTTAATAAATCTGCAAACTTGAGTACGTAACTTCTAGCATGGCCATGCGCCTATAGTGGGAAGCTAATCGGGTTGCGCTATGTTTTTGGGGTGTGTGTGCGCGCGTGCATTATAGAAATAAGGAGAGGAAGAAGAATGCAACATATATATGCGAGTTTAACCTAATAAATCTATGTCAAATTACTTGAATTTGCAAGTTTATGTTTAAGGATTACTTATATGGATATGTATTATAATTGTATCGTATTGGAACTGATTATGGATCAAAATGGATTGAGGGGAGCATGATCTAGAGCTTGGTCGCTCCAGGCCAGTCATAACTGATTGACTGGTCATAGATGACCGGTACACTGGTGGTGAATCTCGTGTGCAGACATATATTATGTGTGTTTTCTAGGTGCATGTTAGTGCAGATTCGTGTGTAGCGTGGGTGTGTATTCTAGTATGTTTGCATTTATGTGTGTAAGCCTGTATGTGTGATAGTGCAACTAGGTGTGTGTGTTGTGTGTTGAGTTTATATGTGTCCCCTTAGTGTATATATATAAATGTGTGTGTTGTATGAAATGTGCTACTTTATGTGATTTGGTTGTTAGACTATGTATTCCCGTGTATTTTACTTGACTTTAGCCTAACTAGTTCAACTATTTTACTTTTGCAAACAAGTTGTTGCATTATATTTGTTAGGATTCACTTAGTTTTCATTTTTTGCATGTGTGTGCACAACTTCATATATGTACAATTTTCACGAATTAATAATTAAAAAATACATATTTATGTTTAGAATAAATTGAATTAATATTCTTAAATTCTAATATAAATATACTTTGATTTTATATAAAAATGTAATTATAGTAAAAATAATATTTCACTTCATCTTTTGGAACATAACACAAAAATAACATCTTCCCTGCTTTAAGCATCCATCCACCTCTTTCTCCTTCGATTCCTTTGCTCCTTGTCTCTTCCACCTTCGTTCTCTCAATAACGAAGAAACCTCAAAAGTTCTCCCATCTCCATCCTATAATCAGATCCAATCCCACTCCTTGTCTCCTCCCAAGCCGCTTCTAGGTTCACCTCTTTGCTTCTCGCATCTTAGCACCTCCGATTCCTCCAGTCCGCTAGCCGTCGGTGTTTTTGCTCCTCTACTTGAATCTAGTGAGCACCTGAACACTGAATGTAATTCCACACTTGATAAGTCGCCTATGCTTGTTAGCATGGCTAGCTGCTTAGCCAATCAGAATTTGGACAAGGTTGTCATAGTGTCTGATGTCTTTGATTCCTTCGCACCATCCAAGGCTGTTCTTGGCTTGTGCACTTCTAGTGTTTGATAAAAATGTCACTGTGGAAATATGCATGCCTATTGCTATTGCATTGTCCTAGGATCACTTGCATGCTGCGTCCAAGTTTGTTTCTATGTGTCCTAAGCCTTGGGCTTCCCTCTTTTGCTCTCATCTCCATAATGTGGGAATCTACACGTCGATTTACTTTAGGATTAAGAAGAATAATTGAATTATGGTGCCTCCTCTTTTGTTTATGCAAGCTAGGGAAAATTATTGGTCGGGTTTCTTAGTTGGTTTTCTATAAACCCGAACCAACGGATTCAAGATGCAAAAAGTCTATGCCATCGCATATGGTAACTTAGTGGTGATTTCCACGTAATCTATACTAACTCCATGTATTGTTTCAAATTTTCTAGCAATGATGAACATCAACAAGTCTTAGAAGCTGATTATCCTTTATTGACAGGAAACCATTCATTATCACCTTCTGGTCTCCTACCGTGGCTTATGCTAGAGACGAACTGATGTATGTACTTCTTTGAATAGATTTTATGCACATTCCGTCTGTTTTACAGCTGTTACTAGGGCTGAATTAGTTGGCTTGCATAATTGGTAAATTGAAATATTTTGAGTCCACTACGGTGGCTTATGAAAGATTGGTTTATGTCAAGGCACTGATAGAAGTAATCCTAGATAAGCCACTGCGATATTCGATTAGTGATTAGCTTGTTGATAGCCACATTGTGGAAGTTCGAGTTAGATATGGTTGGGCGCCTGAAATTTGTACTTCTTGTTGTTCCTTTGGCCAATTAACTATCTCTTACAAACTCTCGGACATAACGCTAGAGGCCCCTCCTTCTGTCAAGATTCTGCTTCTCATCACCCTACGCGTATATGGGTTCCTAAGATTAGGAATAGCTCTTCCACGACAATGGACCAGTCCATTTTCCCTTCGGACATTGTTCTTATCACAGAGGCTACTTTTGATCGTCCTATAATGGAGGATCGCCTGCCTTCCCATCCGATGTAGGTATGGATGCACCTATGATTACTCCCTCTAATGTTATAATTGATTGTGTGTTATCTAGAGCCGCCTCGACTACTGTTATAAAGTGGAATTCCTCTGAGAAGCTTGGATTCATAATCCGACTGAGATGCGAGATGACCCTGCTCGTCATGATTTCTATATGTTTGTTAGTGAAGTTGATGGTGAATCTAGGCATCTTCATTACTCTTTGACGGAGAAGGCCTTGTTCTACGCGGATGGTGCCCTTGGTGCTAGGAATAGATTTTGTTATCCCACCTTTTGGCAAGGCCATGACACCAAGGACTAGACTAAAGACCAAGGACAATCCATCCCGAATATCGATTGTACACAGGTTGACTATGGATACTGATAAATTTTTTCCGAGTCTGAATCGAGCTACAATTGATACGACAGGACAAGTAAATCCATGGAAGCCTATGTCAATCAGAGTTCATATGGTCAAGATATGATCGATGCAAATCAAGCGACAGCCTTGTACGCATCCATCAACCAATCAGAGAAAAAATTCCCTCGTATAGATCCTGTTTGAATCCATCAAGTGTGCATGGTTTCGTATCGATCAGGGGAGCACCAGTTCGTAACCATCTACCCTCATACTACTTCGCATCATTCGTCTCCAGCTTGTTCATATCGATCAATCAACGTCCACTTCGTATCTATCAAAACCATTCAAAGCCGCTACTTTGTATTGATCCATTAGCACACACTGCACTCGTATCAATCGGCCAGTGATTGATGTGAACAGTACAAGATGAACCGGAGACTTAGGATGATCGATACAAAATAGGGTAGCGACGATCGATACGAACATGACAGCAAATAATGGATACGAACAGGGATGAGCTGGATCGATTCGAACAAGTCGCATCCATAAGACAAACTCGATTGCTTGGCATAAAATGTGGATCGATCCTAAAAGCAAGCGCCACATCATCAAATATCATGTGCAGAACCATCGATACGAAGCTATCGATACGAACATCATCGATACGAATTCAACAACCTTCGAAAAATTCAAATTTTCATCGATCATAACTCAAAATCTACAAGTCCAAATGCCACTAAATTTTCATAGGAGCTTGCGTACATCCTTAACAATGTTCATAATTAATCTGGACTCTATTGGATGAAATATTGATCGATATGAAGTTTGTTCGTATCGATCACGGATCGAATGCAAATGGCATGGGATCGATCGTATGGGCCCCCCATGTGAGAGAAGAGGTCTTACAAGATCTGAGCAAGATATTTGCAGCCTACGCCTATAAATAGCAGTCCAGGACTTATAGGAAAGGGACTTTTGGCTCTTCTACATCCAGATTCTACAGAAATCACTGTTGCACTCGAGCTTTACTGTTGTAATTCGTTGTAACCAACAAGCAAAGTTAATAAAAGTTAATCATTTCATAGTGAACATAGGCCATACACCGAACCACTTCAAATCCATGTGTTTCTATGTGATTTTCTTACTTATTATTGGTGCGTTTGTTAGACCTGCCTCATTTTCCATTTATTTTCTTCACTTTATCTCTTCAAACACCTCCGAAGGGTGCTGTGCCTAATTTTGGTACAAACAAATTTTTTCTTCATGATGATGGCTGGAGTAGAAAATTTATCTGCTGTAGGGATTACTCTTGTTTCATTTCGAATATAGGGACTCTTATTCCGGATTTTCTATATGTGAAAAGCCTTAACTTTTCGATCGATGAAGTGATTCCTCCTCCTTTGAGGACGACTAGCTTTAGATCACTTATAGTAGTTTATGCACCTTTTTCCTAACTCATGTTTTGTATTTTCCTTTTATTAGTAGTTGAGGCATGCTACCTTACCTCTGTATTAACTTAATTTGTTGGTAATAAAAGTACAGGCCATTGTAAAATCTAGCTGGCCTTGCCAAAAAATGTAATTATAGTTTAAAGTTTAATAAATTAAAATAGTGAATTTAAAAGTATTATATTATTAAAAAATATGAAATATTTCTTAATTAATATTCTATGGTTTCAAAGTGTGTTTGATAATATTTTAATATATAAATTAAGTTTTGAAATTGTGTTTAACTGATTATAAATACACACACACACATATAATTGATTTGGATGAGTATGTGTGTATATATAATAGTAGTGTTTAATCACATAAAGGTATGAAATAATTAATATGTATAAAATTTAGTTTTATAAACCATTTTTTGGTTTTCAAAAGAAAGATATGAATTTTCTAATGCTTTTAGTGAATATTAAATCATTTAACTTTATTAAAATTGGCAAAAAGTAATTATTCATTGTAAAGAAAATATTCTGATTGTATTTAGACCATAATCTAATTAATTTTGTAATACAGATTTATTACTCATTTTTATACATTGATTCTGTAAGATTATGTGATATGGCCGTTATTGAATATTAACTTGTTATATATATATTTGGTAAATTTATTTTGTTTTACTTTTTCAATTTATTTCATTTGTTATATACATTGGCTAAAATTGTATGAATAATTCACCGTTGAGATGGATTTGATTGATGATTTTAACATGATATAGTAATGACATCTTTCCATATGATTTTGTGATACATTTCTATGGGACAAGGAATCTGAAGAAGTGGAGTTATAATACCTTTGGATAAGGACTTTTCATAATATTTCTCATGTTATTCTTTAGGCTCATTATACAGAATATTGGGAGGTTTGAGTGGAATTTATATGCAGCGAATAAATGTTTGTGTATCGCGTAGTGGTATGGGACACTTTTAATATTTATGCGGTTGTTAATTGTGAGTAGATGATACTCACGTGATGAAAAGAAAGTGGATAGTGTGAGGTGATATATGTATGTTAACGGTTAAATTCGCCAACATCTAAAAGGTCGTAGAAAATGGCATATTTAAAGAAGTTCCAAATATACCTTTATTTTTGCGATAAGTCACAAGTGCATTTAAATCATAGTCCATATGTTCAAAAAGAAGAATAGTCAAGTCCATGAGTCATATATGCAAGTCCATAAGTCAAATACATATGGCTCAAGTCAAGTCCTTTTTTTAATCATGAATAGATACAAATATGCAAATTGCAATTGTTCAAGTCCTTATACGCAAATGTCTAACGCCCTTCTTTATTGGTCATATGCCATTACAATAGCTCCCAAGCTCTTGAGAATAGTTAGAAAAGTTCTAATCTAAAAATTAAGAGATGGAAAGAAGTTAAAGGCACCTTTCCGTAAGGGGGTATCACTATATTTATAGTGGTTGGAAGGAAATATGCTTGCTTCAATTGGCAATGTGGGACTTATGGTGCTATGGAACACGTGAATTAATGTGAAGGCTTTTGAAGCTTTTTGAAGGGAAATACACTACATCCTCATGTTGTAAATGATCTCATCCTTCTTTCCTTGTATAATCTTTGACACTCTATGGCATTGACATTGTATGACATCGAATATCATTCAATATTCATGAAATATGGGATTAATGAATAGCTTTCGATATGCTTTTAGGTTATTTTCTTCATATGTTTGATGACAAGTGACATTAGTTGGAAATAGATTTAAACATTGATGAAGAGAAGTGTGTGCATTGAGCAGTTGTTGAGAAAGATCCGAGTTCGATATAATGTTGGTGATGATGTGAAGCCGCGTAAGTAATGAAGAAACATCGATTGCTACCCATATTTATGGACGTCGATGATGTGTATCATCGTTGTCATAGTGGAGTATTGATAATGACTCATTCCAATAAGATTTGGCGTCATTGATGGGGCAACACTTACTGAATGGAGATGTTGGTTAGGCTCGCTAGTGAATATTGCCTTCACCATCACATAACTTCGACAATGTTAATGCGAGTCCTATATGGCCTTGATCAAATGTGATATCCTTCTTTTCTCCTTGTTGATGGCATGCGACGCTGTTGAGTTGTGAAGTGATGATGTGCTAGAGGGGTAACACCCAAGAGATGTGGTATTACTAATCTTTGATGTAGAGCTTAATGGCAATAATTCCTTCATGATGCTACCACTTATGGAACTACTGTTGATATTGAAATTATATGGATAACATTTAGCTCCCTTTTATGAAAGAAGCTTTTTACTTTTTAGGGTAAAACCAAGAATTCCTTTGTTTCATCGATTCCTTATAAGGCTTTCCTTCTAATCCCTTTTTCCTGTTAAGCAAGTCATGATTTTTGTTATCATCTTTTTAATTTTGACTATGGGAAAATCTTTCATGAATTTTTTAAGAGTATGAGGGATCTTTTATTTATAACTCAATGTTACTTTGGAATCTGTAGATTTACTTGAAAGAACAAAAATTTATCTAGCTGAAATTTCTTGGACAAATCCCATAGGATGGGGATTAGAAAACTATTTGAAAATAATAATTTTATAAGTGCATCTTATGGTCAAGGCCTTTGATGGCCAGGAGACATTGATGGCTAGGAACCTCTTATGGTCATGAACCATCATAACCTTCAATTGCTAGGAACCTCTTATGGTTAAGAGCCTTCGGTCGAGGTCTTTGATGGTCGGAGACCTCTTGCGGTCATGACGTTTAATAGCCAGGGACTTTGATTGCCAGGAACTCTTATGATCATGAGCCTTTGAGGGTTGGGGTCTTTAATGAACAAGGACCTCTTATGGTCATGAGAATTTGATGACTAAGGCTTTTGATGGCAGCGACTTCTTGCAGTCATGAGCCTTTGAGGGATGGGGCCTTTGAATAACAGGGACTTCTTATGGTCATGAGCCTTTGATGGCTGGAGCCTTTGATGGTCAGGGACCTCTTGCAGTCATGAGCCTTTGATGGCTAGGGGCCTATTACGGTCATGTTACTTTTAGTTATATATTGGAGCAAAGTAGTTCCATTCAACTATTCGATCGTTCAGCAAAGTAGCTTTGTTCAACCATTCAGTCGTTCAGCAAATTAGTTCCGTTCAATCATTCAGCTATTCAGAAAAGTAGTTTCGTTCAGCCATTCAGCCATTCAACAAAATAGTTCCGTTTGGTAGATTGGCCGTTCTTCCGAGTAGTTCCATTCAACTATCTAGCAGTTCAGTCGAGTGGTTCTGTTCAGCTATCTAGCGGTTCAGCGACATAGCTACAAAAACTTTCTTTAAAAAATATATATATATATTTCTTTTCTTTACTTATTTCATAAATCATTCTTCAAATAAATAAATATATGTTTTCTCTCATACATAAGGTAATTGGTAATAATCTTTTGATTCTAAAAATATTTTTCTCGAAGATTTTTTTTGGCAAAACAACTTGCCAAGCGGATTTTGAATACTTATCTTTTCTAAACGCTGGCTTGTGATAGAGGATTGATAATGATTAAGAAGCTCAAAAATAAATCCATTATACAAATCTAGGCCTTGGGATAGAGAACAATTATTTTGGACATTTAAATTATCTTCTACCAGAAATCAGATCAGAAGAAGTCCCGAAATCCATCTATCATATGGGATCAGAGAATCATTTGATAATAGAAATTCCCAATACATTTTGATAAGAATATCTAGAGTTCCTTTGATGTCTAACCATAGCAGATTAGTCCTTGTTTCAACTGCTTCGAGAATCTATAGATCGACTTCTTGAATTGTTGATCACCATCGGCTTCAACACCTAATTTAGATTCGAAGTTTAGTTTAGATCTAAAATTTATGTTGGAGTGAAAGCTGATTCGAGGAGGAATTAATTTGTTGTCGAGGACGTTATTACTATTGTTAAAGAGGAGAAGCGAATTCAAATTGCTATAGCAGAGAGTAACGCGATGAAGGGTGACGTTGAATGTAATAGAAGTGGTTCATGGCACTTGCAGCCCAACCTGTTCTTATCCCTGCATATAAACATCCGCTATAGTTAGTTTTCTGGATTTAAAATGAACTTAAAAATCAAAATATGAAACTCAAATCTCCCTAGGTTATTTTGGTTATTTTCGAACATGTCGGAGGTTCGATCCTTCATCTAGTGCCATAACGATTAAATTTGCCAACATACAAAGTGGCACATTCGAAGAAGTTCAAAATATACCCCTTGGTTTTATGGTAATTCACAAGTCCATTTCAATCACAGTCCATAAGTTCAAATGGAAGAATAGGCAAGTCCATAAGTCATATATGAAAGTCTATAAGACAAATATGCGAATAGGCTTAAGTCATGTCTTTTTATTCACTCACGAATAGGTACAAATATGCAAATGTTCAAGTCATTATATGCAAATGTCCAATTTCCTTCTTCCTCATTGGTCATATGCCATTACAATCGTTCTAAAGCTCTTAAGAGAGCTTAAGAAAGTTCAAAATCTAAAAATCAAGAGAGGGAAAGTAGTTAATGGCCTCTTTCTATAAGGGGTATCATTATATTTATAGTGGTTTGAAGGAAGTATGCTTGCTCCAATTGCCGATGTGGGGCTATGGTCTATGGAACATGTGAATGAATGTGAAGGCTTTTGAAGCTTTATGAAGGGAAATACACTAGATCCTCTTGAATTAGCTTTTGTAATTGATACCATCCATCTTTTCTTCTATGATCTTTGACACTTTATGGCATAGATGTTATACGACATCTAATATCATTTAATTTTCATGAAATATGAGATTAATGAATAGCTTTCGACATGCTTTTAGGTAATGTTCTTTGTATGTTTGACAACATGCGACATTAGTTGGAAACAGGTTTAAACATTGATGAAGAGAGATATGTACATTGAATAGTTGTTGAGAAAGAGATGCTTTTCGATATAATGTCGTGTTATCCCACCTTTTAGACAAGGCTATAATATCAACAAATTGGCTGAAAAGGATGGATATCGGGATTGGAGATCGACTAGAAACAAGGCTATGATCGATATTGCCAAAATTTGACCAAGCTCCAATCAAGTCGAGATCGATTGGGAATGACGATCAAGGCTAGGAAAGGCGAGGTTTCAAATTTCAAGTTATTTATAATCCGTATGCTCAAGATATGATCGATGCAAAATTGAACATTGTTCTCGTTTGTATCCATCATGTTTAGTGCACTTCGTATCCATCAATTCGCAGTCCTTGTTAGTATACACAAAACATGCACTGTTCGTTTCCATCAAGCATGCCCCACTTTGCATCGGTCCGAGCTCATCCCATTTCGCATCCATCATCACCGGCTAATTCGTATCCATAGGAAATTGTCGCTTCGTGTCGATCATTCCGTGTACTTCATATCGATCAACCCACCCACCTACTTCGTATCGATCGACATTGATCGGTACAAAAGGCACATAATGGATTGGTACAAATGTCATCCCTTTTCGATCAATATGAGAAAGCTATTAGATCATTGATACGAAATAAGCATCCTAGGATCGATATGAAGAATGGAGTCCATTAGGTCAATACAAACGAGACATAAACGTTGGAAGGACTCGGTCGATTCGACGTTGAGAGTAGATCGATCCTGAAAACAAGTGCCATGTCACATAGATCGATCCTGAAAACAAGTGCCATGTCAACTCACAGACACGTGTCCTAGTCGATACGAACAGGGCGATGCAAAGGGGATCGATACAAATGGCACAGCCTACCGAATACCTTAAATTGCATCGATCATAACTCGCAATCCACAAGTACGAATGCTACGTAATTTTCACATGAGCTTACGCACAACCTAAAGAATGTTCATGATCGATCTCGACTCGATTGGACAAGATCTTGATCGATACAAAATTTGTTCGTATCGATCGCGGATCGAGTCAAAATTGCCTGGGATTAATCGCATGGGCCCACTCACGTGCCAAGAGGTCTCCCGAGATCTGATCGAGATATTTGCATCCTACGCCTATAAATAGCACCCCAGGGTCTAACAAAAGGGGACTTTGGGAACCTGTGACATCGAGACTCTGCCGGAACCATCATTTTACTCAAAATTTGCTAATCAGTTGTAACTCATTATTGTCAGCAAGCATACATCAATAAAATCATCAACTTCAAAGTGGATGTAGGCTGGATTGTCGAACCACTATAAACTCTGTGTTCTTTACTGCTTTCTTCTTAATTTCCCAAGTGTTCTTCACTTTTAATTCTCTACATATTTGTTACTTGTGATATGTGATTGTGAATTGGTGCTTTCATCGACAATTGGGTGTTTGTGACCAACTTTGGTGCAAAGATTTTGGTGCTTTCATTGAGAGACTCAGGGACAAAGCTTGGATTTCAGATTTGAAAGCTTGAAGACTTGGATCTAGAAAAACAATGGAAAGCCGTTCAGCAAGAAGACAGCGGATTGAAAGAGTCAACATGAAGGAATCAGGAGGCTTCCTTAGGAGCAAATCAGGCCTCGGTCTTCATCACCAGAGATGAGATGGAGATGATGATGGGAGCTGTGCATGAAGAGATTTTGAAAAGACAAGAGAAGATGATACAGAATTTTCTTCGACGAACTGAACAAGCTGGAGTGCAGAATCAAGCTAACGCAGCTGTAGGAGTTGCTAGGGATAGGAGTCATTAGTATGTAGTAATCAGAACCAAAAACAGAGATGGGACCATCAGGTGCAGCCCTAGAGCTAGGGGACACTCCCCAGGAGCGTCTTGATCTAACCTCAAGAAGGATACAGGGTGGAGCTGTTCAACATGGCATTGATAGAGGAATGGATGCCTGTCTAGAAGAGAAGATTCCGAGACTCCCCCACGAACTCGGGGGACAGAACGGAGGCAATGGACAAGGACTACGGCTTGGCGACAGTGACAAATTAGCAGAGATGGTCAGATGGGCCATGAGAAGTGGTCTAGTGAATAGATATTTGGAAGACATGAACATGAGCCCCTTCGCTTCCACAATTAGACGAGCTAGGAAACCACCAGAATTCAAGCTACCAACATTGGAGACGTATGATGGGAGGATGGATCCTGTAGTTCATCTGACACAATACAGGAGGCATATGGAGGTGTTGGGGGCATCGGAGGAGGTCAGGGCCCGGTGCTTCCCATTGTATTTGACAGACATTGCAGCGCTATGGTTCAGACAACTGAAGAGCGGCTCCATTGGAACATGGACGAATTTGACTGAGAAGTTTATGAGGCAACTTAGAGTTTACATTTCGAGACCCAAGAATGTGATGAGTTTGGCAACACTAAAGCAAAGAACCGGGGAATCTTTGAGGAGCTTTCTGACACGATTCAATGCAGCGGTAGCATCGGTGGATCGACCAGATCCATCCATGGTTTTAATGGCAGCTGTATTTGGCATAGCTGATGGCACAGAATTCAAGAATTCATTAACAAGGGACCCCCTATAGATCTAGGATAATTTTATCATGAGGCTAAAGGATTTTTACAATTAGAGGATGCAAATGTTGAAAGAGAGGAAGGAAAAGGAGTCGATGTTTATGCAGTCAAGAAAGGAAATCCTCTTGAAAAAGGTTCAGGAACTGGTAAAGGGAAACAGAAGGCCGAGGATAACGATGATGGACCAAAGCGACCATAAAAGGAACTAAGATTCACCTCCTATTCGAAATTGAATGAAACTTTGGAACGGATCTACCAGGATACAAAAGGGCAGATTCCTTATTGAAAGCTAATGAGGAGGGATCCGACCAGCAATGGAAGAAGATCAGACAAGTATTTGCTTATTCCATGAGCTAAACAGTCATAGCACGAATGATTGCAGGCACATGAAGGATGATGTTGAGGGACATGTTCAAAATGGTCTGCTATCGCAATATGTGAAAAGGCAAGCAACAGCGGGGGAGCGAGAGAAACCACCCCCGCATCAAACGAAGATGGCCCCGGATCGAGGCATCAACTTTTCATCAATTGATTAGAATAACGAAGAATAAATGAAAAACTCCACACTAATGCGGTTAAGTCATTTACACATGTATAGGATTACGAGCAATCCTCGGGGATGCTCTGTTACGACTATCAATCACGTTAGTATGGGTGTTTTTGCACTTTGACATCTCTGTTTTGCTTTTGTTTTCCATTTCTTATGTTTGGACTTGATTTTGTTGGACATTTCTGTTAAAAGACTCATCTGAATGTAAAGTTTGTTTTAATAATTCTATAACGGCCAAATCACTTACACATGTACGAGATCGTGAATGGTCCTTAGGCATGCTATGAAATGGCAATAAACCGCCAAAACTAACAGTTCATAAATTCACTCGAATGTGAAATCTGACATTAATGATACTAAGCCCCCCAAGCACACACAATTTACCTCGAACGACACCCGACCTCGAACGGTCATAATTTGCCTTGAATGGCGCCCGACCGCGAACGGTCATAATTCGCTGCGAACGGCACCCGAGCTCGAATGGTCACAATTCGCCTCGAATGACACTCGATCGTGAATGGTCACAATTCATCACGAACGGCACCCAACCGCGAACGGTCACATACCACCCCGAATGGCATACGATCGCGAATGATCATTATTCACAGTCAAACAAGATTATCGATCTCTTTGCAGGTCATTAACAGGATATGGACATCCAGCTTATCGAACTACAAAACACAACTTCATACTACAAGGCATATTTTGGGGGCAAATGTTATCCCATCTTTTGGACAAGGCTGGAATATCAACAAATTGGCTGAAAAGGATGGATATCAGGATTGGAGATTGACTGTGATCGATATTGCTAAAATTTGACCGAGCTCCAATCAAGACGGGATCAATTAGGAATGATGGGGCTAAAAAGGATATATTTCAAATTTCAAGTCATTCAGAGTCCGTATGCTCAAGAAATGATCGATGCAAAATTGAACATTGTTCTCGTTCGTATCCATCATGTTTAGTGCACTTCGTATCCGTCGATTCGCAGTCCTTGTTCATATCCACAAAATATGCACTTTTCGTATCCATCAAGCATGCCCCCACTTCGTATCAGTCCGAGCCCATCCCATTTTGCATCCGTCATCACCGGCTAATTCGTATCCATGGGAAATTATCGCTTCGTGTCGATCATTCCATGTACCTCGTATCAATTAACCCATCCACGTACTTCGTATTGATTGGCCATAGATCGGTACAAAAAGCACATAGTGGATTGATACAAATGTCACCCCTTTTCGATCGATACGAGAAGGCTGTTAGATCATCGATACGAAGTAAGAATCCTAGGATCGATATGAAGAACGGAGTCCATTAGGTCGATACAAACGGGACATAAATGTTGGAAGGACTCGGTCGATTTGGCGTCAAGAGTAGATCGATCCTGAAAACAAGTGCGATGGCAACTAATAGACATGTGTCCTGATCGATACGAGTAGGGCGATGCGAAGGGTATCGATACAAATGGCACAACCTACCGAAAACCTTAAATTGTATCAATCATAACTCGCAATCCACAAGTCCGAATTCTACGAAATTTTCACAGGAGCTTATGCACAAGCTAAAGAATGTTCTTGATCGATCTCGACTCGATTGTACAAGATCTTGATTGATACGAAATTCATTCGTATTGATCGTGGATCGAGTCGAAATCGCCTAGGATCGATCGTGTCGGCCCACTCACGTGCCAGAAGAGGTCTTCTGAGATCTGAGCGAGATATTTACAACCTACGCCTATAAGTAGCACCCCAACGTCTATAGAGAGGGGACTTTGGGAATCTAGGATGTCGAGACTCTACCAGAACCATCATTGTACTCGAAATTTGCTGTTGTAATCAGTTGTAACTCGGTGTAGTCAGCAAGCAAACATCAATAAAATCATCAACTTCAAAGTGGATGTAGGCCGGATTGCCAAACAACTATAAACTATGTGTTCTTTACTACTTTCTTCTTAATTTCCTAAGCGTTCTTCATTTTTAATTCCCTACATACTTATTATCCGTGATTATGAACTAGTTCTTTTATTGACAATTGGGTGTTTGTGACCAACTTTAGTGCAAACACGTCGATGTTGATGTGAAGCGACGTCAGTAATGAAGCGGCATTGATTATCATCCCATCTTTGTGGACGTCGACCATGTTCATCATCAACATCGCACTAAATTATTGATAGTGACTCATCCAATAAGATTCGACGTCATTGATGAGGGGACACTTGCTGAATGGGGATGTTGGCTAGGCATGCCATTGAAATAGTATTGCCTTCCCCACTACACAACTTCGAAATTGGTGATGCAAGTCATATATGACCTTGATTAAGTGTAATATCCTTCTTTTCTCCTTGTTGATGGCGTGCGACGCTATTATTTTGTGAAGTGATGATGTGCGGTGAGGGGTGGCCGAAGAGATGCGACACTACTAGTCTTTGAAATAGAGCTTAATGGCACTGATTCCTTCAAAATGCTATTACTTATGGTGCTACTTTTGATATTGAAGTTATATGGATAACATTTGTGATATATGGCTCTATGCCTATATATAGCAAGTATATCTTTGTGATTAATGATGACCATGACTTCATGTGTATATGTATTGGTTCTATATGCCACTACTATGATATACTTTATTATGTTTGTTGGAGAGGACTAGATGGCTAGAATCCACCCTAGCGGTCTGATCGTGGGGGTATCTCCCTAGGTTTGCGACACCTTATATATTGCATAATGCTCCTGCTTTGCGTGACTACCCCTGTGTTACTTAGGTTAGTAGTTTCTTACCTATTGGGGCATTTGTTGTGTCATGACTTAAGAATCCTCGTGTTGACGAGCACGCCGGTGGATATGTGTTACAATGACTATAAGGTACTAAAGGCTGTAGAGAAATACTGTTTCTGGAGCTTGCTTAGTGCTATTAGTCTCCCTTATGGTACTGGCGGAGTAGCAGATTGGCATATATGATTGATACACATCACTATAGCATTGATATGGGCTAGGTGCCATATATTATTAGATAATGGCTATACTAGGGACTTTAGGATTTTCATACATCCATTTCCCATAAGGATAATTTTGGATAGTTATTATATAAGGAGATGAGAGTATACCTGCGGTATATTTCTGAAGTATAGTGGATTCTTGGTATATTGATAGGCAGCCTATCATATCTTTTATATATGCATGGATGATGTTTTATTGAGATTGAAAGATATATTTAGGTAGTGCTCTATGATGGCTTATATGCTTGGTGATATCCATTTATTAATATTTCTAGATTTGACGATGATTTCTGGATATGTATGATTCATCCATCTGTGTTAATTTTGAGATTTTTGATTTGGTGGGTTTCCATATGGGTGATGCCATCTTTTGATATCAGAATTGGTTATTTTATGTAGTTTTGAGTCACACATGAGATGTGATGCCTTAGAGATTATTTATGGTGTTAGATAGGCATTTCAGATAAACACAGATGTATTAATATACGCTCTGATGATTTAAGTTTTGCTACAAGTGATATCATATTTTTATTTCCTTATGTATATTATATCACTTTATTTATGATCCTTGATTAGACATATCCCGACCCATGTGTTATTTATGTAATACTTAAGTTAGTCAGAAACATTTCATGTACAGGAATGACATGACCAACATTTATTTTAGTGGACTTAGAGGAGTATTATACTAGGAATCTTATATGATACTTGTATGACATTGATTTAATGTATATATTTGACACTGAGTTGTATGCTTAAAACACTTTGTGTTATATCGAGATTTTGACACATGAGATGATTTATAGACTATCAGTATTACATATTATATATATTATATGTTATCGCTGCGATAGACTCCATGTTCTTTGTTATTTACTTTGTATTATGTATTGGTCTGTCTAGGAGGCACATGTGCTTAGTGCTTTGTATCGATATGGTGTACGTATAAATGAGTTATTTAAATGATGTTTTAATACATAATAGTGCTAGTCCAAGAAAATATTCATATGCGTGTCCTATATAGCCTCATTCTTCATATTATCTGACAGTATTACTCTGTAATACTCTTAGATAGTATGGGTATACAGGTGGAGTGTTCATATTCCTATTTAAGCAAATGGAACATTCAAAGCATTTCAATACTCTACTCAATGATAAGAAGCTGCTGGCTCAAGTTTCCTTTTATTCTGACTTGAGATGAAGGGATTATGGCACAAAACCGTGTGTTGCTCAAGTGGTTGAGCATCATGCTTCCAACGAAGAAGTTAGAAGCTCGATTCCTGGTAAGCATGTTACTTTTAAGGAATGGGTGGAATGGTCTTGTAGAGATTCTTATCATTTAGTGTATATCATCACTTTGTCTGAGTACCCCAAAATGAAGAGGCAAGAAGCTCATGATATAAGGCAAGTGGAAGTAAAGGAAAAGGTGGGGGAAAGCACACCATACTCGCCTGTTCGATGATCAAACTACTAAAAAGATACTCCTATTTAGTAGTCAAACTACTGGACAGAAACTTCTGCCTAGGTGGTCCAACTATTGAATTGGAATCCATGTTCATCAGTCAAACCACCAAATAGATATTCCTGTTTGGTGGTTCAACTACCAAAACAGGAATCCCTACTTGGTAGTAGGGCCACCGGATAGGAATTCTTTTCTGATAATGAAGCTACCAGACAAGGAATTATGTTCGTCACTTGGAGAACCATCAAATGTTATCCCACCCTTTGGTCAACGGTGGAATATCAATAAATTAGCTGAAAAAGGACGAATATCAAGATTGGAGATTGATTGGAAACAAGGTCGTGATCGATGTTGTTAGAATTTGGCTGAGCTCCAATCAAGGTGGGATCGATTGGTTAACGATGATCAGGGCTAGGAAAGGCTACATTTCAAATTTTAGGTGAAACGGAGTTCACTTGCTCAAGATAATCGATGGATAATTGCATAGGGATGTTTAAGTTTGAATCGATACAAATTCGTATCGATTGACATAAGTGTGAACTTGTTCGTATCGATCGGCATGGGTACGAATAATCATTCGTATCCATCGTGGGGAGTAATTCGGCAGGGATACGAATAGCGCGTTCATATCGATTAGGGAGGAAGGCCAAATGGATTTCGACTCGATGACTGTGGACTCGGATTGAACAGATTGGCGCATGGAGACTTGTTCAACTCGATGATTTCGTGTCGATCAGGATGGAGCATAGCGGCATATTTCAAATCGATACTGATCGTATCGATCAAATGGCTCTTTCAAATCGATACTATTCGTATCGATCAATAAAGGATGCTTCGAGTCGATGCGGAGGAGGGTTGGTCAATGGATACGAACAAAGGCATAGTTGATGGATGCGAAGGAGTTGTGTTCATATCGATCGAATTCGTATCGATCGACACAAAAGAAGTAGTCAAAGTGGCGTGATAGGTGGATCTTCTCTGGATCTCAGGGACACGTCATCGAAGTCAACCCGATCGATTCGAAGAAAGGGCGGTATGGATATGAAATCATGGATACGAGCACGACGGCCTTCGAACAACACCAGCTTGCATCGATCATAACTCATAATCCACAGGTCCAAATGCTACGAAATTTTCACAGGAGCCTAAATACAAGCTAAGGAAGGTTCATGCTAAGTTTCGACTCCATTGGATAATATCTTGATCAATACGAATTACATTTGTATCGATTATAGATCGAGCCGAAACTTCATGGGATCGACCGCGTAGATTCACTCACGTGCTAGAAGGGGTCTCCCAAAGTTTGAGAGATAAATCAGCCTCCTACACCTATAAATAGAGCCCCATGGCCTACAGAAAAGGATCTTTTTGGGCAATCTGACCGAAAACAATTTTGTACTATTAAGCTACTGTTGTACTCGAATTTCTCCATTGTAATCCGCTGTAATAAACTGTATTCAGTGAAGAAAGCGGATATGCTTTTGGAGTGGACGTAGGCCAGAGATAGCCGAACCACTATAAATCTTGTGTATCTGTCTATTTCTTGCTGTTTGAAGTTTGTTATTCATCATTTATCATTCTCTACATCACATATATCTATGATTTGTGAGCATCTATTATTGATATGTGTTC
Organism: Allium cepa; assembly: GCA_030765085.1. Taxonomy (NCBI): domain Eukaryota; kingdom Viridiplantae; phylum Streptophyta; class Magnoliopsida; order Asparagales; family Amaryllidaceae; genus Allium; species Allium cepa. The sequence continues at coordinate 271,403,414 of CM060937.1, forward strand.
ATACACTGGTGCTTTCATGATATTTGGTGTTTGTGACCATTTTTGGCGCAAACACTTTGGTGCTTTCATTGAGAATAACTGGCACCCGCTATACCAGATTTGGAGTCCAGATTTGAAGGTTTAAGGATTCAGATCTAAAGAGCTATGACAAGGCAATTAAGTAAAAGACAAAGAACCGAAAAAAGTCAACATGAAGGAAGCCAGGAGGCATCATCAGGGGCTAATCAGACGTCAGCTTTCATCATCCGAGACGAAATGGAGATGATGATGGGAGCTATGCATGAAAAGTTTCTAAAAAGGTAGGAGGAAATGATGCAGAACCTCCTCAGACAGTTTCAACAAGCAGGAACAGCTGGAGCTTCAGAAGTTCAGATCCATGGAACTGGAGCAGAAGGACCCAACAGGCAGATGAATGGAGCAGCTCAACAAGGCACAACCCCTAATTAGCACAAAACCATAAACTTGGAAGGACCCAGGCTCGGGGGTATGCCACCTGGAAACGATGGACCGATTCCTGGAGGAACTCTAGGCGACACTGCACAATGAGACGTTGATAGGAATGTGGTAGTGCATGATAAAGAGTACGTGCCGGAATTCCCTCGAGGACTCGGGGGGTAACCCTTGATGGACAATGCTGGATTAGCTGAGATTATCAGGTGAACCATGCACGGAGGATTGAGAAACAGAGATCTGGAGGGAGTAAATAGGAGTCCGTTCACTCGTGAACTTAGAATGGCTTGAAATTCACCACAATTCAAGCTACCTACGCTAGAGGTATACAATGGCAAGGCTGATCCTACTGATCACTTGATAAGATACACAAGACACATGGAAGTGCTGGGGGTATTGGAGGAAGTTATGGCCCGATGTTTCCTTCTGTACTTGACGGATATAGCTGCTATGTGGTTTAGATAGCTGGAAAAAGGATCTATCAGGACATGGACAGAATTGGTGGACAGGTTTCTAAAGCAGTTTCAGGTTCATATCAAAAGGGCCGAAGAAAGTAATGACGCTAACATCAGTAAAGCAAAGGACAGATGAGTCGCTCAGAGCTTTCTTAACCCAATTTAATGCAGCAGTTGCTTCGGTAGATCGGTCGGATCCATCGATGGTTTTAATGGAAACAGTGTCGAGAGTCAGAGAGAATTCAAATTTCAAAGTGTTTCTGATACGGGACCCACCAATGGATCTTGGAGAATTCTTTCACGAAGCTGAGAGATTTCTTCGGCAGGAAGATGCATGTATAGATTTAAAGTTAAAGGAAGTGAACACAGCTCTGGACAGAGGGCCATCCAGCGGAAGCTCGGACTAAGATAAGGGTAAAGAAAAAAGGAAGCCGAGCCAAAATTCTCCACTTAATAGGATTGAATGAGACGTTAAAACAGATATTTATGGAGACTCGGAATTGCCTTCCCTATCGAAGGCCAGCTAGGAGAGAACCCTCCGAACGTGAAAGGGCGTCAGAAAGGCACTGCCTCTTTCATGATTTGGACGGACATGATACCAACAGCAACAGGCATCTAAAGGATATAATCGAGGAGCATGTAAGGAATGGACAGTTGCGACAATATGTCGGGGCTCGGAATGTGGTGGTGGAATAGGAGCAATAACCGTCTACCTCAAACAATGATGCTGCGAGGCCCAGGAGTGATGGTCGATTGATTATCAATTGACTGGGATGATATGAAATAAGTAGCAAACTACAGGCAAACATCCAATTCATTTACTCATGTACGGGGACAGAGATGGCCCCTAGGCATGCTCTGAATGATGATAAATCGCAACGCTATGGTTTGTGAAATCTGTTTCTTCTTTTGGTTTGGACATTTTCTTTTTGGGTTTGGTTTGAGCTTCTGGTTTTGTTTGTCTTTTGGTTTGGACTTTTGATTGGATGATTAATGTTTTCTGGTTTGGATGTTGATTTGGATTTCTGGTATGGATTTTGGTTTTCTGATTTAGTTTGGATTTTGATTGGATTTTTATCTGGTTTTTTGGTAAACAGTCGTCAGGTATGGATTGTTCCTGGCAAGGGGTGAGTCTTTTTGTCTGAACGCGGTGAATTAGCTTATTCAGGTCTTCGAGTATGGACAATGCTCGGCAAGGGTCCGGAGACATCAGGATTCAGCATAGGACTTAGGTCCTATATTATCGATTACTGTTTCAGGTCGTCGAGTATGGGCTATGCTCGACAGGGGTCTGAAGCTACAGGATTCGGCTTAAGACTTAAGCCATGGCATTACTCAACATTCAAGGACACTGGACCATGGTCGTCAGGTGTGGATTGCGCTTGGCAAGAACCCGGAGAGGTTATGGATTTGGATATCGACCAAGAGAGATCTTGGATTCGGTTACTAGTTATTGGATAAGGATAGATTAGGACTCGCTTATCGAGTTTGGATGGACATGGAATTGGCAAAGGCTTTGGTTACTAGATTTGGAATTGAGCATTGACTCGGATCAGTCAAGAATGATGTACTCGGATGACATGGCTATAAATGAAATATGGATTTCGGATATCGAATTCGAAACTATTCAAAACATACCTTCTTATCACAAGGCATCTTTTGGGGGGCAAATGTTATCCCACCCTTTGGTCAAGGCTGGAACATCAAAAAATTAGCTGAAAGGATGTATTTCAGGATTGGAGATCGATTGAACACAAGGTTGTGATCGATGTCGTCAGAATTTGGCCAAGCTCCAATCAAGGCAGGATTGATTAGGAACGATGATCAAGGCTAGGAAAGCTACGTTTCAAATTTCAGGTCAAACAGAGCTCATTTTGCTCAAGATAATCGATGGATACATGCACAGGGATGTTTTAGTTCGAATCGACACAAATTCATATCGATCGACATAAGTGTGAACTTGTTCATATTGATCGGCATGGGTATGAACATGTTATTTGTATCCATCGTGGGGAGTAATTCGACAGGGATATGAACAGTACGTTCGTATCGATTAGGGAGGAAGGCCAAATGGGTTTCGACTCGATGACTGTGGACTCGGATAGAACAGATAGGCGCATGGCGACTTGTTCAACTCGATGATTTTTTGTTGATCAGGATGGAGCGTAGCGGCATATTTCAAATCGATACCGATCGTATCGGTCAACATGGCTATTACGAATCGATACTATTCTTACCGATTAACAAAGGATGCTTCGAGTCGATGCGGAGGAGGGTTGGTCAGTGGATACGAACAAAGGCATAGTTGATGGATGCGAAGGAGTTGTGTTCGTATCGATCGAATTCGTATCGATCGACACGAAAGAAGCAGTCAAAGTGGCATGAGAGGTGGATCTTCCTTGGATCTTAGGGACATGTCATCGAAGCTTACCTGATCGATTCGAAGAAAGGGCGGTATGGATAGAAATCATGGATACAAGCGCGACAGCCTTCGAACGACATGAGCTTGCATCGACCATAACTCATAATTCATAGGTCCAAATGCTATGAAATTTTCACAGGAGCTTACGTACAAGCTAAGGAAGGTTCTTGCCAAGTTTCGACTCCATTGGATAAGATCTTGATCGATACGAATTACGTTCATATCGATCACGAATCGAGCCGAAACTTAATGGGATCGATCGCGTGGGCCCACTCACGTGTCAGAAGGGGTCCCTCGAAGTTTGAGCGGTAAATCATCCTCCTACACCTATAAATAGATCCCCAGGGCCTATAGAAAAAGGATCTTTTTTGGGCAATCCGATGTCCAGACTCTGCCGAAAACACTTTTGTACTATTAAGCTACTGTTGTACTCGAATTTCTCCATTGTAATCTGTTGTAATCAACTGTAATCAGTGAAGAAAGCGAATAAAATATTAACTTTTAGAGTGGACGTAGGCCGGAGATAGCCGAACCACTATAAATCTTGTGTACCTGTTTATTTCTTACTGTTTGAAGTTTGTTATTCATCATTTATCATTCTTTACATTACATAGATCTGTGATTTGTGAGAATATTATTGATCTGTGTTCATACACTGGTGCTTTCACGATATTTGGGGTTTGTGACCATTTTTGGCGCAAACACCTAACAAAAGCAACGATGAACCAACATCATCGAGCACCACCTACCAAACACAGATTCTTCTTCGGTAGTCTAATACCAAACCAAAGCATGGATTAACCATGACATTACCATTGAACTAAGCATCACCGAGGCAACTACTACATGGACCGAACAAAGCATATACGGAAAGGTTATCATGAGTATATGGAAGTTATGGAGCGTATCTTCTATATATGGAAATAACCATACTTATTACATCGTACAGGGAAACTACCTATCATATTGGCCTGACCACCTTATATGTTCACTATTATAAATGCCAAAGGCTTCCAAAAACAATAGTGGAAAATTCTAGAGAGCCAAGCTTAAAATAGTATGGTGGACAAGTTAGAGAAAGCTAGGAACTGCCTAATAGGAACAGGCTAATAAGAACAACCTAACAGGAACTACCTAGAACGAACTGCCTAGTAGCAACAGCCTAATAAGAATAACCCTACAGGAACTACCTAACAAAGGAAGCAAAATAGGGATAGGCTAAAAGGGATAGTCGAATAAGAATAAGAAGCTAAGAATAGCCAAACAGGAATAACCGAACAGGAATAAACTATTTCAATAATTTGTTAAAAATACATTCTGTATGAATATTTGAAAATAAAATTACTTAATAAAATATAAAACTAGATTTTCACTTTTACAAAACAAAACACCAAATCACTTTTCCAATAATTACTGCTATAATAAATTAAAAGGAAATACTTACTTTAGACTTTAAATATTAGAAATAATAAAATTTTCAAAACATACCTTTTAAAACAATTTTAAAACTATTAACTTATATTTAAAAATTTACTTGAAAACGTACTTGGTTATTCAGGAAAAAATTCCAACTTCAATCACTTAAATCAATTTCCTAAATTGATTTCCAATTCATTCCATTTGAAACAAATATCTTTACTTTCTTAATTCATTTTAAAATTCATTAATTATGGACTTTGTTATTTTTATTTTCCGTTTGATTTTAAATCGAATTTCAGCTTTTCCCAATTTCTTCTTTATTCTTTTCAATAATTTAAGTCTAAAATATTAAATAAATGTTTTGTTCTTTTTAAAATAATAATGCTGAAGTTTAAAATTCATTAACCTTCTATTAATTCAAATTTCCTTTCCATATACGGAATTTATTTATTAGAATTTAAAATTACTATTATTCTTATCCAATTTATTCTTAATTTACTTAAAATTTCTATAATTATTTCACTTACCAATTCTCTTCGTTTTATTTCAAAAATTCGATTATATATATCTTGATAACTTAGTGAACCGGAATATATTCAGGTAAACCATAACATCCAATATTCAAATTATCAATAATATTCATCACAGAATATAAAATAATCACAGGAGAAGGTATTAAATAATTTAAATAAATGTTGAGGGATCCAGTTGGATCCCTCCATCCTGTTTCCCTGCATCCATAGACGTTAGCACAATATAATACACCAATCCCAAAATATACCATACTATAGAACATCAATCAATTCAACCATTCAAACAATTATTTAAATTTAATCATTTAAATTTAAATTTAAATTTAGCTGAGTGAGATTAACTCACCTTTGCATTTGTTTTGCAGTCCATCCCTGAACAGCTTGTTCTCTTTTCAGATTTCAAACCTTGAATAAATATTATGTGATTTTATTAATATTTGAATTAATTATTATTTAACAAATTTAACTTACTAATAATTTAATTTGTTTCAGCTTTAACTTTATAAACATATATTTCAACCTGTATATATATATTTATTAAATTTAAATTTTAAAAATAAATAGCCTATATACTTTACTATTTATCTACCTATTTATTTCTTTCAAACTAAGACATAAATTTTATAACTTACTGTAAACATCAAAACAATAACTTCTCCTTACTGTAAAACTTCCCATCTTCTTCTTTTGTTTTCTGTAATATTCATATACCTAAGTTATTAAATTTAAACTAAAACATGGAGAATAAAAGCAACGACATATATATCTTACCGTTACATCTATATGAGTAGATGTTACTTTATTTTTTTTTAAAGTAAAAACAGAAATCTCACCATCGCAGGAGAATGAATTCCTCTGATCGACCCTTCCTCTGAGCTGCTGCGAGAGCCATCACCATATCACCAAAGCACTCGCGAACTTCCCACTACCATGCGAAACCATCATCGCGGCCTCAACAACGCTCTGCTCTGCCCCTAACCTCCACGATTCGCTTGAAATCGAACGACCAAGTACCACTCACCTAGATTCGAACTAGAGGTGAGGAATACTGACTAATCTTCTCTCGCGTGCTCGAAACCTCGAGTCGCCGCCGTTACCCAAAAATCGAGTTCGCGATTTTGGATCTCAATTGGAATTGCGCGGCCATGGAGAGAACGGGAGCTCGCGATTTCAATTTTTTTTTGTTATGCTGAGCATCGGCTTCGAAAATTAACTGGGGAGGAAGGGATTTCTATATGAATGGTATAAAATTTTAGAACGATTTGATTTGTAGAGGGGAGGAAAGGAATGGGTCTCGTGAATCTGTGTTCGAAAGAAGGAAGGGGGAAGATGTGAATTTAATTTCGGCCATTACGATTTCCTTTTGATTCTGAGGCTTATGAAAATGAAATGAACGAAGACGTGATATAAAGATGGGAATGCGTACTGAAGAAGGTTGGCTACAGTGATTCGAAATGAAAGAAAGCGGCTGATAAGAGGATATAGGTCAATCAATGTATATAATTATATATTTAAATTAAAATCGTCTCGATATAAATTCAACACGTTTATATATTGTACGCTCACACGACAGTTCCGATTAATACTAAATTTGAAATCCGATAATAATTTAATATTGTAGGATCTAGATTCACCCTAGAGGGGGGGGGGTGAATAGGGTTATAGCAAATTTTTTCAATTTAAACATAGAAATAAACTGCAGAAATAAATATGCTGAAAAAGTAAATCACACACAAAATTTACCCAGCTTCGGCAACCCTAGCCTATTGCTGCATTCCCAGATTTCTATTAGAATTAAACAGTATCCCGCTTACAAACACTCTAACAGACTCGCAAACCCTTGCTCCCGCTCACAAACACTCTACTAGACTCGCACCCACCGCTCCGCCTATAGAGTTTTGCAAACTTGCAAACTCTGCTCCCACCTATAGAGTTTTGCAAACTCGCACACCCTGCTCACTAAACTAATTCTAACTAGACAATCTGACACTACCTATAATCTAGGTGGTGCTTTACCAAGACTTGATTCGAAAAGAAAAAAACAACAAAATAAAAAACAACTTCAAACTTGATAAACAAAAACCCCTTTTAAAAAATAAACCCTAAATAAAAAACCCTTTTATAATATTAAAGCCGGCCCTTTTATTCTTCAACCCGATCCACTTCTTTTGGCTTGTGAAAATAATGTCGGCCGATCCTCTTTTTGAAATTAGGGTTTTGCGGCTCTCTAACGATCGATTCTGACTTGCGTTGCTCTTGCTCGCGCTCGTTCTCTGATGATCGATGGTTTGCGTTGCTTGCTCGCAGCTGCTCCTTTGATTGTTTTATGAAATTTGGACTTGGTTGCTTCGAGACGATCGAGTTCACTGTTGCGGTATGTAATCTTTTCGTTGCTGGTTTGGTTGTTTTCTTGACTCGATGCCGACGATGATGATTTGGGTTTGGTATTTATAAGAATTCAAATACACTTGAATTTGTTCGTTATCAATTCTCACTTTCCTAATTTTTGCGTTCTGATGCGCATGACTTTCCTGATACAATTTTGACTTGATGCGCACGACTTTGATTTTGATGCGTTCAATATTTAGTTGATTGATACGACAAAAAGCTTTCCTCTTCTACTTTGTGACTTTTTCAAAGATACGAACACTTGATTTCTGACTTTGATTTTGCATCTTGATCATCACAGCACTGTTTTGATTTCGTGAATCATATCCACTCCACGACTCTGCATTACGTCGACCATCACTGGTTTCATCCTTGCGAGCTTCGTCTCTGGCATTGACATTGACATTGTATCACTGTTTGATTTTGGTTTGTGTCTGCATTGACATTGTATCACTTGTGTTATTGACATGATACTCGACTGTTGTACTTGGTCTGCTGTCATGTTTGCTGTGATGTCATGTCTTTGGTGCACTATGTCTTGTATTTGCAGTCTTGGCTTGCATCTTGATGCAGTCTTCATTAGCTCGTGTACCTGAACTTGATTCACTTGGTCATCTTGTATTTGTGCATTGCCCTTGTGTTGCTCACCATATTGCAACTGCTTGTTGTAGCCGTCTGATTTTAGTCTTGTTTCATGTTTGAACATAGCATTCATATTGTTGTTGGATACTTAGAACTGTTAAGAACAGTTTGACTTCGACTTGGTCTTTGGGCATTGCATTGTTCATCTTGACTTGTTCTTGTACCCACTGTCCTCACATGTACATGCTTCATGTCATACTTCCATACTTTGATTTTGTAGTTGTTTGTGTCAGTTGCATCGAGTTGGTATTTGTATTTCTTTGGTCTCTTCATTGTAGTTAGCTTGTGGACTGTACTAGGTTTGGTTGTAGCCTGATTGCTTGGTACATTCCTGTAGCTCCATCTTGACTTGGGCTGTTGATTCATCTCTCTGCATTTGGTATGATTGCTTGTGGTCTTTGACATGTCATCTGAATTGTGTTCCATTGTTCTCAGCTGCATTGTTGTGTTTTCCTATTGCACTCTAGTTTCATTTTGTTGTACACTACTCTTCATTCACTTCATCATTCTTCACTGTTGTATATGTTGATTCCTTTACTGCTGTTGCATGCACTCTTATGTTGTTTGCTTGTATTACTGATCGTGGTAGTCTGACCATTGATTGCTTGTGACATGTGTTCCCTGTTGAGTCTTTGGTGGTGCTTCCACTTTGAATTTGCTTGCAAATTGTCTTGTAATCTGCACTAGGGAACTTTGTTGTGTCTTGTTCATTGGACTGTGTTTGGTTTGCTTTTATTGTTCTGTTGTTTTCTGTTGCATCCATGTAACTATGCCTTTGACACATGCTTCACTTTATACACACACACACACACACACACACACACACACACACACACACACACATATATATATATGCATTTCCCACTATGTTGCATTGAGCTTCACCTCTCTTGTATCATTGGTGTCTGCACCGTGTTGCATTACCATCATTGCTACCTGGTCGACTTGATTCTCTGCACATATGAACTTTGTGGCGTTTCATTGTAGTCTACATTTAGGTTATTGATGCATTCATGTCTGCTTTGTATCATTCTTCATGTTGCCTTGTGTTGAACCCAGTTTTAAAAACTCGGGTTTGACCTTGTGCTCGTGTCGTGATTTTGAATATATTTCACGTGAATTGAACCCGTCTTTTCATTTGGGTTTGACCTGTGCTCACCTGTCCCTGTAGCATTATCAAGTGTATATCGATGTGCACGGCCTTGTGGCCTATACAGTGATACACTGTGCATGTCACACTGTTCGTGTGTGATGAATCCAAATGTAAATGGTGACGAACAACCCAAATAACTGAGGCAAATCATATTTTCAAAAATCATATTTCATTTTATATTTTAAAAATATTTCTTTTTCAATTTTACTGCGTTAGTGAATATTTTTGCAGATTGCTCAGATGCTGGATTCAAACTGGAATGAAGTTGAAGATAAACTACGAGTGTGAGTGATATGTAGTGAGGTTATTAATGTAAAAATAATTGTGATGTATTCAAAAATTTATATGTATAGTGAGAGCTTGAATTTGTACTATTCAAGATTGTAAAAAATATTCGTTTGAATAAAATTTCTGTTTGAATTCAAATTCCATTCAAATTCTGTGTAATTTATTTTATTCAACAAATATTTATTTAATATATGAAAAACAAAATAGTACATTACCAAAAACATTTAAGCGAATGTATATATGTTTATTATCATCAAACAACAATCATATAAGCGCAAAGCGCATATTCATACGATCTCCCCCTTTTGATGATAACAAACATATATTTAAGATTTTGACCGTGTTAAATGTATTTGATCAATGATATACTCTAATTGCTCCCCCTATTTGAATGCTTCCTCTCTACATGATGCTCCCCCTACATATATGCATGCAAATAGAAATATTCAAATAAGCCTAGATGCAAATGGAAAATTATTTGGCCTTTGCTTGATTCTATTTGACAAAATCTTGACTTTTCTCTCCCCCTTTTGTTATCAGTCAAAAGAATAATAGTGTTAGGGGAAAATAGAGATTAAGTGATCAATATTAATCCAACATTAAACTCAAATTGAATATAAATATTAAATTTCAATAAAAATCAAACAAAAATCATAACTACCCTTGTTAGACGCATATTCCACTTTTAGAATGATGGAAATGATGTTCTCATATAAAATCATACAGTTGTATCCACTTGTGGTACATTTATATTAGGAATTTGAATATCTACTAATCATGCATAACTGTTAGGATTTTTAAATGAGATTAGTAGTATTCCAATTTAATTTACAAAATGAAATCAAGTATCTTCTAACCACGCATGACCGTGAGGACTTTTAAATGGGATTAGAATCAACTTGTCTATTTAATCAATTAATTTTGATATGCGTTCCATACATGCATAACCGTAAGGACTTTTAGATGAGCATGGAAGCACATAATCAAAAATCCAAGTAATTCACCCCTGCATAACCGTGAGGACTTGTAAATGAGAGTGAATACTTTGGATATTTATTTATTTTAACAAAAAAAATGTGACATGAAAAACAAATGATTCCTGATTATAGTACCACATATCGACAAACTATATTTAATATTTGATAAACAATGGTCGATAGAAATATGATAGATATAGAAATGGTCATGAAATCTTTACTTAACAAAAAGTTTTATAACTCTTGTTTGAATTCCTAAAGAAATTTTCCAAATATACTCTCTTGAGTAATGGATGTTAAATATCAACACTTATCACTTTTTCAATTACTATTTATCTTTTTGATAATTAGTAGGGAGTCGTATTAGTCAAAATTTGTCATTTAAAATCAAATAAAAATGACTAATCTGAAAATATGGTCAAACAATTATTTTCTCGAAGGGGTTATATGAGAAAAAAAATTCTGCTATTTGAAAATTATTTAAAATGAAAAATATGCAGATATTTTCTATGAAAAACGATGCAGTTACTAAATGTCAAAAATCACGTTCAACTAGTAATTTTTCTATCAACTAGATTACCAGTGTAATCTGCATCTGAATTTCTTTTTCACTCAAAAACATCACTAATTAAATTTGATAGACCAGACCATGAAGAGTGCATCAAAAATTTCAAACTCAATTTTAACAACAATTTGAATGACATTCTTTGAATTTGAATTGAAGCCATGTAAACAATCAGAAACTGAGAATATAGAGTTAACCGAATTATGACCAGATGTATCCAACAAAACACAATGTTTAATCCAAACAAATATGTATGAAGTAATTCGAAGAATAGTGATTTTGGCATAAATGTAATTGGCCAACTATGTCGAACAAGTCAGAATCAAAAAATCATCTCTTTACAACATCTCAATATTGGCTGATTTCATTCAGAATACGGTGCAGATTATCACAATTAATATATCGATCAGATAAGTATGCCTTCACCTGTTTTACCTTTACGATAATTTTTCGTGGTTGCCCATTGTGATTCTGTCACCTTTGTACTAGGCTAAGGAACTTTGCTTTGTTGCCCGTCGTGTTTCTGGAATAGCCAAAATCTAGAGAACACTGTTGTTGTTCCTTAGCCTTCCACCATACCTACACGATGAAAGATTTTTGTGACCTATTTATAGGTCCATGATTGTTAGTGGCTGAAACATTGTGAATAAACAAACCTTTTGGAAGCCAAACTTGTTTAGTCCTTTCATTCTTGTTCCAATAGACATGAAATTTGTTTGTATAATTCTTAGGAACCCAAACTTGTATAAATTTTGCGTTCTTGTTCCTATGACTACAATTTTCAACACGATGTCTAATTATTTCACATCTACCAAAGACACTCTTACCTTTTGCATTATCCTCAACTTGTGTTTTCCTAAAACCTAGTCCTTTTCTGTTGTTAGCAAAACTTTGACTTCCCAATAACATGTTGAATGATTTTTCTCCTCTTGAAAAGTTATTTAGAGATTTCTCAAGATTTTGGACTTTGGTTTTTAGTGTTGTGTTTTCAGTGACAAGTGAGGTGCATCTATTTATAAAATCCTTTTTCCTAGTGTCAATGGTTTCCTTAAGACTCAAGTTTTCTTTTCCAAGATTTTCAAAGCTATTCTTAATTCTTGATAATTCTGAATCTAAAATTTTACATTTTTCACAGTCTAGATTTCGAATGTTTTCAGGTTCAGTTTCTAACCTAAAATTTTCACGAGCAAGTTCTCTCCTATCAGATTTCAGTTTTTCAATTTTAGACTCAAGAGTATCAACTACTTTAGTAAGATCAGAACACATAAAAACAAGGTCTCTATAGGAATAGTCACCTACCTCACTAGATTCCTCTGAGCTTGCTTCTGAATCTGATTTTGCCATGAGACACAAGTTAGCCTCCTCTGAGCTACTATTCGAGGCTTCCTCTCCTTCTTCATCATCCCAAGTTGCTGCAAAGGCCTTTTTCTTCTTTTTCTTTCCTTGGTTGTATTTGAGAAGTGGGCATTCTTGTTTAAAGTGGCCAGGCTTGTTGCGTTATAGCACGTCAATTCATTATCGGAATTGTTAGACTCTCTTGACCTATTACCAGATGTTTTCTTCTTGCGTGGCTTGAATCTTGACCATTTTCTAAGATTATTGACAGCCATTGCAAGCTCTTCAATTGGATCTTCTTCATCTTCATCGCTCTCTTCCTTGCTCTTTAAGGCAATCGTCTTCTTCTTTGGTTCGGAGTTGTTGCGTTCCTCCTTTTCTTTTAGCTCAAGCTCATATGTCATCAAGTTGCCAATCAACTTCTCCATGCTTAGTTTACTCAGATCTTTTGATTCTTGTATTGCCGTGACTTTTGCCTCAAAGTTCATTGGTAAAACTCGTAGCACCTTCCTCATAAGCTCTACCTTAGTGAATACCTTCCCAAGCGCTCTAGTGTTGTACACCAAAGTTGAAAAGCGTCTGAACATGTCCTTTATGCTCTCGCCTTTGTCCATCACAAAGTTCTCGTATTCATTGCTGAATAGGGCTAGACAAGACTCCTTGACTTGAGAAGTTCCTTCATGTGTCACCTCTAAGGTATGCCAAATTTCCTGTGCTGTTTTACAATGAGAAATTCTATTAAATTCATTCTTATCAAGAGCACAGATCAAAGCATTCATGGCTTTAACATTTGTGGTTTTTAATTTCTTATCGTTAGCATCCCACCTATCCCTAGGTTTATGAATCTCAGTATCACCAACGGTTATAGTGGGAGATTTATAGCCAGTTTCAATAATATCCCAAACATCATAATCAATAGAACTAAGATAAATACCCATCCTAACTTTCCAATAAGCATAATCATTCCCGTTAAACATGGATGGCCTAACAATAGATTGCCCCTCAGAAAAAACATTATTTGATGAATTCATGACTCGAGAGTTAAAGAAAAATACCGTGCTCTAATACCACTTGTAGGATCTAGATTAACCCTAGAGGGGGGGTGAATAGGGTTATAGCAAATTTTCTCGATTTAAACACAGAAATGAACTGCAGAAATAAATATGCTGAAAAGGTAAATCACACACAAAATTTACCCAGCTTCGGCAACCCCTGCCTACTGCTGCATTCCCAGATTTCTATTAGAATTAAGCAGTATCCCGCTTACAAACAATCTAACAGACTCGCAAACCCTTACTCCCGCTCACAAACACTCTACTAGACTCACACCCCCTGCTCCGCCTATAGAGTTTTGCAAACTCGCAAACTCTGCTCCCGCCTATAGAGTTTTGCAAACTCGCACACCCTGCTCACTGAATTAATTCTAACTAGACAATCTGACACTACCTAAAACCTAGGTGGAAATTTACCAAGACTTGATTTTCGAAAAGAAAAAAACAACAAAACAAAAAACAACTTCAAACTTGATAAACAAAAACCCCTTTTAAAAAATGAACCCTAAATAAAAAACCCTTTTATAATAATAAAGCCGGCCCTTTTATTCTTTAACCCGATCCACTTCTTTTGGCTTGTGAAAATAATATCGTCCGATCCTCTTTCTGAAATTAGGGTTTTGCGGCTCTCTAACGATCGATTCTGACTTGCGTTGCTCTTGCTCGCGCTCGTTCTCTGATGATCGATGGTTTGCGTTGCTTGTTCGCAGCTGCTCCTTTGATTGTTTTATGAAATTTGGACTTGGTTGCTTCGAGACGATCGAGTTCACTGTTGCGGTATGTAATCTTTTCGTTGCTGGTTTGATTGTTTTCTTGACTCGATGCCGACGATGATGATTTGGGTTTGGTATTTATATGAATTCTAATACACTTGAATTTGTTCGTTATCAATTCTCACTTTCCTAATTTTTGCGTTCTGATGCGCACGGCTTTCCTGATACAATTTTGACTTGATGCTCACGACTTTGATTTTGATGCGTTCGATATTTACTTGATTGATACGGCAAAAAGCTTTCCTTTTTTACTTTGTGACTTTTTCAAAGATACGAACACTTGATTTCTGACTTTGATTTTGTGCCTTGATCATCACAGCACTGTTTTGATTTCGTGAATCATATCCACTCCACGACTCTGCATTACGTCGACCATCACTGGATTCATCCTTGCGAGCTTCGTCTCTGGCATTGACATTGACATTGTATCACTATTTGATTTTGTTTTGTGTCTGCGTTGACATTGTATCACTTGTGTTATTGACATGATACTCGACTGTTGTACTTGGTCTGCTGTCATGTTTGTTGTGATGTCATGTCTTTGGTGCACTGTGTCTTGTACTTGTAGCCTTGGCTTGCATCTTGATGCAGTCTTCATTAGCTCGTGTACCTGAACTTGATTCACTTGGTCATCTTGTATTTGTGCATTGCCCTTGTGTTGCTCACCATGTTGCAACTGCTTGTTGTAGCAGTCTGATTTTAGTCTTGTTTCATGTTTGAACATAGCATTCATATTGTTGTTGGATACTTAGAACTGTTAAGAACAGTTCGACTTCGACTTGGTCTTTGGGCATTGCATTGTTCATCTTGACTTGTTCTTGTACCCACTGACCTCACATGTACATGCTTCATGTCATACTTCCATACTTTGGTTTTGTAGTTGTTTGTGTCAGTTGCATCGAGTTGGTATTTGTATTTCTCTAGTCTCTTCATTGTTGTTAGCTTGTGGTCTGTACTAGGTTTGGTTGTAGCCTGATTGCTTGGTACATTCCTATAGCTCCATCTTGACTTGGGCTGTTGATTCATCTCTCTGCATTTGGTCTGATTGCTTGTGGTCTTTGACATGTCATCTGAATTGTGTTCCATTGTTCTCAGCTGCATTGTTGTGTTTGCCTGTTGCACTCTAGTTTCATTTTGTTGTACACTACTCTTCATTCACTTCAGCATTCTTCACTGTTGTATATGTTGATTCCTTTACTGCTATTGCATGCACTCTTATGTTGTTTGCTTGTATTACTGATCATGGTAGTCTGATCATTGATTGCTTGTGACATGTGTTCCCTGTTGAGTCTTTGGTGGTGCTTCCACTTTAAATTTGCTTGCAAACTATCTTGTAATCTGCACTTGTGAACTTTGTCGTGTCTTGTTCATTGGGCTGTGTTTGGTTTGCTTTTATTGTTCTGTTGTTTTCTGTTGCATCCATGTTGCTATGCCTTTGACACAAATGCTTCACTTGATATATACATACATATATATATATATATATATATACACACACACACATACATACATGCATTTCCCACTATGTTGCATTGAGCTTCACCTCTCTTGTATCATTGGTGTCTGCACCGTGTTGCATTACCATCATTGCTACCTGGTCGACTTGATTCTCTGCACATATGATCTTGGTGGCATTTCTTTGTGGTCTACATTTAGGTTATTGATGCATTCATGTCTGCTTTGTATCATTCTTCATGTTGCCTTATGTTGAACCCAGTTTTAAAAACTCGGGTTTGACCTTGTGCTCGTGTCATGATTTTGAATATATTGCACGTGAGTTGAACCCGCTTTTCATTTGGGTTTGACCTGTGCTCACCTGTCCCTGTAGCATTATCAAGTGTATATCGATGTGCACGGCCTTGTGGCATGTATAGTGATACACTGTGCATGTCACACTGTTCGTGTGTGATGAATTCAAATGCAAATGGTGACGAACAACCAAAATAACTGAGGCAAATCATATTTTTCAAAAATCATATTTCATTTTATATTGCAAAAATATTTCTTTTTCAAATTTACTGCGTTAGTGAATATTTTTGCAGATTGCTCAGATGCTGGATTCAAACTGGAATGAAGTTGAAGATAAGCTACGAGTGTGAGTGATATGTAGTGAGGTTATTAATGTAAAAATAATTGTGATGTATTCAAAAATGTATATGTATAGTGAGAGCTTGAATTTGTACTATTCAAGATTGTAAAAAATATTCGTTTGAATAAAATTTCTATTTGAATTCAAATTCCATTCAAATTCTGTGAAATTTATTTTATTCAACAAATATTTAATTAATCTATGAAAAACAAAATAGTACATTACCAAAAACATTTAAACGAATGTATATATGTTTATTATCATCAAACAACAATCATATAAGCCAAAGCGCATATTCATACAAATATTACGGACCCAATGCAACTGGTTTCGTCTAATTCCGAGACCGTGCCCTGCAAGGCTATTTTATATTTAACTTAAACTTTTTAAAATTTTAAAACTGAACAAACCACTGTTCATTTAAATTTTACAACTCTATTATCTTTAGTGTTATCAATACAAATTCTACAAGCCTTCAGATTATATTTTAACAGACTTAAAACTCCAGATTCAACATTTCATCCAACTTCAAATTATTTAATCTAATAATTCAATTATCAAATAAATTGTGATATTGGTGATTCAAATTAAAATTACTCTATTGAATATTTAAAATCAATTAAATATATTCCAATTTTAAATGCTCGAAAATTCCGGGTCGTCACATTCCTCTCCCCTTAAAAGAATTTCGTCCCCGAAATTACTAATTAGGAAGAATGGTCCAATACCCATTTATTATTTCCCTAAAACCAAACAATTCCTAACAATTCAACATCTTATCAGCTATCTTTTTATAAACGACCCATTATTATTTTTACTAACTTCACAAAAAATAGGAATCTCCGTTAATTTCATGTTTCAAATTATAATCTACGTTAATAGTTAGGTTTCTAATTACCAAATAACGAGAATCTTAGTTAATAGTCAAATTTATCCTCTTACCAGATTGTATTGTGGCTTTATTATTAAATGGATTTTTGATTTTTGCACCAGATGGAATTCTAGTCTTATTATCAAGTGGATTTCTAATGAAATTCTGGTCCATATCAGGCGGATTTCTGGTTTATAGTCTTCTTACTAGATGAATTTTTGATTACCTATAACAGTAAGATGAAAAGGCAAATTGATCTAACTTATTTAAAGTTTTGCTTATAATCATTTTGAAAAATGAATTTCAAAATCAAAATTTTAGGATTTCAAAGATCAACAAGACTACTATTTCACAAAAAATCTTTAGTATTTACAAAGCAATACGATTAATTTAAAAAATGAATGATTTTTTAAAGTTATGAAAATCATCATTATTTATTCTATGTTTTTTTAGAGGAAAAGAAAGAGCCTCATAAAAAGTGTGAACCGAAAAAGGCCGGTCTAAAAGCATTCAATAAGGGAATAAAGAACAAAAAAATCTGCGATTAATTAAAGACTATAGGTCATGTGAAATTAGACTAAAGTACTGAAGTACCTTGCAAATCTCAATAATTCAAAGAGTTCAAGAACAAGACAAAAATAAAGAAGAAAGATACAAGATTCACTAAGGGTATCAATTACTCAGGTACAAAATTTATTTATTATTACCTGCAAAAATTACAAGATATCAAAGAAAGCTAAATCTTCCTAAGAAGGATGGAAAGGATGAGGGAGTGGATGATGTTGGTAGACTTTTTCTTTCCCCTTTCCCTCAACCTCAAGAAGACAAGGGTGGCTTCCACTTGGGAAAGGCCCATTTTTAAGCAAAAGTGAAGGCTCTCAATATCTTTGAGGTACTTGAAATAGCATATAGAAAGAAACACTAATAGCATTCAAACCCCGCTTTAGCTGCTTTTCTCATTCTCGAATTCATATTTAGACCTAGGAAGGAGTAATCAATTTCTAGGCTAAAGGCAACTATCACTTCAAGTAAATAATTTACAACTGAATCCAGTAGAAAATTCTCCAATGTCATCACCTCGGTTATCTTTAGTTCGGATTCAAGGTCCTATACTATTCCATCATGTTAGTAATATAATGAGTCGCCACATCTAGTAATTCTTTAAGTTTCTTCTCCTTTCATCGATAGAGCTGGTTTGAACCTTTAATGCGTGATTGGGTATCTTTTGGTTCCTTTAAGGGTTTTAACTCTACTCTATAATCCTATAATCTTTTGCTCCCAAGTGTGCTTCTCACGCCCATCTCCTCGATTAGGTTTCGGTGCTTATTAAGATGCTCCGAAACTTTTTCTTCCCATTTTCCTTCTATAAACTGAGCGCATTCATATCTGCACATTTGACACGATCTAGAGATTTCTCCACTATCCAAACTCGGAGGTGGGTTTAATTGGAAGGGAAATTTCTCCTTGAGAGCTATAGATTGAGACCTAGTCATTCTCGCAGGAGTAGGAGTAGGAAAGCTTGATTTATCTCCACTTGTGATGAGTTCCATATATGGTCAAGATAATTGACTTTTTAACAAGTCTACTTCGAGATCCTCTATCCTTTGATATAGTCGTGCAAGTTCTTCATCAGTCTTAGTTATCTGGTCTAAAGAATTAGAATGGCTAATCCAATTTATGCGCTCTTTCATCTCTAGAATCCATTTATCCATCATTTCGATTTTCTCCTCTATGTTAGAGGTCATTTCTTTCATGCCACTTAATGTTGATCTCGGACTATAATACTTAATGTACCATTTTTGAGCATCAGGGTTGTTCGAAAATGGCCAGACTGGAGCATCTTGAGAAGAACTTTCTTTTTAATGTCCAACCTCAATCTAGTTCTAAAATGATCTAAACAGGAAAGGAGATAAGGATCACAAGACGCAAGCGTTAAATGACTTTCCTATTAAAAATAAATTAAGGAAAAGAAATTAATATGCAAGAAAATGTGTTCTTTATTAACATTAAGAAGGTTTACAAGTGCAAACAAGTTCGAACTACGTTAACAATACAAGTTTTATATATTCAATTCTTAAAATGTAAAAAAATAGTTTGAGGCTTTTTGAGTGAAGCCACAGACAAATAAATAGTAGAATTAAAGGAGACAATAAATACTTGAGGAGTATTAACTGTGGGGAATCGATGGTAATCCCATTTCTTGGCTGGGGACTAGCTTCTCCACATAACAATTTAGCTTAATTAGATCATACTTCCTTAAGTAAATTATCCTTTTCAGCGCTTAAGAAGCCAAAGTATAAGCAAGGGCGTTGTGTGTAAACTTCCTTAAGGTCCCTAAGGAAGCAGTACTTTGCCAATCGATCAAGAAGTTTTAAAAGTAAACAATTTCTTCTTAAATTCCTTTTTAGCCTGGCATATTTACTCAGGAGTTCTTTAGAAATAGGAGTACCCGATGGCTCTAAATATGTATATGTAAAATAATAATAATAATAATAGTAATAAACTCAGTCGTAAGGAAATAAAAACATTATTATTTAGGAAATCGTTCAAATTACATGCTACAATAACGGTACTACTTAGGTTTATACAATAATGATCGTTTGTAGAATTCAAAAATAAATCTATCCTTATTGAACTTAACTCTCTCCGGGGGAAGAGTGTTAAGGGAAAAAGGAATGGTGGCCACCTTGGGAAGATTCCATCACACCCTACAATGGAGATCAGATCCATGGTCATCTAAGTATCTACTATAGGGATGCCTAAGTAAAACCCTGATTTCCTTCCCTAAGAAAGAAAAATCAGCAGAACTACTCCTACTAAAGCATTTCTATCTTTGATAATCACCCAAAAGAGTGTACTTAACTATGTATTCTTTAAAATTCTTTCTCTATGAAGATGAGATCTTTTTAAGAGTTTGGCAGCACATTTTTTCTTAAAGTCTTTTAATCGTATAGCATGAAGGCAAAGACACCTATACTTTTTTAGATAATTTGCTGCTTTCGTCAGAAACCTTTTCAAGCTCTCTATTCAATCGATGCACCTCCATCTTACTCTTCTCATACAGATCTTAAAATAATATTTGAATCTCTTCCTTGACTAAGTAGTGAACTTATTAGCTAAAACAACTAGGTAAATACATTTAAAATAAATTTCATACCTGCATAATGGAAGCTTGAGAAGTTGGAACTTGGGCCTTTTCCTTTATTTGTTGACCAGGAGAAGGAACATCTTTTGGAGGGACATCTTCCTGGGAACATCTCAAGGGACAGGTGTATCAGGAAAGTTTGTGTCATAGGTAGATGAGTCTAAACTGTGACCACCTGATCCGTTATCTCCAACTTTTGATCCTTCTGGACCCTCGTTTCCATCATCACCACCTTGATTTCCGTTAACATCATCATCTTCGTCATCATCCTCCCCTTCATCAAAACCCTCATCTCCTCCAAACAGGGGGCTCAAAAGATAATAGCTCCTTTTGATTCACAGCTTATTCTTTAGGAAATGCACCTTGAAGCCATCCTCGAACCCTTCCTAGCATAAGTCCGAACTTCCACTTAAATTTGTCATTTAGGGAAGGAAATCCAAATCGAGGTGTTTTCCATTGTTGCCATTATATGCTATATAAAGAGCATCCTCGTAGCGTTTCTATACGATCTTAGTAAGGGCCTGATCTAAGAAGAAGAAAACTTTATTCTTGGTTGTTTTCATGATATTATTGGCACAAACCAAGGTGGCATCTTTAGTTTCCAAATGGCATTCCAGAGTTTCTCTTTATTAGCATCATCAAGCTCTATCCCTAAAGTCTTTATACTCCCTTCAAGTAACAATTTGGATTTTCTCTCCTCATCTAGGGAAGAGGAAAGTTTTCCCTTCTCAAGAATAGCCTCATTCTTTTCCGATGCAACATCAATCATTTGAATCTACAAAAGCTGACCAAGTTGTTAATGAGGATAATTGCCCCTTAAGCTTCACAACTTGACCAACGGGACTTTAGGAGGCCCGTTGAAGGAAAAATATATGCTTGGCTACCTGAAACATACAACAAACTTAAGCTAAGTATGGATATACAAAATTAAATTCTAGATTAACCAAGCAAGAGAGGATACATACGAAAAAAATTTGCTGATAAAAAACATAACGATGATTCATTAAGAAAGTTGAAGGCTGTAGTGGCCTAAGAGAAGCCATAGTTTAGGCCTCCGAAGGAAGATATTTGGTGGAAGAGGAAGTTAGACCTAGCTCCTCAAATAAGCACTGAAAACCAGAAGCAGAAGTAGGAAGTGAGATATTTAATAAATGATTCACGGTGTGAACATCCTCTAAGTGTTTTTAGGCATTCTAGTCCAAAAAACTTGAACCAATCGTTTTGTAACCTTGAATGGTCAAAGCAGCACCCACATTCAATTCTTCCGCAACAACGATGGGAGTCTGGGCCTCCCCGAGCTTAGCTTTTCCACTTGGGGGAGAGATTGAAACTTTAGTTGAGGCATTTGACCGCCTTCCTTTTTGTAGCATTGATAGCTTTAGCAATAGAACCCCTAATAAGGGTAGCCTTAGTTGATTTAGCCAAAGAAGCATCGCCAACTTTAGCCTTTTTAGACATGGAAACTACAACAACAACAGATAGACTTGAATTAAAGGGCAATATGTAAGATATCGATGTAATAAATTTCATTTGAATTATAACGAAAGCTCATTATAAGAATTACCTGAATAGGGGAAGAATTAGAAAAGGCATTTTGGTTGCCGATCGTCCAAAATTGTTTTCCATGAGCATCCTTCTTTACCATGAAGTTCCCCAAGCACTTTGTGGCACTTTAGAATGAGAGAGTATTTCTATAGATTAGCCTTAGTTAGAATTCTATGTCTATCTCCTAAAGTATGCGATCTAAGTTTGGTTCTCAGACCATTTTAGCTATGAAATAATATGTTCCTTTGGGGACTAGTTCTAAAAGAAAATAAAATTTGTAAGGCAATAATAAAAGGCAGTATAAATGATAAAGGAAAAGCGGCAAAGCTTACTAGGAGCAGAGAAAGATCCTCCAATTTTAGGGGTGTTGCTCTTAACATAGAGAAATTGATTCTCCCAGTCTTTAGATTTGTTTATCAAGTTGCCGATCAAACTTTTATTAGAAAGAAGGTGATAAATTGTACTCTTTGGCTGGTTTACGACTTTTTTAGGAGTTATTAATGTACGAAGGGTATCTACATCAAGAGACGGAAAATTAGGTTCTTTGGCCAAAATTTCATGGCAGCTTAAATAGATATAGGAATTAGGCAGCAATTGTATCGAAGTGATGCCTAAATAGTCCAAGTATCGAATGAAGAAGTTGAAAAGAGGGAGATAACAAAAATGCTAAATGTTAGTTGGAGTAAAGGCAAAGAAACCATCCAAAGGATTATTTAACCTTTCGGATGGGTCCGCTGTTCTAGCCTCAATATCAATAATGCCAAATTAATGAAGGATAGTGTTGACTTCACCTTGAGAGGTAATAAGAGATGGAACGAGTCTACAGTGTCCTTTCTCGGAAGTAGGAGAAGGTTTGGGGCCCTTACTAAATTTTTTTGTGGTCATTTATCTATTAAATGGAATTTCCCTATATTAGTGGAGTATTATGTATTTTATAAAAAAACTAATTATTTAGTTCATGCTAAAAAAAGACTAACTATAGAACTTGTAACAATTCGATAACTAAGAAGTCCATTTATAAATATCGAACCAATAACAAGATATCACATTTCTAGATATTTAAGGTAGTTATAACCAATTGAAAACTCATTAATAATTATTGGATTTATGACTAGATGACGAGACCATGACAAATTGTTAGGGTCCGATCAAGATACCATGTTTATAGCACTTTATTAGGGTTATAACAAAGCACTGAACTAGTAACCCAATGTCAGATCTACAACAAAGTATCGAATTCAAATATAATAAAGTGAGCTTAAAATTGTTAAGAAATGCTTCAACTGGTTATCGAGTTCGTAAGATGTTGAATGCATAAATAGTTTATGAGCCTACAATACTATAACTACTTTATGAAACCATAATATGGTATCAAACTTAAACAAGAAATTAAGTTTGTAATCCACATAGTAATTCTTCAGTTAATTGTCGAATTTATAAAGGGTTAGTGGCATATTATGAAGTTAATGAGTTTATAGCTGAAACGACAATCTTTCAAACCATTGTAAAATTCATATGTGGTTATCAAATTTCCAAATAGCTACCACACCTCTACCTGATTTTCAGGTTCATAACTGGTTAGTGAGGCCTAATACAGACACATACACACAAACACCAAATTTCAAAGTAGATGTCGAATCTCAAAAGAACTAGAGAATTTGTAAACCAGAGTTTAGTCAGTAAAAGTTTACCAAATTTTAAAGAAGATATCGAGCTATTAACAATTAGTCAAATCCCTAGTTAAGTGTCATGAGCTTAAAAGGGCATTGGTCCTACTTTAGTAGAACCCTAGAAAGCTATCAAATTCTCAGCAACTTTGATTGAAATATTGCACAATTTACATTCGAATTCAAACAATAAACTTCACAGAATTATAATGAGTATTATGTTTCTATTTCCAATCTAATCCTGGAAAATACATATGAATGCTCGATTGATTAAACCGTAATTTTAAAAACTAAAGATTCCCTTTGTTTCCTTTTTGTTTAAACTAAGTAAAATAGATATTATCCTTTAAGATCGAGCTCGAACATTAAAGGAAAAAAAACTGTTATTGAAGTAAGGAAATCAAAATTGCTTTTCTTGAGTTTAAACTACATGTAAAAAGTTAAAGAGGAAGAAGGATACATGTATCTACAAGGAGAAAAGGAAGCAACATGAAGCATTGATTTAAGTTTAAATGGATGAACAAGATCAAATAGAATACCGATAGGCGATAAAGTGGATATCTAGACTATAGAATATGCTAGTATATGATTTTTGTTTGATGATAATAAACATATATATATATATATATTCGTTTAAATATATTAGTTATTGTACTATTTTATGTTTCATAATTAAATAAATATTTGATGAATAAAATAAATAACACATGATTCATATTCATACAAATATTTTATTCAAACAAATATTTTATTACAAATTTAGATAGTACAAACTTTAGCTCTCATGACATATACACAGTTTCATTACAATTCAATTTCAATTACATTACAATTATGATTACATCACAAATTTTAATTTACAATTTTGGCCTCACTATGTATCACTCAAACACTCGTATTTATCTTCAACTCTATTCTAGCCTGAAGTCTGCATCTGAGCTATTTGCAAAATAAACACTAACGTAGTGAAATTGAAAAAGAAATATTTTGCAGTTCAAAATGAAGGGTGTGTTTTGAAAATGTTATTTTCCTAAGTTATTTGGGTTGTTCGTCGTCGTTTCTTTTGAATTCATCTTACACAAACAACTTGTGACAAGCATAATGTATCAATATACATGCCACAAGGCCTTGCATACCGATATACACTTGATTGATATAATTATAGAGACAGGTGAGCATAAGGTCAAACCCAACTAAACAGAGGATTTAACTCAGGAGCAATACAAAACTAAAAAAGGATGGACTCGAAGTCTGAAACATGTACAAAGGGCAGTACATATGAAGTATTAACCAAAACTAGACCAGTCTCCAAAATCAAAATAACATGTGCAGTGCAAAGAAACATGAATGCAAATGGATATAGAGTTAAATTCAAAAGGAAAATCAACCAGAACAGACAAGGTCATCAAAGAATCCAGACCAGATTAGATGCACATGTGCAAGGTGATGTATACATAGTTGGTCATATGTACAACCAGCTTCAGGAACTCAAATCAGACAAGATCGATGCACAAATGAAGCTTCAACCAAGATACAATGCAGATAAATTTAACTCAAAACAGATCAGATTCAATAACACATGAACTCCAAAACACAAGCATTCAAACAGAGACCAGAGCATTTGCATTAAAGCATGTACACATATATGCATACACATGTATACATACATACATATACATGTACATACATACATACATACATACATACATACATACATACATACATACATACATACATACATACATATATATATATATATATATCAGTTCAAAGAACAGACCAAGTAAAGAACTCAACCTCAAACCAAGAGGACTACTAGACCAGAGTATATAGATATGCAAACATTCTATAAGTTCAGGCATCAAGTTCACTAATTAAAATGAACCAATGATGCAACATTGATACCAAAGACTACAAGACCACAACAACATGCATACAGACTCAACAATGAATTTATCATGAGCACCAAAGGAAACCAGACTAGGCTTCAACTTAGGGACCACATATAACATCAGTTTGAATGAAACAAAACAGTTCAACTCATAGCATGACTCAAGTAAACTAGCAATGTATAACATGAGTGTGCAGATCAACATACATCAATGCAGACTAGGAAATGAATAAAACAAAGCAGCTACACACATGTATACATATGTACATGCAATACAGATTAGTTATAGACTCCAACCAAGCATATGTTCAATCAAGCATTCAGGTATGCAACCAGATTAAGGCAATAACAAGCATGAAGATATATAACAGAGAATATTGCAACATAATGATGTACCAAATTAACATAAGTACAGACCAACGTAGGAAAGAGTTCGAACGAGTCAGAGGTAAATAATAAAGTCAATTTTATCTCACGAATTAACCAAGTCAATACTCCCAAGAATTCAAAGTGCCGAAGTCATTAAAGAGATGAATGAGAAACAAATTCAAATGCCAGAAAAGAATGGAACCAAATCCACCAAGTATGACTCGAACAAGTAGTACAATTACAAGTATTCAAGCAAAATCGAACGGCCAAACAAAATTAGTTGAAGAATTTAAATCAAAAATACAAACAAAAATTTAAGGATTTGTTCCCTGTATAACCCAAAATCATCATCGAGAAAATCATGCAATCGAGTTCAAGCAAATCACAGTGAAATCAAGCAAAAATTACATACCAATTTCTGTTCACTCGAACTCGAAAATTGAAGCGACCGCAAGTATAAAAGCCAAAGAATCGATTAACCAAGCCAAATAAAGCAAAATAATCACTGCAATTGATTAAATACAAGCGGCGTCTTCAATTTCACAATGCCTTAGTTTTTGGAAGAGGAACAAGAAGAAACAAAGCGGCCGATGATAAAAAGGAAGAGGAGATATCTTTTGTTTTAAGTTTTAATTATTTTTGGCCTGGCTTTCTATTTTTCGGGCTTATTGTTTTTTCAGGGTTTTAATTTTTTTAGTTTTAGCTTTTATTTTGAATTACTTTTAAAATTGTATAATATTCTACTCATGTGACAAGGGACAAACTACGAGGCGTAGTTTGAAAATTCGCAACTCAGTGGCTGAGTTGTGGCAGGATTTTGAGCATAGAGTTAGGTTATTCGTTAGCGGGTGTCGCAGTTTTACGTGTTTAATCGTTTGACTACTTAATTTCTAGTAAACACCTTGAGGGCAGCATGTAGGCAGAGTTTTACTGAAGTTGGGTAAATCTGTATTGTTCTATTTTTGGTTTTATTATTCTACTATTATCCATGCTGCAATTATTATATATATATTTTTTTTTGCATTAATTTTTACTATTATTAGTATCACCCTATTCGCCCCCCCTCTAGTGTGAAATCGATCCTACAAGTGGTATCAGAGCTAGGAACAAAAACCAACTTTTGTTTTAAAATTTTGATTTTTCGAAAAAAAAAATCTTTGTTTTAAAATTTTGATTTTTTTAAATGGCTTCTTTTAATAATGCTTTTGCTGAGGGATTGTCCATAGTTAGACCACGCATGTTCAATGGTGAATATGCTTCTTGGAAAAATAGAATGAAATTTTTTCTGAAAACCATTGATGCTTGAATATTGTTGAGACAGGATATAGGACACCAACTATAGTGGTAGATAACCAAAAAATTGAAAAACCGATGGATCAACGGAAAGATCTGGAAAATAAACTACAAAATGGTAATGCTAAAGCTATGAATTCTATTATTTGTTCATTGGATCAAACTGAATTTAATCGTATCTCACATTGTCTAACTACATAGGAAATTTGGCACACACTTAAAGTGACTCACGAAGGAACCTCTCAAGCTAAAGAATCTCGCCTTGCCATGTTTAGTAGAAAATATAAGAACTTCACAACAGCTAAGGATGAAAATGTCAAAGAGATGTATGGATGACTTTCTAATCTCGTATACAAATCAAAAGCTCTTGGAAAACCGTACACGGAATTGGAAATAGTCCAAAAAATCCTTACAGTCCTTCCAAAAAATTTTGAAGCAAAAGTTACTGCCATTCAAGAATCAATGGATTTGAAATAAGTTAAAATTGAAGAACTCATTGGAAATCTCACCACTTATGAGGTAGAAATGAAATTCAAGGAAGAACATGAAGGGAGTGATACTCGAAAGAATTAAATAGCTCTTAGAGGAACAACTGAAAGTGAATATGATGATGATGGTGAAGCAGAACTGGCACTACTAATAAAGAGATTCAAAAAGTGGAACCACGAATATGGAAATCCAGACAAAAATCATCAATTGAAGAGTAGAATCAACAAAGTTTTATAAAACTCAGAAAAACAAGAGATCATTTGCAACATGTGTAATAAACCGGGTCATATCAAGCCAAATTGTCCTCAGAATCTACTCAGCCAAGGAAAGAAACCGAAAATGATAAGTTTTGCAGCAACTTGGGATGAAAGTGCTGAAGATGAAAATGAGAGCACTGGCAGTGAGAGTGAAAAAGCAAGTCTATGTCTTCAAGGAGAAAAAACTGACAGTGATGATGACGAGCGAAGCGAGGTATCAAAACTTACTCGTTCAGAATTACTTATATATTTTCATGAAGTAAATGGCTGTTTTGAACGACTTAGGGAAAAGTAAGCTAAAATTGAATCACAAAGAGATAGTTTGATAGAATTGAATAAACATCTTGATCAATTGTTTAAAAACTGTCAAATCAAGAGCCCTAAGTGTGATAAGTGTCCATCACTTAAAGAAGAAGTTAAAAAAAATCATAAATTAAAATAAAATCACTTGAAAATGAAAATTTGATTTTAAAAGAAAGTGAAAACACAAGGAGAGAAAATTCAACTAAAAAGTGCACCTTGTTATTAAATGAAAATGAATCACTCAAAACAAAAGTTCAACGATTGTCTACAACTTTAGGAAAGTTCTCCAAAGGAGAAAAATCACTAAATATTCTAATAGGGAAACAAACAGTCAATATTGTTAGAAAAGGACTTGGGTATACTCAATCTGAACGTGTTGGTAGCGAAATTTATCATGTCAATTCCAAGTGCGTAATTTGTGGAAAAACTGGACACAATCACAATAATTGTTGGTATAGACCCAAACATGTGAAAACCATAACAATTTGGGTTCCAAAAGGCACGAATATAAAATCTCTTGAAGTCAAACAAATTTGGATGCCAAAAGGAACAAATATAGATTGTCTAGGGTCTACACAAAGATATTTTTCAAAATCTTCTGTCACTAATAATCATGGACCTATAAATACAAATAGGTCACTAAAGTCTTTTCATGTGTAGGTATGTTAGTAGGCTAAGGAACAACAACAATGATATTTAGATTTTGGCTATTCCAAGCATATAACAGGCGAAAAATCAAAATTCCTTAGCCTAGAGAAGTACAAAGGTGGGCGAGTCACAATGGGTAACAATGACAAATATAAAATTATCGGTAAAGGTAAAGTAGGTAACAATACATTTACCTTAAATGACGTATTATATGTTGAAAATCTGCACCATAATCTAATTTCAATCAGCCAGTTATGTGATAAGGAAATGAATGTTATTTTTGACTCTGACTTGTGCAAAATTGTTGACCAATCATCAAAAGAAATATTGTTTTCAGGTAAAAGAAAAGGTAATATATACTCTCTACCTTTTGATGGTCTCACTCTCTCAAAATGTCTGATAGATAAGGATGTAGAAGTGAACTTATGTCATAGACGGTTAGGACATACTAATATGAATCTATTAAACAAATTGAAAAGAAAAGACTTGGTAAGAGGCTTACCATCTCATGATCTTAAAACAGAAAATCAATGTAAATAATGTACCATGAGAGAAAATCATCTTTTCATGCCAAGAACACTATAAGTACTTCTAGAATCCTTGAACTAGTTCATATGGATTTCTTTGTATCTAACGATATTTTAAGTCTAGGTGGTAAGAAATATTGTTTCGTACTGGTTAATGATTAATCTAGATACACGTGGATATACTTCTTAGCTAAACAATTAGAAACTTTCTCTTACTTCACTAAATTCACAACATTAGTTCAAAATGAAAAGGAAGTTTCTATTAATTCGCTGAGAAGTGATCATGGTGGAGAATTTGAAAATTATTATGATGAAAATTGGTTTATGGCTATGTAGGAAGAGCTAAATCAACTTGAGCGAAATGATATTTGGACTCTAGCACCTAGACCTAATGATTATCCAATCGTAGGAACAAAATGGATTTTTAAAAATAAATTTGATGAATATGAAAATGCGATTAGGAATAAAGCTAGGTTAGTTGCTAAAGATTATAATTAAATTGAAGGAAATGATTTTAATGAAAATTTTGCACTAGTAGCAAGACTAGAATCCGTTAGGATATTGTTAGCTTTTGCTTGCTCTAAAGGATTTAAACGAAGACAAATGGATATTAAAAGTGCTTTTCTTAACAGAATTTTGAAAGAAGATGTATTTGTTGAACAACCAGAAGGTTTTGAAAGTCATGAATACCCTAACCATGTATATAAACTAAAAAAGCAATATATAGAACAAAACATGCCCCTAGAGCTTGGTATGAATGTCTTAGCACTTATCTCCTTGAAAATGGGCTTAAAAAGGGTTGTGTAGACACCACATTATTTCTATTGCATGAAAATGATGATCTTTTGATTGTTCAAATATATGTTGATGACATAATTTATGGTGCCACTAACAACTTATAGTATGAGAAATTTGAAAAAGTCATGCAGGAGAAGTTTGAAATGAGCTTGGTTGGGGAGTTAAAATTCTTTTTAGGATTTCAAATCAAACAAAGTGATAAAGGTACATACATCTCTCAAACGAAATGTATTAGAGAACTTGTCGACAAATTTGGTTTGAAAGATGCTAAACCTGGAAAAACTCCCATGAGAACAACGATTAAACTTGACAAGGATGAAAAAGGTAAGGTAGTTGATCAAAAGAAATATCGAGGTATATGATTGGATCAATTCTTTATCTTACTACTTCTAGACCTGACACTATGTTCTTTGTCTATTTATTTGCACGATTTCAATCAAATCCAAAGGAATCTCATTTAAAACCCGTCAAAAGGACTATAAGATATCTGTTGCATACCCTATGCTTTGGTCTATGTTATCCAACTAATGATAACTTTGAATTAAAAGGATATTCAGATGCAGATATGCTGGAAGTCTAGTTGATATAAAAAGTACTAATGGAACGTGTTTTATGTTAGGACATTCGTTAGTTGCATAGTCCAGTCAAAAACAGAGTTGTATTGCATTATCCATCACCAAGGCAGAATATATTGCTCTAAGCGGTTGCTCTGCTCAAATTTTATGGATGATACAAACTTTGCAAGACTATGGTCTAAATTTTAAACGAGTTCCACTTATGTGTGATAGCAAAAGTGCAATAGATCTCACAAATAATCTTGTACATCATTCTGGCACCAAGCATATAGATGTTAGACATCATTTCATTGAAGATCACGACTCCAAAGAAAATATCTGCATAAATTTTATTCCAACCGATTCTCAATCGGCAGTCATTTTTACAAAACCTCTTTTAGAAAATAGTTTTTATCAACTTCATCTCAGTTTAGGTATTTTAGAAATTTGATTTGATTTTTTAATCATAAATGCTTATTTTGTCTAATCTGACTCCCTACTGATTGTCAAAAAGATAAATAGTAATTGAAATAGTGATGAGTGTCAATATTAATCGTATATTATGACTCGAGACAGTATATTCAGTAAATTTCTTTAAAAATTTAAAAACGATTTATAGTAACTTTTGTTGTTAAAAATTCCATGACCATCTCTATTTCTATCATATTTCTAACAAATATAACTCATTAAAATCCAATATACTATGTCAAGACATGGTATTTTAAACGTGAAATTATTCGCAAAAACATCCAAAGTATTCACTCTCATTTAAACGTCCTCACGGTTATGCATGGGTGAATTACTTGGAATATTTATTTATCTGCTTTCATGCTCATTTAAAAGTCCTCACGGTTATGCATGTAAGGGACACATATCAAAATTGATTATTAAATAGACAAGTTGATTCTAATCCCATTTAAAAGTCCTCACGAGTAAGCGTGGTTAGAAGATACTTGAAATTCATTTTTCTAAAATAAAAATTGGGCATACTACTAATCTCATTTAAAAGTCCTAACAGTTATGCATGGTTAGTAGATATTCAAATTTCCGATTTAAATATACCACAAATAGACACAACTATATGATTTTATATGCCGACATCACCCCTATCACTCTAAAGTGGGATATGCATATAACAGCGTAATTATGATTTTTGTTTGATTTTTTATTGAAATTTAATATTTATACTCGATTAGGTATTAATGTTATATTAGTGTCTGTCACTTTATCTTAATTTTTATAACACTACTACTTTTTTGCTGATAACAAAAGGGGGAGAGAAAAGTCAAGATTTTGGCAAATAAAGTTCAAATGTTTTTTTTTTTGCATATTCCCATTTTGGTTCATTTGCATATTTTATTTATTTTCATGCATATGTGAAGGGGGAGGTTGGTTGTAGGGGGACAATTCAAATAGGGGGAGCAAATATGTAACGTCCACGGATTTTCGTTCTTCGAAAATTCGACATCGATACTCACTTTATCGACTGCCGAGAAATCGAAGGCCGAAAACACGGAATGTTATGGGTTTTTAAAAAGAATTTAAGAAAAAGAAAGAGATAGAAGAAGAGAGAAGATAGAAAATAGAGAGGAAAGAAGATAGACGATTTTTAGAAAACAGAGAATTTTGAAAAATAGAAGATAGAAGAATTTTAAAAATAGAACGGACAGAAAGGGAACAACAAGAACAACATCAGAATCTCACTATTCGCAGCGGAACAACATATAATAATGAATGAATGATCTTTAAACAAAGAACTATATCAGTTATTACATTACATCACATTTCATTACATCATATCATCAGAGTGTACAACATCATACAACAACAAACAGTGCAGCGGAAAAGAAATACTATATAAACTAGTAATACGCCATGCCATCCAGCTTGCCTCCAGCAACTCCAGAATATCCAGAATATCCTGATAAACCTAACTCTTAACTGCCCGTGTGGAAATTGGTGGGCACCCAGAGTTTAGGAAGGAAAACAATAAACTCCGAGTCAGTCATAAGACTGGTGTGAGAATTCAAAACAGTTTATTTATTTTTTTTAAAATCAAAATAGAGGAATATTTTTAAGTCAATTCGCAATGCTTTTAAAAATGAGACTACCATAAGGCCTCCCGCACACACACACATGCAAACGCAGAATCGGAGGAGATTTCTCCTTATGATAGTCAAAGATGCTTGATACGCATTTAAAATAACATTTGATATTATTACTAGTGCATAGTGTAAGAAAAATTAATTTTGAAAGTAGAATATAAATCTTAGCCAACATAGACATTTCGAACTATGCCTACTATAGCTACCATCCAAACAGTGGTGACCACCATAAGTGAATGGCAGGTTCTACAACTAATACCGTACAAGTCTCGTATTGGGAATTGGATTTCCAACAAATGGTCAGGCCAAGGAACTTCCCATTGCCACATGAGAATGCCTCTGGATGGACATCCCCGAGAACCAAACCGGATCTCTACCAACACAAGGCCGGGTTACTCCTAACTGAGTAACAACTGACCGAATATGCCATCCCCCGGTCCTTTGGGACCTTTTCAACCGAGCGCTCGTAATCAATTCACACAATCATAAAGTGTTTTCAACATGAGTAAGTATCTGGGCTCCATACCATGATACCACCCTTTTCCAGAAGGAAATGAACATATCCTAAAGGGCGCTACCCCTCATAACCTTGCCGCATCTTTCCTGTTTTGACCATTTCCGGGATGTGAGGCTCGACGAATTCACGTCCACAAAAACATACTTTATACAAAAGCCATGCTTTGGGTCAACAAATGATCAACACAATGATCACTAAGATAGACGATCAAATAAATGATCCTATCACAAATAATCAACACAATGATCATTTCAGCATCACTCAGCATGTCACATTACCAAACTGGGAATATATCGCTGATAACTTCAACTATATAACCTTTGAGCACGTACGTCTCAAAGAAGGGTGTTAAGCAAAGAATAAATTCTCCGCCACCAACAGAAATATATTTGAAAGAAATCGGCTTTATATCTCAACTTGTAATGTCAGGCATACAATCCATACAAGTCTGTTCCGGGCTCGAACAAAACCGAAGGCACTTACAAAGAAGTCCTTGCAATCCGGATATTCACAATCCTGATCGGATTTCCCATCACTTAGGGAGTTTCTATACCGGCGCGACTCAGTGCAGAAACAATCGATAGGTCATCCTATCGCTCTTGCAAATATCCGGTCTTCAACACCGATCTTCAAATGCAATTCACAACGACGTATCACATATTCGGAATGGGTTATACGACCCCATGGTCCTTTCCCGGTTAACCCGAATAGTGAGCGCTTATTCAAAAATAAGTGTGCATTCAAATTCAATCAAATCACATCAAATACCCATTCAAAGGGAAATACTGATAGTCGGTTATTGAACTATCACTGGATATGCATACATCACCAGATTCCAAATAATTTTCCAAATTATTTATTTTCCAAAATATCTTTACTAGATATATAGTTTCAACACTTCAAAAATAAATCAATATTTATTTTTAACCACTTTCACTTTTCACATATAAATTCCATAATGAATTTATATTTCAAAATATTCGTGCATATACGATTTCAATTATCCATTTCAATTTATCTTCAAAAAGATAAATTCTAATTATTCACTTCATATTGGAAAACATTTCCATACTTATTTAGTTATAAGTAATTCACAAATCTTTTTATTTTCAACCTTGGAAAATATTCAATATACTTAAATCGAATTAAGTATATATTTCATTCTATTAAGGAAAACATTCTCTTAACATATTTATTTGGGCCAAAACGAATGTTGCGTAAAACATCGTTACGACAACCCAAAATCACTAGTATAGGGATTCGAAATTAAAATAGATATATAAATCCCACTACTAAACCAAAACATTTCCATTCGGAAATCATTTACTATAACAACAGTGTTATAGTCCACTATTTCCTTTTATTTCTCGAAACATCTATTTCAACAATAAATGTTGAAATCTATGGTTTCGAATCTCAATACCTTTTAAAACATCGTTGGATCGTTTTAATTCTATTTAAAACATTCACATTCTAAACAATTTCTTTAACGTGTTATTCGCTATTCAAAAACGTGAATAAACTACGTTGACCAATTTCATTCTTTTATTCATTTTAATTCAAAGGATTATTCACTATAAAAAAAATGTGAATATAACTCCATTTCTAAGTTATAACAATTAACTTGTCAAAATAAGTCATTTGCGAATTTATAAAACAACATTTATAAATTCCATTTCTATTTATTTATAAAAACTTCCTTTTTTATAAATCTTCTTTATTTACCTATTCAGTTTATAATTCAATTATAGACTAAAAGTTCATATTATAAGTTAACTACTTATAAAACGATTATTTTACAAAATCGTTCATTTAACTTCCCAATTTACTAATCTTAACTTATAAGATTGTTTATTTATCCAAAATTCATTCTTTCGATAACTTTATAAATTTTATAAACCTATTGCTTATAAAATTTCATTTATAACTTCACAGTTTATAATTTCATAAATTTCATTCATTTAGGAAATTCATTTTCACTACATTCAAACACTTATAAAAACTTGTTTTATAATGTCAATTTTTCAATTTATAAATATCCATTTATAAATCTCTTAATATAAATCAGTTTATACTAATATTTTAAACGTCTTTAAATTCCTTTATAATTTCACCATTCTCTTGATTTATAAAATAATTAAATTTTATAAATCCTATATTTAAACTTTTCACAATAAATTCAAATTTCCCAATTTAAACTATTTTATAAGATCATTGGTTCATATTTCTCAAAAATCAGTTTTTCTAACAATATTACTCAAAAATTATAATTTTATAACTTCTAAAATTATAACGTTTATTTATTTAATATGGATCAACTCCAAAAATAAAGTATATTATCAAAAATCACTTTAAAAACATTTCAAAATCCCAAATCTGGGTCCAATGATGCTACACACCAAATAGTCAATCACGACTAACAACGATATCATATATCGATATGATAATCCATCAAATATCAAAATATCTGAAAATCAAATAAATACTGTTGAGGAATCCTGTTGGATCCCTCCAACCTGTTTCCTGCATCCAAAAACATTAGCACAATACCAATTTCGCTCCAGTACGAAATTATCGCGGTACATGTTCTTAATAAATATTATCCGCTTAATAACGGCGTAATAGGGTCTCATCCGCTAAACAAAAAATGCGGGAAATCAACAACTGCAATATATACATATGCCAATATATATATATTGATATTATATATAATACCAATTTCACTGTTTATGAAATATTCGCGGTATATGTTTTTTTAATAAATAACATCCGCTTACTAACGGCGCATAATGTCTATTTTAACAATCAATAATTTACAGTCATCATTCAAACATGCATTCAAATATTTTAAATCTAACTATTTAAAATAAAAATCGAAATCTATTCGATTGAGTGAGAAGTTCTCACCTTGGTTTTAATTTCCGTTTTAGCTTTTATTTCGAATAAAATTAAACGCGCGTTTAATTTTACCCGAAATTCTCACTAACTCCAAACGACTCCAAACCAACTCCATCGCGTAGTGCTCGTCCATACGATTCCAACGCAACTGAGTTTGCATTTTTTCGACCTCGTATGAAAAAGATATGAATTTTTGAAGTTACACGTGTTTATACTTAAACTAATTACAACACTTAATATATATAATTATCAACCTATTCAACAAGAGCCACTGGATCCTTCAACTTCTCATCACAGCCGCACAACATCATCCCTTCCATCCTCCTCACGCAAGCTACATCCCACATCACGTAACATGAACCCATTAGCTAAAATTTAGGGTTTAATTATTCTCCTTCATCGTTGCACTTGAACTCGATCGGGATACACCAACGCGAAGCTCCTCCTCTCCACCATGCTCGGCCAAGATAGCCTTGAGCTCGGCTATGTCATTCACCTAGAAAGTCGTGCACGGCCTGTAGGGAACGGCCACACCTATCTCACACTACGATGCTCCAAACTTCATCAAATCCGTATGGATTTCAAGATCTTGCGAAGCTCTACAAGTTTCATTTAGGAGTCGAGGCTTGAAGATGCATGGATTGAGAGATTTTGAGGGAGGAAGGAAATCGAATTCTAGCCCTTCATTCAAAAGTGGCGGCTGTAGAATAGGATTTAGGGTTAGGTTTTTTTAATTTTATAAAATTTGTGATTTTTAACTTCTATTTATAGAAAAAGCAAGCGTAAACACTATTCATCCCGGAAATTCCGAACTCCGATTTAGACGCCGTAACCAGCGTACCTAGGGTTTATCCCGCGTTCCGGACACAATGGAACAGGTTTCGGAAGCTAATTCGGAAGTATGTGCGAGTTATGGCTGAAAACGTTCAATTTGAATTAAACCGATTTAAACCGATTTCTAGGCGTTTTAATTTGTACCGGACAAATGGTAAATCCAATTGACTTGAAATTTGAAACTTACACTAATATCACATTACGGATCCGATGAAACTGGTTTCGTCGAAATCCGAGACTTTTTGAAAAATGGCTATTTTGACTCGCCAAATTTAAATTAAAAAAAAATCGATGCGTTTCGAGCTGCCACGATCAAACAATAACTCCGATTGACACGAAAATTGAAATCCGGTAATAACTAATTATTACGGATCCAATGAAACTGGTTTCGTTCAATTCTGAGACTGTCCAAAAATTGGCTATTTTACAGTCGATTATTAAATATTAAAATATTCAATTTTCACAAATTAACTTCTAATTCGATTTTAAAAGTTCTAAAATATTTCTATAACTCCAGTATGATTAAATAAAATTTTCCAAATTATTTATAATCATTTTTAACTCAATTTTCAATTATTTTCATAATTTAACATATTAAATTATTGATTTAATTATCTAATTAAATCTAATAATTCAAATAAAAATTTATTTGACTTAAAAATTCACTTATTAATATTTAAAATTAATTAAATATTCAAATTTAAATTATTAAAAATTCTGGGTCGTTACAATCTTTCCCCCTTAAAAGAATTTCGTCCTCGAAATTACAATTAAGAAAGGTTACAGGATTTATTAATTTTCCAAAATTCATAATTAAACTTCTTATAATACTTTACTAAGTTTTCAAATCATACTTAGTTATTCTTTTCAAAAACAATTACAATTGTTTAACTTTCAACTTCAAATCAAAGTTAAAGTTTTCAAAATTTTCCCAATTTTCTCAAAATTTTTCTAACGCCTTAAATTTCCGGAAAAATTCGCCATAGTCTCCTTTGCGCGGCTCGATCCGAAAAAAAAAAAATGACAGTATATATATCACAAATATACATCTCATCAAGTAATGAGGCATCCCGAAGGGAAAAAGTATAAAAGTGCGATATTTAATCCGAGATATGTACCTTATATTTTATTAGCAAGCATATACGGCTAATATAGCGCTAAAGCGAACTCCAAATGCGAAGCAAATGCTATCCGCACCTACTAAACACTTAACAAACAACATGAGAATCATGTATATAAAGCATAGTATCGATATACAACATATATCAACATAACTACTACATAATATAACAAATGCAACTAAAGCAACAAATGCAACCATCAACCAACTAACATCCATAACCAATACATATTCATTCATTTTCTCATTCATATTTAATGAATTGGTTTTCACTCTAAATCATATTTGATTTATTAACATTGGATTTACTAACATTCATTCTCAATTCAATTAGTTTACATTACTAATTAAATCCAATTCACTTTCAATTCTATTCAAATTTATTTACTCCAAATTTGAATTCAATTACATAGCTTCCAATTTCATTAATTCAATTTCATTAACTCTTAATGAATTATATACAATCAACTACAATCATATAACAACCAATGTATATCAATTACAACCAAATTTCTTTGCTTCACTTACATTCATTTTGGTTTAACATCTTCACTTTCAATTGGTTTAATTAAATTGATTTTCATTCAACCTTTCAACTTCTAATAACATTAGGTTTTAATGAATTAACACTTTCATTAATTATTTTATATCAACTTAAATTACATTCAATTGATTAACATTCAATCCATTCATTCAATTCAATTACAAAGTTGAATGTTTATTTATATACTCAAGTCCATATCCATTTAATCCACTTGATTATTTACAACTCATATTCATAAATTAATTCATATAGTTTCACTTCTTATATATATAAGTTTATTTCA
Source organism: Allium cepa (assembly GCA_030765085.1). NCBI lineage: Eukaryota > Viridiplantae > Streptophyta > Magnoliopsida > Asparagales > Amaryllidaceae > Allium > Allium cepa. The sequence goes on from CM060937.1 coordinate 271,442,613, forward strand.
CAATTGTAAATCATATTAATTATAATTCAATTCTTATAATTCTTTTACTTATACACTTATTCTTCTATTCAGGTTATTCAAACAACCTAACAATCAACTTATATACACTTTAATAATTCTGAAAAATTATTCCTTTATATATAAAAATATAATCAAGTAAAATTATTTCATTCACCCAATTTTAAAATCAATATTGTGTCGAATTGTTCTATTCAAGTGTTTAGAAACCCCTTCGGCATAGTCTTGCGGACCACGCTGACGAAAGTTCATATACCACTCAATAAACCAATCATCACAATATAAAACAATTTTATATTCACTAACAAATACGCTCTCATAGCTATTATTACACTCAAACTCATTCTAGAGTACTGCTGACTCTATCTCTAATGAATTATACCCAACAGAACCATGATTGTCGCTTAACCATCAGCTCTGATACCAAATGTAACGAACACGGATTTTCGTTCTTCGAAAATTCGACATCGATACTCACTTTATCGACTGCCGAGAAATCGAAGGCCGAAAACACGGAATGTTATGGGTTTTTAAAAAGAATTTAAGAAAAAGAAAGAGATAGAAGAAGAGAGAAGATAGAAAATAGAGAGGAAAGAAGATAGACGATTTTTAGAAAACAGAGAATTTTGAAAAATAGAAGATAGAAGAATTTTAAAAATAGAACGGACAGAAAGGGAACAACAAGAACAACATCAGAATCTCACTATTCGCAGCGGAACAACATATAATAATGAATGAATAATCTTTAAACAAAGAACTATATCAGTTATTACATTACATCACATTTCATTACATCATATCATCAGAGTGTACAACATCATACAACAACAAACAGTGCAGCGGAAAAGAAATACTATATAAACTAGTAATACGCCATGCCATCCAGCTTGCCTCCAGCAACTCCAGAATATCCAGAATATCCTGATAAACCTAACTCTTAACTGCCCGTGTGGAAATTGGTGGGCACCCAGAGTTTAGGAAGGAAAACAATAAACTCCGAGTCAGTCATAAGACTGGTGTGAGAATTCAAAACAGTTTATTTATTTTTTTTAAAATCAAAATAGAGGAATATTTTTAAGTCAATTCGCAATGCTTTTAAAAATGAGACTACCATAAGGCCTCCCGCACACACACACATGCAAACGCAGAATCGGAGGAGATTTCTCCTTATGATAGTCAAAGATGCTTGATACGCATTTAAAATAACATTTGATATTATTACTAGTGCATAGTGTAAGAAAAATTAATTTTGAAACTAGAATATAAATCTTAGCCAACATAGACATTTCGAACTATGCCTACTATAGCTACCATCCAAACAGTGGTGACCACCATAAGTGAATGGCAGGTTCTACAACTAATACCGTACAAGTCTCGTATTGGGAATTGGATTTCCAACAAATGGTCAGGCCAAGGAACTTCCCATTGCCACATGAGAATGCCTCTGGATGGACATCCCCGAGAACCAAACCGGATCTCTACCAACACAAGGCCGGGTTACTCCTAACTGAGTAACAACTGACCGAATATGCCATCCCCCGGTCCTTTGGGACCTTTTCAACCGAGTGCTCGTAATCAATTCACACAATCATAAAGTGTTTTCAACATGAGTAAGTATCTGGGCTCCATACCATGATACCACCCTTTTCCAGAAGGAAATGAACATATCCTAAAGGGCGCTACCCCTCATAACCTTGCCGCATCTTTCCTGTTTTGACCATTTCCGGGATGTGAGGCTCGACGAATTCACGTCCACAAAAACATACTTTATACAAAAGCCATGCTTTGGGTCAACAAATGATCAACACAATGATCACTAAGATAGACGATCAAATAAATGATCCTATCACAAATAATCAACACAATGATCATTTCAGCATCACTCAGCATGTCACATTACCAAACTGGGAATATATCGCTGATAACTTCAACTATATAACCTTTGAGCACGTACGTCTCAAAGAAGGGTGTTAAGCAAAGAATAAATTCTCCGCCACCAACAGAAATATATTTGAAAGAAATCGGCTTTATATCTCAACTTGTAATGTCAGGCATACAATCCATACAAGTCTGTTCCGGGCTCGAACAAAACCGAAGGCACTTACAAAGAAGTCCTTGCAATCCGGATATTCACAATCCTGATCGGATTTCCCATCACTTAGGGAGTTTCTATACCGGCGCGACTCAGTGCAGAAACAATCGATAGGTCATCCTATCGCTCTTGCAAATATCCGGTCTTCAACACCGATCTTCAAATGCAATTCACAACGACGTATCACATATTCGGAATGGGTTATACGACCCCATGGTCCTTTCCCGGTTAACCCGAATAGTGAGCGCTTATTCAAAAATAAGTGTGCATTCAAATTCAATCAAATCACATCAAATACCCATTCAAAGGGAAATACTGATAGTCGGTTATTGAACTATCACTGGATATGCATACATCACCAGATTCCAAATAATTTTCCAAATTATTTATTTTCCAAAATATCTTTACTAGATATATAGTTTCAACACTTCAAAAATAAATCAATATTTATTTTTAACCACTTTCACTTTTCACATATAAATTCCATAATGAATTTATATTTCAAAATATTCGTGCATATACGATTTCAATTATCCATTTCAATTTATCTTCAAAAAGATAAATTCTAATTATTCACTTCATATTGGAAAACATTTCCATACTTATTTAGTTATAAGTAATTCACAAATCTTTTTATTTTCAACCTTGGAAAATATTCAATATACTTAAATCGAATTAAGTATATATTTCATTCTATTAAGGAAAACATTCTCTTAACATATTTATTTGGGCCAAAACGAATGTTGCGTAAAACATCGTTACGACAACCCAAAATCACTAGTATAGGGATTCGAAATTAAAATAGATATATAAATCCCACTACTAAACCAAAACATTTCCATTCGGAAATCATTTACTATAACAACAGTGTTATAGTCCACTATTTCCTTTTATTTCTCGAAACATCTATTTCAACAATAAATGTTGAAATCTATGGTTTCGAATCTCAATACCTTTTAAAACATCGTTGGATCGTTTTAATTCTATTTAAAACATTCACATTCTAAACAATTTCTTTAACGTGTTATTCGCTATTCAAAAACGTGAATAAACTACGTTGACCAATTTCATTCTTTTATTCATTTTAATTCAAAGGATTATTCACTATAAAAAAAATGTGAATATAACTCCATTTCTAAGTTATAACAATTAACTTGTCAAAATAAGTCATTTGCGAATTTATAAAACAACATTTATAAATTCCATTTCTATTTATTTATAAAAACTTCCTTTTTTATAAATCTTCTTTATTTACCTATTCAGTTTATAATTCAATTATAGACTAAAAGTTCATATTATAAGTTAACTACTTATAAAACGATTATTTTACAAAATCGTTCATTTAACTTCCCAATTTACTAATCTTAACTTATAAGATTGTTTATTTATCCAAAATTCATTCTTTCGATAACTTTATAAATTTTATAAACCTATTGCTTATAAAATTTCATTTATAACTTCACAGTTTATAATTTCATAAATTTCATTCATTTAGGAAATTCATTTTCACTACATTCAAACACTTATAAAAACTTGTTTTATAATGTCAATTTTTCAATTTATAAATATCCATTTATAAATCTCTTAATATAAATCAGTTTATACTAATATTTTAAACGTCTTTAAATTCCTTTATAATTTCACCATTCTCTTGATTTATAAAATAATTAAATTTTATAAATCCTATATTTAAACTTTTCACAATAAATTCAAATTTCCCAATTTAAACTATTTTATAAGATCATTGGTTCATATTTCTCAAAAATCAGTTTTTCTAACAATATTACTCAAAAATTATAATTTTATAACTTCTAAAATTATAACGTTTATTTATTTAATATGGATCAACTCCAAAAATAAAGTATATTATCAAAAATCACTTTAAAAACATTTCAAAATCCCAAATCTGGGTCCAATGATGCTACACACCAAATAGTCAATCACGACTAACAACGATATCATATATCGATATGATAATCCATCAAATATCAAAATATCTGAAAATCAAATAAATACTGTTGAGGAATCCTGTTGGATCCCTCCAACCTGTTTCCTGCATCCAAAAACATTAGCACAATACCAATTTCGCTCCAGTACGAAATTATCGCGGTACATGTTCTTAATAAATATTATCCGCTTAATAACGGCGTAATAGGGTCTCATCCGCTAAACAAAAAATGCGGGAAATCAACAACTGCAATATATACATATGCCAATATATATATATTGATATTATATATAATACCAATTTCACTGTTTATGAAATATTCGCGGTATATGTTTTTTAATAAATAACATCCGCTTACTAACGGCGCATAATGTCTATTTTAACAATCAATAATTTACAGTCATCATTCAAACATGCATTCAAATATTTTAAATCTAACTATTTAAAATAAAAATCGAAATCTATTCGATTGAGTGAGAAGTTCTCACCTTGGTTTTAATTTCCGTTTTAGCTTTTATTTCGAATAAAATTAAACGCGCGTTTAATTTTACCCGAAATTCTCACTAACTCCAAACGACTCCAAACCAACTCCATCGCGTAGTGCTCGTCCATACGATTCCAACGCAACTGAGTTTGCATTTTTTCGACCTCGTATGAAAAAGATATGAATTTTTGAAGTTACACGTGTTTATACTTAAACTAATTACAACACTTAATATATATAATTATCAACCTATTCAACAAGAGCCACTGGATCCTTCAACTTCTCATCACAGCCGCACAACATCATCCCTTCCATCCTCCTCACGCAAGCTACAGCCCACATCACGTAACATGAACCCATTAGCTAAAATTTAGGGTTTAATTATTCTCCTTCATCGTTGCACTTGAACTCGATCGGGATACACCAACGCGAAGCTCCTCCTCTCCACCATGCTCGGCCAAGATAGCCTTGAGCTCGGCTATGTCATTCACCTAGAAAGTCGTGCACGGCCTGTAGGGAACGGCCACACCTATCTCACACTACGATGCTCCAAACTTCATCAAATCCGTATGGATTTCAAGATCTTGCGAAGCTCTACAAGTTTCATTTAGGAGTCGAGGCTTGAAGATGCATGGATTGAGAGATTTTGAGGGAGGAAGGAAATCGAATTCTAGCCCTTCATTCAAAAGTGGCGGCTGTAGAATAGGATTTAGGGTTAGGTTTTTTTAATTTTATAAAATTTGTGATTTTTAACTTCTATTTATAGAAAAAGCAAGCGTAAACACTATTCATCCCGGAAATTCCGAACTCCGATTTAGACGCCGTAACCAGCGTACCTAGGGTTTATCCCGCGTTCCGGACACAATGGAACAAGTTTCGGAAGCTAATTCGGAAGTATGTGCGAGTTATGGCTGAAAACGTTCAATTTGAATTAAACCGATTTAAACCGATTTCTAGGCGTTTTAATTTGTACCGGACAAATGGTAAATCCAATTGACTTGAAATTTGAAACCTTACACTAATATCACATTACGGATCCGATGAAACTGGTTTCGTCGAAATCCGAGACTTTTTGAAAAATGGCTATTTTGACTCGCCAAATTTAAATTAAAAAAAAAAATCGATGCGTTTCGAGCTGCCACGATCAAATGATAACTCCGATTGACACGAAAATTGAAATCCGGTAATAACTAATTATTACGGATCCAATGAAACTGGTTTCGTTCAATTCTGAGACTGTCCAAAAATTGGCTATTTTACAGTCGATTATTAAATATTAAAATATTCAATTTTCACAAATTAACTTCTAATTCGATTTTAAAAGTTCTAAAATATTTCTATAACTCCAGTATGATTAAATAAAATTTTCCAAATTATTTATAATCATTTTTAACTCAATTTTCAATTATTTTCATAATTTAACATATTAAATTATTGATTTAATTATCTAATTAAATCTAATAATTCAAATAAAAATTTATTTGACTTAAAAATTCACTTATTAATATTTAAAATTAATTAAATATTCAAATTTAAATTATTAAAAATTCTGGGTCGTTACAAAATAGATTTCAGCATTGCCCAAATACATTTAATAAATTTAAAATCTTAATAAATGTTTGTTATCATCAAAAGAGGGAGATTGTAGAATATGCTAGTATATAATTTTTGTTTGATGATAATATATATATATATATATATTCGTTTAAATTTATTTGTTATTGTACTATTTTATTTTTCGTGATTAAATAAATAATTTATGAACAAAATAAATAACATAGAATTCATATTCAAACAAATATTTGATTGCAAATTTAAATAGTACAAACTTCAGCTCTTACTACATATATACAATTTCAATTATAGTTCAATTTCAGTTACATTACAATTACGATTACATTACAAATTCCAATTTACAATTTGACCTCACTACATATCACTTTAATACTCGTATTTATCTTCAATTCTGTTGCAGTCTGAATCCAGCATCTGAGCTTTCTACAAAATAAACACTAACGTAGTAAAATTGAAAATGAAATATTTTGCAGTTCAAAATGTGTTTTGAAAATGTTATTTGGCTCAGTTATTTGGGTTGTTCGTCGTCATTTCTTTTGAATTCATCATACATAAACAGCTTGTGACATGCATAGTGTATTACTGTACACGCTACAAGGCCGTGCATACCAATATGCACGTGCTTGATATAATTTAGGTACAGATGAGCACAAGGTCAAACCCAACCAAATGGTGGATTCAACTCATGTGCAATACAAAACTAAAAAAGGATGGACTCGAAGTCTGAAAACATGTACAAAGGGAAGTAGACATGAAGTATTAACCAAAACCAGACCCGCTCCATAATCAAAACAACATGTGCAGTGCAAAGCAACATGAATGCAAATGGAAACGGGCTTAATTGCAAAAGGAAAATCAACCAAATATAGCAACCAGACAAGGTCATCAAGAACCAGACCAGATCAGATGCACATGTGCAAGGTGATGTGCGTATGGTTGGTCATATGTACAGCCAGCTTCAGGAACTCAAATGAAACCAGATATAGGACCATTGCACAAATGAAGCTTCAACCAAGACATAGTGTAGAAAAATTTAACTCGAAATAGACCAGATTCAATAAAACATGAACTCCAAAACACAAGCATTCAAACAGAGACCAGAGCATATGCATTAGAGCATGGATGCATATATGTAGACACATGTATACATATATGAGTATACACATATATCAGTTCAAAGAACAGATCAAGCAAAAAACTCAGCCTCAACCAAAAGGGCCACCAGACCAAAGTACATGGATATGCAAACATTCTACAAGTTCAGGCATCAAATTCACCAAAAAAAAGTGAACCGGTGATGCAACATTGATATAAGAGACTACAAGACCACAACAACATGTATACAGACTCAACAATGAATTGATCAGGAGCAACAAAGGCATCCAGACTAGACTTTAACTCAAGGATCACATATAACAACAAACTGAATGAAACAAAATAGTTCAACACGAAGCATGACTCAGGTGAACTAGCAATATATAACATGATTGTGCAGATTAACATACATCAATGCAGACCAGGCAGTGAACAAAACAAAGCAGCTACACACATGTATACATATATACATGCAGTACAGTTCAGTTCAGACTCCAACCAAGCATATGTTCAATCAAGTGTCTCCCCACCCCAAGTACAAAGCAGTGCAAGTCAATGCAAGTGGACAGTGCAACCAAGTGCAGGCATTTAGGCATGCAACCAAACTAAGGCAACAACAAGCATTAAGATATACAACAGAGAAGACTGCAACATAATGATGTCCCAAATTAACATAAGTACAAACCAACATAGCAAAAAAGAGTTCGAACGAGTCAGAGGTAAATGATGAAGTTAATTTTTACCTCACGAATTAACCAAGTCAATACTCTCAAGAATTCAAAGTGCCAAAGTCATAGAAGAAATGAACGAGAAAAAAATTCAAATGCTAGATTAGAATGGAACCAAATCCAACTGAGTATGACTTCAACAAGTCAGTACAATCACAAGTATTCAAGCAAAATCGAATGGCCAAACAAAATTAGTTGAAGAATTCAAATCGAAAATATGAACGAAAATTAAGGGATTTGTTCCCTATATAACCCAAAATCATCATCGAGAAAATCATGCAATCGAGTTCAAGCAAATCAATAGTCAAATCAAGCAAAAATTACATATCAATTTCTGTACACTCGAACTCGAAAATTGAAGCGAATGTAAGTTAAAAAAGCCAAAGAATCGATTGACTAAGCCAAATAAAGCAAAACAATCACTACAATTGATCAAATACAAGCGGCATCTTCAATGTCACAAAGCCCTAGTTTTTCGAAGAGGAACGAGAAGAAACAAAGCGGTCGATAATAAAAAAAAGAAGTGGAGATATCTTTTATTTTAAGTTTTATTATTTTTGGGCTGGCTTTCTGTTGTTTGGGCTTATTGTTTTTTTAGGGTGTTAATTATTTTAGTTTTAGCTTTTATTTTGTACTCCTTTTGAAATTGTATAATATTCTAGTCGTGTGACTAGGCACAAACTACGGGGCGTAGTTTGAGAATTTGCAGCTCAATGGCTAAGTTGTGGCTGGGTTTTGAACGTAGAGGCTGGTTAGTCGTTAGCGGGTATGCAAGTTTACGGTGTAAGCATCTGACTACTTAATTTCTAGTAGAAATCTTAAGGGCAGCACGTAGGCAGGATTTTGCCGAAGCTGGATAAATCTGTGTTGTTCTATTTCTGCTTTTATTATTCTTCTATTATCTATGCTACAATTATTATATATATTTCTGCATTAATTTTTATTATTAGTAGTATCACCCTATTCACCCCCCTCTAGGATGAAGTTGATCCTACAAAGACTGTATCCTTAAAAGTCAACATTATAGTAAAGTATAATACTCTTCTATATAAAGGGAGGGAGGTAAACGTTACCATAATGAAGATATCGAATACCTAGGGAGACATGTTGAAATTTAAGAAAAACAGAGGATATCAAAGTTAAAGAAGGAAGAGCAATTGAACGTTCAGTAAAAGTGTGGCGAACTTCAAGCAACCTCAAGAAGCTATCGAACCTATATAATAAAAGGTGTCAAGTGCTTAGAAAAGAAATGATGGGTCTCTAAAGGTTTCAAATTCCAAGCAATTAGTAAATACAAAGAAGTATTAAGTATAATAAATAAATGAATTATCGAACATATCCCAAAAGACGGTGCAGAATCAATAAGTTTTTGGAGGTATTGAACTACAACAAGCCTAGGGGAACCATGGATGTTGAGCTTCTACAACACATGATGACGTTGTAAAATGAAAAGAAAAGGAATGATACAAAGCCATAATATGGAACCGAATATTTAACTACAAAAGGAAGGTGCCAGACTATAAGCCTCAATAACCGTAAAGGTTGTCAAGTATGTAAAGTAGAGGAGATATCATGGTCTGACAACTTCTCAAGGTATCAAACATATAACAAACCAAATTGGTATCAAATATCAACAGATATTGAGTCTCCATCATGCAAAGGCCATCATACTAGAAAACAACCAGGTAGAGTTACCATACCGCTACAACTTAAAATATCACAAAGCATGAAGATGTCATATCTATCCAGATAATGACGATATCGAGCTTTTAATCGATGATTGATTTATAGATACTATCAAATTGAGACCCTAATCCTATTGCCAAAAGCTTATCATAGTGAAGGATGCCAAGTAACTACCAAAAGAATGTTAAGTTACTGAAATCTTGAAGGCTAATGGTATCGAAATGCATTGATACAGAAGAGATGTATGGTTCCCTTAATAGGGATATCGAATTTCGGTAGAGTTAAAAGATATCAAGTCTCACTAAAGGATACCGATGATGAAGGTGTCGGATATCAATGGTTCATGCAAGAAACATAACGCATGTCATATGAACATGTCACATCCATACCACCTGCCGTTACCACTATAAATATGGACCCCATTGCTACTTGGAGGAGCCAAAATTTTCTCATCTCATTTCTTACATATTCAAAATTGTAAACCCTAAATTGAATTGGGAATTTTTAAACCCTATTGTAAATTGGTGACTTTTATACATAGGACTTGAATGCTAAACTTTGTATAGCATAATATCAACAAATACAGATATTTAACTATTGCAACGACCTAGGTTTTGACCGCTTTAAAATGTTCTTATAAAGTGATTCTAAATATAAATATGTAATGTTATATGATTCAAACAATATTAGATAGGATTTGGAAAGAGAAGTATACACCAAAATAGTAACATTTGCCTATGTCGATAAAAGTAACAAAATGCTGGTTTCAGAAAAGTAAGTTTCAACGGTTAAATAATTTTTTTAATTAATTTATGAGTGTTTATATTTTTAAATAGCAATATATAAATTTATTTTTAACTTTTGTTTGCACAAATAAATACTTTAACTAAAACGTCAAAATGTGAACGTAAAACATTTTGTCGAAAATCAACGTTTTGTCGATTAAAAGTTGGAATATAGCTTGGAATTCTTCGAGATAATAATATTCCGAACTATTATATACATAGTTATCCAACTAAGAAAGAAAATCAAGATTTCGATAAGTAGATTTTAAGATATGAGTAAATAATTTTTTTGAGAAAATTGTGGTTTTGCAGCTCGGAATCCGAAACTGGATTTCTTTGGAAATGATGTTTTCAAATTGTTTAAAAATATGAAATAAATATTATAAATCTTTTAAAATTTTTTAAAAGTTACTTAAGTAATAAAAATAGATTTTCAAATAAGAAAAATACGTTTTAATCAATATAGCTTTAAAAGGCTCTTTCTATAGCACTTTTTCGCAGCACTTTACCATAACTTTTGAAATATAGTTTTAGCACAACCATTCTTTTCTAACTCTTTTGTAAAGGTTCTCAAATGATTAACAGAGTATTCTAAGGGTAATTTGAAGGATTTATGGAGGTTAAATAAATGAATAAGTGTTTTAAATAATGATTTGGAAGTTTTATAAATCATTTCTAAAAATAAAAGGAGTATGCGGAAACGACATGTACATTTGTCCCGCTTATGAGATCTAAATGGTTAAACAAGGTGTATAATTAAGGTTAGGAATGGAGCAACCAGTGACTTGAGCTTACCTAACCTTCATTTTATCTTTTAGACAAGAGGTGGAACAGATCGAAAGGAAAGCCTAGATGCTCTAAAAAAGTCATAATTAAGCTTTTTCCAAGATAAAAGAAAAGAAACAAATTCCTTGAATTTATTTAATAGCTCTATATATAAGATTTATAAAATTGATATTTTATAAATAAAGGTAATGAAATTATAAAAGTGTTTTGTAAATATTAGAAATGGAATTGTAATTAAATTTATATATGGATTTGCAATTAAAATTTAGAAAAGAATTTATAATGGATTTTATAAATAATAAATTTTGAAAGGAATGAATTTGTAAATAAGAGATTTATATGTAATTAACTTATAATTGGATTTTGACATATAAATGAGATATAAATAGAATTTATACACATTGTTTTATAAATATGAAATCAATTTTATTTGATAAGTTAAATATAAAAGTTAATTAAAGGAATTATATTGGACAGTGAATAATCTTTTAAATTAAATGTGTAGAAATAATGAATTTGGTAAGAAAATCATGTTCACGATTTTGGACAGTGAATAATCCTTTAAATAAAATGAATATTTTGGAAAGTGATATTATAAAAATGGAGTTTAAATGGTTTCAAAATAAAATAAGTTATGAATTTACTTATTATTAAAATAAGTATATGAAAATGTTTTCCAAATATCAATAAGTGAAATGGTTGTGAATATTATCTTTTTAAATATATTTCGAAGTGAATAATTGCGAAGTGTTTTGAATTATAAACGATTAATAAAAATCAGGTCCAGAGATTACTTAATTGTTGAGAATGTGATTCATGTAGTGCGGGGTGATTACTCCTACCTATCGAGCTTCCTTCTTGGTCGAAGGATAGCAAGTTGAAAGTTGGAGATGTGATAAGTCTATGAGACTTAGTTTCTGTGTGAGGTTGAGAAACGCTTTTGCGTTGTTGATGCAAAGAGACCAGGATCAGATTTATTTGAAAACCACTTCGGACCAACATTTATATGACAATTGTGCAGGTTGGTCGATGAAATTGATACTTAGGATTTTCATAATAAAGGAATTCTTATTGATCGTTTGGGGTTAAAATTCCAATATACACATAGTAGAAGTGGTCTCTTCGTTATGAAATATCCAATGCAAGAACTATTCGCTATTAATCCTAGGGATTTCCTGATAGGATGTGGTAGGGAAGTACCTTCGGTTTGCCCTATTCCTGGACAACTTGTATAAACGGGTGTCTGACATTGCATTTCTATGATTACGTACATTGGCTTTTACAAATGTACATTATATGGTGGCGGAGAAGGAAACATCTCTTAGTTAACACCCTCCTTGAGACATACAAGCTCGAGGGTTGTATTTTTGTTGAAGGCAATTAGTAGTCAACGGGAATGGCAATGTGGCATTCAAAGATGATGTGATATGTGAAAGGTAATCGATACTACTTTTGCCCTCACTCCCCGATAAATGACTAAAATAGGGATAGAAGCAGCGAGGCTAAGTGGGCTGCTCCCATTAGAAGATGTCATCACTCTTTTGGATATATCTTTACATGCTATGACGTCGTGTATCTGATTATTGTTGATGTAAGCTTGTAGCCACGATTAAAGGTCGGTAACGACCGGAGTGATGACATATTTGGTACTATCCAGGAAGGGAAAGGCCGGTCTTGTGTTGGTCTGGCGCCTAGTATCTAGACCCTAGGTACATCCCTTTAAAAGTGTACCGAGTTTCGGAAAGGTAGTCCCTTCACCTAGTCATTTGTATGGAAATCCAAAATCCAATACGTGCTTGCCATTTTCTATTATGGAAAGCCTTGTATTACAATGTGTATGCTACAATTTAATAATGTAATAGTTTCAGCTATTTTAATATTACTTTTGTGCAATAGACACTATTATAATATAAGAGGATTTGATATGAGATGTTTGGTTATCGTAAGGTAAAAACTTTGTCGGTATTTATTTGCGAGTTGGTCTTACGAGATACCTTTTGTTTTGATAAAGGAAAAGTTTTGGTAACTTCAAAATTCAGTTAAGATGTGGTTTCTCACGCTGGTTTACCAGACTGATCCATGCATTCTTCCCTTTCAATGCTCGGTTCAGACCAAGTATATTTACAAGTACATATTTGGTGCTTTTGGAGCTTCAGCAAGTGAGCTGGAGATCATCATGTCGTATATATGTACCTGTTTATTATTCCACTGCATTGCATTGTTGTTATTGTTGTAAATTATCACCGTTTCTGAGGACAGGTTATTATAACTATCCAAACTGATGATTGGTTATTGTGTAATCTGATATTAACTTAAGTATATTATAGTTTCTCTTTGCAAAAATTATTGATCCATAATATATGTTATTCCGCTGCGATGTGAGATTCTGTATTGTTTTGGCTTCGCTTCTCTCTTCTTCTTCTCTTCTCTTCTTCTTCCTTCTCTCTTTCTTCTCACCCTCTCCTTTCTTTCTCATGATTATCTATAATTAATGCACTTTGGTTCGGACATGTATGGTTTATTGTCGGATTCAAAGAATGTCGATTTTGGGTCGTCACAGCGTGGTTTTAGAGCAAAAGGTTAAGCAAGAACCTTCGCTTTGTTGGGTAAAGACTCATCAGAAATATGGTTAGTAATACCCTAGGATGAGTAACTCATTAGAGATAGGGTTAGTAACACCCTAGAATGAGTTTGAGTACATTATATATGAGAGCGTATTTGTTAATGACTAATAACTTATTTTGTGTTATGGATTCTGATCGATGTGCCCGATCACTGTTATCGATGAGGGTTCCTAAGCATTTAAACAAGACGAACCGACATGCTAATTTTGAAAAATTGGTAAATGAAATAATTTAACCTATGAAATATTTGAATGGAAATTACATATTTTGAAAGGTTATATAGTTAGAAATGAATGATCAAAGTTAGTGAAATTTAAATATCAACATCTTGTGATTAGAATTTCACAGTTTGATTATAAGATGTTTCATAAAGATAATCGATAAGTAAGAAATCAGATAAGCTTATTAAGATCTTTAATACTTATTCCAAACTAACAAATAAAGAAATGATAATCTTAAGTTACTATCATAAATTGATCAATTGTTTGATTTAAAAGTTTATGCACAAATACCGTGTGAATTAAAGGTGTTTGATAATAAGATTTGTTCAAGAAATGAACATATAAGATAAAAATATATTTAACAAATAGAAAATGATTATGCAAAAGATAAGTGTAAAAGGAATGATAATTTAAATTCGAGTAATTTAAAATAATTGTGAAAATTTAAATGAAGTCAATTAATATAAGATGAATTATAAAAAGAATTTATAAAATAGGTTTTATAAACAAAAGTAATCTCTAAAGGATTTTTAAAATGCTATTATTTTAGATTAAAAAACGGCATTTTGTGATAACTAGTATTAATGGCTCGAAAATAAACTAAAAATGGGCAGGAGATGTGTTCAGATGGTAAACACTTCTCTTAAGTATTGCTCTTCTTGTTAAGAGGATATATGAGACTACTGGTAGCACCCAGTTCCCTGGTAATATTTTAGAATTATCAATCTGTATAATTTTCTTAAGTTAGAGAGATAATGTGAATCATTAATTGACAAATTGATTAGTAATATTTATAAAAATGTTTAAACTAAAGATAAATTACCTTTTGAGTGAAAAATGGTTCCTTTGGAATCTTTTCCTTTAATAAAAATATTTGGAAATAAATAATTGATATGATTATATAAAGTAGCACCTTTATAAAATGTTTGAACTTAACATAAAAGTTTTATGGAAAGTTAATAAATACATATATTATACGATTTTAAGGTGTTTACACTAGTTCGAAAAAGGATTTATCACTTGATTCTTGACAGCGAACATTGATGAGGGTTTGTAGTTAGGTACTTGAGTTTTCTATCATAGTTGAGAATGATGCAAGAAAAGCAAAGGTTTCTGATCTAGAAGCCTAATCAGAGTCTGCACTATAGGATTGGTGGATCGATACTAGTTCAAAAATAAAGATACGTATTTGAATAGGAGATCGAATAAAATATTTCATACAGATAATTTGTGTATATTACATGAAAATAAGTTTAAAGATAAATGTTTTGGGAAAACTTTTGTTTTGAGTAATTTCAAGGACAAAATTCTTTTAAATATGGGAAAATGTAACGACCCAGAATTTGATCACTTTAAAATTTACTTATTTAAAGTGATTTTAAATATAAATATGTAATGTTATATGATTCAAACAATATTAGATAAGATTTGAAAAGATAAGTATACACAAAAATAGTAACATTTGTCTATATCGATGACAAAATGCTGATTTCAGAAAAGTAAGTTTCAATGGTTAAATATATTTTTTAAATTAATTTATGAGTGTTTATATTTTTAAATAGCAACATACAAATTTATTTTTAAATTTGGTTTACATAAACAAATATTTTAACTAAAACGTCAAAATGTGAACCTAAAACATTTTGTCGAAAATCAATGTTTCATCGATTGAAAGTTATCGCAACGTTGTCGCTACTTTATTTTCTTATATAAAAACATATATTCAAATAGTATAAGCATTAATTAATTCACTAATCAAGTTTACGTTTACTAAACATACTTAGACAATTCTAGAATATAATCAACAAAAAGTAAGCATAAAAGACAAAAAGACACAAATGTCAAAAAATTAAAATATCAAATCAAACAAACATAATATTACTTTCATTACATAATATTTAAGTGAAAATGACATAAAATAATGATTTTAAATGTGATATTAAGTGTTGAAAAAATAAGGTTGCTTGAAAAGTAAGTAAAGGGTATTTTGGTCCTTTTACAAAATATTATTTTAATCAAAAACTTTTTCTATAAATAAGCATCCACTTTCTAATTTCTGTCACTTCTTCTTCTTCCTTTTTCAAGCTTTTCTTCCACTCTCTAATGGCTTCTTCTCTTCTCTTTCCTTACTAACTTTTCGTAAAATCATATCAAATCAACTTCAAACACCACCAAACTTTGCCAAAGACATTAGAATACCATTAAAACATGTTTTAGCATCCAAGAAGTGAAGAAATGATGGAGGAAGGGGTGGAATAGGAGGAGGTCGTACCTATGGAGGAGGGAGGAGCAAGTTGTGAAGCTCTGAAGAAAGAAAAAGAGAAGGAAGTGCCGCCGATTTCATTCCAAGGAGCTAGGAGCAAATTCAAGTTTCTGCGAAAGCTCTGTCAGATTTTCGGGAGTTTGGAAGAAGAGGTCGATAGCATAAAGCAAAAGAAATGGAGTAGAAGTTGAAGTAGAAGTGAAGTGTTGTTAGTAAGAATGTTGGTAGGAAGTTAATCGATTTGGTTAAAGGCGAGTACTCGTATTTAAAGTTACTAATTTCTGAAAACATTTCAAGTTAATAACATGAAAAGTTTAGTATATGTTGGTTGATTTAATGGATGATAATTTTGTTGATATTATGGTTGATTATATGTTTGTGATATGGATGATAACATGGTTTGGTAAATGATAAGAAAAATGGTTAGTAAGCATAGTTAATTCAATAAGAATTTAAATCCATATAAATTATTTAGCCTCTTAATGAAATTAAAATATCTAAGAAGATTGAAAATGATATAATATTATAACGAAATGAAATGGAAAATGAATCTGAAATATAAAAAATATTGTTTAAAATGAGTTTAAATGATTTAGAAATGTTTCATAAACATTTAAAAGTGTTTCCATAAAGTTTGAAAAGAAATTGAAATTTTAGTCAAAAATAAGCGCGCTGCGTAACGGTAGTTCGCGATTTCGCACCATAAAAGTCAAACGAGTTTAAAAGTTGGAACATAGCTCGGAATTCTTCACAATAATAATTTTCGAAACTATTATATCCATATTTTTTCAACGAAGAAAGAAAATTGAGATTTCGATAAGTAGATTTTAAAATATGAGTAAAACAAGTTTTTGGGAAAATCGCGGTTTTGCAGTTCGGAATGCAAAACTTGATTTCTTTGAAAATGATGTTTTAAAATTGTTGAAAAATATGGAATAAATCTTATAAATATTTTAAAATGTTTTAAAAGCAATATAAGTAATAAAATTAGATTTTCAAATAATAAAAAGTCGTTTTAATCAATATAGCTTTAAAAAGCACTTTCCTTAGCACTTTTCCGCAGCACTTTTCAATAACTTTTGAAATATTGTTTTAGCACACCGTTATTTTCCAAATCTTTTGTAAAGATTATTAAATGATTAATAGAGTATTCTATGGGTAATCTGAAGGATTTATGGAATGGTTAAATAAATGAATAAGTGTTTTAAATAATGGTTTGGAAGTTTTATAAATCATATCTAAAAATGAAAGGAGTATGCAGAAACGAATAGTACATTTGTCTCGCTTGTGAGATCTAAACGTTAAAAAAAGTGTATAACTAAGGTTAGCAATAGAGCAATCAGTGCCCTGAACTTACCTGACCTTCAATTTATCTTTTAGACGAGCGGTGGAATAGATCGAAAGTAAAGCCTGGATGCTCTAGAAATATCATAATTAAATTTTTTCCAAGATAAAAGGAAAGAACAAATTCTTTGAATTTATTACAAATGGTCTATATATAAGATTTATAAAATTGATATTTTATAAATTAAGGTAATGGAATTATGAACGTGTTTTATAAATATTAGAAATGGAATTGCAATCAAATTTATATGTGGATTTGCAAATGAAACTAAAAAGAATTTATAATGGATTTTATAAATAATAAGATTTGAAAGGAATGAATTTGTAAATAAGAGATTTATAAGTAATTAACATATAATTGGATCTTTGAATATAAATGGAATTTGTTAGTAAAGGAATTTTGTATATGGAAGTTTATAAAATATAAATGGAATTTATAAACATTGTTTTATAAATCTAAAATCAATTTAATTTGATAAGTTAAATATAAAATTTTATTAAAGGAATTATATTCATGATTTTGGACAATGAATAGTACTTTAAATTAAATGTGTAGAATTAATGAATTTGTGAGAGAATTATATTCATGATTTTGGACAGTGAATAATCCTTTAAATAAAATGAATATTTTGGAAAGTGATATTATAAAAATGGAGTTTAAATGGTTTGAAAAGAAAATAAGTTGTGAATTTACTTATTATTAAAATAAGTATATGAAAATGTTTTTCAAATATCCAATAAGTGAAATGGTTGTGAATATTATATTTTTTAAAATATTTTGAAGTGACTAATTGGGAAGTGTTTTGAATTATAAATGATTAATAAAAATCAGGCTCGGTGAGTACATAAGTGCTAGATTTTGTTTGTTACATTGATAGTTAAATAACCGACTATCAAATTTGGCTATTTTAGTTTCTCAACTTGATGTAGAAACTAATTAGTCATACACTTAGTACATAATTGGCTGTGTAGGCTTGATTATTATTTATGTTGAGAATGTGATTCATGTAGTGCGGAGTGATTACTCCAATCTATCGAGCTTCTTACTTGGCTGAAGGATAGGAAGTTGAAAGTTGGAGGTGTGATAATTCTATGAGACTTAGTTTATGTGTGAGGTTGAGAAATGCTTTTGCGTTGTTGGTGCGAAGAGACCGAGATCAGATTTATATAAAAACCACTTTAGACCAACATTTATATGACAATTGTGCAGGTTGGTCGATGATATTGATATTTAGGATTTTTATAGTGAAGGACTGCTTGTTGATCGTTTGGGGTTAAAATCCCAATATACATATAGTAGGAGTGGTCTCTTCGTTGTGAAATATCTAATGCAATGACTATTCGCTACTAATTTTAGGGATTTTCCAACAGGATGTGGTAGGAAAGTACCGTCGGTTTGTCCTATTCCTGGACAACTTGTATGAACGAGTGTCTGACGTTGCATTTATATGATTATGTACATTGGTTTTTACAAACGTACATCATGCGGTGGCGGAGAAGGCAACTTCTCTTAGCTCAACACCCTCCTTAAGACATACAAGCTCAAGGGTTGTACTTTTATCGAAGGCAATTAGTAGTCAACGGGAATGGTAATGTGGCATTCAAAGATGATGTGATATGTGATATGTGAAAGGTAATTGATACCTCTTTTTTTCCTCATTCCCTGGTAAATGACTAAAACAGGGATAGAAGCAGCAAGGCTAAGTGGGTCACTCCCATTATGAGACGTCATCACTCTTCTAGATATATCTTTACACGCTATTACATCGTGCATCTGATTATTGTTGATGTAGGCTTGTGGTCACAATTAAAGATCGGTAACGACCGAAATGATGAGATATTCGGTACTATCCAGGAAGGGGTAGGCTGATCTTGTGTTGGTTTAGGCGCCTAGTATCTGGACCCTAGGTACATCCCTTTGGAGGTGTAATGAGTTTCAAAAAGGTAGTCCCTTCACCTAGTCATTTGTATCGAAATCCAAAATCCAATACATGCCTGCCATTTTCTATTGTAGAAAGCCTTGTATTTATATGGTGTATGCTGGAATTTAACAATGTAACAATTTCAGCTATTTTAATATTACTTGTGTGCATAGACACTATTATAATATAAGAGGATTTGATTTGAGATGTTTGGTTATCATAAGGTAAAAACTTTGTCGGTATTTATTTGCGACTCTGTCTTATGATATACCTTTTGTTTTGATAAAGGAAAAGTTTTGGTAATTTAAAATTCAGTTGAGTTGTATTGTTTTGGTTTTTCTTCTCTCTTCTTCTTTTCTTCTCTCTTCTTCTTTTCTTCTCTTCTTTTTCCTTCTCTCTTTCTTCTCACCCTTTTCTTTTTTCTCATGATTATATGTAGTCAGTGCACTTTAGTTCGGACATGTGTGGTTTAATGTCAGATTCAAAGGGTGTCGATTACGGGTCGTCACAACTATGATGAGACTTATTATATGTATATCACTTTTTTGTACTTTTGTTTTTGATATGCACATGGATTCTCTTTTCACGAACCGAAATCATGAACATGCATAATTCAGTTTGGACTCGCACACCTCTTACGGGTTAACATAAAGCTATCTATATTTTCTACTGGCCAAGACTTATTCACCTAGAATATTTTGGGCTAAGAAAGAAATTTATTATTAATGCACATCCCTAGGGATGAGAATATGAAGGCCGATTCATTATTTAAGCTAGCTAGCTCTATGGAAGCATAGTTAATGGGATTGGCTCAAGTAATGGTTCTAACAGCTCCGAGCATCAATCAGATGGACCTTAGCCAAAGTCTAGAGACTACAAAAGAGGAGGAGTCATGAATAACTTCGATAAAAGGCTAACTGATCCATAGAACTCTCCCAAGAGTTAGGAATTAGTGGAAGAAACTTCTTCGAAATGTACCTTGATTTGTGATGCAAGATGGAGTGTTGTACAAAAGAGGATTCTCAACTTCCTAGCTCTATTGTATAACCAAGGATGAGGCTAGGAAGATCCTCATAGAAATCTATAAGGGCAACTCTGGTGATCACACCTGGGGCAGACTCCAGGGAAGAAGATACTTCGTATAGATATTTTTAGCCGACGATAAACCAGAAAGATGCTGACTACACCATACAGTGCGACCGGTGCCAGTGGTTTGTGGAGTTTCCAAGAACCCCATCAATGGAAGTTATGCAAACGGTTAGCTCATGGCCATTTGCAATTTAGCAAATTGACATCATCAGTGTGCTATCAATAGCAAAGGGAGGAGCCGAATATACTATCATTGCAGTAGATTACTTCATGAAATGGGCTGAAGCAGGATCGTTTGCCACGATCACAACAGAAAAGGTAATCAATTTGGTAACAAAGAATATTAATTGCAGGTTTAGAATACCCTAGAAAATCATCGCAGACAACGGAACACGGTTCGAGAGTGCCGAGTCCAAGGATTTTTTTAAATGGTACAAAATTAAGAAGAGCTTCTCCATGGTGGCACATTCACAGGTAAACAGGCAAGTGGGAGAAGTGAACAAGATCTTCAAATCCACATTGAAAAAGTGACTTACTACACCAAAAGGAAACGAGATTGATAAGATTCCACAACAATATGGGCATATGGGATGACATAAAAGCCTGCAACTTGACTTTTCCCTTTTGCTCTGGCCTAAGATCGGAAGTAATGATCTCGATAGAACTCGAAGTCCCTTTCTCATCGTAAAAGGAATTTCGACCCAAAAGTCGATGAGGAGCTCCTGATCGAGTCTCTCGATTTGGTTGATGAGAAAAAGGAAGAAGCAAATTAAGGGTTGCCGACCACCAGAAAAGGGTAGCACGGCACTTCAATGCCAAGGTTTATAGCTGCACCTTTGACGTAGCAGACCTTGTTTAGAAACAAGTTATTCTAGATATAGGAGTGCTTGGCTTGAATTGGGAAGGACCCTACGCAATCAATTAAAAGCTTGGAGACGGAACATTCAAGCTGACAACTATCGATGGAATCCCTATCCCACATGCATGGAACAGTGATCTGCTTCGGCACTACGACACTTGGTTATTCTTTATTTGTTTTTGCAAATAGATCACCCAAGGATACTGAGGGTACTATAAGTTGGTGTGCTTTCCACTTCTTCTACTCATGCATAAATTTAGCTTCTTGAACCAACGAAACCGTGTTCTTATAAGCAGTACTCCCGTGTCGTGTGACTAGTGGCTCAGCCAAGAAAATACTCCCCTGTCCTTGGATGGTGGACGAGGAGTGAAGACTTAAATCATCGGGTTGACAAGGAAAATCCACCCTAACCTTCTAAGAGGCAGCGTTGCCCAAAGATAGGCGACGTTAGGAAGGTCCAAAACTTTGAGTTAACGGGAAAAATCGACTTATACCATGGGTCCGATAAGGAAAATCGACTCAAACTGCAAGGTCGACAAGGAAAGTTGACTCAAAATGCCAGGTTGATGGGGAAAATCAACTCAAACCATCGGGTCGATGGGGAAAATCCCCCAACCTTCTAAAAACCGGCATTGCTCGCAGATGGGTAAGGTCGAAAAGGTTTATTCACTCCCTGATCGATTGGATAATTTGGCCCTCTTCTTCAGGAATCTGGCATTACCCAGAGATAGGCAACACTAGAGAGATGAAGGATTGACCTTCAGGAGTTCACCATTGCCCGAAGATTGGCGATGATGAGAGAAGGTTAGACAACCTAGTCCAGGAATTGATCAGATCATTCGGCTTCAAACTTCAGGAATTCACCGTTGTCTAGAGACAGGTGATGAATAGAAGGCCAAATGACTCGCTTAGGGTTTGATTGGACAATTTAACCACAAATCCAAGAATGCGCTGTCTTTTGGAGGAAGGCGATACCATGAAAAAATCCTTGGAATGGAAACTTTGATGCACTAGCTTCTGGAAATAGAAGCAGGTGTTCGATTGGATTTTCAACCTCATCTACAAGCTCCTATCATAACCTAAATATAGGCAACGCCAGGGTAATACCACTCTTGATTCGATCTGATCATTCAATTCTAACCTACGGATATCAGTCGTTGCTCGGTGATGGACAATGTTAAAGAAGGAAATCTCAAAATCAAGCTACTATTAGGTTGGTTTTCGAAGATAAAAGCTAGTGCACAATAGGATTTCCAACTCTGAACGTAGAAAAATTCAAATACAGCCCGAAGTTAAGCAGTGTTGAGAAAATAATACTTGGAATCAAGTAATAAAATCATCGGTTCCAAGAAGTAAGAGCTGGTGTATGAATATGAATCTCAATGACAATGTTAACAACCAAGCGGGGCATGCTATGTCAAGGGTCGAGATCGAAAAAGCGTGCTTAAACTAGGGCAACTGAAAAAAAATTCCCACAACACTACTAACTTACAAATGCCTAACTGGAATTTTAAATAATAAATCTCATGAAGAAGGATAAGCTTGCTTACCACTATCGAAAGGAACCTAACTAAGCACCAATGGGAATAACCATAGGGTTGGTTAGATAACGGTTCTGTTTTGCCGAATGGAGCATTTTGGTAGCTATAAACAAGGCTAAGTAATATGATGTAACTATAGCAGTCTTATTATGTAACTATAGCAATCACAGGAGTACTATTTACATGCATGGAAATGTGGTAAATAAGCATAATGCACAAAACAGATGTGTATAATATAAGAAGATTGTCGTACAAGCAGTTGCATTGCATATGCAGACGGTAATATGATAGCAGACATAGTACAGTACATAAAGGTGTCGGAAAATAAATAAGAGAAAGATTATAGGACAAAAGTCAATCTTTTATTACTAGAACTTTTATGTACATCATGAAGCGGGGGCCTTGCCCGAACAATCTTGGCCTGTTAAAAACAAAAAAAAGCGAAAAGTAAATACTCGACAACATAAAAACAAAAAACAAGCTACCACATAGATAGCCTTCAAGCACCCTCTACTTCTTCCAGTGCTTACTACCTTTTCCATGAGAACCGCCAAGGCGATGTTTTCTTTTCTTCTTATCTTTAATCACCCAACGTAAGGAAGTATTGCCCTCTGAATGGGTAGACTCTTAATCGACTGTGATATGGGGGTCATCAGATTTGCTGGTAGGATCTTCACTGGGATTAGTCTTAGGAGGCCTAATATTAGCATGGGAAGCTTGGAGGAAGGGTATTTCGAAGTAGAATTGGTGAGCTTCGTAGTGTCGGGATCTGATTTCACCTGAAACTTCTCAAAGTCCAGCTTCAGTCTCTCCTTCACGTAGTATGACCAATAAGGTCAACAACACCTTTTATAACAACATCTTCCTCATAGGATATAGAAATGTCCTTTAAATTGTCTAGGACAACTATTTTATCATAATCTGGCCCTGGGCTAGAACCGGAATGAGGGATGAAGATGTTAAGTCCCATAGGAACGGAGGTAGACGTGGTAAAGATAGATGAAGATCCCAAGCCATGAGTAGGTGGCAATGGAGAAGGAACATGTGGTTGAGACAAACAGAATGATAAATCTTAATAACTAACTTATGCGAAAATTGAAGCTTCTTAAAGACCCGCAAGATGAGAGAAAAACCAAAGCCCGGGCTTTAGTCATAGAAATCAATATCGAACTCCCTTTCTTCGGTCATGTTTCCACCATTTGGCCAATGGAGAAAGGAATATATGGCTCATGAGAAGTAATTACTACGTAAATTGGTGTCACATAGGAGATTTCGAAGCTAAGCCCCGTGGAAGTATGAATAATCATTGTCGGCTCTTCAGATTTTGGAGTGGACACTTCATGCTTACATGATGAGCTCGGGCCTGTGAAAGCTTCGGCGGTGGCAGCAGAAGCACCATTGGCATCCTCTTCAGCTAGAAGGGTGTTCCCTTCAATAAGTAATTCTATATTCTTAGCATCAAGGTACATAGCCATCAGTTCTTCCTCCAAATGATTATCGTCGGTCCCTACGGTCCAACATAGCACATCTTCCCAAGCATCGACGAGAGTTTCGGGATAGTAATCCCCTAACCGCTTCATATTCTTATTCATAATGATGCTAGAATATAAGTGTCGAAGATTATCATTTAGCTTGTCCCTCTCTCTTTTGCCTTCATCTCCTGAAGTTCTTTAAGTTCGGTTGAGAAACTGCAAGCTTGATATCATTGGAAAGTTTTCCGATCGATTGGTGGTCAACTAGCTTCCATTTCTCTTAGCAAAGATTATGGTTTTCCTCTTGAAGCCTTTCAAGTTTGGTTGTCTATTTTGAGATAATCTGGCCCCTAGCTCGCATAATCTCATTCTTTTGAGTAAGGGCTAGGTCCTTCATAGCTTTCTCAGCTCGGCACCCTCTTCATGAGAAACTTTTAGCTTATTCGGCATCACGATCTCATCACGATCGTGAGCTCGCTTCATCTCTTCCTTCAAGCTGTCATACTTGGCCTTTGCTTCAAGGGCTGCATTCCTCTCTCTTGTGACCTTAAAAAAGTCCTCCTACCGGTTCTTAATGATTCATTCCAGTTCCTTCCTCTCAAAATTAAACGACTTGCTTTTGGTATAATTAATTATGTTCACGTCAAAGAGGGCTTAGCATTGCTTTTTCCACTTATATCCTTTGTCAATGTGTTTTTGGATGTTTCGAACATTTTGATCCGCCACTTCCTTGGAATATCCTCGATGTCCTGGTTGAACTTCACATCATGCAAGAAGAGCTTGGGGAACATGACAAGCAGGTGTAGAGGAGCACTGGGAAGGGTAAACGTGGGAGCAAAAATTCCTTTGGAAGTAGGTGGAATTATGGTAGCTAGAGAATGGAAAGTAGAGGCCTGATGTTGTGAAGAAGTATGAGCTTCGGAATGAGGTAGAGTGGCATAGAAAGAAGGGCCACGACGCTCAAAAGATTCTCTTTTGCATTTGGTAGGATTATGCACTACAATAAGTTGGAGCTTTCATAGCGTTTAAAAAATGTATTATACCTTACCATTGCGTAGAACGCTATGGAACAACATGCTGTGGTAGACCATAATTAAACTTTATATTACAGAAAGAAAAATGCTATGGAAAACAAATTTTCTATACCGTCTTCTCAGCGCTTAAGCAAAAACGCTATAAGAAATATCATCTCATGGTTACTTCCTATATCGTTCAAACTGCACATTTCGATAGTGTTTTATTTGCATATTTTATAGCCTTTGGTATGCATATTTCTGTAACACTGATTTGCATATTTGTATAGCGTTATTTGTGCAAATTTCTATAGCGTTTTTTTAGTAATATTATAATGTTTGTTATCCATATTCCTATGGTTACTTTCGATAGTGTTTCATAAACTATAGCGTTTTTTAAACACTATTAAATGTGACATTAATTTGTAGGTTTTATCCATCGTTGTTTCAATTTTTTCCATATATAATATCCATTTAACCATTTCTTCTTTGCATATAAATATAAAAGATTTCCGTTGACAAAAAATATGTAAAATAAAGCATGATATTTCATACATATCGTTCAAACAACTTTTGGCATGTTCATACAGTAGTTCATACATATCATTCGAACAATTTTTCCCATATCCATACGGTATTTCATACATATCGTTCAAACAACTTTTCCAATGTCCATATACTTATTTTATATATATTTGCATCAACAACTTACTTATACGCTATTCAAACAATTGAGTTCATTTTGTTTTGCTTTTGATATTTTCTCTCTAACATGTATCATAATCAAATAAGTAATCTAGATGTTAGTAATTGTTTTGTCAAACATTCACAAAGTAAAAGGGTCCGAAAGGAAGAAAAAATATGCAGCTACGACATAAAATAGGATACAGCAAACTAGTGCGGCGGGTACTGTAACGCAAAATATATATATATGTATAGGTAGGACTAAAAATATATGTATACAAACCATATATAATGTGTTTATTGTAAAGGATAGTACAGTATGGCTTCTATCCATTCAGAACATCGGCAGCTAATCTATAGAATTTTTTTGGAATGTTTGGTAATTATGATTTGAAGAATGAAGATTCAATTTTGCTTATAAAATGGAAAACAGAAACTCCATAGGAGAGAATGAGGTAAGAAAATATGACCCAGTAAGAACAATAATACAAAAGCAGATGGACATTTGGTTAGGAACACAATTACGTGTACCCGCAGTTTTAAAATGGACGTGAATGAATTCTAATAATCTTAAAGCACGCTATAGGACAAAAGTTGATGAAGTGATAACTTTTGGTTAGGAACATAATTTACGTGTACTTAAATATGAACAAAACAGAAACGAACTGCTAAAGAACGGTTCATAATTCTCCTTTCCAAAATTAAATAATAATAAGTAGAATATAATTAGATAGTGGGTTATGTCAAACATGGTGAGTAATACATGGCCTAATATTAAAATTGATAATTAAGGCATTTAATCAATGGTTTCACGCAACTAATTCTATCTTGCACCATAGGTGTGTGTGTTTGCACCATCACTATATAAATGTTGTTTAGCCTGATAATCAATCCACTAATTAAAATTACTGAAAGTAGAAAAAAGAAAAATAAATGTGTTGAGATGGTATAAGATGGATACCATGGCATTACAGGCCGTAGGATATTCTGTTTTCGCAGCCAAAACCACAGGCTTTGAACATTAAGAATTAATTATGCCTGGAAATGCCACATCCCATATCGCAAATCAAATCAGCCCCTGGGAACTGGACACATGATTTCATAGAATGAATGTGGCATATTATATGTGTAAAGTTGTTGTGGTATGCTATAAGTGAACTGCTAGAATATAAATTAACAGAGAGATAAATAAATTGTTCGTGTCCACATTGAAGTGAGATAACTTGATTTGAATATACAATGAGTTGAGACTAAAGTGGAGATCAGTTGGAGATTAGCTCTCCTATTAGTTCTCCTAATCCTACTCTATACATCTTGACTATAGAATGATTCAAAACACACGTTTACTATGATAAGATACGTGTACACAATATTAATAATAATATTCATGCTATTACCCCCCGGCAAGCTCAAGATCAGGTCGAACTTGAAGCTTGGAACGCAGGAAAACAACTCTGTCTTTTGCCAAAGGTTTGGTGAAGATGTCGGCTAGTTGATCAACGGAGGAGACATGACAAATTTGCAATTTACCAGATTCAACTTGTTCTCTAATAAAATGAAAATCCAAGGCTATATGCTTAGACCTTGTGCTGATCACGGGATTCTTTGTCATGAAAATAGCGCCTACATTGTCACAGATTAAGAGTGGTGAAACAGTGAGAGGTGCACAAAGATCACTGATGAGGAGCTTAAGCCACATGAGTTCAGCTGTTGTATAAGCTAAAGACCGATATTCAGCTTCGGTACTTGAACGCGCAACCACTTTTTGTTTTCTTGATGTCCAGCTAATAAGATTTGCCCCATGAAAAATAGCGAACCCGTATTGAGAACGGCTATCATCAATATCAGAGTTCCAGCTCGAATCAGAGAATGCGTGTAGTCCTTTGGCTTTTGTTGGTTTGAAGTGGAGACAGTGATGTAGAGTACCTTTTAGGTATCGAAGAATCCGTTTGACAGCTTGCCAATGAAGATTTGTTGGAGAGTGCATATATTGGCACACTCGATTCACTGAATAGGAAATATCTGGTCTTGTAATAGTGGCGTATTGCAGCGAGCCTACAACCTGTCGATACAATTTCGGGTCCGAGAAAGGATCACCCTCTTTTTGAAGTTTGAAGTGAGGATCAGCAGGAGTAGACATTGGAGAAGCCAAAGACATATTGCTGCGGTTTAGAATATCCTTGATGTAAGTTTGTTGAGACAGAGCAAGACCAGTTTTTGAGCGAGTGATTTGAAGCCCAAGAAAAAAGCTTAAGTCACCAAGGTCTTTAAGAGAAAACATCTTGTTTAAGCTGTCAATAAACTTGTGAAGATATTTGTCATCAGTTCCTGTAATAATTAAGTCATCGACATACACCAAAACATAAATGGTAATTTTAGGAGTAATGTGAACAAACAGAGAAGTGTCCGATTGACACGCTTTAAAGCCATTTGACACAAGATAAGTTTTGAGTTTGTTAAACCATGCCCTCGGTGCCTGTTTGAGCCCATAAAGGGCCTTGTTTAGGCGACAAACAAGATTTGGCCGCGTAGTGTCTTCAAACCCTTTTGGCTGTCGCATATACACTTCCTCCGATAAATCGCCATTGAGAAAGGCATTGTTGATATCTAGTTGTCGGATTCGCCAACCATTTGATAGAGCAATAGATAAAACGAGTCGAATTGTGGTTGGTTTAATTACCGGACTGAATGTATCAAAGTAGTCCACTCCTTCTTCTTGACTGAATCCCTGTGCCACAAGTCTCGCCTTATGTCTTTCAATAGATCCATCTGCACGCTTTTTAATCCTGTAAATCCACTTACAACCAACAATATTTGTGTTAGTGGGACAAGTAACAAGAGACCAAGTATTATTTTTCATGAGGGCATCGTATTCTGCCTTCATCGCATCTTGCCAACACTTGTGCTTTACCGCTTGAGAAAACAGACGAGGTTCAACAGTGGAGGAAAGGGTGGTGTTGAAGGATTTTGGTTTGAGAGAATTTGTTTGGGCTCTTGTGACCATAGGATGTTGATTGTTGGCTGCTGGCCGGAATATAGAAGTCGGATTTGTGACAAAAGTGGAAGTTTGAGACGAGGAAGCGGAACTAGCAGCTGGGGTTTGATTTAGAGCTATTGGTATTGGGCTCGGCTGTTCGAAATTGGGCTCCACTGTTGGGCCGGTAGGCTGAATTGTGGAAGGAGCTAGGCTAGATGGAGTAGCAAGATTTTGAGGCTGTTGAACATCAGAAGCGACAACAATAGACGGATTATTATCAGGAGTGGCTGGAGTATTTGAAGGTTGATCAGCTATTAAACTTGGATAGGGAAAGACATCTTCGTCGAAAATTACATGTCTAGAAATGTATATTTTGGAGGTAGCATAATGATAACAAAGATAACCTTTGTGAGATGCACTATAGCCAATGAAAATACATGGTTTTGATCTAAAATCAATCTTGTGTGGATTATATGGACGCAAATATGGATAACATAAACACCCAAAAACTTTGAGAAAGGCATAATCAGGAACCTTTTGATATAGACGTTGATATGGTGACTCGTAATTTAGAAGAGGGGTGATAGTGCGATTGTGTAAATAGGTGGCTGTTTTAAACGCATGCTCCCAAAAAATTTGCGGAATGGAAGATTGAGCTAGAAGTGCAAGACCTTTTTCGATAATGACCCTATTACGACGTTCCACCGCACCATTTTGTTCTTGAGTATGTGGACATGAGACTCTATGAATAATCCCGTGATGTTTAAGAAAGGTGGAAACATTTCGATACTCCCCTCCCCAATCAGATTGTACACTCTTTATGTCACATGAGAATTGAGTTTTTACCATTGTTCTAAAGTTGAGAAACAAGTTATAAACTTCCGATTTTTGTGCCATGAAGTAAATCCACACAAACTTAGTACAATCATCAATAAATAACACAAAATAACGATGACTATTTATTGAATAAACTGGTGCAGGACCCCAAACATCCGAATAAATTAATTCAAATGGTTTGGAGGATGAAACATGAGAAATAGGTAAATGCAATCTATGACTTTTAGCTAACTGACAAGAATCACAAACATTTGGAAATTTATTTGACGAAACTGGAAGTTGAAATGTTGACACCAAACGACGCAAGATGGGTTCATGTGGATGTGCAAGCCTCCTATGCCACCCATGAAGAGATATACGGCTGCTATGAAATGCCCTGGGAGACTGACGAAAAGAATGAGGAGGCAGCCGGTATAAACCGTGATGTTTAGACTACAGGTGAAAGTGAAAATAAAATATGAAATAAACACTGTCGTGATAATATAATTATTCATTAGGCAAATGTTTTAAATAGAACCAAATTTACACAAAAACGTTCGCCTTCTTGCCTATAAAGTATAAACACTAACTAACGTATTTCAGATAATTCATTTTTTAGAACTACGTTAGTAAAGGACATGAAATCTTGGTAATGTCAATTGACTAAATTTGGACATGGAAGAACCAAACAAACAAAATTTGTACATGAATTCTGAAGTAGGTTAACTGAAAATATAGATGACTTCGATGAATGTTAAAAACTTAAAACAATACATACAGCAACGTTAATAAATACCTAGAATGCCTCAAATTTTGAGATAAACAGAGTACATGAACCAAAATCAATATCAAGTGTGTGAATGCTAATAATATACACAAAATACCAATGCTTTTAACATGATCCATTTTGATAATATCACATAGAGTACAAGAAATACTAAAGTGCATCAACAGTGTTACAATTGTCTAAATATCCTATATCCTTGTGCTACCAAGTGTTGGCCTGCTTCACAAATTAAACTGCCCAATTCATATATGATATCGGTTAATCAACATGAAGGTAGTAATAAGATAAGTAATTTAATAGCAATTTTGATCTTCTATTTACATTTCTATATAGGACAGAGGTATAAAAACATCAGCTTATTTTGGATAATTTAATTGACATGAATAGAGTGAGACGTTCAATATAGTATGGGAATGAAGAAATATTTTCATTATCTTTGTTGTGGGTCTTGAATTCATAACAATATCCATTATGTTTCATTCATTTTCTTTTTCTTAACTAATGCAAATGGATCTTTATGCACTGTTAGAGATTAACAGATAAATCAATAAATTTAAGAGAACTATAAACAGGGTTTAGATTTTCAAGTTAATAGAGAACCATAACTATGTCCCTTCACATGCTTAGTCTATCAAATTCCCTGGCAATGATAATGTAATAAAAATATCTTGGTGATAATAAAACGTTTTTACTTGTATTTTTGGTAAAAACAAACTAGAAAATTACAGTTAGTCATATAATGTGCAAATGTCGATATAACATTTCAGCAGAAATATTATATTTTTCCCACCTAGTTTATTTGGAAAGTTCAGATTAAAGCCAACATGATTGATTTTGAATTGAATGGTTACAAAAATAATCAATATTCATTAGGATATGAGGAACCACATTTTATCTTAAATCATTTAAATCTCAAGACATGTAGGATCTAAGAAGTTACTGGAAATTTTCCTCTTGAATCACTAATGTGATTATTGCGTATTGATTGATAAATAAAACAAAACAAAACACGCACACACAAAAACCAAGAATTATCATTCATCATTTATTACTCTGCTATTCTAAGCTGAACAGTGTGTCATCGCTCATGTTAGTAACATACCTATGGAATTTCGACATAAGCATTTTCTTTCACTTGAAAACTGCAAGTCTTTTCTAACAGCATCCTGGATCTTGGATTGCCTCTTTTTCACATCTTCATCAGTCACAAAGCCTGATACACAAAGGAATCACAAAGCATATGCCCAATCAAACTAAATAACTATTTTGAACACAAGTAAATAAATAAATAAAAACCTGAAAAAGCAACAGCAGCAACAATCTTTTGAGGAACCTTTTCGATCCTCACAGATGAATCTTTCGGCAATGGCAAGTTTTCACCATATTTTGAAGGCATCACAAATGACATTATCCATCTATCTCCTGTCTGAAAACATATTCTTCAGTGATAAACATAATCTAAAGCAAGCATATTTACTTATCACTGTGTTGTGTTATGCATTATAAACGTATTGTGTTGCGTGCTTGCTTTGTTATTGCAGATGTTGTCATGTCCATTTTCTCTCCTTTTGATTCAGCCTTCTTCTTTATTACTGGAGTTGTCATCTCCAATTTTATGTTGCTTGTATTCTATATATACGATGAACGGAAAAATCTGTTAGCTCTTTTTCTAAGATTTTTAATTTTTTCTTCAGGTGATTATTCATATACCTTACCAAATAGGTATTCAGCCAAAACATTGAATCCTTGATAACTTCCAACAAACTACAAAGTCTAATCCTGTTTTTCCAGGCATTGTTGTCTCTACTACGCAGTAAGCCTGTTCAAAATATTTAATGTCTGCTAAATTTATACCAAATTGTGAATGTCAAGGCAATAATCTTACCTCCACTTCTCTGATTTCATATTCATCTGTTCGCTTTATGATTTTATATTCAATGGTTTCAAGATCCGGAACTTCCAGTAATTGCAAACAAGCATGAAAATCAGAATCCTAAACTGATTTTTATACAGAGCTGATACTGATGAAACTAATTGGTACTACCTGTCATCATTGCCTCTCCTAATGTTCGTCAATTGGAACTATGCGGGAAGATGTATTTGGAGGTTCCCATGACTACATCACCCAAAACTACAAAAGAAGGAGATAAATCACATTTAAACTTCAAAATAAAGACACGAAGAGAAGAATATGCTTTCTGCTTTATGGCTCGTTCTTACTCCATTCGGATCCAGACTATTATTGGGCCTTGCAAAGCCCAAGAGCATTTTTCTTTTATCGCCGTTGATTTACTTTGTACAAGTGAATGATATAAATACTCCATGTATCATTGTATCAAGATAATTTTGAATTGTATCAAAGTCATTTTTTCTGGCAATCGACAAATTCTTTTCAGCCAATAAACAATTTTGCTTACAATCTTTATTATGGTATCAGAGCTACCAAAGGCCTAACAACCATATTCCTGGATTGATCAAACTAATCGGAAAGGAATCATCATTTGAGTGATCCCCTCTTATCAGAAAGTAGTGTTTCATCGTCTGAGAGAATAGATTCAGTGAAGAAAATCAAGTGTCGTGCCTCAGTTCAAAGAACTCGACTGCATCAAAACATTCTAACCAAATCTTGAATAAAATCAATCAAGAAAACTTCAAAAAACAGTCAACAAATCAAGAATCGCCATAAAAATGAAGAAAGTGCCTTTCAGCAAGACTTATCAAATCTAAAAACAAAAAGAAAAGAAAGCAGATCATCATTTAAGTGTTGCAGTTGCATCAAACCTGGTTGTGAGCAATTCTTGCTTTTATTTTTTGAATTCTATCTCTAATTGATTCTCTTTTTCTACCTATTATTGTTACTTTGTCTGCTTATAATCTGAAATCAACATGACTGATGAAACAAACTCTACTACATCTGCCAATATGAGCAATAATCATCGACCCAATGCTACAACAGAAAAGCTTGTTAACATTGTAATCATCTCTCAAACCAATTTGGTCACTGTACACTAGAGTGAAGATAATTATCTTCTCTGAAAACTGCAATTTGAGACTGCAGTCCAAGGATATGGACTTGAAGATCATAATCTTGGAACCATGCAATTCCTCCTAAATGTATCGCTGATCAAGAAAACAAAATATTCAAAAAAGAGGATTACATAAAGTATCATAGACAAGATAGACTTATCTGTTCTTGGCCACTATCATCAATAAATATAAACATGTTATCTCATATTATTGGATGCAAGACAGCAAATGATATGTAGACTACTGAAAATGTGTTCCATACACAGTCTGGTGCCAAGGTGATGTATCACAAGAAGCAATTGCACAGCATGAGGAAAGATGACAACATTATGAGAGAATATCTATTCAAAGTTAAAACAACTTGTGACCTATTAGAAGATGTGAATCACAAAATACCAGATTTTGAGAAAATGCTAACTATTTTAAATGGATTAAGTGACGATTATGAGTCTATAGTTGCTTTCACAGCATCTCAAAAGGATCTACCATCTATTGATGATGTTTACTCTATCTTACTTACTCATGATGCCAGAATTGACAACAAGAAACCACATAATTCTGATTTCACCATCAGAATTATGCTACTCGTTCCAACAATAGAAGTCCAAGCAATAACAAACCAGATCAAAATATACAAAGATGAGGATACTCTAGCAGGTCTAGAGAAAGAGGCAGATGGAACAATGCCAACAGACCTAGATGCCAAATTTGTGAATAAATTGGTCCGCAACAGTCGGGTGCTATTTCAGATACTCAAATAAGAACAGTGTCAAAGGAACAACAATTCCAGTGCTAACATGGCTCAAGTTAATTCAGAAACACAAACAAATAGTGATAAAACTCATAATTCTAATAAAACAGCAAAGCCAGAAAACATTCAGGATGATTGCTGGTACCCAAACTCTGGAGCAACAAATCACATCACGAATAATCCTGATAACTTGAACCTTGGCAACATGGAGTATAGAGGTAAACAGTCTATTTGCATAGGGAATGGTAAGTGTATCAAGATTAATCATATTGGCAATGCTTACATTAAAGGGAAGAAGCAACTGTTTCTACATAATCTGTCAAGGGTACCAAAAATAAAGAAAAACCTTACTAATGTATCTCAGTTTGCTAATGATAATAAAGTTTATTTTGAATTTTATCCCAAATATTGTTTAGTTAGAGATATACTAACTAAAGATATTCTTTTACAGGGTAATGTCAAAAAAGGACCGTATAAATTTAAAACGGTCCACAACAATTTTTGTTCAGATAATCAGAAAATCCTGTAACTTGTGTGAGGAGCAAGAATCCAAAAGCGTATTTAATGTATGGCATTACAAACTTGATCACCCAAGTGTGAAAGTTGTAAAGCAGGTTCTTAATGAATATACAATATCTTTTGATAATATTTCACTGCCTTATGTCTGTACATATTGTCAAATGGGTAAGAGTCATAAGTTTGCATTTAATGACTCTTCAACTGTTTATTCAAAACCATTCGAATTAATTTCCACAGATTTATAGGGGCCAGCACCAATATGTTATGAATTTGGATATAAGTACTATATTTTCTTTGTTGATGCATATACAAGATACACATGCATTTACTTTCTAAAAGCTAAGTCAGAGGCCTACAATACTATTATAAATTTTATAGTCATGGCTGAAAATAAGCTGGTGCTCAAATTAACTTATTCAATCAGATGGGGGGACCGAATATAAAGCTCTCAGTAGTTACTTTAAAGGAAAAGGTATAGTGCACAGAACTACATGTCTACACACATTTGAACAAAATAGGTTAGTAGAAAGAAAGCATAGACACATAGTTCAAATTGGACTCGCTTTATTAGCTCATGCGTTTCTAACCCTAAAGTTTTGGCCTAAAGCCTTTAATACTGCAGTATATCTTATTAACAGATTACCAACAAAGGTAATCAAGGGAATTAGTCCAATTGAAAAACTATATAGTGTAAAACCTGATTACCATAGCTTAGTAGCCTTTGGGTGTATACGCTTTCCTTATCTGAGACCCTGCAATATTATAATTAAATTTTAGATCTAAACCATGCACCTTTCTTGGATATGCCATTAATCAAAAAGGGTACAAGTTTATAGATGAAAATGGAAGAATTTTTATTAGCAAGCATGTTGTATTTAATGAGAATAATTTTCCCTATAATAATTCAGAGATAAAAACCACAAGTAAAGTCTATAATCCAAGACTTTCTATACCTAAATTACCAGTTATTTTGAAAATGAGATTCAACATGAAGAAGTGAGGTCTACTAGAGATCACTGTACTCAATCTATTGTATCTGCTCAATAAAACCATGAGTGGACAGGTGACCCCAGTCATGCCAATCACTCTCCTGCTCAACACAAAAAGTGAAAGAAATCAGGAAGAGGAAACAGTTCACTAAAGCAACACCAGAAGTATTACAAGTCAAGAGAATGCAGAAAACTCACCTCATACTGAAACTCAAACAAAGCCCAGCCATCCCATGATTACTAGAGCTAAGAGTGGTACCTGTAAGCCAAAAATATACAGTGTAAGCATAATTCCTTGTGAGCCAGAGACATATGAACAAGCTGCAAAAGACAAAAACTGGACAGTAGTTATGGATGCAGAATACAAGGCTCTTATAAAAAATAATGCATGGAATCTTGTATGTCCTGCAGATGAAAAAAACATAGTTGGACGTAAATGGACATACAAGATAAAGAGGAACCCTGATGGCACAATAAATAGATATAAGGAAAGACTTGTTATCAAAAGGTACACACAACAATATGGATTTGATTTTAATGAGACTTTTTCTCTAGTAATCAA
This sequence comes from Allium cepa, assembly GCA_030765085.1. NCBI lineage: Eukaryota > Viridiplantae > Streptophyta > Magnoliopsida > Asparagales > Amaryllidaceae > Allium > Allium cepa. The sequence goes on from CM060937.1 coordinate 271,479,270, forward strand.
ACCAGCCATTATAAGACTTATCCTTACTATTGCTCTACATAAAGAGTGGTGTATAAAACAATTAGATGTCAGTAATGCATTCCTGAATGGGATTTTACAAGAAGATGTCTACATGGAGCAACCACCAGGATATATCAAGCAAGCAAATTATGTGTGCAAATTAAATAAGGCTATATATGGGCTTAAGCAAGCTTCAAAGGGTCTGGTTTGATAGATTGAAAGCAGCATTGAGAAACATGAAATATCAGTTTACCAAATCAGATAGCTCTTTGTTTATTAAAATCAATGATTCATTAACTATTTACATACTTATATATGTTGATGACTTAATTATTACAGGAAAATGCAAGGATGAAATCAATAGTGTCATCAACTACATGAACAAGGAGTTTTCAATAAAAGATTTTGGTGATCTTAATTATTTCCTGGGAATAGAAGTGGTGAGAAAGGGAGATTCCGAAATATTTTATGTCAGAAAAAATATATTCTAGAGCTGCTAGCTAAAACCAAAATGGATGGTGCAAATCTATAGCCAACTCATATGATTACTATCAATTATCTAAAAAAAGGGAGAAACCATAACTAAGAAGCCATAACTAATACTAAACAATGCAGAAGTGTTATAGGAGCATTACAATATGCTACTAGAACACGACCTAATATTACATATAGTGTTAACAAAGTATCTCAATTTATTCATGATCCTTTGGATGAACACTGGAAAGCAGTAAAAAGAATACTCAAATATCTCAAAGGAACAGTGGACTATGGCTTATCATTCAAGGCATGCAACAATTTAAACATAACTAGATTTTCAGATGCGGATTGGGCCACAGATCCAGATGACAGGAGATCAGTCAATGGCTACTGCATATACATTGGAAATAACTTAATATCTTGGTGTTCAAAAAATCAAACTACAATATCCAGATCTAGCACAGAGGTAAAATACAGAAGCATGGCTAATGCCATGGTAGAGATAATGTGGTTACAACCTATACTGAGAGAATTAAAGCTAAAGAGTGAAGAAAAACTAGTGCTTAGATGTGATAATCAGAGTGCAGTATTCATGACAGCCAATCCAATACTTCACTCCAAAACGAAACACATTGAAATCGACATATTTTTTGTTTGTGAGCAAGTTCAAAAAGGTTATCTATAGATTAACCACATATCTGCCACTTACCAGAGAGTGGACACGCTTAATAAAGCATTCAGAGAATTTTGTCAAATTCAGATCTGACATTCAAGTCAAGCACGTCGAAGACAAATCTCTTAGCATGCAGTCAGATCTGAGTGGATCTACAAAAAATTTATGAGACATGAATCAATATAGCCACTTTCTCCTAAACTCATGCTGGCACTCAAGTACTTGACTAGATCTCACTAATTACTCACTTTACAACCCAACTCGAGAAGATTCAAGGAAATTATAGTGATGGACAGAGTTGCGCTCCAGCTAATTTGGTGTTTTTCTGTTTTTGAATTGAAATCAACATGAATTTAACCAATCGCCACCAAACCCTATCCCTAGTAGTTTGGGTTTGAGAGGGGAAAATAAAGGCACGAAGAGAAATGAATATGCTCTTGGCTTTATGGCTCATTCTTACTTCATTCAGATCCAGACTATTATGAGGCCTTGCAAAGCCCAACATCGTTTTTCATTTATTACCGTTGCTTTACTTTGTACAAGTGAATGATATAAATATTCTATGTATTACTATATCAGGATAGTTTTGAATTGTATCAAAGTCATTTTTTCTGGCAATCAGTAAATTCGTCTCAGTTAACAAACGATTCTGCTTACAAACTTTATCATTCCATCAGTTGCTTAAAATAGCATCAAATTGGGTAATACAGAGGCATGAAACATAATATGTTTTCTCTTGAATTATTTTTCTAAAGGTAATATAGTTATAATTCAAATAACAGCATCATATGTCAATGTATCTTACTATCGAACGCTAGACACTTGCGAGTAACTTAAAGTGTTGAGACATATTAAAGAGGGTGTGAAAAAACTACAACTTCAAAGATAGAAAATAAAATAAAAAATGTAGGTAAAAAAAAAAATCTAAATAGTACAATAGAGTTGAAAATACAAGATGAAAATAAGAGCAGACAATGAAAACCACTATGATCAATGGAAAGATAAGAAGTAAAAGGCAGAGACCAAAATCATTTCAAGGAAAAACAAAAATTTAAATAAAGAAGGCTTCAATGTCTCAGCAACAATTACACTAGAGGAACAAATTTTCAATTCTTCAAGAAGGAAACAACCACACTTCCCCCGGTGGTGGCATGGTTGTCCCTCTTAATGTAAAAAGTTTTAAGGGCATTGGTCCGAATATGGAGTAAATGGTACATATTTTGTCCACGATCTAATCAAACTTAGCTTTTATTCTTTATTTGCTTAAAATCTCTACCACATCTGATAATTATGTAAATGGACTCCAAATATTCTGTCACGAACTATAACAAGTATATCCAAGGCAAAGAAATAAACCTGTAACATGCTAATTTCAAAGGATAATAATTAATTGTTAGAACATGGCTTGTTAATGTGTTTAGCTAAATAAAATATGTTTTGCATTTTTTACTTACTTTATAATCTTCAAATGCTAAACAGACATAAATATACATGAAAAAATAAATTATAAACGGTCAGTAGTCACAAGGTCAAAGATTTTATCATTTTAAAAAATAGGACAATGTCCATATAAACTGGTACAAGGCTCTAATATTGCCTTTTTAATTTAATTTTTTTTACAATGCATATTGTATCATTATGTATAACACTCACAATGAGTACAAAAAATTGTAAACAGATTAAACTATGTGCAGGAAAGAACTATAATAAAAAGGATTTATTCTTTACCACTCAAAACAAACTACGAATTCGAAATTCCAAAGTTATCACCATTCAAATGCGTTCAAAAGTAGATAAATGCAATTAGATTATTGAATAAGAATCGACTGATTAAGAAGAGAAAAATGTTGTCAATTTTAGAATTCGATGGGAATATTAAAATAGCAAAATTATACAATCTTTAGTCGATTTCGAACAGGTCATTATTTTTTTGCAAAATTTGGTTAGTGTCAGTAATTTAGTTACTAATAGCATGTTTAATGTTTAACCGTGTTGATTGGGCACGAAATATGTGCTAACATGTACCCACTCGCTTGTTGTCTTTAATAAAAAAAACATAACCTTTTTTCTTTTCCATTGCTCAGTTCTTAGATAGATCTAAGCTTTTGATGAACTAACGTTGCACTGCAGTAATAGGTTAAACGAATGGCCTTGCAATTAATAATTTATATGTTGTAGCAAAATTATGAAGAAATTTCCCTAATTATAGTAAGAGTACTTGTTTGCCTCGGTGAGAATGATGCATCATTATTAAATGTGAACTCTTAATATTGAGAGCATACAAGGTGTATTATAGGACACTTGCCTTCTATTTAGGTTTATACTCTATAAAAAGCATTTTTTCCATTGATTAAAAATATGTTGAATCGACCTACACTGAATAATAGCTTATTAGTTAGTTCCATAAAAATATGTAGATTATGGTCACGTATTCTTTTCATATTATGAGCATTATTAACATCTTCAATTTGGAGACAAAAAACTAACTAAATAATGGTTAATACTTCACTTTCAAATGATGTCAGACTTTATAAATATACATAAATATGCATAAATATGCATTTGGCTTATTATATTTTTTTTGAAAGAGTAAATAAAAGGCCTAAAGCCCAGTAGTGTACAGGGTAGAAACCCGAAACTAAATCAAAGTAATCAAAACCAACAACAAACCCTAACCGACATAAAATAATTCCTCCTCTCAAAAACTACAAAACCCTAAAAAAAACCATGATAACATTTCAGATCTACTCGAAAATAAGTAGATTAGCAAGCTCAAGGGGGCTTCCATGAAGAGAATTTCTCTTTACATCCTCCATGCTCGTTACATCCATAAGTAGCGAGAGTGTCTTCGGTTAATTCTTGAGTTATTGAAAGGGTCGAAGAAAATTCTTATGTTTTTGAAGATTGCTGTTACGAACTGCTAATCTTTGATTAAGAGTCTCTGGAGGGTCACGATCTATTAAAACGAGCTTCTTTTGAGCTTCGATTTTGAAAAAATATGGCTCCTTTTGCATGCTAAAGTTGCTGCTTTGATCAGTTGAGTTGTGCTTTGAGATTTCTGGGGAGTTGCGATTCATTGTATCCAGTATTCCTATATCAAGATACTTGCTGCATTCGCCTTTTCCCAAATAAATAAGTGATAGATCTGGTTATTTATATTACTTCTGGAATGATCTTTATTGCTTCTATGATTATTGATGTCCAATTGCAACAACTTATCCATGAGTAGACAATTATCCATTGAATCTGCATGACCGTGTACATGGTAGTTTCCGCCCCTATCTGTTAAAAAAGAGAAATTATTAGAGTTTTGATTTATTTTATCTATTGATATATAAAAATTAAAGTCATGTACACTTCCCTTTGTGTTATAGGAGATGATCATGCTATGGTGGTAGAAGCAGCTGGCTCCAGGTGACAAATCCGTGAGTGGAACCATTATACTTCAAAAACTTCTTCATCTAGTAACTGCCGTTGTCGTGAAGTTGTCTCGCACTGGTAAAGTCAGTAATGATTTTCCACTCTATAAGAAAGTTTCTAACCTCTCTTCATAATTATCTGTAATGACCCATAATTTTCGATAATTAAAATAGTTAATTTAATAAGATTTTGTGATTTAATACTGGAAGAATAAAAAAATTGATTATCAATGAAATAATAACTAAAATGAAATAATTTAAGTTAATTATTAACAATTTGAATGAAATTCCAACCAACTGAAATGATTTAAATGTTATACTTGGTTATAAAGTGAATATAGGAAAATAAATGTAAATATTGAATTAATTAATGAAATAGTGTATAATATATGGTAATTGAATAAAATTAGTGTTATGTGAGAAACTGTAACATTTATTTATAAAGAATAACCTTATAAGTGTGGTTAAATGTCTATGGTAACAATTATTATATGTTGCTTATTTGTTCTGTTATATTTAATTGGAAATTTATTATAATTAAGATGAAATTGGAAATTAATTGCAAAAAAAATTATTAAATGTTACGTTAATGTAAATTCAGATAATAATTAGAAATAATGTTAGTTTTATTCATAATATGACAATTGGTTGAATAAAAAGAATGAAAATCAAGATTTATCAATTTATTGGATTTAAGCTATAATAAATAGATTTAATAAATAGATTTATTGTAATTAAATGAAATTAAGTATTACCTAAATGAGAATTAAGAGGAAATTGGAGAACATTAATATACTAAGAGATAAACCAATGTTAATTATACCCGTAAGATGATAATTGATTTAATAACAAGATGGAAATGAAATTAAATGGAATTATTGGAAATTAAATTTATAATCTTTGAATTTATTGAAATTAAACATTGAAATTTGTGAAATATTCAGTAATGAATGGATATAAAATTAAGGGTTTACAAAATAACTAAGAATCTAAAGTGATTGAAATTATAATTTATTAAATTTGAATTGAAAGGTGACTTAATTAATTTACAAATTATTTAATTAGTTAACTTGAAACATGGCCATTTTGGAAACTGTCTTGGATTTCGATGAAACTAGTTTCGTCGGATTCGTAACGGTGAATTATTGTAAGATTTCAAGTTTCAAAGCGATCGGACTTGTCGTTTGATCGTACGGACTCGAAACGTGTAGAAATTAATTTAATTGAAATCAATTTAAAATAAGCTGATTTTAAGCTAACTTCTTCATACGATGGAATGAGGACTTGAAACCTATTCCATTGAGTTTAAAAGTATCGAAAACATCTATTTTGATATATGGGATGACCCATTTTCATTTCGAAAACGAAACTGGTTTTTGGGTCATTTATCGTTCAACTTGTAAATCAATCTGGTCCATTCATTTCTATTTCGTATATGCCTATAGATAGCCCATTATAAACACTAACTATTTCTTATTCCATTTTTCTATATGTACAAATTTCATCTGTCCACTTCTCCTTCTCAATGGCAGATAAGCAAATTCCCAATTCAATTTCAATCAAATTTCAATCGAAAAATTTAAACTCTCCAAAATATATCAAATTATATATCAATTTGAAGCCACGATGAGCGCAAGTCAAATCTGCAGTTCGTTTTTTATTCCGGGTTTCTATATGGCCGAAATTGGGTGATTAAGCCATGGTCATTCATCGTGTCACGATCAGCTTTGTCGGATCGTCAAGTTGAGGGTACAATATTGTACGGAGGACCGAGGGGAGTTCATCGGCATAGCTCGTTCGTCGAATTGATGGTCGGATCGACCAGAATAATTCGATTAGGATTGGAATTTTTGGTGGCAGCTGGGGTGGTTATCGCGACTGTGTCGCGTGGGTTAGCGGTCGTGGGGCTTGGTGGCGGTCGGCGGCTTTTCTGGCATGGGGGTTGGTGGCCGCGATGGCGTGGCGGTGCATCTGGGTCATGTTCGAAGGTGGTTACTCCATCTGAGTTTGGTCACGTGTAGGGTTTCTGATGCGTGAAGGAGAAGCTTCGACGACGTGGCAATGTGTTGTAGATATGTTCCTTTATTACAATATTTTGTTTGTTTTTTTGTCTTAATTGGAATCGTATAATGTTCAAATCTTAATAACTCTTGCATACGAGGTCAAATTTATACGCTATTTATTCTACTAGGACCATGCCGAAATTCCGAACATTTTGACACTGGTTTGGACGAATTCCGAGACTGTTGAATTTTGAGCCCTAATTTGGATTTAGATTTGATTTAAATTCAAAGGTGAGTGTTTTGACCCACTCACAACTTCTAAATTTTCATATGTTTGTTAAATTAAATTTATGATGTGATTATAAATTTATTTTGGCTGTTTGGTATATTTTAAATTGTCATCTCGGTTAATTTGAATTTATTTGAAATAAATCGCTATTTAATTTATTATTGTATTTAAATTTGCCAACTAAATACCTGTTTTTGATAATTAGTTGATTGCTGATACGTATTGATTGAATTGAATGATGATTATGATGAATGTTTGGTCGTTGATGTTGGTGGATTGGATGTTATGTTTGATTTATTAAAATGTTATCACTCTACAAGTTCCCTTAGTTATTATTTGGAAAATCACTATGGGTTGAAATGATATATACTCGAATGACCTATAGATTAGGGAAAAATAGTTATGGGTCGAAATGGTAGACTCGAGCGATTCTACGGATTTTAATATTTAAATCGAGATTGCGGTTTGAAATGATATATAAACATAAAATTTTAAATTGCGGATTGAAATGATAAATATCTGTATCGCTTGACCCTGGGTTAAAGAATTATATTCGGACACTGGATTGGGTAAATTAAATGATTTTAAATCCTTGATTTCGAATCCAGTTAAATGATATTTTGAAATAAAATTTGATTTATATAAATTGAATTATTATTAGAAAATCAAGTTTTATGTTGAAATATAAATTGATTTAAAGGAACTGCTTTAAGAAATTAAATTGAAAGTTTAAAGTCTAATTTGTAAGTATAAATGAAATTTTATCGGAATTGAGTTATTGAATTGGTTTGAAATATAACTTTGAAATGTATTGAAATTGGAATAATTTAAATTGGTATTTTAAACATAAATTGGAAAGAATTTGAATTGAAGATTCGAAATTGGGTTTTGTTGATTTGGAAATGTAATGGTCCAAATATGTTGGAATAAAATTAGTAGTTAAATTGATATTAATTTCAAACTCATATTTTAATACAAACTATTTTAAAAATATATTATTTTAAAGACTTAAATTATTAAGATTTTCAACCTATTAAACTATTTTAACCTATATTAACTATATTAAATCATTTTAATCTATTCTAAACCATTTAATTTATTCTAAACTAATTAACTCATTTTAACTTGTTTTAAATCCAATTAATCTATTTTTAAGCTATTTAATCTATTTTAATTATATTTAATCTATTTTAGAATTATTTAACCCTCTTAAATCAATTTAACAGTAACTTTAATCTATAACTAAGCTATTTTAGAGTATTTTAACTATTTATAACTATTCTAACTATATATAGTTATTTAAACTATTTTCTAAATTTTCAGACTAAGTAGAGGGAATTGTTTATATTCAAATTCACTGGTTTAAAAGCAAATACGGTTAAATGATGTTATAACCTAAGTTGTGATTTAAATGTTATAATTAATTGAATATGATGATTTTGAAGTGAGGATTTAACCTAATTGGAAATATGATTTTTGAAAGAAATTATGATTTCGAAAACGATATGATTTCAAAGGTGAACATGATTTCAAAGTGAATATCATTTTGAAAGTGAATATAGTTTGGAAATGAATATGATTTCAAAAGAGATATGATTTGAAACTGAATATGATATTTTGATATAAACTGTGAATTGACTTTTGAATTGTAAAAGAACCATCTGATGTGAATAAGCATTTGGTTGTTTAAGAGACCGAGATAGGATATTTTCATACTCTCCACCAATACCGAAAACCACTTTAACAACTATGCACCTGGTGGAGATTCCATAAATGAAGTAGGATGGTTTGGCGAACGATTTCTGTATGAGGTATAAAGTGACCCTGACTCCCGTGAGTCAGTGTAGACGTGACTAAAACAGAAGCCACGCTGGACCAAGTGAGGTCACTCCTCTTATCGGACACATTTCAACGATACCATTCTATTACTTTGTGATTGATTTGGTGGCCACCCGTTGATTTTGATTTGGGAATGTGTTTCGAGGTGGGAGGTAGTAGCTGTTATGCATTACCACTAGTCCGGATATGCAATTGGTATATCTACCCTGACATTGCCTCGAGTGTCATGTTCATATGCCCTAGAGCGCCTTCTACGAGTTTGTTTTGTACCATACCAATGGAGTGCCCTTTGGGTATACCTCCAGTTTACGGAGGGGCGTACGGTACTGTATAGATTATTGGAATATATAAAATGTGCTAAGGGGGATATGGGTAAGGCATTAACGCTATTTTGATATTTATACTTTACTATAGACATATTATAATAACGTATTGTACTGCATAGTAGATAGTCTAACGGTTCCTTAGAAAATGTAAATCCCGAACATCTCTTAAGTTACTTCACTCACGTTAGACACGGATTGGAGATGTCAAACCCCGTAAACTTCTCTGACGCCGTCACATGCATATTTCCCATTGATATAACTAACATAAGATCTTTTAATTCTGCCTGGAGTGTTTTGTCTTTTCAATTCGCTTGAGTCGGCCTAAGCATTTCAGGGTTGAAGACCTTATTTATGGAAGACGAAGATGAAGATTTGTACTAGTATTATTTATTATATTCCGCTGCATCATGTTGTTCCATTGCATTTATTATTTATTTATTCCTGTTTCTGTAACTCTGATTTTTTGTTGTAAAAGAATAGTCAAATGTAATTATAAAACAGTCCAGTGAACCGTTATTGGATTATTATATTTTGTCATTTCGCTGTAAGATTCTGTATTTGTTTTATTTCTTTCCCTTTTTCTTATTTACCCCATAACAATCTGCCCTTTTGAATGGTTTGAGTCCGGCATGTGTGTCTGCTTAAAACATCCAGAAAGGCAGGTCGTTACAGTGGGTATCAGAGCTTTGGTTTAGCGATAACCTTAGCTTGTGGGGGTTTGACTCACATAAATAGGGCAGTAATACCCTAGAACGAGTCACCGAGTGTATATATATGAGAGAGTTATTTGTTAGTGCTATTAAGGTTTTTATATTGTGATAATTTATTCCATTTTGTATTTACAAACCTTGGTCGGTGCATAGGACGCTATAACATCGACAAGGATTTGTAAACACTTAATAGCCCAAACAGACACAATATTTGTTTTTAAATATATGTAAATGAAATAATTTTTCCTATTATATAATTTGCATATAGAATAATAAGTTTTATAAATGATATAGTTGGTTGTTGTATATTTGTTTTTTAGGTAGTGAAATTTTATAAATATTGATTGGAAATAAGATTACAAATAAAATGAATATAAATTGGAAATTTAAAACTTAAGTTTTGGAAATTTTGAAAATTTCTTTCGAAAGGTTTTGGAATATATGATAGTAGTGTTTAGAAGTATGTTCTAATATAATTTTTCTAAGTTGTTTTGAAATAAATGTTTCAAAATAAATTTTTTAAAGGAAATAAGTCATATACTCCCCCTCTCTGTCCATAGAAAATAATTTCGGTGATGAGTGCACGCATCATCGATGTTCATTTTCGAGTTTCAAAGTGGAAATACTGCTGTAGTAATTTTACTGCACATCTGTTTTGATGAATAAGCCTTAATTTTAAATTTTTAATATGATTTGATCTATAAAGGATAAATGCATATTATTTTCTAAGTGGCAAAATGAACCTGGAGTATAGTTCTTAGATTTTATGATAATTAGTAGTTTCAATTATTATAATGAATGGAATCTTGACTACATTAATAATCGGGAACTTCTGAAATGAAAATAAGAAATTTGATATCAAAATGATTAATGAAAAGGATAAGAAATTGAAACTTTATATACTACGAATAAAATGGAAATGAAAATAAGAAAATGCAACTGTTGAACATTTTGATTTAAAATAAATAAGATAAACTTGTGTAACATTCAATTACATTCTATAAAACATATATATATATATATATATATATATATATATATATATATATATATTACTTACCAAAATATTAAAAGTTGTAATGTTAAATAGGAACAGGTAACAGAATATTATACGAGAAAAAAATTAAATAATGAAAGTGTTCGATGGAGTTACTTTATAAATAAGAATTTTGACATTATAATAGTTATAAACTTAAGCTATAATTGAAATACTACTAGATAAAATGAAATAGAAAAGTGAGTGATGTAAGCAAATGATTATGAACTGAAGTTAATGTTTGAAGCTATTTATAATTAAAGTAAATAGTAAGATGAGTACTATATTTAGTAAATGATTATAACTTTAGAAATGATTGAAAAACTAGATTTAATATTCAGTGACCCCATATAAGGAAACGAGTGTAAATTTAAAAGTAAGAAATTTAAATATGAACTTCTACACTAATGAATATTAATATCTAACAGAAATTAAGTATACAAATTAATAAATGTAAACTGAATTGCAATAAAATGCATGCAAAACTTAAAAAATGAATTGATTGATCATTTTTTTAAACAACTAAATGGAAATAACTTATGTAAGAAATGAATATAAAGAAATGAAAAGAAATCTTTATTATATGAATAAATGACGAAAATAAATTTTATAAGTAGTGAATGAAAATAATGAAAATAAGTACTAAATGAATAAATGTGAATTTATTTACAAAGAAACCTATATAGTAATTTAAGAATTGATTTACATATGTTTAAATAATTGTTACTAAGTAACATATGTAAGATATTTAAATAACATATGGAAATAAATGGATGTGAATGAATGAAATAATTATTATATGAATAAAACTGAAGAAAAGGTAAAAATATGAAATGAAATTAATAAGGATAAACTTAAATAACATTTGGAATTCTTGGTTGTCTTGGTTTATGACTGTTTGGGAAAGAATACTTCTAATTGCTTAGGATGTACGAATAAAACATTGAGCTTTATCTAAGACCATTGAGTATATGGTATACTTAGTAGTTATTCGTCGTTCTATACGATTAAAAGGTGTCAAAATCCGAACGAACTATTTGTGTTGATTGATATGGATGGATAATTGATTTACTTGATTGCATGTGCTAGTTGTATGGTTTGTTTGCAGGTGATTGTTGTTATGTTGTATTGACTTGTTTTGTTATTAATTGAGACAACTTAAATATTTCACTTTTATATAATTATTAACACTTTTGGATTACATAAGTGAAATATAGGTTACGGAAGCAATTGTTATTGCTTTTGGTTTCATAAAATAAGCGTAAATTTCCCGATAAATAGGTATGTTTTCGGCTTACGGTTTTAAAAGTGACATTATATTAATTCCCACTATTGGGATATATTATTTTGAAATATGTGATATATATTGTTATTGTTGATATTATTATTTCTCCCCGACCTCTCCGTACAAAGGAGACTCTACCGAAATTTTTCGTGAATTTTGGACTGTGAAAATTTTTGTGAATGTTTTCAACTTTTATTGACTTGAATATAAATGGGATTTACTTATTATAAATTTACATATTTTGTTTGAATTATTCAATAATGTAAATAATTGGTTATAGATTTAATATTTTGAACAAGATATATATATTAATTCCTTATCCTTCTTTTCCTTTTCGAGGATAAAAAGTTTTGAATGGGGGAGAGTGTAGCAACCCGTAATTTTCGATAATTAAAATAGTTAATTTAATAATATTTTATGATTTAATACTGGAAGAAATAAAAAATGTATTATTAAGGAAATAACTACTAAAATGAAATGTAAAATGTTAATTTAAGTTAATTAACAATTTGAATGAAATTCCTACCAACTGAAATGATTTAAATGTTATACTTGGTTATAAAGTAAATATAGAAAAATAAATGTAAATATTGAATTAATTAATGAAATAGTATATAATATATGGTAGTTGAATAAAATTAATGTTATGTCAAAAATTGTAACATTTGCGTGTAAAGAATAACCTTATGAGCAAGAATAACCTTATAAGTGTGATTAAAGGTCTATGATAACAATTATTATATGTTGCCTATTTGTTCTATTAAATTTAATTGGAAATTTATTATAATTAGGATGAAACTTGAAATCAATTGCAATAAATATAAATAAATTTTCTGTTAATGTAATGATTGAAAATAATGTTAATTTTATTCATAATATAATAGTTGGTTGAATAAAAAGAATGGAAATAAAGATTTATCAATTTATTGAAATTTAAGCTATAATGAATAGATTTATTGTAATTAAATGAAATTAAATATTACGTTAACAAAAATTAAGAGGAAATTAGAGAACATTAATGTACTAAGATATAAACCAATGTTAATCAAACCCATAAGATGATAATCGATTTGGCAACAAGATGGAAATCAAATTAAATGGAATTATTGGAAATTAAATTTATAATTTCTGACTTTATTGAAGTTGAAATTAAACAATGGAATTGGTGAAATATTCAACATTGAATGGATATAGAATTTTTTTTAAGGGTTTATAAATTACTAAGAAATCTAAAATGACATGAATTATAATTTATTAAATTTTAATTGAAAGGTGACTTAACTAACTTAATATTTATTTATTTAATAAACTTGAAATATAGCCATTTTGGCAACTGTCTTGAATTTTGATGAAACTGGTTTCATCGGATCCGTAAGGGTGAATTATTATAAGGTTTCAAGTTGCGTAGCGATCGGGCTTGTCGTTTGATCGTACGGACTCGAAACGCGCAGAAATTAATTTAATTGAAATTAATTTGAAATAAGCTTATGTTAAGCTAACTTCTTCATATGATGGAATTAGGACTTGAAACCTATTCCATTGAGTTTAAAAATATCGAAAACATCAATTTTGATATATGGGACAACCCATTTTCGTTTCGCGAACGAAACGGGCTTTTCGGGTCGTTTATCGTTCACCTTGTAAATCAATTTGTTCCATTCATTTCTATTTCGGATACACCAATGGATAGCCCTTTATAAACCCTATCCATTTATTATTCCATTTGTATGTACGTATAAATTTCATCTGTCCACTTCTCCTTTTCAATGGCAGACGAACAAATTCCTAATTCAATTTCAAATCAAATTTCAATCGAAAAATTTAAGCTCTCCAAAATATATCAAATTATATATCAATTTGATGAGCACAATTCAAATCTACAGTTCGTTTTTCGATCCGGCTTTCTTTGTGGTTAGAATTGGGTGATTAAGCCTCGGCCGTTCATCGTGTCACGATCAACTTTGTCGGATCGTCAAATTGAGGGTATAGTATTGTAGAGAGGACCGAGGGGAGTTCATCGGTATGGCTCGTTCGTCGAATTGATGGTCAGATCGACCAGAATAATTGGATTAGGATAAGAATTTTCGATGGCGGCTGCGGTGGTTATCACGACTTTGTCGTATGGGTTAGCGGTCCTAGGGCCTGGTGGCGGCCGACGGCTTCTCTGGCATCTGGGTATTGGCCACGACGGCGCGGCAGCTTATCTCGGTCAGGTTCGAAGGTGGCGGCTCCATCTAAGTTCGATTGCGTGTAGGGTTTTCTGATGCGTGAAGGAGAAGCCTCGACGAGGCGTTGCAGATACGTTCCTTTATTACTATATTTTGTTTTAATTGGAACTGTTTAATGTTCAAATCTTAATAATTCTTGCATACGAGGTCGGATTTATACGTGGTTTATTACATAAGGATCGTGTCGAAATTCCAGACATTGTGTAGCTGGTTTGGATGAGTTTTGAGACTATTGAATTTTAAGCCCTAATTTAGATTTAAATTCGATTTAAATTCAAAGGTGAGTGTTTTGACCCACTCACAACTTCTAAAATTTCTTATGTTTGTTAAATTAAATATATGATGTGATTAGAAATTAATTTATGTCTGTTTGGTATATTTTATATCGTCATCTCGGTTAATTTGAATTTGTAACGAACCAGAATTTGACCCCTTTAAAATATACTATTTAGAGTGACTTTAAATATAAAATAAGTAAGTTTATATGATTCATACAATATTAGATAGGATTTAGAAAGAGAAGTATACACAAAAATAGTAACATTTGCCTATATCGACAAATGTGACAAAATGCTGATTTCAGAAAAGTAAGTTTCAATGGTTATAAATTATTTTAATTAGTTTATGAGTTAAGTAACATTACGCAAATTTATTTTTAAATTTGGTTTACATAAATAAATAGTTTAACTAAAACGTCAAATTGTGACCGTAAAACGTTTTGTCGGAAATGAAAGTTTTGTTCAAAATAAGTCACTGCAACGTTATCGCATCTTTGTTAACATGTTTTAACATATTTATTATTCATTTTGATAAATAAACATGTTTAATTTTACTAAATAAGATTATAAAACTTCTAGAAGTCATTAGTAAAAGTAAGTAAGAATTATCAAAAGTAAGAAAAAGTAAACATCAAATCACATCAAATCAAAACCAACATAATTATGATATTCTTTGCTTAATCTTTAAGTGACTGAGACATAAAGTAAGGATGTGAAAGAAGATGTTAAGTATTGAAAAATTAGAGTTTGCTTTAGGTTGAAGTAAGTTTAGTTTGGTAATTTGGTAAGAGGTTATTTTGGTAAATTTACCACTTTTTTCTTTTTCTATAAATACCCACCTCCTTCGCACTTTAATTCACATTTTCTTCTTCTTCGTTTCGCAAGCTTTTTCAACTTCTTACTCTTTTCTTTAATGTCTTCCAAGCAATAGGAAAACTTAGAAAGAAATAATGTCAAAATATTTACAAAATATTCAAAAGAAATCAATGTTCATTCTCTTCAAATCAAACTCCTCTTTTCTCCATATTTTACCTCTTCTTCTCTCGGCCATAACTTCTTCAAAATAGAACCAAAATTAAAAATACTTTTTTACATCATGTATTTTTCCAGTAACTATAACTTTCATGTTGACCACTCTGTCTCATTCTAAAGTTATCTATATCAAAAATATATTTTTCCGTTATATTTTTTGGCCTAGTTTTTAAGCCAGAGAATATGTCATTTTGTTTTGATCATAACTTGATCAATACAGATCCAAATTTAGAAGAAAAAAATTTAGAACCATATAAATTCCAGTGGCTACAACTTTTATGTTGATCACTTTTTCCAGTTTTTAGGTTTGCTATACTTGAAACTCAATTCTTTGAAGTGCATTTTCGGGATTTATATTTGTGAATCCGAGAGTAGCTATTTTTATTTTGACCATATTTTCCTCAAAATCAAGTGATTCTTTTTCTTAATGCAAGAGAAAAGAATTTTCAACAACTTTTCAGTTAACAAGTTTTTAAAATTTTGAGGGCAAGAGAGCCTAAAACCAAATACAATATAACCTATTTTTCGGATGTAAATCTTGAAATTCAAGTTCAAAGCTCCACCACTTCTTCTCTATACTTTCGGTCAACTTCCATTTCAAGCCTTGTCCAAGCACTAGGAAGGAGGTAATTGGGCTTATTTTTATTTGGTTCTGAAGCATGGTTGGAAGTATGCGTTAGATCTTAAAATCCCCGCCTTAAAGTTTGAAGGAGTGGAATGCAAAGTAAGTTATTTCTTATTTTAAGTTCATTAAAATCATTGCTAAGTTGACGGAATTTGAAGTGTTAAGTATTGTTTGAAAACCCTTGTTGAATGCTTGTTTACTTTGTTTTTTGAAACAATGGTTTGATTTTCTTACTCGATATTAAGTTTGGATGGTTAATTAAGTAATTTAAAAGGTTAATTAAGTAATTTAAAATTTACAAGTTAAATACTTAATGGGGTATGCGGAAACGACTGGTACATGTGTTTTATCTGTGAGATCTAAGGAGACTTAGGCAAGAGACGGAAAATGTCGAAGGGAAAGCCCAAATGTTCCAAAATAAATATCAAACTGTTTAAACCCAAGATAAAATATAGTGTTATAAATATTTGATAGAATGAAGCATTCACTATCATTTTTTGTTGCTTTTATTTCATTGATTAATTATTTGAATTAGGCTCGACTAGTTTATGAGCACTGATTATTATTTATTGACTGTTGACTTTGCTCGATCAATTTATGAGCAATTAATTATCCATATGCATGGGATAGGTAAAAAAATAATTGTAGGCTAACACCTTGTGATTTATTTCACAATTTGACTATAAGGTGTTTAGCGGTAATATTTGGTTCACTTTAATTTAATGAATTGTTTTGAAGATTGATTTTAAAGTTGAAATGTTATGAAATGTTTTCCCTTTAAAAGAAATAGAGATGTTTGGTAATGAATAGAAGTTGTACTATATAAAAGTGATTTATATAAGAATGGTTTTACAAAAATGTTTTATAAAACAGAAAGAATTTCGAGGACTAAACCCGATGATTTTTGGATGGATTTGGGAAATGAAAATTGTTATATATTTGAAAGTATTTGTGAATATTATTGTGAAATGATTTATCACTTCAGGATATAAAATGATTTGTTATGTTACCAATGATTCGGGTAACCCGTAACTAAAAAAGTGGGCATGTTTTTTCGGTATAGTCCGCTCTTGGAATAGAGGGATATACTTAATTATCGACTGTATTAAGGCTGGGACCCAGTTGCCTTGTTATTGGGAGAAACCACCCGATTTGGTTGCATATTGTTTGATATTTTTCTTACAGTATTTGGGATTTTCAAAAAACTTTTCAAAAGTGATTTGATTTAAGATCCCGAAGTAAAGTATAATTTGAATATAAAAGATATATATATTTCAAAAGTTTTGAAATAAGAATTTGAGAATAAGTCCAAAGAGATAATTTCAGTAAAGGTAATTAGATTTGAAAATCTAAAATTGAAGATTAAGCCTAAGTGGGTAGTTTTGAAAATTTCATATTGTTTGTCGCATCATAGGCTCCACGAGTCCTATTTGCGGTAGGAGAACTACTTTGGCTTGATCCTAAATCTATGTACCCAATTAGATAGGAGTACATAGGCAGTCACAAGTGGTGGTGATGCAGCTCCTAAAATAATATAGCTCCTTAATGTTTATCTGTTATTGGTTGTTGTTTTTCTTGTGTTATTGTATCTTTCCTGCTTACTATTTTATTCCACATTTACATTGCTTATTGAGTTCGCTGGTAAGGATAGTGTTGTCTCTCTCGTCAAAGTTGTGTAGTGGTAGATTTATAGTCATTGTATTTCGTATGTATTAAAACACACTTTGTAGGATTAATAAATAAATTAATTACTCTAATAAGTTGTATAATTAAAATTGTATCATATACATTTAGTAATGTTGAATATTTATCAAAAATGGTGTATCAAGTTGGTAGTTCTCATTAGTAGTTTTAGAACTGATGGATTTTTCGGCAATTTTAACCGGTTTGAAAATCTAGGTTGTCACAAATTTATTTGAATTATAACGTTATTTAATTTATTATTGAATTTAAATTGGCCAGCTAAATACCTGTTATTGATAATTAGTTGATTGTTGTTATGTATTAATTGAATTAAGTGATGATTATGATAAATGTTTGGTTGTTGATATTGGTTGATTGGATGTTATATTTAATTTATAAAAATGTTATCACTCTGCAAGTTCCCTTGGTCATTATTTGAAAAATCACTATGGGTTGAAATGATATATACTCGAACGATCTATAGATTAGGGAAAAATCGTTATGGGTTGAAATGATAAACTCGAGCAATTTTATGGATTTTAACATTTACTTAGGGATTTTTGTTTGAAATGATATGTAACCAAAAAAAATTAAATTGAGAATTAAAATGATAACTATCCGTATCACTTGACCCTAGGGTAGAGAATTGTACACAGACACTGGATTGGTTAAATTAAATGATTTTAAATCCTTGATTTCAAATCCAGTTAAATGATATTTTGAAATAAAATTTGATTTACATAAATTGAATTATTATTGGAAAATCAAGTTTTATGTTGAAATGTGAATTGGTTTAAATGAACTGCTTTAAGAAATTAAATTGGAAGTTTAAATTTGAATTTATAAGTATAAATGAAATTTTATCGGAAATGAGTTATTGAATTGGTCGGAAATATGACTTTGAAATGTATTGAAATTGGAAAATTTTAAATTGATATTTCAAACATGTATTGGAAAGAATTAGAATTGAAGATTTGACATTGGGTTTTGTTGATTTGGAATTGTAATGGTCCAGATATGTTGGAATAAAATAAATAGTTAAATTGATATTAATTTCAAATTCATATTTTAATATAAACCGTTTTAAAAATATATTATTTTAAAAACTTAAATTATTAAGATTTTCAAACTATTTAACTATTTTAACCTATATTAACCATATTAAATAATTTTAACCTATTTTAAACCATTTACTTTATTTTAAACTAATTACCCCATTTTAACTTATTTTAAATCTATCTAATTAATCTATTTTAAAGTTATCTAATCTATTTGAATTATATTTAATGTATATTAAAATTATTTAACAATCATAAATCAATTTAACAGTATCTTTAATCTATAACTAAACTATTTTAGAGTATTTCAACTACTTATAACAATTTTAACTACTTGTAGTTATTTAAACTATTTTTTAAATTTTCAGACTAAGTAGAGGGAATTGTTTATAATCAAATTCACTGGTTTAAAAGCGAATACGGTTGAATGATGTTATAACCTAAGTTGGGATTCAAATGTTAAAATTAATTGAATATGATGATTTTGAAGTGAGGATTTAACCTAATTGAAAACATAATTTTTGAAAGAAATTATGATTCTGAAAATGATATGATTTCAAAGGTGAACATGATTTTAAAGTGAATATGATTTTGAAAGTGGATATAGTTTGGAAACGAATATGATTTCAAAAGAGATAAGATTTGAAACTGAATATGATATTTTGATATAAACTATGAATTGACTTTTGAAATGTAAAAGAACCATCAGGTGTGAAATAAGTGTTTGGTTGTTAAAGAGACTGGGATTGGATATTGTCATACTCTCTGCTAATGCCGAAAACCACTTTAGCAACCATGCATGTGGTGGAGATTCCAGAAATGAAGTAGGATGGTTTGGCAAACGATTTCTGTATGAGGTATAATGTGACCTCGACTCCCATGAGTCATCTTTGATGTGACTAAAACAAGAGCCACACTGGGCCAAGTCGGGTCATTCCTTCTATCAGACACATTTCATCGATACCATCCTATTACTTTGTGATTGATTTGGTAGCCACCCCTTGATTTTGATTTGGAAGGTGTTCTGAGGTGGGCGGTAGTAGCTGCTATACGTTACCACCATTATGGATAGGCAATTGGTATGCCCTAGAGCGCCTTCTATGAGTTTGTTTTGTACCATACCTATAGAGTGCCCTCTGGGCAAACCTTCAGTTTACGGAGGAGCGTACGGTACTGCATAGACTATGGAATATATAAAATGTGTAAGGGGGATATGGGTAACGCATTAATGCTCTTTTAATACTTTTACTTTATTATAGGCATATTATAATAGCATATTATACTAAATAGTAGATAGTTTAACGGATCCTTAGGAGATGTAAATCACGAACATCTTTTAAGTTACTGCACTCACGTTAGACACTGGATAGGAGATATTAAACCCCGTAAACATCTTTGACGCCATCACACGCATATTTCCCGTTGATATAACTTACATAAGATCCTTTAGTTCTGACTCGAGTGTTTTGTCTTTTCAATTAGCTCGGGTCAGCCTGAGCATTTCAGGGTTCAAGGCCCTATTTCTAGAGAACGGAGACGAAGATTTGTACTAGCATTATTTATTATATTTCGTCGCATCATGTTGTTCCGCTGAATTTATTTTTATTTATCCCTATTTCTATAACTCTGATTTTGTGTTGTAAAAGAATAGTCAAATGTATTTATAAAACAGCTTCATGAACTGTTATTTGATTATTATATTTTGTCATTGTGATGTAAGATTCCGTATTTGTTTTATTTCTTTCTCTTTTTCTTATTTATCCCATAACAATCTGCCCATTTGAATGGTCTGAGTCTGGCACGTGTGTCTGCTTAAACATCAAAAAAGGCAGGTCATCACATTATCCATTTGTCAGATGTTCTGATTTGAATTATCTGAATGCATGCCTTGATTTTTATGCTTACTGAGGAGGATCTGCCTTTCAATTTCAACTGTTTTCCATAGATGAATGCTCTCTGTTTCTTTTTGAGTATAGAGTCTTTGATTCTTTCTTTCCAAATATAAAAAATAGTTTTTGTTAGCATAATATTTGCTTTTCTGAATTCCCTGGATTTTTTTTAAGTTATGTTGTATGTAATTGATGTTTCCCTGATATTCTGAACAGCTTGATTTGATTAGTTTTGAGCTTTGTTTTGGAAATATACCAAATATGTTTTGAATAAGCACAATCAAATAGTAGATGATACATACTCTCTATTTCATTCTTACAAACAAGGCAAATTATTTCCTCTTTTTTGTTCCATTTTAGACTTCTATCCCTTGTTGGAAGTGTATTGATAATTGCAAAATAAGCACAATAGGACATTTTGTTTGGGAATTTGATTTATTCTACATAACACTGTGTCAATCCACTTTAGTTTCTCGGCCTTTAATAAATTCCAAACTTTTTTTAAAGAGAAAATTCCTTTTGAAAATAATTGCCATTCCAATTTGTGTTTTGGCAGATTTAGGTCTATAATAATTTGCTTGATGGCTATTTTAAAAATTGATGTAGCTGGATGATCAGATGTATTCCACCTGCTATTTTGAATGATGCTATTAACTTTACCGGCAGCTCCACCAAACAAATACAAGCTGTTCCATCCCCTAGACTTACTAAAGTTTTGCCATGGATCCATGGGTCAAATCATAAACCAGTATGATTTCCATTTTTAAATTTCCTTTACGATAATTTAATGCCAGAATCCCTACTGCTGAGAATATTTTTTCAAGCAAAAGAGTAGTGATTTTCCAAAATAGTGGTCCAAATTTTTTTGTTTTTGAGATACTTTGCCTTCATCTATCTTGCCCATAATGAATTACCATTCACAAACTTCCAAAATAATTTGAGTTGACACACTTATCTCAAATCATTAATATCTCAAAGACCCAGATCTCCTAATTTCTTTGACTTACAAACCTTGTTCCAAGCAATTTTGTGATGCTTTCCTTTCCAAATGAAATTTGCACATGATTTTTCAATTTTGTTAATTTTTTTTACTGAGATATTGTGGGCTTGAACCTAATACATGATGACTGCAATGATGACAGTATGAGTTAGCTCAATTCTACAAGCTAATGACAGAAGTTTACTGGCCCATCCTTCAAATCTATTCTGCGTTATATCCAGTAATCTCGTGCAATCTTTGTCATTAATTTGGTTAATGCTGAGAGGTAGACCCAAATACTTAACAAACAGATTTTCTTCTTTAAAATTTAAAATGTTTAAAATATCCATTTTCTTAGAACAACCTTTAACGAAATAGATTTTTCTTTTGAATTCATTGACTTTTAGACCAGGATGATCTTCTAACTTCTCAAAAATATTTGCTATGGTTTTTGCACTTTGTGAGTCCGCATTTAAAAAGATATGCATACTATCAGCATACAAAAAATGTGTAATATATGGTTTGATTCTATTAATGGGATTAATATTTCCTTTTATTAGTTCTATTTCCATAAGAATTGAGAAGTATTCCACAGCAATAGTAAATAAGTAAGGAGAAAGTGGGTCTTCTTGCTTAATTCCTCTATTGTTGTGTATAAACCCATTAAGAGAACTATTAACCAAAACTAAGTAAGAAACATAGTTGATACATTAATGAATTAGAGCACAAAATTTATTACTAAATCCCATTTGTTTCATCATATACATAATAAAATGCCTATTAATTTTGTTAAATGCTTTATGTCAATCAATTTTGACACGCATGATATTATTATTTTTATTGTTAAAGTTTCTAATCAATTCATGTGCAAGTAAAGTGTTTTCAACTATGAGTCTACTAGGAATGAATACACTCTGGTTTTTAGAAATTAGATATTTTAAAAATATTTTTATCCTATTACATAAAATATTAGAAATAATTTTGTAAATGAAGTTACAGCAGGCAATTGGCCTAAAATCTTCTAAGCCATTGGGAATACGAACTTTTGGGATCAAAGTGATAAAAGTATGATTTAAACTTTTTGATAATTTCTCGTCCTAAAAAATTCAGAGATAGAATCAAACAAAAATATATTGATTTCATCCCAATGAGTTTCATAAAATTTGGCACCAAAGCCATCAAGCCCTGGGCTTTTGTCATTATTAGAATTAAAAATGATGTTTTTAATTTCCTCAAGTCTGATAGGAGCCAGAAGAATATCTTGGTTGCTTTCATTTAATTTAAACTTAGGCTCAATATTTGGGAAATCATTTGAATAAAGATAGGTACTGTAAAGACTAGTAAAATAGTTTATAGCTTCCCTCGCAGTACAAGACATTTCATTGATTACATTACCCCTTACATCAATAGTTTTTCCTATATCATTCCTATATTTCCTACTAGACATCTTAGCATAAAATCATTTGCTAGCTTCATTATCATGATTTAACCAGTCTATTTTAGCTTTCTGCCTCAAATTAACAGATTATACATGAAGTGACTTGGCCAGATTATTTTGGGTTAGAAAAAACTTGTTGACCTTGTCAATGTCTGAGCAATCATTATCTAATTCATTCTGTCTTAGCTCACATTCTTCTCTGATGATTTTTATGCCATTATTAGTTCTGTTTTTATTCCAATCTTTCAATTTATCTTTAGTGATTTGAAGAAATTTATTGAATTTGTATTGGGCAGTGCCCAGTACCTTTGTAGATAAGCAATCCTTGATAATGCATCTGCAGTTATCCTTATACACCCAACATTAACAAATTTAAAACAGATATTTTTCCTAAAACTATTATTCTGAGTAAGATAGATTTGAATAGGAGTGTGATCACTAGTAACTTGGAGTAGAATATAACATTTGAAATCCTTAAAATAATTTGTAAAACTTTGATTTATTAGAATTTTGTTTAGTAAATTTATTACGAAAAATAGTTGGTTCATATAAACCAGTTTTGAGCATGAAATTATTTAACATTTTTAACTTCTTAAAATGAATTGGAATTCCACCCCTTTCTCATATCATCATGACAGTATTAAAATCTCCGATTACAATCCATGGATGCTCATATTAGAGTTAATTTGTTCAAGATTATTCCAAAGTGAAAACCTTTCGGTTTCACTGTTAGAAGCATATACAAGGTAATTTCTAATTGAAACCCACCTTCATTTATACATTTACAATGAATAAACTACGAATTTATAAAGTATTGAAAAATATCCCATATATTAGGATCTTAAAAAACCATAATTCTACCATTTCCTCCCATCTGATTATTATTAATAATTTTCTAATTATAAAGATTTTTGATTTGAAAATCAGCAATTTTAGAATTATCTAACTTGTGTTCAAGCAGGCCAACAATGTTGGGCTTAAAAGATATAAGAAGATTAGATAAATTTAATTTTCTTTATAGAGAGTTAAGTCCTCTAACATTTCGAGAATAATCGACATAATGATAAAAAAGATTGTTAATAAAGGATACACGAAAGGATACAAAGTAGCAGCGGCTAAGCCCTATGACTGCTCTCTTCTACCAATGTCTCCAGCCTCTTTCCAATTTTCTTATATGAAGTTTTGCTTATTGCTTTTAGTTATTCTTCCTATTTGGAATTTTTAATGATATAATTTCTTTTGAAATCACTATCTTTAGCATCTTCGGTGCTTTCTCCAGAAAAGATATCTTCAGTGCTTTCATTTTGCCTTTTATTTTTCCCCATTTCTCTTTTTTGCTTTTCCTTGATACAGAAGAGGAACTTGCCACTAAATTTACTACCTTTTGTAAACTGATTTCTGAACTTTAATTTATGTGTTTCAAAGATAGGTTGGTTGCAAGATGGCTGATATTGGGGTTTTCAGATGGCTCTTTACTAAGAATAGTATTGATGTATGAACCATCATCCAGATTCATGCCTTCAGATTCAGAAATATATCCTCTTTCTTATGTTACCACGTTTTTCCTTTATGAAATTGTTTTGTAGTGAATATCTGAACATTTCTTTGATGTTTCTGGATTTTTTTCTCCAAAACTCTGTAAATTAATGCCTTATTGGATTTCCTTTTCTTGAGTAGATTATTGGACAATTATTGGTTCATTAATATTATTACTCTTTTCATTTAAAGACAAAGAACTAGACCCGTTATTGACTTCAAGTGTTTTGTCAGATAATGAATTTCCTTTCCCTCGAGAGAAATTGCTATCATCGATAGATTTTTCTTGCATGTTATATTTTTCTTTCCAGCCCATTTTGGTGACACAATTGTCTATATTATGTCCAAAGCAATAGCATGATTTACATCTAGAGGGGATCCATTCATATTCAATGCTTTGCACTAAATTTTCTCCATTATGCATTGAAATAAAGGCTTTATTTGGTGAATCTGCATTAGCTTTAAATTCAACCAAAATTCTTGCAAAAGACAGTCTAGTTCCCTTAGTTGTATATTCATCCAATTTAAGAGGATTACCCATCAGTGCTAGCGGTAGCACTCAAAATTTCTTTATCCTACAATCTAAGATTTAATTTTGGTAATCTGATCCAAAATTGGCATAGTAGAAAGCAAATATCTATCAAGGTTTATTTTATTACTTCATTTCTTCATAATAATAAGTTTTCCATTTATAAAATGTGGACATCTGTTAATAGAATTCTCACATGGCATTTGTAAACCTAATAATAAAAAATCCATTATTGCGAGTAAGGATATCAAAATTACTAATGGGAATGCTTGATTTAGCGACAACGGCCTTGAAATGATGATAAATGGGTCTGCTGCCAAAAACATAGGCAAAAACTAAATTACACCATTTATTCTCTGCCCTTCTACTGGCCTCTGCATTCACCACTACAGTTTTTTTAATTAATTGAGAGAGGAGCAGCATATTTGAGATCAAACTCAGAGCTTGATCCCCCTTTCTTGATCATTTCAGCCCATGAAGAGGCTTTGTTCAGGTTAGCATTGATATGCGAATTTGATTTTTCAGTAAACTGGCTATTTCTTGATAAGCTTCTTGGATTTTTGGATTATTTTTCTAAAATCAAGACTGAATGATTGAGTCTTTCAACATTTTTTGCTGAGTTTCTTGTATTCTCCATGTTTCTTGAATTAAGAGTGCCTTGATTTGCATTTCTAAAATATTATTTTGATTGGTTTGCATTGTCTTTATGTAGGATCAACTGGTTCGATCCAATACCAGTTTGTTGCTTTTGATACATAAATCTATTCTTTGGCAGATATGATCTTCTACCTTGAACAATCTGAAAGCCATGCTCGTCTAATTTAGGATTTAAATTCGTTGAGAGAAGTTGTGAATGCAGATTTGGATCCGTGGAGGAGGAGAATGAGATGGAGAGGAAGGAGAAGACCCTTTAATTTGATCAAGGCTAAAGATTGGATTATCAATAAGATTAGTGAAGATAGCCATGGCTGAAGAGCTTGTTATTTTTCTTTTTTCAAAGGAGTGGTATTTCTTTTGTTATCTTATATCTACTATTATCCAATCCAGTATATTTCAGTTGAACATGATTAGATATTTGCCTGACATCCTTTCAAATTACTGTTTGGTGCATATACCAACTCCCTTATTCATGTTATGTTAATATTTCACATTTAATTGAGTATGCAGTATTACAAACATATGCTAATAGATTTACATATTAGATTACAATCTACTAAACATTATTCAAGAATCGTTCTTTACGATTGAGATATCGTATAAGTTTGTAACATTTATTTTTAGTTTCACTATAGAAAAATTAATTGTTTTTCTATAGGGTACCCAAAGGGTGGAAACTTATTTAGATTAAAACCATGTAGTTGGAATGCATATACAATGAAAAGAATCAGGATGAAGCAACAGAAAAACTTTATTTACTGATCTTATCGATCAGTTACGATTGCAGTAGGTGTAGTTACATTACGGTTAAAAATAAAATCCTTGTAAAATAGTTACGATTGAAGAAGGTGCAGTTACATTACAGGTTGTAGAAAGTAAAAACTAAAGTGAACTGCCATGCAATCAACCCAATAACCAAAAGTTTAAAACAAACTAGCGTATTTTTTTTATGGACTTGACTGATAGCAACCATTAACATAGTAAAATTTATGATAGTAATTGCAGGAATCACTTTCCTTTTCTGAATTTGTCATCATGATTATTTGTATTTAACTAAGATATAAGTTATACTCAACAACGGAAAGGAACCGTGTTGATTTTCTTTTAGTATTTGATCCACTGCTCCACTTTGAAGTCTGGAGTAGACATACTTGTGCTTAAACTTGAAAGAGGCATTGCCAATTATATAAGTTCAAACTATTCTTATGCCAGGAGCCTTCGGCTTGTATTAACATTTATATGGACATGCATTATATCTTCTTTTATATTAGGAAGTTAAAATAATTTCCTTCCTAACCATGAGCCAAGAACTATTGCCCACCTTGATCCTGTTAGAAATAGTCAATAACCATATGTTCCTATTAATAAGTTAGTGACTTGAGTTTAGAAAGTGGTTAGTTATTTATTTTCTTATTTAAAGCTTTGCATTTTCTATCGTTCAATTAATATATTATACAATGTAGTTTCTTTCTGCATAACGTTTATCTCTCCTCTCTATATCAAATTCTAACATAGTATCGGAGCTAGGTTAGAGAGGAGAGGGAGAGAAGTCGCGGTGAGATTTATTTTTTCATATCACACGAAAAGTAATAGTGCTTTTTATATTTCTTCCAGCTGCGAATCATTTCAAAACGGAAAAGGGGCCATTGCTCCATTTTTCGTGAAACCCATTCCACCGCAAACTCCCAAACCGAAATGTTCAAAATCAATTTCCCAGTTCATTTTTCCAATTTCATTCTTAGAAAAAAAAGAAAAAAAAAGGTCGCAGCTTTTTTTGAAGCGGTTGTGGTTGTCGATGCTTGGGTTCGTTAATTGGCAAATGTGTGTTCGGTCATCAAAGTCGAGTTCAAATTTGGGGTTCGAATTGAGGTGAGAAGCATGGCGAAGTGTTTAATTGGTCGCGAGTTGAACTTGGAGGCTCTGTTGTGGTCACGGTTCTGGGAAATGGAGTTTATGTATGGATTTGGTCTTTCGGAGTTCAAGCGAGTTCGGTGGTGAAATGAATGTTGATGAGTTTGAGGCGAGGTCGTGCATTTTAGAGGAGGATTGATGGAAAGTCGTGGAGTAAGAGGAAGAGGTGAGGCCGATCGATTTGGTGAGTTCAAGTGGAGGTCGTGGGATGCTGAGTAGTGGTGCCGAGGCATGGCAGAGGTGATTTCGGTAGTTTGTGGATGTGGATGCCAGAGTGGTGTTGAAGTGTTAGTGCTTGAATGATGGTTCTGGTCGATTTCTGGCGGAGGAATGAGGGGATGGTGTGAGGCCGTGGGTAGAGCAGTGGTCTAGTGGTGATGCTGCTGGAGTGGTTTTTGTGTAGTGGGATGGGTGATAACAGTATTGGGCAATGAGAAGCAAGTTTTTATGGAGTGGTGTAGGTGTTTGAATGAGTAGCTGGCGTGTTGGATTGTTATATGGTGAAGTCAGGAAGTCGATGTCTATAGGGCAGAAGGTGATGTAGCTGTGATTTCTAGTTGTGGTGAGGTTGTCGGAGTTGTAGAGATGAATGTGATGGAAGTTTGTCTGATGAATGTTTGTATACGCTGTGGGTAATTGCTGTGGGTTGATAGTATGTTTGAGAAGTAGTGTTGTAGTAGCAAGTAGTTAGAGGAAAGGCAATGTGATGAGGAAGGCAATGGGGGACGCAGTGGTATAGGAAGGAAGTACTGCTGTTCAAGTTGTTGGGATGGTGTATATGTATGGTGAAGTATGAGAGATGAAGGAGGAGTTGCTACAGAAGTGGTTGTGATAAGGCGGTAAGGAGGTGGTTTTGTTTGAACTTTGCAGCAGATGTTCCAGGCAGGGGTTGATATGGAGTTGTGGTAGTTCGTAATGAAGATGGTATGAATATGCAGTGGCACTTGTGGCTATGCAGTGGCAACAGGGAAGTGTGGAGTGTACAGGGGAGTGAGATAGTGTGGTTCGGTTGGTGGGGTGATTGGTGTAGTTGCAGTTAGGTGGTGATTGAGGACTGAAGTGGTGAAGTGGTGAGGAGCAGTAGCAATTGGTGGATTGCTTGAAGTTGTGAAATTTGACAGAGGTGATGGTTTAGTGAAGTGTGCAGTGAAATAGTGAAGTTTTGCTGTGAATGATGGTTTTGAAATGTTGTTTGCTGTTGTAGACTAGAAGTTATGGAATGGTTTGGAGGAGCAATTTTTGTCTGCAGGCAGTGGTGGAGTGGAAAATTGATATGTTTGGAAAATAGTATTGAAGTTGAAGGTGCAATTGTTTGTGAAGTGGGTGTTGTTATTCGAATTTGGAAGAACTGCTGTCAATTTTGTATCTTGGCAGTGGCGTTGTTGTGAAGTTTGTAAGGTGGTATGGCGAACGGCAGCAGTGATTGAAGGGTGACAGTTATGTGGACTGTATGTGCTGTGAATTGGAAGTTGTTGAAGTAATGAGGATGTTGCAGCGTTAGTGGCTAAAGTTGGAAGTTGCAATATGAAGATAAAAGACGACGAAGGGTGGAACGTTGGTTATGGAGTTGGACAGAGCGCTCATGAACTGTTTGATGATATGCCTAAGAGAAGATAGGCATGCCTACATGTGAAGTAGGCGGAGTGAGAAAGATTTGGTTTTGTGTCATCCAACAAGTAAGGAAGAAGGGCCGCGGTTCTCACTTGTTGGGGAGATGACAGATACAAGGGACGACCCGAATGGAGAGTTCAGTGGATCCCTAAGAGTAAACCACGAGTATTTATTGATGGTTAAAGTACCAATCAACGTGAAACAGTTGAGCATGCCCAACTAGTAGAGATGAAAGTTGTGATCCAGTTCGTCTATGAAAGACGATGAAGAAATTGTGTTGTAAACTGAATATTAACACATTCAGTTTAAGGGGGTGTTAGAAATAGTCAATAACCATATGTTCATATTAATAAGTTAGTGGCTTGAGTTTAGAAAGTGGTTAGTTATTTATTTTTTTATTTAAAGCTTTGTATTTTCTATCGTTCAATTAATATATTATACAATGTAGTTTCTTTCTGCATAACGTTTATCTCTCCTCTCTATATCAAATTCTAACAGATCCTACAAACATGCACCAATTTTGATCTGAAATAATTATGGGAAGGAAAAAGCTAACAACTTCAGCTTTCCCCTCATATGTAAAACATAAGGCTTATTAAGAAAAACTAATAACAATTAATAATCGATGCCTAGAGGATTTGATCACATACCTCTATAACCACACTCTAAAGGTTTTACTGTGTTATAACTCAGATGCAGGTCTAGAGTTAATCGGTTATATTTTGTCTTGGATGCATGCATATACATTGCTGCTGACAAAAAATTTGCCATCTTATGTTATTGAAACTACGAACTTCCAAAAATAGTTCCTTTGACATGTTGAGGCATAACAGCTGGAATCAAAGTACTCTTCAGAATATGACATCAACATTTTAGTCTTTACCGAGACTAAATACTATCACCTCAATAGTTGACAAATAATACCGAGGGGTAAGGCATTTCATCACCATGCTTAATTATTGTTTTTTAGCCTACTAGATCCAAATGAAATTTCTCTCCATAGGGCACCAAAATAAACCAAGAATACTTAAACTACCATTATAATCCATGCTTAAGAGGAGGTGAATTCTTTGCAATTTTATCTCTAGAAATTGAGTTGATAGTCTTATTATAAATAAAAATAATGACGTTGAGGCACTAGGCAATAGTCTGCTAACATGTAAGTCCTTTTCATTTACCAAACAATTTCATAAGTTTGACATAAGATTACTCCTTTCCAACTTGATTTAATCATTCCAGTTTAAGTAGAAATATTTTGCAACTGAACTTAATTAACAAGCTTAGAAATTGGAAGTCAGTGTTAGTTACAGTTACCATAATATTTTCTCCTTGCTTAATTAAAGAGCCTTAATTGCAAAACGACACGCTTTCTCCTCCATATACATTCTATACATCTAGCACGCTAATTCCTCAAGCTGTGGAAAATGCCAAGTTTTATAAGCACATATTTCCTACAAGGATATCTCAGAAAGTGTTATCTCCTGGCATCAGAATGTGTCCACTGGTACTTAATTTTTTCATATATATGCACTACACCAAGTCTCTTCATTCCTACAACCACTAACCAAAAAACTTATGTAGAACTGATAAGATGATATGGTTAAGTTTTCCAAACAATTCGAAGAGAAGAGTGGAATGATTCCTTTGTTGATTATTGGCAATTTGAAATGATGTAAAGAAAATGCAAGTGAACATGAACAAACAGTCATCTCCTACATTTTTCCATAGATTTTTCACTCCCTTGAAGAAAATCCGCTTTTTTGGTTCTTATAGGCATAAAGAACAAGAAGTCATCCACGTACGCTCTAAATAATATATTATTAACAAGAGTATAGTAGCATTTTACATAATATTTTATGTGTTTTTATGTCAAAAAAAGTACACCCAAAACTTGCAAGCTCAACAAGCAAAGGAACTCCAAAACACTTGCATTAAATAAAAAAAGAAAATGCTCTCGTACGAGCGGAACTCCACAACACATGCGTTTATACATAGCAAAGTAATACATGCATTAAATAAAAAAGAAAATGAAGGATATCAAAGTAATGTCAGAATGGAACTCCATAACACAAATTTTAAATCATCACCAATCGACCGCCAATCACCAATTGCTCATTGGTTTCAAAATTTGCTTTCGGTTTCTTATCGGGTTCAATGTTTTGGTCAGGTTGTTCATTGGGGTCCTTAGCTTGTTTTTGTTTGTGAGTAAGCTTCCTTTACTTTGCAATATCCTGCATTATCGAAATAGATGTAGACTCGAATACATATCTAGAGTGGCACCGAGTGTTATTTTTCTAGTATACCAAAACAGAGAATATTCAATTATAAACCCGTCGCACAAGTTTATAACTCAAATTTCCACTACACTGGAATTCTGTAGTAATTATTATAACAATATGAACGTTGTAAATGAATTACAACAACAGCGTTATACTATTTTGAATAAATAGTATAACCAGAATAACGGATTGAATATAGAATAATATATATAAATATATAATTAGTCTAACCGGATTATGTCTGAGGCTCGTCGTAACGATTTCCTTAAGAATTTTATTTCAAAATTCTCCCAAGATACAACAGACGAATTCTGCACGAAATTGTAATGAGTATATCACTCTGTGATTTGAATATTAGAACAGCAGATGTGATTAGAAGAGAAGAGATAATACAGATTAAAAATTCGGTGAGAAAAGTGATCAGTTTTTCTCCTTATTTATAATTGGTCTGTATTCCTTCGAACGGTCGCGACTGCACCCGTTTGTCCAAACGGTCGCGCCTGTTGCCTTTTCATCGCACCTGCCTGCTGTTCGGCCGCGTCTCCTCACATGGGCCGCACCTGTTCGTTTGCGCGCGCTTCAGACGTCGTGTCTCTTCAGTCCCGCGTCCGTTTTTACCCGCCTGCTGCTTCTCTTCGTATTCCAGACCCAGCCCAGTTTCAGCCGAAACTCAAAAACTGTTAACAATGGCCCAGCAAAATAATGGTCATTTCGTACCCGTACCCGAGCCCGGCCCGGTCTGTCGGACGGCGGCGGCGGCGCGCGCGCGTGTGTGGTGGTGATGCATAATCTCCCTCCTCACAACGAAGCATACATTTGGGAGCCCCAGGCCCCCAACCTCCACTTGAGAAAGACATATATAAACTAATATACCTCTCAATAAATTGGCGATGTGGGACTTCATGTATTTTTCATTCACTTGACCTTTAGGAATTCTAACAATCCCCCACATGAATGATAATATACATATCCCCCACACGAAGCGAAATATCACAGAGTACATATGGAATAATGCTTCATCGTGGATAAGTAGATATTTCACTTTGAACTTTCCCTAGTTTAAACTTATCGGATCTACTTGGCTAATCGGTGAATTATTTCATCTTGAACCGTCGGCCTTCATTGTATATCCAGACAATAAGCTTTACGAAGCATTGATTCCCTTCTCATCCAATCTCTTGGTTGTGTTCATTTTGGTCCTGAACAATTTTTGGTTCTGCGAGTGTTTTTAGAGAATAAAAGCGTTTGAATATTCTCATAGAGCCGACCCAGCTCACACTAACATAGGTGATCGCAACCATTAAGAGTATCCTACATATACCCCACTTGTTATTGTCAAGATATGGTCATCATTAAAAAACATAGTTTTAACCTTTAAACACCTCTGTAGGCATGCATTTATATTTTGCACCATAGGAATGAAGTTGGACTATGTCCACGTAAATGCATTACGTCTTGAGTTATTCAGAACTGGTTTGCCTATTGATCCTAGTCCGTGGGATCTCCAGTCGCTAGTATAGGTTTCCGTATAAGATAACTCTTGATGGTTTAGGCTTTTAAGCCCATTCCCCTCGATGCGCAGTCAATTTTCTCTCTTGATAAACCTTTAATAAATGGATCCGCTAGGTTATCATTTGTCTTCACATAATCAATGGAAATAGTTCCATTAGAGAGTAACTGCCTAACTGTGTTATGGCGTCGACGAATATGTCGTGACTTTCAATTATACACAAAATTGTGTGCTCTACTTAGCGCAGCTTGGTTATCACAGTGTATACATATGGCCGGTACAGGTTTAGGCCAAAACGGAATATCTTCTAAAAAGTGACGAAGCCATTCTGCTTCTTCGCCTGCTTTATCTAATGCAATGAACTCTGATTGCATAGTGGATCGAGCTATGCATGTTTGTTTAGTAGATTTCCATGACACTGCTGCCCCTGCTAGGGTAAAAATATAACCACTCGTTGATTTTGATTCCTCTGAATCTGCAATCCAGTTTGCATCACTATATCCTTCTAAGACGGCAGGATATTTTCCATAATGTAAGGAAAAATTAGTGGTATTCTTTAAATATCCCAACACTCTCATTAGTGCTTTCCAGTGTTCCTTCCCTGGATTACTTGTATACCTGCTTAGTCGACTTACTGCATAAGCTATATCTGGTCTTGTGCAATTCATGAGGTACATGAGACATCCTATTACACGAGAATATTCCAGTTGCATTACACTCTCATTAGTGTTTTTATGCAGTACTTCTGATGGATTAAAAGGTGTATTTACTCCTTTAATTCCAAAATTTTGAAACCTTACAATCACTTTTTCTACATAATGTGATTGAGATAACTCAATTCCATGAGGTGTTCTTATTATTTTTATTCCCAAAATAACATCTGCAATTCCCAAGTCTTTCATGTCGAAATTGTTGATCAATATTTTCTTTATGGTCTCAATTACCTGAGTATTTGGACCGACTATTAGCATATCGTCCACATATAGACAAATCATCATATATGATTGTCCAAGTTGTTTATAATAAACACATTTGTCACATTCATTTATACGAAAACCATTTCTCATCATGACACTATCAAATTTTGCGTGCCATTGCTTTGGAGCTTGTTTTAGTCCGTATAATGATTTGACTAATCTACAGACTTTGTTTTCATTTTCTTTGGAAATAAATCCCTCAGGTTGCTCCATGTAAATCTCCTCATCGAGATTTCCATTTAAGAATGCTGTTTTTACATCCATTTGATGAATCTCTTGATTATAGATGGATGCAATTGCTATTAACATTCTTATAGAGGTTATTCGTGTTACCGGCGAATATGTATCAAAAAAGTCTACTCCTTCTTTTTGACGATATCCTTTGGCTACTAATCTGGCTTTATACTTGTCGATAGAGCCATCTGCTTTCATTTTCTTCTTGAAAATCCATTTGCAGCCAATTGGTTTTATTCCTGGTGGAATATCAACAATTTCCCAAGTTTTATTGAATCAATCTCACTTTGGATTGCTTCTTTCCAACATGAAGATTCAGAAGATGACATTGCTTCCTTGTACGTTTGAGGTTCGTGCTCTAATACATATGTAAAAAAGTCCGAACCAAATGTTTTGGAATTTCTAGCCCTTACGCTTCTTCTTGGTTCAGCATCCTCAATTTCATGATGAGTTTCATCTTCATGCGAATCGTTTGATTCTTCCCTTGTCCTTTTTGGGACATTATTTCCTTCATTCCTTTTGTGTGGAAACACATCTTCAAAGAATGAGGCATCTCTTGATTCCATGATTGTATTTACATGAATATCAGTTATATCAGACTTGAATACCAAAAATCTGTAGGCACTGCTATTTTGGGCTGGCCCAAGATAATAACAATCTACTGTTTTTGGTCCAAGTTTGACTCTCTTGGGAGGCGGAACTGGAACTTTTGCCAAGCACCCCCACACTTTGAGGTATTTAAAGCTTGGTTTGTGTCCTTTCCATATCTCATATGGAATTGTTCCCGTTTTATTGTGAGGAACTTTGTTTAATATGTGATTAGACATATTTAATGCTTCCCCCCACAAGTTCGTCGGTAGACCAGAAGTTAAAAGCATGGCAGTAATTATGTCTTTTAACGTTCTGTTCTTCCTCTCGGCTACACCATTTTGTTGTGGTGAATATGGTGCTGTTGTTTGATGAACTATTCCATTCTCTGCACAGAACTGTTCAAACGGTGACTCATATTATCCACCTCGATCAGATCTCAATATCTTGATCTTTTTATTTAACTGATTTTCTACGTCAGTCTTGTATTTTATAAACGCTGTTATTGCTTCATCTTTACTATTTAAAAGATATACATAGCAATATCGCGTATAATCGTCAATTAAAGTAATGAAATACTTTTTCCCACCTCTTGTAGGTAGTGATTTAAAATCACATAAATCTGTATGTACCAAACCTAATGGTTCGGTGCTTCTGTCAACAGATTTAAATGGTTGTTTGACCATTTTTGCTTCTACACATGTCTCACATTTGTAGTTCTTATCTACTTGGAAATTTGGAATCAATCCCAAGTTTGATAATTTCTTCATTTTTCGGAAGTTTATGTGTCCTAATCTATCGTGCCATAGTAAAATTTCGTGCTCAAGCAAGTAAGAAACTTCAATTTTATTAATAGCACAATCAGAATACATAGTTTTATTGCCGATAACGGCTACATTTGCCTTAAATAGGCCATCACATAAATATCCCCTTCCGATATACATTCCAGCTTTGGACAGAACCATCTTGTCTGACTCGAACACCATCTTGAATCCCTTCTTTGATAGGACTGCACCAGAGATGAGATTCTTGCGTATGTCTGGAACGTGGAGCACGTTATTCAGCTTAACAGTTTTTCCAGAAGTAAACTTGAGGATTACTGTGCCACTGCCTTCGATCATGGAAACTGCAGAATTACCCATGTAGAGTTTTTCTTCGTGATCGAATTTCTGATATGTAGAAAACATGGATTTGTCAGAACAAACATGACGAGTAGCGCCTGTATCTACCCACCATTGGTTAGGATTCTGAACCAGATTGCATTCAGATACCACCGCCGAGAAGTTGGACTCGTCTACTTCCATGTTATCTACTATATTTGCCTCTTTATTGCGTTCCTTCTTGAGTCTGCAATCTCTAGCGGCATGTCCAACTTTTCCACAAACCCAACATTCGCCATTAAATTTCTTGGTTCGTTTGTTGTCTTTTGGTTTGTTGTCTTGAGCTTTCCTTTTCTTCTGAAAATTCTTCCTTTTGTTTTTGGTCTTTGACCCTTCAGCCACAAATGCCTCCTCGCTTTGTTTTGTTATTCCACGGTTATCTGCCTCAATTTTCAATCGGACTATGAGATCCTATAAAGAGATTTCCTTCTTCTTATGCTTTAGATAGTTGCGGTAATCTCTTCATGACGGCGGCAGTTTTCCCGTAATGGCTTCAACCAAAAACGATTCTCCAACCACATGACCTTCCGCTTCGAGTTCATGAATGATGATTTGCAATTCATGCAGTTGAGCAGTCACCGGTTTGGAGTCAACCATCTTGTAGTCCATGAATTTGTCTACAATGAATTTCTTAAGACTGATATTCTGCGTCTTGTACTTTATGGTAAGTGCATTCCAGAGTTCTTTTGATGTCTTTGAAGGCTGATATACTTTGTATAACACCTTGTCGAGATGAGATAAAACAACATCTGATTCTGCCATGTCAAGAAATCATCACCATCTCCCTTGAACGGTTCAGGTCTGTTGTGAGTAGTATTTTTGAAAATTTTACTGTTGCCATCTCTGTTTTAGTAAGAAAATAGTAAAATTCTTAAGATGTTATTTTTCTAGTATACCAAAACAGAGAATATTCAATTACAAACCCGTCGCACAAGTTTATAACTCAGATTTCCACTACATTGGAATTCTGTAGTAATTATTAAAACAATATGAATGTTGTAAATGAATTACAACAACAACGTTATACTATTTTGAATAAATAGTATAACCAGAATAACGGATAGAATATAGAATAATGTGTATAAATATACAATTAGTCTAACCGGATTATGTCTGAGGCTCGTCGTAACGATTTCCTTAAGAATTTTATTTCAAAATTCTCCCAAGATACAACAGACGAATTCTGCACGAAATTGTAATGAGCATATCACTCTGTGATTTGAATATTAGAACAGCAGATGTGATTAGAAGAGAAGAGATGATACAGATTAAAAATTCGGTGAGGAAAGTGATCAGTTTTCCTCCTTATTTATAATTGGTCTGTATCCCTTCGAACGGGCGCAGTCGCGACTGCACCTGTTTGTCCAAACGGTCGCGCCTGTTGCCCTTTCATCGCACCTGCCTGCTGTTCGGCCGCGTCTCCTCACATGGGCTGCACCTGTTCGTTTGCGCGCGCTTCAGACGTCGTGTCTCTTCAGTCCCGCGTCCGTTTTTATCCGCCTGCTGCTTCTCTTCGTATTCCAGGCCCAGCCCAGTTTCAGCCGAAGCCCAAAAACTGTTAACAATGGCCCAACAAAAGAATGGTCATTTTACACCCGTACCCGAGCCCGGCCCGGTCGGTCGGACGGCGGCGGCGCGCACGCGTGGTGGTGATGCATAATCTCCCTCCTCACAACGAAGCATACATTTGGGAGCCCCAGGCCTCCAACCTCCACTTGAGAAAGGCATATATAAACTAATATACCTCTCAATAAATTGGCGATGTGGGACTTCATGTATTTTTCATTCACTTGACCTTTAGGAATTCTAACACCGAGCAATATGTAACTAGATTGCCATAAGTATTTAGTTTTATACTGCACCTTTACTAAGATATCTGTTTATCTAATTGACATTTTCATAAGATATCTAGAGTTTCTACTATGTGGACAAATTGCAAATTACATGTACTAGAAGATTAAATTGTTGAAGGAACAAAACGTTAGTTAAAAAAGTAAGCATTATTTTGATATGGATGTTAAGTGACTTCAATTTTGGCCATTTAAAACCTCGGATATCCAGTATTTCTGAAAGCGAAATAAGATCAGTAATTTGATATAATGGGATAGTGGCCTCTGTAATTTTGGTTTGCAGATAAATACCATAAAATACTTGGAATAGAATCGTGGCAGGAATATTTTAACCAATGCAACTACTTCAACTTGTTCTCGAATACATGAAAGGAATAATAAATCGAATCTAAAAATCACTAATAGTAGAAGAACTGTTGTTTGACAACAGCTTGTCAATGATTAGATATGTGTCTTCCCTAAATCATAAAAGGCAACTAAAAATGTACTTTTCGTTCTTAAATCAAATAGTTACTTAAGTTTGAAATAATATATAATAAATGGACCAAATAAGGAAAATTACAACTAAAGTAGATATACTTTTCTATATGCATATTTGGCAGGTGAATAGGAGATTATTTGGACTTGGATCATCTTTAAGAAATGTCAAAACTAGTCGACCCAAAATTGGTAAACTAACTAGTAACTCTTGCTTTAGTTTTAGACTGTAAAATATCATTTCTTGCTATCCAACCAAGATTAAACTATAAAATAACAGTCTAACTATAATACACCATAGATCTATAACAATATTATAAAATACTATCATATCAACTTATCTTGTTTTTTTGTCTTCCTTGTCTTTTGACATGTGAAGTCACAGATCTACTTTGAATGCTATAAACTACATCATCATCATTAACTACTTCTGATCGACCATCAAATTTTGTAAATTATAGAACTCAAGTTTGAGTAACTAGAAAAATGATAATTATCAGTTTCTCTGCCTATAATTGGCAGATAGTCTAAATTGCAGCCAACCACCATCTTGCTCATCTAAAGGCAAGAAAATCTTACTACAAACAACTTATAAATATGTAATAATACCTCCTACAGTAGTTCGAATAGGAGTAGCACTGATGGTGGCTGCTCATAGCGATTCGAATCGGAGAAGCATGGATTGTGGCTATGTCTAGGTATTGGGATCCACTAAGATTTAGATTAGAATTACGTGAATGGTGGCATCAATAGACTGTTGATGATGGATGGTGGCACCAATGGACTGTTTCCTAGATTTCGCGGTGCGTTTTTCCAAGAGGTGATAAGTGGAACGAACACTATTTTGTGGAGAAGCTGACAATACATGCTTTTTTGTCACCATAAAATTTTTATTTCATGCCTTTTAATTGTATAGCATTGAGAAGATGATAGTTGTGCAATCAATAGCGCTGAAACCCAAGATTGTACAGTGGTTAAAGGAGATAGGTGGAAATGCTACATATTGATGCTATTAAATGCCCATATTTTTGTAGTGATGAGACAACTCTTTTTCCACTTCTATCTTCTTCCTCTCCTTTTCTCTTTTCTTCTCTTTCTCTCCTTCACACAACCTATTGACTCGACGGTTTTCTTCAGCCTCTTGGTCTTTTCTCCTCCACCTTTCCTCATCGATCTCACGACGACACTAATAGCTGGACCAAGGCAGATAAAGATCGGTTGTTTTCCCTCTATAATCATCTCCACTACATGGAAGATCTCTATATTTGGCACTCTATGTGTCAATGGTACGGGTTTTGGCCCGAGCCCATCCTGTTAATATAGATATAGATCTTGCCTTAATTACCCAAAGCTGATCCAGGCCCGACCCAATTATTATTAAGGTCGGGTACAGTTTTATGAAAACCAAACCCCGTTTAGGTCTGATGTGCTTTTCAGTTTCCCATGGTACCAAAACACGAGTGTTTATGCTATTTGTTTACCATTTTGTTTGTTTGCATGCAGATATATTTGCTTACTTTTGTTATGAACTGGGCTACATCACCATCCAATTTATATGTTAACATTGTTTACATTAAATTTACAAAATTACAAGTTTAAATTATGATTTTAACATAAATATTATAAGTTGGGTATATGGGTAATATACATAATGGGCTTGAAAAGTTCGATAGGCTGGGTTCGAGCATTGGCTTTAAAATACCCTACGATTTTAGGTCAAGCTCGGGTTTTGATTATTATAATCGGGCCTAGGTATGGGTTTTAAGATACCTAGACCGAATTTGGCTCATTGATAAGCATATCTGTCATGACCCTTGGAACTTGAAATAGGAAAAAATAGTATAAGTGTTGGAATTTTGAAGTTCAAATGCATGCAGCATGTACATGATCTTCATGAAGTGTATAATGATGTCGATGACCCCCTAAGTATTTTACAAACCGTATTCACATGGATCTAAAGATGGAGTTTCTCCACCTACATCTATATTTACTCCAAGGAATAGTTGAAGTCGTCAGAGCCTTCTATAAGGCGATTAGTGATACAAATATGAATTTGCTTAAACTGGCAAATACGTCACCAAGAAAGCGACCCCAAGGAGTCATTTCACTCGAAGGCAATGCGATTGGTCCTTTGGGAACCTCAAAATTTTCAACGAAGATTCGCTCTTAATGGTATGGACTTGGAAGATTAGGGCTCTTACGAGGTGTCAGTTCGAACAAATTTATCCTCCTCCGCATTAGAGTAATAGCAGTTATCGCTATCAATTAAGCCCTCTTCATGTTTTTAATCATTGGCTCTTCTCTTCCCATCTCTCTTCATTCACACTCTCCTTCATGATCGGCTGCATCCCGAACCCTTAATCCTTTTCTCTTCAGATGGTGTTGATGGTAGGTTTTTTATCCCTCTTTTGGATAGTCCCTCTGCATGCACTGCACCTGAAGGACTTTCGACCTCATCCTATAGGTTTTTGCTAGAGTTACAGGTACGGTGGTTGGTTTGGGCAGGTTCTCTAGAGCTGCTCAAAGGAGTCGGATCAGGAATGGCCTTTTAGTCTAGGGATAGAAAACTGCGCCATTGGAGAATTTCATTGGTTATGAGATTGGAAGTGGTGTAGTGCTGGAATATAACCTTAAGTAAACCTTTCAAAGTGTTGGCATGCTTGTCGCGAAGGTCCCAAGA
Source organism: Allium cepa (assembly GCA_030765085.1). Lineage (NCBI taxonomy): Eukaryota > Viridiplantae > Streptophyta > Magnoliopsida > Asparagales > Amaryllidaceae > Allium > Allium cepa. The sequence continues at coordinate 271,520,536 of CM060937.1, forward strand.
AGGAACCCCTATGAAGGAACTAATTGCCAGTTATGCACTGGAACGTAAGAGATTCAAGCATGGAAAATACATAAGGGAGGAGACTCACTTCAAGATAGCCAGCACCAGTTGAAGTCATACAGGCAGCAAACAAAGAAGTGCCCATTTTTAAAATACTAATGCTTGATGTGGAGAGACTCGATGACTTTGCATCTGAATCGAGCCTCGATAATCGTATAACCAGGTGCCTCCTGTCAATGTTTGAAGTGCAGGAGGTAGGTAAGCTGTTGGAAAGTAAGGGCCTTGTTGAAGCGATTCGGGAAGAGAATGTACAAAGAGCTTAATAGAGTGTAACCGTATAGGTGGACTTAGCTGGAGTCAACTGAAGCTCTTGTAAAATCATGTAAAGAAAGGAATTGAAAGGCGGCACAGCACCGTCGAGACACATATATTTGATGTAAGTGTTAGGGATGCGGATTAAGGATCTTAAGGCAGAAATAACACTAGAGGGGGGTGAATAGTGTTTTAAAGAATATATGAACTATATGACTAAATTAAAACTTTCAACACAAATCTAAACAGAATTCTAACACAGAATGATCACAGAACATATAACAAATGCAAATAGTAAAGTAAAGCAAGTAAAAGGAAAGAACACACCAGATTTTCGGAATCCTCCTACATCCAGTCCTGCACCAAGGCAATATCCTTGTATAGATTTTTATAAGCCAATATCCAAATTACAACCCTCAATTTCTAAAGCCTTGAGGAACCCTCCTATCTCCGAGTCTGGGGTAAACTCTCTTGATTTACGGGACACAAGATCACCCTAATACTTCTTAATAACAATCCTTTTGAATGGATAGACTCTATGGACTTTTTGAATACAAATTAATCCTATAACTCTGAATAGCACTTTGATCTTTAGTAGAATGATGGAGAATCAAATAGAGAGAGTATCTAAATGATTTCCTATTGAGAATTCGGCAGAATGATGGCACGATCTTTAAAATATGAAGTTTTATGGATATGGAATGGTGGAGAAGAAAGAGTGAAGAAAATAAGAAAGTAGTTATTAAAAAAATTCATTTTGGAAGCCTTTATATAGACGCACAACAGTCATAACCATTGGCGAAAGGTTTTTGAACGAATGGACACTTCTTTTGAAAATTGAATTTTGAATCCAACTGTCACCATGTCAACATGGGGTATCCCCTTATGTCGACATCCCTCAGTTCAAAATTGTAGAGATGTTGTTTTGTAAAAGCATTTGAATTTAAAACAAGTTGAAATTTCTCCGAAGCAAAATAAAGTGTTTAAACAATATTTTGAGATAGAGAATGAATATAAAACATTATTTTAAATAAATAAATATATATATATATATAATTGATATAGACCGTCAATTATATAAGAAATATTTAAAATCGGAATAAGTTTTGATGTTTTAAAAATAGAAGTTTTTAAAATCAGAATGGAGGAAAATTTCAAGGCTAAAACAAAGTTTGAAAACATTTTCGAAAACATGATTTTGAAAGCTAAAACATTTTGAAAACAGAATTAAAAACATTTTAAAAAATCTATTCAAACTGAAATTGCAAGACCCTTCCTACAGAGCTCCTCCATAGGACTCGAGAACTTGTACAAAGTAGTTTAAATGATTTTGATTTTCGTGGGTTTGTAAGCCACTTGTCGTAGGTTTGTAAGCTACTTGTCATGGGTTTGTAAGCCACTGGTTTCGATAGAAATTGGGTTCCATCCCAAAAGAAAATTGGAAGAAAGATGAGAGTGCTATTATGAAGTTTTAACAAAATACTAGACACTTATCTTGAGATCTTGAAATCTTGATTCTCTAGAGTCTTGAATCTTGAATCTCTAATCTTTATCTTGATGCTTGAGTCTTTATACTGATCAGTCTTCGATAATACCTGCATATACTTCCTATATACATACACATAGATATATATATATATATATATATATATATATATATATATGAAAATGTTAGTATATATTTTATAAAGTAAAGTATAATAACTATATAAGGTTGTTGTCATCAAAACATCATCAACTCAGTTCCCAACAATCTCCCTCTTTTTGATGATGACAACCTTTATTTATAAAATATTCTTACCATACCATAACTCTCCATAACTCCCCCTTACTCCGTGACTTCTTCTTAAAACTACAACCCTCCCTTACTCCATGACTCCCCCTTACACCAAGCACATATATTTTTATAACTTTCTCCCCCTTTGTCATCAACAAAAAGGAATAAAAGATTTACCTGTTCTAAGATAATCAAGTATATATAGAATAAAAGTGTAAAGTGAACGTGTAAGTGATCAAGTGTGTGTGCATATATATAAGTGTAACTTGACAATCAAATCAATATCATACATAGCAAACCAATCATGTATAGTATATGAAGTTATATACAAACCAAATCCAAATCAAACTTAAGTAAGCACTTCAATCAAATCCTAATCAAATCTAAATCAAATCAAATCAAACAAACAAACATACATAATGATCATACATTCCTTGGGACTTCCACCCATCCATCTTCTCCAAAGATAGGATCAGTTTTAATAACATCACAATTATCTTTGTCGAGAATGACCGGTGGATTTGCTTCGGGTTCGTCTTTGCTAAGGCTTGAGATCATCCAACGAAGTGCGTCGAAGTGTTTCTCTTGCTCTTTGATCATCTGCATTTGGCTTAATTCTAAGTGCCTTTGATTTCTAAGTATAAAAGAAAGAATATTCTTGAAAGAAGTAAGAGTTTCTTCAAGATTTTCACTTAAATTCTTAATTGGAGAAGCCATAATTTAGAAATAAGTTGAAGTATGAGAGGAGATGAATAGAAATGGAGGTTGAGAAGTTTTTCTGGAAAAATAGGTATTTATAGGAGTTATTGGCCGTTCAAAATGAATTGTCACTTGGTAGTTACAAGAATTTGAAGTTAGAAGTTGTAACTACTTTCTGACTGTTATATGTCGACATGGGGGGATGAGGCATGTCAACATGGTCTAGACAGAATAACCAAGTTGAGTTATTTTTTGAATTTTAAGTTTATTTTTATACTAGTGGACTTGTATAAACTTAAAATAAATAACTATCAAAGATATATAAAGCTGGAAAACAGAGAATAAGATAGCATTACTTATATTAGTTAACATTACATAACTTAACTAAAAAAAGTAGAAAATACAAAGATAGATAAACGATAGCTAGAGAGATAATGGCTAGGATTAGTTTGATGAAGATGATGATGAAGACAAGCCAAGTTTCCTGCCTATCTTCTCAAAGAACTTGTCGATCTTGGTGGAGATTTTATCCATTTTCTTGCTAATAGATCTCTTAAGACCATTTGATTTTGAACAAGTATATTTTGGTTCTTGAGTATGGTTTTGTTGGACGAATTGACGGGTATATGTGGATACTCTATACTTTCCAAAGAGTTTTCTTCATTTTCCTCTTCTTCTTCAATTTCCATTCCTTCCCCTTCTTCTTCCTCTTCTTCCATCTCTTCATGAGCAAGTCTCTCTTCCTTTTTGGCAAGTGTTTCATATGGTTGAAACATAAGTGGGATTTTCATAAGAGCAATGTTCCCATGATTGAACACTTTCCTACTTACAAACTCTTCCTTTTTAACATCCACACCAAAATAATTGAAAATCCGAGTAAGGTAAATTCCATGATAAAGAGTGTTTTCTCCCATATTAAAATTTTTGGGTCTTAACTCATCCAAAATAGTTTGTTCCCAATTAATATCATATTTTCCAAATATAGCAAAAAGAGCTTTACACACTTTTGAGGTGGGATTATTGTAGTTTCCCGACCTAGGAATAATTGTGTGTTGAATAAGAAGGTTGACAATTCTTGCTTTTGGGCAAAAAAAGCGATTCTTAAAATCCATGTGGTCATCTCTTTCAAAAATGTGATGAAAGTCTCTCGATCGGTTTCATTGATTTGAAATTCCGAGAGATTCATATCGGTAGATTTGCAACCCAAAATAGTACCCAAAATATCGGAATCCAAAACAATAAGTGTTCCTTTAACACTACTCCAAATTTGATCTTCATTTCCATTATAAAATCCATGATTTAGGTTTTCATAAAACATTTTGACAAGGTATGGATAACAAACGAAATTATTTTGCTTGTTATCAATCAAGCTAAGAATGGAGTTTTCTTCAAAAAGTTGATCGATTTCATAAGAAGAAAAATCATCAAAAATGGCAAATTTTCCCGTATTGACTTTACCATAGTTTACATAGCTTATGTAAGTTTTGATAGCCTCCGGGTCATTGAAAAGATCATTTTTGATGGATTTGGGCAACCTCATAGTTGATGGGTTACTTGAGGAAGCCATTGATGAGTGTTTGAGAGGAGTAGATGATAATGAAGAAGGTTTGAATTATGAGAATAAAGTGAAAAGAGATGATAAGATAAGTATATTAAATAGATTCTCTAAAATCATTTTCTCTGGTTAAGAGGTATCTTTTCAGAAATTTTGAAGTAAGTGAAAAGGTGGAGGAAAATTCAAAATTTTGAATTCAAATTTTGAAATCAAATTTCTGAGAGGCATGTCGACATGGGGTATCATGGCATGTCGACATGTGCCTATTGAATTTGAAAGGAGGTGTCTATTTCTAAAATCTAATAAATTCCTAAAATCCTAAGAAAACTAATCCATATTCTATATCTATATTTAATTCCAGTAATAATATTAAATATAATAATATTAAAATATTTTAATATTTAAAATATTATTAAAATAATATTATTTTGAATTTAAAAATTCAAATTTCAAAGGGTGATTTTGAATTTAAAAATTCAAGAAATTGCAACAAAATCAAAGCAAGCAAGCATCCAATAAAATTAAAATAAATGTGTACCTATTTTTAGATCCAAACTCCGATCGTCTTCTGATTCGAGAATAGCCGTGAAGCACAGATTTGAATTATCAGTTTTCTTCTCGTCATCACTGGATGAATCTGAATCGTCAAGACTTGCTGCATATGCCTTCTTTCTTTTCTTTGGTTGCTCGTTGTTTGGTTGAAATGTCTATTTGTCTGGATATGGACAATCCATCTTGTAGTGCCCTTTTTTGTTGCAGTTATAGCATCTATCACCATTATTGTTGTTGTTGTAGTAGTTGTTATTGTTCTCCGAAGTATTTCTGGAATTACTTTGATCATTTCTTTTAAAGTTATTCATCTTTCTATACTTCAGAAATTTCCTGAAATTTCTGGTCATGAAAGCAATTTCTTCATCACTCTCTTGTTCTGAATCTCCAGTTGTTGCTTTGAATGCGATCGATTTCTTTTCCGTTGCCTTAGATTCTTTTCTCCCTTGTAGTTGAACTTCATAAGACATTAGATTACCGATTAACTCTTCGATCTTCATTTGACTAACATCATTTGCCTCTTCAATGGTAAGTGTCTTTTGATCTCATTCTGGAGTGAGTGAATTGAGTATCTTTCTGACTTGATCTTCTTCTGAGAAACCCTTTCCTAAAGCAATTAATGAGTGTACAATGTCTTGAAATCGACAATACATGTCGGAAATGGACTCATTTTCATGCATTTTAAACAATTGAATCTGGTTAGTTAATATGGAAATTTTAGTCTGTTTAACTTTGCTTGTTCCTTCATGAGTTACTTGCAAAGTTTTCCAGATTTCAAATGCAGACTTACAAACAGAGACTCTATTAAACTCATTCCTATCTAGTGAACAAAATAGTATATTCATAGCCTTAGAATTGTTTTGTGCAACTGTCTTTTGCTCAGTAGTCCACTAGGCAAAATTAGAAGTTGGTTCAACATATTCAATTTGTGTCATATTCCAAGTATCTAAACTTATGGATTGTAAATAAATTTTCATCCTACAAGCCCAATATGCATAATTACTGCCATTAAAAAGTGGTGGTCTGACAGTAGACTGACCTTCTACAAATGAACTAGTGTTAGTACTTGTGTTGACAGACGTAGTAGTGACAGGAGTGACATACTAGTGTGTTGTACCATTAAAACTTTTCAAAATTTCAGATTTTGAAAATAATGAAAACCAATGCTCTGATACCAATTGTTGGGGATGCGGATCAAGGATCTTAAGGCAGAAATAACACTAGAGGGGGGGTGAATAATGTTTTAAAGAATATATGAACTATATGACTAAATTAAAACTTTCAACACAAATCTAAACAGAATTCTAACACAGAATGATCACATAACATATAACAAATGCAAATAGTAAAGTAAAGCAAGTAAAAGGAAAGAACACGCCGGATTTTATACTGGTTCGGAATCCTCCTACATCTAGTCCTGCACCAAGGTAATATCCTTGTACAGATTTTTATAATCCAATATCCAAATTACAACCCTCAATTTCTAAGGCCTTGAGGAACCCTCCTATCTCCGAGTCTGGGGCAAACTCTCTTGATTTACGGGACACAAGATCACCCGAATACTTCTTAATAACAATCCTTTTGAATGGATAGATTCTATGGACTTTTTGAATAAAAATTAATCCTATAACTCTGAATAGCACTTTGATCTTTAGTAGAATGATGATCAAATAGAGAGAGTATCTAAATGATTTCCTGTTGAGAATTTGGCAGAATGATGGCACGATCTTTAAAATATGAAGTTTTATGGATATGGAATGGTGGAGAAGAAAGAGTGAAGAAAATAAGAAAGTAGTTATTAAAAAAATTCATTTTGGAAGCCTTTATATAGACGCACAACGGTCATAACCATTGGCGAAAGGTTTTTGAACGAATGGACACTTCTTTTGAAAATTGAATTTTGAATCCAACTGTCACCATGTCGACATGGGGTATCCCCTTATGTCGGCATCCCTCAGTTCAAAATTGTAGAGATGTTGTTTTGTAAAAGCATTTGAATTTAAAACAAGTTGAAATTTCTCTAAAGCAAAATAAAGTGTTTAAACAATATTTTGAGATAGAGAATGAATATAAAACATTATTTTAAGTATATGTATATATAATTGATAAGACCGTCAATTATATAAGTAATATTTAAAATCGGAATAAGTTTTGATGTTGTAAAAATAGAAGTTTTTAAAATCAGAATGGAGGAATATTTCAAGGCTAAAACAAAGTTTGAAAACATGATTTTGAAAGCTAAAACATTTTGAAAACAGATTTAAAAACATTTTGAAAAATCTATTCAAACTGAAATTGCAAGAACCTTCCTACAGAGCTCCTCTATAGGACTCGAGAACTTGTACAAAGTAGTTTAAATGATTTTGATTTTCGTGGGTTTGTAAGCCACTTGTCGTAGGTTTGTAAGCTACGTGTCGTGGGTTTGTAAACCACTGGTTTCGATAGAAATTGGGTTCCATCCCAAAAGAAAATTGGAAGAAAGATGAGAGTGCTATTATGAAGTTTTGACAAAATACTAGACACTTATCTTGAGATCTAGAAATCTTGATTCTCTAGAGTCTTGAATCTTGAATCTCTAATCTTCATCTTGATGCTTGAGTCTTTATACTGATCAGTCTTCGATAATACCTGCATATACTTCCTATATACATATATATATATATCTATCTATATGAAAATGTTAGTATATATTTTATAAAGTAAAGTATAATAACTATATAAGGTTGTTGTCATCAAAACATCATTAACTCAGTTCCTAACAGTAACTGTGTAACTCAAAGGAAGAAGATGTGCTCTTTCACCTTGGTTAGGAAGTTATACATCAGCCTTACGAAATCCGTGTTAGCGGCATATATTTTGAAGTATTTTCGTGGAAAAGATAGACAACATTTGATCGGGTAGGCCATTAAGACACTTATTCCAATTTATTCATTCAAAGGAAGTTAATTTTGTGGTGGAACCACTGAAACAACTGCGCCTTGTAACTTAATAGTAATCGAAGCCTAGGTATGATGGGGATAAAAGGTGAAGCCTGACCTATGGAGGATCTAGCTGCAGAATGTGTAGACGTGCCCTTACTTAACTTGAAGAGCGATGATCGATGGGTCATTCTAAATAATAAAACTCGATGTTCAATAAGGTTAGATATGTTTTATTTTTAATAGCGAACCTTCATGACTAGCGAACGAAATGCAAAGGATATCGATGTTTGTTAACCAATCGGACTTCGATTATTGACTGAAGTAAGTGAAAGTGTTGATCTATACAAGTATGAGTCCCATGTCCCGCATATGACGAATGGAACATCTTATGTAGACCACCCGCTCATCTAGATAACGTGTCACTTCGCACAATGGAACCATTGTTTGGAGCAACGTTGAAGCTCTTATTTGCAGGAACATTGGAAGTGTGCATCAATAGGAAAAGTATGATGATGGAATCATCCAATATAACCTCCTTCAAAAGAGAATAGTCATGTCGAAATTCAAGCAATGATATAGGATTTAACTGTGTTTCGTCAAGAGCTAGCCAAAATTAGAGATTTAGACTTATCTCCGAAATGGCTACACACGACTATGGCAAGACACGAATTCACCGTAGGTTGAGTGCAATCCAAACTTCTAATTTTTGTAGTAATGAGACAACTCCTTTTCCACTTCTATCTTCCTCCTCTCCTTCTCTCTTTTCTTCTCTTTCTCTACTTCATACAACCTATCGGCTCGACGGTCTTCTTCAGCCTCTTGGTCTTTTCTCCTCCACCTTTCCTCATCGATCTCACGATGACACTAATAGCTGGAGCAAGGTAGATAAAGATCGGTTGTTATCCCTCTACAATCATCTCCACTACATGGAAGATCTCTATATTTGGCACACTTCGTGTCAATGGTATGGGTTTCGGCGCAAGCCCACCCTGTTAATACAGGTACAGATCTTGCCCTAATTACCCAAAGCTGATCCAGGCCCGACCTAGTTATTATTAAGGTCAGGTACAGTTTTATGAAAAACAAACCCTGCTTAGGCCCGATGTGCTTTTTAGTTTCCCATGGTACCAAAACATGAGTGTTTATACTATTTGTTTACCATTTTGTTTGTTTACATGCAGATATATTTGCTTACTTTTGTTATGAACTGGCTACATCACTATCCAATTTATATGTTAACATTGTTTACATATAAATTTTACAAAAATTACAAGTTTAAATTATGATTTTAACATAAATATTATAAGTTGGGTATATGGGTAATATATATAATGGGCTTGAAAAGCTCGATAGGCTGGGTTCGAGCATTGGTTTTAAAATACCTTACGAGTTTAGGTCAAGCTCGGGTTTTGATTATTATAATCAGGCCTAGGTATGGGTTTTAAGATACTTAGACCGAACTTGGCTCGTTGATAAGCATATCTATCATGACCCATGGAACTTGAAAAAGGAAAAAAATAGTATAAGTGTTGGAATTTTGAAGTACAAATGAATGCACGAATGCATGTACATGATCTTCGCGAAGTGTATGATGATGTCAATGACCCCATAAGTATTTTACAAACCATATTCACATGGACGTAAAGATGGAGTTTCTCTACCTTCATCTATATTTACTCTAAGGAATAGTTTAAGTCGTCAGAGTCTTCAATAAGGCAATTAGTGATACAAATATCGAATTTGCTTAAACTAGCAAATACGTCACCAAGAAAGCGACCCCAAGGAGTCATTTCACTCGAAGGCAATGCGATTGGTCCTTTGGGAACCTTAGAAGTTTCAACGATGATTCGCTCTTGATGGGATAGGATTGGGAGATTAGGGCTCTTATGAGGTGTCAGTTTGAACAATTCATCCTCCTCCGCATTAGATTGATAGTAGTTATCGCTATCACTTAAGCCCTCTTCATGTTTTTAATCATTGGCTCTTTCTCTTCCTGTCTCTCTTCATTCTCACTCTCCTTCAAGATCGGCTGCATCCCGAACCCTTAATCCTTTTCGCTTGAGATAGTGTCCATGGTAGGTTTTTTACTACCTCTTTTGGGTAGTCCCTCTGCATGCACTGCATCTGAAGGACTTTCGACCTCACCCTATAGTTTTTTGCTAGAGTTATAAGTACGGTGGTTGGTTTGGGCAGGTACTCTGGAGCTTCTCAAAGGATTTGGATCAGGAATGGCCTTTCGGTATAGGGATAGAAAACTACACCATTGGAGAATTTCATTGGTTATGAGATTAGAAGTGGTGTAGTACTGGAATATAATCTTAAGTGAACCTTTCAAAGTGTTGGCATGCTTGTCACGAAGGTCCCAAGAAGGAACGCCTATGAAGAACTAATCGCAAGTTATGCACTGGAATATAAGAGATTCAAGCATGGAAAATACATAAGGGAAGAGACTCACTTCAAGATAGCCAGCACCAGTTGAAGTCATACAGGCAGTGGACAAAGAAGTGCTCATTTTTAAAATATTAGTGCTTGATGTGAAGAGACTCGATGACTTTGCATCTGAACCGAGCCTCGATAATCATATAACCAGGTGCCTCCTATCAGTGTTTGAAGTGCAGGAGGTAGGTAAGCTTTTGGAAAGTAAGGGCCTTGTTGAAGCGATTCAGGAAGAAAACGTACAAAGCGCTTAGGAGAGTGTAACCGTTTAGGTGGACTTGGCTGGAGCCAACTGAAGCTCTTGTAAAATCATGTAGAGGAAGGGATTGAAAGGTGGCATGGCACCTCGAGACGCATATATTTGCTGTAAGCTGTGTAACTCAAAGGAAGAAGATGTGCTCTTTTTTGGTTGGGAAGTTATGCATCAGTCTCAGGAAATCCGTGTTAGCAGCATATATTTTGAAGTATTTTCGTGGAAAGGACAAACAACAATTGATCGGGTAGACCATTAAGACACTTTCCAATTTATTCATTTAGAGGAAGTTAATTTTTTGGTGGAACCCCTGAAATAACTGCGCCTTGTAACTCAATAGTAATCGAAGCCTAGGTATGATAGGGATAGAAGGTGAAGCCTAACCTATGAAGGATCTAGCTATAGAATGTGTAGACGTGCCGTTACTAAACTTGAAGAGCGATGATCGATGGGTAATTCTAAATAATAAAACTCGATGTTCAACAAGATTAGGTATGTTTTTTTAATAGCGAACCCTCATGACTAGCGAACGAAATCCAAAGGATGTCGATGTGTGTTAATCTGTTGGACTTTGATCGTTGACTGAGGTAAGTGAAAGTATTGATCTATATAAGTATGAGTCCCATGTCACACATATGACAAATGGATCACTTATGTAGACCACCCGCTCTCTAGATAACGCATCACTTCTCACAATGGAACCATTGTTTGGAGCAACGTTGAAGCTCTTATTTGCAGGAACATTGTAAGTGCATCAATAGGTAAAGTATGATGATGGAATCACCCAATATAACCTGTTTCAAACGAGAACAGTCATGCCGAAATTCAAGCAATGATATAGGATTTAACTGTGTTTTGTCTAGAGCTAGCCGAAGTCAGAGATTTAGACTTATCTCTAAAATGGATACATACGACTATGGCAAGACGCGAATTCACCATAGGTTGAGTGCAACCCAAACTTCAACCATCTCATCTCAACTGCAATCGGCCACACCCTCATCTTCACCATCATTGTATTGATGACCAATCGCAACCTCGAATAGTTGGAGTGTTGGATTGGCGGTTGAGGCTTCAAATTCTCGAGCCCGAAAGCTTCTATTATGTGACTTAGAGCAAGGCGATGACCTAAACTAGAGCGACGATTTGGTGGTGGTGAAGATCTGATGGTTGGCGGCGATGACTAGTTTATTGGAATTAATGGGATGATTGATGACGAAGTCCAAAGCATGGGAAGTCGAAGGTTTAAGAGGAGATGGTTTTGGGGTAAAAGGAGTAGGTGTAAAGAGGAGAAGCTTGGATGAAATGAAAAAATAAGTGAAAATTTTCAAAGTTCCCAAACTTATATTATTCGAGAAAGAAAAATGGTTCGATTCCGAGAAGTATTTTCTCCTTAAAAATCTCCAGAGAGAATTAAAGAGGAAAAAAGCATACTCATATAGAGCAGGGAAAGTAGAAAGAGGAAGTATTCACCAATGCACGCCTCTCGACACTGAGAGGTCCATATCATTTGTTGGGAGACATGAACTTAATTGGGCTTATGGCTAGCGTTTGGAACTTGTTTAACTTGACATTATAGATCTGCAGAGCAGTTTTTCTATAAATACCAGGCCTATAGCATCTAAACAAAAATCTTGTACTTTGAACCTTCTTCATCTCCTATCTCTCCCTTACAATAGTCACCCAGGCTATTAGCAGTTCTAGACTTATAACCTATCAATCCCTTGTACTAGTGATTCTAATTCTCTCTAGAATCCAAAATAAATAAAAATATAAAGTGGACTTAGGCCAGAGATTTCCGAACCACTATAAAATCATTTGTCTCTTTACTTTTTCTATGCTCTTCTGAATTTTCTTGGTATTCCTATTAGATCTAATACTACAATATGTTAAATTTAGGTGTTTTACCACTTTTGGCATCAACATGATCACATGTGGAGGAAGAAGCTATCGCATGTTAACAGGGAGCTATCATGTACTGAGAAATTAAGTTATCGTGTATTTAGGATTTAAGCTATCGCATGCCGACATATGAATGATACTTGCTAAAATATTAATAATTTCTCGTTTAGCAAATTAATTCAAGAATATACAAAGGAAAATGATGAAGACATGCATAAAAAAGATAGAGAAAATTCAAATATGTAAAGAGTTAGTGCATTAACATGGGAAGAGGGCTATGATTAAGTAGTAATAGAAGTTCCAAAGCATTCTTATGCAACTATGTAACCCTTTCCAAAGCCACAGCCAAGATAGCAATCCATGTAAACTATTTAAATCCAGAGATTATGATATATAACACTATCAAAACCATGCATCTTGCCAAGTCATCAATCGATATCAACTCCAATCGACCAATTCGAACAGACCATGTCACTCTCCGACTAATGGCCGACATGAGTCCTACCCCCATATAAGCTCTTTCTCCTTCTTATCACAAATCATTTTGTTGGAGTTGACATTTCTAAGCTATCTTGAAAGCTTGAGAACTCCTCTAATGGTCGATGACAAAGCAGATGACTCGAACATAAGGACCTTTAGAAATAGAAAATTGCGTATTAACTCTATTCTTGACATTTTGGACTGTAACAAAAGAGACAACTTGTACTCTTTACATATTGACCATTGGACAATGAATATTGCATATGTATTTGAATTTCATATATTATTTGTTTATGAAAGGAAGATGACTTGAATCTTAGGCATTTTAGATAATTTATATTTTGAGTATAAACATATTTGGAAGTTTATTTAAATTGAATATCATTTTTGAATATTTTAATGTTGGACTAAAATTTTGTTTAACAACAAAAGTAGGAGAGACTTTTTATTGTGTGGGGATAATCCTTGTAGTATAAAGTGTCTCGTTAGTTAGGAAATGACATGTAAATCAAAAGAAGATACGGTTAACTGATATACATAACTTAAGTATGTCTACTATTAGTGAATAGTTATGGAAATATAATGTTAATAATGATAACTTAATTTAGAGAGAACTAATCTCGAATTAGTTTTGTACAGGTACTTATAATTTACATCATATTACTTCTAGTAGTCCCAATAATTTTTCTTACTTTTGGAAATCATTTTTAGAAAGTTTAATATCTTTATACTATGAATCGGTAATATCGTTCATTCGAGGAATAATGCATCATTCTAGCATGATTACTAGATATCTGTTATACCATTTAATATAGAGTTTTGCTAACTTTACGATATTTCTAACTTTAAAGTGTTTTAATATCATGGGCTTTTAGACTTTTTTTTGGAAATTCAGTTTTAATCATACACTTGATGGAACCACTTTCTCACAGTTTGCTTTGTATTAAATTGGAATTATATAATATTAATAATGACATTATAATTTAGTGTTAGGAGAAGAAGGAAAACTTTACTTCTAATGCATTTTATATAATTCTAATGTTTTCAAGAACTTAATCAAATTTATTTAAATTTACTTGGATAAGAAATGTGGTACCTATGGAAAAGCTTCATTTGCGTTTAAATTTACATAAGAAACTAAATACCATAGTACTTTGAAAAGAAAAATACCGATGAGAATTTTTTGCAATATGAACTTTGAAACTATTACACATTTATATTATGACTTTCCTTTCACTAATTTAATTCTATTAAATATCCTTAATATTTACAACTTTAATGTGGCTAATAATGAATTTAACTACCTCCAAAGGTACCCCAACAGATAAGGCTTCTATAGAAAAATTGCTTGACATGAGTTTGAATCCCAATGGTGTAAGCTCCTTGCTGTACTTGAAGTATGTGTAGTATGGTCAGTGCATACTTCCTCAGGATATTACAAATAATGAACCCATAAGTTAACGTCTGGTTTATCTAGGTATTTAAAAAAGAATAATAATAATGAATTTAAATGCAATTTTATTGGATCAGCTCCAAATTTTATTATACTAATAGTTGTAGTTTTTTACTAGACACTGTTTACACTATCACATGTTGTTACATTTGGTTTGAAAGAAGTTAAAGATTTTTTTACTAATATTAGTATTCCTTAAATAAATGATCTTTACTATTGCCTTATTTAGTTTCAACTCTAGCTATAAATCAATTTAATAATGTTCATTTTAACGAGTTTCTTAAAAAAGGCAAAATTTTGTATTGATTTTTTAAAGGAAAAAATTATTTATAAAAATAGGAAAAATAATAAAGTACAAGGTACCCTTTTTTGTATATTGTTGCTAATAACTCTTCTAACTCGCTACTTCTACTTTGAAACTAGCTTAATTTTTAGACTATTTTGATTCTTAGTGCACCTTCTAGCTCTTTACTTTTCTAACATGCTTTTATAGTTTGTTGTTGTTTAGTAGGATTAGTCACACCGTTAACAGTTGTCCTTTACTTTCCACTAGATTTGCAGGTGGATGGTTCATTTTATAGGTTTTAGCCATGATTTTTTTATTACGGATAATTAATTTTCTTTTACTTCCATTAAGTTTGTTCTGCTTATCAAAGCAGAATCATGATTTATCCTTCTTGTCACTTCTTTTTCCTTATGTGTTACTTAGTTTATATTGTCACTCGGCTAGTTTAATCGGATTATTGCTAGTTTCATTATTTTTATTATATATATATCCACATGTGTTGGTACACGTATATATGTGGGTGTGCATGCATGCATGCATGCATGCGTGTTTGTGCTTTGGTTTAACAAATTATGATGGGATTTTTCTAGTATTGGTTGTTACAGTTTGGTCGGATTCAACCGTTTTTGTTAGTTGAGGCTGTAGGATTACTATTGTTGTTCTGCAATTGATGAAAATGCTACAATCTTGCTGGAAGGGATGATTTTTAGTAGCTGGATCGGTTATTATTTAGAAGTTGCTAGATTTATTTTTATTAGACTTTAGTATATTTAGGTTTTAGCATATGTTTATTGTTTCTATTGTAATTTATTATTATTATCAATTTTAGTATTAGGATTTGAGGGATATTTATTTTAATTCTACTTTGTACGGGGAGGGGGGGTATCACTATCTACAATGCATGTTGGCAACTCTAGTTTTTAGTGTAGAATAAAGTTACATGAGTGTTCTACTTTTCGAATAGGGGATCGCTCATTTTTCTCAAAAAATTAATTGAATTTTTTGATCCAATGCAAACATGAATAAAAAAATATAATGATAATAATCGCTTTTGGATAGTAAAAGAACCACTAGCTCAACTGATTAGTGGTATGGTACAGTTACTGCAATAACTTTCACCGAAGGAGATCGAAATGCCATGACCACGCAAGTCACTGATGTGGTCGAAGAGATTGCTAGTACTATAAATCTTGTCAAAGGAGTTCGACGTGTAATGACTGTGAATTAATACTGTCGAATTCACATAACAAACGAAGCACCTATATACGGATGTCAAAGAGACCAAGTACAAACTACTTCGTCGGTTGTTGTAGAGTGTTGAAATGGTTGCACTATGTTCCATTGATGCTAGACCTTGCCCAGATTGCACTACACCAGCTCTTCAATCGTGTTGATACACAACAGCACCGAAAGATTACCTTACTAATACTTAAAAGATGCTCAAAGTTGTGCCTCACTTCGCTGATAATTACTCCGCAATATGATAACATACAAGAAAAAGCATCTTTGAGAAGCTCTTTGAAGGTATTGCATATGGAAGGCATTAAGTCATATAATGCTATACTGTTCTTCGTCATACATAACACTTCACAAATGTACATGAACCATACATCGAAGACATTACAAAAGTCTACATCGGTGATGTCAATGTCGAACATCATCGATATCTATGAAAGTCATCAAAGTCAACCCCAGCCAAAAGCATATTAGCAAAGAGGTCGAACAACCAACATTATTGAAGTCATGCTTGTTAAAGTTAAACGTGTCGAAGACCTAATAACAAGGAAGTTAGCGCTCTGCATTGATAAAGTGGGCCTTATCGAAGACATAGAGGAGGAGTGGTGTCCATTTACTCCTATAACTACGACCCTAAGGGTGCTAAAATTTTCCCTTCTCTCATTTCTTATATTGTAAACCCTAAATCAATTTAGATATTTTAGAGCATATTGTAATCCAAGAACATTGTACACATAGGATTTTGAATATTGAACAAGGACATAGCATAGCATATATGCAATTGATTCGAACTTGTGAATTGAACATACTTGTGACTTTGCATATTGCATATTTGAATTGTTGCGACTTTGTGATTGGAATAGCATAATCAACGTCGACCTAGTGACTTCGAACATAATCAAATCTTGCATATGCTACTTTGAACTGCCCATATGACTTCAACTATGCCCATAACATCAAGAGATAGTATGAAGGCTCTTATTGACCCAATGACTTTTTCATGCCTTTACAAGGCCTCTTTTTTAGCAACCTAATTTCCAAGCACTTTCGAGGATAGCAAATTTATTTGTTAAATTTTTGGCGTTAGAAGGAGGGCTCAAACCTCTGACTTCATTGAAACCCTATGTGGAACCAATTCTACCTGCATTGGACTTTCTAGCCTGCATCTTAATGCATAAAGAAAATTCTTATCCAAGTATATACCAATCTGAAGATGACCAACCTTAATCCCTAACACCATGCTACTTAGTTGTTTTAAGAAGTTTGAGCAAGGGCCTTCCGAGCCTCGAATAATTAGGCCCGCTTCTCAAGTCACTAATGATCCACGATTTCATGTAGAATAATTATTGAGGATGAAGGCCTTGCAGATCATAAATGAAAAAAAGCAGGCGCCTCTTTATGCTTGGGATAATTGGAGCATATATCCCTTTCATGTGGGCCCTACTCCAATTTTTGCCTTGGGAAGAGATAACCTAAGGAAGGATACTTTGTAAAGATAAGAGGAGCTATCTGATCTCAAGCCAAGGTGACTATATTCGAGAAAGAGATAACAAATGATTTCAATATTTGCACTTAGAAATGGCATAGAGTTGTGAATCATTCGTTGTCCTCTAATGAAGTTCAAAGGAAATCGAAAAGAAAGCTAGCTATGGAGGATGAAATAGCAAGTAGAAAAATAACCAAGCAATAGTCAAGAAGGCTAGCATTCAAATTTTGACTTCCAAAAGATTGTACTTTCACCACTTCTCTTGAAAACATTTACTTCTTGACAAAGGATAAGCTTGATTATTGGCCTTCACAAAAGAGAAGGCCCAAATTCGAGAGAAATATTGGAAGCTTGTATTGCCACTATCACCTTACAAATATGCATGACACCAATCAGTGCAAAAGCATAGATGTAATGATCATCAATTTTCCAAGGCAAGGCAGGCTCAATGACTTTGTAAAAAGATGCGACTTTGTAAAAAGATACTAGACAGGTCTAATAATAAAGAAAGTTATTCGAATAAGTAATTTAATATGGATGAGGAGTAAAATTCTTCTAATATAATGGAAAGCCTAAAACACTACCTAAGATGGCAGTAAGGGGCTAAATACTTTGTCTCCAGCCGACGTATGCATAGACAAAGCACCTCTTAGAGGGCGGATAGAGTATGCCTTTGGACCCGTTTGAAAGGGCCTGGCCAAAGCAATGACTAAGCCTTTGGTCCTGCCTATATGGCTTAGCCAATGCGTAATCACTTAATCCTGTCACCAAAGTCTTGGTTAAGGCGCCTCCTAGAAGAAGGACAGAGTAATCCTTTGGTCCCATTCGAAAGGGCATGTCCAAAGTTTCTACAAGCCTTCAACCCCTACGTACAAGGCCTGGTTGGAGCGGCTCCTATAGGTTGAACAGAGTAAGCCTTTAGTGTCGTCATCAAAGGCCTTACTAAAGCAGTGAATCAGCCTTCAGCGCCTTCCATCAAAAGCCTCACTAAAGCGCCTCCTAGAGGGAGGTCGAGTATATCTTTGGTTCTGCTTAAGATAGCTAACCAAACGCACTGGACAGAAGACCTAAACCATCACCTAAGATGGTGATAAGGGGTCTGAGCCAGAGTAATCCTTCCAAACCAATCAAAATAAGAGCCAAGTAGTACTCTCAAAATCTATCAAAATTTGAGCTAAAGAAGTGCTCCCGAACAATCAGAATCCAAGCCAGGTATGGAACAAGTTAGGGTAATTATCTCTAATCTTGCTCTCAGTTTTCCAGGTACAGTCTCTCTCGTCGTTACTCCACTGGACTTTGATTAATCTAACTGTTTTGCTCCTTAGTCTCTTCTTATCTCTCATGACTATATGAACTGGTTTTCTAACTATAGTCATATCTGTTTCCACTAGTAGATCGTCTAACACAATCGGTGTAATAGTAACCTTTGGATCTTGAATATACTTTCTTAGATGAGAAATATAAAAAACATTATGGACTCCTGCCAAACTATTCGGTAACTCTACTCTATATGCGAGTTTCCCGATCCTTTCTATAATAGAAAATGGTCTAACAAATTTCGGTGCCATCTTTCTTGATTTTTCAAATCTGGTTATACATTTCATCGATGTTACCCTGATGAAAACATGACCTCTGACTGAGAACTCTAAGTCTTTCCGTCTTTTATCAACATAACTCTTTTGCCTAGATTGAGCTTCCTTCATCCTAACCCGAATAAACTTCTCTGCAGCTTCTCTAACCAAATCTGGACCAAGAACTATCCTATCCCCGGTCTCTAACCAACAAATGGAGGATTTTCATGGCCTTCTATACAAAGCTTCAAACGTGCCATTCCTATACTAGTCTGATAACTATTGTTATACGAAAACTTTAGTAGTGTACATGGTCTTCCCATGATCTCCCAAAATCTTGCATGCAAGCTCTTAACAAATCCTATAGGACTTTGTTAACTCTCTCTGTTTTTCCATCTATCTACGGATGGTAAGCAGACTCATCTTGAGCTTGGTACCTAAAGTCTTCTATAGACTCTTTTAGAACTCACTAGTGAAAAAGGAATACATATCACTTACTATACTATTAGAAATTCCATGTAGTCTAACTATGTTCTTCATAATTTTTTGGCTAAAACAGGTGTTGTCCTGATTGACTTAACTGGAATGAAATTAGCACTCTTCGTCAACCTGTCCACTATGACCCATATACTTTCATTTCTTCTATTCGACCTTGGCAACCAATCTATGAAATCCATTGAGATAGAATCTTATTTCTAGATTGGAATATCTAGAGGTTGAAGTAACCCATCTGGTTTCTGATGTTTAGCTTTTACCTGTTGACAGTTCAAATACTGCCTTACCATAAGCCTATATCTCTCTTCATACCTTCCCATATGTAACTACTTTTCATATCCTGATACATCTTAGTTCCTTCTGATGAACAATGAACTTTGAATGATGGTTTTCTCCAAGAACTTCGTTCCTAATGTTTTCCACATTTGGAACACATAGCTTCGCCTTTCTTCCTCAACCACCCATTTTGGTCAAGAATGAAATATTTCAAGCCATTTCTCTCCATTCCATTCCTTAGTTTTCTAATCCGTTTAGCTAATAATGGATCCTCCCCTTGCTTAGAAGCAATGTTTTCGATCATCACCAGTCGAACTTCTAAACATGACAATATAGTAGTTTCTTTACTAGAACTAGCCTAAGATCTTCATTGTATTCTGCATGTAGTCAATGCTTCTAAATCTTTCCACTTAGTTATCATTGCCAATACTGCATTCTAATGTTTCATGCTATGTGCATCTGCAACCTTGTTGCCTTTTCCTGGTGCATACTCAATTCCAAAGTCATAAGCGGCTAAAAATTCTCACCACCTCTGCTGAAAGAATAAATATCTCAGTGACTTATTATCCATATACAACTCGAATTTTTCTCCTGAAAGGTAATATCTCCTTACCTTCAATGCAAAAATCACAGCTGCTAATTCTAAATCATGAGTTGGATATCTCATCTCATGCGGTCTAAGCTGTCGTGAAGCATAGGTAATCACCTTGCCTTTTGCATTAACACAGCTCCTAATCATGTTCCACATGTATCTGTGTATACCACTAAGTCCTGATTCCATTCTGGAACAACTAACACAGGTACATTCGTCAATAAGTGTTTTAGTTTTTGGAATATCTCCTTACACCTATCAGTGTAGACAAACTTCACATCTTTCCAAGTTAGCTTAGTCATCGGTGCAGCTATCCACGAGAAATCCTTAATAAATCTTTGATGATAACCAGCTAATCCGAGAAAACTCTTTATCTTAGCCACTATTTTGGGTCCTAACCAACTATTTACTGCTTCGATCTTAGCCGAATCTATGGACAACCCTTTCTATGAGACTACATGACCAAGAAACTTCGCCTCCTTTTTCCAAAAGTGACACTTCGAATTTTTTTCTTTCAGTTGATGTTGCCTCAACGTCTCAAGCACCACTCTAAGTTGAACTTCATACTCTTTCTTATCCTTAGGGTATATCAAAATATCGTCTAGAATACTAAAATGAATCTGTCAGATGCTCCTGGAAGATTCTGTTCATCAAGTCCATAAAAAATGTTGGCGCATTAGTTAGTCCGAATGACATCACTAACCATTCATATGGTCCATATCTTGTCTTAAATAACATCAAAGGAATAACTATCATCTGCTACTCTAAGCTGATGGAACCTTGTTGCCAAATCCAACTAGGAAAATACTTTGGCTCCACTCAACTAGTCAAACAAATCATCAATTCTAGGTAACGTATATCGATTCTTTATCATCTTCTCATTCAACTTACGGTAAACGATACACAATGTTAACGATCCGTTCAGTTTCTTAGCAAACATTACGACTGCCTATCCAAGGCGAACTACTTCGTATGATAAAGTTCTTACCTTCCATATCCACCAACTGCACCTTTAGCTCCTTCATCTCGGTAGGTGTCATCCTACTTGGAAGTTTACTCGCCGTGTAACATCCCGCCTTTTGTATGTTTAAGCAGACACACATGCCGACTCAAACCATACAGAAGGGCGGATTGTTATGGGGTAAATAAGAAAAAACAGAGAAAGAAAAAAGCAAAACAGAATCTTGCAACGGAATGAAAAATAATAATAATCAAATAAATAGTTCATGAAGCTGTTTTATAAACATTTAATTATACTTGTAGAACAAAGATCAAAGTTACACATATCAAAGAATAATAAATAATGCAGCGGAATACATGATGCAGTGAAATACATTAAATAATAAAAATACAATCTTCTTCTTCGTCCTCCAGAAATAAGGCCTTCAAATCCTGAAATACTCAGGCTGACCCGAGCAAATTGAAAAGACAAAACACTCGAGTTAGAACTAAAAGATCTTACGTAAGTTAAATCAACGAAAAATAATATGAGTGGAACGGCGTCAGAGATGTTTACGGGATTTGACATCTTCTATCCAGTGTCTAACTTGAGTGCGGCAACTTAAAAGAAGCTCGGGCTTCACATCTCCTAAGGATACATTAAACTATCTCCTATGTAGTACAATACGCTATTATAATATGGCTACAGTAAGTAAAGGTATTAAAATAGCGTTAAGGCATTACTCATATCCCCTTTAACACATTTTATATATTCCCATAGTCTATGTAATACCGTAACTCCCCCCAAAATGGAGGGCTATCAGAGGGCACTCCATAAGTATGGCACAAAACAAACTAGTAAAAGGTGCGCTAGGGCTGTGAACATGGAACACGAGGAAATGCCAGGGTAGATATACCATTTTGCGGATCCGGACTGGTGGTAACGAATAGAGCTAGTACCGCCCACCTCGAAACACACTCCCAAATCAAAAATCAAGGAGTGGCCACCAATCACAAATCAGAAAATAATATCGAAGAAGTGTGTCCTATAGGAGGAATGGCCTTACTTGGCCCGCGTGGCTCCTAATTTTAGTCACATCTAGGCTGACTCACGAGAGTCAGGGTCACATCATACCTCATGCAGAAATCGTTCACCAAGCCATCCTACTTCATTTCTGGAATCTCCACCACGTACATAGTTGTTAAAGTGGGTTTCGGTATTTGCAGAGAGTATGAAAATCCCGGTCTCTTTAACAACCGGTCGCTTATTACACACTGGATGGTTATTTTACATTTCAAAAGTTATTTCACAATTGATACCAAAAATATCATATTCTCAAAATGATAATACTTTCGAAATCGTAATTACATTGAAATCATATTCCCTTTGAAATCATATTCACTTTGAAATCGTAGTTTGGAATTATATTTCCTTTCAAAAAAGTCATAATTTCTTCCATAGTCATATTTCCAAAATAGGGAAAAACCTTACTTCAAAATCATCGTTTTCAATTTATTCTTTTTTTAAAATAAAGCATTGGATTTAAACACTTCCACTTTACTTAGTCTGGAAATTTAGAAATAATTTAAATAATTATAAATAGTTAAAATAGTTATAAATAGTTAACTATAAGGTTAAAAGTACTTTTAAACTAATTTAACTAAATTGGTTTAAATTAGATTAAGTATAATTAAAATAGATTAAATAGTTTTGAAATATATTAATTATATTTAAATAAATTAAAATGGTTTAAAACAGATCAAAATAATTTTATATAGTTAATATTAGCTAAATAGTTTAATAAATTTAAAAATCTAAATAAATAGAAATTTAAAAAAAAAAATTCTTTTAAAATAGTTTATATTAAAATATAAGTTTGGAATTTATATCCAATTAAACTATTCATTTCATTCCAACGCATTTTGACCAATTTCAATTTCCAAATCAATAACCATTTTCAACACAAACTTGATTTTCCAAAAATACTTCAATTTATATAAATCAAATTTTACTTCGCATTATCATTTAATTCCATTCAAAAATTAAGGATTTTAAAATCATTTGATTTAACCAATCCGGTGTCCGTATATAATTCTACCCTAGGGTCGAGTGACACAAATATTTATCATTTCAATCCACAATTTAAAATTTCACGGTTATATATCATTTCAAACCGCAATCCCGAATAAATATAAAAATTCATACAATCGGTCAAATCTATCATTTCAACCCATAACGATTTTTAAATAATCATAATTAAAGGAACTTGTAGAGTGCTAACAATATGTCTATACATAAATGAACATAACATCCAATCATTCAATAGCAACAATCAACATCCATCATAATTATCGCCCAAATCAACCAAATAAATATCAGCATTTAACTAATTTACAATAACAGTATTCAAGTGGCAATCTAATTTCAAAAATAAATTAAATAACAATTTAATTCGAAAGGATACAAATTAAGAGGGACGGCAATTTAAATATATCAAACAGTCATGAATAGTTTCCAAATCACATCATAAATTAATTTAACAAACATAAGAAATTTTAGATGTTATGAGTGGGTTAAAACACTTACCTTTGAATTTTAGCCCATAAAAATCCAAACAGAAGCGCAAAGCTCAACAATCTCCAAATTCAACTAAATCAATTTCCTGTTGTCCGAAAATTAAATACGAATCCAACAGAAAAAATCGCGCATGAATCAAAGTTTATATGCAAAAGATATTCATGTTATAAGAAATTTTACTAAAATAAAAACTAGTACGCGTTAAAAAAATGAACAAATTTTAATATTTACGTTTTTCTCAAGAAGAGGCTTTAAGAAAAGATTGACGAACAACTAAGGCGAGGACAGGAAGTGTACTAAAAATGAAAAAACCATGTTTTATAAAAGAAAGCTTACGGATTTGCAAGAATAAGAGCTTTTGAATATGAGGTGTCGGGGGAAACAAATATAAAAGAAGAAATAAGCTGTAGATTATTTATAATTAGGACATAAAGGTCGAGGGACAAAATAAATGTCATATTATAGTTTGAAAGCTTTAGGCATTAATAATGCATAAGGAAATGTACTTAGGGATGGAAAAGTTTGCAAAGGAAAGTAAAATTTTGTATACATGAAAATGAGGTGGCAAGAATTAAATACAAAGTAAAAGTCTAAGCTTAGTTATTAAACAAAAGGAGAAATAAACGGATCAAGTATTAATAATAAGGTAACTATTTTAAAACATTCAAGAAAAAATTAATAATTAAAGAAATTAAGGGGCCACGTACGTCGCACAACCTTTTGAAATTCAATTTTTTTTAAAACGTAACCAAATTTACTTCATTAACTCAAATAATGTTCAAATTTGCACGCACTTAGGTTTTTATGTTCGCATAATAAATTTTTTACACTTACCTTAAGGATGAAAATGTTCGATTTGGTTTTCTCAAAATGATCTTTTATTTCCATTAAAACATGTTTTTTGTTTAACACAAAACATGCATTTCTTTTATTAAATCTATTAATGACAATCAACTTTTCTTTCCTTTTAACTGAAACATTTGAATTACATTAATTGCAATTACTTACAAAGTTAAATTTTAAAACAGACAACTGAAATAGATGAAAAAATAGAACAATTATTTATTTAAACACGTTTACAAATTTGTTGTTTATACATAGGAGTAATAAATAACTTACTGAAATTGATTATTTTCCTATTCTTGTAATCAATCTGTAAGCTAAAACACGGTTCAAATAAACATATATTTCATACTTTAAAATCAATCATTCTATTCTTTATTTTAAAGAAATTAAACCTACATTCACAAATAAAATACTAATTTAAACATATTTAAACTTTTCTTATATTTTCACAAAACATAAGCTACTTTTAATTGCAGCTATTAATTTACAATTAGTATTCTCTCTCCTATTATTGAAAATTTTCAATTACATTAATTTCAGTTGATTAAGTTTCAAAATGGACTAAATGAATTTAATGAGAAGTGGAATAATTATTTCCTATCTAATAGCAATTTAAACATATTTATACACTAATGGATACAGACAGTAATTATACATTTCTTACTTATAATAGTTTCTATTCTCTACAATTAATCTTTATGCTACCAAACATTTCAAATAAATAAACATATGTTTACTCCTTTACTAAACTTATTCATTTTTATTCTTTTATTCTAATTTATACTCCTATTATTAAATCAATAATACCTTATGAAATTATTAACACATGTTACTATCTTGTTATCCTCATTTTCTACAATTGACGCCTTTTCTTAAATTAACCACAATATTTAATTACATTTTATTCTAATTAATTATAATTATAATTTTAATAAATTGATTAAATTTGGTTTCAACCTTTTTATTTCGTAAATCATTGCCTTGTAAATAAAGTTTACATTTCTTTACCTTTTATTACGTTCACACTACAATTATTGTCTTATTCCACATTAATGTAACATTTTGTTGACATTTATTTGAAATTGATTAGTTAAATTGGTATCAACACCTATTGTCACTATTATATTTATAACTTTTGTAAGTTAATTCTTTACAAACAATTATTACAACAACTCTCATTACACTACATTTATTCCATTTCCATCCATTACACACTATTTTATCAATAAATCAACCTTTAAACTATTAATTACCTTTTATATCCCACTATAAATCAATGCACACATTTATTAAAATTTATACTCCCAATAAATTTATTCATCTTGATTTCATTCTTTTTATTAAATCTATTATTATTCTATGACTAAAATTTACATTATTACCAAATATTACCTAAATTTACATTAACGTGATACTTAATTACATTTATTGCAATTGGTTTCAAATTTAATATAACAGGCTAATTAAATAGGTAACGTGTATTAATTGTTACCATTAACTTTAAATCACTCTTATAAATTCATTATTTATACACAAATGTTATAATTTCTTACATAAGCCAAATTTTATTCAATGGTCATTTATTTCATACTATTTCATTTATTAATTCAATGTTTACATTTGTCTTCTTATATCAATTTATAACCAAGTATAACATTTACATTATTTCATTCGTTGTAATTTCATTCAAGTTATTAATAGTTACTTACATTTATATTGTTACAATTCATTCCAGCTATTATTTCAATTAACAATTCACTAATTTTTATTTTCTTCAGTGGTAAATTACCAAAATATTATTAAATTAACAAATTTAATTATCGAAAATTTACGGGTCGTTACACTCTCCCCTACTCAAAACTTTTCGTCCCCAAAAAGGAAAAAGGAGGGGAAAGAAGGAATTAAGAAATCAATATATCATATTCAAATATTAATTGTATAAAAAAATAAATTTACAAAATTAAATAATTTTAATAAAATATACCAATTTATAACCATTAAATCCTTTTATATACAAGTAACGAAATTTTGGAAAATATTTCATAAAATTTTCAAAGTCCAAAGTTTACGAAATTTTTTGGCAGAGACTCCTTTATATGGAGAGGCTCGGGAGAAATTATAATGTTAATAATAACTATATTTAACATATATTTTCCAAAATAATATATCCCAACACGGGAAAAATAATATAATATCGCTAGAAAACCGTAATCCGAGAGCGTACCTATTTGTCAGGCAAGCAACGCTTAATTATGAAACCAAAAGCAGTAGTTATTGCTTTCATAACCTGTATTTTACTTATACAATTTAAAAGAAGTTAATAATTATATTAAAGTGAAATATTTAAGTTTTTTCAACTAAAAACAAAACAAATCAATGCAGCATAAAACAATCGCTTGCAAACAAGCATACCATCATCACAAGAATCAAAATAATCAACCATTCATCCATATCAAACAAAACAATTGGTTTGTTTGGGTTTAGACACCTTTAATTCGCATAGGATGACAAATTAACTACTAAGTATACCATCTACTCAACAGTCTTAGATAAAAATCAATAGATTATTCATACATTCAAACAATTAGGAGTATCCTTGCCCAAACAATCCATAAGTCAACAAAATAAATTACAAGGTTATTTAAGTTTATTCTTATCAAATTTATTTCACAATATTTATAGTTTATTTTTCTTTTCATACATACAATGGTTATCTTTAATTACATTTGTTCCTCACGAGTTCAATTCCCATTTGTTTATTCAGTACTTAATTCCATTTATTTACATTCATTTAATTTCATTTTCTTACACATGTTACTCATATATAATTAATATAAACATATGTAAATCAATTCTTAAAGTAATATATAGGTTTCTTTCTAAATAAATTCACATTCATTCATTTAGTGCTTATTTCCATTTATTCATATAATGTGAATTTCTTTTTATTGCATTATATTTATTCATTCATTACTTAATTTCATTTATTTACATTCATTTATTTATAGTATTCATGTTCAATTCAATTACTTAGCATATCAATTCATTAACTTAAGTTTATAATTACTTACAATACTTTCTTTCTATCACACTTTATTATAGTAACATTTCAATTAGAACTTAAATTTATAACAACCATAACATCAAATTCTTATTTATAAAAATAATTCATTGAACACTTTCATTACATAAATTTTCCTTGTAAAATTTTCCGTTACATTTTCTTATTAAACGTTTCAACTTTTAATATTTGGTAAGTTATATATATATGTTTTTAAGACTGCAATTGAAAGTTACACAAATTTGTCTTATTTCTTTTAATTAATTTAATGTTCAATAATTATATCCTTTGCTTTTTATAGATTACAAATTTCAACTTTCTTGTAATTTCATTTATAACCTAGCATTTAATCTCTTATTTAGAGGTTCCAATTATTAATTAGTCAAATTCCATATCATTAATTAAAATTTCTAATTCTTATAAATTTAAGAACTAAATACCGGGTCGCATTTAAAAGCATTTAAAATTATATATATATATATATATATATATATAACCATATCTATATATACATCGAATCATATTTAAAATAAAATTTTACATTTATTATCAAAAAAAATGTGTAGTAAACTACTACAGCAGCCTTCCCACTTTAAAACTCGAAAATGGATGTCGATGATGCATGCACTCATCACCGAAATTATTTTTCCAACGACAGAGAGGTGAGTGCAGAACTTATTTCTTTGAAAAATTTATTTAAAATAGTTCTTTTAAATCATCTTCAAATATTTATATCAGAAAATACTTCCAAATAATATTATTATTATATTCCATAATCATTCGAAAGAAATTTTCAAAAATCCCAGAACTTAAGTTCTAGAATTTCCAATTTTTTCTTATTTCATTTGTAAATTTTATTTCACAACCAATATTTATAAATTTCACTACCTAACAAAAAATATGTTACAACTAATTATATTATTTATAAATTATATACAAAAAATAATAGGCAAAATTATTTCATTTACCTATATTTCAAAACAAATATTTTGTCGATCTGTCCTATTAAGAGTTTAGAAATCCCTACCGATTTCATAGCGTCGTATGCACCAACCAGAATTTATAAATACAACGAAACAAATTAACACAATATAAAACCCTTTATAACACTAACAAATACGCTCTTATATATATATACACACACTCTTAGTGACTCATCATAGGGTATTACTACACTATTAATAAAGAGTCAGACCCCACAAAGCTAAGGTTATCGCTAACTAAAGCTCTGATACCAACTATAACATCCCACCTTTTTGTATGTTTAAGCAGACACACGTGCCGACTCAAAACATACAGAAGGGCGGACTGTTATGGGATAAATAAGAAAAAGCAGAGAAAGCAAAAAACAAAACAGAATCTTGTAGCAGAATGACAAAATATAATAATCAAATAAACAGTTCATGAAGCTATTTTATAAAACATTTGATTGTACTTATAGAACAAAGATCAAAGTTACACATACCAGAGAATAATAAATTATACAGCGGAATACATGACCCATTGAAATACAATAAATAATAATAATACAATCTTCGTCTCCCCCTTCAGAAATAAGGTCTTCAAATCCTGAAATGCTTAGGCTGACCCGAGCGAATTGAAAAGACAAAACATTCGAGTCGGAACTAAAAGATCTTATGTAAGTTAAATCAACAGAAAATAATATGAGTGGAACGACGTCAGAGATGTTTACGTGATTTGACATCTCCTATCTAGTGTCTAACTTGAGTGCAGTAATTCAAGAGATGCTTAGGATTCACATCTCCTAAGGATCTGTTAAACTATCTATTATGTAGTGCAATATGCTATTACAATATGTCTACAGTAAAGTAAAGGTATTAAAATAGAAATAATGCGTTATCCATATCTCCCCTACACATTTTATATATTCTCATAGTCTATACAGTACCGTAACTCCCCCCGTAAACTGAAGGGCTATCAAAGGATTCCATAGGTATGGCACAAAACAAACTCGTAAAAGGTGTGCTAGGGCATGCGTACATGACACACGAGGAAATGCCAGGGTAGATATACCATTTAAGGATTCGAACTGGTGGTAACGCATAGAGCTACTACCACCCACCTCGAAACACACTCCCAAATCAAAAATCGAGGGGTGGCCACCAAAACAATCATAAATCAGAATATAATATCGAAGAAGTGTGTCCGACAGGGGGAACGACCTCACTTGGCCTGGCGTGGCTCCTGATTATAGTCACATCTAAGATGACTCACGGGAGTCAGGGTCACGTCATACATCATACAGAAATCGTTCACCAAACCATCCTACTTCATTTTGGAATCTCCACCACATACATAGTTGTTAATGTGGGTTTCAGAGAGTATGACAATATCCGATCCCGGTCTCTTTAACAACCAGTTGCTTATTACACACCGGATGGTTTTTTTACATTTCAAAAGTCAATTCATAATTGATACCAAAATATCATATTCTTAAAACCATAATACTTTCGGAATCGTATTTTCTTTCAAATCATATTCACTTTGAAATCATATTCACTTTGAAATGGTAGTGTGGAATTATATTTCCTTTCAAAAAGTCATAATTTCTTCCATAGTCATATTTCCAAAATAGGGAAAACCCTTACTTCAAAATCATCGTTTTCAATTTATTCTTTTTTTAAAACAAAGCATTGGATTTAAACACTTCCACTTTACTTAGTCTGGAAATTTAGAAATAATTTAAATAATTGTAAATAGTTAAAATAGTTATAAATAGTTAATTATAGGTTAAAATTACTTTTAAACTGATTTAAGATAGTTAAATGGATTTTAATTAGATTAAGTATAATTAAAATAGATTAAATAGTTTTAAAATAGATTAATTATATTTAAATAAATTAAAATGGTTTAAAATAGATCAGAATAATTTTATATAGTTAATATTAGTTAAATAGTTTAATAAATTTAAAAATATGAATAATTAGAAATTTTAAAACAATATATTCTTTTAAAATAGTTTATATTAAAATATAAGTTTGGTATTTATATCCAATTAATCTATTCATTTCATTGCAACACATTTAGCCCAATTTCAATTTCCAAATCAACAAACCAAATTTACCTTTTCAACATAAACTTGATTTTTCGAAAATACTTCAATTTATGTAAATCAAATTTTATTTCACAGTATCATTTGACTCCATTCAAAAATTAAGGATTTTAAAATCATTTAATTTAACCAATTTGGTGCCCGTATATAATTCTCTACCCTAGGGTCAAGTGATACGGATATTTATCATTTCAATCCGCCATTTAAAATTTATGGTTATATATCATTTCAAACCGCAATCTCGAATAAATATAAAAATTCATACAATCGCTTGAGTCTATCGTTTCAGCCCATAACGATTTTCAAATAATAATAACTAAAGGAGCTTGTAGAGTGATAACAGTATATATATACATAAATTAACATAACATCCAATCATCCAATATCAATAATCAACATCCATCATAATTATCACCCAAA
Organism: Allium cepa; assembly: GCA_030765085.1. Lineage (NCBI taxonomy): Eukaryota > Viridiplantae > Streptophyta > Magnoliopsida > Asparagales > Amaryllidaceae > Allium > Allium cepa. Next base: position 271,551,729 of record CM060937.1, read on the forward strand.
TCAACCAAACAAATATTAGCATTTAACTAATTAACAATAACAGGAATTTAAGTGGCAATTTAATTTCAAAAATTAATTAAACAACAATTTAATTCGAAAGAATACAAATTAACAGGGATAGCAATTTAAATATATCATACAGTCATGAATAGTTTCCTAATCACATCATAAATTAATTTAACAAACATTAGAAATTTTAGAAGTTATGAGTGGGTTAAAACACTTATCTTTGAATTTTAGCCCATAAAAATCCAAACAGAAGCGCAAAACTCAACAATCTCCAAATTCAACAAAATCAATTTCATGTTGTCCGGAATTTAAGTACGAATCCAACAGAAGAAATCATGCGTGAATCAAAGTTTATATGCAAAAGATATTCATGTTGTAAGAAATATTATTAAAATAAAAATTAGTACGCGTTAAAAAAAAATTAATACTTACGTTTTTCTCAAGATGAGGCTTCGGGAAAAGATTGAAGAACAACTAAGACGAGGACAGGAAGTGCACAGAAAAATGAAAGAAAAACCATGTTTTATAAAAGAAAGCTTTTGGATTTTCAAGAATAAGAGCTTTTGAATATGAGTTTTCAGGAGAAACAAAATATAAAAGAAGAAATAAGCTGTAGGTTATTTATAATTAGAAAATGAAGGTAAATGGACAAAAATAAATGTCACATTTTAATTTGAAAGCTTTAGGCATTAACAATGCATAAGAAAATATACGTAGGAATGAAAAAGTTTGCAAATGAAAGTAAAAAAATTTATACGTGAAAATGAGGTGGCAAGAATTAAATACAATCTAAAAGTCTAGGCTCAGGTATCAAACAGAAGGAGAAATAAACGGATCAAGTATTAAGAAATAAGGTAGCTATTTTAAAACGTTCAAGCAACAATTAATAATAAAAGAAATGAAGGGAGCATGTACGTCGCACAATCTTTTGAAATTCAATTTTTTTTAAAATGTAACCAAATTAACTTCATTAACTCAAATAATATTCAAATTTGCATGCATTTAGGTTCGCATAATAAATTTTTTATGCTTACATTAAGAATGAAAACATTCAATTTGGTTTTCTCAAAATGATCTTTTATTTCCATTAAAACGCCTTTTTTGTTTAACACAAAACGTGTGTTTCTTTTATTAAATCTATTATTTGCAATCAACGTTTTCTTTTCTTTTAATTGAAACGTTTGAATTACATAAATTGCAATTATTCACAAAGTCAAATTTTAAAACAGACAACTGAAATGGATGAAAAATAGAACAATTATTTATTTAAACACGTTTTTAAATTTGTTATTTATACACACGAGTAATAAATAACTTACTGAAATAGATTATTTTCCTATTCTTGTAATCAATCTGTAAGCTAAAACACAGTTCAAATAAACATATATTTCTATCTTTAAAATCAATCATTCTATTTTTTATTATAAGAAATTAAACCTACATTCACAAATGAAATACTAATTTGAACATATTTAAAATTTCCTTATAATTTCAAAAACATAAGCTGCTTTTAATTGCAGCTATTAATTTACAATTAGTATTCTCCCTCCTATTATTGAAAATTTTCAATTACATTAATTTCAGTTGAGTAAGTTTCAAAATGGACTAAATGAATTTAATGAGAAGTGGAATAATTATTTCCTATCTAATAGCAATTTAAACATAATACAGACAGTAATTATGCATTCTTACTAAATAATAATTTTCATCTCTACAATCAATCTTTCAGCTACCAAACATTTCAAATAAATAAACATATTTTTACTCCTTTACTAAACTTATTCATATTTATTCTTTTATTCTGATTTATACTCTTACTATTAAATCAACAATACCTTATGAAATTATTAACACAGTTTTTTGTCTTGTTATCCTCATTTTCTAAAATTGACGTCTTTTCTTACATTAACCACAATGTTTAATTACATTTAGTTCCAATTAATTATAATTTTAATATCAATAAATCGATGAAATTTGATTTTAACCTTTTTATTTCGTAAATCATTGCCTTGTAAATAAAGTTTACATTTCTATACCTTTTATTACGTTCACACTACAGTTATTGTCTTATTCCACATTAATGTAACATTTTGTTGACATTTATTTGAAATTGATTAGTTAAATTGGTAACAACACCTATTGTCACCATTTTACATTTTATAACATTTGTAAGTTAATTCTTTACCAACAATTATTACAAAAACTCTCATTACACTACACTTATTCCATTTCCATCCATTACACACTATTTTATTAATAAATCAACTTTTAAACTATTAATTACCTTTTATATCCCACTATAAATCAATGCACACATTTATTAAAATTTATACTCCCAATAAATTTATTCATCTTGATTTCATTCTTTTTATTAAATCTATTATTACTCTATGAATACAATTTACATTATTACCAAATAGTACCTAAATTTACATTAACATAATACTTAATTACATTTATTGCAATTGGTTTCAAATTTAATATAACAGGCTAATTAAATAGGTAACGTATATTAATTGTTACCATTAACTTTAAATCACCCTTATAAATTCATTATTTACACACAAATGTTACAATTTCTTACGTAACCCAAATTCTATTCAATGGTCATTTATTTCATAATATTTCATTTATTAATTCAATGTTTACATTTGTCTTCTTATATCAATTTATAACCAAGTATAACATTTACATTATTTCATTCGTTGGAATTTCATTCAAGCTATTACTTTCATTTATATTGTTACAATTCATCCTAGCTACTATTTCATTAAAAATTCACTCATTTTTATTTTCTTCAGTATTCCAAAATATTATTAAATTAAAATTTAATTTTTGAAAATTTACGGGTTGTTACACACTGGTTCTGCTTCTGGTACTAAATTTATCCGAAACTCAATAGCTTGTTTCGACGGTAGCCCTATCACAGGCTTAAAGACATCTACAAATTCTCTAACAATGAGAACTCTATTTAATTCGTCTTCTGCCTTCATAACAACAAACAAAGCATTTACCTAAAAACTATATTTTTCTATGAAATATATAATCCGATCACTACAACTTGGGTGTCTAAATGATATTTTTCTGTCATGGAAAAATATCTTAGCATCGTATTTACTTAACCAGTCCTGACCCAAAATAAGTCATAACCCTACGAAATCAAACACATGCAAATTGCAGGCAAACTCATGACCTAATAGTTGGTTACATCTCATCCTCATAGTCGCATACCCTCCTATCAGATTTGCAACCTGTAAGGAGGTAACTAGGTATGAGGGTTCTAGCTAAGCTTATCTACCAAACAATGAGATATAAAAGAATGTGATGCACCAATATCAAATATAACTCTAACTGATGCACCATAAATCAAAAGCATACCTCCAATGCAGCTTTTCCTTTCTCCATAACTGCTGGTATTGAAGTAGCAGGTTCCAATGCAAACATCTTGCCTTTTCATACTTGGCCGGTTCATTGCACTGGTTTTTATAATGTCCAATCTAATCAAAGTTGAAGCATTTCACTTCCTTCTTGTAAGCAACCTTCTTCCCTTTTCCTATTTGGAACTCATGAGCATAGTGTCCCTTCTTATCGCACTTATAGAAAACTACATCGGCCTTCCTATTCTTGGTTGCTCCTCCTTTCTGAGCGCCTTTCTTACGGAAAAGTTTTATCTTCTGGTTCTTCCCACCTTGAGCTTTCCCTGCTTTATTACCATCAAGAAAAACAAGCATCTCCTCCTGCCTCAAACCATCTCAACAACTACATCACTTGGATCCCTAATATGCGGCAAAGTTTCTTTAACAAGTTCAGTTTCAATCCGTGGATGAACTCCTCATTTCTTTTGATAACCGTATCAACCGTAGCAAATCCATACCTTGATAGCTCCTCATATCTGGTTGCATACTCAAGCACTATCATATCTCCCTGCTCCAACTCCATAAACTTCCTAAGCAGAGTTGCTTAGCAATCTCTGATATGAACCTTTTCTCAAACCTCCTTCTGAATTCTGCCCAAGTCACGGTCTTTTCATTAACTCCCATAAAACACTGTTCTACCAATATAGTGCTGCTCCTTCCAATTGTTTAGAAGCAAGTCTCCTCTTTTGTTCATCATTAGGCCCCAAATTAGCAAAAATTCTTTTGTAATGAAGCAACAAATTCTCCACATCAATTGCGTCCTTAGTTCCAGTAAATGAATTCCCTCCAAGCCTGGTATAATCTCTGATTAGTACTACGTAGTTATTGACCACCAGACCTCCCCAAATTCCTTTTTTCAACACTTACTCCGACTAAAGCTACAATAATTCCAGCCTGCATCGTGTTAATGAAGAACTAATACATATCTCCCATATCGGGTTGCGGCACTCTAGCACTCACATTAGCAGCTTGTGCCCGACCTGGATTCCTTTTAGTGTTCGGTCTGGCATTTCCATTGGTTGTGGTGCTTCCACTACCAATGGTAACTATTCCACACCTAACATCCATATCTTAGTTCCCTAAAATCTGCATTCGTGCCTTTATAAGATATAGAAGAATAGCCTAAGAGAGATGAGAGAATTGAGATAAAGCGTATATATATAGCTAATATAAGTACGTTTCTATAGCGTTATCCCATTCCCCAATTTTTCTCTAATTCTTTAATATTATGTTTTCAAAATCACTTTTAAGTTTAAAATTTCTTTTAATTTTTCCTAAACCTATGCGTTGATACCAAATTGTAACATCCCCTATCTTGAGGCAGAAGTTAAGCGCTATAAATGCTATAGTCATCCACAGTATTAACTTTCGGTGACAAAATATGGTAATGTTAATGGAATCTATAATATCAAAAGCACATGAATACGAAATATGATCATAGATTTCAAAAACAACATTTCTGATTACATTTCAAAATAATATTTCATATTCAATTACATAACCCAAAACAATTTCCAGAGTTTGATCAAACATAATTATTGCAAATTAAGCCAAGAGTGACATATGAAGATTCCCCGTTAGATGATCAAAGTATTAGATAGATATATTAGTCATGAAAACATCACAACAGAAATAATACTAAATAGCTCCTATGTAGCTAACTTTGCCTTTTGCTCATCTTCGAATGATTATTCATCCAATCTACTAAACATGAAAAATCACTAAGTATCAATCTACTCAAATTAAATTTCAACCACCCAAGAGTTTAAGGGGAAAACAAAAACTTCGAGTCAAACATAAAGCCTGGTGTGAATAATAATATTACATCTCAGTTTATTGTATTAAGTGAGACTAGCCACTAAGCGGAACGGTTTCCACTCACTAATATCCCTTTAAAAACTTATATTTTGCAAATCAAAGTCTTGTAATCAAACTGATTATAACAATAATAGTAAATACATATATGCATAAAAATCGAGAAATTAATGGACTATCTGTCCACATTATAGTTTTATCTGGCTAACTGTCGGCCATCGGCTGACTCCGGCCTAGCAACAAAACTATTTTTTAGCGTTTAAAAGAAATTTCTTTTCACGTACTTGTCTTATTTGTCAATATGTTACTAGTTACCTATTCTTTATCAAATCCTTTCCTAAAAGTGCTACCGAATTTAGAAATTTCATTAAAAAATGTCTCAATAAATATGCCTTTCTCCTTAAATAATTTTATAAAAATAATAAAATACTTGGAAAAATTCCCCAAAAATCACCATAATACACTTTCAATATGTTTCTAACATATTTAATTCCAGATCCAAAGTCAATATAAAATTTTCATAAATAATTTAAACTAACATTTGCCATTTTCTCCTATAGAAAATTCATAATAAATCTACAATAACTTAGAAAATTTTGAAACTTGAAACGCACTTCTAAAATAATGTTTCTGACCATATCTCAAAATGCAAGTCATTTGGATATCATTTAATTGGTATTTCCAATCTAAACTTATCATAAAATATATATAAAACAATATAAATTGTTAATAAGCATATATATATATATATATATATATATAAACAAATATAACATGCATATTATTTGCAAAACAATTCGGTCATAATCGTAAAACTAAAATCATAGTCAAAATGAGATGTAAATCTAATATTCACCTTGGCTTGGTATTAGGAAGGTTGAGATTTGCTCTTTAATTAACTTCTTCAAGCTTCCTATTTGATTCCTAGTTTATCTTCTTTTGATTCTTCTTAATAGTGGCCGGCCAAGCTTGCAAAGTTTTAGTTTTTAGTTTTTTAATGTTAAAATTAATAAGAGATGAAAATTAGAAGGGTTTAGGATATAAGAGAAAGGCTACTCCTATTTTCCCTTACCTTATTCCTCCTATTTATCTCTTTTTAATACTCTTTTGCTTAAATATTCATTAAGGCACGGCTCCCTTATTAATTAACAAATCTCAATCCCTTAACCTACTACATTATTTCATTTAATTTATCTAATTAAATGTTCTAAATAATTTTAGTCAAAATTAGGTTATTACAATTGTACACAAACACACGCTACTTTTATAATTTCTAGAAATAATAAATAGAAAAATGACAGAGCATCGTTGCTCTGTTAAGAAAATTTGAGAAGAAAAGTAAGGAATAAGCTTGTATTAACAGGCATTGGAATCATTGTCCATTAGATTTGTTTTAGTTAAATCTGGACCATTCAATCCAAAGTTTAGAGCATGCTGGCCCTAACACAACCGGGCCTACATTAGATAGGAATAGTTGAGCTCTAGTAGTTGGTCGGCCCTACTTGGCTGTCGACCGATGGGCTTGGGTTATTTATTACCCCATTAATTTTTTAAATATATATTAGTATTTGTTTCCTTATTTCTAATTTAAATTATTTTTTATTTGAAATCTTCAAACGTCGATAACTTCTCAGTTGAACTCCGACGTCAAAGCTTCTTATATGAATGTTGCTCGGGAAATTGCCACGAACAAAATGGTGCAAATTTCATGGCCAAATTCCGATGTTTGCTCAAATTCAATTTTTGACCCTTATTAATTTATTTATTAGTTCTTTTATTTAAATATTTTTCAGTTTACAGTGTGTTACATTCTTTCCCTTTTAAATGAATTTCATCCCCGAAATTCCTCAAGGGATGAATCATGTAACGTACCATAGAATCATTCTAAACTATCTGATCCATCAATGTGCAATCAATTAGACAATCATGTACATGTGAACAGTTTACAACAACATAAGATATATATATATATATATATATATATATATATACATGCTGAATAATTTTAAATCTACACCTCCTAAACGATTGAATTCTTTAAAACACTTCTAAAGATATGATGCAGATAACTTATATATACTGATAGTTGTATATGTATGAAAGTTTTCAAAAACAAAATTTCCTATTTTCATACAAATATTTTCACATTCCTATGAATAGGAGTATGGTTCAACCAATTTTGCATCCAATTTATACCATCCAATCCTAACACCATATCTAACATCGAAAAATTTTAAAAACCCAGTTTTCCTAATTCTACACCATTATGTTGGACAAGGAACTTAGATGGAAAACCTTATACTTTCACCCTTCTTTTGTAAACCAATTCAATTGTATCTTAGAACCTTCTCTTTTGCCTTGAATATTCCAGCTTTTCCAACTATAATTTGTATAAGGACTTTTATTTTTAAAATTTTAAAACAGAATTAGTATTTAAAAGCAGGCTTTTGTTTATTATCAATATGGTATGGAAATAGAAATTCTAAAGGTAAAACAACTTTTTTCCTTGTTAATATCGTTGTCACCCTTACTGAATAGTAAGATTCAATATTCATTAATACATCGGTCCTTTTATGCTAAGTCTATGGCGTTTGAAGGTCAAAGATTTTCTCATCTTCCTTACTTACAAAGTCTTTTTCCCTGTTTATTGAATTTGTAAAATAGTTTGAAAATTTTAAAATTACTATATATGTGTATGTATATATATATATTTATATTTTTAACACGATTTCCCAAAACTTTTGCCTATACACATTTAAAATAAATCCATACCCATCTTAATGTAGTCAATACTTAGGAAATGAGTTAATGCATGTGACTGACTGATGCAGCACGACCTACGGAAGCACAATGCTTAGGTCGTTCACGAGTTAATGAAGGTCGGCCCCGACCTAACGGGTCACGTGAGGAGGAGGAACGACCTAACAGGTCACATGGGAAGGAGCAACGACTTAACCAAGCCTTAAGTCGCTCGGCATATTTAGGTCGTCTACGACCTATAGCTACAAGCGCTAACAAAGGGACAAAACGACCTAACCAAGGGGCAACACGAGTTAACAAAGCTTCGGTTTTAGGTCGTTCAGAAGTTTTAGGTCGGCAACGACCTAAGAAAGAAGACTTAGGTCGGCAATGACCTACTGAAGATGTTTTAGGTCAGCTACGACCTAGTGGGATTTCGCGACTTAATGAAGAACGAGTCAACTTGATAAGTCGTTCGGCGTTAGGTCGTTACAAGGAAGGACGTTCAGATAGCTACCAAGTGATAGGTCGTTGTAACGACCTACGACCTAGTTAGGTCGTGAGAAGAGGATTGGGAAGAATTCTGGTTATAACTTCTGTAGGTCGCGAACGACCTAACTCATAAGTCGTATGTTGTTGCATTTGTTAGGTCTCGGTCGAAGTTAAGTCGTTGATGTCTTTAGGTCGCTATGTTTAAGTCGCGTACTGTTTTGAGATGTGTGGTGTCTGTTAGGTCGGCAACGACCTAGTGTAAGTCGTAAGTCGCTGTAATTGAGGCGTGTGTTATCTGTTAGGTCGGCAACGACCTAGTGTAAGTCGTAAGTCGCTATAATTGAGGCGTGTGGTATCTGTTAGGTCGGCAACGACCTAGTTAAGTCGTAAGTCGTTGTAAGAGGCGTGAGTTGTAAGCCTATAAATAGGCATATGGGTTCATTTGTAAGAGGGATTATTGAATAAAAACTTTGTTTGATTGCTGTGTGCTTTCATCTAAATTGGTAGTTGAGTGTGATCTCCTATCTCCACTTTCGGTTATTCGAGTGCACTCGAATCAACGATCGATGAAGCCAATTCACGGTATCAAGTGCGCTTGATCAACGTTTGAAGAATTGTAGATCTTCTTTCATGGTATCATGCGCGATCAACGTGTCGAAGATTGCTAGAATTCGGTATCTTTGTGATCAACAAATTTGGGCATTTCAGTATCTTCAATCCACCATTTGCTACTTTCATCGATCTATATCGTTTTGTTATTATCCGCTGCGTCAGTTTGGTATCAGAGCTAGACTTAGCCAATCATAGCTAAGCCGAGTCTTGGAGCCAAGGAGTTTGAAGTTGGTGTTCATCGTGTTCATAGTTTGTTGCAACAAGTTAGAAGCTTTCGATCCATTTCATTTTGGATCAAAAGTTGGAAAGGTGCTTGAGTTTGAGCCGAGTTGGGTAGAGCCGTACATCACTTGTTTAAGCCGAGAGTTTGAAGTGAACGCTGAGCATAACTTTGTGTTAAGTTTGGGCCGTGCATCAGTTTGGTATTATTGGTTCAAGTTAGGGCCGAACTTGTTGAACTTGTCGAGCTAGTTGAAGTTTGATTTGTAGAAGATTTGTGAAGTTTTGAAGTGTTTGTATTGATTTAATCATGCCGCCGAGAAGAGCTAACCGTCATCAGAATGTTGAAGCATTGTATATAAGATGAAGAAGTTGATGAGAGCTACATTTTTACCTTACAATTATCAGTCACTCATGTATCAGAGATTGCAGAATCTGAGGCAAGGGACGAAGTCAGTTAATGATTATGAAGATGAATTTTACCAACTCCTTGCTAGAAATGATATTATGGAGACGGAAGAATAGCTGACTGCTATATTTGTTGGAGGGTTGAGGATGCAGATCCAGGATATGGTGAATATGTTTGATCCGAGATCTGTAGCAGAAGCACATCAGAAAGCGTTGGCTTCGGAGAAGCAGGGAAGACGAGGAGGTGGTGTGTTTACTAATTCCAACAATCAAGTGAAGGGTGTTAGTGGGAGTTCCAATGTTCCTAAAACTGTCAATAAACCAGTTGTGAATGAAGTTGCGAAGGCGAGGGTCAACAACAGTTTCAAATGTTATAATTGCCAGGAAGTGGGTCACAAGAGTAATGAATGTCCGAAGCCGAAGAAACGAACTATGATTGCTGAAGTTGAAGGTGAGGATGTTGGTGAAGGTTATTTTAGTCCAGTTGAGGAGGATGAACAGGATGTTGCGTCAGGAGATGAAGGATGTAATCTAATGATGAGGAGGTCTTGTTTAATACCGAAGCAGGAAGAAGAAGCTAGTTGGTTGAGGAGTAAAATCTTTCAGTCAACATGCACTATTCTGGGAAAGGTTTGTAAATTTGTGATTGACGCTGGAAGTCGTGACAATATTATTTCTACCGAAGCAGTGAGAAAGTTGAAGCTAAAAACAGAGAAGCATCCAAATCCTTACAAATTAGCGTGGTTGAGAAAAGGAGGAGAGGTGAAGGTGGACAGGCGAGTTCGAGTTCCATTTTCTATTGGGAAGAAGTATAAAGACGAGATTTGGTGTGATGTAGTTGAGATGGATGTTTGTCACTTGCTTTTGGGAAGACCGTGGCAGTATGATCGAGCAGTGCAGCATGACGGTCGGACCAATAGCTACAGTTTTATGTTTGAAGGTGTTAAGATCATTTTAGTACCAAAGAAGAGACAACAAGGAGAGAGCAAGCCAGAAGAGATTGAGGAGCTTAAAACTTTGCTGACTTTGAAAGAATTTATTGAAGAAGTAGAGGAGAGTCCAGAGGTGTTTTTGTTGATTGGACATGAAGCTACTGAATCCGTTGAAGTTCCAGAGGAAGTAAAACCGATATTGGAAGAATTCAAAGATGTGTTTCCTGAAGAGTTGCCAACGGAGTTACCACCGTTGAGGGATATTCAACATCAGATTGATCTTGTGCCAGGGGCAGTATTACTACACAGGCCACATTACCGAATGAGTCCAAAGGAACATGAGGAGTTGCGAAGGCAAGTGGAAGAGTTGTTAGAACAGGGGCGTGTTCAGGAGAGCTTAAGTCCTTGTGCAGTGCCAGCTTTATTGGTGCCCAAGAAGGATGGTTCGTGCAGGATGTGTACGGATAGTCGGGCTCTAAACAAGATCACTGTGAGATACAGATTTCCCATGCCTAGGTTTGATGATTTGATAGATCAGTTGAGTGGAGCCGTTGTGTTTTCCAAGATTGACTTGAAGAGTGGTACCATCAGATTCGTATTAAACCGGTTGATGAGTGGAAGACTGCTTTTAAAACCAGGGAAGGATTATACGAATGGTTGGTTATGCCGTTTGGTTTATCAAATGCACCGAGTACTTTTATGAGAGTGATGAACCAGATTTTTAGACCATTCATTGGGAAGTTCGTGGTTGTTTACTTTGATGATATTTTAATCTATAGTGGGAGTATGGAAGAACACCTTCAGCATTTGCGAGAAGTACTGTTGATTCTACGACAAGAGCAGTTCTATGCAGCAGCAAAGAAGTGCGTGTTTATGACGGACAGTGTTTTATTTCTGGGGTATGTTTTGTCAAAGGAAGGTATTCAAATGGATGAAAATAAAGTGGAAGCTGTCAGGAGTTGGCCACAGCCAAAGACAATTACTGAAGTGAGGAGTTTTCATGGATTGGTATCTTTCTATCGAAGATTCATTCCACACTTTAGCAGTGTGATGGCACCTATAACCGATTGCATGAAGGGGAAGCAATTTTCATGGTCAGAGGAAGCGGGATTTGCTTTTGAGCGGATCAAGGAACTTTTGACGACAGCACCAATTCTTGTATTACCAGATTTTCAGTTGTTGTTCGAGTTACATACCGATGCATCTAAAGTTGGGATTGGTGGAGTTTTGAGTCAGAGGGGAAGACCAGTTGCTTATTTCAGTGAGAAGTTATCTGGAGCTAAGTTGAGATATAACACTTATGATGTTGAGTTTTACGCAATTGTTCGAGCTGTGAAGCACTGGAGACATTATCTGTTTCAGAAGGAATTTGTTCTTTATACGGATCATGAAGCTTTGAAGCATTTGCAAGGGCAGGATAAGATTTCAGCAAGGCATGCATCGTGGCTTGCCTATTTGCAACAGTTTACTTTTGTTGTGAAGCACAAATCGGGTGTAACAAATCGTGTAGCTGATGCATTGAGCAGGAGGAACCATTTGTTGACAACGATGAAGGTTGAAGTGATAGGATTTGAGATATTGCCTGAGATGATTAAAGAAGATCCTTACTTTACGAAGTTCGTTAAGAAAGTCAAGGATGGGAGTACTGATGAATTTGTGTTGATAGATGGATTCTTATTCAAAGGGAATCAATTATGCGTACCAGATTGCAGCTTGAGAATGAAAATTGTGAAAGAGTTGCATGAAGAAGGGCATGTGGGTAGAGATCGAACATTGCAATTGATTTCTCAGTCTTATTATTGGCCGTCAATGAGAAGAGAAGTTGAAAGGTTTGTGCGTAGATGTCATGTTTGTCAGGTTTCGAAAGGGACGGCTACAAATGCGGGATTGTATATGCCATTACCTGTTCCTACAAAACCGTGGGTAGACATTAGCATGGATTTCGTGTTGGGTTTGCCGAGAACTCAAAGGGGAAATGACTCTATATATGTTGTGGTGGATCGTTTTTCGAAGATGGTACATTTTGTTGCTTGTAAGAAGACGACGGATGCAGTCCATGTAGCACAGTTATTCTTTAAAGAGATCTATCGTTTACATGGGTTATCAGAGTCTATTATTTCGGATAGAGATACTCGTTTTCTGAGTCACTTTTGGCTAAGTTTGTGGAAGATGGTTGGAATGAAGCTGAAATTTAGTAGCGCTTACCATCCGCAAACCGATGGGCAAACGGAGGTGGTTAATAGATCATTGGGAAATTTGTTACGATGTTTGGTGAAATATAATCTGAGAAGTTGGGACATGAAGTTATGCCAAGCAGAGTTTGCACATAATCATGCGGTTAATAGAAGCACAGGTTACAGTCCATTTTAGATTGTATATTCAAGTTTGCCAAGGGGACCGTTGGATTTGGCGGTAGTACCACAACCGAAGAGGACGGTTAAACGGGCTGTTGATTTTGTTGATGAATTAACTGAATGTCATAAAATAGTTCAGGAACGATTGGTGAAGGCAAATGAGAAGTATAAGCGAACTGCAGATTTGAAGCGACGAAGTGTTGAATTTAACGAAGGTGATTTGGTTTACGCAGTGTTGACAAAAGATCGTTTTCCGGTGGGGACGTACAATAAATTGAAGGCGTGGAAAATTGGTCCAGTTGAAATTCTAAAGAAAATCAATGAGAATGCGTATCAATTGAAGTTACCAGAAGATGTTCATGCTTCTGATGTTTTCAACGTCAAATATTTAATTCCGTACCATGGAGCTCAACTTGTTGTGAAAGAAGATGGTGAAAATTCGAGGTCGAATTTCTGTCAACCAGGGGAGGATGATGCAGCACGACCTACGGAAGCACAAGGCTTAGGTCGTTCACGAGTTAATGAAGGTCGGCCCCGACCTAACGGGTCACGTGAGGAGGAGGAACGACCTAACAGGTCACATGGGAAGGAGCAACGACTTAACCAAGCCTTAAGTCGCTCGGCATATTTAGGTCGTCTACGACCTATAGCTACAAGCGCTAACAAAGGGACAGAACGACCTAACCAAGGGGCAACACGAGTTAACAAAGCTTCGGTTTTAGGTCGTTCAGAAGTTTTAGGTCCGCAACGACCTAAAAAAGAAGACTTAGGTCGGCAACGACCTACTGAAGATGTTTTAGGTCGGCTATGACCTAGTGGGATTTCGCGACTTAATGAAGAACGAGTCAACTTGATAAGTCGTTCGGCGTTAGGTCGTTACAAGGAAGGACGTTTAGATAGCTACGAAGTGATAGGTCGTTGTAACGACCTATGACCTAGTTAGGTCGTAAGAAGACGATTGGGAAGAATTCTGGTTATAACTTCTGTAGCTCGCGAACGACCTAACTCATAAGTCGTATATTGTTGCATTTGTTAGGTCGCGGTCGAAGTTAAGTCGTTGATGTCTTTAGGTCGCTATGTTTAAGTCGCGTACTGTTTTGAGACGTGTGGTGTCTGTTAGGTCGGCATCGACCTAGTGTAAATCGTAAGTCGCTGTAATTGAGGCGTGTGGTATCTGTTAGGTCGGCAACGACCTAGTGTAAGTCGTAAGTCGCTGTAATTGAGGCGTGTGGTATCTGTTAGGTCGGCAACGACCTAGTTAAGTCGTAAGTCATTGTAAGGGGCGTGAGTTGTAAGCCTATAAATAGGCATATGGGTTCATTTGTAAGAGGGATTGTTGAATAAAAACTTTGTTTGATTGTTGTGTGCTTTCATCTAAATTGGTAGTTGAGTGTGATCTCCTATCTTCACTTTCGATTATTCGAGTGCGCTTAAATCAACGATCGTTAAAGCCAATTCACGGTATCAAGTGCGCTTGATCAACGTTTGAATAATTGTAGATCTTCTTTCACGGTATCGTGCGCGATCAACGTGTCGAAGATAGCTAGAATTCGGTATCTTTGTGATCAACGAATTTGGGCATTTCAGTATCTTCAATCCATCGTTTGCTACTTTCATCGATCTATATCATTTTGTTATTATCCGCTGCGTCACTGACCCTAGCATATTAAAGTTTTAAAATCTTTTCTTTCATTTCAGAACAACAAATAATACAGAAGCACGTTTATAAATTTTAGCTTTTAAGCATAGGAATAGTGACCCGTGAGTTTCGCAATAACCCTTTCGTATCCTTTGCTTACTAAAGTTTATTATTTTTCCTAAAACATCCTAAAATTTTTGGTTTTAAACATTATTTATTTTTAATTACTAATTTATTTTCCAAATTTATTTTATAAACTTCCGGCCTTGCTTTTTATTTATCATTAGTTAAATTTTTTATGAGATTTCCTAATTTATACTATCTTCAAATATATATGTATAGCGGTCAAAACTCATCCAAGAAATAAACGCAATAATAAAATAGGAACATATCTCGTATTGTATCGTATGATGTTTTTGTACAAGAAGAGACAACTGACGCTTAAAACCCAAATATCCTAAAAATAAAACGAATGCTGGAAGTAACTACTGTTACTTACTACTAACTCCTAAATATTATCTATAGGCTATGGGATGGCCCTAATCCCCTGCCAAGGCTCGAGCCATTGTCGGACCCCCTAAAAAATGCAGCATTGCAGCCAAACACCCGAGTTCCCGACCCTGGCACTTCTTTTCAGCTCGAATCTCTTGTAGCTCCGCTTTGATATGGAATTGTATGTTACAGATCTCCTTAATCTTAGGGCTCTGTAACTCTGTAGCATCCTGACCTTGTCCTATAGCCTCCTACACGTGTCTTACGGTCTCCTGTCCTCCTACCTCAGGTAGAGCCTCCCTAGTTCCCATCCTCCTTAGGGAGAAACTATCCAATAAGGTGAGGGCCTTCTTCTAAACGTACTCTCCTTGGAGGTTTGCCTTGAACGATCTAAAATTGAGAGTAAAGAGGTAATAGTAATGGACGTACCTCCTAGGTGTCCTAACTTAAGGTGCCTATATGTTGGCCCATAATAGCCTTGCTCTATTCATGGCAATATCACCTGTAATGGCATATGTGGCCGTTTGCACCAAATGACATATATCGTCAAAGCTCTCCGTCTTGGGAGCAATGTTGTGCTCCATGATGTAAATGATGAGACGGGCTTGATACTACATGTTGTTTGCCCTCCATACACCTACTTCCTTGTGCAAAATTCCATTATAGAATCTCTGGGTCGGTGGCCTCGGTCTCTTCCAAATACGCTTTAATCATTGGGATGCCCAAAATGCTTCCAAAATCCTCCTCAGTGAAGGTGATCTTGCCCCCCTTCACCTCTGATGTAAAATGGCTGATATCTTTGTCGAACTCATACTCCAAGTTGGCATCAAACAACTGCATGCGTCGTAGGTAGTATTCTCACCAAAAGTCTCGTGGCTCGAGACTGGTGCCGATTCTGAGGTCGTGAATAGATCTCCTAATCTCTACACAGTGAAGTCCTCGAACTTCACTAGTCTCCCTTGCAATAATGTGAAATTCTCCAAGGTCTCATAGCTTGAAATCTTTTCATCATTTCCTACGAGTAAGGCAATCTCTTGGGATGTGATTTTTGAGCGGCATGAAGAGCTACTTCCTTGTCATTGGGGTACCATGGACTGATTAGAGAAGGAGGAGGTTAGGTTTTTGGTGCTAGATTTGATGGAGCATGTTGCTCGGTGGTCATGCATAAGGTAGGAGCATATTGGCATCGCCATAGTTGGTGAGATGGGTGTGGTGGCGATTGTTTGAGATGAGGAAGAAGAGAGGGGTCGGGACGAAGAGGAGGGGAAGATGAAAACTAGAGGGGGGAAGGTCTAGATACAGCTATATCTACATTCGAGATTCAGAGCATGCGAATTGATATGGATTGATCGACCAATTTTTTGATTAAATCAAAAAATCTAAGTCCATTAAGGTACAAATTGTTGCTATAGTTAACCTGTAATAAACATAAGTATATCATAGTGCTATCTATATGTACTCACAATGCAATAGTAAAGTATAATAAAACATATATACTGACTAAGGCTGCTACCTTAGAACTAATGTTATTCATCTAGTTGCATTGTCAGTGCTGAGCATGAAGGAGAAGAACTTGTCCATCTATCATTCCAATCTTGTACTGGTATCATGTCTTTCTAAATCTATCATATGGATTGTAATAAGGAGAGGACCGGCACAATGTTCTGGTGACTGCTAAATTATATGCTTTATCCACAACACTAGTTTATGTCAATTGATCTACACTTATGTGTTATGTCTATTCTAAAGGATTGTGGATTTAATTTTACCTACAGTTATGATATAACTAGCATACTCTAAGGTATAAATATACATACATACATACATACATACATACATACATACATACATACATACATACATACATACATACATACATAAGCATCCCTATTCTCCCAAAAAGAAAACTCCCTCGCAAAGTAATCTCTAGTCAATCGATTGAACGGTCTATTACTCCTACACACAACTTCATAATTTAACTCGCTGTATTACTACCATATCTCAAAGACTTATTTAAGGGTTAACTAGCCGAACTCCAAACAAGCAAACAAATACCAATTTTAAGATCAATGCATATCCCATACAAAATCTACACTAGTAGGAAGTGTAATTCGTACAGGCTTAACCTAAGTCTTTGCTAATCGAACGCTTTAGACAGAAAAAGGCATCGACTTACGCCCAGCCCTACTCTACAAATACCGGTACACAATGCTGACATAGCTTCAACCACTCTACAATGTTCCCATTTGGATTTGCCTAATGCAAATCAAGGAAAATGCATATTACCAATTACTTAATACCACTAGTTTGGAATTGAAGCATACCCTATGGCCACTTACTACTTTAAATCTGAGGCAAACCTTTTGGTATATTTTCCTACTATATACAATAACATACATCCTCATGGGTCCTATAGTTGGAGATGTCCCATACCATTAGTATATATACACAACTGTTCGTAGCCCCATACAGAGGGCAGATTTCGTTGTGTAACTCTATTGACCTCACATCACAACCTATACTAAGCCAACTCAATTATAATTGATCTAAATATTAGGTTAGGCCCACCAATTCACAACCATCGCAAACGTATTATTGAGGCGATATAATTTCATCAATGAAAGTTTTTATGCCTCTTAAGTTACTATTCATTCATATTCATTTATTTAGTTGCCATTGCTTCTTATTATTTTATAGGTTTACTGCCTTTTTCTTCCTTTCCATTAATCTTACTAAATTCATTAAATGGTTTACTACCTATACCGACTTGATTACGTTGACTTCCCTTCTACTTCTTAATTTATTAACTTATTTATATTTAGCTTATTAATTGCATATTACCATATATGTGTGTCTATGTGTTATAACAGACGTTTATTTATTTCTTACACCTATCCTTTATATATATAATTGGTAAAAGAGATTATTTCTATTTCTATTTATAAATTTTTAGTTTCTAATTTAAGGAATTTATATATATATATATATATATATATATATATATATATATATATATGCTTAGGTGTAACTTCCATGAATATTTATTTCCATATTTTAATGCATTGGAATCGTGCCTCTTCCAAGAAGGAAATGTTACCGTTAGAATTCTTTGCAAATTACCGAGTGTGATGTGCCACATTTGAAATTACAAGGAATTATCTATATTTATTTTTTATTAAAATAAACCATGCAAATTATGAAAAGACATCTGTACTTTTCACATCTCTTTTGTTTGGATATGAATATTCCTTGTTATTTCAAAAGATGCATTTTTCATATAACTGTGAGGTTGGACAATTTATGGAAAATCCCATGTAGAATTTACAATTCTAGTGAATTAAAATATAGAAATTATAATCCCAAATCAAATTAAAGCGTCAATAATAGATGCTTATCAAGTTTAACCATTTATAATTCAAATAACAAAAAAGTCTAGAACTAGCTACACAATGCTATTAACATTAGGTTTAAGCCAAGTTTCAGAGTACGTTGGCCTTAACCTAACCGGTTGGTAGGAGCGGTCGATCGACCTTATTTAACTTGCAACTGGTAGGCTTAAGTTATTTATTTCCACGTTAACATTTTTAATATATATCAATGTTTATTTTCCTCTTGCTATTTTAAATTATTATCGATCCGAAATCTTCAAACGTCGATAACTTCTCCATATGAACTCTGATCGCGAAGCTTTTCATATGAAACTTGCTCAGAAAACCATCTTAAACACAATGGTGAAATATTCGTAGCCTAATTCAGATATTTGCTCCAATTCCATTTTTGAGCCCTAAAAAATTATTTATTAGTTCTTTTAATTAAGTATTATACATTTAACGGAGTGTTACATATCTAATAGTGTACTGCATTTCCTATTGCATATGCACATACATACACAACCACAAGCGCACAAACTCTGCAATAGTACATGAGGTCGGTTGTTGTATCAGAAAGGTATGTCCAGTCTTGTCGAGTGCTTCTATAGACCAGGTTCCATCTTCTTCTACTCGTCCAGATCTTACGCTATTAGGGTGTCAAATTGGCCAGTCCAGCTATACTAGCTTTCTAGTTTATGAATACGGATCATCTTAGTTTCTAATGGATCCCATTGAGTCTGTAGCTTCCACTCAACAGCTAAGCAGTTGGATACAATTACGGTTTCTCATGGCTTTCCTTGGGACGATATGCTCTTGCCTACTTCCAAACAATGGCTTAGGCCCTAGCTCCTCTTACTCAGTGGATCAAAGGTTTCCTTATTCACTTAAAATTCACTCCTTTCTAGTTACACCCTATGGATATCCCATCATCATAAGGGAGTTCAAAGTTCCTTCTACCCATCGACAGATCAAGCTCCAGTATTCGATCAAAAGAGAGGCAAAAGGCTCTACTTTCATCTACCTTGAAGCAAGGAGTAGATTTAAACATGTAGAGAAATATTAACCAAAGTATAGCATGATTAGGGGTGAGTATTTTATATCCAGGATGATAAGCAAAGCACCATCCTTTTCCTAAGCAACTTTGTGTGATTCACTAATTCCTCCCTTTTCTTAGTTCTTCTTTAGGTTCAGTGAGAGCTGCGTTAGGAGGCGACTTAGAGGAAATGCAAAGAAATTTGCACAACTTTTCCTATGGAATCAAGGAGTTTCCCCATTCGGTAACATATGAGAATTTGAGATAGGTCAGACCGTCAGCTACGGGATGTTCAATAAAGAAAGGTAGGGCACTTTCCATACATAAGCTAGTAAATAAAAGCAAAGGAAAAGCCACAATAGCTAAGGAGATAAGCAAAGCACCATCCTCTTAGCCCTCCATCTCTAGTGCCGACTTGACTTCAGATCTGCCTAGAGCTGATCCAATAGTTCAGGCAGACGTAACTGGGTCAGAACTAGATTCGTTCAAGATCAAAACCCTACGAGGGAGGCCAATTTACGTCCATAAGGGAATGTGATGATGTCTACATCCAAACTCAGACGGTAGAAGGGACGATACCTCATTATCATAACAGTGATTCCATCGCCTTAGATAATAGCAAGGCTCACTCTTTTAGGCGTATTGGCCTTGAGACTTTGTTCAATTTAGATGTTGAGGAGGACCTAAATCAAACTTTTGAGGATAAGGAACAGGAGCAGTCCATCCTTGGAGACATAAAGGTTTCTGATTAAATACAAGACCATGATCTAGGGATTGATTATGGGGACCCCGTTTCGGTAGCACAAATCCAACGACAATGGGAAACGCATAAGGACCATGTATGCACTTTATTGCAATATGCATATATTTCTTTTCTATGCTATAGCAATGCATCTCTTGGCCTATTTCTAGTCGTAGACTCGGTTCTAATTCTTTGTTTTTGATGCTTTTAGAGGGAGCATGAGTTTGAAAAGAGACAAGTTGCAGTCCAAGTTTAAGAAGCTTAAATCAGTTGCACTCCCTTTTGCATTGAGAAAGCCGCTCTATCATTTCGTCCAAGACAAATGTGGGGGCAACTAGCTACAAAGCTTAAAAAAGTGGAGACTGTATCCTACCTCCCAACTAGGGACAAAGGCGGCTAGGACCCTTATGTTAGCTCCTATAAAAGATCCTGCTCTCCTAGTAATAAATTTGGGTCAAGGATCCCTGTTCGCCCCTCCAAATCTCCTAGGGCCTCACCTTTTCTCCTTTCAGATTCAGAAACTTCCAAATATCAGAGGAAGACTGATAGGAGAGGAGTGCTCATACCTGCCCTTAAGAGCAAGGATAAAGGGAAGGATAAAGAAGAAGCATTCGCTACCACCAACTCTAATGATCTGAACTATGATGAATTCCAGCAGCCCTACTAACAAAGAGACCCATCGCCCTACTGTTAGCCGACCCCTTAATTCTTTCTTTCCTAAATGTGATCGATCTTCTTAGTATGGGTTGGGTGGTGTGAAGGCCTTATAATATTCCCACTCCAAATTAATAAAGGCTGGTAAGGAAATAGGCAAAAACTAAGCAGAACTTAAAGATTTTTGAAATGAGAAAGCGGATGCACTGAAAGGACAAAGATAATCGAGCAGTGTTTGATGCATTAGTGAGGTCTTAAGCGGAGGAGATAGAGAAGCTAAAGGCCACTCATGTTAAGGAGTTGGAGAATTTGAAGAAAGAGCACTCTCAAGCAATCAAAGCTGTCAAAGAAGATTAAAACGCCAAGGCTGGGTGGTTATTCAAAGACTATAAGAAAGTCACGACCAAGTTTACGAAAGGGTTGGATGATATCCAAGCGATCGCTAAAAAAAATAGAGCCAAGCCTTTCTAATTTGAAGTAGAAGGTGATGGAGTGGAAGGCTAAGATGGTTTCCTTCTAGGATAAGCTCAAGGTTACGGCTGTAGGAAGGGCAGCTAAAACCGCTAAAGTCAAGAGATTAAATGCTGAATGAAATGAATAGCCAACTAAATCAAATAGAGGAGCTCCTTGATGACATTTACTTCAGGATGTTCATCGAGAAATGCCTGGCATGGATGGATGATTACCAAGAAGTCATGGCCTCTATCTATAAATAATTAATCAAGGAAACCAAGGCTGCTAATGAGCAGGGAAGGTCACCTATTAATCTTGAGGTTGTCGATGTTCACTTTACAATGTTGGAAAGGGAAGCTATCCGCCTAGGTTATTTAAAGCTAGCTGCCATTACGAAAGCTCAAAAGGAGAAGGAAGAAGGGAGGAAGAATGGTAATTTAACTTCTGGAGCAATAACTCAAGATCAAGCTTCAAAACATGTCATTTATGCCCCTTTGCACGATGTCCCTCTAACCGTTTTCCATGTTTCTTCAAATGCACTAGTTAAGGGCCAGCCTTGGGAACTTCCCTAGCTAGAGATGATGTTCAGCCCCAATATGGCACTCTAATTTCTCCTAAAGGAGGTAGGATCCTTCTCTATAGCCCACGGGCGACTGCTTACTACATTGGAGCCCACTTAGGCAAGATCGTACTTTATAGCCCTTCTTGTTTCCATGTAGGTGACATAGTTGTGATAGATTCCCCTGGAACTATGGTCTCTTTGAAAGCCCTACTTAAAGGGCATGCGCCCTCATGCCTTCAGATCTTATAGCCGAGGAGAGTCACGATGAGATGATTGTCTCCCTTCGAAATGATGTTGATGTTAAGATGGTGGGTTTAATAAGTCCACTGATGATTTTGACAGGGAGGAAATCCTTAGGTAGAATGTCCTGGCCAAATTTCTAGAGGAGGTTGCCAAAGTTAAATTAAAAGCAATGGAGGAGTTGAAGCTAATGAAGAAAAGGCAAGTGGATCTTTAAGGGAGTTGCATCCAAGTCAAAGGGAGATAAGAAGGAGGAGGGCCATGCGAAATCCAAACCTTCCAACAAGAGCTTCTCCTTCAAATCCAAATCCAATTGATGGCAGGGCCAATTCGTCAATGGTGAACACCAAGTTAGGGATACTCTGGTTTACCATTGCGAATAAGAAATTTGGGGTTGGCTGATAATGGTGAACACCCAGTTATGGTCACACTAGCTCACCATTGTTAGAGAGAAGTTTGGGACTGATCTTCAATAATGAGCACCCAATTAAGGTTACTCTAGTTCACCACTGCCCGCAAGAAGCTTGGGGAAGATCGAAAATAACGAAGAACCAGTTAGGATTACTATAGTTCACCATTATCGGCCAAAGATTTGGTGGTGTAAGTTCTCCATTGTAGAGATACCATTTGCCCTCGAGTGGGGACTTCAACTCATTTGGCTTCTATAGTGCTTTCTCGATACAAATGTTAATTCGACATGCTTATTTCCAGCCACTTCTTTATGAGGGTCTTCGAAACTTTATTGACCGCTTCCACCTACCCTTTAGCCCACGAGTATGCCACTGTAGAGAAATTCTTCTTTATTCCACGTTGCCAATAGAAATCGGTAAACTCGTCACTGTTAAACTGCAACCTATTGTCCAAAGTGATCTGAAGAGGGGCTCAGTATCTGCATATTACATTCCTGACCAAAAAATTTATGACCTTAGCTGATGATACCTTAGTAGGTGGTTCGGCTTCTACCCACTTAGTATAGTAGTCAACTTCCATTATAGCACACTTAGCTCCAACTCTAGCTATTGAAAGTTAGCCAATCAGGTATATTACCCAGACTGTGAATGGCCAGGAGCTAACCATGTCAGTCAGTTCGGTCGGAGGCAACCTTGGTGTTTTCGCAAATTGTTTGCATTTGTCACACCTTTTCATGTACCTCATCGCATCATGATTTTTTGTCGGCCAAGAGTACTCATATCGCAATACCTTCTTTGCTAGAGTTTGCCCCCAGTATGATCTCCACATCTCCTTTGATGTATGTTTTTCAATACCTTCTTTGATTTTGACCCGGTTATACACCTCGGGTGTGGGTTAGAACATCCCCTTCGATATATCATACCATCTTGAATGATAAAACGAGCCACCTTTTGCAAAACTTTCTTGGCTTCATTCTTGTTGTCAGACAAGACCTTCTAACTCAAGTACCTTAAAATTGGCGTTATCCAGGTTTCCTCGTCGTTGGTAGTTGCAACCACATTCACCACCTCAAAGCTAGGGCAAAGTAGGATCACAACTGGTACCGATCCTAACAAAGGCCCGTCTCCTGAACTTGTAGATTTTACAGGCTCATACGCATCCTAATTTTTATCCCGTAGAATGTGTTTGATCACTTGATGCTCCATCTCGTCAAGGAAAACCTTTACCTTCCTCATATGGGATACCAGGCATTCTCTCTTAGCTTGGAATTCACTAAAGACCTGGTTTACGACCAACTACAAGTGACTGTGCACGCATAGCAACCTTATTTCCAATTCTCTAGCTATCCCCAATCCTGCTTGTTATCCATATATTTCAATATCAAAAGTAGTTCCATAATTGATAGCATCATGAAGAAATTGATGCTATTAAGCTCTACGTCAAAGATTAGCAGTGTTGCATCTCTTTGGTGTCACCCCTCACCGCACATCATCACTTCGCAACTCAACAACGTTTCATGCCATTAACAAGGAAAAAGGAAGGATATCGCATTTGATCAAGGCCACATAGGACTCACATCACCATTGTAGAAGTTGTATGGTGGTGAAGGCAATACTGTTTCAGTGGCACGCCAAACCAACATCTTCATCCAACAAGTGTTGCCCCATCCATGATGTTGAATCTCATTGCAATGAGTCACTATCAATACTCCGATGCGACTGATGATGAACATCATCAACTTCCACAAGATGGGATGATAATCAATGACGCTTCATTAATGATGTTGCTTCATATCAACACCGATGTTATATCGAATAAAATAGCTCTTTCTCAATAACTTTTCAACATACACGTCGCTCTTCAATATTTAAAGCCATTTTCAAATGATGTAGCATGTCGTCAGACATACGAAGAACATTACCTAAAAGCATGTTGAAAGTTATTCATTAATCCAATATTTCACGAATATTGAATGAAATTCGTGTTGTACAACGTTAATGCCATAGAGTGTCAAGGATCATATAAGGAAAGAAGAATGGGATCAGTTGCAAAAGCTAATTCAGGAGGATCTAGTGTATTTTCCTTTATGAAGCTTCAAAAGCCATCACATTCATTCACATATTCCATAACACTATGAGTCTAACATCGTCAATTGAAGCAAGCATATTTTCTTCCAACCATTATAAATATAGTGGTACCTCCTCATGAAAAGGGGCCCTTAACTTCTTTCTCTCTCTTAGTTTGTATATTAGAACTTTTCTAACCTCTCTTAAGAGCTTAAGAACTATTGTAATGGCATATGATCAATAAAGAAGGACATTGGATATTTGCATATAAGAGCTTGAACAATTGCATATTTCATATTTGTACCTATTCGTGGTTGAATAAAAATGACTTGACTTAAGCCTAATTGGATATTTGACTTATGAATTTGCATATTTGACTTATGAACTTGCATATTTGATCTATACTGGGGCAGTTCGCTTTGGTCGTCAAACTAATGGAAGGATGAGTTGTTTTGGACTTCTCTTTTCTTTCTTTTGAACATATGGACTATAATTTAAACAGACTTGTGAATTACCACAAAACCAAAGAGTATGTTTGGAACTTCTTCGAATATGTAACTTCGTATGAACTTTTGAGTTTTAGCGAATTTAATTGCTAACATTTTGGCACTAAAAAGAGGACCTGAACCTTCATGTGTTTGAAAATGACCAAAATACCCTCTTTTAAAATTCTAAAATTTCAAATTTTAAAACTCATCATTTTTGTTGTTTTAAAATGTTGCTGGTAATAACCAGAGAGAATGGTTCTAACATAGCATCAAACCTACGACATCGTCTTCGAAGTCAATATTACTCAACCAATATCACTTGCGTTGGAACCTGGACCTACGATCCAAAATCAAATCATGTGCTTCAATATTCAACCCCGCTATTTTATTTTCTGATTTAAGTGGTGCCATCCCCTTTACTCCTTCTCCCTCTTTTATTTTATCTACTCTGCTATTCAAATTCAGGATTGATTTTTTTCAGACATCAAGTTCGAATAATACAATCTCAACCCCATTTCGACACCGATCCTCACTCTTAATCCATAAGCTTTACGGTGTTAATCCCACAATTATTTTTGAATCCAGATAAATTTGTAGATCTGGACCGCATTGAAGTCCAAACGACGTATTATTCGCGGATTCAGACTAAGGAAGATTTGAGATTCGGGTGGTCTCCTTTTTATAAGCGCTGGGTGTTAAAACAACGTCGAGGTTGATGGCGTCGAGATGTGTTATCACCGAAGGTGAGCGTATTGCAGTTGCTGTAACCGAAAGTGACGAAGTCAAAGTGGTCGTCACCGAAAATGACGAAGTCAATGTTGATGTCACCGAAATTGACGAAGCCGAAGTTAATGTCACTGAAAGCGACAAAGTCGAAGTGGATGTCACCGGAAGTGATGAAGTCAAGATTGTGGTCATCGAAAGTGACAAAGCCAATGTTGATGTCACCAAAAGTGACGAAGTCGAAGTTGATGTCACAACTGACGAAGTCGAAGTGGATATCACCAGACAGTGAAGTAGTCAACGTTGTGGTCAATGAAAGTGATGTAGTCAAAGCGGATGTCACTGGAAGTGATGAAGTCAAGGTAGTGGTAAACTGGAATGCGGAATCGAAAATATACAGCAACAGAAACTTCTTGCAGAAGCAGAAACTTCATCACTACAGCAGATAATATTATAGAGCTCGGATACAATGAAGAGAAAAAACGAAAATGAAGAAAAAAATTCTGATTCCCATCTTCAGAGTAGTCTCCTCCTTTTATAGCGGCTTCTCTTCTTTATTTATTATTACTTAGGCTAGATATCTGTCCATTATAGGGCTAATGTGTGTCCCTTTCAGATTTTTAGGCTGAGCATGTGTCCTTTAGTTTATTTTTTGCAAAGAATGAGTTGGAAAGGCTAAGGGGGACTTTTAGGTTTTTAGGCTGAGGATGTGTACTTTAGTTTATTCTTTGCAGAGCATGAGTTGGAAACGCTAAGGGGTGATATGTCACCCTAGTGTAAAGGATGTGTTCTTTGTCCTTTTATTCTGGATGCTGGTCCACCATGCTTCTGATTTAATTTTGAATTTCTAGATTAGCTAGAGATTCGTCGTCGAAAGGGTCGGTACCCATAGTATCTCTCATTATAGAATCTTGTCTAAGTCTTTCTTTTTTTACTTGTTCTTCAAAGTATTCTTCTTGAGCCATTGTGCCAACTGGGCCAATTTTGAGACTGTCTAAAAAGCGTTGAACCTTCATTATTCTGCCTGTTGATGGTTCGAAAGCTGATAGGTAGTCCAACAGTAATACTGTTTTGCCTTCAATGGCAGAGTGTGATCCAATTTCGCCTTTGCTAATGGCCTCCGAGAAGAACTCTTGTGCTGCTAGGATTCTTTTATTTTCTTCATTAAATTCTTTACGGTTGAGTTTAACGAATTCATGTTGAGAATTTTCGGTTACCTTATGTAATTCCCATAATTGGATAAAGGGATAAAGACGTATGTACTGTCTTTCTTTCCAAACGCTCCAAATTCTAAACATGAACATAGTAAAGAATCTGCTTGAATGTTCAGCAAGTTTTGCTGTACATATTTCTAGAATATAACCTGAATATTCTTCATGATGGCTTGTGTTGACATAAATTTCATGTACTAGGCCCTTTTTGATATGTTTTTGATACTTTTGTATTTTAGAAAAACAGGCTATAAGCCGTGGTCTTCTGTTGTTGTTGAGAATTAACTCTTCATTTTCTAAGAGTCTAATTAACTCCGTGTCTTCTAACCTTTTGAAGAATAGAAGAAGATTGCTTTCATCGATGAGATGTTGTTGATATAAGGAGATCATATCCTGGAGCGTCATTCCAGCTTCCATCTCTTTAGTTTTTGTGTTATCTATCTCATAAAGTCTAAGTAATTCTAGATTTACGAGACCGGATGTTTGCATTTGATAAAATATTGTTTTTAAATGGCTATGTTCAGCCGTGTCAATGAACAACTCTGCTTCTTTCAAATCTAGAGCTTCAGATCTAGAGGTAAAAGAATGTTGTGATAATTTAGTCACTATTTTCTGAGTTTCTTGCAAGTTTTTCTCTTTCTGGGATATTGTATGCTTTAATTCCAAATAAGCCTTTTCTAGTTGAGTTAACCAGAAATTTGCAGCTCTATGATCTGCTGACTGAATGACTTTAAAGCATCCATTGAAATTGTCATATAAATTAGGATTCGATGCTTTTATGTCTAAATTGTACCAATCTTTGACCACTGCTGAGATGTATGGTCTTTGTACTGCTGTAGGAGCAATTGTTTTTCCTTTGCTCATTGGAACAAATTTCTGAGTTGTATTGGAAGGTGTTGCCTTGCTTTTGTTTGTTTGAGTGGTTTTGGTCTGTTGGACATTTTCTTCATTTACTCCTGTGGGAGCATTAGTTTCTTCGGATTCCTGCGAAGATGAAGCCTCTTTGGAGGTTTTCTTAGCTTTTTTAGATGATTTCACTTGTTGGAAATCTTCTTGTATTTTCATGGTTTCTAATAATTCTTTGATTCTTTTTATGTCGTCTTCATCCATTTATCATAACCTGGTAAGAAGATCAGCGACAAAGTTAGTGTAGCCTGGAATGTATTTGACATCATAGTTATAAATTTCTAAATACATAGCTAATCTAATTCTCTGAAGGTTTTCTTCTGGATTGTTTATAGTTTTCTTTTTTAAGAATTGAGCAACAGATTTGTTATCTGTTTCTATTATAAATTGTCTATGCAAAAGATAAATTCGTAAACTTTTGATTGCTAATTTAATAGCTAGTAAATCTTTGTCATAGGTAGCGTATTTAATCTGGCGTTTACTAAACTTTCTAGAGGAATATGCTACAACTTCCTTTTGTTTTCCAATTAACACTCCTGCCCAAAAATTGTCAGAAGCATCAGTTTGTAGTGTAAGTAATTCCTCATCTGAAGGAAAATGGAGGATTTTTTGATCCTTTATTAGATCTTTAATTTTTTGTATTTCTTCTTCTTCTTGCTTTTGTATGGTAATAGGAATTTTGTCCGTGTTCCATCTTCTTGGTTGTTCTCCATTATGCTTTTTATATTTTGCTTGTTCATCAGTAAGCCTTTTCTGTAAATTTTGGGTCTTAGGAGATAAATTAGGAATAAATTTTCTACCATAGTTTAATGATCCTAAGAAACTTTGAAGTTCTTTTAACGTTTTAAATGTATCGGGAAAAACTTCAATTTTAGTATAAATGTATTGTTGTAACTCTATTTGTCCATTTTTAATTCTTTTTCCAAGAAAATCTATTTTTTTTTTAAATAATTCAATTTTTTTAGGACCTAAAATAACACCGTTTTGAAGTAGTATTTGAACAACTGCTAGAAAATGTTGTTTATGTTCTTCTGCAGAATTAGAGAAAACAAGGATGTCATCTATATAGAAAGATACAAAAGGTAAATGTCCGAACATAGAATTCATTCATTTTTGAAATATTTGTGGTGCGTTTTTTAATACAAAAGGCATAACTAACCATTCAAAATGTCCTTGTGGGCAGCTAAAGGGAGTTAGCTCTATGGACTGTTCATCAGTAAGTTTTAATTTCCAAAAACCCGATTTTGCATCAAATTTACTATGATATTTTGCTCCTTGAATTTGTTTTGTTAGATGTTCAGCAGAAGGAATAAAATATCCATCAAACTTTGTATAGCTATTAAGTTTTCTATAGTTTATTACCATTCGAGCTTTTCCTCTTTTAATTTCAGCATGATTTCTTACTAAGAAAGGTGGGGATGAGTGGGTACTGAAACTTTTCTGTATTAATTTTAAACTTAATAGGTCTTTTATTTGTTTCGCAAATTCTTCTTTATCAGTTGGTGATACCATGATATTGTTAACTCAGACTTTAGCATCTTTGTATTGTTCCATTAATTCAATTTTACAATAACTTGGTGCTTTGTCAAACCATTTTAATGGATTGTCTGAATAAAGGGGTTCTAACATATTATGTATTAATATTTCAAATTCGTTGGTGGTTGGTATATTGTATGTACAAATCTTTGGTTGTATTATTTTCGGTGTTTTTACATGTTTAATTAATGTAACAGGTTTTTCACCATGTTATGCTGCTGGAGTATAATATGGTGCAATTGTAGCGGGTAGCGTTACTCGACGCACAAGAACGCCATCTAATTCAAAATAACATTTGTTGAATGGAGGGAGACGTCTTAAATTGTCCATCCCAAGGAGGCAATCACTATCAAATTCCTTTGGTAGTAATGCAAAGTCAAAGTTGTATATTTTATCATTTCCATGTATATCAGGTATTTGCACCTGTAAGTTTTTAGCTTTATGAGTAACAGGGACTTGTCTTTCCATAAAATCATTTAGCATTCCTTTTTTGCCCAAAGGTACCCAGAGTTGCTGGGAAATAAATATTTCTTGTAATAAACTTGCTTCTGCACCAGAATCCAGTAACGCATGTACCGTGAATTCTTGATATTCAGGGATACATATCGTTAGTGGAAGATATATATGTAATTGTTCCTTTCTTTTAAGATCTATGGATCTAATCATGATGTTTTATATTTTCTGTAGGAACCTTTATAACCATTTGGTTTGATTCCTGTTCTTTTTGTTTTTCAAGTATTCTCATTGTTCTTCCTTCTATTGGATTTTCTTGTTTAAAGCTCATGCGATAACTGATACTTTTTAATATATCAGGAGTTAATTCAACATCAGACATTTTATTGTATAACTGAGTTCTTTTTAATGTGTTGGGTGAATGTGTATTTTCTTCATTATTTTTTGTTATGGTGGAAATGGTATTTCCTGATGCTGTAAAATATTCTGTAGGTAATTTGAATTCTAGGTTTAAGTGATTTCACAAAAACTTGAATTTCATTATCGAATTTTAAATGTCTTATGTCAATCTATCTGGGTTGAATTATTTATCCGACTTCGAATAGTTTAACAAATTGTTTGGGTGTAATTGATTTGAATGTAGCACCATCATTCAAGGCCATACAATGTTCCCATTGTGTGCCAAGAACTTTGGATCCTGATAGAAGTTCTATATTTTGTAAATTTACTGATAAAGTACAAGCCTTTTCTATATTTTGATCATCAAGACTTATACAAAAATGGGGATGTATATTTACTCCAAATAATCTATTTGCTAAATTTGACTTAGCTCCTCCAATAATACTATTTAAAGGATTATTGATAATTCTTTCGTCCATACAGACTTTCATTATTGGAGTATCAATTCCGGATCTAAACAATCCTATTATTTTTATTTGAATTAGACCTATATGAAGGTATTTCATTTTTGGATATCTGGCCTTTAGTTTTTCTATTTTATTTTCATTTAAAAGGCTTATGGAAGTAAAATCTTCCTCTCCTTTTAACTCTACATTTCATTGCATACGTTCAAATATATATGTATGTTGATTTAAAAATCTAGATTTAAAAGCTAAAGGTTTATAAATATCCTTTTTGTCTGAATGAGGGATTTCCTCTTTTAATTTTTCTAAATCTTCGTCCGTAACCTCAAATTGTTCTCCTGCGCTATCTTGTATTTGTGGGTTAGATATTTCTTCAGATGCAAAAGCGTTCATATATATCCTATATTCTTGATATGATTATGACTCTTTATTTCTTGATGATCGGGATGTAGAACCACTTAATGGGGTAAATGTATCGTGATCGTATATTTCTTCTTTTACAATTAGAAGATCTTCATATTTATGTATAACAAGTAATCCTATTGGGTCTCCTTGCTCTATAATATAGTCTTTATCTTCCATACTATACTTTTAAATAGTATAGAAACGTTATTTTTAGAAAGATGTTCTATTAATCCATAAGTTACAAAATATTTTCTTTAGTATGTTTAGGTATATTATAAATTTGTCCATAATATCCGAGTGGGATTTTTATTAGTAGATCTAAGAATACTTTGGTTGTGAAGTACCTTCTTAATCTAGAGCATTTTGCTGCATATAATGTATAACCCGGAGAA
Source organism: Allium cepa (assembly GCA_030765085.1). Lineage (NCBI taxonomy): Eukaryota > Viridiplantae > Streptophyta > Magnoliopsida > Asparagales > Amaryllidaceae > Allium > Allium cepa. The sequence goes on from CM060937.1 coordinate 271,583,365, forward strand.
TTTACTTTTTCGTTTTTGGGAAGTATAGCATATATGGTTAACGGAATAATTTTTATTTGGTTATGTGTCTGATTGATTGTAATCATGTTTATTTTAAAATTATCAAAGGAATCATTAATTTCATCGTCATTTTCAGTAATGTCAGAATAAACTGATTCAATTTCATATACTGACGAATTAGCATCACTAGATATATCCTCTATAATGCCAACATTAATACCGTATTCTTCGATATTTGATATAACGATATTTTGTATTTTTGTAGGACATTCATTAGTATAATGTCCTTCTTTATTACATTTGAAATATTTGCAGCCTTTACGGAAATTTTTATTTTTAATAAACTTTTTCTTAAAAAATTTGTTTTCTTTTCTGAATTTTTTCTTATATTCTCGTTTCCATTTTTTCCTAGTGATTCGATATTTTTCTCTTCTTTTGAAATTTCTTGTCATCTTTCTTTCAAATTTAGGTGAACATCCAAACAGTGTGTTAATATCTTCAGTGTACTTGGTACAACAAGAAAATCCCAGTTTTGAGTTTCTAATTTTATTTTTCATTTGTTTGTGTGCACTAGCTTGCTCACAAACCCTTTCCATAGTTTCCATGCATGCCTTTTTTAATAAGCCCGTGTTATGATTTTCGTCAGTATTACTTTGTCTTAAAATGTCATATCTTTCTTGAATAATGTTACTCCATGGATAAGGTATTTTTGTAAAAAAACCCTTTACCCAGAAAACTTTCTGGTCATTATTTTTTAAATGAAAAAGTAGACCTATGTATTTTGCAGCAAATTCCTCTAACATACATATGTCACATAATTGTATTCTTAATAATTGTTTTTCATAATCAATATCTTCTAGGAAAGTTTCTCCTATAAAGTCTGCTAATAATAATTTTAATAATTCCCCAAGAGCTTCTTGTTTAAATTGAATATTTCTAATTCTTTGTAATTCATTTGGATTTATCCTTTCAAGGTTTAGTAATCAAGCTAAAGCATCTCCTGTCCAATAACTGGTAGCGTAATGTATGTATTCCATTACATTCATATTCAGACGTAATAAATAGATTGTTCCACTTATATGTTGAAGCCATGTTATAATATATTTTCTTATTTTTCTATGTGGAAGCCTATTTATATTAAAAGTTAGGGTATATGCTGAAGAGGGTTGTTCGTTATAAATTTTTTTAAGTTGCTTTCTAGAAGAGTGAAATTTAATCCAATCCGATCTAGTACCATGTCTAAGCATTTCAGTGTAAGGATCAATATGAGGACTATTATATGTGTTTTCTTCCCGTTCTTAATCTTCCATAATTATATCAGAGTTAAGATCGTTCACAACAGAAGCAATACCGGAGGAGGTTGTGGAGGTAAAATTAGAGCACCTCTACTAGATCCAGCTTCATTAGCGTTTATGTTGTAAATAAGTTTATCTGATGTATCTGAATTATAATCAAATTCTGTGGAATTTTCAGATTCTTGTCCAGAATCATCAAATAAAGAATTTTCTTCATTTGCTTTATATTTAAAATAGTTTTTTGCCGTTGAATGTTCTTCATAATAAGAATAAAGTTTAGTACTATCTATTTCCCCTGCAAGTTCTTTTTCTTGAAGAATAAGATAATTTTCATAGTACGTAGGATCAATATCTTCAATATTTATTTTGTTATTTTCTTCAGAAGTATATTTAACCATTCTAATGCTGTTAAGCGAATGGATTGTTGGTGTATTTCGACCAAATCCTATGGTTGCTGTTTGTTTTTGTAGTTTATTACTTATATCTTTAACTTCTAATTTAATTTCTTGAAGTAGATCAATCATAAAATTATGAATCCCATTTACTGGGTTTTTATGAGTGGGGATATGAACAACATGCTCATATTGTTCAGTATTCAGATCAAATTGACACTTATGTGTGTCTAAAATAACAATCTTATTATTTTCCATAAACAAGGGTCTTTTGAACACAATTCAATTATGAGTTTACACCAAACATCTGCAATTAGATAAAAGTCTTCATTCGAATAATAAATCTTGATTCGCAAACCTATAGTTATAGATTAGTTTCGACCCTAGATTAAGCGGCTAAACACGATACCCCTTAATGCTTTCCTAGCACACCGTGGTTTTATAGTAGGTTTAGGCCTCGAATTAACAACCACAAGCCTATACCGTTGCTTCACTTAAGTAGAGCACATCAATGGTTCGTTTCCTACTCTAGTGCGTAATAATCAGTATCAATAGGTCGTCGAATTGACCTTAAATTCGAAAAAGTTTTAGCTATCATAGAATTTTTGCAGACTCATAACGAACCATGCTCAAAAGAATAGCTTAAGCTTTCATTTTATAAATTAAAAATTTTTGTACTCTTTTTTTTCACTTCACTAGAACATATACAGAATGATCTGAAGCAGAATAACTTACCTAGTGTTAGCCAGGCTCCGATACCAAATTAAAAGCAAAAACTGGGGGGATCGAAAATATACAGCAACAGAAACTTCTTGCAGAAACAGAAACTTTATTACCACAGTAGATAATATTACAGAGCTCGGATACAATGAAGAGAAAAATTGAAAATGAAGAAAAATTTTCTGATGCCCATCTTCAGAGTGGTCTTCTCCTTTTATAGCGTCTTCTCTTCTTTATTTATTATTACTTAGGCTGGATATCTGTCCATTATAGGGCTAATGTGTGTCCCTTTTAGGCTTTTAGGATGAGGATGTGTCCTTTAGTTTATTCTTTGCAGAGGATGAGTTGGAAAGGCTAAGGGGGACTTTTAGGTTTTTAGGCTGAGGATGTGTCCTTTAGTTTATTCTTTGCAGAGGATGAGTTGGAAAGGCTAAGGGGTGATATGTCACCCTAGTGTAAAGGATGTGTTCTTTGTCCCTTTATTCTGGATGTTGGTCCACCATGCTTCTGATTTAATTTTGAACTTCTATATTACCTAGAGTTTCGTCGTCGAAAGGGTCGGTGCCCATAGTATCTTTCATTATAGAATCTTGTCTAAGTCTTTCTTTTTCTGCTTGTTCTTCAAAGTATTCTTCTTGAGCCATTGTGCCAACTGGGCCAATTTTGAGACTGTCTAAAAAGCGCTGAACCTTCATTATTCTGTCTATTGATGGTTCGAAAGCTGATAGGTAGTCCAACAGTAATACTGTTTTGCCTTCAATGGCAGAGTGTGATCCAATTTCGCCTTTGCTAATGGCCTCTGAGAAGAACTCTTGCGCTGCTAGGATTCTTTCATTTTCTTCATTAAATTCTTTGCGGTTGAATTTAATGAATTCATGTTGATAATTTTCGGTTACCCTATGTAATTCCCATAATTGGATAAAGGGATAAAGACGTATGTAATGTCTTTCTTCCCAAACGCTCCAAATTCTGAACATGAACATAGTAAAGAATCTGCTTGAATGTTCAACAAGTTTTGCTTTACATATTTCTAGAATATAACCTGAATATTCTTCAGGATGGCTTGTGTTGACATAAATTTCGTGTACTAGGCCCTTTTTGATATGTTTTTGATACTTTTGTATTTTAGAAAAACAGGCTATAAGTCGTGGTCTTCTGTTGTTGTTGAGAATTAACTCTTCATTTTCTAAGAGTCTAATTAACTCTGTGTCTTCTAACCTTTTGAAGAATAGAAGAAGATTGCTTTCATCGATGAGATGTTGCTGATATAAGGAGATCATATCCTGGACCATCATTTCAGCTTCCATCTCTTTGGTTTTTGTGTTATCTATCTCATAAAGTCTAAATAATTGTAGAAAATCTTGAATTCTTAGATTTACGAGATCGGATGTTTGCATTTGAGAAAATACTGTGTTCAAATGGCTATGTTCAGCTGTGTTATCAGTGAACAACTCTGCTTCTTTCAAATCTAGAGCTTCAGATCTAGATATAAAAGAATGTTGTGATAATTTAGTCACTATTTTCTGAATTTCTTGCAATTTTTTCTCTTTCTGGGATATTGTATGCTTTAATCCCAAATAAGCCTTTTCTAGTTGAGTTAACCAGAAATTTGCGGCTCTATGGTCTACAGACTGGATGGCTTTAAAGCATCCATTGAAATTGTTATATAAATTAGGATTCGATGCTTTCATGTCTAAATTGTACCAATCTTTGACCACCGCTGAGATGTATGGTCTTTGTACTCCCGTAGGAGCAATTGCTTTTCCTTTGTTCATTGGAACAAATTTCTGAGTTGTATTGGAAGTTGTTGCCTTGCCTTTGTTTGTTTGTGTGGTTTTGGTCTGTTGGACCTTTTCTTCATTTACTCCTGGGAGCATTAGTTTCTTCGGATTCCTGCGAAGATGAAGCCTCTTTGGAGGTTTGCTTAGCTTTTTTAAATGATTTCACTTATTGAAAATCTTCTTGTCTTTTCACGGTTTCTAATAATTCTTTGATTCTTTTTATGTCATCCTCGTCCATTTTTCATAACCTGGTAAGAAGATCAGCAGCAAAGTTAGTGTAGCCTGCAATGTATTTGATATCATAGTTATAAATTTCTAAATACGTAGCTAATCTAATTCTTCGAAGGTTTTCTTCTAGATTGTTTACAGTTTTCTTTTTTAAGAATTGAGCAACAGATTTGTTATCTGTTTCTATTATAAATTGTCTATGTAAAAGATAAATTCGTAAACTTTTGATTGCTAATTAATAGCTAGTAATTCTTTGTCATAGGTAGCGTAATTAATCTGGGTTTACTAAACTTTCCAGAGGAATATGCTACAACTTCTTTTTGTTTCGCAATTAATACTCCTGCCCAAAAATTGTCAGAAACATCAGTTTGTAGTGTAAGTAATTCCTCATCTGAAGGAAAATAGAGGATTTTTTGATCCTTTATTGGATCTTTAATTTTTTATATTTCTTCTTCTTCTTTCTTTTGTAAGGTAAAAGGAATTTTGTCTGTGTTCTATCTTCTTGGTTGTTCTCCATTATGCTGTTTATATTTTGCTTGTTCATCAGTAAGCATTTTCTGTAAATTTTGGGTCTTAGCAGATAAATTAGGAATAAATTTTCTACCGTAGTTTAATAATCCTAAGAAACTTTGAAGTTCTTTTAATGTTTTAAATGTATCGAACCATCAACGGACATAATGATGAAGGTTCAGCGCTTTTTAGACAGTCTCAAAATTGGCCCGGTTGGCACAATGGCTCAAGAAGGATACTTTGAAGAACAAGTAGAAAAATACTTTATACAGTCTCAACAGACAGAATGATGAAGGTTTAGCGCTTTTTAGACAGTCTCAAAATTGGCCTAGTTGGCACAATGACTCAAGAAGAATACTTTGAAGAACAAGTAGAAAAAGAAAGACTTAGACAAGATTCTATAATGAGAGATACTATGGGTACCGACCCTTTCGACGACGAATCTCTAGCTAATCTAGAAATTCAAAATTAAATCAGAAGCATGGTGGACCAGCATCCAGAATAAAAGGACGAAGAACACATCCTTTACACTATGGTGCAATATCACCCCTTAGCCTTTCCAACTCATCCTCTGCAAAGAATGAACTAAAGGACACATCCTCAGCCTAAAAACTTAAAAGTCTCCCTTAGCTCCAATTCATCCTCTGCAAAGAATAAACTAAATGACACATCCTCAGCCTAAAAGCCTATAAGGGACACACGTTAGCCCTATAATGGACAGATATCTAGCCTAAGTAATAATAAATAAAGAAGAGAAGACGCTATAAAAGGAGAAGAATACTCTGAAGATGGGCATCAAAATTTTTTTCTTCATTTTCGTTTTTTCTCGTCATTGTATGCGAGCTCTGTAATATTATCCACTGTAGTAATGAAGTTTCTGTTTCTGCAAGAAGTTTCTGTTGCTGTATGTTTTCGATGTCGCCAAAAGTGACGAAGTCGAAGTTGATGTCATCGAAAGTGACGAAGTTGAAATGGATACCATCGAAAGTGACGAACTTGAAGTTGTGGTCACCGAAATTGACGAAGTCGAAGTGGATGTCACCGAAATTGACGAAGTCTAAGGTTGTTGTCTCCAAAAGTCACGAAATCAAAGTGCATGTCACCGAAAGTGACGAAGTCATTATCAAAGTCCTCATTTTCTTTGTTCTTGAAAGAAGTACTCATTCTCTCCGTTCATGGACGAAGTGCTCATTCTCTCCGTTTATGGTTAAAGTCCAGTATCTTTATCGAAATCATTGTTTGAAGTTCAGGTTCATAGTCAAAATCGAAATGAGGTTCCTCATTCAGAACGTAAGGGCATTGATCCATTTCACCAACCTGATTCCCAATCTAACAATCATCTTCTTTTTAACTGTTTTTTGGTCTTTTGATCAACTTCAACAAGTCTAGTATATATCTTAATTGTTGTATCATCTGAGGTCGAAACCAGTGGAATAACTCGTCTCTCTTTAGATTCAATGCTTGAATAAGTTCATTTATTGGGTTCCTTGTTAAAGTTGAAGTGACGTTCAAGTTGATTGTCGAAGTCCTAGCTTTCACGCTCGAAGCCAAAGTGATGTTCAGGTCGTCTGACTCTGTTTCAAAATCTATCAGTTCTCGAGTTCGAAGTTGGCTTCGAGTATATGTAGTTTTAAAAATATATCTTTTGGTTTTTCGAAAAACTGATTTTTAAAAAAGCTTATAGTTTCAAAAGGTATAAGGATTCAAATTCATAAAGTTTTGGGGCATGTATTCTGGGTGCTAATATAATACAAGTTTAAACCTTACACTGTATGGAACAGATAAAAGGTTTTCAAATATATCAGTATTCAAGGGTTTATGTATATTGGTTTGGGATATCAGAGTTTTTAGGAATTTGCAGTTTTATGAGTTTCAAATATAAAACAAGTTTCAAAGATATTAAGGCTAAATTCATCATCAGCCCTTGGATACGTGTTAGTTTTCAAACACAAACATGGTTTCAAACGAGTATATAGTTTTGGAAAATATGTGACCACAAACATATCAGTTTCATATATAAGCTTTCAAATAAGTATATTATTTAACAAAGATTTCAAATAAAAAAAAATTCGAATGCATATGTGTTAAAACTAAATATATTTAAGTTTCAAAGATATTTGATATGGCAGTTAAACATATAAGTCTCCAAGCATTTCTAGAAACATTGGTTTCCTAAGATAATTTGCTTTCAGTGTATGTTTCGAGGCTTAAATTATATATTTTGAAAATGAAAAGTTGCATATGCTTAGATCTTGAGAATATTAACTCTTGGATGTCAAAGTTGCATATATAAATTTTAAATATATATTAGAGTATCAGAAGTATACATGGTTCCAAGAATGTGGATTTCAGTACATATTGCTTTCGAGCAATGTTTTCATAACCCGACTGTGAATAAGGTCGGAATCAAACTGTGAGAACTTAAGAATAAATGCATTTGACACAAAAATAAAATAGTGGAATCCTAAATCATTTCCACTGCCAAAACACATAAAAAGAGCCTTAGTTCTAATTTGTCAAATTCACACAAATACATTTCCATTTTCAAAACACTTACAGGAGCTTATGACACAACACAACAGTAACATATAAATACATAATAGTCACACAAAACAGACACCTGCACTTAACAAAGTCAATATGGACTCCAATAAATCTTGCACTTAACACACATGCAGGCACAACATAATCTGAACACACTAAGCTATACCTGCGCTTAATCACACAGAGCCACTTGCCAATGCTTAAGTTATGTATTGAACAAGACATTTAGATATAAAATAGATCATAATAGCTACCGTAACAATTTAGTATGAATACAAAGTTGCAGGAAAACCATGTCATTCTTCTTTTCAGCAGTAAAAATGTGAATAGCTATTAAATTTCCGTGGCAATATAACTAACAGAAAAAAGATAAAAAGGATAAAAATAATAATATGATGCCCGTAGGCTGAGATTGGGCGGACTGAAGATAAACTGTGATGACGCTTGTGATTAGCGGAAGCGACACTGGCGGATGCAGGAATGAAGGCGGTGACTTCGTTTGGCAACAACGAAGAAGGCGACGGTGATTTAAGAGAAGTTGACGGCTGAAACACAAGGTTGGATTGACGGTGAGGGTGGAACCAGGGTTTGTGCATGGAGAAGGTTTGATTGAGTTTTCGACTTTGTGGACTACGGGCTCGCGGTTCAACGGTGGCCAGGTTGTGTTTTAAAAGTCGTGCTTTCATATCGGTTTTCTATATTCAGTTTCAAGTTCACATGTTTTATATGTAAGGATTTCAAGATTACATGTTTTTAAATATGCTTAAGCTTGAGTGTATGTTATTTCGAGTATACAAGATTGTAAGCTTTAAGTATTAGTGATTTTGTATACGTTGACTTCATAGTAACAGTTGTTATACGTCTAGTATACCAAAACAGAGAATAGTCAATTATAAACTCGTCGCACAAGTTTATAACTCAGATTTCCACTACACTGGAATTCTGTAGTAATTATTATAACAATATGAATGTTGTAAATAAATTACAACAAGAGCGTTATACTATTTTGAATAAATAGTATAACCAGAATAACAGATAGAATGTAGAATAATGTATATAAATATACAATCAGACTAGAATTCTAACTAGATTATGTCTGAGGCTCGTCGTAACGATTTCCTTAAGAATTTTATTTCAAAATTCTCCCAAGATACAACAGACGTATTCTGCTCGAGATTGTAATGAGTATATCACCCTGTGATTTGAATATAAGGACAGCAGCAGTTATCAGAGGAGAAGAGAGATTCGGATTAAAAAATGAGTGAGGAAAGTGATCAGTTTTCCTTCTTATTTATAGTTGGTCCGTATCTCTTCCGAACGGACGTGTCTGCATCCGTTCGCTCAAACAGTTGTGTTCATACCACTTCGTACAATCGCACCCGCCTGCCCGAGCCACTTCAATCGAGTCGCACCCGCTCATGCCGCATCCATTCGCCCGCGTCTGCTTCTCGCACCCGCTTCTGTTCGCATCTAACGACCGTCCGCTTTATGAATAGCCACGTCCGTCTTCACCCGCCCGTTTCTCTTTAAATTACAGGCCCAGCCCAGTTTCAGCTGAAGCCCAAACCGTTAAACGATGGCCTAGCAAAAAGAATAGTCATTTTAGACCCGTACCCGAGCCCGGCCCGGCTCGGTCGGACGGCGGTGGCGCGCGCGCGTGTGTGGTGGAGATGCATGATCTCGCTCCTCACAACGAAGCATACATTTGGGAGCCCCAGGCCCCCAACCTCCTCATGAGAAAGCCATATATAAACTAATATAGCTCTCAACAATTAGGCGATGTGAGACTTTGTATATTTCCATTCATTCAATTTCTTAAGGAATTCCAACAATCCCCCGCATGAATGATAATATACATATCCCCCACACAAAGCGAAATATCACAGTGTATATACGGAATAATGCTTTATCGTGGATAAGTAGATATTTCACTTTGAACTTTCCCTATTAAAACTTAGCGGATCTACTTGGCTATTCGGTGAATTATTTCATCTTGAACCGTCGGCCTTTATTGTATATCCAGACAATAAGTTTTACGAAGCATTGATTCCCTTCTCATCCAATCTCTTGGTTGTGTTCATTTTGGTCCTGAACAATTTTTGGTTTTGCGAGTGTTATAGAGAATAAAAGCCATTTAATATTCTCATAGAGCCGACCCAGCTCACACTAACATAGGTGATCGCAACCATTAAGAGTATCCTACATATACCCCACTTGTAATTTCCAAGATATGGTCATCATTAAAAAACATAGTTTTAACCTTTAAATACTTCTGTAGGCATGCATTTATATTGTGCACCATAGGAATGGAGTTGGACCAAGTCTAGACAAATGCATTACTTCTTGAGTTACTCATAACTGGTTTGCCTATTGATCCTAGTCCGTGGGATCTCCAGTCGCTAGGATAGGTTTCCGTTTAAGGTAACTCTTGTTGGTTTAGGCTTTTAAACCCATTCCCCTCGATGCGCAGTCAATTTTCTTTCTTGATAAACCTTTAGTAAATGGATCCGCTAGGTTATCGTTTGCTCTCACATAATCTATGGAAATAGTTCCATTTGAGAGTAACTGCCTAACTGTGTTATGGCGTCGACGAATATGTCGGGACTTTTCATTATACACAAAGTTGTGCACTCTACTTAGCGCAGCTTGGTTATCATAGTGTATACATATGGTCGGTACAGGTTTAGGCCAGAATGGAATATCTTCTAAAAAGTGACGAAGCCATTCTGCTTCTTCGCCTGCTTTATCTAATGCAATGAACTCTGATTCCATAGTGGATCGAGCTATGCATGTTTGTTTAGTAGATTTCCATGACATTGCTGCCCCTGCTAGGGTAAAGACATAAGCACTTGTTGATTTTGATTCCTCTGAATCTGCAATCCAGTTTAAATCACTATATCCTTCTAAGACGGCAAGATATTTTCCATAGTGTAAGGAATACTTAGTGGTATTGTTTAAATATCCAAGCACTCTCATTAGTGATTTCCAGTGTTCCTTCCCTGAATTGCTTGTATACCTGCTCAATCGACTTACTGCATAAGCTATATCTGGTCTTGTGCAATTCATGAGATACATGAGACATCCTATTACACGAGAATATTCCAGTTGCATTACACTCTCATTAATGTTTTTATGCAGTACTTCTGATGGATTAAAAGGTGTACTTACTCCTTTAATTACAAAATTTTGAAATCTTTCAATCACTTTATCTACATAATGTGATTGAGATAACTCAATTCCATTAGGTGTTCTTATTATTTTTATTTCCAAAATAACATCTGAAACACCCAAGTCTTTCATGTCGAAATTGTTGATCAACATTTTCTTTATGGTCTCAATTACCTGAGTATTTGGACCGAATATTAGCATATCGTCCACATATAGACAGATCATCACATATGATTGTCCAAGTTGTTTATAATAAACACATTTGTCACATTCATTTATACGAAAACCATTTCTCATCATGACACTATCAAATTTTGCGTGCCATTGCTTTGGAGCTTGTTTTAGTCCGTATAATGATTTGACTAATCTACAGACTTTGTTTTCATTTCCTTTGGAAATAAATCCATCAGGTTGCTCCATATAAATCTCCTCATCGAGATTTCCATTTAAGAATGCTGTTTTTACATCCATCTGATGAATCTCTAGATTATAGATGGATGCAATTGCTATTAGCATTTTTATAGAGGTTATTCGTGTTACCGACGAATATGCATCAAAAAAGTCTACTCCTTCTTTTTGACGATATCCTTTGGCTACTAATCTGGCTTTATACTTGTCGACAGAACCATCTACTTTCATTTTCTTCTTGAAAATCCATTTGCAGCCAATTGGTTTTATTCTTGATGGAATATCAACAATTTCCCAAGTTTTATTACTTAGAATTGAATCAATCTCACTTTGGATTGCTTTTTTCCAACATGAGGACTCAGAACATGACATTGCTTCCTTGTACGTTTGAGGTTCGTGCTCTAATACATATGTAAAAAAGTCTGAACCAAATGTTTTGGAAGTTCTAGCCCTTACGCTTCTTCTTGGTTCAACATCCTCAATTTCATGATGAGTTTCATCTTCATGCGAATCGTTTGATTCTTCCCTTGTCCTTTTTGGGACATTATTTCCTTCATTCCTTTTGTGCGGAAACACATCTTCAAAGAATGAGGCATCTCTTGATTCCATGATTGTATTTACATGAATATCAGTTATATCGGACTTGAATACCAAAAATCTGTAGGCACTACTATTTTGGGCTGGCCCAAGATAATAACAATCTACTGTTTTTGGTCCAAATTTGACTCTCCTGAGAGGCGGAACTGGAATTTTTGCCGAGCACCCCCACATTTTGAGGTATTTAAAGCTTGGTTTGTGTCCTTTTCATATCTCATATGGAATTGTTCCCGTTTTATTGTGAGGAACTTTGTTTAATATGTGATTAGACATATTTAAGGCTTCCCCCCACAAGTTCGTCGGTAGACCAGAAGTTAAAAGCATGGCAGTAATCATGTCTTTTAACGTTCTGTTCTTCCTCTCGGCTACACCATTTTGTTATGGTGAATATGGAGCTGTTGTTTGATGAATTATACCATTTTCGGCACAGAACTGTTCAAATGGTGATTCATATTCTCCACCTCGACCAGATCTTAGTATCTTGATCTTTTTATTTAACTGATTTTCTATTTCAGCCTTGTATTTTATAAACGCTGTTATTGCTTCATCTTTACTATTTAAAAGATATACATAGCAATATCGCGTATAATCGTCAATAAAAGATGTTATACGTCTAGTATACCAAAACAGAGAATAGTCAATTATAAACTCGTCGCACAAGTTTATAACTCAGATTTCCACTACACTGGAATTCTGTAGTAATTATTATAACAATATGAATGTTGTAAATAAATTACAACAACAGCGTTATACTATTTTGAATAAATAGTATAATCATAATAACAGATAGAATGTAGAATAATGTATATAAATATACAATCAGACTAGAATTCTAACAGGATTATGTCTGAGGCTCGTCGTAACGATTTTCTTAAGAATTTTATTTCAAAATTCTCCCAAGATACAACAGACGTATTCTGCTCGAGATTGTAATGAGTATACCACTCTGTGATTTGAATATAAGGACAGCAACAGTTATCAGAGGAGAAGAGAGGTTCGGATTAAAAAATGAGCGAGGAAAGTGATCAGTTTTCCTTCTTATTTATAGTTGGTCTGTATCTCTTTCGAACGGTCGTGTCTGCACCCGTTCGCTCAAACAGTTGCGTCCGTACCACTTCGTACAGTCGCACCCGCTTGCCCGAGCCACTTCAATCGGGTCGCACCCGCTCATGCCGCATCCATTCGCCTGCGTCTGCTTCTCGCACCCGCTTCTGTTCGCATCTAACGGTCGTCCGCTTTATGAACGCCCAAAACCGTTAAACGATGGCCTAGCAAAAATAATAGTCATTTTAGACATGTGCCCGAGCCCGAGCCCGGCCCGGCCCGGTTCGGTCGGATGGACGGACGACGACGGCGCGCGTGTGGTGGAGATGCATGATCTCCCTCCTCACAACGAAGCATACATTTGGGAGCCTCAGGCCCCCAACCTCCTCATGAGAAAGCCATATATAAATTAATATAGCTCTCAACAATTAGGCGATGTAGGACTTTGTATATTTCCATTCATTCAATTTCTTAAGGAATTCCAACAACAGTTTCATGTGTATGATTTTGAAAATATAAAGTTTTCACATGGATATGTTGAAAGAAGATATCAATTGATATTTGTTGTATTACCTTTATTGTTGTGATGATACAGCACTACAAACCAGTCATAGCACTATAGGAAAAAGTACAATTTTCGACGGGCGGCGGCCGTCGGAAAAAGCCATATCAAAAATATCCGTCGTCGAACTGGAATTCCGACGATTTTCGACAACCCCCGTCGTATATTTTCCGATGGCTCTCGACGGCCGTCGAAGACATATAGATGATCACGGGGGTGTCAAAATCATCGCTAGTCGTCGGAAGCCATCGGTTTTTTGCCGTCGTAAGCCGTCGATCTATAGGCCGTCAGAATTACTGAAGCTTCTTTTGCGTTTTCCTGCTACATTCTTGCCTTCCATACATAATCCATAAACACAATATAATCCACTACACAGACATATATCCAATTCAGATATTCAATATAATATCAAACCATAGAAATATAATAAAATCACATAAAAAGATAAATCAAGCATAAATCGCATTAAATCAAAACAACACCTTGTTAACATAATGTACATACATCTAATTGTAAAAAATATACACCAATTCTTCATCAACTCCCCACCATCAACTCACAAATGTCAAAATTACCATCACCAAACGTGTAATTAAATAATATACACAACATTTTAAAGTATCCAACTTCACCAACTCAATATATCATCAAACATTACTAAACAATAACGCAACACAAAAAAAAACATATCTATCACTTCCTCAATCACCTCCGGAATCTCGTGAACCGGTTGAAGATTAAAAGCGATCACCATACTGATGCATGTACTCAGCAATACGCTGGTCCGGCAGCTGTGTCATCTCAATGGCCTGCCGACGGTTCTGCTCCTTCAGCTGCGCTACCATATCTCTCAACTCTTCGATCTCTGCTGGATCGGTCCGAGCTCTGGTTTGGTTGGCTCTCTTCTGTCTACCCTGCAATACTTATTTAATTTAGTAAAAGTTCAATTATTATAATCTTACTATCAAAGCTACAGCATAATATGTTAATTGTTATGTCTATAAACTTATTATTGAAACTAAATCGATGTGAAGTTCTTTACAACTGAAAGATTATTAATTATTATATCTTAATATATTATTCATTACCACTTGATTGCCAAAGTCACAACGCCTGTTCCGTGAAGGTGGATCAATGACTGAATCGAAAATGACGTCCTTCTGGTCCGTAGTCAGCTACTCTCGACCGGTTTTCTCCAGGAGTTTTTGCCGTCGTTCCATAAACCTTACGTGCGTGAACAAAAAGAAATATAGCTGAAATTAATAGCATGATATTTTAATTCATTATACTTTAATAATTAAAACAGTTATTAACAGTATATAAACTAAAATATCCTTACATGGCTCTTTCTCGATTTATCGTCATGCCATATATATGAAACTGTCTCGTTTGAATTTACATGCTCGATGGCATGAGTACGGATAAATACATCCATGTACGATACGGAACTCTACGCCTCAGCTTTCTGGAATTATGTACTATTATTGGAAATTCAAAATTATATAGCATAATAACTATGTACAATTCACATTTAATAAATTTACCGACTCATGGCGATATTGTTGGAACGAATTGCATCTTCCTCGATGAGTGATAGGATTACTGTTCCTATTTGCAGTGTTTCTTTCCGACTCTATCTACACATTTAAATAAACAATACATTATTTACTTACCAAATATTTTTTGATATTTACGCATCAATCAAATAATTAATAAAAGTTTTGTACACTTACTTTCGCTTTGTGACTATCCCAATGTGCCAGCCGCTCTTCCCACACACTCGCTCACATCCAATTCGACTTCTGCCCTTTGTGTTTCATAGTCGACATAGAATCTCGGTAATTCTTTCTCATCTTCTGTATCCAGTAGCGTCATACCAACTACAGGTCATCTGATTGTACGTCGACTATGGCCTGCATTTCAGATAAACAAGCGACAAATAGTTAAACAATAAAAGGTGAACAATAAATAAGCGATAGAAAAAAAATAAGAATGGAAAATAGAAAATTATACTTACAATGAAATCCTGCCATATACACTTCAGGATGAGGAAAGGGATATTATCCCGCTTAGGCCAACAAGTCGTCATCCTACTTTTATGCAAATCTCTCAAAACTGATAGAACTACAGCTGATGGCTGTAGGTCAAACTACCTGTGTTAAATATGATACAGATTATTATGTCGTACATAAAATATTTAAAATGCTGAAAAAAGTTTAACACTGACCCCTTCGCTCTAGGTACAAGGTGCACAGCGGGACGCTGTAGCGGCTGCGATGGGCCGCTGCCATCGTTTTCTGATGAATGGAAAGAACTCCTTTTGAACGACATGATACCTGTCACAGATACATCGTTTTAAAAGAGAATAATAACATTATAATGAAATATATTTTATAGTCCAAATAACATAAAGTACATAGAGTGCATAATATACCTGATTTAGATTGGGCAACATAAATTGCTAAATAAATGATAAAAATTGTAATGACATAAATGATGATAAGCGATTTGGTTTCATAAATGACATAAATTACATAACTTGCACAATACATTTGTCTTTCGACTACACAAATCTTATAAATTATATAAATTGCATAATACATAAGAATTCAACATAATATTTATATTAATCCTCATCGTCTTCTGATTCAGATTCGGTCTCATATTCTACATTATTTTCCTCCCTACTATCAAATGCTTCTATCAAAACGTTAGATTCATCATTTAAAGGTTCAAAATCAGTACGATTGTTTGTTGTTATTATTTCGTTGTTTTATTCAAGATTTGCCTAATAAGCTTGTTCGTCTGAAATATTCTTCCCATCAAACGTTAATCTTTTCTTTGTTTTAAAAACTACCGACCAATCTGCTTTATCTCTTTTAGAGACGGATAAGAAGCATAATAAACTTGCAATGCTTGTTTGGCTAGAACAAATGGATCGTACTTGTGATAATGCGATGTGTGCTTTATTTCAATAAGATTATAATACTTGTGCACATTAATTTCAAAACCTGGAATATGCTGAAACAATTGCATCTAAACAGAAACACATCCTCCACGGTTCGTGAGAAATATGTCAATTGTAAAATTTGAGTTAAAACGCCATAAAAATCATTTGTGCGATCTTCTGGATCATCACTACCTTTAACAGATACACTTGTATTATTATTTAATTTTTCTGCACTGTATTCTTCGGTGTTAAACTTATATTCATCAACGAAATATATTAGATATGTCTTGATATTTCATGTTGGTCTCAAAGCAAGATGTTTCAATCCTTCGTCGGCCACACAATTTCTCGGTTTATAAACGTATTTTGCAAACCAATCAGAAAATTCTTTACTGATATCTCCATGTGGATGTTCTGTTTCATAAATACTGCATATATATGAATAAAATATTACATTAAATTTTGCACGCGCTTTCATTATGGAAATGAATAAATCAAAAATTATTATTTCATATTACCTAACAAATGGTGCAACCCTATCACAATTAAGAAGAATATAAGTGTGTGATACATAAAGATCGCTATCGTCAAACCATACTTCTACACATTTTCCAAAAGGTCGACCTTGTTGTCTAAAAATAGAGAGAGGACTCTTGTTCATTGCCTTCATCATTATGTGGAACATTTTCAAATGATATGTTCACGCGGTCACTAAAATGGTGGGAGAGCGAAGCTTTTTCTTCGATGTAAGATTTACATATCGAACCTTCAACTCGTGCTTTTTGCCTCACTTTTTTCTTCAGATGATCTATTCAAGTATCTATCCTAAATTAGTTTACATTAACTTTAACTTCCGAATGTAATTAAATTAATAGAAAACATAATTCATACCTTTCGAATGGATATATCCATCCATATTGCATAGGACCTCGAAGTTGTGCTTCAGATGGGAGATTAACGGGTAAATGTTCCATTACATTAAAAAAAACCAGTGAAAATATTTTCTCCAATTTGTAGAGCAATAGAGAAATATCTTCTTCAAGTTTACATAAACGTTGCACTTTTAACATAGTCGAACAAAGCTCTTTGTAAAACAAACTAAGTTCCGTTTTAACCTTCTAAACTTTTAAGGGCAATAGTTATTTGAATACAATGGGTAATAAATTTTCCATCTTTATGTGACAGTCGTGGCTTTTCATTCCACTCAATCTATCATTTTTAAAGACAACACATCTATGAAGATTTTTCTATCAGGAAATCTTAATTCTTCCATCCATTTTAACACAATTTTAAATTGATTATTATCTAACTCATAACACGCTTCGGATTTTTACTATCGTTTGGTTTCATATGAAGCTCAGGACGTTTGCATAATTCTTGTATATTCGCGTCTTGATTTCAAATCGTCCTTAGTTTTCCCCTTGACATTCAAAATTGTGTTAAAACATTATCAAATACATTTTTCTTTTTGTGCGTCACATCGATATTATGACGAAGCAGAAGATGTTTCCAATAAGGCAACTTTCAAAATATATTTTGTTTGCACCAATTACGAATAGTCGATTTACCTACAATTTTTGTTTGCACTCTAGTTTCATATATCTTTGAATAGTCCCTTACAAGTTCATATATGTCTTCGCTTGACCATGTCATTGGTGGTTGTTTGGTTTCTACTCTGTTAGCTAAAAATTTCTTTCTATCTCCTCTGAAGGGATGATTGACATGGAGAAAACATCGATGGCAGTCAATTCATGAAATTTTATTACCATTTGATAAAGTAAATGCCTGTGTTTCATCCATGCAGTAAGGACAAGCTAGACGACAGATGTGCTCCATCCTGAAAGCGTTGCATAAGCAGGAAAATCACTTATAATCCACAACAAAGAAGCAAACATACCAAAAAAAATTCTTTGAAACGTCATATGTTTCTGCTTCTTCATTCCGTAGAGTTTTTAACTTCTCAATCAACGGTTGTAAATAAACATTGATTCTTTATGTCAAATCGTCAGGGCCAGGAACGACTACAGTATGAAACATATATTGCATTTTCATATACATCCACGGAGGTAAATTATAAGATGTGATGATAATGGGCCAAGATGAATATTAGCCCCAAATTGAGACAATGGTGAAAAACCATCTGCACATAATCCAAGTCTAACATTACACTCTCCATTGCAAAATTGAGATAAGTTTTATCAAAATATTTCCATGCTTCTCCATCGGCTGGATCTGTCAACGTACCTTCTTCCTATGTTCTCACACTATACCATCTCATATGAGGTGTAGTTACAGAAGACGTGTATAATCTTTGAAGACTAGGAGTGATGGACAAATAATGCATACGTTTGTATGGAATTTCAATTCCCTTCTTTTTTCTTGGTATTTACCTTTCCTCGTTACATATTCTACACTTCCTAAGAGTGGTGTCCTCTTTCCGAAACAACATGCAGTCATTTAAACATGCACTATTTTTTGATAAGGTAAACCAAAAGCCGATATAAGTTTTTTAACTTCATAGTGATTTTTACACATTGAATTATTGGGTGGCATATGTCTTTTTGCAGCTTGTTTAACTTCGGCTTTGGTGATGTTGTATTTTGACTTCATTGCAATGTATTCTGTGGTAACTTATAGCTGAGTGTCGTTTTTACAACCATCCCAAAGAGTTTTCTTAGCAGCATCTAATAAATCGTAAAAAAATATTGCTTCAATATTTGATTCTTCAACATACACATCGTCATCATCAACTTCAACCGTAGGGAACATTGATCGTGTTGCTTCTTTAACCATATTTTTTATATGATTCGTCATAAAAATTTCATTACCAACAATCTCTAATTAAAACTCTGCAGAAATATGTGCTACAACTTCTCCATGACGATCACAAACATAATATTCCGACACGAAACCGTCTTTGCACAAATGGACTTTTACAATATCGGGTAACAAATATTACAAATGTTTACATGACAACAAATTTCTACATGTTTCCTTTATTACTTAAAGCGAATTCAACAAATATGTTTATACCATTATAAAAATCTTCCTTTATTGAGTCTCTCAATCTCCTTCTTTGATACATCCAACTCCTCTGGTCAACAAAATAATCGATCATTTTTCGTATTTAAAAAATATGTCACGAATTCAAAAAAAATATTAGCTATTTTACGAATTGACGTTTTATTTTTCAATGTATTGAT
This sequence comes from Allium cepa, assembly GCA_030765085.1. Classification (NCBI taxonomy): domain Eukaryota; kingdom Viridiplantae; phylum Streptophyta; class Magnoliopsida; order Asparagales; family Amaryllidaceae; genus Allium; species Allium cepa. The sequence continues at coordinate 271,602,767 of CM060937.1, forward strand.
GCATAAACTTATACGCATCAATTTTATCCCACTTAAGAATAAAATATTGAAATGTTGTATTTTATGGATTTCTTTTTTGCTGGTCAGTCATCCTACTTCCCATTACAAACACAGTAAACACTTACATTTCGTACATTTTATTTTAAACGATTCAACAAAATTTCGACAGCGCTTCCCCTTTGTTTCTACATTGTACACAAATATATGTACACAGGAAACAAAAAAGAAAAGTGAGAGTGAAATTTTGTGAACCATTTAAAATGAAATAATGTACGAAATGTTATTATTCACTGAGTTTATAACTTATCCAATATAGGGACAAATCAAACAAGTATTGTACCAAATGAATATAAATGTCCGTTTTGTGACAACACCGAATATTTATATAACGATCATGTACAATACTTGTCGAGCGGGCCAAAAACTCTCTAAGGGACATAATAAAAAAGTAGTTTATACAAAAAGTGGAAGTTTTATAATTTGTCTTCTTATTTATTATGTAATATATTATTGTTTGTAAAAGGTTAAAATTTTATTACTTTTATATATTTCAAAAATTATAAATTTACCATATTATTCCGCGTATTATATCGAATAAGGTTGCTTCAATATTGTTGTTATTTTTCAATGTAGTCAATTTCTTTTTTAGACTCATGCATTCTAACTCCGACCGAAGTAGAATGTATCTCTGCTTTTCGATGACTAAGATATATGGATTATTCCAATTAACACAAGACAATGGTAGAAACAACACATATATAACGGTTTACACTTACACAAAAATTCACAAATTATACCTGCTCTTTACAATTTCATGCTAACAAATGAAATAGGTAAACCAGTGATATTATAAACTTTACTAGCCTATTAGAAACAATTAGAATCACTAATTTTCCCTAATTCATCAACTTATGCAAATCTAAATTTAGAGTAAAAATTAGATTTTTTGCGAAAATAAGATATTATACCCGAGATTGAAAGCAATATAGTGTGATTAGGCAGTCGTGGAGGATCCATAAACTTGAATTTGGTTGTTGGAAGCAAGAAATTGAGATTTTGGGGATTTTGAGATTTAATTTTCATGCTGAAAGAATGAGGAAGAAAGACTTCGGCTGTGTCTGTAATTCGCGAATTTATGACAGCTACCGATAGCCACCGACGGACCATCGAAAGCCGTTAAAAATAGGCTATCAAAAGCCGTCGCAACCAGCTGTCGGTATTCAAGCCTTTTCTAGTAGTGGAGAGAGTAATATTTACATAGATGGGCTGTTGGGCTTATAAATCTTACATACCCGCATAGCATTTATTTACATATTAGCATAGCTGAGTACAAAAGCGTTCAACAGATCTAATTTAATACTTCCCTCAAACGAAGCTAGGGTTTCCAACCGCTTCTAGAATCGACACAAAACTCTTCGGTTTCTCATCAATCATCAGATAAAATGGAAAATCTTTGGAGATTCCTTTAGATTGAAGCATATCTTTTCAATTGAAGCTTGGATTTTCTAATAGCTAGGATTTCCAGTCGCTTCCAGAATTGACACAAAGTTCTTTGATCTTGCTTCAATCAACATATATATGAAAAATTATTTGAGAATTATTTTGTTTGACATCATATCTTCTTGGTTAAAGCTTGATTTTTCTACTTCTTATTGCATTTCTTCTACTGTTCGAAGGTATATATGATTCTAGAGTTGCTTTTGATTGCTGGTAAATTTCCTCAACATTTGGTTTAAGCCGTAATCTGTGAAAGCTTTTTGCTGATAATGGCTTAGTGAAAATGTCGTCTATCTGGTAAGTGCTAGGTAAGTGATTAACTTGTAAATTTTTGTTCATCACTCGCTCTCTGACAAAATATAGATCAGTTCCATATGTTTAGTTCTGGAATGTAGAACTGGATGTGCAGTTAAAGACTAAGATTATAACACCACAGTATTTCTTTGTTATTGAGATTGATTTTCAATTCAGTAAGTAGTGATTTAATCCACATTAATTCTAAAGTTGCACTTGCAACATTTCTATACTCGACTTCAGTGCTAGATCTAGAAATAGTTGTCTGTCTCTCTGAGCACTAAGAGATTGGATTCTTTCCTAAGTAGATGTAGTATACAGTTGTTGATCTTTGATCATCTGGATCAGTTGCCTAGTCAGCATCTACAAAACCAAACAAATATAAATTAGTACAGTTTTTCAAAGTTAAACCATGATTTATTGTCCCCTTTAAGTATCTTAGAATCCTCTTTACAGCCTTCCAATGTCGATCAAGTGGATTTTTCATAAATTGACTGACTTTGTTTACATTGTATGCAATTTCTGGTCTACTTATGGTTACATATTATAGGGCTCCTACAATACTTCTATATTGTTTTGTAATTTATATAGCTTCTCCTTTATTATTTTTTCAAGTGTAGATTGGTAATCGTTTTGTGGGAAGACTGTTTGATTGATCCATTTTTGCTTTGATGAGGATTTCTAAAATATATTTTTTCTGCCTTAAATGGATTTCTAAATTTGAAGTTTTCTTGACTTAAATTCCAAGAAAATAGTTTAAATATCCAAGATCCTTGATTGAGAATTTTTGGTTTAACTTCTGTGTAACGTCTCTGATTTCATTATCATTGCTGCCAGTAATAATGAAGTCATCCGCATAAATTAGGACATATGTCACTATGTATTCGTGAAACCTGGTGAATAAAGAATTATCTGACTTTGTTGAATTGTAACCAAGTCTAATTAGAGTAGCCTTCAATTTCTCAAACCATACTCTAGGAGCTTGTTTAAGTCCATAAATTGCCTTATTTAGCTTACACCCAAGTTCTGCATTTCCACTTTGTTTAAAGTCATGTGGTTGTTCTATATATGCTTCTTCTTGTAGAACACCATTCAGAAATGCATTATTTACATCCAATTGTCTTATGCTCCAATTATTGTGTAGAGCAACTGTAAGCATAATTCTGATTGATGTTGGCTTTATTACTGATGAAATGTTTCATTGAAGTCAAATCCTTGTTGTTATGAAAAAACTTTGGCTACCAGTCTCTCCTTATACACGAAAGTTGTTCCATCGGCATTTCTTCTTAGCTTGTAGGTACACTAGCATCCAATAATATTTTTGTGATATGGTGAAGGAACAAGACTCCATGTATTGTTTCTTATAAGAGCATCATATTCTTCTCTTATAGCTGCTTTCCATTTTTCACTTTGCAATGCCTATTGATATGTGAATGGGTCTTTGGTATTTGTATCTGTGATATATATTTTGGCTTGAATATGCCACTTTTACCTCTAGATATCATATGATGACCCTCTCTTGTTGGAGCAACTTGTTGTCTTGTGTTATTATTTTGTGTTTCAGGTTGGGTATTGGACAACTAAGCTTCATCATAAGCTTGACTAGAATTTGATTGATGGCTTGAATCCTACTAAGATGTTGAGATCAGACTTCTGAATGAATTTGGTGATTCTTGACTTGGTAGGAAGTTAGGCAAGGCAAGTAAGCCCCTTGGACATTTAGATGATCTAAATCTTGCATCTGAGTGATATTATCGTGACCTATAGTTATTAGTGGTATAGAGAATTTTGAGTTATAAAATTTTTACGTTGTCTTAATCAACTTTTCATCGAATGGAAATATGCGTTCATTAAAATTGACATGTCCAAAAATGAATACTCTTCCTTTGTTGTCCAAGCATTTACACCCTTTTACATTGTTGGGAGATCCCAGGAATGTACAGGGGTATGATCTAAAGTTTAACTTGTGATTATTGTATTGTCTCAGACAGGGAAAAATTAGGAAGCCAAATACTTTTAAGCTTTGATAATCAGGTTGCTTGTTGAATAGCATTTCAGTTGGACTTCTGTCCTTCAACATATTTGTAGGTAGCTGATTAATCAGAATCACTGCAGTAGCAAAGGCATTTGGCAAGAACTTCAGTGGTAAAGATGCTTGTACAAGCATGGCGAGTCAATCTCTACTATATGTTTCTGTTTTCTTTCTGTTAGTCCATTTTGTTCTGATGTGTGTGGGCGAGTAATTCTTTGAACTATTCCCTTCTTTTGAAGGTATTCCTTGAGAGGCTTGAACTCATTCCTCTATTAGTTTGCATAAGTTTCACCTGAAAACTTGTCTGCCTCTCCATTTGAGCTATATATCGTAACACTACTTGATATGCCTCTGATTTTGCCTTCAAAAAATATATCAAAACATATCTAGAATATGCATCAATAAATGATATATAATATTTAAAACCATAATCAATGTTAAATGGAGCACGACCCCATAGGTTAACAACAACAAGTTCCAAAGGTTTATTATATTTTGTTTGAGAATCTTAAAAAGCAAGTTTATGACTTTTTCCCATTTGTCAATATGTACAAACATACGGAGTATGTATATTATCACAAGAAATATTATTTCTATTCAAAATTCTCTTTACAACATCGATACTGGGATGTCCTAGTCTATAATGCAAAGTTTCAAATATACCCATATTCTTTTCATTTTGATCAATTTTGGAGATATTACAACACATTTTCCAATGTTCCACATTTCTTGAATCAACTAGAGTGAACTAGTAATGTCCTTTCCTTATTTTACCCTGCAAATGAATTTTTTTAGTTTGTATATCTATCCAAACAGTAATTTGGGTAAAACTCAAAATATACATTGTTGTCTCTAGCAAATTATGAAACACTTATCAAAATTTTCTTTATTTGAGGAACCCTTAATAGTTATTTAGATAAAGCTCTCCATCACCTTGAATGTAAGCATTACCAGTGTGTGTTATTTTAGTTGATACACCACTATCCATGCGTATACATTATTTACCTTGGTATTCTTTACTGCCAAAATTTAGATTGCTGAGATTGTTGGTCACATGATTAGTTGCTCCAAAATTAGGATACCAGATTTCATCTGCAATGTCCTCTGGTTTGGCTATATCTCTGTTATTTTTTTTTACTACTTCTATATGATTTTTTCTTGATTCTTGTTGAATATTGGCCAGATTTGACTATTTGCTATGCTGGTATGTAATTTGCATCAAACCTAAAATAGCACCTATTTGCTGGATGACTAAAATTTTCAAATATTTGACGTCTAAGTCTATTATTGTCGTTGTTATTGAATCTTCCACCTCTTCCGCTGTTTCTGGATGATTGACCTCCTCTTTGACTACTACTTCATATCTTGATAAAGTGTTTCTTTCTTGGTTTTTGAATTTGTTGTTTGATGTATAATTGATAGTAAAATCTAAAGCAATTGGTTTCTTATGTTCAATTCTACCTTCATGAGCAAGAAGTGTAGAATGAACATATGATAAGGTTGGGGTAGTTTGCATTGAAGAAATTATAGCTACTACAGCTTCATACTCTTCATCTAGACCACATAGAATTGACAGAATTTGCTCTGTATCTTATATAGCATGTCCGGCAACACCCAGTAAATCACATAATGTTTTCACCCTTTTTGGATACTCACTCATAGGCATACTTTCCTTCTTTAAACTTTGTATTTGTCTTTTATAGTACCGACCTACGTTGTAGATTGAGAGTTGAATACATGTTCTATTGTTGACTAGATTTCTTTGGCAGTGTACACCCTATCAACTGTGGTAATAGACTTGCACTTACGGTAGATAAGATCCATGAACTCAAAAAATTATCTTGCCTCTGATAATTTGTGTATTCTCTATTTTCCACTGAAACTCCTTCCGTAGTGATGATATGTTGATCTAGCCAAGAATATATGGTTCCATTCCATATCATCTTATAGTTGTTAACATTTGAAATTTCCATATTAAGTAATTTGTCTCATCTAACTGATTTGCTATCGACTAGCTTTGAGGAATAATTATAAGTTTTGATATGTTTTCATTTGTAGATTGATGTCCAGGAGTTAATCTTGAATTTGGAGACGTGGATGAGTTGTTATCAATATTTCCTTTGGCCATATCAAGAAATTAGAGAAGATGATAAGAAAACCTGATGAATCAAATCCAAGAATCAGAAAAGGTATTATATTGAGTAATCAAGAATTACTCAATAATGATGCAATCAGGCGTCTTGAAAACAAAGCGAGAGTAATCGGAAAGATACTAAACTGAGTAATCAAGAATTACTCAGTAATGAAGAATTACTCAGTAATGATGTAATCAAACTTCTTGAAAACAAGCCGAGAGTAGCCAACAAATTGAATGATGATAATTCTTTGACAATTTGCTCAGGAAAGGTTCAATGATGAAAATAATGTTAAATATGTTTCAAGAAATGATCTAACCAACAGATTCAAATGAAGTGGATGAACTCTGATGAACTGTTGTAGTTGCAGCCTATCTAAATGATGAGAATGATCTGACGGGAAATGGCAAGGCAATTGATTTCTATGTCGTTAGACAATTTATTGCTCTGATACCATGTTGAAAGAAGATATATCAATTGATATTTGTTGTATTACCTTTATTGTTGTGAAGATATCAAAACATTTCACTTAGTAGGGTATATAAGAGTTTCAAAATTTTGGAAAGCATGAATTTTTGTGCAAAAATTCCAAATGTGCAAGGCTTTGAATAAATGGACAGTTAGAATATGCGTATGGTTTTGCATGACCGTTACATATATGAATTCCTAACACTACAAGAATTACTGTTTATAGCAACGGGTGGGGGCAACGACCTCCAACGGCCATTGACCAATGGCTTCCAACGGCTAGCAACGGAAAGCTTTTTCCCGAAATTTTTTAATAACAAAGAACACTTGTCGTTGGAAGCCGTTGGAAATATGTTGTTGGCGGCCGTTGCAAGCCGTTGGAAAACCGAGAGTAACCTGCAGCTTGATCTTCTTCTTCCTCATTCCATCTTCACCCGAAATTTATTCCAAAAACTCCCATTTCCCCCCCTAAAACATTTCCAACCCCATTTTATCCCCTTCTACACGTTCTAGCATCCCCATCTTCGTTTGCAAGCTTCACAACCTCCAAAATCAGGTATTATTTGCTAAAACCCTAGTTTTGTTAAATTTTTTATTTTAGGTTAAATTGGTAATTTTAATGTATGTATTGTGCTATTGTTCGTGTAGTGTAGTGTATTGGACCTTAATTACTGTTATTAAACTAATTATTGCATGTTTAACTATGATTTGTTAAATTAGGTTTATTATTAAATTAGTTTCAAACTTAATAATTGTCACTAACCTAAGCATGAACCTCACTTGTTATTATATTGGTGATTGAATTGCGTAAAAACGTACGTAGAAATTAAGTGATTATATTGACATATAAATTGTTCACTTTTGACATGTTATGATACGATATATACGTGATACAGTTTGTGCATGACTGAATGTGATTTATGATGCGATTATATGTATAACATTGTTCGTTTGTTTTATACATTGCGCGCACACACTGGATTTTTTTTTGTTTTAGGAAAAAATCATTATATATGCGTTGATTCAACAATTTGTTTATTGATATAAAATTTTAAATTTTATGAAAATAAAATTTAAACTTTTATATCGCTAATTAAAAATTTAAACCCTTAGAGTGTTTTTGGCCCCGTCTGATAAGTATTGTATATGATCGTTGTGTGGATATTCATTTTTTAACAGAACGGACATCTATATTCATCGTATACAGTATTTGTTGGATTTGTCCATGTATTGGACAAGTTACAAAAACAATAACGTAATTAAATCTCGTAAATCATTTCAGTTTAAACGATTCACAAAATTTCGACAGCGCTTCCCTTTATGTTCCCTGTGTACACGCAATTGTGTACTGTTCAGGGAACTAAAGCGAAGTGCTGTTGAAATTTTGTTGAATCGTTTAAATTAAAATGATTTATGCGACTTAATTACGTTATTGTATTTGTAATGGGAGGTAGGATGACCCATCAACAAAGTGTCAATGATCAATTAATATCAAATTCGCTAATAAAATTGTTTAAATAGAATATAATGTTCATTTCAAAATAAGCTTTAAGTATTATTTTAACTGATATAACAAAAACAAGAAGAATGTTTATAAAATTGTTTTAATAAAAAATGTCAACGCAAAATTATATCGTACTTTTTAATTATATGCGTAGGTAAATGGACAATTATTTTACTGATCGGAGCTGGATGTACAAAAAACGAAGGGTCGATACTGAAGGCTCAACAAGTGAACATTTTAATAATGGTGTTAGCGTATTTATGGATTTTGCTTTACGTAATAACGGAAATTACAAAGAAATCCGTTGTCCATGTAGTAAATGCAAACTGTTAAAGCATTTGATACCACAAATGGTTAGAGTTCATTTGCGTCAGTACGGTTTCGTATCGAACTATTTGATTTGGGATCGTCATGGGGAACAGTAAGCATCTAATCCTGTACAAGATGAGGAGGTGGTGAGTAATGAAATTGGTACGACAAATCTTGTAGAACATATGGTTGAAGATGCTGCACGTTCAATGTTTCCTGTTCCTCAATTAACTAATGACGATGGTAATGCTGAAGAAAAACCAAATATTGGGGCAAAAAAAATATGATTTTTTAGATGCCGCGAAAAAACCCCTTTGGGAAGGCTGCACAAGCGGAACCCAATTATCAGTAACAGTTGAATACATTGCGATGAAATCTAAATACAACCTCACAGAATCTGGATTTACGGCTGTTGTATAAGCTGCGAAACGACATATGCCTCATAATAATCTAATGTGCGAAAATCATTACGAAGTAAAAAAACTAATGTCGGCTTTCGGTTTACCGTATCAAAAAATAGATACGTGTCTAAAGGGTTGCATGTTGTTTTGGAAGGAAGATATCAACCTTAGAAATTGTAAAATATGTAATCAGGAAAGATACAAACCAAGAAAGAAAAAAGGAAAGGAAGTCACGTATAAGCGTATGCATTATTTACCAATTACTTCTAGACTTCAAAGGTTATATGCATCTTCTGTAACTGCGCAACATATGACATGGCACGGTGTGAGAACACAGGAAGTGGGTACGTTAACACATCCAGCTGATGGGGAAGCATGGAAGCATTTTGACCAGAAATATCCCGATTTTACGTCCGAAATTAGTAATGTTAGACTTGGTTTATGTACAGATGGATTTTCCCCATTCTCTCAATTTGGTTCGAAATATTCGTCCTGGCCTATAATTGTCACGCCTTATAATTTACCTCCTTGGATGTGTATGGAAACTCCATATATGTTTCTTACAGTTGTCGTCCCTGGTCCCGATGATTCGACACAAGGAATCGATGTTTATTTACAACCATTGATTGATGAATTAAAAAAATTGTGGTACGAGGGAGTAGAGACATATGATATTTTCCAAAAAAAGAACTTTCGCACGTATCCTTCTTTATTGTGGACAATCAGCAATTTTCCTGCATATGCAATGCTTTCAGGTTGGAGTACGGCCGGTCGTCTAGCTTGTCCTTATTGCATGGAAGAAACACGAGCAATTTTTTTACCTCATGGAAAGAAAGTTTCGTGGTTTGACTGTTATCGATGTTTTCTTCATATTAATCATCCTTTTAGAAGAGATAAAAAAAACTTTATAGCTAATAGACATGAAACTTTGAGACCGCCTATGGTTTGGTCAAGCGAAGAAATTTATGAACTTGTAAAGAATTATCCAAAGATACATGAAACCGGAGAACAAATTGAAACTCAGAGTAAATCATCGATACATAACTGGTGCAAACAGAGCATATTTTGGGAATTGCCTTATTGGAAAAATCTCTTGATTCGTCATAATATTGACGTGATGCATAATGAGAAAAACATGTTTGATAATCTGTTTAATACAATTTTGAATGTTAAAGGGAAGACGAAAAATGATTTGAAATCAAGACGTGATATCGAAGTAATATGTAATCGTCCTGAGCTTCATATAAAACCACACAAAAAAGCCAAAAGCTTGCTATGAGCTAGACAATAATCAAGTTAAATTACTTTTAAAATGGGTGGAAGGATTACGATTCCCAGATGGCATATCTTCTAATCTTCGTAGATGTGTTGACTATAAGAACAATAAACTTGGCGGGATGAAAAGTCATGATTGTCATGTTATGATGGAAAATTTGTTAGCCGTCGCTTTTAAAGAACTGTTGCCCGTAAAAGTTTGGACTGCTGTAACAGAACTTAGTCTGTTTTATAAAGAGATTTTTTCAACTACATTAAAAGTTGATCGTCTACGTAAACTTGAGGAAGAAATCCCGATATTGCTTTGCAAACTGAAAAAAATATTTCCTCCAGATTTTTTCAATGTTATGGAGCATTTACTAATTCATCTTCCACTTGAAGCACGTCTTCGAGGGCCTGTGCAATATGGATGGATGTATCCATTGGAAAGGCATATTACTATTTAGTTTATTACATATTGGTTTAATTAAATGTATACAAAATTAAATTAAAATAATTTTTGCTACGTATTTAAATCATCTAAAGAAAAAAGTGAGACATAAAGCTCGAGTTGAAGGTTCGATTTGCAAATCGTACATCGAAGAAGAAGCTTCGTTTTTTTCCTTCCACTATTTCAGCGACCATGTGAACATATCATTTAAAGTGCTACGCGTAATGATGAAGGCATTGATGAAGATGATTGTCAAGCGACTTTATCTATTTTTAAAAAAACTGGTCGGCCTGCTGGTAAATGTGTGGAAGTATGGTTGGATGATAGAGATTATCAAGTAGCACACACGTACATTCTTCTCAATTGTGCCGAAGTTGCACCATTTATTAGGTAATATATATACACATACGTCTACACATATGTATACACAAATATATATGCACACATGTATTTTAATCATAATGCAACATTTGTTCTATAATTGCAGTATTTACGAATCACAACATCCAAACGACGATATCGGTAAAGAATTTGCTGCTTGGTTTTCTAACTACGTTTTTGATACAACAAATTGTGTTGTAGATGAAGGATTGAAATATTTAGCTATGGGACCAAAAAGGATAGTCAAGACATATCCAATATTCTTTGTCAACGGATATAAATTTAATACCAAAGAATACGGTGCCAAAAAATCAACTAACAATACTTGTGTATTTGTCAAAGGTAGTGATGATCCAAATGATCACATAAACGACTTTTATGGCGTGCTGACCCAGATTTTGCAGTTGACATATTTCACTCGACCCGCGGAAGAAGTATTTTTGTTTAAATGCAATTGGTTCAATGTAACGACCCGCCTTTTTGGACAGTTTAAACCGACGATCAAATACACGTGTCGATTCCAAACCATTAAAAGGGCAGATGGTTATTAGGGTAATTAAGAAAAGAAAGGGAAATAAAGAAAATGAAACAACACAGAATCTCACAGCGGAAGGCTAAAGTATAATAATAAAATAACAGTTCATGAAGCTGTTAATTAAATGAATACATTTGAAATGAATACATTTGATTATTATTATACAACATTTATCAGAGTTACATACACAGCAAATATCATACAACAATGCAGCGGAATGGAATGAATATAATAGTAGTAGATAATATACCAAATCTTCGTCTCCGTCCTCCAAGGAAATGATCTTCAACCTAAACTGAAAACTCAGGACTGACCCGAGCGTAATGAAAAGACAAACACTCGAGTCAGGACTAAATATCCTTATGAAAGTTAAATCAATCGTAAAAAAATATGAGTGTAACGGCGTCGGAGATGTTTACGGGGTTTGACATCTCCTATCCAGTGTCATCATGCGTGCAATAACTTAAGAGATGTCACGGGATTTTCCATCTCTCAAGGATCCGTTAAACTATCTACTATGTAGTAATATACGCTAAGTAGATAATGTCTATCAGTAATATAAAGTATCAAAATAGCGTTAAGGCGTTACCATAATCCCCCTTAACACATTTTTATATTCCCAAAAGCATATACAAGACCGTAGTTTCCCCAAAACCGGAAGTCACCAGAGGGCAATCCATATACTCAAGGTACAAATCAAAACGTAGTGGTCGCGAATAGGATAATCAGTATGACAAGGTACATGAGGCAATACCAACTAGGATACTAGTAGTTGCGTGATCCGGACTGATGTTGGGCATAGCCAGCAGCTACCCCAACACCGCGAAACAACACTCCCAAATCAAGGGGTGCACCCAAATCGCATCACAAATGTAATAGATATGGTATCGAAGAAGTGTGTCCGCTAGAGGTGGCGAACCTCAATGGCCCGGCGCGGCTCCTGTTTTAGTCATGTCAGGGGTCATCCAATAATCGTTCTCTTTCTTCAGTCAACGCGTTCACCAAACCATCCACTTCATTCTGGATCAACACTCCGCGTATAATAGTTATTAAAGTGGTTTTCGGTATCGACAGAGAGTATGTCCATATCCGATCCCGGTCTCTTTAATAACTACGTATTATTACACCGTTGGCTATTTTACATTTCAAATCGATTCATAATTGATATCAAAATATCATATTCGCTTCAAAAATCAAATCCATTCAAATATCATCGTATCTTTCAAAATATCAGATTTCATATTTAAATTCAAGATTTAAATATAAACATTTCACCTTATTGACCAGCTTAGGATTTTAGAAAAATAGTTTTAAGTAGTTTAAAAGTAGTTTAAATAATTAAAATAGTTAAAACACTTAAAATCTTTAAAATGGATTTAAAATAGATAAATTAGTTTAAAATAATTTAAATTGGGTTAAGTAGATTTAAAATAGATTAAAATGGTTTAAGTATTTCAAAATGGTTTATATAACAGAGTAATTTGGAAAACAAATTAAAACAGCTTCAAAATCAATCCATTTCAATTATAACTTTCCCAATTCAAATCAATTTCAATTTCCATTCTACCGATTCAATTTCGATTTCAATTCAAAACAATGTCAAATTTTATTTCGAATTAATTCAATTTTTCATTCACCTTTAATTTATTCGATTTCAATTTTATATACACTTTCGATTAATTCAATTTCAATTTTATATTCACTTTCAATTTATTAAATTTATAACACTTAACAAAATTATCCCTCAATATTTAAGTTTAAAACCGAATTTCAAATATGATCCAATTCCAAGCTCGATCTCAAAATATCATTTTTTATAACATTTTTACTTAGTAATATTCAAAGCTCGAATTTGAGGTTAAATCTTTAAACAAATCAATTTTCGACATTCAATCATATCCAATTTTCAAATTTAAAGTCTCAACTTAATTATTTAATAAAATTCCTTTAACCAAAATTTATTTCAACATTCCAAACTAAATTTCCGATGAATTCAATTTCTATAAATCGATTTCTATTTATAACTTTTAAATCAAAACATTTAAATAGTTTCAAATTGCCGATTTCATAATTATTAATTTAGCCAATTCGGTGTCCGTATAAAATTTTCTATCCTATGGCCAAGTAGTTATTTATTTAAATTAAATGTCAGAGATGAGTATATATTACTTAAATTAAATCCCAGTATCATATGTATGCATAACAGGATATATATAAGCAAATAAACATCCAAACATTCAATTATCAACCAATAGCATCTATCAAAATACATCATCCAATAAACAATACAATTCATGGCAGTTTCATAGTTATCAATGTCAGGTAATTTAATCGCCATTCAATTTTAATTTCAATTTAACTGTCAATTAAATTTTTCAGCGGTTAATTCAAATAACAAGCTATATGACAATTAAATTTATATCAAACAACGACAAATAAAATTCATATCACTTCATAATGTCAATTTAACTAGCATAAAGATATTTAGTACAGTGTGAGCGTTATAAAACACTCACCTTGATTTTTCGATTTTAAATCAAATCGAACGACGTTCGACTTAACTCAAAATTTTCTCTAGCTCCAAATGATTCCAATCCAGTTCCATTGCGTAGTCCTCGTCGATACGATTCCAACGCAAAAAGTTTCGTCCGAATCCGACCTCGTATGAAAAAGATATGATTTTTACAAGTTTACACGATTTTATATTAACTAAATTTACAAATTCTTATACCAAGCAGATCTTGGCCGTCCATTGTAGATCTAACGTCCCACCTCCATCTCCCTCTTTCATCTCCTCACGCACGGCTACAGGAAGGAGCACGCGCACTTGAACCCATGACACAAGAACTAGGGTTAAACATTGCAACACCAATACTCAACGAAACTCGATCAAACCAACGCCAACGCGAAGCCCCAAACCTGAGCTACCTTCGGCCCCCCTATGGTGGAGCTCGGCCCACTGTAGTGCCTCGTTTCGCGTGCAAAAACTGATGCAAACGGCCCCCTTTCTCTCACTCCATGTCGCTCCAACCAAGATCATATCCGTATGGATTTCAAGCTCTCTTCATGCTCTACCTTTTTCGTGTTGAACACTTCTTCTAATCCTTTGTAGATTGAGAGAGATTGAGAGATGAATGAAGCTAATTTCTGGCCATTCATGTATAAGTGGCGGCTAGCAAGTATTAGGGTTAGGGTTTTGTTATTTTTTTATAAAATTATGAAGATGGTGGGTGTATTTATAGAGTTTCGTTCGACACTATTCATCCGGAAATTCCGAACTCCGATTTAGGCGCCGTAACCAGCGTTTCTAAGGTTTACCCCGCGTTCCGGACACAATGGAACAGGTTTCGGAAGCTAATTCGGAAGTATGTGCGAGTTATGGCTGAAAACGTTCGATTTAAATTAAACCGATTTAAATCGATTTCTAGGCGTTTTAATTCGTACCGGACAAACGGTAAATCCAATTGACTTGAAATTTGAAACCTTACAATAATATCACATTACGGATCCGATGAAACTGGTTTCGTCGAAATCCGAGACTTTTTGAAAAATGGTTATTTTCACTCGCCAAATTTAAATTAAAAACAATTCGATGCGTTTCGAGCTGCCACGCTCAAACGATAACTCCGATTGACACGAAAATTGAAATCCGGTAATAACTAACTATTACGGATCCAATAGAACTAGTTTCGTCCAATTCTGAGACTGTTCGAAAATTGGCTATTTTCAGTCGATAACTAAATATTAAAATATTCAATTTTCACAAATAAATTTTAAATTCAGTTTTAAAAGTTCTGTAACATCACTATAACTCTAATATGATAAAATAAAATTTTACAAATCATTTTTAATCATATTAAACCCGTTACTCAATTTATCCAATAAATTCCAATTTTAAAATCTTATTAACTCTATTAAAATCCAAATGTGACTTACATTCATTTTGGAAACCAATTTGAATCATATTAAATCAAATTTCAAATATTCACTCTATTTCATATATTAAATTTCAATATCAAATTAATCATATCAAATTCGAAATTTAATTTATTCAACCATTCGTAATATTAAATTTAACAAATTTGATTATTCTTAAACCACTATCCTTTGAAATATTCAAACGAACTAATAAAATTTAACTTTTGAAACGAGTTAAATTTATAGAACAACTATTTCCATTATACCGTTATTGAAATCCCCATTATTAAATTGTTCAATAATTTCCAAATACTTAATTTAAACAATTTCGATTATCCCATAATTCATTATCTTTTGAAATATTGAAATTGAATTTATACGAATCAACCTTTAAAACCAATTCACAATTTAGAACACTATCTTTATTTTACAGTTATTCAATCATTCAATAAGTTTTAAATATTTAATTTAAACACTTTACGTGTTCAATATTCCATATTTGATTTTCAATAGATTTTACTTATCAATCAATTACTCTATTTTACCCAATGAATTCAACATTTATTATCTTATTCAACTTTTCGTTTCAAAGGCATTCACTAAGTAGCTTTTATTTATCGTTACTTGGATAATTATTGTTGCAATTCATTCTAATTATTATTATTTCAAACGACTTACAATTTTTTTCTAACACTAAATCACGAAAACTTATTAATTTAGCTATTTTAATTATCGAAAATTTACGGGTCGTTACACTCTCCCCCACTCAAAACTTTTCGTCCCCGAAAAGGAAAAAGAAGAGAAAGGAACTAAGTAAAGAATTCAACATTTGATATATTTTATTCAAAATTATCCACTTATAAACAATGAAATTCCATTTATAAAGTCATAACTACGCTTCCACTAAGTTACTCCGAACGGCTTCCTAACTTTAAAAGTTAGTACTCAAAACAAGTTATAAAATTTTTTAAAACTTGAAAATTTTTCTAACACCCGGATTTTACGGAAAATTTCGGCAGAGTCTCCTTTGCGCGGCTCGATCGGAAAAAATATAACAGCATATATATCACAAATATACATCTCATCTCAATGATGAGGCATCCCATATGTGGGGAAACAACATATAAATATCACCAATATCATATAAAACCGTAAACGTACCTTTTATTTAGCATTTATTAGCATTTTACTTACATTATGCGTTTAGCGTAGAAGCGAGCCCCACAACGAAGCGCATCCCCTTTGCTACCTACTAAAATGCTCAATAACTAAGTTAGAACCATGCATATAAAGATAGATCACTATACTTAGCCTACACAACATATATATAACATATTTAGCTTCAAAACTGAGATTTCAATTTCTGGACAGCAAACAAATTTTAGCTTTAGGTCATCTAAACGGTAAAATTTGACAACAGAATCTAAACAAAAGTTGTTGCATTCATTTCAGGCTTTCCGGAATGTCCAAAATCATCGAATTCGGATCATCCGTTCAAAAGTTATGGCTGTTTTACTTAGAGTATACGCCTCAGCCTGGGCAGTGTTTGCGCAGGTCCGCGACGTTCACCTATATTTCCGACCTTCTAAACGACATGAAAACACAAAACACTTAAAACAAAAGTTTTAACTTAAGTTCTTAGCTTTCCAGAAAGGGCAAGATCATCAAAATCCGATAAACCAGTCAAAAGATATGGCGAAAATACTAAAGATGTATACTACAGATTTTTACCTATTTTACACAGGCCAGCGAGTAACATTCAAGTTTTTAACCTAGTAGACGAAGGAATTTCTCAAGACACTCTAAATAAAAGTTGTGCTATAGTTTCTAAGCTTTCCGAAAAGTCCAAAATCGCCAAATTCCATTTAGCCATTTAAAAGTTATGGTTGTTTTATTTTCAGCATGTATTGGACCATTTTGGATTTTTTTTTTTCTTCCAAAATTTTGCTTTTATTATTTCAAAGTACAAACCATCAAAACATCAAATTTTCTAAAGAACAATCATAAACACAAAGCCATTTATTTTCTTATTCATCCACACAATAGGTTTACATTCAATATGTTTCCGATTTATTCAAGTTTGTTTCATTCACATTTTTAATTCAAGTCAATTTGCTTCAATTTAAATTGAATTCAATTATATTTAATTTCACTTTGCTTCAAATTTGAAGTTAATTTTTTTTTTTAAAAAAATTTTATTCCGTTTATTCAATTCCATTAACACCAATGAATTCTACTTAATCAATTATCATCCATCTAACAACCAACGCATATCAAACATTGACATCCATCCAAAATCTACACTAAATCAATTATACATTTCCATGTCAATTTTAATTTCATACACTTCCAAGCTTATAGACATTTAGTTATATTCAAATTTAATTAGTTTCCATTTACCAATTCTATATTTCATTAAGTTTAAATTTTATTCATTCACTTATATATATCATTTATTTTACCGCTTAAATTTCTTTTATATTTACAACTATCAAATAGATCTTCACATTTTATTATTCACTCTCACATTGGTATATTATTTCTCTACTTATCCTTATTAGCATTTTAAACCTTTTAAGTATTTGGTAAGTTATAGTTATGCAAATAGAATGTAGTTAAACAACATACAACTTCTTTTCATTTAAAGTTGAAATTTCAATTAATTAATTCTTAAGTCATTACTTAAATTTCACTATAATTTAATTTCACATTTACATTCACATATAGTATTTCCATTTTATATTAACATAATTGTGAATCACCTTTAAATGTTAATTTAAATTCTAATTATTTACTAACAATTTTATTTATATTTGCAAACCATTAATTAAATGCATATTTTATTATTCAAACCTATACTTGTATATTATCCAATTAACAATTCATATAACATTTTTGAACTTCTTAAATATTTTGGTAAGTTATATCTATGCTATAGAATGAAATTTAATACTATGCGAGTTTTACAGTTTCAATTTTATTTTAAGTTCATAATTTCCTAATTCTAAGGATTTCTACTTCAATTGATATTTTCACTTAGCTCTTAGGTTCATTTCTCATTTCACAATTCAGAAGTTCCTTAATGATTCAAGTCCAAATTCATTTCAATCATTTAAAAGAAATCATTAATTATTAAAGGACTTAAGAATTTCAATCCCAGTTTCATTTCAAATCAAGTTTTGAAATAATATATACTTATATAATTTATATATCAAATCATACTATAGAGAATACAAAATAAAATGAAATTTGAATCAAACAAGGTTTAGACAAGCTATTAAGTGGTCTCCCCCACTCGGACTCTCGAAAATAAACGTCGATGATGCGTGCACTCATCACCGAAATCATTTTCTATCGTCAAGAGAAGGGAATATAACACTTATCATAAAAAAAATCCTTCGAAAACAATTTCAACTCAATTATACTATCATATAATACTCGTATTATATTTTTCAAATTCTTGTAAGTCAATTTCAAACACCGGAATTTAAGTTCTCAAATCCAAGTTAAAATTCATTTATATTCATTATCAATTGTGTTTATAAGATTTCATTTTCCTAAATCCATTGTTATTTAATCAATTGTTATAAATATTGACTGATCAAATAATAACGATAATCATCTAATATTATCATCTCCTAACAATCAATTCAATCAAAATGAATAAATATTCGAATAATTCTTTTATATAAAATATATTCCAAAACAATATTGTGTTGGTTTGTCCTATTCGAGTGTTTAGAAATTCCTATCGACGCCTTGGCGTCCCAAGTATCGACCAGAATCCATAAATACTCAACGGAACAAAGTAACACAATATAAAACCATTTTATATCAAATAACAAGTACGCTCTCTCATATACACTCAACTCATTCATATAGTTTACCTCTATTTCAATGAGTTATTCCCCACTAGAGCCAAGGTTTATCGCTAAACCAAAGCTCTGATACCAACTGTAACGACCCGCCTTTTTGGACAGTTTAAACCGACGATCAAATACACGTGTCGATTCCAAACCATTAAAAGGGCAGATGGTTATTAGGGTAATTAAGAAAAGAAAGGGAAATAAAGAAAATGAAACAACACAGAATCTCACAGCGGAAGGCTAAAGTATAATAATAAAATAACAGTTCATGAAGCTGTTAATTAAATGAATACATTTGAAATGAATACATTTGATTATTATTATACAACATTTATCAGAGTTACATACACAGCAAATATCATACAACAATGCAGCGGAATGGAATGAATATAATAGTAGTAGATAATATACCAAATCTTCGTCTCCGTCCTCCAAGGAAATGATCTTCAACCTAAACTGAAAACTCAGGACTGACCCGAGCGTAATGAAAAGACAAACACTCGAGTCAGGACTAAATATCCTTATGAAAGTTAAATCAATCGTAAAAAAATATGAGTGTAACGGCGTCGGAGATGTTTACGGGGTTTGACATCTCCTATCCAGTGTCATCATGCGTGCAATAACTTAAGAGATGTTACGGGATTTTCCATCTCTCAAGGATCCGTTAAACTATCTACTATGTAGTAATATACGCTAAGTAGATAATGTCTATCAGTAATATAAAGTATCAAAATAGCGTTAAGGCGTTACCATAATCCCCCTTAACACATTTTTATATTCCCAAAAGCATATACAAGACCGTAGTTTCCCCAAAACCGGAAGTCACCAGAGGGCAATCCATATACTCAAGGTACAAATCAAAACGTAGTGGTCGCGAATAGGATAATCAGTATGACAAGGTACATGAGGCAATACCAACTAGGATACTAGTAGTTGCGTGATCCGGACTGATGTTGGGCATAGCCAGCAGCTACCCCAACACCGCGAAACAACACTCCCAAATCAAGGGGTGCACCCAAATCGCATCACAAATGTAATAGATATGGTATCGAAGAAGTGTGTCCGCTAGAGGTGGCGAACCTCAATGGCCCGGCGCGGCTCCTGTTTTAGTCATGTCAGGGGTCATCCAATAATCGTTCTCTTTCTTCAGTCAACGCGTTCACCAAACCATCCACTTCATTCTGGATCAACACTCCGCGTATAATAGTTATTAAAGTGGTTTTCGGTATCGACAGAGAGTATGTCCATATCCGATCCCGGTCTCTTTAATAACTACGTATTATTACACCGTTGGCTATTTTACATTTCAAATCGATTCATAATTGATATCAAAATATCATATTCGCTTCAAAAATCAAATCCATTCAAATATCATCGTATCTTTCAAAATATCAGATTTCATATTTAAATTCAAGATTTAAATATAAACATTTCACCTTATTGACCAGCTTAGGATTTTAGAAAAATAGTTTTAAGTAGTTTAAAAGTAGTTTAAATAATTAAAATAGTTAAAACACTTAAAATCTTTAAAATGGATTTAAAATAGATAAATTAGTTTAAAATAATTTAAATTGGGTTAAGTAGATTTAAAATAGATTAAAATGGTTTAAGTATTTCAAAATGGTTTATATAACAGAGTAATTTGGAAAACAAATTAAAACAGCTTCAAAATCAATCCATTTCAATTATAACTTTCCCAATTCAAATCAATTTCAATTTCCATTCTACCGATTCAATTTCGATTTCAATTCAAAACAATGTCAAATTTTATTTCGAATTAATTCAATTTTTCATTCACCTTTAATTTATTCGATTTCAATTTTATATACACTTTCGATTAATTCAATTTCAATTTTATATTCACTTTCAATTTATTAAATTTATAACACTTAACAAAATTATCCCTCAATATTTAAGTTTAAAACCGAATTTCAAATATGATCCAATTCCAAGCTCGATCTCAAAATATCATTTTTTATAACATTTTTACTTAGTAATATTCAAAGCTCGAATTTGAGGTTAAATCTTTAAACAAATCAATTTTCGACATTCAATCATATCCAATTTTCAAATTTAAAGTCTCAACTTAATTATTTAATAAAATTCCTTTAACCAAAATTTATTTCAACATTCCAAACTAAATTTCCGATGAATTCAATTTCTATAAATCGATTTCTATTTATAACTTTTAAATCAAAACATTTAAATAGTTTCAAATTGCCGATTTCATAATTATTAATTTAGCCAATTCGGTGTCCGTATAAAATTTTCTATCCTATGGCCAAGTAGTTATTTATTTAAATTAAATGTCAGAGATGAGTATATATTACTTAAATTAAATCCCAGTATCATATGTATGCATAACAGGATATATATAAGCAAATAAACATCCAAACATTCAATTATCAACCAATAGCATCTATCAAAATACATCATCCAATAAACAATACAATTCATGGCAGTTTCATAGTTATCAATGTCAGGTAATTTAATCGCCATTCAATTTTAATTTCAATTTAACTGTCAATTAAATTTTTCAGCGGTTAATTCAAATAACAAGCTATATGACAATTAAATTTATATCAAACAACGACAAATAAAATTCATATCACTTCATAATGTCAATTTAACTAGCATAAAGATATTTAGTACAGTGTGAGCGTTATAAAACACTCACCTTGATTTTTCGATTTTAAATCAAATCGAACGACGTTCGACTTAACTCAAAATTTTCTCTAGCTCCAAATGATTCCAATCCAGTTCCATTGCGTAGTCCTCGTCGATACGATTCCAACGCAAAAAGTTTCGTCCGAATCCGACCTCGTATGAAAAAGATATGATTTTTACAAGTTTACACGATTTTATATTAACTAAATTTACAAATTCTTATACCAAGCAGATCTTGGCCGTCCATTGTAGATCTAACGTCCCACCTCCATCTCCCTCTTTCATCTCCTCACGCACGGCTACAGGAAGGAGCACGCGCACTTGAACCCATGACACAAGAACTAGGGTTAAACATTGCAACACCAATACTCAACGAAACTCGATCAAACCAACGCCAACGCGAAGCCCCAAACCTGAGCTACCTTCGGCCCCCCTATGGTGGAGCTCGGCCCACTGTAGTGCCTCGTTTCGCGTGCAAAAACTGATGCAAACGGCCCCCTTTCTCTCACTCCATGTCGCTCCAACCAAGATCATATCCGTATGGATTTCAAGCTCTCTTCATGCTCTACCTTTTTCGTGTTGAACACTTCTTCTAATCCTTTGTAGATTGAGAGAGATTGAGAGATGAATGAAGCTAATTTCTGGCCATTCATGTATAAGTGGCGGCTAGCAAGTATTAGGGTTAGGGTTTTGTTATTTTTTTATAAAATTATGAAGATGGTGGGTGTATTTATAGAGTTTCGTTCGACACTATTCATCCGGAAATTCCGAACTCCGATTTAGGCGCCGTAACCAGCGTTTCTAAGGTTTACCCCGCGTTCCGGACACAATGGAACAGGTTTCGGAAGCTAATTCGGAAGTATGTGCGAGTTATGGCTGAAAACGTTCGATTTAAATTAAACCGATTTAAATCGATTTCTAGGCGTTTTAATTCGTACCGGACAAACGGTAAATCCAATTGACTTGAAATTTGAAACCTTACAATAATATCACATTACGGATCCGATGAAACTGGTTTCGTCGAAATCCGAGACTTTTTGAAAAATGGTTATTTTCACTCGCCAAATTTAAATTAAAAACAATTCGATGCGTTTCGAGCTGCCACGCTCAAACGATAACTCCGATTGACACGAAAATTGAAATCCGGTAATAACTAACTATTACGGATCCAATAGAACTAGTTTCGTCCAATTCTGAGACTGTTCGAAAATTGGCTATTTTCAGTCGATAACTAAATATTAAAATATTCAATTTTCACAAATAAATTTTAAATTCAGTTTTAAAAGTTCTGTAACATCACTATAACTCTAATATGATAAAATAAAATTTTACAAATCATTTTTAATCATATTAAACCCGTTACTCAATTTATCCAATAAATTCCAATTTTAAAATCTTATTAACTCTATTAAAATCCAAATGTGACTTACATTCATTTTGGAAACCAATTTGAATCATATTAAATCAAATTTCAAATATTCACTCTATTTCATATATTAAATTTCAATATCAAATTAATCATATCAAATTCGAAATTTAATTTATTCAACCATTCGTAATATTAAATTTAACAAATTTGATTATTCTTAAACCACTATCCTTTGAAATATTCAAACGAACTAATAAAATTTAACTTTTGAAACGAGTTAAATTTATAGAACAACTATTTCCATTATACCGTTATTGAAATCCCCATTATTAAATTGTTCAATAATTTCCAAATACTTAATTTAAACAATTTCGATTATCCCATAATTCATTATCTTTTGAAATATTGAAATTGAATTTATACGAATCAACCTTTAAAACCAATTCACAATTTAGAACACTATCTTTATTTTACAGTTATTCAATCATTCAATAAGTTTTAAATATTTAATTTAAACACTTTACGTGTTCAATATTCCATATTTGATTTTCAATAGATTTTACTTATCAATCAATTACTCTATTTTACCCAATGAATTCAACATTTATTATCTTATTCAACTTTTCGTTTCAAAGGCATTCACTAAGTAGCTTTTATTTATCGTTACTTGGATAATTATTGTTGCAATTCATTCTAATTATTATTATTTCAAACGACTTACAATTTTTTTCTAACACTAAATCACGAAAACTTATTAATTTAGCTATTTTAATTATCGAAAATTTACGGGTCGTTACATTCAACAACGTTCCAGGTTCTGGAATAAACGTGGATCCAAAATATAATCTTATAGAAATAAAACATACTTTGAGGTATTATAAGTACGACCCTTTTGTACTTGCCAAAAAAGCTCTTCAAGTTTATTATGCTCCTTACCCATTTTTTAGAAGAGATAAAATAGATTGGTCGGTTGTTTTTAAAACCAAACCAACATTTACATTTGATGGACGAAATATTCCTGAACAGCAAGCTTACCAAGCAGATATCGAGGAAAATAGAGGAATAATATTAACCGACGATCAAATAGATTTTGGACCTCTAAACGATGAATCAAATGCATTAATTGAAACATTTGAGAGTATAGAGGAACAAAATATAGAGTACGAAGAAGAGTCAGAATCCGAAAGCGATGAGGATTGACCACTAATCAATATTTTGAGAAGGTAATTTTTTTTCATTTTTCTATTTTCAAAGTAATTTTATATGATATGTATCACAAAGTCTCTTTTATGTTACGCCATAATGTATGTTACGCCATGTTCAATTCTGACACCATTTGCATATTAAATTAATCAATGTTACCCTTGCTTTTCTTTATACTATGATTTCATATAGGTATGTCGGGACGCAGACGTTCACACTTCGGATCTTCCAGCTCACAGAGAGGTGATGATGCTGGTCCTTCACAGCCGGGTGTTCGGCCTATGGTATGGCTGAAACCCAAAGCCGATGGCAGGTAAGTATAAAGTTTCAAAATTGAATTTTATTTCATACAATCTTTTATCAAATATGTATAGTAGTAACAGAATATTAAATGTTTTTTTTTTCTGTTTTTACACAGCGGCGGGTTTTCGTTGGAGCCTTCCAACATAGTACTCACGATCTCGCAACGGGCGTATATGGCTCGTATGACCTCGCGTTAGCCGAGGTGGACTGCGATACCAGAGTGGGTGCGGGAGGCTATCTGGCAGGACTTTTTGGTATGTGTGGTATAGCAATTATTGCATTATGTAGTCATGTACATTATGTCAATTAATGTTTGCACTATTTATAGCAACTGTATAACTCATATTTTTTCAAACGTGCAGGGGGAAGTGGACTTGGTCGATTCTGATGTTTCAGTTGTCCGTCGCCATTGGAGCAGCAAAATTGTAAAAAACTATCGCGAAACGATTAACAACATCAAAACATCGGGAAAGATGCCTCATTGGATGAGTGAAGCTGTTTTTGATGAGTTCGCCACCTGGTGGAGCAACGAGGATTTTGTGGTAAATCTCTATCATATATTTAATTTAAATTGTTTGAGGCAAATAATATATAAATAATTAAAACTGTCAAAACAATTTTTGTTTTCAATTTAAATTTGCAGAGGCAGTCCGAGAGGAATTCTGCAAACAGGAGCAGGAACCCCGTTACACATCGCGGTGTTCCAAGTCTTTCCAGCATCACCGGGAAGATTTATAATTATTAAATAAGACAAATAGTTAATTATTTTAAGTTTTAATTCGTTAAATCATAAATAATGTATATTTATATGTGCATATTTCAGAAGAGACAACGCGGTGGGCTGTTAGTTATTGGAATGTGTTTACCCATACACAAGCATTGACTTAGGTCGATGATTCCGGCGCAGTTTCTTACTCTTGAGACCACGATGACAAAGCGCGTACTGCCTATGTAAGTATAACATAAGTAACTAAAACTTACAAGTTAACTGAAATAACGTAATTAACTAAATTCAATTATATTTTGCATGACAACAAAAGTTTCAGGAAGCGCGGACAACCTTACTTGAGAGTACGGGACGAGCTCACTTGACCCCCGATGAGGAGGACGCCATTTTTGAGTCCGTCATGGATCCAGTGACCCGCGGCAGACGCTACGGATATGGAAGCCAATCGGTTAGTTAATTTGCAATTATTTTAATACTAATTTTTTAGTGCAGTTGATAATTTAAATTTGTTTACAGGTTCGGACAGCCCAAAAAGAATATCAAAGGGCTCAAGATAAAGAAGAGATTGCGCAGCTACGAGCCGAGCTTGCTGAGGTGCGGGAACGCAATTTGCTGCATGAAGCGAAGACGGAGGAGTTGAACCGGCGTATGGCGGAGTTCATCGCACAGTGTGGACAGCCTCCTTCATCTGGTGGTTCTGGTGCTGAGTGATTTAGGTATGTTTTGTTATTGGCATGTATATTTTGGAGTTGGTGAGAATTTGATACATTTTGATGTGATGGTTTGTGTATATTTGGATTTCATCATTCTGATAGTTTGGTTGTGCATGTTGGTTTGGATTTGTTGATGTTGGTTTGGATTTTTTAATGATAGTTATGTTGTGTTCTGTTTGGTTGTTGGTTTATGTTGAAATATATATAAAATTTGGTTATATATATATGTTTGGATATAGTTGTTATATGTATATGCTCGAAATGGAGCTGTTTTGATATAATTGTGGTTATGTGTGATTGGAAGCAAGCACCGCCGCTTTTATAAAAAAAAATACCCAAATTTGCAACGGCTTCCAACGGCTACCAACGGCTACCAACGGCCAATTGGCCATTTAACTCCAACGGCGTCCAACGGCATATTCCAACGATTTCCAACGGCATGTTGGTCAACAGGCTTTACCACGTTGGCAAATTTGCCGTTGGAAGCCGTTGGTATATCCACGTTGATGCCGTTGAAACTGTTGAAGTGTATATCAACGACAATTCCAACGGCCTCCAGCGGCCAATCGCCGTTGGAAATAGTCGTTTCTTTTGTAGCGTAATGTATAAATAATTTCATATGTATATGGCTTTTGAATGCATATGTTATTGAAATTCAAGTTCTGTTCATATTTCATAACATAAATTTCAATACGTGGCAGCTTTTGAAGACAAGTGCTTTGCTATATAGTTATGACGAGTGTGTTACCCGTGCGTTGCACACGGTGTGTTGTAGAAAGATAATATTTTAACTATATTTGAAGAATATAATTTATTATGCAACATCTCATGAATTTGTTAAGATAAATGAATTATAAAATGAAATTACTATATTATAAGTGTGTATATTTTATGAGATTCGTATATTTTAATAAAAATGAAATTATCATTTTTGCTGATATAAATGAATAATATATTAATTATTTTTTAGGATTCATTATTTATTAATCAAATAAATGAAAATAAACATTCTTAATAAATTTTGAAATTAATATTTTTATAAAATTTCATAAATAAATATTCATGTACATATATCCTGAAATTGACATTTAGTTTTTGATACATTTGGCTAAAAGATAAATGATGTATATATTAGATATCAAATATTACTTGAGAGAATGACGACTATTACCTAAAAATAAAAGCGTAATACCAAAGACTCAATGTATTTGTATGCATTTAAAATTCTTGCAGCACACATTTATAAATATTTATTTATATTAAAAGAAATATTAAGCGAAAATAAGATCTAAAACGTTACAAATCATATTGTTTCATGACTTACTATTTTTATTTTATCGTAAAACTTTTCACAAAAAAATTTAACATTCATGTAAAAAAGATAATAAAATATGAAAGAAAAATATTTCTAATCAAAATATGGTATAATGTTTGTCCATTGATCAACTCATATTACGAATATAAATAATCAAGTTGTAACTTGTTGTACAAAAACATACTAATTGAAAATATTTATTCTTTTTTCAATAATACAAAATACAAACATTCATCAATTATCATTAATTGTAACGTTATTCTTCATAAAATATAATTTAACAATGATAAAGAGTCCATTTGATTTACCAATTTTAGGAAGAAAAAACGTTGTATATGTTTGTAATCATGTACCAATTTGGAAGAAAAATTTGTATATATTTTTCTGTATTGAAATAACAACTTTAAAAAGAAATAATTATGTATATATTTCTTTGTATTAAATAACTAATTTTAGAAAGAAAAACTATGCATATATTTCTTTGCATTAAATAGCTAATTTTAGAAAGAAAGAAATTTATGAACTTAAATGTAGAAAAATGTAAAAGTATCAAAGATAATTTTGTATATAATTATGAGAATATTAGATCATACGGACTTGAGTGAAAAAATAGTTTTACCATTTATATCAGTGCAAATGCGGTATACACATTGAATTATCATTTTTTATGATTTATTAGATCAATCAATAAATATTTGTTAATTGGATTTAGTTAAAAAGTTTAAATTCAAGATCAATTAATAAATTCAAAATACGAAGTTAAATGTAAAATAATATAGGAAAATTTAGGAGAAATTCGTAAATAATTGTAAAAATTATTGAATGTTGGTATTTAAATGCAAAATGATAGGATGGAATATTAGCAGAACATTGTATAATTTGTATATAGTTGTGGAAAATTAAAACTATATGGACTTGAATAAAAAACTAATTTTACCATTTTTATCAATATAAATGCAGTACGCATGTAGAATTGTTATTTTTCAAAATTTATTAGATCAACTAATGAATATTCGTTAATTGTATTTATTTAAAAACTTAAATTTAAGATCATCTAACTATATTTAATATATATGGACTTAAATGTAAAAATAACAGAAAAAACTTGCAAGAAATATGCAAACAATTGTAAAAATTAGTATTAAATTTTAATAGTCGAAAAGAGAACCAATAAAAACGTTGTAATAATTATAATAACAATAAATTGTGAGATAGGAAAATAAAAAATCTGGAGTGAATTAAGGAGAGAGGATGAAACACCTAGAATTAATAAGAGAGCTTTAAATTCTTCTGTTTTACTATTATTTAATAGATTTCGTGTAACAGCTATTGAATATGAAGCTTCTCATGCATCAAGGTTTATGAAGAGACATTTTCATATACATTTGCAAATTTCAAGCTTAAGTGGTATCATGCATATGCATAGTTTTATGCATATCAAAACCTTACATATATTTGGATCTTAAATGTATAAAAGGCTGTGAGTGTGTCCAACTACAAATGTATAAGTTTGTATATATGCATATGTATACAAGTACGTATGGACTCAGATATAAGCACGATTTCAGTTTTATGTGTATCTGGGTTTTAATATGCTGTCTAGGTTTAGAGTATCATACGTACATACGGTGTCATATATAAAGTCTCATATACGTAGTTTCATATATAAGAACATATTTTTGTGTAAATGTGTAGTTTTGCATATACAGTTCAAGCATACACATCGGATAAAAGAGAACCAGCGGAATTCTGAAAATGTTAAACACGTCAAATCAAGATACATAAAGTATAATGCAACTGTACATGCTATTGTATAGCATTGTATACCCATGCTTTACGAATAAAGTCATCTATAAAAGTGAGACTGCCATTGTATAGCATTTATAATCCGTTGAAGTTATTTTAGGCCAACTGCCATTGTATAGCAAGAGAACCAGCGGACTGTATGGAGTTGCCAACTGCCATTGTATAGCATTTTCGTCACAAAAATTGGTGAATTCTTGTGATTTTAACTCACCTCCTCGATCTATGCGCAAAAAAACCAATAAGCAAATTTTCATCCTTTTCGACATGAATCTTAAATGTTTTAAAGGTAATAAAGGCTTCTGATTTGTCAGTTAGAAAGTATACCCATGCTTTACGAATAAAGTCATCTATAAAAGTGAGAAAATATCTCTTTTTGCTATTTGAGACGGGGTTGATTAGTCCAAAAATATCGGCATGCACCAATTGAAGTTTTCTTGAAGCTCTCTATGTGCTCTTCTTCAAAAATACGTTTCTGTGTTGTTTTCCAACCAAACAATCCTTGCATATTATAGATGGGGTTTCGAACTGAGGTAACCCAGTCACCATGTTGTTTTGTTGAAGTTATTTTAGGCCTTTAAAGTTTAAATGTCCATACCTGCAATGCCAAAGTTGCAACATATGTTTTGTAACTATTTTGTAGTAGGTAGGTACTATACGCCGAACTGTAGCAGGTAGTACAAACATTCTATTTGATGAAATGCTTGTCTGCATGATTAAACCCCTTTCAGGATGGAACACTTTGCATTGTCCATGTTCAAACAAAACTGCAAGTCCCTTTTCTTGTAGTTGCCTAATACTCAACAAGTTGTTATCAAACTCGGGTACATAAAACATGCCTGTAACTGTCTATAATAATCCGTTGATCAATAACTTTACGTTACCCTTTCCAGCTACCTCCATATTTGAGTTGTTGCCCAGCTTACAGACTCCCTAAAGCTTTCATCTAATTTTGAAAAGTACTTCTTGTTTCCAAACATATGATTGCTGCACCCAGATTACAGATACCACATATCTTTTTTTCTATCATTATCCATATCATTGTAAGCCATCAATAACAGCTCTTCTTAAGAATCAATATAAATGGCTTCTAATTCCTTTCTCGAACATTCCAATTGAAAATGTCCTAGTTTATGACAATGATAACATTCCACCATGCTCCTTCCTCTAAATCCTCCACAACCTTATCCTCTAAATTGATCATAAATAGAAACCTTTAAAGCTTGCACCTCCACAACATGACAATTCATGCATTGCTCATGTACAAGCATGCAACTTTGTAACTCATCCGTAGGCAATGTGTCCAAATCTTTAAACTCTTCAATGGAACACACCACATAGTCATATTTAGAAGTCATAGATCTTAGTATCTTCTCGATGAACATCTTCCACTTTTCCACTGTTGATTCTCAGCTTGTCGACTATGGAGAGAGTTCGTGCAAAATACTCATTCATTGATTCTTCTGCTTTCATATGAAAGAACTTCAAAATCCTTTTGAAACGCTTGTAATTGTGCATGTTTTACCCTTCCGACCCTTGATATTTCTGCTTCAAAGGATCCCAAATGCTCTTTGATGTGTCCATGTTAAGGATCGTCTGAAGGATCGAATGATCTATTACTTGAAATAAATAATTCTTTGCTTTTAAATCTTTCAACTTCAAATCTTCTTTATTTTTCTTTTATGCATCAGTTAAACCGACACCTTCTGCTGCTACAAGAATTCCATTCTCCACCAAATTCCAGTATTCTTTTGACCGCAAGAAATTCTCCATGAGCATTGCCCAATGATCATAATGCTTGTCAAACTTCAGGATTGATGGTTGGACAAATGTACTCTCTGATGACATGTTTTGATGACTACACTTGTTGAAGATTTCCACTTCCTTTCCTTTAAATTAGATCTGTAATATGCTGTGATACCAAATGTTGTGTTTCAGCACTTGGTATACTCAACAACATGGTACCAAAGCCAATAGTTCGAGGGACCATATACGACGTGAGAGTGACTGAAGCAATGACTCCTTGAGGCTTGGAGATATGTAAGCCTGATCTCACTACTAGATAAGGAGACTACTCTCCCTATTGTCGATGCTCCAAGATGGCTTTAGCGGAAGTGCTCATCTTAAGGAGGAGATTTGAGAACGCAGCCTTACCAACTGTGTAAAGAAGTAGAAGTATCCTGGCCAACTGCAGAGCTTCTTCAGTATGCTCCAAATGAAGGTTGGAGGAATTGCTCACCAAGGTGGAGATCAGTTAAATGTGGCCCGCATTTGAGAGTACGTGTATTGATTGTTAAGTCCTATATCATAAGAAATATGACGCATAACATGGTATATGGGATTGGTGACACGTAGCATTGAGAATTCCTTTTGTTACAAGCAAGTGTTGCCAAGATCACGTATGTGCTCATTATGGAAGGCGATGGATGCATCTTCATTGGCAATGCTGGCACATCGGAAGCTTTATTAAGATAACGCTGTTACAGATCAATGAAGCGCGCATTGATGGGGATGCATTAGAGTGCTGAAACACAACACATTACGTGTCCATTCATAGTCGTTGAAAGTGTACAAGGACAAAGCACCTTCCTCAGTCAGCATGCATGGTACATGTAAAATATGGTTTTTCTTCTTGAGCTAAACTGTAAAGTGGTACAATTTTATGGAAAATTATTTATAATTTAAATAAAGAAAATAGTAAATGAACGCAATACTCTTATTATCAAAGTGCTTGAATGTTCATGTTTCAAAAATAGCAGGTTCATACCGGGTTGGCTACACATTCAGATTTGGTATACAATTTAAGTTTTCTTTTAGAAATGCTTATGCTAGAATTATCTGTATATTTCTTTGGAAATGTGCAATTTACAAGTAAATGATCTCTATCCTCCAAAACAATAGCTTTCTCGAATAATGTTAAAAGTGCACTTGGTATGAAGTGAAAGGTTAACTGAAAATAATATTTGAAAGTGACATGAAGCATGTATTCAAATAATAGATTTTTTTAAACAAAAATGAACGAGCATGCATTCAAATAAATTCATTTTTTACATAAGCTTGCAATTTTATGAAGTCGACCATTAGACATTATGGTAACAATCCATTATGGTTCAACTTTTATTCATCAAAATTTCTAATTTGATTTATTTATACTTGAAATCCACCATGTACTGATATAGAATTTAAGTTTCTTTGTACGTCAAAACAAGGACTAATCTACTACATTTAGACATCCAAGGAACTCTAGATTTTCATATTAAAGTGTAACGAGAATCTTCATTACCAAATGATTCTATAATCCCTTATGATAGATAGATTTCAACACTTCTTATGATAGGATTACTCGAAGAAGATAATTTAAATTTTTAAAATAAAATCATTCTCTATTCCAAGGCATGGATTTATGTAGCAGATTTCTTTATGAGCTTCTTGATCATTATCAATCCTCTGTCATAATTTCAAAAAAGATAAGGATTCAAAATCCTCTTAACAGGTAGTTTTTCTTAAAAAGTTTTGCAAAAACAATCTTTGAGAAAAATATTTCAAAATCAAAAAGATCATTACCAACTACTTTATGCATTAGGGAAAACATATATTTATTTATTTCAAGGATGATTTACGAAATCATTAAAGAAAAGAAATATATATGTCTTCCAAAGAAATTTTTCGGAGCTATGTCACTGAATAACCATACAGTTGAACATAACTACTTAGCTGAACGGCCAAATAGCCAAATAGAACTACTCTACTGAACGGCTAAACGATACTACTTTCCTAAATGATTGAATGGCCGAACGGAACTACTTTGCTCTAATATAGAACTAAAAGTAGCATGATCGCAAGAGGTCCCCAGCCATCAAAGGCTCATGACCACAAGAGGGTCTTGGCTATTAAAGGTGCCAGCCATCAAAGGCTTATGACTACAAGAGGTCCATGGCCATCAAAGGCCCTAGCCATTAAAGGCTCATGACCATAAGAAGTTCCTAGTCATCAAAGGCCCCAACCATCAAAAGGTCATGAATCAAAGACCCTAGCCATTAAAGACTCATAACCACAAGAGGTCCTTCGCAATCAAAAGCCCCAACCATCAAAGGCTCATGATCGCAAGAGGTCCCTAGCTATCAAAGTCCTCGGTAATTAAAGGCTCACACCATCATAGGCTCATGATCATATGAGGTTCTTAGCCATCAAAGGCCCCGACCATAAGATGCCACTTATAAAATTATTATTATCAAATAGTTTTCTAATCCCATTCCTGTGAGATTTTGTTTAAGAAAATTGCTGCCTAATAGGTTTTTGGCATTCAAGTAAATCTAAATATTCCAAAAGTAATATTGAGTTACAAATAAAAGATCCTTTATGATCTTATCATAATCTTGAAAGATTAGCCCATAATCAAAATTAAAAAGTTGATAACAAAAATCATGACTTGCTTTGGAGGAAAACAAGATTAGAAGGAAAGCCTTATGAAGAATCGGTGATATAAAGGAATTCTTGGTTTTACCCTAAAGAGTAAAAAGCTTCTTTGATATGGAGGGGCGAAATGTTATCCATATAATTTAAGTATCAAAAGTAGTGCCATAAGTGATAGCATCATGAAGGAATTGGTGCTATTAAGCTGTACGTCAAAGCCTAGCAGTGTCGCATCTCTTCGGTGTCACCCCTCACTGCACATCATCACTTCATAACTCAATAGCGTCGCATGCCATCAATAAGGAGAAAAGAAGGATATCACACTTGATCAAGGCCACATAGGACTAGCATCACCATTGTTGAAATTGTACTGTGGTGTAGGCAGTAATATTTCAATGGCACGCCTAATTAACATCTTCATTCAGCAAACATCGCCCCATCAATGACAGTGAATCTCATTGAAATGAGGCACTATCAATACTCCACGGTGACGTGGATGATGAACATCGTCGTTGTTCGCAAAAATGGGATGATGGTCGATGTCGCTTCATTACTGATGCTGTTTCACATCAACATCGACATTATATCGAATAAAGCATTTCTTTCTTAACAACGGTAATGTACACACCACTCTTCATCAATGTTTAAAGCCATTTCCAACTGATGCAGCATGTCATCAAACATACAAAGTACATTACCTAAAAGCATGTAAAAATCTACTCATTAATGCCATATTTCATGAATATTGAATGATATTCGATGTCGTGCAACGTGAATGCCATAAAGTGTCAAAGATCATACGAAAAAAGAAGGATAGGATAATTTACAAAAGCTAATTCAGCAGTATCTAGTGTATTTCCCTTCGTAAAGCTTCAAAAGCCTTCACATTCATTCACATGTTCCATTGCACTATAAGTCCCACATCGCCAGTTAGAGAAAACATACTACATTTCAACCACTGTAAATATAGTGTACCCCTTCGTAGAAAGGGGCCCTTAACTTATTTCTCTCTCTTAACTTTTAGATTAGAACTTTTTTAAGCTCTCTTAAGAGTTTGAGAACTATTGTAATGGCATATGACTAATGAAAAGAAGGACGTGTAGGATCGATTTCATCCTAGAGGGGGAGGTGAATAGGGTGATGCTATTAATTATAAAAGTTAATTGCGGAAGCTTATAAAATTATTTCAACACAGATAAATCAGAAATATAGCAGCATAGATAATAGTAGAATAACAAA
This sequence comes from Allium cepa, assembly GCA_030765085.1. Lineage (NCBI taxonomy): Eukaryota > Viridiplantae > Streptophyta > Magnoliopsida > Asparagales > Amaryllidaceae > Allium > Allium cepa. Next base: position 271,637,564 of record CM060937.1, read on the forward strand.
TGCAGAAATAGAACGATACAGAATTTACCCAGCTTCGGCAAAACCCTGCCTACGTGCTTCCCCTAAGGTTTCTACTAGAAATTAAGTAATCACACGTTTGCACACGTAAACTCACAACACCCGCTACTGACTAACCTAACTCTACGCTCAAAACCCTGCCACAACTCAGCCATTGAGTTGCGAATTCTCAAACTACGCCACGTAGTCTGTCCCCCAGTCACACTGTAATGACCCAGAATTTCTATTAATTGAAATTCGTATATTTAATTGATTTTAAGTATTAACAAGTAAAATTTGTAAGTCGAATAAATTTTGTTTCGAATACCTAGATTTAATTGGATAATTAAATCGATATTTTAGTATTTGAAATTACAAAGATAATTGGAAATTAGGTTTAATGTGATAAAAATTGATTTGTAAAGTTTTATTAAATCATATTGGAATTAGGATGATGTTATAGAACTTTTAAAATTGGATTTAAAAGTTAATTTGTGGAAATTGAATATTTTAATATTTAATTGACGAGTAAAAATAGTCATTTTTCAAGCAGTCTTGGATTTCGACAAAACTAGTTTCATTGGATCCGTAATGTTAAATTATTGTAAGATTTCAAATTTCGTGTCAATCGGATTTACGGTTTGTCCGAGGCAAGCCAAAACGCATAGAAATTTGTTTAACCAAATTAATTTAAATTTGGTCGTTTATCACCGTAACTCACACATATGATCGAAATGTCTCTCGATACCTATTCCATTGTGTCCGGAATGCGGGTTAAACCCTTGAAACGTCAGCCGACATGCTTCATTTGGAGTTCGAAAAATCTCGGGTGAATAGTGTTTCATAGAATTTTCTATAAAAGGACTTGATTTCTTCCATTTTACTCTAACTCTAATCTTCCAAGCCGTAGCCGCCGTATCATATATATTCAATGGCTGAAAAATTCCTAGCTTCACCCCCTCGATCTCCTCATCCGTTGACTATCATCAAAATCTTTTAACTACAAAAACGAAGAGCGTATCAAGCTCTATAATCTCAACGGTGGAGATCTGAAATGGCGTCGTGTGGGGGCAGCAATTTACCCACGTCCTTTACACGTTTGGGCACGATTTTCATGACGATGGTGCAGCCAAGTTCATCAATTCTCTGGGTGTTGGTTACTCACGCGGTGGTCATTCGAGTGGAGGTCCCCGATCGTCGCCTAGGGGGATGAACGAGTCGCGTCGATCTAGGGTTTTATGGCGTATTTGGGTTCTCGCATACGAAGATGGAACGGGAAGAAGGAAGACGCAACGGCCTAGATCTGGAATTTGAAATCAATGGCCAGATTTCAAAAGGTTTAAAAATAAAAAGAAAATGTAAATTATTTTATATTATAAATTCATGTGATGTCTAAAACGTGATAACTTTGTCATACGAGGTCGGAAATTAACGAAACGAATTGCGTTGGAATCGTATGGACGAATACTATGCAATGGAGCTAGATTGGGATTGATTGAAACTAGTGATAATTTTGGGTAAAATTAAACGCGTGTTTAATTTTATTCGAAATAAAACACTGCAACTGTTATTGGAAGCAAGGTGAGAACTTCTCACTCAATCGAAATTGTTTCGATTTAAATTTTAAATAGTTAGATTTAAAATTGCTTGATTTTGTTGATTGTATGCTTGGATGATAAATTGCTATTGGTTGTATTGAAATAGACCCTATACGCTGCATGTTAAGCGGAGGTTATTTTATTAAACACATATATCGCGATATTCCACCTTGAAGTGGAATTGGTATTATATATGTACTTGGAGTTGATTTCCCGCATTATATAGCGGATGAGACCCTATTGCGTCGCATAATAGCGGATAATATTTTATATAAACCCATGTACCGCGATATCCCGCCTTGAAACGGGATTGGTATTGTGCCAACATCTATGGATGCAGGGAAATAGGTTGGAGGAATCCAACTGGATTCCTCAAATAATTGAATTTGTTTCAATGTTGCGTGTTGATTATTTATACTCTCCGTATCTTTATGATTGAAACCGTTGAAGGCTAAAATTTAGCCGAATAAAATTTTGGTATCGTCGAATACCGAAAATAAATAAGTAAAATTTGATTTTTGAAAATTTAGGTTGAAAGTTTATATTAAAAATTTATTTTTGAGAATTGGATAAATTTAAAAGAAGGAATTCTAAAATAATAAAGTTTTATTTTTAAATCATATTGATTAAATTCCAAAATTATGGGAAAACGTTTTAATAAAGGAATTTCGAGAATGTTGTTTAATAGTTGAAGGATTTATTTCAGATATGGATTTTAAATAATTGAAAGAGATAAAGAAATTAATTTCAAAAGGAAATAAATTTAGAAATTAAATTAGGAATTTAATTTGGATTTGAAATTAATTTTAGAAATCGATTCGGGAATAAATTTGGAGTTAGAATAAATCTTAGGAATCGATTTGGAAATTTGGTTAGGTGTTTTGGAAATAACTTAGAAAATCAATTTGAAATTGATTTGATATTCGAAAATTAATTTGGGAAATCAATTTGGAATTTGATTTTGTGTTTGAAATAAATTGGAAAAAAATTGGGATTTGATTTGGTTTGAAGGTGATATTTGGAAACCGGTTGAAAATCGTATATCAGTGGATATTTGGAAATCTAAATTCACAATGGGAATTTGTAAAGAAAAGAGAAATTGTTTGAAAAATAAATATTGGTTTATTTTTAAAGTGTGAAAAGGAATTTACAGATTTGAAATGTAAATTAAAATAAATCGAGAAGATTTTGTAGGATCGATTTCACCCTAGAGGGGGGTGAATAGGGTGATAGTATAAATTATAAAAAATTAATTGCGGAAGCTTATAAAATAATTTCAACACAGATCACAGAATAGTAGCAGCACAGATAAAAGCAGAATAATAAATGCAGAAATAGAACGACACAGAATTTACCCAGCTTCGGCAAAAAACCTGCCTACGTGCTGCCTCCAAGGTTTCTACTAGAAATTAGATAGTCACACGCTTACACACGTAAACTCGCGACACCCGCTACTGACTAACCTAACTCTACGCTCAAAACCCTGCCACAACTCAGCCACTGAGTTGCGAATTCTCAAGCTACGCCACGTAGCTTGTCCCCTAGTCACACGACTAGTAAATACAACGGTTTGAAAAGAGATTTAAAAATTAAAAACAAATTCAAAACTAAAAATAAGATAAAGCCCTTATTTATAAAAACTAAAGCCCTTAACAAAACCCAAATTTAAAAAGGCCGGCCCCTTTTATTATTTAGACCCGCTTCCTTTTCTATTCGGTCCTTTGGAAAATGGCGGCTTCTTCGATCATAATTTAGGGCTTTTGTCCTTCGATCAAAATTAGGGTTTTGGATGCCGTTTGATATTGACGCTCTATTGATCTTGAAGTCGCGCTCGGCTGCTTCTCTTGATTTGTGAAATTAGGGTTCGGCTTCGGTTGCTTCGAGATAATTGAATTCGCCTTGGTATATTATTTGTATCTTTTGCTTTCAGGTTTGATTGCTTGAATTCGATTGCTTTTTCATTCATGCCGATGATGATACTTGGGTACTCGTATTTATATGAATTCGAATACACTAATTAACTCGATACTTTCCTGAAATTCACTTTCGTGATGCACTCGACTTTCCTGATGCGTTCGATACTTACTTGATTCATACGACTTTGTTTGAGAACTTTCGATCCTTCTTGAATAACAAGGCAGAAACTTTCCTCTTTTTAATTGTTGACTATTTCAAAAAAATACGAATTTTTTCTTTTTCCTGTTTCATGCATTATGTAACTTGCTTCTCTGCTACTATATACATTCATCAATGTTGGCATCTGCATTGCATTTCTCAGTGAACTCCATTTCACTTTGTTGCATTTGGTCTCGAGTTTCACTGTTGCATGCACTTGTTTATGCTTGAACACTGCGCTTGTATATATTCACTATCACTTGCTCTTAGCTTGAAGTTGCATCACCATGCATATTTGAAACTCTGTTTTGTTGCATCTCTGTCCGTTGGGTATTTGCTGCATTTTCAAACACTTTTTATGGTCTGGTTCCTTCATGATATTGTTCTTGTATCATTACTGTTGTTGTTGCTGATATCTTGGTTCGGTCTGTCATTCGAGTTTGAGACTATGGCGATTTCACTGTGTACTTGAGAATGCACTGCATATTTGGTTTGCTCCTTTTCTGGTTGGTGTTGCTGTTATGTTGATGACTAGCCTTTGCTAGTTCATTCATGACATGTTGTCCATGTGTGTTCATTTGTGTTTGACCTTTGTTGTCACTGGTTCATTGTGGTAGTAGCTGTCTTCACTGATGCTGCACTTGGTCTTGTCTTTGATGTTCCTCTCATTGCATATGAACTTGGTCTACTTGATGCTGTAGCTTTCAAGTATATGTGCATCACTTGACTTCATTCCACTGCGCATTTCTCTGGTTTCTGTAGTTGTAACTGGTTGTTCGAACTTGTTTATGTGATTCCATGTATCACTGCACTTTTATTCATGATTTGATCCACTGTATCATGCTTGGCTTTGGTTCTGCACCATGTTGTATGCAGTGTTACATTGACATGTTGTAGCTGGTCTTTGTAGTTGTTGTGCCTCTCTTGTATGATTGGTGTCTGCACTGTGTTGCATTACCATCATTGCTGTTTGGTCTGAACTTGACGTTGCCTTGTGTTGAACCCAGTTTCAAAACTTGGGTTTGACCTTGTGCTCGTGTCGTGATTTTGAATATATTGCACGTGAGTTGAACCCGGCTTTTCATTTGGGTTTGACCTGTGCTCACCTGACCCTGTAGCATTATCAAGTGTATATTGACGTGCACGGCCTTGTGGCATGTACAGTGATACACTGTGCATGTCACACTGTTCGTGTGTAATGAATTCAAATGTAAATGATGACGAACAACCCAAATAACTGAGGCAAATCATACTTTCAAAAATCATATTTTATTTTATATTGCAAAAATATTTCTTTTTCAATTTTACTGCATTAGCGAATATTTTTGCAGATTGCTCAGATGCTGGATTCAAACTGGAATGCAGTTGAAGAAAAAATACGAGTGTGAGTGATATGTAGTGAGGTGAATGTGTAAAATAGTGATGTAATTGAATTTGTATCAAAGTTGTATAGTGAATAGTGAGAGCTTGAATTTGTACTATTCAAAATTGTAATAAATATTTGTTTGAATAAAATATTCGTTTGAATTCAAATTCCGTGTTATTTATTTTATTCAGCAAATATTTATTTAATCTGTGAAAATAAATAGTATATTATCAAATACATTTAAATGAATGTATATATGTTTATTATCATCAAACAACAATCATATAAGCGCATATTCAACAATCTCCCCCTTTTGATGATAACAAACATATACTTAGGATTTTGAAACATATTAAATGTATTTGATAATTTCACCATTTCAATGCTTGCTCCCCCTATTTAAATGCTTCATCTTTACGAAACTCCCCCTTCTTATATGCATATCAGTATAAGATTTAAATGCCAAAATCCAACATTTCTCTCCCCCTTTTGTTATCAGCAAAAGAATAAAAGTGTCATGAAATAGAGATAAGGTGATAGATAGTAATATAACATTAAAGCTCAATCGACTATAACTATGTAATTTAAATAGAAAATCAAACAAAAATCATAACCATTCTTGTTGGGCGCATATTCCATTTTATAGATGATGGGAATGATGTTATCATAAAATCATATAGTTAAGTCGAGTTGTAGTATATGTCTAACAGGAATTTGAATTTCTACTAACCATGCATAACCGTTAGGACTTTTAAATGAGGTTAGTAGTATTTCAAAAAAATTTAATTTAAAAACGAATTCAAGTATCTTCTAACCACGCATGACCGTGAGGACTTTTAAATGGGATTAGAATCAACTTGTTTACTTAATAAATTAATTTTGATATGCATTCCATACATGCATAACCGTGAGGACTTTTAAATGAGCATGGAACTACATATCAAATTCCAAGTAATTCACCCATGCATAACCGTGAGGACTTTTAAATGAGAGTGAATACTTTGAATTTTATTTTATTTTATAAACTGAAAAACTAATGATTCCTGATTATGATACCACATATCGACAAACTATATTGGATTTTTGATAAGCGATGGTCGATAGAATTATGATAGAATTAGAACTGGTCATGGAATCTTTGCCAAACAAAGAATTTTATAACTCTTGTGTGAATTTCTAAAGAAATTTACTAAGTATACTGTCTTGAGGAAAAATGTATGATTAATATCACCCCTTATCATTTTTCAGTCACTATTTACCTTTTTGATAATTAGGAGGGGGATAGATTTGTTAATTAGGCACTCAAATTTCTAAAACACCTAAACCGAGACGTAGTTTGCAAAAACTGTTTTCTGGAAGGGGTTTTGTAAAGATGTCTGCCAATTGTGAATCAGTTGAAATAAAATTTATGCTGATATTTTCTTTAGAAATATGATCTCGAATAAAATGATGTCTAACATCTATATGTTTTGTTCGTGAGTGATGCACATGGTTATTTGTGAGATCAATTGCGCTTTTACTATCACATATTAGTGGTACACGTTTAAAATTTAGACCATAGTCTTGCAAAGTCTGTATCATCCATAAGATTTGAGCAGAGCAACCACTTAGAGCAATATACTCTGCTTCTGTTGTGGATAATGCAATACAATTTTGTTTTCTGCTTGACCATGCAACTAATGAATGCCCTAACATAAAACATGCTCCACTAGTACTTTTTCTATCAACTAAATTTCCAGCGTAATCAGCATCTGAAAAACCTTTTAATTCAAAGTTATCGTTTGATGGATACCAAAGACCAAACCGTGGGGTGTGCAACAAATATCTTATAATTCTTTTAACAGCTTTTAAATGAGATTCTTTTGGGTTAGATTGAAAACGTGCACATAGGCAAACAGAAAACATGATGTCAGGTCTAGAAGCGGTAAGATAAAGAAGTGATCCAATCATACCTCTGTACTGCTTTTGATCAACTGTCTTACCTTTTTCATCCTTGTCAAGTTTAAGTGTTGTATTCATGGGAGTTCTTGCTGGTTTGGCATCTTTCAATCCAAATTTGTTGACCAGTTCCCTAATATACTTTGTTTGAGAAATGAATGTTCCTTTATCGCTTTGTTTGATTTGAAATCCTAAAAAGAATTTTAACTCTCCAACCAAGCTCATTTCAAACTTTTCCTGCATGACCTTTTCAAATTTCTCATACAATAACTTGTTAGTAGCACCATAAATGATGTCATCAACATATATTTGAACAATCAAAAGATCATCGTTTTCATGCAACAGAAATAGTGTGGTGTCTACACATCCCTTTTTGAACCCATTTTCAAGAAGATAAGAACTAAGACATTCATACCAGGCTCTAGGGGCTTGTTTTAATCCATATAAAGCCTTTTTCAGTTTATATACATGGTTTGGATATTCATGACTTTCAAAACCTTCTGTTGTCCAACAAACACATCTTCTTTTAAAATTCCGTTAAGAAAAGCACTCTTAATGTCCATTTGTCTTAGTTTAAATCCTTTGTAGCAAGAAAAAGCTAATAATATTCTAATTGATTCTAGTCTAGCTACAGGTGCAAAAGTTTCATCAAAGTCAACTCCTTCAATTTGATTGTATCCCTTAGTGACTAGTCTAGCTTTATTTCTAATTACATTTCCAGATTCATCATATTTATTTTTAAAAATCCATTTTGTTCCTATAACCGGATAATCCTTAGGTCTAAGTGCTAGACTCCAAACATTATTTCGTTCAAATTGGTTTAGCTCTTCTTGCATGGCCATAAACCAGTTTTCATCGTTAAGGGCTGAATCTATGTTATTTGGTTCTATTTCTGAAATAAATCCACTATATAAGCACAGATCACATAGATTTCTGAGGAACGAGTCTGTATACCTGCTATAGGGTTTCCAATTACCAATTCTGGAGGATGGTCTGCTTTGTATTTCAGTTTTGCTGGATCTAGATTCCTTTGGACTTCTGGAGTTATGACAGTTTCTCTGATATCATCAGTTTCTTTTGGTTCTTCATATTCATCTTTTTCTTTCTCCTCTTCAACATTGCTTTTGGATTTTTCCTGATTATCAATGCCTTCATCAAATTTCACATTGATTGATTCCATGATTTTTTTAGTCCTTTTGTTGTAGACTCTGTAAGCTTTGCTTCTCGAAGAGTATCCCATGAAGATACCCTCAACAGCTTTTGCTTCAAATTTTCCTAATTGATCACCTGTATTGAGAATATAGCAAGTACATCCAAATACTTTAAAGTAAGCAATGTTTGGTTTATTATTGAACCATAGCTCATAAGGAGTTTTGTTGAGAAGCGGTCTAATCATAACTCTATTCATTACATAACATGCTGTATTTACTGCTTCTGCCCAAAAATGTAAAGGTAGTTCATACTCATTTATCATAGATCTAGCCAACTCTTGTAAAGTTCGATTCTTTCTCTCAACTACCCCATTTTGTTGTGGAGTACGTGGTGCAGAGAATCAACATACAGTACATCATTCAGGGTAAAATTATTGTTACCTACTTTACCTTTGCCAATAATTTTACACTTTTCATTGTTACCCATTGTGACCCTGCCACCTTTATACTTTTCTAGGCTAAGGAACTTTGATTTATCGCCTGTCATGTGTCTGGAACAGCCAGAATCCAGATACCATTGCTGTTGTTCCTTAGTCTGCCAGCATACCTACACGAGAAAAAAATTTAGTGACCTATTTGTTTTCATAGGTCCAAAATTGTTAGTGCCAAGATATTTTGGAAAATAATCTAGAGAAGACTGAAAACTATTTAAACATGTTCCTTTTGGCACCCAAATTTGTTTTACTTTGAGAGATTTTATATTTGTGCCTTTTGGAACCCAAATCGATACAGTCTTCATATGTTCGGGTTTATACCAATGACTATTTTGATTATGTCTAATGAATTGACTTGATTAATTTGGTTTCTATCTTTTTGAAATTTGTTATATCCAAGTCCTTGCCTAGACGTATTAAGAGTTTGTTTCCCTAATAGCATATCCAATGATTTTTCTCCTTTTGAGAATTTATCCAACGTTGTTGATAGTTGTAGGACTTGGATCTCGAGAGATTCATTTTCATTTATCAGTTGTGTGCACCTTTTTATAGAGTCTTCTATTCTTGTGTTTTCAATTTCTTTCAAAAACAGGATTTCATTTTCAAGCGATTTAATTTTGTTTTCTGAATTTTTAACCTCTTCTTCGAATGTTGGACACTTCTCACACTTAGGGATTCTGCTTTGATAGGTTTTAACTAATTGGTTAAGTTGTTTATTTAAATCAATTAAAGAATCCTTTTGTGATTCAAGTTTGGCATGTTTTTCCTTAAGTCGTTCAAAACAGCCATTTACTTCGTGAAAATATATAAGTAATTCTGAATGAGAAAGTTTTGATACCTCACTTGGCTCATCATCATCACTGTCAGTTACTTCACCATAAAGACATAGATTTGCTCTTTCACTTTCACTTTCGGTGCTATCACTTTCATCTTCATCAATTTCATCCCAAGTAGCCGCAAAACTTTTCTTCTTCAGTTTCTTTCCTTGGTTTGGTCGATTTTGAGGACAATTTGGCTTGATATGTCCCGGTTTATTACATTTGTGACAGATGATCTCTTGCTTCTTCGAAATGTCTAGTGCTTTGTTTATTCTGCTTTTAATTTGATGGTTTCTGGTTGGATTTCCATATTTGCGATTCCACTTTTTGAATCTCTTTATTAATAGTGCTAATTCAGCTTCACCATCATCATCGTCATCATCGTCATTTTCAGTTGTTCCTTTGAGAGCAATTGACTTCTTTCGAGTATCGCCTCCTTCTCGCTCTTCCTTGAACTTTAGCTCTAGCTCATAGGCGGTGAGATTTCCAATGAGCTCTTCCACCTTGATTTGTTTCAAATCCTTTGACTCTTGAATAGCTGTGACTTTTGCTTCAAAGCTTCGAGGAAGAACTCTGAGAATTTTCCGAACTATCTCTAACTCTGTGTACGATTTTCCAAGAGCCTTTGATTTGTATACTATATTGGACAGTCGTCCGTACATCTCTTTGACATTTTCTTCTTTTGCCATTGTGAAATTCTCGTATTCGCTGCTTAACATGGCTAGGCGAGATTCTTTGACTTGAGATGTTCCTTCGTGAGTTACTTCGAGGGTGTGCCATATTTCCTGCGCAGTTAAACAATGAGAGACACGATTAAATTCAAATTGATCCAATGAACAGATAATAGAATTCATAGCTTTAGCATTAGCATTTTGTAATTTATTTTCTAGCTCTGTCCATTGGTCCATCGGTTTATCTATTTCCTGATTGTCTACAATTATAGTTGGTGATCTATAACCTATCTCAATAATGTTCCAAGCGTCAATGGTTTTCAGAAAAATTTTCATTCTATTTTTCCAGTAGGCATATTCACCATTGAACATTGGTGGTCTAACTATGGACTGACCTTCAGCAAAAGCATTATTAAAAGAAGCCATTTTTTCAAATTTTTAAACAGAAACTGATTTTTGAAAAATGAAAAAAAATGACTTCTAAACCTTGCTCTGATACCACTTGTAGGATCGATTTCACCCTAGAGGGGGGTGAATAGGGTGATAGTATAAATTATAAAAAATTAATTGCGGAAGCTTATAAAATAATTTCAACACAGATCACAGAATAGTAGCAGCATAGATAAAAGCAGAATAATAAATGCAGAAATAGAACGACACAGAATTTACCCAGCTTCGGCAAAAAACCTGCCTACGTGCTGCCCCCGAGGTTTCTACTAGAAATTAGATAGTCACACGCTTACACACGTAAACTCGCGACACCCGCTACTGACTAACCTAACTCTACACTCAAAACCCTGCCACAACTCAGCCACTGAGTTGCGAATTCTCAAGCTACGCCATGTAGCTTGTCCCCTAGTCACACGACTAGCAAATACAACGGTTTGAAAAGAGATTTAAAAATTAAAAACAAATTCAAAACTAAAAATAAGATAAAGCCCTTATTTATAAAAACTAAAGCCCTTAACAAAACCCTAATTTAAAAAGGCCGGCCCCTTTTATTATTTAGACCCGCTTCCTTTTCTATTCGGTCCTTTGGAAAATGGCGGCTTCTTCGATCATAATTTAGGGCTTTTGTCCTTCGATCAAAATTAGGGTTTTGGATGCCGTTTGATATTAACGCTCTATTGATCTTGGAGTCGCGCTCGGCTGCTTCTCTTGATTTGTGAAATTAGGGTTCGGCTTCGGTTGCTTCGAGATAATTGAATTCGCCTTGGTATGTTATTTGTATCTTTTGCTTTCAGGTTTGATTGCTTGAATTCGATTGCTTTTTCATTCATGCCGATGATGATACTGGGGTACTCGTATTTATATGAATTCGAATACACTAATTAACTCGATACTTTCCTGTAGTTCACTTTCGTGATGCACACGACTTTCCTGATGCGTTCGATACTTACTTGATTCATACGGCTTTGTTTTGAGAACTTTCGATCCTTCTTGAATAACAAGGCAGAAAGTTTCCTCTTTTTAGTTGCTGACTATTTCAAAAAAATACGAATTTTTTCTTTTTCCTGTTTCATGCATTCTGTAACTTGCTTCTCTGCTACTATATACATTCATCAATGTTGGCATTTGCATTGCATTTCTCAGTGAACTCCATTTCACTTTGTTGCATTTGGTCTCGAGTTTCACTGTTGCATGCACTTGTTTATGCTTGAACACCGCGCTTGTATATATTCACTATCACTTGCTTTTAGCTTGAAGTTGCATCACCATGCATATTTGAAACTCTGTTTTGTTGCATCTCTGTCCATTGGGTATTTGCTGCATTTTCAAACACTTTTTATGGTCTGGTTCCTTCATGATATTGTTCTTGTATCATTACTGTTGTTGTTGCTGATATCTTGGTTCGGTCTGTCATTCGAGTTTGAGACTGTGGCGATTTCACTATGTACTTGAGAATGCACTGCATATTTGGTTTGCTCCTTTTCTGGTTGGTGTTGCTGTTATGTTGATGACTAGCCTTTGCTAGTTCATTCATGACATGTTGTCCATGTGTGTTCATTTGTGTTTGACCTTTGTTGTCACTGGTTCATTGTGGTAGTAGCTGTCTTCACTGATGCTGCACTTGGTCTTGTCTTTTATTTTTATGAGTTCGGCCCATTCCTTTTTGAGATAATGGCGGCTTTCTTCGTTCGTTCCTCCTGATTAAAAATTAGGGATTTTAATTTAAAAGCTGCCGATAGTTCCTCGATCAAATGATTTATTTAGGTCCTCGCTTTTTCGATCGACTGTTTCTTTGAGTTGCTCACTGCTGCTTCTATTTGATCGAGTTCGATGTTTGCTTCGGTATGAATTTATCCTTTTGTGCTTTAATGTTTTTCATACTTGAACTCGATGATTTTCGTTGCCGATGATGAATTGGTTTATATATGATTTGAATCCCTAGATTTTCGTTCGTTTGATATTTTCAATATTTAGCTTCGGCCATTCAATTTCGTTTGGATGTTGATGATTTCACTGACTTTTTCAATTTCGTATAAATTGATACTTGACACTCACGGTTTTGATTTATGACTCGGTCAATTTTCTTGGCCACCACGATTTCGACTTGTTCATCTTGAGTACGGTCAGTTGTTCACGGCTTCAAATTGTTTTTGATATTACCAGACTTTGACTTGATTTTTATCACTTGACTTCGAGTTTGGTAACTCTGTCGCTTCCGGCTTCAATGAATCTTTACTGACTTGTACATTTGAGTCTATACTTATGTAAGCATAGTTGTTCATGTTGTAGACAGTTTGCATTGCATCACCACTGACTGTTGATACTCTTTATGTATGTGTGCAGTGTTGTTTTGATATTGACTCGGTTATTTTGAAACTATTACTTGGTGTTTGGTTTCAATGCTTAGTTGAGTCTAGCACTTGAATGTGCAGTTTGGTTGACACTTGAATTTTGTTTGTTCATTGACATATACACCACTTTGATTGCCTTATTGGTCTGGTTCCTTGTTGTTCCATTTTTACTGCTGTATCACCATATATGTATATTCATGTTTTGAGACTGCTATCATCTCTAGCTGTTTACTGGTCTGGTCTGTGTAGCATTAAGTTTGATCATCCTGTAGCAACTTTGGTTATTGTAGTTTGATTTGAGTCGATTAGTTGCTTCGAGTTACTGCAGCTTCATTGTAGCTGTCTTGACCATTTGAGGCAGTTTGGATATTTGTTTCATGTAGTACATGTAGTCTGTTACTGCCTGTATATGTGTTCATGTATGTTTGCATCTACTTGTACTTTGAGTCATGTTGAACTCTGTTGTGATGCCAATTGCCTCTGTAGTTTGACTTAGACTTCACTTGAACTTGCATGTGCCTTGTCTGGTTCATCTTGTAGTCTTGTTCATTGTTTCATTTGGTACTGTGTCACTGTGTTGGTTTCATGTATTCCGTGAGAAGTTCAAGTCGCATGCATGCTTGCTGCCTGGTTTTGCTTGGTGGTCTTGTACATTTGGATTTTTGGTCGAGGCTTGTTTTAATTGTCTTGACCATTTTCATGAACTTGCACCTGTGTTGAATCCAGCTTATAGCTCGGAATTGACCTTGTGGTGAAAGTTGTGACATTATGTTATTGCACTTGAGTTGAATCCGGTATTTTGGGTTTGACCTGTGCTCACCTGTCCTTGTAAATCTATCAAGTGTATATATTGGTGTGCACGGCCTTGTGGCATATATAGTGATATACTGCGTATGTCACAAGCTGTTCGTGTATGATGAATTGAAAATTAAATGATGACGGACAACCCAAATAACTGAGGCAAATATTATTTTCAAAATTCATTTTATTTTTCACTGTAAAAATTTATATTTTCAATTTTACTGCGTTAGCGTATATTTTTGCAGATTGCTCAGATGTTGGATTCAATTTGGAATAAAGTTGAAGATAAAATATGAGTGAATGAGCGATATGTAGCGAGGACATTTGTAAATTAGAAATTGTGATGTAATCGAAATTGTACTGTAATTGAAATTGTGTATATATAGTGAGAGCTTGAACTTTGTACTATTCAAAGATTGTAATAAATATTTGTTTGAATAAAATTTCTGTTTTCAAATTCCGTGTTATTTATTTTTATTTAGCAAATATTTATTTAGTCTATGAAAAATAAAATAGTACATTAACAAATACATTTACACAAATATATATATATATATACGTGTTTATTATCATCAAACAAAAATCATATAATTGCATATTCAATAGGACATCGGATATTTGCATATAAGGATTTGAACAATTGCATATTTGCATATTTATACCTATTCGTGATTGAATAAAAGGATTTGACTTGAGCCTAATTGCATATTTGACTTATGGAAAAATTATAAAGGATCAAAGTTTTAGTACCATCATCAAAGGCCCCATTAAAGCACCTCCTAGAGGGAGGATGGAATAAGCCTTTAGCGCCTTCCATCAAATGCCTTACTAAATCACCAAAATCTTTCAAAGTCAATCAAAATCAAGAGCCATGTAGCGCTCCTAAGTCAATCAAACTCCAAGCTAAATAGCGTTTTGAATCAATAAAAGATTTCTAAAGGAAAGTCCATCAAATATGAGCTATTCATGCTCCTCAACAAATAAATTTTTAGACATCAAATAAGGATTTTTAAACTTATATAATTATAACCAGATAAGGATATCTGGACTTCTATTACTATCTCAAAATGAGAGTTTCTGGACTTCTATTATTATGTCCAAATAAGGGGATTTGAGCTTCTATATTATTACCAAATTAGGTTTTCTGATCTTCTTTTATTATTATTTCCATATATTGATTTCATCACTTCCAATATTATTATCATATATAATTTTCTGGTCTTCTATTATAATCAGACGGATTTTTGGTCTTCTATTATTACCGTCGGATAAGGGATTATGCTCTTCTTATATTATTATCAGATATGAATTTTTAGACTTCTACCATTATTACCAGACTTGGATCCATGGACCTCTATTATTATTTTCAATAGTTGAATTTATGGTTCTCTGCTATTATCCCTAAGATATTCATTTCTGATATTGATTTTCTTATATTAATTTCAAAGTTTTTAGCCTCCTATTGCCAAAATAGATCGCTTATATTTATATTCATAAGTAGACCAAATAATTTCTCAAGCTTATGCTTAAAAGTTTATTTTTATCTACTGACTCTTATAATAGAGTTGTGAACTTATATTCGCACGGACAATTTGGACATTAGATGCTAATTCAAAGTTCAATCGAATTTCTATGTACAATTACTAATGAAAAATGTCATTTACTTCATGTTTTATAGGGAAATGAAGTCAGCTAAGGAGTCTTATTGAAGATAGGAGGATACAAAGGAATTCTTGATTTTATCCTAAAGAGTAAAATGCTTCTCTTACACTTAGGGGGGGTGCAAAATGTTATCCATACAATTCCAATGTCGAAAGTAATGTATAAGCAATGACGCCATAAAAGGGTTAAAGCTACCGAGTCCTATGGTGAAGAATAGAACCACATCTCGTCAATAACATATCTCTTTGTGGGTATCTCTTCGTAGATTGTCATCATGTCAAAAACATATCTCTTCAAAGTTGGAAACATGCATCTTCGATGATGTACCACACCACATCTCACCACTTCGACATAATCCTTCTTTAATGGAATGTCACACCACTCATTGCCAACACCATACTCAAATAACTGATACAATGGTGGCATCTCATCCTACAAGCACTTTAAAAGTATTTATGTCAAACGAGGTTGCACCACTCTTTGTCAGTAATCACATTGCAAATCACTATTGTATAGCACATCGAAGGCATCAAAAGCACCGGTATTCAATCATCATAAACAAAGCAGGCTCATCGACACAATGCTCTTCAACTATTGACGCACTTCACCATTCATAAAAAATCATACATTAAAGAAAAGTAGTGTCGATGAAAATTACCCTCAATGTTTATGAAAACCTTAATGTTGCTCAATGCACATTGCTGATAACATCATCAACCAATGCAAAGGCCTTCATATAGCATAAAGGTAGGGGCATAGACTATAGCGCTTTGATGATACCATCTTACCTTACTGGTGATAGTCAACAATGTTGAAGATATGGAAATAGGGAAATGTCACTTACATAAAGAATAAAAAAGGGTAATGCCACCGAATTCCACCCTGTCGAAAACGTTGGACACGGAGTAGGGGGGCGCATACTCTATAAATATAACCTTAGGGCACCATTTTGGAGGCCGAACTTTCATTTTCTCTCTTGCTTCTTAAATAAAAGCCTTGTGACCCTAAATCAAATTGGGGATAATTTAATTTGATTGTAATCATATTTGAATAAAATGAACATGGACTTAACTTGGAATATCGATTCGATTATAACATCATTGAACGTTATTGTTTTAGAGTTTCATATTATGAACTTATTGTGATCAACTTGATGTGAACATAGCCGAGATGCATCAGATTATGATGAACACCTATATGCATATTTATGTGGACTATGAATTGTGAGCTAGGGACTTTGTACATAAGGACGAGATGCAAAGTCTATTGTTATACATATTGGACTATTACAAGACTCTGTGACTTTTCTTCTATGCTTATTGAACATGTAACATAACATAAGTCATTTGGATTGTTTTTATTCAATGACTAATGCAGATCCGTATGCATGACAATCCTAACTTCCTTTGAGGACTTCGAATATAATGATTAAAAGTGGCAAATGAATTTCCATATCTTCTTCCTCAAAGGCCAATTATCATCCATCCATTAAGGATTCCATCTTATGCTCAATCCAAATTGATGAGTTAGACCTTAATGTATCGATAAGTCATTCAATCATGTCTTGGCACCTGTTTAGACCAAGAGTGTGATCAATTAATGATCGATTATTTCTTCACATGTGATTAATTAGCATCTGAAGTGCTATACCCTTTTTTTGGTCTAACACCGATATTAATGCCTCATAATCGACCTCATTGTTTATATCCTTGAATCCCAACCGTACAACAAAGCTCAACTTCCTCCCTCTAGGAGTTCACAATACTACTTCTGCACTAGAGTCATGCTCATTCAAAGCTCATATCCACCATTTAAGAGTTTCTTCCTTTCGGGATTTTGCTTCATTGTCCCTAATAATAAATTCAACAATAAAGTCTACGAAGGTTTGTCCTTTGATTGCTGTCCAAGGATGATACGTAATCTTGTATTTAACTCTGGTTGCACAAAAAGTGAGAAAACATCTATAATTGATTTGTTATATATTGGTGTGTACAGGGTGTATAACATAGATGTTATATTTTTAATTTGACTAAGCTTCAAAGAACATATCACAGATAAGTTGCGCAGAAAGTAAATTGCAATAAAGTAAAGAGCATAAAGATTTATAGTGGTTCGGCCAGAATGGACCTATATCCCCTTTCCATTTTTAATATCGTTTATATAGATCTCTATTACAATGCTTGGGGTATAAAATATAATGATCTACTGCTCAATATAAAGTAACATATAGACCCAAAGACGTATGTTCGGTAACTCTTGTTTGGCTATCCTTATTCGCCTATTTTTGTCTGGTAGCTCCTGTTTGGCTGTTCCTGTCAACCTGTTCCTGTTAGACTATTCTTATTAGGCTATTCCAGTTAGGCTATTCCTAGATTTCTCTTATTTTTCCACATCACTATTGTGAGTTTGGTTCTTTAGAAATTTTCCTCATTGCTGTTAGACACTTTGCTATTTATAAGTATGAAGGTATAGGGAGGTTAGGCCGATAAAATAGGCAGTTTTCCTGTATAATATGCTCGGCTCGGTGCTATACATATAAATAAGATTTGGTTTAGAGTTTCTTGTTTTATCTTGCTTTGGATCCTTGGTTCTTCGCCTTGATTTTGGAAACCAAGGTTCAATAGTGCTCTTGATATGTAGTGTCTTAGTTCGGTGCCCCTTGGTAACTTGGATCAGCAGCCCCTTTATTTAGCACCATTTGTTTTCATCCATTCAAAAGTTTTATAAATCAAATTTTATTTATTTATTTAAATCCATATGTATTTAATATTAATTTTTTATATTAAAATTCAAACCATTTCTTTTATTTCCTTGGGAAAATTATATTAAATTTATGTCGTATATTCATATATGATTATGTTAATATATATTTTCATATATATTAAAAATTTACTAATTAATATTTCAAAACAGTATATACGTATATGTTTCAAAATAAATAAATATACACACACACACACTACATGGAAAGAAATCTTATTTTATTCTTTCAAAATAACATATGGAAATGTTTTTCTAATTTATGATACACACACATTATCTTTAAAAATTCAATATATATTTAAACACCTTTTAACATTAATATTTGAATCCTAATTTTATATTAATTTAAGTATATGGCCGAAAGCTTATGATGAAATACAAAAACAATTTTTTTATTATAATAATCATATATACATATAAATCGACAACAGATATATATATAAGAATTCGTAATGTAAATCTGTTATCACCATTATTAAACTCAAAGACATGTGGCATGAGACACGAATATGATGCCACCTTTCAAGATGAAAGTGATGCTGTGCTTTATCAATATCATTCGGTACCACATATGACCAATAACTTATGTTTCTGATACCGCTTCTCTATGATGCTGCCTCCCATCCATATTACATCTCATTAACTCTGCAACTTATCAATGCCGCCTTTCACTTGTGAAAATAAGATGAACATCGCAACTTGTCAGTGCCACACCCTATCAACATTGCTCATCTCTAGTACTACCTGCAACCAAATCGATAAGATAATGCTGTCATGCTTCCTTGATGCTGCTTCTGTCCCAGTGTCGCTGCTCATTAATGTTGTCTTTTAAGTGATACCGAGTATTATCAATACCACATGGAACAAATTCCCAGTCCCTCCAAGGTAGTAGTTTACCGGCTGCAATTAATATAGTAGCCATCAATGAATGTCGACGCAACCAATGTCACATATCGTTGATGCCATATCTTACCAATGTCACCCTCCAAAGTGATGTTGCTACCAATCAACGTCATTTTATTACCACTGTTTATCATTGAAGCCGATTGTTTCTCATATCGCTATTAGAGAATGCCAATGCTTACCGATGCCAATGTCGTCGACAACCAGTGTCGCATGTTGTTGATGGCACATTTCATCGATACTTAGAGGACATCTCACATGTTGACATCAAAACCCATCAGTATCCAAAGAAGTTACCAAGGCTAAGGTTCTACCAATCGATGCCGCTCCCTATTAATGCTCCCTAGATCATTATCGTGTTATGCCAAGCACCACTTCATTCTGATACTGCTATCAACCAATAAAGAGTGTTGATCATCACAGCAGAAGCCATCTTTGACAAGAGTTATTAATGCCATGCGCCTTCACCTATAAGATTACGCCAAAGCCCTACCTTAAACCTAAGGATGTCAAAGGATGTTGTCAAGCAAAGTTAACATCGTACAGCACTGAAGCCACCGAGACTAAGCAAGCCGAAGCCATGCGCCATGCCGCATTTTCCCTCTATAAATATGGACCTAGGGGTGCCGTTGAGGGGGCAGATGATTTTTTTCCCTCTTCTTACAAATTGAAATTTGTAACTCTAAATTAATATGGGGATGTAGAGCCAATTATAAACTTGAATTATTGGATATTGTACATTTGACGCTATATTAAATAAAGATAGGATATCTTGAATTATGACTTAAATCAAATTCCAAGCATGTATGATTTGCAAATCAAAGATTGCTTCGAATTCCAAAAATACTGATAATCTTAATATCGCTTTTTGATCATATGAATTGTTACTCACAAAATTCACCTTCCGCTTAAGCCATGAGTAGGGTTGTCAATGGATATCTGAAAAATCCGAAATCCATCTGCATCCGCATCTAAAAAGTGGATAAATATTCGATATTAGAAAAATGGATGCGGATGCGGATATAAAGACATCCACAATCCGAAAATTATCTGTTTGGTATTTTTCAAGATTATAGTTTAAATTATGTGTATTTTAGTACATTGCACGATATTTTATTTATGGTTTTATTAAGTTATAATTTATATTATACACACTAAATGCATATTAACTGCTCAAAACTATTTATTATCATTATATTTGTATATTTCTAACACTTTAATAATTAATGGGATTGAAAAAGGTTTATGTCAAATGTAAATTTTCCACTTATATTTATTGATTTATCGATCGTTAGCAGATAGGATAATTATCGGATATCCGTCTGTATCCGCGGATGTGGATATCCGATATCCAAAAATGATTTCGGATGCGGGTGCAGATATTACACTATCCGCATCTAAAAGTATTTGTTGATAGGCCTAGCCATGAGGGCTTAAAACAGAGGAAATAAAGGAAAGGGAACAAGATTAGACCATCCAGAGAGATCAAAGGGATGAAGTCAATACTATGAAGTGGCTCAAGACCTTTTATAAGAGAAGTAGAGTATCAAACTACAATGATTAGGAGGAACTTGCCCTCCAGATGAAGTAAATAAGAAGAAACCAAGACATGGCCTCACGCCAACCTTTCCAAAAGCGCAATAATCTTTTTAGGTCAGATAATGCACCTGCAAGGTACATTCTGATGTACCAGAAGGTTTAGGTAAAAGTAGCACTTTTAAGTCAGCAGAAAACAACCTTTCACCATCACATAGGGAAAATACAACTTTCGACAGCAGTTGGGCAGGAAAAAGAGGCCTTTCGCTAAGGCCAAAGGGTTCACAATGGCTTTAAACCTTCCGATGGATCGGAAGATTCATGCACTATGCATACAAACAGACTTCGAGTAAAGGCAACAATTTCTTGAAAAGAAGTGAAGAAAAAACCTTTCAGTAGCATCTGGCAGACTACGGTGATACACGATCAACGAACCTTCCGACAATAATGAGAGGCCTACAGCCGTGTACAAAAAAAACTATTTTCAGGAAAGAACGGAAGCTTTGGAACCGCATATCAAAGGCAACCTTCTATACCAGATAAAGGCATAAGGCTCGGGACACCTCTCGCATCTATTTATAGGACTAAAGGGGTCCAGTTTAAGGGAGTTTCCTTTCATTTTGTTTTTGATATTCTTGTAACTTCTTGATTAGAATTCTATAACCCAAAATTGGGATCTAATTTGGAAAATTAAATAAAAGTAAAATCTTATGATGGATGGCAAGGGAAGTTTTCTGACTTTATGAATCGTTTTA
Source organism: Allium cepa (assembly GCA_030765085.1). Classification (NCBI taxonomy): domain Eukaryota; kingdom Viridiplantae; phylum Streptophyta; class Magnoliopsida; order Asparagales; family Amaryllidaceae; genus Allium; species Allium cepa. Next base: position 271,658,933 of record CM060937.1, read on the forward strand.
TTGATTGCCTATCTTTTTATTGTCGTAATACCAATCTACAGGATCAATTTTCCCGTAAGATTCTGGCCGATAGATTTGAAGATCAGTTGATCGAAGCATCATTTCAAGTATAGGAAGATATTGAGTTTTCTATTTATGCCCATCGATAGGGCCAATAGCTAATCTAGATTAATATAAGCAGTAACCTTTCGGGGTTCTCGGCATTGTAATTGAGTTGCTTCATCTAAAGTTGGTAGATACTTATATCCTAGCAGCAATCAAACCTTCCGCAGTCATCAGCCAACTACTCAAACATCTCGGAATAATATATGTGTAGGAAAATAAAGTTCAATCTGGTAGTTATAGTTCTAATACCTTTCGGCCAGATCAAGTCCAACTTCCTAAGAGCAAATAAATCCTTCGACAAGATCAAGGGTCCTCACATATCGCCCAGGATTCCATTCCTCACCTTGTTTCCAAAGGAGTCAATCATCCAAATCTTTTGGAATCACTAAAGCACAACTTTAAAAGATAACATTTGGTTAATCTTCATTAGAGCTATAGAGAAAGGCTTCTCAAAGTTTCAAAACAAGTTTACCTCTGGCAATAACCTTCCAATTGAAAGATTAAACCTTCCGCCTACACCGTAATCTTTAAGTCTAAATATATCAATTATGGGAGTAAAGTGTAGAAGCTATTATCTAGGTTTACATACCTTTCAACCTAACCAACCTCCTCTTTCTTATTGAAAGCACTATTTAGGATGTTGACCAAAAATATGGTTAACATTTTTGGCACTAGAAGGAGGGATCAAACCTCCGACCATGTGGTTGGGCACTCTCATAAGGTTTTGATTCTTCCTTTTTAGGACAAGGAAGAGTTTATTTTGAATGTAAGATTTATAATCCATCTGAACACCAATAATAGCCAAAGTATTGATCTGATATTCAAAACAAGAGAAAGCTTTTATAGTGAAAAGTCGATATAAGGATCAACGAAAAAATTAGATACAGGTTCAGATTAACGAATGGATTGTGGTTAGCCTATCGCTTTTGAGTTTTATGAATTATAAGGATAAAAAATGAAATATACCCTATGAATTATGGAAATGGAATATCACTCAGGGAAGTTCAAAACTAATCTCAATCTTTGCTCTAGAGAAAGAAAAGTTCAAGGAGAAGAATGTATTATAATAAATGAGAAGGGTCATCCAACTGTATTATCGTAAGTTTGTCTTTGGATAGGAAATGGAGAAGGATTATGGTGACTTTGTGCATAAATCAAATAGGAATGTAGATGAAGTAATTATTCAAGGAAAAGCCATGGACACGTAAAATCACAACTGAAGGTTAAGGATAGTAGGAGAATCTTCGAATGAAAATATAAAGAGTACTAAGAGACTTCGAAATGAAATCTTAAAGGTGAAAAGAAAGTCCTTGGAAAAGGACCATTAAATGATGAAGGGAAAACCTGCCCCTTAAGAATAAATATTAAAATCATACCTAAAAAAGGATGGATGCCAGCCAAAAATGGCTCTAGAATCAAAATTCTTTAAAGAATACAATACAACCATTGTGGCCATAAATATCCACTTCTAAATTGAGAGAGAAATCGAAATACAAAAAGAAACTTAAAGAATTGTGTTGCAACTTTTATCTAATAAAGGGACATGAAACAAATTAATGCAAGACATTGAAAAAGGACATACTCGCACTTCCTAGAATGAAGAAAACCTATAAAGTTTGTAAAGGATATAATTAATCGAGGAATGGGAAACTCTACTCTTAAGAAGGAAACCAACATGGTCGGGAGATAGTTTCTCCTCAAACTTGGACTACCTAAAATGGTAGGCTACCAATAAAGCAGCATAAGACCTTATCTACGTCATGTTATGGCCAGGGTAAGGCACCACCTGAAGGGAGGACGGGTAATCCCTTGGTCTGCCACACTATGTCCTGGCTAAGGTACCGAACAAGCGCTTACGCATCATGCTATGGCCAGGTTAAGGCGCCTCCTAGAGGGAGGTCGGGTAAGTCCTCGGGCCCTGTTTTAGAATAAGCTATCCGAGTGCACCTAAAACCTGGATGAAATGTTCGATGGACAAAGAAAGGTCCATGTCTGAATAGAGATCGCTAGAAATTGGTATCGCTTAAAATAGCAACCACCAAAAGGTCGGTAATGTCAAAAATGACAAACAGCCTGAAATAGGCTCTGCTTAAATAAGCATAAATATTGGACAAAAGAGTCCCCGCCTAAAATAGGCCAAAACAAATGACAAATGGACAAAGAAAACTCAGGCACGAGAAAGCAAAAGCATACAAACATCATCAAAGCCTGGAGATGCAACATTCAAGAAGAGAATTAGGAAGAAGTCACTGACTTCTCCCCATGAACATCTGCAAGATCGTTTTCTAATCTTCTATTAGTTACCATATATGATATTCTGGTCTCATATATTATTAATTGCCTGAAATGGTATTCTGGTGTTCTATCATTAATTGCCAGAATTGGTATTCTGGTCTTCTATCATTAATTATTAGAAATGGTATTCTGGTTTTCTATTATTAATTTCTAGAATTGGAAGTCTAGTCTTTTGTTAATTTCCAATAATGGCATTCTGATCCTCTACTATTAACCGTCAGAAACGGTATCTTGGTTTTCTATTATAAAATTTCAAATGTATTCCAAGACTTTTGTTATTCATATCTAGAATAATGATCTTAACTGCAACTATCAAATGTCAGTAAAGAATGTTATGATGAGCAGTTATTTATTACCAAAGTGGTTTATTGGACTTCCATTATTGACGTTGGATTGGTTTACTAGCTTTCTATCACTCATTATTAGGATGTACGCTTTTGTTCCTATAATACTTATTACCAAAAGCGATACCCTAGTATTTCATCACTTATTGTCGAAGAATGATATTCTGACCTCCTAATATGAAGATTCTAAGAGTAGCATTTTAGTCTTCTATCACTTATTATCAAGAATGTTAATTCTACCTTTTATTACTCATTGCCGGCTAAATCTCTAGTCCTTTGCTGTTAGCTGCCAAATATGAATAAATTTCTGGTGTTCTATTAATCATCTAGTGTTAGGCGAGGAATTTTGAACCTCTAATACTTAATTACCATGTACGGTTTTTTGGACTTTCACTATTTATTCCAGATTAGAGGCCTTAGTCTCTTACTAGAAAATATATGTTTCCGTCCTTATGTCGTTCACCATGGGAAATAACACTGATATATCAAAGAATGATTATCGTATTATTTTAATATTTCTTGATACCCAAGTCTAAGCCCGATGGCATTTGGTAAAAGTCAATCATTAATGCCAAAAGGTTTAGATCCCAAGGCTATTGACTATTGAAAGCCCTAATCTGGATGTGAAATCTTTGGACTCGTACTCATCTCAAATAATTTGACACAAGTCAAAGAATATTCTTGGAAAAGGACTACTGCCGAAAGGATCTCCTAAAGGATGCTCCAAGCATTTTTGTTCTCAGATTCCCTCAATAATGAGGGTAAATCCAAAAACTACCATGACAAGATTCCATTCATAAATGTCCTTACAGGGTTTTTACTAAATGAACGTTAGGATTCAATAATTATGTGTAGCTCAGAATTAACTATCTCCAAGAATGCCGAGCAAGTAAAGGAGCTAAATCTACGTTCATCCCCCATCACATAAAAAAGTGGCCTTAACATTTTAAATGAATTCCTTTTATTTATATATATATAATTGCCACAAAGATTTGTTAATCTAGGCAAATGACGCCTTTCAGGTTTGTTTGTCATTTTCAAGCTAATAATTAAAAATGTCATGTGCCACATGTTTCGCAGAAAAGTCAGAATAGTAGGAGATCTAGATTCATTAAGCTAAGAGAGAAGCCATGAACTAAAGCAGAAAGCAGAGAAGCGCATCAACCCTCGAAGGGAATGTCTAAATCGAGAACAAACAAGGTGCGAATGGAAAGCAACATAACCAGTAGAGTTTGCAATATTATAAATGCCACCTTACGTTATGAAACATGGTGTTATTAGGGTATGGAGAATGTATCATATGTATTAGGATACTCATGATTTGGCTAATCATTTATGTGAAACTAGTAGACATCATGAGATTGGCACTCTAAACAAGATTGCCAACTATGATTCTAAAGATTTGTGGTACCAAATTAACTTTTGAATTCTTATTTCTGAGATGGACGTTCGAAGTTGAAAATTAGTACAAGAACCATTTACTTTATAATTCTTTAAATTGAGTCACTTTTGAAGAATGTTTTCCCCTACTGGGTATGTTACTGGATGGATCTCTTAAGGTAACTCAAGTTAAGTGACAGGTAATCTTGGAAATGTAAAACAAACTAGCTAAATACAAGATGCGCAGTGTGAAATGTATTTTCATAAAAATAGTTCCGTGTTGTGTATTTATGATCATCCCTTCGATTTACACAAGTGGACCTAAGAGAAAATTTGAAAGCAAACTTATATTGATAAGCCAGAACTCTTCTAAAAAGGACGAAAAAGGAAAAAAACAACAATAATAATACGTCGAGTTAAGGCTGCTGTTTGTAGGTTTTTATCGAATAAGGTTCAACTAAAAATTATTTTCAAGTTATAAAATACAGCAGCAATCATGTAAAAAGACAAAATCCATTAATGAAAGAATTTTAGAGAACAAAAGAACATCTTGTTTTTTGCACCGAGATCACTAACACATGCCATTCGTCTTCCTTTTGTTCTCTCCTCTAATTTGCATTATATAGGCATTTGTTTCTATAAAAAACAAACAAACAAAACAAAAGAGAAAAAGAAGCAAGCATACTTGCAACCCCATCAGATTCATCCTAATTTCATCGATGTGGAAGCACCCATTATTGCTGTTGCTTTGCATTGAGCATCTTAAACCATCCGCAAGAAGAGGAAGAGGTTGCTAGCGTGCAATCCAGTAATGCTGTTCACCCACAACCAAATTTTCCTAACCCACGTATAAAAGCAACGTGCTCTTTGCTTTTCGACTTAGCTACGATCACATTTTGGATGGATTTGGCCATCTGGGATGTCTCGGGAGAGAATCCAGCTTTAATAACTTACTCTCCATATCACCAATATGGACTGGTCCCATTATCATCGACTCCATTGACTCAGCTCCATAACATCTGCCTTTTCCGAGGGCCGTAGAATAAAAAGAAAAAAATTGATGTTTTATGGTCATGTTCGGTGTTTTATTTTAGGATGTTAATGTGATAGATCATTTTGAAAAAATGTGATATGAAGTAGTATATATATATGCATGTGTGTGTGTGTATATATATGAATAGTTGAATGTTTTGTTGATTTCTTAAGTTACGTTTTACAGTATTCTTGTTACTTAGGAACGAATCAGAAGGTTTAGGACCTTTTGATTCAAGTGAAGGCTTGTTGTCGGAAGAATCAAGCATTAAGCCATTTAAACCTATCGACAGTATGTAGAAGTTAAACTAGAACACTTTCTGATCCTATTGGAGGGATTAGCGCTGCAACTTTAAGCCCTTTCGGAGGGGAAAAAAATGCTTTAAATTTACCAAAATGGAGTTTAGATGGATCCAAATCATATTATTAACTCGATGTTAAGAGTAATTCAAAACCTTACGTTTGGAGGAAGGTGACCTCCTTATTTCAAACTAAGTTTGAAAATGAATTCCTTATTCTAGGGAAGATGAAATTGTTTAAAAAGTGCTCTTTTATTTGTACTTGAAATTTATATTTGCAGGAATAAGAAGCCAAAACTCAATGATTCTTAGAAAGGATGACATAGAAAGCCAAGTGCATCCCTCGCACATGAGGGTAAATGTTACTCAAAAAATTCACCTTGAGGGTTTTAAACAGTGGAAAGAAAGGAAAGGAACAGGATCAGACCATCCGGAGAGATCGAAGAGATGCATTCAATAATATGAAGCGACTCACGACCTTTCATATTAAAAGTAGAGTGTCATACTACAATGATCAAGAGGTGCTTACCCTCCAAAGGAAGCAAACAAGAAGAAACAAAGACATGGCCTCTCACCAACCTTTTCGAAAGCGTAATAAGCATTTCAGGCTAGATAATGCACCTGCAAGGCACCTTCCGATGTTACTGGAAGGTTTAGGTAAAAGCAGTGCTTATAAGTCAACTGAAAGCAACCTTCCGTCATCACCCAGGGAAGATACAACTTTCAGCAGCAGTTAGGTAGGAAAAAGCGGCCTTCCGCTAAGGCCAAAGGGTTCACAAGGGCCATAAACCTTCTAGTGGATCGGAAGGTTCATGCGCTATGCATATAATAGACCTTCTGGTAAAGGCAATAGTTTCTTGAAAATAAGTGAAGGAAAAACATTTCGGCAGCGTCCGACACACCATGGTGATACACGATCAATTAACTTTCCAACAATAATGAGAGGCCTACAACCATGTACAAAAAACTTTTTTCAGCTAAGACCGAAAAGTTTACAACCGCATACCAAAGACAACCTTTCATACCAGATAAAGGCATAAGGCTGATGGGATGCCGCCCGCATCTGTAAATAGGACCTAATGGGTCCAATTTAAGGGGACTTTCCTTTCATATATTTTTTTTCAAAAATCTTGTAAACTCTTGATCAGAATTCCATAACCCTAATTGGGGATCTAATTTGGGAAATTCAATAAAAGTAAAACCTTATGATGGATGGCAAGGGAAGTTTCTGATTTTGTGAATCGTCTTATTGATTACTTATCCTTTTGTTGTTGTAATACCAATTTGTAGGATCAATTTTCCCGAAAGGTTCTGGCGGATAGGTCTGAAGATCAATTGATCGAAGCTATCATTTTAAGTAAAGAAAGATATTGAGTTTTCTATCTCCGCCCATCCATAGGGCAAATAGCCAATCTGGATTAATATAAGCAGTAACCTTCTAGGGTTCTGGGCATTGTAATTGAGTTTCTTCATCTAAAGTTGGTAGATACTTATATCCTAGCAGCAATCAAACCTTTTGCAGTCATCAACCAACCACTCAAACCCCTTGGAACAATATACGTGTAGGAAAATAAAGTTCAATCCGACAGTTAGAGTTCTATTACCTTTCGGCCAGATTAAGTTCAACTTCCTAAGAGCAAACAAATCCTTCGACAAGATCAAGGGTCTTCACATATTGCCCAGGATTCCATTCCTTACCTTGTTGCCAATGGAGTCAATCATCTAAACTTTTCGGAATCACTAGAGCACAACTTTAAAAGATAACATTTGGTTAATCTTCATTAGAGCTGTAGAGAAGGCTTCATGAAGTTTTGAAACAAGTCTACCTCTAGTAATAACCTTCTGATTAAAATATTAAACCTCTCGCCTACATTGTAAGTTCAAATATATCAATTGTGGGAGTAAAGCGTAGGAGCTATTATCTAGGTTACGTACCTATCAACCTAATCAACCTCCTTTTTCCTATTGGAAGCACTATTTAGGGTGTTGACCAAAAATCTGGTTAACATGAATGTCTGATATAGATTTACTTCAAGCATATATGATTTCACTTGGCCTTACATACGATTTCCCCATAAACCTAAACTTTCTTATCAATCCTCTTAAGCGTTAATTCAACTATGTGTCGCCTTGTGCCAACACTCATTGAGGTTAAACTTAGGCTCTCCAAATTTCATAATCAGCCAAGGTTCTCATCCTTACACATTGAGGTTGATGAAGAAATTCGTTAACATTTTAGGGCTCGAACCTCTATCTCCGTTAAACTCTAAGTGGAACTACCCAAGCTTGCATATTTAGGGCATAAAGTACTTACCTCTACCCAACATATCCTATTCCAAGCTAACTAAGATTTTTAATGCTAATTAATCGCGGTAACTAAGATTTTCTTAGTCATGACAATTAATTATGTTAAAAATCTCCAAATAAGTGTCCTCCGAGCCTCAAATAACTAAGCTAACTTTCCAATTCACTAATGATCCCTAGCTTCATGAGGAGCAAGTGCTAAGGCTCGTCGCATTACAAGTCATGGAAAATAAGAAAAGACAAGTAGCTCCATAAATTCAAGAAAATGGAGTTTGAATCCTTTTCATGTGGGATCTACGCCTTGGGAAGGCAATACAAAAAGGATAGCATCTTCTTAAAAATGAGAAAAGAGATTCAACTCAAAACCAACTCAAAACCAAGGGGACCATTTTTGAAACACAAGACTTTAATCGATCCGCTAAAAGGTGGGAAAATGCCCTTAGCCACCCTCAAGAACCAAGTGAAACTCGAAACTCTATAAAAAGAAAGCTTATTATGGAAGTTAAAGAGCCTATCATGCGTAAGAGAGCCAAAAAGAATTTACAAGGATCAACTTCCAAATTTCTAAAATTTTCTCCCTTACCACCTCTTATGAAATATCTATTTCCTAATTAAGGACAAGCTCAACTATTGGCCTTCGCAAAAGTAGCAACCAACGAATAAAAGGAATCTCGAAGTGTAGTACTATCATTACCATCACTCTAATGGCCATAACACCAATCACTGTCGAAGCTTGGAGGGAATATCAACTATCTCTTAGGGCAAGAAAATCTTGATGAATTTGTATAAAGATTTGAACAAGTCAATAATAAAGAAAGAACTTCTTAACAAAATAAGTGTATCTACATGGTTAAGAATTGAAACTCTTCTAAAATAACGAAAAGCCTAAACCACTGCCAAAGATGGTAGTAAGGGGCTAAAGCATTTATCCTTGCCTGATGGCCTCGTCAATGCACCTCCTAGAGGAAGGTTAGTGTAAGCCTTTGATTCCATTTGAAAAGGCCTAACCAGAGCACATACAAGCCTTCAATCTTTGCTTATGCTACCTAGTTAAAGAGCCTCCTAGAGGGAGGAAGGTAAGCCTTTGGCTTGTCCAAAGCACCGACCTAGCCTTCGTGTCGTCATCAAAGACCTCACTAAAGCGCCTCCTTGAGGGAGGACGGATGAGCCTTTGGCCTATCCAAAGCATTGGACAAGCCTTTAGTACCATCTCCACAGTCTTACTAAAGCGCCTCCTTGAGGGAGGTCAGGTAATCCTATGGTTCAGCTAAAAAAAAGCTAGCCAAACGCACCGAACAACAAATCTAAATCATCACCTAAGAAAGTGATATGTGGTTCAATGAAAGTAGAGATCCTCACCTACAATGGTGGAAAAAAGCAATCGATTCAACCGCACTCAATCCAAAAGAATGGATCAAAAACAGCCTTCTAGAAGAAGATTAGACAAATTTAATCGTAAAGAAGGATTAAAGCAATCTTCCAAAGTAAGATCTATCGAAACACAAGTCGTCTAAGTTTAGGAACTGCCAGACAAGTGATCTAGTCTTCTGTTGTTACTGCTAGATCGGCGATATGGTCCTTTATTACTGTTACTGAAAAGGAGTTCTGGTCTTCTACTATCGGACATGTTTTCTGGTCTTGTATTACTATTGCTAGATAGATGTTCTAGTCTTCTAATATTGTTACTGGGCAGGTGTTTTGGTCTTCTATTACTATTACAAAACATGTGTTTTGGTATTCCATTATTATTACCAGATATATTTTTCTAGTCTACCATTATTAATACCATATGGGTTTTCTATTCTTCCTTTATTATTTCTAGATGGGTTTTTTTGCCCTTCCAAGATGGGTTTTTTTGCTCTTCCAAGATGGGTTTTTCAGTCTTCCATTATTAGTACCAAATGGGTTTTCTAATCTCCCTTATTATTTACCAAATGATTTTCCTAGTCTTTCCTTATTAATACCAAATGGGTTTTCTGGTCTTTGATTATTAATACCAGATGGGTTTTCTAGTCTTCCTTATTAATTACCAAATGGGTTTTCTGGTCTTCCTTCGCTTTGTAACTAGAATGTTTCTTTAGGCTTTTATTCAAATTATTATTAGAAGGATTTTCTTACAAAGGAGATTCACTAAATCGGCTCTCAATTTGAATTTGGATTTTAATTTAAAGAGAATCTCCATTACTAAAGAAGTTGTCGGATATTTTTGGAAAAGACAATTTTTATCAAGTTCTAAAAGCTCAATTAGCAAGGTTCTAAATTTTTATAATGGACAAAATATCCAATAAAAGCTCAAAATTTGGGAAAGTAAGGTATTGATCATTAAGAGATTTCAAGCAAAAACCAACATTCGATTTAGGGCTACATATCTGTAATGAACCATATTTTACATATCGTAGGATATTTTTATTTTATTCATACGAGGACATATGATTCAATAATTTTGGAATACGACTCTTAAGAGTATTTACACACTTTCGATTTTTCCTAAATTTCTATGTAACCATTTTGACTCGGAAAACCTTGTTTGGGCTATAACACTTGATAGGATTTGAATTAGGGTCTCAAACTAGTCTCATTGCTTTGGGATAATGGTTTCCCTTTAGAGTGGTCGTAAGAGAAAATTGGAGTTACGGTTGGAAAGATATGGTTGTTTTAAGTTTTAAGAATTACTGGCCAGCATTAGTGTGTAATTAGTGAAATTCATTAGCTGACCTTTAGTCTAATCAGAGAATCATTATAAAAATGAGCTGTTTGAGTCAAATGAAAACTTTCCATCTCATTCTAAATTAGGTCCACACCCTAGTTAACCCTAATTTCATCCAAAATATTCCAAATTACTTTCTAAATCAAACCGGAATAGATAATAGTAATAGATCATATATTAGAGGATATAGATCACCCATTTGGCCGATTTGCATTGCTTTGGTTTGTTGTCTGAATTAGATCTATACCCATATTGGTTGAATTTGGTAATTGGTGGATGGTTTATGGTGTCTCACTATATTATGTATGTTTATATGGTAGAATTATAGGATTTAACACGTTCTAAAGATTTTTGGCCACAAAAGATTTTCTAATTTAATTATATGTTAAATTATGAAAATGATCTGGATTGGTTAGAAATTACCACTGCTTATGCTCATGTAATCATGTTATATGTAGATTTATGTTGTAAATCAACCATTTTTTCTTATTTTAATGGATTGCATATTCGATTTGATGAAATTACTTGTTATTCCATGTTTGGATGATATGATTTGATGTTGTTTGCTAGTGTTGTGATTGTATTGGAAGTTAGGTAGGAGAATTGAGCATATCGAAGGCACAGATGGTTGAAATTGGACGAAACTTGGAGGGAAAGCTCTGGAGGGTAGGAACAGCTCGGGTCCAAGTTGTAACCTCTAATTCCTTAAGTACAAAAGTCAGCACTAACATGAGAAGTCGGTACCGACATATGTGGGATAATCCCTGGTGCTAGTGATTTTAGGGAAGGCAATGGTGTGTCTAAAGAGGTTGCCTATGGTACTAGATTAATGATTAGTCAAGTGCCGGAGGCTATGATGACTAGTTTCTAAGATATGAAGTTGTTTACTTTGAAGAGTGGACTTATTCTATGATGACATGTTTTGGGTAGAGAGGTCAGGGGCCAACCACCTAGGTATGAAGTACTAGAAGCAAGGAAGGAGTAGAAGTAAATTAACTATGGCGAGGCTAAGTGGAGATGTCGACACCGAGTAGAGAAGTTGGCACCGACTTCACATGGTGAGCCTAGGGATAGCGGTATGTGACAACCCTAATTTTGACTAATATTATTCCAGAAATTTAATTGGGTAATAAAATAAAACAATGTTAAATGATAAGGAAATTGAGGTTCAATAATTAACGAGGGTTGAGCCTAATTAATGAGTTAATAGAATCATACGAATATTAATAAGTAGGATGGTACATAAGGAGGGAAAAATAGGAAAAAAGAACATTTTCTTATCATAAACCCTCTCATTTCTCTCCTTCACTTCACTTATTCACAAATAAAATCAAAGAAAGCTAAGGCCAACCATTGACAAGCGTTCAGGAGGAAGGAAATACTTGGAAATAAAGTAGAAAGCTAGGGGGAATTATATCAAAATACAAATCTCAATCTTTTTAATCCATTCATGGTGAATAATAGTTATGCTTCTCATGTCTTAAATATTATTTTCAGTATCAAGAGTAAATCTGATTCTCTTGCTAATAATATCCCACTTTTTAGAGTTTTGAATGATTATACGCTTATTAGTGAATTTATGAAATTTATTTATGAAATAAAGTGATAGCGTTGAGTTAGAAACCTATCATATGACATCCAAATGACTTTAAATTCTGATATGATATAAGAACTACTATTTTTGAATTGGGATTTCGATTTCAGAATTTTCTAAGTAAGTATGAATTTTCTGTGGATTTTATAAGGGTGGAAAATGGATTGTTTTTTGTTTTAATTATTAAAAATACTTAAATAATATTTTTTTGCCTCAATTTTTTTATATGATGAATAATGTGGTTAAATTGATTTATTATGATTTTTAAGGATGTTTATAATTTAATATGAATTATTTAAGTTAGAAAGGCTTAATCAATTATTAAGATATTATTATAAATTATAAGGTTTGCTAATTACTTTGAAAATGATAAACCTACTCTTGGGTAGTTTTCTAAAAAGGTTTGGGTAAAGAGAATGTTATCCAATAGTATTTTGAAAAATAATTGGGGTTTGGTGGAAAGAAACTACTTTTAAAGGAAATAAAACAGTTTTCTCTTTAATTACGGTTCTGCCACTTCGAAGGTCCTGATGTCGCACCTCTCACTCCACCCCTATGGACTTCGACATCATCTAGGGCCAATGCACAAATTGTCATTTCGGTTGATGTGGAGTGTATTAGCTTGGTCGAAGTAGAAGCCAAGTAGTGACGTCGTCGCCATTATGGTCTTTAAAAAGGTTGATGCCACACTTGTTTTTTACATATGTTTTATAATGTCTCCAATCCTATGTTTTCAGAGTGACTATTTCGGCACTAATGAAGTCGCTTATCTTATCGGCTACATGATGTCGCCTTTTGATGTTTCCGACCCTATAGGAATAATGCCGCCATTTATGACTTTGGCGGTTTATGATGCCAGGTTTTACTTCTTCTACTTTAATCCTTTTAACCCTTTCAGAGAGGACTATGTTGCCACTCCTAATGACTTTGGCTGTAATAAGGCTGCTATTTTCTTTAAGGCGATGATGCCGACATTAATGACTTTAACCCTATCCAATTAAAAGGTTTTAAACTATATAAATGTTCTTTAACTTCGACACTATGAGAAGTGCCAAGCGGATGTTTTTTCCCAAATGGTGAAGAGGTCGCCGAGCTTTATTATTATTCAAGGTTTTGTTTTTGGCCTTATGGCCCATGTTTTAAGGGGAGAAGACCTGATGGACTTTGAACTTCATTAATACAGATTTGTTAGAGCATATACATTATCATAGCATAATTATTTTAAGAAAAAATAAAGGGCTATAATTTTGATTATTTTAAATATGATTTCAAGGGTTAAATCATTTATGAAGGGAAGTTTTTTCAAAGAATTAACATGGGTACTTAGCCTGATATCTTATTAAAGTGATCACTATTCTTTTCACCTTTGGGTAAATTGTGATAGGATGAATTGATTTAGATATTGGAAAACTAGTGGGACTGGTGTAGTATCGCATCATATACTTTAGTTGTTAGCCCCCAGCTAATATTAGTCCAAAATTCCAATGCATAGGGCTTTGTCATGGGTAGGACTATAAGCAGGTGTACGCATAGAATGGAATGTAAAGATGAGATAATTTATTGGTGAGCATGCAAAACTATTAGGATCGGTTAACTCTAGGAATATTAAGTTTCAGACATACCACCCATTTGTCTTCTAACAGTAGGTTAGGTAATTTGATATATCTGGTGGGCCCGAGTAAGCTATAGGTTTGTATTCAGCCTGAGAAAACTATAATGTTGGGATGGATAGTCCATTGATTTAAACGGATTGATTATGATTACCCATGCTGTATGCATGCATATTATTGTTTATACTGTTTATTTTAACTAGTTTGGTTGCAGGACTTTGATTTGCAAAGATATATTTTAAAGGATATTAGTGAGTGGAAAACCATTCTGCTCAACGGCATAGTCTCACTAGATATCAATTAACAAAGATGACATATTATTATTCACACCAATCTTTTTGTTTGACTAGAATTTTATGTTTTCTTCTTAAACTCTTAGGTGCTCAAAATTTGATTTGAGTAGGTTAGGAGTAAGGGATTTAAAGGTTGAGTAGATTTTGGCGAATAAAGCTTTCGAAGACGCACAGGGGGTAAAATCCAAGCTATATAGGAGTCTATTTATATTTATTATCTGTTGTGTCATGTCAATTATTGTATGGATGTATGGGTAGTAGATGCGTCTATTTATTTAGTAACTCTGATCATCCAAAGGGGCATCTTCGTATGTTGCTCTTGGCATAATTTGTAATAATTATACATTGTTTGAACCTCGACAACATTTCGGGAATCATGTAACGAATATGAAATGCTAATTTGAAATGTCATGAGAAAAGTTGTTTTTGAAACTATGTTTAAATTGCTTCATATTCTTATACTTCTGATATTATGATTACCATTAACATGACTGCATTTTATCACTAGGATTTTATGCTATAGTTGACTGCAACATCCATAGCGGTCAGTTTCAAGCCTCAAAATGAGGGATGTTATATGGAACTTCTTGGGACTATTGTTGAGGTTTTGTAAGACGTGCTAGAGCTTATGGCTTGCTCATATCAGGTTGGATGATGATGTAATAGCACGATGAAGGCTATGAATCTTTGATTTGCAACTAATGATGGGAGTAAGTGTCGAAGATTGAGGACCTCATAACCTTCGGTTTGTGACTCATGTAGGGAGTAGGTACCGAAGTGGCATGTATTAAGAGCTATGGAGTGGAGGAAGGAATATGGTAGGTTCCTGGATAATGGAAACTAGATTAAGAAAGAAAGGCTCGATGTCCAGAAAGAAGCAAAGGAGGGCTCGATTGAAAGTGCTAAGGAATCGTTGATAACTCTATGTTTTCTGATGCACTCAAAGTAGGGGTATTGTAGGTAGGGACGCCCATGGGTCAAACGAGGGACCTTGATACCCTAAACCATTTAGGTCTAGTGTCCAGCTTTGGACCGCACGACACGTATCTAACTATGGGCTACGAGATACGAGTATAATGGAGAATTGGGATTTCCACTAGTCCCTGGCAGCAAGGAGGTCATATAAGTAATCATACATTCAAGACATAGGGGAAGACTAATAGTAGGGATTGTTTGATGGATGCTATAGTTGTTGAGTTATTTTCTGGGCTATCACTCGAGATATCATTGGAAGTAGGTATATGAGACAAGGATATTGGGACATCCACTATTGCATGTTGTATTATACCATTATAATATTATAGAGTAGCATATTATACTGTAATGTGCTAATTCTTTGGTTGTAGGGATAGGTCGGGTATGGTTCATGTACTCTTGTTCCTTACCATATTTACTTATATAGTATTTCAAGATACATTTATCGCTCACACCAGACTGTTGTCCGACTCGAGGTTTTATGCTTTGCTTCTTATTATCTCAGGTGCTCTTAAATGAGTAGAGTAGATAATAGGTCTAGGTGATGCAGTAGTTATTCGAAGGATGAGCTGGATGGAGCTAACACGTAATACTTACATATCGAGTCTACGCTTATTCTGTTGAGCAATGCCATGGAGCCAATGACAATGCTTGCCTGTTTCTTCTTACTATTGCTTTTGAAGTAGTTGGTGAGTCTAATTCTATCGTATAAATGCTACTATTGGTGTATAACTCTGTAGATGCTATACTTTAATGTTGTTGATTTTTTCATATTGTTATTACTAACTCTTTTGTTGTACATGTGATACTATATTTTTTCCATGCGCTGTGAGATATACGAATGTTTTATGCTACATTTGTTTATTTTAACTCTAATGATCATCTTATATCGACCGGGCATGACTGTAGCATATTATTTAGTTATATAGGTGCTGGTGGTATAGGGCGGTCATCACATTTGGTATTGGAGCTTTAGTTACACAATTAACTGGAGTTGATATCGTGATCTAGTAGAGAGAGGGTTGGTGGTATCAACTTAGTTGGATCGAGAGTATATGTGTATATAAGAGAGTGCGTACTTATTATGAATTCAGTTTTAAAAACTATATATCGGTATACTATAATTGCATGCACATGAGCACTTTAGACACAATTTTATTTATGAGAGACTATTCGTTCTTCTTACCCATGAGAATGAACTGGCATATAAGAAAAACTGTGAGGAATTCTGCATTAGGAGTGAAGGAGGAAGCGGGATCAGGAGTTGCTACACCTGATGTCCAAGCCATATTTAATTCCACAATGGAAAATATAATGAGGAATGCCCCTGGAATGGGAATAGGTGGAGGTTCTCCAGTGCAAGCGCCTAGGGCTGATTTTGCCAAGTTGAGCAAAGATTAATCTACTCTTGGTGGGAAGCCATTCTAAGGGATTGAATCAACCATAGAATTACAAGAATGGATTAATACTTGTGAGCCTAGGAATATGGAGGTGGAAGATGCTATGAAAAGAGAGTTGGCTTTAAGGTAGCTGTAAGGCCGAGCCATGAACTAGTGAAATGTGGTTACTATAGCTACTCCAAAGGATCAGTTTAGTTAGAACTAGTTCAGGGTAAGATTTGAGGAGAACTTTATTCCAGCCACTCAAGTGTCGGTTTTATTTAGGATATTTGCTGATCTCAATTAAAGGGAAATGTCTGTTTATGAGTGTATGTCTAAATTTAATACTTATCTAAGTATGGAATGTCATTCATCAACATTCTATTGAGAAGGAATGAGAAGTTTTGTCATTGGATTGGACGACTATCTTAGAAAGAAGTTAGTGGACTATATTGAGGAGCCTTTCGAGAAGCTGGTAGAGAAGGCACTTCACTATATGAGACTATACCCTAAGGCTAAGACTACTATCACTGATTCTATTGAGAAGGAGAAACCAAAGCCGCAACAAGGCAGTGAACGCGAGAAGAAGTAGAACGGGAAGAGGAAGCAGTCCCAAGGAAAAAGTGGTAAAAAGAAGGGTAAATAGGAGCCTGTTTGTTATGGATGTAACGAGAAAGGTCACTTGATCAAGGATTGCAAAGTGAGTGATATGAAGAAGTGATACAGCTGTGACAAACATGGGCATTTGAAGAGGGACTATCCAGAACCAATGAAAGATAAGAAGGTGGTAAAGGCGCATGCTTTGAGTGTAGTCCCAACTTCGTCGAGTACTCCCTCGACGAAGGCGAAAGGGGTCATCATTAATAGTATGCTTTCTATTAGCGATGTTCCTTTTCGTATTTTGTTAAATACCAGTGTTTGGCAATTGTACATATGTAGTTACCTAGTAGACAAATTGGGATTGATACCTGAGATAGTAGACCGGCCCTTAATAGCGACAAACCCTGTTGAAGGCTCGTCTAGCATATGCATGGTTTATAACGATTTTGTATTATCAAGTCATGGATGCTCTTTTGTCTATAATTGCTTTGCTTTGAATTTCATGGGGTTAGAGATATCTTGGAAATAGACTAGCTAAAGTTGTATGCAGCCATGGTGGATTGCAAGAAGCTGTTGGTGACAATCGGGAATGTGGTTGGGTGAACGGTAGTGATTACTCGCCTATCGGAGGATGGAGTGATGGTCAGCTTTTTATATTGGCTAGAGGTTCCACAAGAAAGGTGGTCATCAGTTCCTATCGCTAGGGAATATCTAGGTGTCTTTGGGGAAGTGACTGGATTACTACCGCATAGAGAAATAAAGTTTCAGATTGACTTGGTGAAGAAAGCTAGACTGATAGTTATGCCTATTAGGTGTATGGCACCCGGAGGGCTAAAGGAATTGGAGGTGCAAGTGAATGACCTAAAAAGTAAAAGGTTCATTCAAGGAAGCATATCCAGTGGGGTGCGCCTGTTGTATTTGCGAGTACGGTGGATGACTATTTGAGGTTGTGTGTGGATTATAGTGAGCTGAATAAAGAAACGTAGAAAAAAAAGTATCCACTTCCACGTATAGATGACCTTTTGATCAGCTGTATGGTGCGAAGGTCTTTTCTTAAATGGATTTAGCAACGTGATTTCACTAGCTTGGAATAGCAAAATAGAGTGTGCCTATTACTGCATGTCGTACGCCGTCGAGTTTCTATGAGTGGTTGGTGATGCCGTTTAGATTGACTAACACTCCGGCATACTTTGCGAATTACATGAATCGGGTTTTCTAGGATCAGTTAAATAATTTTGTGATTGTATTCATGTATGATATTCTGGTCTACTCCAGAATTGAAAAGAGCACAATACACATTAAGAATTGTGCTAGAGATATTAAGGAAGCACATGTTGAGAACGAATTACTCTAAGTGTCACTTTTGGAGGCAAGAAGTGAGATTCTAGGGTCATGTCATTTTGAGACAAGGTATAGCAGTAGATCCTTTGAAGGTGACAACAATCCAAGATTAGAATCAACCCAAGAATCCTACAGATGTGAGGATTTTTCTAGGATTGGTGGGTTATTATAGGCACTTCATAAAGGACTTCTCAAAGGTAGTGGAAACGTTGATCAGTTTGATGTAGAAGAATTGACTTTTGTATGGAATGCAAAGTGTGAGCATGTATTTGTGGCACTTAAGGAAAGGTTGAAGAATGCACCAATGTTGACCATTCCAAGTGGGAATGAAGAGTTGACGGTATACACAAATGCTTATGGTACTGGATTAGGAGTGGTGTTGATGCAGAAAGGAAAAGTTGCTACTTATGCTAATCGACAACTAAATCCACACAAAAGGAATTATCCAACTCATGATTTGGAGTTGGCGATGATTTTTTTTGCTTTGAGGTTATGGAGGCACTATTTTTAGGAGAAAGATTTGAGCGGTTTATGGACTATAAATCCTTGAAGTGCATTTCTCTCATAAGCATCTCAACCTTCGACAGCAATGACGGCTGGAATTCTTATCCTCTTATGATTTTAGTATTATCTATACTCCATGAAAAGGGAATGCAGTCATCGATGCATTGAGTAGAAGAGATGATGGGTTGGGAGCAAAGTTCTTATAATAGAAGCAAATGGAGTATATTGCTGGATTTGATTTCAGGCCTCACTATGAGCTAGAACCTGAAATGATGGAAAGCTTATCTGTTAGACCTACTCTAATTGAAAGGATCGGCACTTGTCAAAAGCAGGATGTTTAGCTAGTGGAGATCATAATGAAGAAATAAAAAGGAGTAGAGTCTGAAGATATGATGCGGTACAATCTCGACCGAGAAGGTTAGCTTTATAAGGATGAAAGGTTGTTTGTTCTCGATGTGGATGAATTGTGAGATGAAGTGCTAAGAAAGTGTCTTCATTCCAGATTGACCATTCATCCTGATGGTAGTAAGATGTATCGAGACATGAAGCGAACCTACTACAGGGAAGGTATGAAAAAGGTGTTGGGGCATTCATCTCGAAGTGTAAGAATTACAAAATGGTTAAAGCAGAGCAGAAGAAACCAAGTGGATTGTTGCAACTGCTGGATGTTCTAAGTGGAAATAAGAACAAGTATTGATGGATTTATAGATTGACTGCCAAGGAATCGAGTAGGGTATGTTGGCATTTGGATCATAGTAAATCGTTTAACCAAGAGTGCAAAGGTTTATACCTATTAAGTAAAACAGAACAGTGTCCAAGCTGGCAAAGTTGTACGTATAGTGGATAGTACGATTTAACGGTGTTCCAAAGAGCAATATGAGCGACTGAGACCCATTGTTCACTAGTGGGTTTTAGAAGAGCTTACAAGAGGCGTTATGGACAGAGCTGCATCTAAGTATAGCTTACTACCCACGAACCGATCCACAGACCGAATGGGTAAATCGTATACTAGAAGAACTTTTGCGAGCATGCTTTACAGAATTTGGTGGATCGTGGGATGACAATTTGCATTTGGTTGATTTTTTATCCAAAAATAGTTATCATTCGAGTATTGGTATAGCTCAATATGAGGCATTGTATGGAAGACCATGTAACACTCCTTCATGTTGGTCAGAGGCAAGCAAGAAATTAATACTTCGACCGTATATGATTAGAGAAACATCGAAAAAGATTGAGATCATTCAGCAACAAATGAACATTACTCAAGATTGATAGAAAAATTATGCCGATAAGAGATGAAGAGATTTACAGTTTTCTATCAGAGATATGGTGTTTGTGAATGTTTCTCCTTTAAAGAATGTGGTTCGATTCGGGAGGAAGGGGAAGTTGGCACCAAGATTTGTAGGACCTTCTTTGATAATCGAGAGAATTGGAAGACTAGCATATTGGGTTGACTTATCTTAAAAGATAGCGGGCATGCACTATGTCTTTAATATCTCTCATTGTTGTCCACTTTGTCTCGACTATATATAGATTGTGATTCCAGAGATCAAGCACACATAATGGTATGGAGCAACCACCAAGCGAGGCTAAGAGAAAGACTCTTCGGAATATTCTAAATATGGATCAGTGCCTTCCCTAGGCAAAGTATCAGTACCTATCCCTTCTCTTTGGTAGGGGATCGGATCGTATCACTATATTAATGAAAAACATCAAACAATAGTTCAACTCAGTAGGAATCGATCGATATCTCTAAAAACAAAGACAATTATGCAATCAAGTTTAGAAGCATAAAAATAGCATGGATGGGGAACCACCAGAGCAATCACGAGCTGCCACATGGCCGTATGAACCGATAGATGTCGATACCTTATCATTGGGAATTAGGCCATAAATTTTTTTAGGTGACCTCGTCTACATCGTGAGATGCTGCTAGCAAAATTTAAAGAAGATAATCGATCATCTACCCCTATAAATATAGTGTCTATTGTTCATTTGAGGGATCTTTATGATATTGTTTTACTTATTCTCTATTGTAATTAAGTATCAATTTGACTCAATCCCCCGTACTCAGAAAAAACAAGTGATTAGTAAAGCAGTTTCATCAAAATAGATGTAAGCAATCAATGCCGAACCACTATAAATCCGTATGTTCTTATTTTTTGCTTGTTTCCACTGTTTTAATTTTAGTTCTTCACTTTATTTCTCTACATAAAATCTATTAGGTGTTTATACCATCTTTTGTGCAAACAATTTGATGCTTTCATCGAGAATGAATTCTCGGCTTGATTGTATCTCACCATCTATTTGTGGATTCCCATATTGACGAGATAGATCCAGATTTCTATCGACAAGTTTACTTTTCTACTTTGATTTGAAGGAGATCTAAAAGGAAGCTATTAGTCGTAGCCCAAGGAAGGTGTACTACTTCCCATGATGTTGAAGGCAATGAAGATACCAACGTACAATAGGTAGGCTGGAATGTACAACTTGTGGCTGCTGATGACTTAAATCCTCCTGATTACATCACCAAAGCCGAATTTGAAGTCCTGAAGAAGGAACTGCTTGATAGCCATTGGTAGCTCAATCATCAAATCCAAGCCAATCTTGAACCGATAAACAAATTGAAAGACCAATGTGGCAAGATAAGCAAGGAGCCTACTCCATACTCAGGGTCAGAGAGCTCCTCTTTATCTGATGACTATCACAGAAGCAGATGATGCACGATGGTTGCATATGATGGAATGTCATGGGGGAATTACACGATCAACTACCATCAAACGTCACAGGTCGGTACTGAACCCTCAAATTTGGGGCAGTCTTCAGGAGGGTGAAGGAACTAATTTCGGACACGTAGCGATCAACCAAGGTATTGGAGCTTAGGCGAATGTAATTGTACCACATCCTAAATACAATGATAGGATAGCTACTTAGGAGGCATATGAGGAACACGCCGATCCAAGGCAATGTGGTGTTCCTAAAGGCATAGATCGTGCATTCACATGAGGTGGAACGAGACCACTACCAGGCATCGGCTTTCAAGATGCCAAACCTAACGACCATGGTGAGGTGAGACAGCTTGTGAAAGAAAGTCAAGGCTTGACCAATGATGATTAGGAACTCTCCAAGAGTCATACTCCATTCACTGATAACATCCTAACGTAGATTATCTAAAGAGGTTTAGTATGTCTACGATGCCTACTTATGCAGGAAAAACCAACCTCTGGCAGCATCATATGAAGTACAAGTGGCATATGGACTCCGCATGAGCAACCAATGAATAAAGTGCAGATGTTTTCTTATTTTTCTAAAAGGGACTGCGACCATGTGGTTCACCAAGCTACCACCACGATCAATTTCTTCATTTGATGGGTTATAAAGGAAGTTCCTGGAGTAATTCCGCTTGCATGTGGCTCGCCCTAAAGATGTCATGTCCATCTCCAGCTTAATCTAGGCTCTGGGGGAGTCACAAAAAGATTATCTAGAAAGGTTTAATATAGTCATTAAGAAGTCAATAATCTAAAATATGATGCAATACCAATGTCACTGACTAAGGGAGTTGACCTTGATTTTGATTTTGACGATTAGTTGGTGGGAAAACCTCCTTCTACATTGGATT
Source organism: Allium cepa (assembly GCA_030765085.1). NCBI lineage: Eukaryota > Viridiplantae > Streptophyta > Magnoliopsida > Asparagales > Amaryllidaceae > Allium > Allium cepa. Next base: position 271,681,314 of record CM060937.1, read on the forward strand.
GTTTTTGTACGAAGGTAGATTAATACCTAAGGAAGGAGGAGGCAAAGTGGACAAGGAAGAAAGATTTTACAGGCTAGAGTGCGGAGGGATTTCAAAGTAACGAGGTGGTGAAATAGTCCAGAGAGAATTTCAGGAAAGTTATTAACGTTCAAAATAAAGAAAATGAGCATAAGAGAGGTGGTGATAGGAACTGCGATCGAAGGCGGGACTCTAGGAAAACGAAGCCAAGGATCCTGACATTTGACACCTATACACTGTTGAATATGTCATTAGAGGACATCTATTTATCGACTTGTAACATTATGTAGTACAGGAAACCACCTTCAAAAGAACCAATGTAGAAGCAAAAACAGACATGGAAGTACTATAGATTCCATAAATGTTATGGTCATACCATGGATGAGTGCCACCTCCTCCATGATGACATTGAAAAGTTGATTCATGAAAGAAAGTTGCAACGGTTATTAAAGCCCTGTAGAATGGCGGGCAGGGGACATCTGACCCCAATAGTGGACAAGCTCCGCCTAGTGCTGAGGAACCTAGACGAAAGAGAGGAAGGTTAGCCATTAAATCTATTATTGGAGGACCACATCGAGTTGAGAAAAGCTAGAACGGGATCGAGCGTTACGTGAGTGCTATAAGACATGTTGATACGGAGTGCTCCTCAAATGCGGAGGACGGTGCTCTGGCAAAAAATAAAAAAACTATAACTGATTATATCATATATCGCAGTAGAGACGTTGACAAGGTGGAGGCCCCTACGATAGACCCGATGGTGATCTCGGCCATGATCGGCCCCATCCCGGCGAGAAAGATTTTGATTGATTGCGGAAGTTACATTGATATCATTTTCAAGAAGGCATGCGACCAGATGTTACTGGAAGCCAACTATTTAAAGCCATGCAAAGAACCTATTCATGGCATTAACGTGTTTCTGCTAAAGCGGTAGGCTATGTTGAGCTATCAATGGAATTGGGAGACGACAACCTAGGAGAGTGCAGGTGCTGCCGTTTGTTGTGATGGATATGAACTCTCCATACAATACTTTTTTAGGCCGATCAGCCCTTGCTGAATTTAGGGCAGCTATTGCCCCTTTGTCTTTTACACTCAAATTCCTGATAAAGAATGGCATGGGAATTATTCATGGAGATCGGACGATAAGCTATGCTTGCTAAGTTGCTAAGATGAGGGATGCTCGGTGAAAGGAAAGGATGTGGAGATGTCTCTTTGTAAAAAAACTAACGAAGCTTAGCACTCGGCGTCTGTGCCTTAGCATGGGCACCAAAGTCGGTTCTATAAAGGTATAGACTAGAGAGATGAAGAAGAGCGGCCCGAAAAACCCAAGGCTGCACCCGTTGAGCTGACGATTGACATCGCGGTCAGCCACGATGACCCATCACAGGTTTTGAAGATCGGATTACAACTCAACACAACAAGGATGAAAGAATTAGCTAGCTTTCTCTGGGCGAATCCTGATGTGTTCACTTGGACCCATTCTTACATGTATGGGAACTCGCCAACTATTGCGAGCCATGCATTGAATATCGACCCAAGGAAAGTCAGGATGAAACAGAAATGGCGCAGCATGGATCCAAAGAGATCTAATGCTCTTAAGGAGAAAGTGGCTAAACTAAAAAACAATGGATTTACATGCAACGCCCTCTACCCGAAATAGGTATCCAATCCTGTACTCGTGAGAAAGGTTAATGGAAAGTGGAGAACATGTGTTGACTACTCAGACCAGAATAAAGTATGCCTAAAGGACAACTTTCCACTTCCATTGATCGACTAGCCGGTAGAATCAACCGCTAGTCACGGGCTGCCATCATCTATGGATATGTACTCTGGTTACAATCAGATCCCGATGCACATCCCAGATCAGGAACACACCAGCTTCATTAATGACTTGGGTTATATTGCTACATATATTTAATGCCTTTCGGACTGAAAAAAGTAAGTGTAACGTACTAGAGGCTCGTAAAACGGATGTTTAAAGACCATATTGGACGATCGATGGAAGTTTATGTGGATGGTATGCTCGTGAATCATGGAAATCAAACGACCACATCGATGATTTGGCGGAAATTTTCATTGTTCTCCAAAAATATAGAATGAAACTCAATTCCTTGAAATGCTCTTTCGATGTTGCGTCAGGGTAGTTCTTGGGCTTCATCATTACTCTCGTGGAATTGAGGCCAATCTTGAGAATATTCAAGCGATAAGAAATATCCAAACATCAAAGACAATTAAAAAGGCGCAAAGCCTAAATGGTAAGGTCGCCGCCTTAAGACTATTTATCTCCAGAGCCACTGATAAGTGCATTCCCTTCTTCGACTTGATCAGAAGAGAGAATGGGAACTTTGCATGGACTTAGGATTATGTTGAAACATTTCAAGCTCTAGTACACCACTTAGAGAGACCCTCCATCTTGTCCAAACCATTGGATCATAAAGACATGTACATCTATTGTTGGTGTTGGTATATGCCATAAGTGTCGCACTGCTGCATAAAGAGATCGGATCTAGAGGACAACATATTATGCTAGTAAGCAATTGACAGGTGCTGAAAGAAATTATCCGAAATTGGAGAAGCTTGCATACTGCCTGTAGATTGCGCCAAGGAAGCTCCGCCCTTATTTTCAAGCTCGCTCCATCAATGTCTTCATTGACCAGCCATTACGACAGGTCCTACAGCAACCTGAGATGTTTGGAAGATTATTGAAATGGAACATCGAATTGAGCCAGGTCGATATCACTAATCTCCCATGGAGAGCCATACAAGGATAGGTGTAAACTTTTTAGTTGAATTCATAGCGTAAGATGACTTTCCTGAGAGAAGTAAAGAACCTACCATCCAATGGAAAATGTACATGGATGGAGCATCGAACAATTGGTGTTCTAGCGTCGGAGTCATACTAGTCACTCCTGAGGAACGCTTGATCTGTTACGCCCTTGAAGTAGACTTCCCTATGAAAATTAATGAAGCTGAAAATAAATCCTTGATCGTTGGGCTCAAACTTGCTAAAGAACTGAGAGTAAGAGCTTTACAAATTTTCAATGATTCCTGGTTAGTATTGTGCCAAGTCAGGGGAGAACATCAAACCAAAGGAGCATGACTTTCTTCTTACCTCAACCGAGTCCAAGAACGACTAACGGCCTTGAGCATTACACAATTACACACATCCTCAGGCAACAGAATGAGAAAGCCGACTCACTGGCCAAACAAGCCAGTTTCGGGGATGCACAACAAATGAGCCTTGTCCTAGTTGAAGTATTTAACGCTCCAAGCATTGATCAGATGGAGATTGATCAGGTCTTGGAGATGGATCCCAAGAGGGAGTCGTGGATGACTTCGATTAAAGATTATTTGCAGAGGAGAATCCTTCGTACAGAGGAATAAGAGCCGACAGGATCTTTATAAAGCTTTATTATATCCTTCAAGAATGAGTCCCGTACAAAAAGGGTTTTTCCGCCCCCTACTTTGGGGTATCACCAACGATGAAATCAAGCGAGTATTAAGAGAAGTCTATGAAGTAGAATGTGACGATCACACTGGGTTGCAAACCTTGGCGAAGAATATGCTTCGCTATGGTTATTACTGGTCAATTGTTAATCGAAATGCAGTTGTTTATGCTAGATGATATGACAAGTGTCAAATATTCGCAAAGATTCGGAGATCCCCATCGATTGAGATTACTTGGTCCATTTGTGGCTATTTTCTACATGGGGCATTAACATCATTGGTTCCTTGTCGATTTTCAAAGGTAGCACATAGTGCGCCATCATAGAAGTCGATTACTTTACTAAATAGGCATAAATTGAACAATTGGCCATGATCATAATAAAGAATGCAATCAAATTTGTTGTTCGAAACATCATATGTTGTTTTAGTCTCCTTCGGAGCAATCTTAACTGACAATGGGACTCAATTTGACAGTGCAGAATTCAAAGACTTCTACCATCAGCATCGTAATGAGAAACACATTGCAGTAATTGCTCATTCTTAACCTAATGGATAGGTCGAAGCTATTAATAAAATCATAAAGTCCAATCTGAAGAAGCACTTGGAAAAGGCCGGAGGCATGAAGGTTGATGAACATTTGTAAGCATTATGGGCATACAAAACCATCCATAAGTCTACGACTGGCCACATTGCATTCATCCTTGCCTATGGTTCTAAAGCTATGATTCTAGTGGAATTTGAAGTCTCTTCACATTGAGCGACTTACTATGACCCTAAAACAAATAGAGATCTCATTTTGGAATCTATGGACATGGTCAATGAGAAGCGTGAAGAAGTTGACTCAAGGAGGCTGCACACCCGATATTATAATGTTAAAGTCTGAGCTAGGATCTTTGAAATTGGCGATCTTGTTCCGAAACGGATCTTTTTATCCCCACCAACATGGGCCCGAGATGGAAAGGACTATGTGATAACATCAGAAGCTTGGAGACGGAACTTTCAAGCTAATGACTGTCGATGGCATTACACTCCGTAGAGCGTGGAATAGCGAGCACTTACGATGCTACTTCACTTGATTTTTTTCATTCATTGTATTCCATTTAGAACTTTCTTTTGCACTTTGGTTTGCAGCCATGTAATAAGACAAACTCTGTCACTTTCTCTTTCAGTTGGCAATAAAACTTAAAGTTCCTTCTATATTTGTGAATTGTTGTGTGTAGTATGAAAGTGGTGATATGCGATCGGCTTACACCTACATATGTCTAATATAACCAACGATTACCATAAGTATGGTGCCAACCAAGTGAGTCTATATTCAAATTGATCTGAATGAACATGACCCGATCACTCATCCGTTAAAATCTTGCTTATGATTTGATGGGCTGAGTATAAAAAATAAAATGGAGGTGACTCAATCATCTGTTATCTTACTCTATCCCCAGTTTCGATGGGAGGAATGTAAACTAAAAGTAGACGTGATACAACCGACCAACTCTTCAACTTTTTCTCCTGACTTAGGGGCAAAGAAATTAACTAAGAAAAATGTGGTTCGACTCTTTACCGGAACAACTATAGTCTATAGAATGTGGGCTGGAGTACAAACATCCAATGGGTGCAATGAATCGCCCATCAACTAACTCTAGTCCACAAAGTGAGGATAAGAGAATAAACAAATGAAAGAGTGTGACTCGACCATCCATTCACCAACCGAGCCTGACATGAGGAGTATGAACTCATAATGGATGCAGTCTGACCGTCCATGAGTTTACTCCATTAACCCAAGACTAGACGCACGAATAAAATAACATAACCACTTAATACAGCAATGTTACACTATGGCTTGCCTTTTATGTTTGATATGGCTCAAGCCCATGACCGAAAGGAGGTCATGAGATGAATTTATTGGATCAATGCTCGAAGAAATGGGAGACTGAATGACATTACAACTTAAACGACAAATTACAAGTACATTGAATGCAAAACGTAATAGCTCAAACATTTAAACAAATTCACATAAAATTTAATCTGAAACGAAAAAAATTATTCATAAGAAAAAACTTGGAAAGCTAAGTATAAGTTTATTCTTAGAAATAGAAACCAAAAGCGAGGATTGTACCCACACAGTCACAACCAACAAAATGAAACTAGCTACCTAGCTATACATAACCCAAGCTGATTCGATGGCTATTTCGTGTCCCACTTAGGCTTCTTAGGGATAGACTCACTGGAGCTCTCACCTTGCCTGTCCTCTTTGACGTTCTCCACCTTTGCCACTCTTAGGTGAAATACTTTAGAGACAGAAACAAAAGTAGTCTCACTTGGGGATACGAAAGGGTCGACCTTTTCAGGGATGATACTGTTGGGTAATATTATTTGGAGTGGAGTGACATCTTCCATGGCATGCTCCCTCTTGACTTGCTTATCCCGCTCTTTCATCTCAATGGCTACTTTGGGCTATGATTTCCTATGTGCTCAGAGGCATGAGCCACTATGACATCATCTATTTTGTCTTGGGCTTATTAATCATCAGTCTTTTCTTCATTTCAAGCCTTTATGACCTCAGCATCTGGGCCGAGAGTCTCATTGGATTAGGCTATCGGGACCATCTATGAGGTAGCGACTACTATAGACTTCATGATTAAAGCCTGCTATCCTAGAATGTCTACATCGGCAGGAGCATGTTACTTTTGTGTGGAAGATGTAATCTTTCTCGGACGCTAATGAGGTGAGAGATATACCTTCGTCAGATTGGCCTTTGATAGAAGATGGAGTGCTGCCTTAAAGAATCGAAGATAGCCTCAAAAGACTTGTGGGTTTCATGATGATCTGGGTCTTAGCCTATCTCCTTTTCAGAGGCATGAGAAGCTGAGGTACTAGCTACTTGACTTATGAGAGGGTCTTGAGAGCCAAACGCAGAGGCTTCGTCGCTAACATTCCCCTTCCCGGTGATCATTGGGTTATGGAGTAAATCAAGTCAAGAAGCCTTAGAGTTTGTCAGGCTCTTTATCGTACAAGATTTTGTGCATAAGTTGCTCTTCATCAACCTTACTGCACCAAGGGATTTCTTCTTTATCTCAACAACACTGTCCCAAGCTTCGACTAGCGACTCAGGATATCCCTCTCCAAAGAAGTGAGGGTTGCAATTCATGAGGATATTTGCATCGTAGTATATTAATAGAGGATCAAATCATCCTTTATCTTTTTCTGACCGCCTCCCTAGCTTCTTCTTTAAGGGCCTCTATTGGTTAAAGTTGTTTTTCGGCCTCTATCTTAGTCAAGCGAGCCTTAACAATTTCCTTATAATATCTTTAAGACTCTAATTGAGCCTCGAGCTTCTTTTGTTTTTTCCTCTCAAGTTCCTCCTTAAGTTGCCAAATGCGAAAGGCCAAGGCATCGTTGTCTTTTTCGAAGGCGTCCTTCTCCTTTTGCAGAACATCTCGCTCAAGAGCTAAAGTGCCACAACGGCGAACAGCGGTGTCCGATTCAATTTGATGTACTTTCATGAAATGCTTAATTGCTTTAAAAGACTTGCTAGCTCTCTTCTCGACATCAGCTAGCTTTTTGTTCAACTCCTTAACTTCCTCATCCAAGTGTTTGATGGTGTCTTTATTATAAATCACTTCTAGAGTTAAGCGATCGATCTCATATTTTCTTTCCATCGACACTTTGGAAATCCTGTTAGCCACCTGTTGAATTGTGCCATGCTAGATGTACACATCATTGACATTAATGAGCATCGTTTCCTTAGCCTCTGGAGGAATCAAATACAAAGCTGGAGCAAATTTGCCCTCATTAAAACATAATTTAGAAAATGTGGCCTTGAACTCGACCATCTTTTCTACAGTAGTGGCATCGAGAACAGTTGGAGCCTAGAGGGACCATTTTCCATGCCTATGAGAAGATGTATCAAAACCTCCTACGTCGGTCCGGCGTTCAAAAGATCACCGGGTGCTGGAAGAACCATAATGTTGCTCGAGTGGTATAGCCAAAGTAGGGGAGTGAGGTAATGACTTACAACTACTATAGACGGTAGGGTGTGGATCGACACACTAGTGATGTGAAGACTGGGACTTTGACTTATGCAAAGACGATGAATCCTTATATTGGTGGCTTCTGTCCTGGTCCTTCCTTTTGTCATGGCTTCCCTTTCCTGGCCAGGCTGTCGATCAGAGTTCGGATCTTGACTGGGCCTAAAATAAGACGGTTGAGAATATAAAGATTTCTTCAAGCGATTATAATTGCAAGAGTTCGGCGTGAGATCTGGGAATAAGGGAACGATGTATAAGAATCACCAAAATTAAAGATGGATAAGTGTTGTATAGTGCAGTGCACGTGATCTTGAGTGTCCTAGTGCCACCTTGATGGACCAAGTACTGGAGCTTTACGAGCTAGAGTTATCTCTTTCATGCTGGGTGAAGGAATGTCAACACCAATTCAGATAGGAGAGCCGGATCCCCACCCAGGCTCGTATTAGAAAAATCATAACTCTCGACATCTTCTTCTATCGAGATGTTTGAAAATCCCTCAAATAAATCTTCTAGAGGCAAGGAAGTGGATTGATCAACAGCATCAGTGGCTAGCTTGGGCTGCTTAACAGTTTGCACTTTGCGAAGCTTATAGACGAGCGTCTTCCTTTTTCTCCTTTTTAAAGCAAGGAGCTGCATATCTTAAGATGACCTAACTGTAGGCTCGTCGCTTGAACCTGCATCGTCACGACCAGGCTCATTAGCATCTCCCCTTATTTTGCCTTCTTCGGCATCATCCCGAGCCTCCTTGACTAGCGGCATAATAGAATTGCATCGCCGCCTCCCTGTTGAATAGCTTCTCTTCTTCCTCTAACTTACTCACTAGTATTCCCTGTTAACCAAGTGCAGTGACTCTTTTCTAACAAGCCGAAGATGAAGAAACGCTCATCAGTAATAAGGGATCCAACATCTCTATCTTTCGAAGGTATATTTCTGAACTTAACAACTGCCTCTGAATAACTATCACTGATGGGACATGGATAGCTACCTGCAACGTTCAAAGAAGTACTCAGTTCAACGTACAACTTGAATAAAAACACTCAAGATTGAGTAAAACAACACTTACTAAAAGTGTGCCATGGATCGTATAATATGGATACATGCAAATACATAGTGTAATGATGATAGCTATACAGAAAATATTGCAGAATATAAAAGCAGTAAAGTAAAAAGACACCAGGAAATTTTATACTGGTTCGGAGCACCATCCTACGTCTAGTCCCAAACTCCTTCTGGAATTTCACTAAAACGACAGCCCTCGCTTAACCCAAAGGAACAGTTATACAAACACCTTAGCAGCCGAACATGATTTTAGCCTTAGCAGCCAAAGAGGACTTTCTGCCTCAACACCTAAGGACTTTTCTATGATCAAATCCTCAACTATATGAAATGTATGTGAGAATAAGAAAAGAATATATTGCTTAGAATCAAGGAATATGTAAGTAATTCAGAGATTCAAAGCAATTAGATATAGAATGATGTTAGAATGCAAGAATATGAGAGCATAAGAGTAAAGAGAGTAGTTAGAATGATTTCGGTGATTGTAGAATGTTTGGAAACAAGTGTATATAGAAAACAGAGAGTTGCTACCATTAGTGAAGAGTTCCGATGAAGAGAAGCAATTATTCCCGTTTAGAAATCGGTCGCAACCCTTTGCAAAAACAATGTGTTCTTTGAAAATATGACAGTTAGACTTAGGTCAGTCGACTGGTCGAAAATGGTCAGTCGACTGATATGTAAAATCATGTAAAATAATAATTCGTGCACAGATGTGCGTGTATATGCAGCATATATAGAATCAGTTGACTGTGAAAAACTACCAGTCGACTGGCTGTATGTTTGCAACACATACAAGCCATTAATCAAGATGTGTTTGTGTTGTGTTTTCTTGTCTCTCTTTTTGTCGCATGGTGCAATACTTGAGTATTGTCTTGCATACATGAGCGTCGCCTTGTCATGAATCAAAACTATGTTATTTAACATTCCCCTCTTTTTGATTGATGACAACCTGTATAAGATATAAGATAAATATACAGTATATGGAGATTTACGATCTCCCCCTTGAATATGTGACAGTTTTATTTTCTACAACAAAAATGGCTAGTTCAAACTTTTCTTCCCCTTTGTCATCGACAAAAAGAAAATATAGCTAATGAAAATTTCAAATTCAGAATAGTACATAATATTCAGTCACAAATAGCATTGCAAGTCACAAATAGAACAAACAGTCAAAAATAGTATATAACACAGATTTGAAACAAATAAGAGACTAATTATTACAAGTCTCTAAAAATACCGAATGTTCATTGCAAAAAGTAGCAAACAATAAGTAACTTACCAATCTTACCATCCAACCAAGTCAAGACTATTCTTCATCCGAATCGAATTCTTCCTCCTCTAGGGTTGCTTTCCAGGTCTTGTGCTGCCGATTCCTTGTCCTCCACTACCTGCAGCACTTGTATCTGTGCTAGTGTGTTCCTTTGATGTAGATCATGTAAAATGAGGAGCATGACACTTGCCAGGAGCAGATGCAGTTGTAGTTTTCGAAGCGAAGCCGGAGATAGCATTCCATAAAGAATTGAAAAAGCCTTTGATTTTGTCCAAATTTCTGTCAACCTTTTTAAGACGCGAGTCTAAGATAAGTTGATTTCTAGAAAGAATGCTGGTAGACTCACCGATGCTATTAGATGATGTTGGAAGACGAATTTCCTCTTCAGGTTTTGAAAAAGAAGAAATTCCAGCTTGGCCGCGACATGGTTGTCCTTTACGGTCTTCGAAGGAATCAAAATGAAGAGGTCGATCCGGTAGTTTCATAAGGCAGAGAGTGCAAATATTGATCAAGCCCACCGTAGAGAATTCCGAGTCAGGTTGGCGAACTCCAATATCTAAAAGAAGTCGCATTATATATTTGCCAAAATGTATTATATTCATGTTACCATTATTGAAGCTAACAAATTCATCTAAAATATGACGAGACCAATCGACTTGAATTCCTCCCCAGATAGCATATAAGGTTTTGAAGTTTTCAGGGTAAATAAGCTCATATGAACCGGAGCAGGGAAGTATAGTTCGCTTTAAGGTTTTGTGAAAAATTCGAACCTTCGGTCGTAGAAACTTGGACTTCAATTCTGTCATATCATCTCCCATAAACATATGACTTACTCTATCTCTCCTTCTAGTGTCCAATTGAACATCATCCAAAATTGTTCCATGTGTCGGAGTTCGTAAAATGTGTGTAATATGAGCTAGTGAAAGAAAAACCGGCGTTCCACAAACTAAGCTCCAGACACAATCTTCTCTATTATCGGTATTTTGTTGTCCTAAATTAAGGTTAGCATAAAACAGCTTGACCGTAACATGATTAATGTTGTCGTAATTCAAATTATAGTCAAGTAAAGATTCTAAACCACTTCTCCTTGCTAGTTCTTGAAGACCGTAAGAAGAAAAATCAGAGTATCTCATAAACGAACCTTCGAAAATTCGAGGTTTCTTCATGGGGTTCCATCATTTGAGAGACATCGAGTCGTATAGCCATTGACCAACTTAAGAATCAGTAGGATCAAATGAAGAGGAACCTTGCTTGGATCTTTTTGATTTGGGAGGAGCCATAATTTTGGAGAATTTGGGCAAGAAAATTGAAAATAGGGGGCTAGGGTTTTGTTAGTTTTGGTAAAACCTGAGAAGGAAGAATGAAAGAGTAGTAAAAAGTGAATAAAAAGGATGAAAAGAAGAGCTATTTGGTCTGTCAGGTGCCAATCAGTCGACTGGTCGAATAGGGTTAGTCGACTAACCGATAACCTGAGAGTTTTCTTGGCCTATAATCAGTCGACTGAACCACATAGCCAGTCGACTGGCTATAGGAAAATCTGGTAGAGAGCTTTAATGATATGAAATATGCAATTTTATTTATATTTAAACAACCAGATGATGAAAATACTTATGAAATAAAGATACGAAACTTTGAAAAAGCTGAAAATAAGATAATTCAAATCCCTTGGGGTCTTGGATTCGTCCGGTTCTATTTTGGCAAATTCCATACTTGGTTGTATCTGATACCAATTATTTAGCGTTCCCAAGAGTTGAGAGTCACCGGAGGTCGTTGTGGGCTAGGAGACCAAGGATTCCTTAAAGAAGTGGAGGGATGACGGGATGGTGATGATTGGAGAACATCCTTTTTAGGAGAGCTTCCATAGAATTTTAATGCTATTAATTCAATTAAGCTCAACCGTCTAGCACTAATTCTTTGTTCATAATGCATTTCCCTTTGAAGACTAAGTTGTTCTTGTTGAGAGTGATGTATATCATCAATTTTATCTTTTGTATTTGGTGAGATAAAAAGAGCTTTCTTGGCCTTTTTGTTTTCCGGAGATATCCCGAGTGATATCGACCAAAAGCATGAATTGGTTCATTTGCTGGAGTAGGGGTCGGTAGAGATGGTGTAGAGTTCCTGGAAGATGGTGGTGTGGCATAAGAAATCCTGTAGGTGTTGGAGTTGTTTGAATCTAGAGAAGCCATAATAGAAAGAATGTTGCTTTTGAGATTGAGTGAGCAAAAAGTGTGCATGGGAGGTCTATTTAAACTGGAGAGAACTTAAAACACATATGGACAGAATTACAGAATTGATATTGGCCAGGAAATAAAGGAATGGTTGAGGTAAGTTTAGAAATTGGTGGTTAAGGGATGATGTAATAAAATATGAAGCTAAATATGTAACTGAGCTGTAATCACTACATAGCACAACTAGTAACGCACGCACCTACCGGCCATGATACCTGAGTTCAATTCCTAGCAGCTACACTATTTTTTGAATTTCGAATTTCTGAATGCTATGTAAAGATCTAGTTAGGAAACATACATAACTCAAATGACAAGAGAAATAAGCAAGTGTAGTAAGAGGTCATGAGATCAAGTCTTAGTAGTGTCATAAAAAACAGGAATTTTTATTTTTGCCAAATTTTTCAATAACAATGTAAACATTATAAAATTTTGGTCATAAAATTTATGAAACATGAGTATATATAAAAATTATAAATCTTTAGACGAGGAGATTCCAAATTCTCATCTTAGTTTTATAAAAATATTTTCTATCAAAGGTTTTGTAAATATATCGGCCAATTGATTTTCAGAGGATACAAATTCAAGATTTGTTAGATCTTTTTCAATACAATCACGAAGAAAATGATGACGAATGTCAATATGTTTTGTTCGTGAATGATTGATTGGATTTTTAGATAAGTTTATAGCACTTGAGTTATCATAATAAATTATTGATTTATTTAGATTAAAATCAAAATCTTGAAGTGTTTGTTGCATATAGATGACTTGAGCACATGCCAAGGCTGCGGATATATATTCTGCTTCACACGTCGAAAGTTAGATGCAATTTTGTTTCATACTAAACCAAGATATAAGAGATCGTCCAATAAAGTGACAAGTCCCACTTATAATTTTTATATTCGTTCGACTTCCTCCAAATCAGCATCACTATATGGTACTAATTCAAAAGGACATTCTTTCAGATAAAATAGTCCAAAGTCCTTGGTTTTACTAAGATACCGTAATATGCGTTTTACTGCTCGCATATGTGATTCTTTGGGATCTGCTTGAAATTGTGCATACAAACAAACACTCATCATTATGTCAGGTCAGCTAGAAGTTAAATAAAGTAACGATCCAATCATACCTCGATATAATTTTTGGTCAACATTTTTACCATTTTCATCTTTATCAAGATGTATAGATGTACTCATAGGAGTAGGTTTGGTAGAAGTGTTTTCCATACCAAAGCAATTAATTAGATTGTTACAATATTTTTCTTGATTTATAAAAATACCATTTTTCATTTGTTTAATTTGTAAACCAAGAAAATAGTTTAATTCTCCCATATGTGACGTTTCAAATTCTTTGGTCATTATTTTTGAAAATCCTTGGCATAATTTTTCATTTGTAGAATCAAAAATAATATCATCAACATAAATTTGAACAATTAAAATATCTTGTTTGTTTCTTTTAATAAAAAGAGTTTGATCAATCTTTCCAATTTCAAAACCAGAATCTATTAGATGTCTTTTGAGACGATCGTACCAAGCACGTGGTGCTTATTTAAGACCGTATAAAGCGTTCTTTAATTTATAGACATGGTCTGGAAATTGTTCATGAATAAATAATGGAGGTTGTTCAACATAAACATTTTCTTTTATAAAACCAATTAAAAAAACACATTTTACATCCATTTGATATAATTTAAAATTATGAAAACATGCATAGGCCAGTAAGATACGCATTGCTTCTAATCTAGCGACTGGAGCAAACGTTTCTTGGTAATCAATTCCTTCTTCTTGATTATATCATTGTGCTACTAATTTAGCTTTATTTCTAGTTATATTACCATGTTCATCTACTTTATTTTTAAAAAACCATTTTGTACCAATGACTGATTGGTCACCAGGCCTTGGAACTAAATCCCAAACGTCATTTCTTTCGAATTGGTTTAGTTCTTCCTGCATAGCGATAAACCAATAATCATCAGCCGAGGCTTCCTTTATAATTTTAGGTTCTATGTTAGAAAGGAAAGCTACATGGCTCATTTGATTTAATTGATTTCTAGTTCTTACATTTGAATTAATTTCTCCTATTACATTTTCTATTGGGTGATTTCTTCATACCCTAGGAGTAAATCTTAATTCATTATTATTAAGAGCGGTGTTTTCATTATTTTGAAAATTTGTAGGTTCCGTATTTTGTGATATTTTCTTCATCATCTTTAATACTTGAAATTTGTTTAAAATTTTCATCCAACGATACATGAAGTGTTTCTTCGATGATATTTGTTCTTTTACTAAAAATTCGATTTGCTTTGCTTCGTTTCGAGTATCCTACAAAGGTTCCTTCATCGGATTTAGCACCGAATTTGCCAAGCTGTTTTTTTATATTTAAGACAAAACATTTTGAACAAAAATTTTTAAAATATGAAATGTTTGGTTTTCTTTCATTAAATAATTCATAAGGAGTATCCTTACAGTGGTCGAATAGAAACACGATTCAAGACATAACAGGCGGTAGCAACAGCTTCTGTCCAGAAGTATTTTAGCAATGTGCTTCCATTTAACAAAATCCTTGCACATTCTTATAAGGTTTTATTTTTTAGTTCCACTACTCCATTTTGTTGAGGAGTTCTTGAAAACGAAAAATTATGGATTATTCCTTTCTTCTTACAAAAATGTTCAAAAACTTCGTTTTCGAATTCATCTCCATGACCACTACTAATATTTTTAAATTTTAAAACTTTAAATTTTTGAATTTTTATAAAAGATTTGAAATGATCAAAAATGTCTCTTTGTTTTTCATAAAAATTGTCCAAGTATATCTAGAAAAGTCATCAACAATTACAAACACATATTTACTATGATTTATGGATTGTACTTGTGTTGGTCCGAATAGATTCATGTGTAGTAATTCAAGTGGCTGCATTATTGAAATAACCTTTTTAGATTTAAATGGTGACTTGGTTTATTTTCCTAACTGGCATGCATCATAAATATGGTCTACTTTAAATTCATTTTTGGCAACCCTTTTACTAAATCATTTTTAGATAATTTTGAAATAGCCCTAAAATTTATATGACAAAACCTTTTGTGCCATAACCAAGGATCATTTTCTTTGGCTAATAAGCGCATATTTGTATTATTTTTATATTGATATTCAAATCATAAATATTTTTATCTCTAAAACCTTCAAAAATAAGATTATTATATTGATCAAAAATGCTACACTTATTCTAAAAAAAAAGTGATTTTGAATCCTTTATCACATAATTGGATGATACTAAGTAAATTGTGTTTTAAATTTTTAACTAATAAAACATTGGAAATAAGAGGTAAATTAGATGTGCCGACATTGCTGACGTTGCCTTTTCCGATGGTATATCCTTTTGAATTGTCTCCAAAAGTGACCGAGCCTTCATTTGAGTAAGTAATGTTTAATAGCATATTTTTGTCATCGGTCATATGTTTTGAGCAACCACTATCGAGTATCCATTTTCCTCTCTTTTTAAGTGGGACCTGCAAGAAATAAAGGATAACATTGGTACCCACTTTTTAATAGGGCCCTAAGAGTTAGGTCTTAGGAAACCAAACCCAAGAGAGTTCGGTTTCCCTTTTGAAAATATAATTCTTATATTTATGCATAGATTCAAAAAATGAATTTGTATATTTCTTTCTAAATAAACTATTGTTTGTTTTAGGAATCCATATTCTTATAGTTTTCAGATTGGATTTTCTTTTTAAAGATTCTTTTTGTAGTCCAAGGTTTATAATCATTTCTCCTTTTGTTTTCATTTTTAGGTGGAGCTTTTGATTTCTTAACATAACCTAATCTCTTTTTGTTTAAAGCAGGTTGAGAATTTTCAATAATACTGGATAATTTTTCTCTTCCTTTATTAAAAGTGGAAATGTTTTTAGCAATGTCATCTAGCTTTGTTTTGAGACTAGTGTTATCTAACTCAATAGTTTTGACTTTTGTTTTTAGCCCATGATTTTTAAAAACTTGAGCATCAATCTTTTCTTTTTGAGCTTCTATTTCTTGACTTAAAAGAGCGAGTTGTGAATTATTAGAGAGTGAATCTTGAATTTCCTCAAGTTCTTCTTCTAATATTTTCTTCTCATCTTTAAGCATATCTCTTTCGAATTCTGCTCTTTTCTGATTTTCCAAAGCTTTTTTATATTTTCTTTTGAGACTTTTTAAAGCGTCTAGAAGTTTTGAATTTATTTCTATCATATCATCAAAAGTTAGATCACTAACCTCGTTATCTTTTTCCATGAAGCATATATTTGCTTGTTCATTATCACTGTCACTTTCGCTTCCATAGGGTGAAAAATCTGAGTCATCCCATGTTACCGAAAAAGCTTTTCTCTTGAACTTGTCCTTCTTATTTTTTTTGTTCTATGCTTTCTTTAGTTCTGGACAATCTTTTTGCATGTGTCCCTTTTTGTGGCAGTTGAAACATTCTATTGCTGAAGTTGATGGTTTGTTGAAGCTTCGTTTTCCATTACTCCTGTTCCTTTTTCTATATTTCAAATTTTTTTTAAAGTTTTTGGCAATAAATGCTAGGACTTCCTCATTTGAATCTGAGTCTTCTTCTTCAGCATGAAAAGCTATGTTCTTCTTGTCTTGTGTTTGTACTCTTTTAGCCTGCAAATTTACTTCATATGACATTAGATTTCCTATTAACTCTTCTGGTTTTATGGTAGAAAGATCATTAGCTTCTTCAATAGCTAAGACTTCTCTTTTCATTCGTCCGTTAAAGAGTTAAGGATTTTTGAAACAATATCAAAGTTCCTAGTCCTAATAAAGAATGATGAATATCTTGAAATCTGGAGTACATATCATTTATAGATTCATCTTTCTTCATCCTAAATTTCTTAAATTGATTCTTAAGCATAGACATTTTACTTTGTTTAACCTTATTAGCACCTTCATGAGTTACTTTTAGTGTTCTCCATATTTCATAGGCAGTGTTGCAAATACTAACACAATTAAACTCATTTTTATCAAAAGCATAAAATAACATGTTCATGGCTTTGGCATTTGAAGAAGCATCTTGTTTTTGTGTGTTTAACCATGTTGAATATTCGATTGTTGGTATGTGATACTCTGATTGTGTAATGTTCCATGAATCAAAACTATTTGCTTGCATATATACACACACACACACGCATTCGTGTAGCCCAATACTTATAATTCATGCCATTAAACAGTGGAGGTCGTGCAGTGGATTGACCTTCAATAAAACTGGTGTTAGTGTTAATATCCATATTACTGAGGTATCAAATAACTATATAATGGTTATAGGATGACCTGATGCTCTGATACCAAATGAAAGTGTGCTATGGATCGTATAATATGGATATATGCAAATACATAGTGTAGTGATGATAGCTATATAGAAAATATTGCGGAATATAAAAAAAGTAAAGTAAAATGACACCGGGAATTTTTATACCGGTTCAGAGCATCGTCCTACGTCCAGTCCTAGACTTCTTCTAGAATTTCACTAAAACAACAGCCCTCACTTAACCCTGAGGAATAGGAATACAAACACCTAAGCAGCCGAACAGGATTTTTGCCTCAGCAGTCGAAGAGGACTTTCTACCTGAGCAACCGAACAGGACTTCTACTTGATACAGAAAAACTTTGTTGACAAGTATGTTCTTGATAACACAGATATATCTTGAAGTACACGCTTCCTATAATCCAATCCTTAAGTAGATTAAATGTATGTGAGAATAAGAAAAGAAGATATTGCTTAAAATCAAGGAATATGTAAGTAATTCAGAGATTCAAAGCAACTAAATATAAAACGCTGTTAGAATGCAAGAATATGAGAGCACAAGAGTAATAGAGAGTAGTAAGAATGATTCCGGTGATTGTAGAATGTTTGGAAACAAGTATATATAGAAAAAAAAGAGTTGCTACCATTGGTGAAGAGTTCTGATGAAGAGAAGCAACTATTTCCTTTCAGAAATCGATCGCAACCCTTCGTAGAGACAACTTGTCTTTTGAAAATATGACAGTTAGACTTAGGTCAGTCGGTTGGTCGAAAATGGTCAGTCGACTCAAAAGTAAAATCATGTAAAATAATAATTCGTGCACAGATGTGTGTGTATGTGCACCATATACAGAATCAGTCGACTGGGAAAAACTGCCAGTCGACCGGCTGTATGTTTGCAGCACATACAAGCCATTAATCAAGATGTATTTGTGTTGTGTTTTCTTGAGGATAGATTTTACAAAATTTCTAAGACTCGAAAACAAATAATCAATATCACCATTGTTCTTGTCTCTCTTTTTTTCGCATGATTCCATATTTGAGTATTTTCTTGCATACATGAGCATCGCCTTGTCATGAATCGAAACTATGTGATTTAACACTTACGTCCTTCCATCCATTGTCCCACAAAGCCAAGCGAACAACGCACATAAAAGTACTCATTCTTAAAAGAACTTAACTTATTCCATGCACCAATCACGACTTGATAATTACTGATTGACTCAAAAAATATATACAAGAGGCTTCACTTTCGTCGCTTGAAATTGAAGATGAATCTAATGTCCTCTAGAGTTAGTTCACGATATACTAATTCGAGGGATATCATGTATGTACAGTGAAGAAATGCATAGCTACTTGGATGCAACTGGGCCAAAACCAATTTCAAATGAGGTAACTTCTTTTCAGATGAATGGATTAAAAGGCCGAGTGCATCCTACCCAACATATATACTTGTTACAGGTAGTATATCCTTATTGAGGTGGGTGAGCTCTATCATTACAAGGCAGGACTCGTACATCCTCATATGGGATCCCATGCAAAGTCTGCGGAGAGAAACTTCACCGGCTCTTGGAGCCATGGAGTCTTCCGGATCTTCTAAAAGTAAAGCATCTTCTAAATTGTCAAGAGTTGGTTTATCTTCTACTTTGAGATTCACATGACTTTCAAGCAGTAGTTGAGAACTTTCAGGCTGTTCTGATTAATTGCCCGGAGTGTGCTGAGAAGATATTGTTGCGGAGCTTGACTCGGTGTCAGAATCGTTGTGTGAAGCAATCTACTTAGTAGCCATAGCAGCTAAACGCTCAAAGCATCTGGAAGCCATAGCTATCGAACTTAGTAGATAGCCGTTGTTAGAGAAAGAAACATGTTCCCCCATGTAAAGTATAAACTAGTGTGGTATGGTGCATTGTTGTTAGTGAAGTGATAAACAATTCAAAATTAAGTGGTTGTTGTGATGAGACCCTAGGATTCGACTGGAGTGACCACATCGCTAACCATCCCAACTGATATTCACGTCGATGGTTGTGGATTCCACATGAGATCTGGGATCGGTTATCGGTATATTGGATGTGGTATTTATATTTAAACCCATAAGTTATGCATATTCAAGTCATATGCTTTCGAAGGTAAAGTCTAAATGCTCGAGTCTAAGATCTTATGCAGGTCTCTAAATCATGTTTAAATCCTAGTTTGAATCTGTGTTCATGTCCAAGTTTAAAGTCATATGCATGTATTTTCAAGTCCAAACGCAAGTGTTCATTTATATGTTCATGCTCTTAAGGTTCGAGTTCGGGTACATTTGTGCAAGAAAGTTCGAGTGTTCAAGTTCACATAGGCTGGAAAATGCCTAGGTCCCAGTAGGGCAAGGGATCGTAACTGATCCCTAGCCTAGATAGTTTTTCCTTGTGTAACTTCATCTCTCCCACGCCACAACCTATCCCTCAGTTCAAACCGCACCGATCCCTCCGACATGCCATGGCTAATCCCGGCATGCTGAACCCATCCATCACAACTCCGTCAACCCATAACTGATCCCTATGAACCTAGATCCATCCACATCAATACTGATCCCATACATCACAACCACCAATGTAATCCTTTCCAAAGCTTTATATCCACCTCGTCGATGCCAATCTCACTTCTAGTTCATCATACAAACCTACCTACATGGGATTCGAAGCAAGTTCAAACGTCAAGTACTCAAGGAACGACTTAAAGTTAGGCTTGGAATCACCTCGACTTTGTTTGGGGTTAGAATGATTCAATTAGATGCTAGAGTTCGGTTAGGAATGGTGGAAAAGGCTAGCAGAATGAGAATAAATGGACCGACGAGGAGTTGAGAGGGGTGATTTGATTTGCTTGAGGTTGAATAGCCTCTAATGGTGGTTGTGAAGAGGAATAGGTGATCAGTTCGATTGCAAAGCAAATAAAATTAGGTGAAGGAAAAAATAAGTTATGTCTTATCCTACATACAAAGGGGCTAATGCCTTGAAGCCTAAAATGGCTAAATGTTCACAACCAAAGGGATCAGTACCGATCCACTTGTTAGGGATGCAGATTAAGGATCTTAAGGCGGAAATAACACTAGAGGGGGGTGAATAATGTTTTAAAGAATATATGAACTATATGACTAAATTAAAACTTTCAACACAAATCTAAACAGAATTCTAACACAGAATGATCACAGAACATATAACAAATGCAAATAGTAAAGTAAAGCAAGTAAAAGTAAAGAACATACCGGATTTTATACTGGTTCGGAATCCTCCTACATCCAGTCCTTCATCAAGGCAATATCCTTGTACAGATTTTTATAAGCCAATATCCAAATTACAACCCTCAATTTCTAAGGCCTTGAGGAACCCTCCTATCTCCGAGTCTGGGGTAAACTCTCTTGATTTACGGGACACAAGATCACCCTAATACTTCTTAATAACAATCCTTTTGAATGGATAGACTCTATGGACTTTTTGAATACAAATTAATCCTATAACTCTGAATAGCACTTTGATCTTTAGTAGAATGATGGAGAATCAAATAGAGAGTATCTAAATGATTTCCTATTGAGAATTTGGCAGAATGATGGCACGATCTTGAAAATATGAAGTTTTATGGATATGGAATGGTGGAGAAGAAAGACTGAAGAAAATAAGAAAGTAGTTGTTAAAAAAAATTCGTTTTGGAAGCCTTTATATAGATGCACAACAGTCATAACTATTAGCGAAATGTTTTCGAACGAATGGACACTTCTTTTGAAAATTGAATTTTGAATCCAACTGTCACCATGTCGACATGGGGTATCCCCTTATGTCGACATCCCTTAGTTCAAAATTATAGAGATGTTGTTTTGTAAAGACAATTGAATTTAAAAAAAGTTGAAACTTCTCTGAAGTAAAGTAAAGTGTTTAAACAATATTTTGAGATAGAGAATGAATATAAAACATTAGTTTAAATATATATATATATATATATATAATTGATATAGACCGTCAATTATATAAGTAATATTTAAAATCAGAATAAGTTTTGATGTTTTAAAAATAGAAGTTTTTAAAATCAGAATAGAGGAATATTTCAAGGCTAAAACAAAGTTTGAAAATATTTTTGAAAACATGATTTTGAAAGCTAAAACATTTTGAAAACAGATATAAAAACATTTTGAAAAATCTATTCAAACTGAAATTGTAAGAACCTTCCTACAGAGCTCCTCCATAGGACTTGAGAACTTGTACAAAGTAGTTTAAATGATTTTGATTTTCGTGGGTTTGTAAGCCACTTGTCGTAGGTTTGTAAGCTACTTGTCGTGGGTTTGTAAGCCACTGGTTTCGATAGAAATTGGGTTCCATCCCAAAAGAAAATTAGAAGAAAGATGAGAGTGCTATTATGAAGTTTTAACAAAATACTAGACACATATCTTGAGATCTTGAAATCTTGATTCTCTAGAGTCTTGAATCTTGAATCTCTAATCTTCATCTTGATGCTTGAGTCTTTATACTGACCAGTCTTCGATGATACCTGCATATACTTCCTATATACATACATACATACATATATATATATATATATATGGAAATGTTAGTATATATTTTATAAAGTAAAGTATAATAACTATATAAGGTTGTTGTCATAAAAACATCATCAACTCAGTTCCTAACAATCTCCCCCTTTTTGACGATGACAACCTTTATTTAAAAAATATTCTTACCATACCATAACTCTCCATAACTCCCCCTTACTCCGTGACTTCTTCTTAAAACTACAACTCCCCTTTATTCCATGACTCCCCCTTACACCAAGCACATATATTTTTATAACTTTCTCCCCCTTTGACATCAGCAAAAAGGAATAAAAGATTTACCTGTTCTAAGATAATCAAGTATATATAGAATAAAAGTGTAAAGTGAACGTGTAAGTGATCAAGTGTGTGAGCATATATATAAGTGTAACTTGACAATCAAATCAATATCATACATAGAAAACCAATCATGTATAGTATATGAAGTTATATACAAACCAAATCCAAATCAAACTTAAGTAAACAATTCAATCAAATCCTAATCAAATCTAAATCTAAATCAAATCAAATCAAACAAACAAACAAACATACATAATGATCAGACATTCCTTGGGACTTCCACCCATCCATCTTCTCCAAAGATAGGATCAGTTTTGATAACATTCCAATTATCTTTGTCGAGAGTGACCGGTAGATTTGCTTCGGGTTCGTCTTTGCTAAGGCTTGAGATCATCCAACGAAGTGCATCAAAGTGGCTCTCTTTCTCTTTGATCGTCTAATTTTAGATCCAAACTCCGATCGTCTTCCGATTCGAGAATAGCAGTGAAGCACAGATTTGAATTATCAGTTTTCTTCTTGTCATCACTGGATGAATCTGAATCATCAAGAGTTGCTGCATATGCCTTCTTTCTTTTCCTTAGTTGCTCGTTGTTTGGTTGAAATGTCTGTTTGTCTAGATATGGACAATCTATCTTGTAGTGCCCTGTTTTGTTGCAGTTGTAGCATTTATCACCATTGTTGTTGTTGTGATTGTTGTTGTTCTCCGAAGTATTTCTGGAATTCCTTTGATCATTTCTTTTAAAGTTATTCATCTTTCTATACTTCAGAAACTTTCTGAAATTTCTGGTCATGAAAGCAATTTCTTCATCACTATCTTGTTCTGAATCTCCAGTTGGTTCTTTGAATGCGATCGATTTCTTTTCCATTGCCTTAGATTCTTTTCTCCCTTGTAGTTGAACTTCATAAGACATTAGATTACCGATTAACTCTTCGATCTTCATTTGACTAACATCATTTGCCTCTTCAATAGTGTCTTTTTATCCCATTCTGGAGTGAGTGAATTGAGTATCTTTCTGACTTGATCTTCTTCTGAGAAACCCTTTCCTAAAGCAATCAATGAATGTACAATATCTTGAAATCGACAATACATGTAAGAAATGGACTCATTTTCATGCATTTTAAACAATTGAAACTGGTTAGTTAATATGGAAATTTTAGTCTATTTAATTTTGCTTGTTCCTTCATGAGTTACTTGCAAAGTTTTCCAGATTTCAAATGCAGACTTACAAACAGAGACTCTATTAAACTCATTCCTATCTAGTGAACAAAATAGTATATTCATAGCCTTAGAATTGTTTTGTGAAAACATCTTTTGCTCAGTAGTCCACTGGGCAAAATTAGTAGTTGGTTCAACATATTCAATTTGTGACATATTCCAAGTATCTAAACTTATGGATTGTAAATAAATTTTCATCCTACATGCCCAATATGCATAATTACAGCCATTAAAAAGTGGTGGTCTGACAGTAGACTGGCCTTCTACAAATGAACTAGTGTTAGTGCTTGTGTTGACAGAAGTAGTGGTGACAGGAGTGACATTATTAGTGTGTTGTGCCATTAAAACTTTTCAAAATTTTAGATTATGAAAATAATCAAAACCAATGCTCTGATACCAATTGTTAGGGATGCGGATTAAGGATCTTAAGGCAGAAATAACACTAGAGGGGGGTGAATACTGTTTTAAAGAATATGTGAACTATATGACTAAATTAAAACTTTCAACACAAATCTAAACAGAATTCTAACACAGAATGATCACAGAACATATAACAAATGCAAATAGTAAAGTAAAGCAAGTAAAAGGAAAGAACATACCGGATTTTATACTGGTTTGGAATCCTCCTACATCCAGTCCTGCATCAAGGCAATATCCTTGTACAGATTTTTATAAGCCAATATCCAAATTACAACCCTCAATTTCTAAGGCCTTGAGGAACCCTCCTATCTCCGAGTCTGGGGTAAACTCTCTTGATTTACGGGACACAAGATCACCCTAATACTTCTTAATAACAATCCTTTTGAATGGATAGACTCTATGGACTTTTTGAATACAAATTAATCCTATAACTCTGAGTAGCACTTTGATCTTTATTAGAATGATGGAGAATCAAATAGAGAGTATCTAAATGATTTCCTATTGAGAATTTGGCAGAATGATGGCACGATCTTGAAAATATGAAGTTTTATGGATATGGAATGGTGGAGAAGAAAGAGTGAAGAAAATAAGAAAGTAGTTGTTAAAAAAAATTCGTTTTGGAAGCCTTTATATAGATGCACAACAGTCATAACCATTAGCGAAAGGTTTTCGAACGAATGGACACTTCTTTTGAAAATTGAATTTTGAATCCAACTGTCACCATGTCGACAAGGGGTATCCCCTTATGTCGACATCCCTTAGTTCAAAATTATAGAGATGTTGTTTTGTAAAGACAATTGAATTTAAAACAAGTTGAAACTTCTCTGAAGCAAAGTAAAGTGTTTAAACAATATTTGAGATAGAGAATGAATATAAAACATTATTTTAAATATATATAAATATATATATATATATAATTGATATAGACCGTCAATTATATAAGTAATATTTAAAATCACAATAAGTTTTGATGTTTTAAAAATAGAAGTTTTTAAAATCAGAATAGAGGAATATTTCAAGGCTAAAACAAAGTTTGAAAATATTTTTGAAAACATGATTTTGAAAGCTAAAACATTTTGAAAACAGGTTTAAAAACATTTTGAAAAATCTATTCAAACTGAAATTGTAAGAACCTTCCTACAGAGCTCCTCCATAGGACTCGAGAACTTGTACAAAGTAGTTTAAATGATTTTGATTTTCGTGGGTTTGTAAGCCACTTGTCGTAGGTTTGTAAGCTACTTGTCGTGGGTTTGTAAGCCACTGGTTTCGATAGAAATTAGGTTCCATCCCAAAAGAAAATTAGAAGAAAGGTGAGAGTGCTATTATGAAGTTTTAACAAAATACTAGACACATATCTTGAGATCTTGAAATCTTGATTCTCTAGAGTCTTGAATCTTGAATCTCTAATCTTCATCTTGATGCTTGAGTCTTTATACTGACCAGTCTTCGATGATACCTGCATATACTTCCTATATACATACATACATACATATATATATATATGGAAATGTTAGTATATATTTTATAAAGTAAAGTATAATAACTATATAAGGTTGTTGTCATCAAAACATCATCAACTCAGTTCCTAACACCCCTAGCCTAAAGGATTAGTACCGAACCACTATTCAAAAAAAAGTGCGACGCAGTTGCATTTGAACAACGAAGAATTGGCAACGACCTATAAATGTGTGAACGTGTTTGGGAGCCATTAACGAAGTAAGTATATGAACATGCATATGTGCATAACTAACATTCGATTTTTCAAATCAACAAAATTGAATTATAACCTAGATTTCTCAGAAAAGAAGTTACTATGGATAGCCAAGGCCTAATTACTTGATCGATAAGCTCAATGGAACTGAGCATAGAAAAGATTAAGGATTACATCTCGGGTTCATACTGATTATTATTGACCAAGCGTCATAACAAACAGAGAGAGCTACGACTCTTTGAAAAGACAATTTACAAAGGATAATGACTATTTAGAACACTGAATGGAATCCTTTCAAGCAACTCTAACTTCCTTTGATTCAAAGCAAGTCTGTTTGAAACAAGAGTACTTTGAGGGAAAGTGTTATACGGCCTTTTGACCCGGCTATATTTGGATTGATTGGACAAATTATACTCAATGTTAGATAAAGCAAGCAGCCCAGAGAGATGATCATGGAGTCCAAAGATCAAGCACGGACAATGGTATGAAGCAACAATCAAGTGAGACCAAGAGGTAGACTCTTTGGAATATTCTAAGTATGGATTTGTGCCTCCCCTAGGCAGGGGATCGATACCCATCTCTTCCCTTGGGCAAGGGATAGGATCGTATCATGATGGTCATGAATAACATCAACCAATAGTTCAACTCAACGGAAATTGATCGATATCTCCAAAACCATGAAGACAATTATGCGAACAACTTTGAAAACATGAAACTAGCATGGAAAGGGACCCGTTAGAGCGATCTCGAGCTGCTACATGGCTATATGAATCGATCGGTGCCATTCCCCTATCATTAGGAATTGGGTCGTGAAATTTTTTAGGTGGTTTCGTCTACATCGTAAGATCCAGCTGACAAATTTTTAGGAAGATATTCAATCATCTACCACTATAAATATAGAGTTCATTATTCCTTTAAGGGATCTTTATGCTGTTGTTTTCTTATACTCCATTGTAATTATGGATCAATCCGATCTAGTCCTTCTGTACTCAGAAAAAGAAGTGATTAATTAAGCAATTTCATCAAAGTGGACGTAGGCAATCAAAGCTAAACCACTATAAATCTACATGTTCTTATATTCTACTTGTTTCCTCTATTTTAATTTTAGTTCTCCTTTTATTTATCTACATAAAATCTATTGGGTTTCTGTGCCAACTTTGGTGCAAACATTTATTTATGGAAGTTTGTGCGCGAATCAGGTGTGAATATGAGATGATTGCACGGATCAGCTAGAAGATGTTGGGATAAAGCCAAAAATTTCTAAATCTCGTAGGATGCTTTGTATTGTTAGGCACAATACGAAATAGCTTAGAAGAAAGACGGTGAAGCTAAAAAAGGTACAATAAAGCGAAAGTGATGATGATTGTAAGTAGGAGAGGGAGGAGAGAATGAGGACTACATGTTCGGAGCTGTTTGAATGGTAAGATCCACTGTTTATCGTATCTACTTTCATCATTGTATGTTATATTTGATAGGTTAGTATTCCGCATGCTGGTATGGGTTACCTATACTATTAGTTGCATGGCTACATGATTGATCTATGTGAGGGTTGCTTATTATTGATAGGAATGCGGGATAACAATGGTTGCTTATGCTTCGGCTTGTTGGGGATATCAAAGGTGAAATTCCTAAAGAGAAGAGAATGTAACGACTAGTATTTTACGTATCAAAGGATTTTAAAATATTTTTATTTTATTCATATGAACTCTTATGATTCTTTAATTTTGGAATATGTCTCTTGGGAATAGTTTAAAACACTTGTGATTTTTCCAAATTTCTCTGTGACCATTTTGACCCTGAAAATCTTGTTTGGGATATAACTTTCGATAAGAGTCGAATTAGGGTCTCAAACTAGTTCTGTTGTTTTGGGATAATGGTTTCCCTTTCCATAGAGTGGTCGTATTAGAAAAATGAACTTACGGTTAGAAGGTTATGGTTGTTTTATGTTTTAAGAACTATTGGCCAGGATTATGTGTAATTAATGAATCCCATTAGCTATCCCATTAGTCTAATTAGAGAATCACTATAAATAGGAGTTGTATTAAGGTAAAGGAAAACTTTTCCTCTCATCCTAAATTGGATTAAACCCTAAATAGCCCTAATTACAATCTATTTTTATCCAAAATCATCCATATTACTCTCTAAATCGAACTGAGTCAGAGATTAGTAAGATAGAGATAATCCATTTGGCCGATTTGCATTGCTTTGGTTTGTTGTCGGATTAGGTCTACATCCATATTGGTTGAATTTGGTAATTGGTGTGCTTTCTTACTATCCCATGCATGTTTTTATGGAAGAATTGTAGAATTTAACATGTTTCAATTTGAGTTTTGGCCATAAAACCTTTTCTTAATTATGAAAGTGGCCAAGATTTGTTAGGGATAACCATTTCTTATGCTCATATATCCATGTTATATGTAAATCTAAGTTGTAAATTGACATATTTATCTTATTTTGATGGATTGCATGTTCGATTGGATAACATTACGTGTTATTCTATGTTTGGATGGTATGATTTAATGTTGTTTGCTAGTGTTGTGATTGTATAGGGAGTTAGGTAGAAGAATTGAGCATATCGAAGGCATAGATGGTCGAAATTGGACGAAACTTAGAAAAGAACCTCTGAAGGATAGGAAGAGCTTGGGGTCCAAGATGCAAGCTCTAATTCCTTTAGTATAGTAGTCAGCACCAACATGAGAAGTCACTACCAACATCTGTAGGTTAGTCCATGGTGGCATCGATTTTGGGAAGGGTAGTGGTATGGGTAGTAGAGGTTGCCTATGGTGTTGGATTGATGATTGGTCAAGGGCTTGAGGCTATGACAACTTGTTTCTAGGACATGAAGTTGGTTGCTTTGAAGAGTAAACTTGCTCTATAATGATATATTTTGGGTAGAGAGTTCGGGGCCAAAGCACCTAGTTATGAAGTACTAGAAGCAAGGAAGGAGTGAAAGGAAACTTAGCCGTGGAAGGCAAAGTGGAGATGTCAGCACTAAGTTGAGAAATTGGCATCGACTCCACATGGTGAACCTAGGGATGGTGGAACTTCTAGGGACATTTGTTAAGGTGTGTAGGATGTGTTGGAGCTTATGGCTTGCTCGTATCAGGTTAGACCGCATGATAAAGGCAACGAATCTTTGATTTATGACTCATAATGAGAGTAGATATCAAAGATTGAGGACTCTATAAGCTTCGATTTGTGACTCATATAGGGAGTATGTACCAAAGAGTCTTGTATTAGGAGCTACGGATTGGAGGAACATGGTGGGTTCTTGGATAATGGAAACTGGATTGAGCAAGAAAGGCTTGATGTTCAAAAAGGAGTAAAGGAAAGCTCGATTAAAAGTGCTAAGGAATCGTTGACAACTCAAAGTGTTTTCTATTGTACTTGAAGCAACGGTATTGTAATTCGGGATGCCCATGGGTCAAACGCGGGTAATGTATACCCTAGACCTTTTAGGTCCAGTATCTAGGTTTGGACTACGAGACACATATATAGCTTGGGCTCCATGATATGAGAACACAATGGAGAACTAGGATTTTCCTTTAGTCCTTGGCAGTAAGGAGGTCATAAGAGTTATTATATATTCAAGGCATAGGGAAAGAGTGGTAGTAGGGAATATTTAATGGATGATATGGTTGCTTAGTTGTTTTCTGGGCTATCACTCAAGATATCATTGGTAGTAAGTATAGGACATAGGGATATTAGGACATCCACTATTGTATGTTCTATTTTACATTTATGATATCATAGAGTAGCATATTATACTACTATGTGCCAACTCTTTGGTTAGAGGGACGGGTCAGATATGGTTCATGTATTCTTATTCCTTACCATATTTACATGTATAGTATTTTGTGATACATTTATCGCTCACACCAGATTGCTATCTGACCCGAGGTATTATGCTTTGCTTCTTATTATCTCGGGTACTTATAAATGAGTAGAGTAGATAATAGGTCTAGGCGACATAGTTGTTGTTCGAAGGATGAGCAACATTGTGAATCCTATACTCTGACGTTGTTCATTTGTTCACACTGTTATTACTTCTGTTATATATGTGATATTATATTTTGTTCATCCGCAGTGAGATATACAATAGCTTTTATGCTGCATTTATTTATTTCAACTCTGATGATCATCCAATAGAAGTCGGGCATGACTATAGTGCATTATTTAGTTATACAAGTGTCGGTGGTAGAAAGGCAGTCACCACATATCTTAAATCCAAGGTAACATTCATTCAAATACAAAATCATTTACAATCTAATACATTATATACAAAGTTGCAAGTATACAAATCAGATAAAAGGAAAATTTTGTACAAAAGCAAACTTTTGTCAAAGCTCGAGGCTCCATGCTGTCTTGTTCAAATGCTTAGCAAATAAAGGGTTAGTAATGTGGTGAAGAGCCATTTCCAAAAGCTCTTTGAATTTATTTTACTTCTTTCGAATAGTCTCTAAATCATCAATTGCATTAATTTGCATTTAAAAAGCATGCTGGAGAGTCTTATTAGCTCCTCATAAAGTTCGTAACATGCTCTTTAACTCTTCGATCTCCTATTTAAGAATATATTTCTCGCACTCAAGCTTTTGGAATTTGCTTTCTTATTCATTGAGACGTCGAGATACTTTTCCGTTCCACTTATAACTGCAAACCTGCATGCATTCGAATTTAACCTATCTGCTCCATTTGGAGATTACCTCATCACTTAGACCCGAAGGCGAATTCAATAAAGTAGGAAATTCTTGACAAAAAGATTAAGATCTCATTGTCCCTGTGGGAGTAAAAGTAGGAAGATTAGGATTGGCTTTACTAGTGATGAGTTCCAGGGATTGGCAAGATAGTTGACTCTTCATTAATTCCACTTTAAGATCATTGATTCATTGATATAATTTTTCCATTTCGGCATCAATCTCAACCGAAGGCCTGGATTCTTTCCGTCCCTTCAATTCTAGAATTCCTTTATCTTTCTCCTTAATCTCCACTTTTAAGCAAGAGATTCATTCCTTTAGACCTTTAAAGGTCAGCTTCAGCTGGAATTATTTCCTATGCCATTTTTGTGCCTTCGGATTATTTGGAAACCATAAAGCTGAAGCTTCTTGTGAAGACCACCTCTTTTCAATATCGGCTAATAGTCTATCTTTAATTTCAATCACTCATCTGAAAACATCTAAAGGTTATAATGCGCACGCTAATCGATTTTCCTATTAAGAATAAATGAAAAATGAATTAATACATGAAAAATAAGTTCTTTCATTCATAAAAACAAAAGTTTATAAACATCAAGGAAACTCGGATTACATCACAGTCTCGCTCTTGCTATCTGCTAAAGTTTTGAAACAGCTTTTAGCATTTTCAAATGACCCAACTGATAAGGTAAAAGTGGAGTAAAAAGAAATTTTAATTCCTTCCAAAGTATTAACCGGAGGGAATTGATGGTAGTCCCACTTTCCAACTGGATTGCTGGTATGGCCACACATCAAGCTGACATGATAAGCCAACATTTCGCTAAGGAATTCAACTTTTTCTTTGGCCAAAAAGTCAAAACGAAGTTAGGGAAATCATGTGTAAACTTCTTGTAAATCTCTAATAAAGTTGTTTTTTGCTAACTGAGAAGTTATGTGGATTAGAGACTTCTCCTTAAAATCTCTTTTTAGCTTGATAAATTTATTCAAAAATTCTATGAGAATAGGACTATTTGGAGATTCGCTAATCTGTATATTACATGGAAAATAAACTAAAAGCAAAGAATAAAAATGGTAAAAACTATAATCTGCAGTCATACATTACAATCATATAATCATCTTGGATTCGTACAATATCGATTCCTTATAAAATTCGAAAATAGATATCTTCCTATTGTATTTGAACTTTTCAAAGGAAGAGAATGAGGAGAAAGAGGGATAAAAGTAACTTTCATGAATTCCAACATGTCCTAGGGTGAGGATCATTCCCATGTTTGTTTAAATACCTACGATGGAAGTGCCTAAGTAAACCCACACAGTTGTCACCTAAATAGGAGAAGTTAACGAAAATACCCTACAATAAACTTTTTAGAGAAATTCTTCCAAGGCATTCCTATCTTCAACCAGCATCTAAAAGAGGATCGTTAGCTCTACGTTCTCCCAAGAGTTTCTCCCGGTGAATGCATGCCTTCTTCATCTGCGC
Organism: Allium cepa; assembly: GCA_030765085.1. Lineage (NCBI taxonomy): Eukaryota > Viridiplantae > Streptophyta > Magnoliopsida > Asparagales > Amaryllidaceae > Allium > Allium cepa. The sequence goes on from CM060937.1 coordinate 271,713,000, forward strand.
AACAACTTGTCTCTATGAAAAATCTTAATTTTTATGCATTAGCAGTGAGACTCTTGTGTTTCTCAGACAACTCATTATACTCCTTCAGTTTCCTAACCGACTCTCTATTCAATTGATTTATTTCTATTTGTTTCTTTTCAAGCATAACTCAATAATGATATTTTTGACTTTCTCCTTAACTAAAATAATCAACATGTTAGCCGAAAGCTATTTGATTTGGCATCTAAGATATTTAAATAAAAAGATCCATACCTAAGAGAGTGGAATTGAAGGCGAAGGAGTTTGTTCCTTCCTTTTTGGTTTGCATCTTTGAAGAGCATTGTCCTTCTAGAAAGAATCTTCCCTTGGAGAATCAGGGATTTTGGTAATGTCTGCTGCTAAATCTGGATTAGCACCTTCCGATCCATCCTTCCCTTTTACCGATCCAAGGAGGCCCTTTCCCTTGCCGCCACATTGTCATCATTATCACCATCATTATTTCATCATCATCATTAGGGCCACTATCATCATGATCATCATTCTTGTTGTTGTCGTCATCATCCCCCTCCTCATCTGATTATGTTTCTTTTTCTACTGGAGGGTCGTCAAAAGTCAGCAGTTTCTTGGCATCGATCTCCTCCTCCTCCTTAGAATATTTTTTATGGATACTTTTGTTTCCTCCAACATAGCTTGGTATTTCTTTTTAAACTTTTCATTCCAAGCTGGAGGAAGAGTGGAGAAATCTAGATCTGAGCATTGTTAGACGTTGTTGGCATATGCTATGAAAAGTACCTTATCGTAGGATTTCTTGTTAATAGTATCGAGAATCAAATCAACAAAATGAGACATCTTCTAATTTATGTCATTAGTTATGCCAGTTGATTTGTTTAAGAGAATCCTTTTCCTTTGTAATTTCTCCTTTGAAAAGCCATTTTCCTCTACAAGCTTGGCCTCCATCATACCGACCTCCTTAAGCTCCATCTCAAAAGCTTACAGTATATCGCTTAAAATTTGATTAGCACTTCTTTCATCATTAAGTGAAGTTTTCACTTCATCAAGTGAAGTAGAAAATTTTCATTCTTATTTATAGCCTCTTCCTTTTTAGTCATAATGTCAATTATGTGGCTATTGAGCAAAGAGACATGTTCCTTAAGCTTGGAAACTTCACTAGAAGATGCTGACACATCATCTTGAAATTGGAATATATGCTTAGCCACCTAATAAGTAACAGGTATGAATTAAAATATTATGAAGAAAGTTAGAATCCTGGAACAGCCAAATGAAAAGGGTATGTACCGCTAAAAGCTACTTAAGAATGCTAAAGCAGTGGTCTTAAGAATAAGATGAAGGCTACGGTGGCTTAAGAGCAATAACAAATAGAGACTAGACAACCAGCCGAAGAAGATCATTGAAATTTCTAGTAGGGGCTGGAGACTGAGATTTAGAAGGGAGCAGGTCTTCGGAAGAGATACATAATTCAAGCTTTTTACAAAGACGGTTCAGTCCCCCACGAGTATCTGGAAAGGTATTATGAAGAAATTGGTCTTGATACTGCTCCTTTTCAATTGTTTGATGAGTTCTTTCCCCATAAAAGCCAAGGTTTAGGGCCTCAGGGTTTGAATCAATATATACAAATATTTCTTCCTTCACAATTAGGGTAACGTGTGCCTCCAGCCTTAAGCTTCTTGTGAGGAGTGGAACCAGTAGTGGAACCATTGCTTATTTTCCTTTTTATGGATTTAAAAAAGATAGTAATAACATCCTTGTGAGGTTGAGATTTAGGAGCTTAAGTCAAGGCAGAAGGGCCATCATTACTTTCTTTTCTTTGAAAACTTCAATTATGGCCTCCTACTCTATAGAGACGGCTACCGAGGTGGACGAGCCTAAAACGAAAAAAAAGTTAATAAGCTATAATATAATTAGCCATATTGAAACTTACCGACATTCTCAATCCGAACCAGAGAAGAAGACTATATAGCATTACAGTTATTAGTAACCAACGATCGGTTCCCCTAGGCATTTCCTTCCGTAATTGGAGGATCTCAGGCATTATATTGTTGTCTTGAATCAATGAGTAATGATGAAGGTTCGTCTCTGTTAGGAGAATAAGCATTTCACCTATTTTCTCAGATGCTAGAGTTTGGGACTTGACGATCTTGCTATCAGTGGGGCATAACTTCTAAGGAGTGGGATCCAAAAGAAAAACAATTATTGTATGGATGCAATAAACATATAATAAGAAATAGAAAATAGGGACTTATTAATAACGGACAAAGTTCCCATAATCTTTGAGTAGTACCTAACATAGAAAAACTAGTTTTCCCATCTTTTGGTCTTTTTTACCACATTAATGATCAAGCTTTTTGGATAGGGACGAATGCGGTATAGAGGCCACCTAGCTGTTCACCTATGTTTTGCAGGGATAGCTATGGTGTGGAGAATTTTAGCACTAAGAGAGGGAAGTTTAACTTCCCTAGAAAGAATATATAAACAAGTCAAATAATTATATTAATTAGGATTCAATTAGAATGGGGCGATATTTAGGTGCACCAGGAACCTTAAAAAAGTCTGGGAAAGGAAGATATGTCGTGTTCCATATGTGAATTGGGGGTAAAGATGAAAAATCCTATTTGAGGGTTGTTGATCCTACTAGAAGGACCGGCTAGAATAGCTTCAATGCCTGTGATGCCAAATTGATTAAAGATATAATCCCACTTCTTCTTAAGTGGTAATATATGAAGGATGAAGAAAAAGATCTTCTTTCTTGGTAGAAGAGGAAGTCTTGGAGCAGTGCTAGTCTTATCGGAGGACTACTTACTTATCCTTGAAGCTTCCATCTATCTGCCAGGCGATATTATTTCAAAATTTAACAAATGATAAATGTTTTTATTATATAGAAGAATCATTCCATGCTAAGTAAAAAAATATTATCTAAGTAACTTATCTACGATTTAAGTGATGGTATAAATATGCTTAAAGTATATGATAGTCCCAAGTTAATAACCTTTAAATGACACATGTAGGTTTACTGAATGATTTAAACACTAACTTTAATAAAGGAAGTCCATGAAAAAACTGTATAAAGATTAAATAAGAGTGGATATGTGATGTCAATAAATCCATATTGAAAGATATATCAATGTCAAATGTTGCATAGATTATGTTATAAAGCACTAGAAAATATTGCAACTATGACTAATGTTGAAGTGATGAGGCTGTCGACATTAGTGGATACCGACGACATGCGTTGATAATGTACTAATCAGTTAAACGACTTGTAGTATGTTGAACCAACAGCATCGTAAGTAATAATATCGAATGAAGCTTAATTTATAAAATTAAAAGTGGCTGCAGCATGATGGCAACAAATAGTAAGAATGTCGATATTAAAATATAAATCAGCGATGACATTGTTTATAATTAAGTGATGCTATACCCAATTGACGTAGGTGCTTTAATAATAGTAACCTCTGTGGCTCTAGATGGTTTGTGGCATTTCACTTTGATAAAAATTTTGTACCTAAAACATTAGCAAATGGGAAATAAGTCAACAAAAGCTTCGTTAGTGTAAAATATCATATATTTATTGTAAAACGTTGGTTACCATGGGAAGATAAGTCGATGCTAAATATCATGATTATGTTGTGAAATATCATGGTCGGTATAGATGAATCCTTATTGGATATCGGGTCTCATAAGCTGTATTTTTCATTGTTAAACAAACAACACCCAGGTTCTCGTCGTCTAAAACCTTGAATTTTATTCAGACAACATAAAAATTTGACGTTAGTCTAATATGTAAAAAAACCGATAGTCGACTACAATGATAATTTGAACATAAACATTAAAACTATCCAGTTAAACCCTAAACGCCAATTCAAAGTCAATATAGCCCTAAAATGATTTCATAGAAATTCCTTAATTTGAATTATGTAGAACAATTAGAAATTGTGCTTGAATGATGAATCGAACAATTTAGAATTGAAAGTTTCTAGTTTCTTTTGAAATTTTAATTTCTCGCTCGAGTTCTCAATTGCTGGTCAAGGAGGAGTGAAAGAAAATATTGTCTATTTATAGAAGAGAAAGAAGGTATATGAACACTACTGATTCAATTTGAATGGTGGCCATATTTGCTCGAAATACTAATAGGCGGTAAACTTGATATCAATGTTATTGACTTGAAAAGTCAATGACTCCTCTATAATAGGGGCAAATGTTATCATCATTATTAACCTCGAAGATATGTGGCTTGAGATATGAATATGATGCATCCTTTCAAGATGGAAGTGATGCCATAAGATGGAAGTGATGTCGTCCTTTATTAATATCGAGCGTACCGCAAATGACCAATAATGTATGTTGTTGATACCACTTTTTCTTGATGTCGCCTCCCATCCATATTTCATCACATTGACATCGCAACTTACCATTGACGTCTTTCACTTGTGAAAATAAGATGAACATTGCAACTCGTCAGTGCCGCACCTTATCAACGTTGCACATCACTAACATTTCCTGTAACCAAAGCCGTAAAGCAATGATGTCATGCCTATTTGATGCTGGTTCTATCCCAATACCACATCTTTTTAATGTTGACTTTCAAATGATCGAGTGTTATCAATACAGCAAAGAATCAATACAGCATCCCCCTATGGAAGTAGTGATATCAACCGCAATCAATACAGTAAGCCATCAATGAATGTCGACACAACCAACATCGTATCTCATTGATGTCATATCTTACTAGTGTCACCTTCCAAAGTGATGACGCTTTTCATCAACGTCGTTCATTGTTGCCGCTCTTTATTATTGAAGCGAATCATTACTCATATCGCCACTAAATAATGCCAATGCTTATCAACGCCTTCATTTATTAATGTCATTTATTAGCAACGCCGTTAACAACCGGTGTTGCATCTTCTTGATGGCGCATTTCAACGGTACTTAGAGAACACCTCACATGTTGATGTCAAAAGCCATCAGTGTCCATATAAGTTATCAAGGATAATGTTATACCAATCCATGCCACTCCTTATTATTGCTGCCCTAGATCAGTATCATGTTGTGTCAAGCACCATTTCAATTTGATACTGCCATCAACTAATGGAGAGCACCGATCACCACGACAGAAGCCATTAATGCCTAGAGTCATTGATGCCGCACGCCTTTACTTATGAGATGACGCTGAACCCCTGCCCTAAACCTAAGGATGTAAAAGGATGCTGTCAAGCGAATTTAACATTGTGCAGCATTGAAGCTGCCAAGACCAAGCATGCCAAAGACATGCACCATGTTGCATTTTCTCCCCAATAAATATGGACCTATGGGCACAGTGGAAGGGGTGGATGATTCTTATCTCTCTTCTTCAATTTAACTTTCTAACCCTAAATAGATTTGGGGATTTATAGCTGGTTATAGCACTTCAACTATTGGACATTGTAAATTCGACATTATATTGAATAAAGACATGATATCTTGAATTATGACTTACTTTTTAATTCCAATGCATGTACGATTTGCTAATCAAAGATTGGTTTGAATTCCAAAAGTATTCATATTCTTGATCTATTGTTTTTGATCATATGAGTGCCTAATATAGATTTATTCCAAGCATGTATGATTTCATTTGGCCTTGCATATGACTTCTACAAACCTATACTTGCTTGTTACTCCGCTTAAGCCTTAACTCAAATGACTGTCGCTCCGTGCCAACACTTGTTGAAGTTGAACTTAGGCACTCCAAATTTCATAGTCAATCATGGTTCCTATCCTTGCACTTTAGGGGTTTACGAAGAAATTCATCAATAAAGATCTAACCTATGCAAGAACAACATCATGATGATTAGATATGTAAATCATTGTGAAATAGTTACCTCAACTATAGCCTTGAAGTTATCTCAACTATTGTCATGTGCGAAATATTTAGCTCACTGCCTCGATAAAGGAAGGTAGGACTCATTTTTCAAGATCTATGGGCTCTAGCTCTATTAGTTTCCATATTCTTGTAATTATAAAAATCTAAGTGTCGGAGTTGTCGTCCCCTAAGAACTTCTGCATCTAAGTTAGACATAAGTAATAAAATTTCAAAGTGGATGTACGCCTTGTTTTGTCGAACCACTATAAATGATTATGTTTTGTTTATTTCTCATTTTCTTTTATAGTTCTTCATATTTTATTCTCTACATAAACTTCTGGGTGTTTTGCCATTTTTTAGTTCAAACATTTTGGTGATTTCACGGAGAACTATTAGATTATCAAGCTACTTGATTCCATTATCTACTATTGGATTTTATATAATCAAAAGAAATATCCAATTTTTCAGCCTTTAAATTCGACAACTCAAAGTTGCAAAGATGTACTAGAAGCTTTCTGCCATTGCCCCATCAAGAAGAAATTGTTCCACCAAACTCCAGAGCAACTACTAAAGCTAAGAATCATATAAGGATTGTTATTGACCTAAGGTTAGGGGTCGCTATCGATCTCTCCAATGGTGGGCCCAGTGCCAATCCTCCGGAAGATGGTGTGGACTTGGCTTTAGAATGTGCTCCTAGTAGTTAGAATCTGGAGAATCGTTTGCTTTTGACGATATTTCTCATGCAAACCAAACAATGGACGGTTTTACGAATGGACCTTCGAAAGGCTGGGGAACCTAAGTATCGAGAGCCTTGGAGCAGAGCTTAGTTACAGCTGTTTAGTCGAACCTGTTGATCAGGACTACCTAGAGGATATGGTCGGGAAACTTGTTAGCAAAAATTATTTCAGGAGTAACGATGAATGGAGTACTTCTCCCAATAGGAATTCATTTATAGAGAACATTCTACATAGGAGTTACCTTGGAGATTGCAATGCCAACTATGTCATGACGACGAGCCCTAGGTAAGGTATGAATGGCATATGGACTCAGCCAGAGCTTTCGATGCCATGAAATGCTGTTGTTTCTCGATTTTCTTGGAAGGAGTTGCTACAATATGGTTCGCTTGACTATCGAGGTCCATATCATCTTTCACTGAGTTATTGAAGAATTTTGTAGAATAATTCCATTTGCATATTGCATGTCCAAAGCATGTGATATCTTTTTTAAACCTCTTACAAGCCAAGGGAGAGCCGCTGAAGGATTTCGTGAATCGATTCCATACAACCATGACAGAAGTAACAAATCCGAAAGATGACATGGTGTTGATGGCACTAGTTAGGGATTCATCCCGATATGGAGTTTGGGGAATGGTTTGAAAGGAAGCCCTCATCAATGATGGATTCTTTCTACAGAAAGAATAATGAATACTTACGCTTGAAGGAAGCGAAGAAACGTCCATGGAGGACTGGCACTGGAAATTTGAATGAAGTGATACAAAGCAAAGTCGCCATAGAGTAATCTAAATGAAGCCTTAGAAGTGTGGATGAGAATGATGGTTATCCAAACAATAATTGAAAACGAAATGATGATGGAGCTAAGAAGAAGAAGCTAGATAACAGGAATCATATTAGGGCTCCTATATTTGATAGCTATACTGAACTAAACGACTCGATAGAAATATCTACCTGGCGACTTAAAACACCGAGTAGTATAGAAAACTAGATTTAAGAGAGTCGACTGAGAAGGGAAGAAAGTCCAGCGAGTTCTGTAGATTCCATGAAACAAAACCGACGAGTTTAGACACTTGAGGGATATGATTAAAGTGTTGATTCATAAGAAAACGTAAGAGCGGTATACAACAGCTCTGCAGGATGGCGGGTAAGGAAACTCAAATGATCCTAGGCCATCTTCCCAATGGGGGCAAGCTGAGCTTGGAGCTGATGCATTAAGGTGGCCAGAAAAAAGATTGGTGATTAGTACTATCCTCGATGAGCCACATGTAACATCCCCCATTTTAAGGCTCGAAACTAAATGCTACAGATGCTGCAACCATCTATAGTATTAATTTCTGGTGATAAAAGGCGGCCATGTTAATGGTATCCATAATACCATAAGCACAAGGATATGAAATAATTTAAACATAATTTCTAATATAACATTTCGTATTTGTTACATAATCCCAAAATGTTTCCCAGGTTCGGATAAAATATAATTATTACAGATTACGCCATGAGGGATTTATGAAGATCCCCTTAGATGATTAGAGTTACTAAATAGACAAATACATCTACTGTCAATACAACCATACAATAACTGACATAACACAACAAATAATAAATATAGACAGACTCCTATATAGCTAGCTTCTGCCTCCTACATGTCTTCGAAAGCTTTATTCGCCATACCTACTTAACCTGAAAGACCCTTACACCCAACCTACTTAAATCAGATTTTGTGCATCCGAGAGTTTAAGGAGAAAACATAAACTTCGAGTCAGACAAAATGCCTGGTGTGAATGATAATATGCCATCTCGATTAATTGATATTAAGTGAAACCACATTGCTGAGCGGAATGGATTTTCCTCTCACTAATATCCTTTAAAATATATCTTTTGCAAATCATAATCATGCAAGCAAACTGGTTAAAATAACACTACAACAATATAACAACAATAGTTATGCATGCAACCTGGGTAATCTTGACTACCCGTCAAATCGGTTGGCTATCTGTCTCAATGTTTAGTTTTCATAATTTAACTACCAACCTACACAGCTGACTTGGGCTTACCAGATATACCAAATTTTGTAACTGGCTATTAGAAGCAAATTGGACAGTCTGTCCAAATACACTTATCCTAGTGTTTGGTTGACTATCTACCAATCTCAAAGTTTTGCTTGTCTTACTATGAACCTAAAGATTTTACAGGCCAGCCTATAACCTATCTTATCATTATGTATTCTTTTCTGTGCATAAACCTACTATATATCTTACCATTGACAAAGCCCTACACAATAGAATTTTGGATTAGATCAACTAGGGGCTAAAAGCTGAAGTATAGGGCGCTACCCTACACCAGTCTCATCTGGTTTTCTAATCTCTGAGTCAATTTTATCCTATCATAATATTTCCAAAAGTGATAAGAACAATAATCTCTTTAGTAAAATTCTGGGCTAAATACCCTATTTATTTCCTTGAAAACAAACTTCTTTACGAATGATTTACCCCTTGAAATCATACATTCAAAACAAGGAAAATTATAGCCCTTTGCTTGACTCAAAATTATTATACATTGATATATGCTCTAATAAAACACTATTGAAAAAATTTGAAAACATTTAGATGTTATCTCACTTCACAACCGTAGGCAATAGGGCAAAAAAATATAAAATCTTTGTATTGAAAAAGTGGGACAAGGACATTATTGACAAGGGTCATCGCCGCTTATACATAGGCCATAAGGTTAAAACATTAAACCTTTATATTTATACGGCATCATTATCGCCATAGGGTCATCATCCCTCTTCATCATTGAAAAATATGTAAAGTATTTAGCATATAAAAATATAAAGGGATATATTCGAAGTTATACACTTCGTAAAATGTAATAGAAAACTATTAAATAATTTCGACGACATTGAGGATTGTCGCCATCGGAGCCTTGACTAAAAGAGAGGCCTCATTGGAGCCAAAGTCATAATATGCAGCAACATGGCCTCTTCAAAAGTAAGGGTTAAGGTTCTAAAGTGATATGCTATGAGGTCGATGACCATCAGGGTCGAAGTAATAAAATGCGGAGTCATTAGCAAAATGTTGCAGCGTTGTTATTGCTATTAGTCTCAATGAAACCGTTGGGGTGGGAAATATTATTATAATAGGTTGCAATGCCATTTTGTATATAATACTAGACTTAAGTCATGCCATAGCATAGACTTCGACGATGAGGTTGAGGACTTCGAACTCCTTCCCTCATAGTTAATACATTCCATACCAATTAAGGTTGAAATCACATGTATCACTATCGAGTGGCTTTGAAGTCATAGCTGCGAAGTGATCAAAGGCGACGACGTCGGTGCTGCCGGCATGGCTTTATACTAAATAGCATAAAAACTTCAAATTTACGTATAAAAGCAATTTCTTTTATACCAATCCCTAATTAAAGGCAATGACGTCGACGTTATCGGCATGGCATTGAACTAAATAACATAAAAACTGCAAATTTACTTATATAAGCAATTTCTTTTATACCAACCCCTATTGTTTGTCGAAATCTTATAGGTTAGCAAAATTTTGTAAATCTTCTTTCGCAAAAAAATGCCGCATACAAGAATTTTCAGCGCTAAAACATTTTACACATTAACCCTTTATATTAATATCATAATAAAATGATTAAGCCCTCCTAGCTTAAACAATTTATTACACATTCTTAATCACTTGAAAAAAATTCTCAAAAATCGTAATAAGTCAAATTTATTATCTTCTTTAATGTATAAAAATTACAAGCCAAACATTTATTTAATTATTTTTAAATATTAAAATTCGAAATAAACCGTTTTCTTTCCTTGAGAAAATCATTAAATATTCATACATTATTGGAAAATTTTGAAATTCGAAACCCGCTTCTAAAATAATATTTAAACCTAATATCAAAATATCATATCATTTGGGTGATAAAAATTAGGTTTTAACTCTTAAAACTTATTAAATAATTTCATAATAAATCCTGTTATTCATCAATCAAGCGTTCAATCATCTAATACTTTAAAACATGGCATTATATCATAAATGGTTCAATTTAAACTCAAAATTGAAAATAATAATTAAAACATGAGATGCATAGATTTTTTATTCACCTTGAATAGATTAAAAAGGTTGAGATTGGTATTTGATTAATTTCCCTAGCTTTAACCTTGTTTTCCTGGCTTGTCCTCTCTTTGAAATTTTTCTAGCAATGGTCTGCCTATACCATTGTTTTATTTTCATTTGTGAATGAGTGTAGTGAGGGAGGAACGGAGAATAAGGGTTTGTGACAAGAAAATGTGCCCTTTTCCTATTTTTCCTTCCTTATGTACCGTCCTACTTATTAATAATCTTATTGATTCTATTAATTCATTAATTAGATTCAACAACATTAATTACTAAATCTCAATCTCCTTGTCATTCAATGTTATTTTATTTTATTTACTTGATTAAATGTCTTATATAATGTTAATCAAAATCAAGATTGTTACAGACAACCCTTTTTAAAGAATTTCATCCTTGAAATTATGATAAGGCACACACAATCATAAAAGCGAGATGTAAAACATACTATCAAACATGCCAAGGTAAGTGTCCCTAATCCTGCTCTCCATTTTCCAAGTACAGTTTCTCTCATCATCACCCATTGGACTTTTACTAATCTGACTATCTTATTCCTTAGCCTTTTCTTATCCTTACCTATATGAATTAGATGTCTAACTATAATAATGTATGATTCACTTACTAAGTCTTCCAATGCAGTCGGAGTAATAGTAACCTCTGGATCTTGAACACATTTTCTTAGATTAAAAATATGAAAACATTGTGGAGTCCTACCAAACTGTTTAAATAATCTGTCCTATAAGAAAGTTTCCCAATCCTTTCTATAATAGGAAATGGTCTAACAAACCTCAGTGCAAATTTCCCTGATTTCCCAAATCTCACTACATTTTTCATCGGTGATATGTTGACGGAAATATGATCTCCAACTAAGAATTCTAAGTCTTTTCATCTCTTATCTGCATAACTTTTTTGCTTAGATTGAGCTTTCTTCATCCTCATTCAGATTAACTCAATCTTTTCCATGGCTTCTTTCATCACCGAACCAAGAACCAATCTATCTCTAGTCTCTATCCATCATACTAATGATTTACATGGCCTTCTATATAAAACTTCAAAAGGTGTCATCCTTATACTAGTCTGATAACTATTATTATACGAAAACTCGACTAAATGTATATGGTCTTCCCATATCCTCCAAAATCTAGCACATAAGCTCTTAACAAATCCACCAAGACTTTGTTAACTTTTTATGTCTGCCCATCGGTCTGTGGATGGTAAGCGATACTCATCTTGAGCTTGGTACCTAAAACCTCTTGTAGAATATTCCAGAATTCGCTAGTAAATAAGGTATTTTTTTCACCGACTATAATGGAAACTCCATGCAGTCTAACTATATTTTTCAGAACAACTTAGCTAATACAGGTGTCGTCCATGTAGACTTAATGGAAATGAAATGTGCACTCTTGGTTCGTCAGTCCATTATGACCCATATAATTTCATTTCTCATGTTCTACCTTAGCAACCCATCAATAAAATACATGGATATCGAATCTCATTTCCAAACTGGTATATCTAAAGGTTGAAGCAATCCACTAGGATTCTGGTGTTCGTCTTTAAGTTGTTAGCAATTCAAACAACTTTTTAGTCATAAGCCAACATTTCTTTTCATATCCTCCTAGAAGAAACTTCTCTTTATATCCTGATACATCTTAGATCCTCTAGGATGAATAGTAAACTTTGATCGATAACGCTCCTTAAGACCTTCATTTCTTAGGTCACCAACCTTCAAAACACACAATCGTCCCTTCTTTCTCAACCATCCAATCTGGTCAAGGTAAAAAAAATTCAAATCATCAATCTCGGTTCCACCTTCTGCTCTCTAATTCTTTCGGCGAAGATTGGATCATCTCTTTATTTAGAAGCATTCCTTTCGATCAATACTGGCCGAACTTCTAAACAAGATAACATTGCAGTACTCTGACTAGAACTGGCAGTCAATCTTAACTGTACACTACAGGTAGCCATTGCCTCAAGATTATTCCATTCCACCAACATGACTGTACCACATTTTGATGTTTTTTGCTTAGAGCATCTGCTATTTCATTTTTCCAAGGAGTACTCTATACCAAAATCATAAGCATCTAAATACTCTAACTATCTCTGTTGTCTCATATTCAACTGCTTCTAAGAGAATAAGTACCTTAAAGACTTCTGCTCCATATATAACTCGAATTGTTCTCCAAAAGGTAATGTCTCCATACCATCAAATCAAATATAACATCAACTAACTCAAAATCATGAGTCAGATATCTAACTTCATGCAGTCCGAGCTATTGCGAAGCATAAGCAGTTACTTTACTCTTCTATGTTAACATGGCTCATAGTCCTATTCCACATGCATCAGTATGCACCAACAAATTTTGATTTCCATCTAAAACAACTAATACATGCGCACTGGCTAATTAATGTTTCAGTTTCTAGAATGCCTTTTCACATTTATTGACCCAAACATACTTTACGCTTTGCTTGTTAATCCAGTCGTTGGTGCTGCTATACGGGAGATTTGATGAACCTTCGGTAAAAGCCAGTTATCCAAGAAAACTCTTTATCTCAGTCAGTGTCTCAGGTCTCTTCCAATTATTTACAGCTTCTATCTTGGTTGTATCTACTGACAACCCTTTTACAGTGACTACATGACCAAGGCACTTCATTTTTCCAAAAAATGACACTTCGAAAACTTTGCCTTTAGTTGTTGTTGTCTCAACGTCTCCAATACTATTCTAAGGTGAATCTCATGATCTCACTCATTCCTATATCGAATTTCATCTATAAAATCCAACATGAATCTATCCAAATGCACTTGAAAGATCTGGTTCATCAAATGCACGAAGAAAGCAGGTGCATTAGTCAATCCGAATGGCATTACTAAGCACTCATATGATCCACATTTTGTTCTAAACATCATCAAAGGAATATTGTCATCCACCACCCTTAGTTGATGGAATGCTATTACCAAATCCAATTGGAAAAATAGTTTGGCTCCACTCATCTGATCAAATAAATCATCAATTCTCAGTAAAAGATATCTATTCTTTATCTTCTTCACATTCGATTTATGATAATCGATGCACAATCTCAACAACCTGTCCAGTTTCTTCACGAACATTGGGACCACTCCCCAAGGCGACTAATAAAACTCTTTCCTTCTAAGTCCACTAGTTGCACCTTTAATCCCTTCATGTTGGTAGGTATCATCCACTAAGTGATCGACTTATGGGTTCAGATCTGGGTACAAGACCTATTCGAAACTCAACAGCTCACTTTGATGGTAGTCCTATAATAGGCTATAAGACATCTGCGAATTCTCAAACTACGAAAATCCCATCCAATTCATCTTCCTCCTCTGCTACACCCAATAGAGCGCAAACGTCAAAACACTGGTTTTCTACTGGGTATATAATTCGGTCACTACTATTAAGGCGTCTTAGTGAAATTTTCCTACCATGGCAAAATACCTAGCATCATATTTACTTAACCAGTCCATACCCAAAGTAATCCCAAAGTCCAAGTAATCAAATACATGAAAACTGTAGGAAAATACATGACCTAAGAATGCAAATTCCAATCGGTCACATCTCATCCCTAGAGTTGCATATCCTTTTATCTGATTCACAGCCCTTAAGGAAGTAACTAGGCATGAGGGTTCTAGGTTAAAGTTACTTACCAAATAATGAGATATGAATGAATGTGACGCACCAGTATCAAATAAAACTCTAATAGGTAAGCCATGAATCAAAAGTGTACCTCCCATCTTCCCTTTTTCCTCAGCTGTTGGTCTCGAGGAAGTTGGTTCCAGAGCAAATACTTTTCGTATTTTAGCCTTGGTCACTTCCAGACATTTGTTCTTATAAAGTCCACTTGGTCGTAGTTAAAGCACCTTGATGTTCTTCTTTCCAATGCTTTCATTTCCTTGCCAGTTCAGCATTCATGAGCACAATGTCCCTTTTTGTCACATTTGTAACACACAACCTTAAACTTTCCTTTCTTAGCTGATCCACCCATTTGATCTCCCTACCTATGAAAGAACTTCCTTCTCTAATTTTTTCCATCTTGACCCTCTCCTGGCTTGTTATTACTGAACAAAGCAAGCATCTCTTCATTTCTTAAAAATATCTCCATGACAACATCACATGGATCCCTAAGATGTGGTAAAGTATCCCTAGCAAGCTCAGGTCCTAGTCCACGGATGAACTTATTGTTCCTCTTAACCACTGTGTCTACTTTAGCATATCCACATTGGGACAGCTCTTCGAGTTTGGTCGCATACTCTAACACAGTCATATCACCATGCATTAATTCAGCAAACTTCCTCTACAAAGTGGACTTAGCAATCTTTGACATGAACCTCTCTTCAAACCTCCTTCTAAACTTAGCCAAAGTCAAAGTTTCGTCAACTACCCTAACATTCACACTATTCCACTAGTACAACGTGGCACCTTGTAGTTGTTTAGACACTAATTTTCTCTTTTACATATTATTCTATCCAATACTAAAAATCCTTTCAAAATGAAGAAACCGATTCTCCACTTCAATTGCATCCTCGGTTCCGATAAATGATTCTCTCTATGTCTTGCATAGTCTCTACTCAACAAAGCATAGTTGTTGATAACTGGAACTTCCTGATTAACCCCTTCAGCATTTCCACAAATTAACCCAGCAAACCTCCTGCTTGCATCACTTTTACGAAGAACTGATACGTTCCTCCCATATCAACTAGTGATGTTCTTGCAGCAACGTTAGTAGTTGTTTGCTGACTCGGATTTCTCCTACTATTGGGTCTGGCATTTCCATCGGTTGTGGTGCTTCCTCCACCGAGATTCGCTCTTTTATTTCCTGCCTCCATATCTTTCTCCCTTAAATCTGCATTCAAAACTTAGTAAGATATGGAAGAATGGCCTAAGAGGAGGAAGAATATAGATAAAGCTATACTTATATATAGCAAATACAAGCAAGTTACTATAACGTTATCCCATACCCTGATTTTATTGATTCACTTGGATTATGTTTTCGAAACATCTATTTAAAGTTCAAAATTATTTAGCTTAACATAAACATATGCTCTGATACCAAGTTGTAATATCCTCCAATTTGAGGTTTAAAACTAAGTCCTACAGTTGTTGTAGTCATCTATAATATTAATTTCCGATGACAATATGCGACCATGTTAACGGTATCCACAATATCAGAAGCACAAGAATATTAATAATTTATACATAGTTTCAAAAACAACTTTTCTCATTACATTTCAAATCAACATTTCATATTCGTTACATAATCCCAAAAAATTACAAAGGATCATATAAAAAATAATTATTACAAATTACACCAAGATCGACATATGAAGATTCCCCCTTATATGATCAGAGTTACTAAATAGACGGACAAAACTACCATCAATACATTTATACAATAACTGACATGAAACAGTGGATAATAAGTATAAATGGACTCCTACAAAGCTCACTTTTGCTTCATGCACGTCTTCGGAAGCTTTATTTTCCAAACCTACTTAACCTGAAAGGCCCTTACTCCTGACCTACTTAAATCACCTAATAGTTTAAGGGGAATACATAAACTTCGAGTCAGACAAAAAGCTTGGTGTGAATAATAATATACCATCTCGGTTAATTTATATTAAGTGAGACTACGCCCCTGAGCGGAGCGGATTTCCCCCTCACTTATATCCTTTGAAATATATCTTTTGCAAATCATAATCCTACAACCAAACTAGTTAAAATAATACCACAGAAATATAACAATAATAAGTACATGTAACCTAGGTAATCTTGACATCCATCCAATCAGTAGACTGTCCATCCCAATGTTTAGTTTCCACAGGGTAACTACCAACTTACATGGCAGCTTACCAGATATATCAAATTTTATAACTAGCTACTGGAAGCAAATTGGATGGTCTGTCCAAATACACCAATCCAAGTGTTTACCTGACTATCTGTCAATCTCGGAGTTTTTCTAGGCTTACTATGAACCTAAAGGTTTTTCAAGCCAAAATATAACTAGCCTTATCTTTATGTATTCCTTTTCGTATGTAAACCTACTTTATTTCTTATCCTTGACAAAGCCTTATATATTCGAATTTTGGACTTATATTAGCTACGGACTAATAGAATAAGTATAGGACTCTACCCAACACCAGTCCTATCTAGTTTTTAATGTCTTAGACAGTTTTATCCTACTATAATCAATCGAAAAGTGATAAGAACAATAATTCTTTAGTAAAATTCTAGGATAAATACCCTATTTATTTCCTTGAATACATACTTCTTTACAAATGATTTACCTCTTGAAATCTTACTTTTAAAACAAGGAAAATTATAGCCCTTTATTTTACAAAAAATAATTATGCCATGAGATATGCTTTAATAAAAAACAGTTGATGAAATTCATAAACAATTAGAAGTTACCTTACTTTGAAACCATGGGGCCAAAACAATATAAAATCTTTCTATCGAAAGAGTGCGACAAGGACATTGTCGGTAAGGGTCATCGCCCCCTTTATACATAGGCCATAAGGTCAAAACGTTAAACCTTTATGTTTATAATGGTCAGCATCACTATCGCCATAGGGTCATCATCTTTCTATATCATTGAAAAACATGTTATAGTTTTAACATATGAAAATATAAATGGCTATATTTGAAGTCATCCACTTCATAAAACGTAACATACAATTATAGAAGAATTTCAGCAACATTGAGGATTGTCACCATCGGTGCCTTAACTGAAATAGCGACCTCATTAGAGCCAAAGCCATAACATGCGGCAACATGTCCACTTCGAAAGTAAGGGTTAAGGTTCTAAAGGGCAAGCTATAAGGTCGAAGACCATCATGGTCGAAGTAATAAAATGCGAAGTCGTTATCAAAACATTACAACGTCATTATCGCTGGTATAAGTCTCTTCGAAACCATTGGCGTCGGCGACACTATTGAAAATAGGCGGCAATGCCATTTTATATAAAACATGGGACTTAGGTCATACAGCAACATCGACTTCGACAATGAGGTTGATGATTCAAACTCCTTCCCACGTAGTTAATACACTTCATAAACAACTCAGGTTAATGTCGCATGTGTGCCACTTGAGTGGCTTCGAAGCCATAACTGTGAATTGATCAAAGGCAACGACGATTACACTACCGGCATGGCATTAACGTAAATAACATGAAAACTACAAATTTTCTTATAAAAGCAATTGTTTTTCCACCTACCCCTATTGTTTGTCAAAATCTTATTGGTTGACAAAACTTTATAAATTTTTTTTACTAGAAACTACCAGATACTGGAATTTTTATTGCTAAAACATTTTACACATTAACCCTTTATACTAATATCATAATAAAATAATTCCCCCCAAGCTTAAATAATTTATTAAGCATTATTGATCACTTGGAAAAATCCCCAAAAATTATAATAAGTCAAATTTACTATCTTCTTTAACATATAATTTTTTAGAGCCAAACATTTTATATAATTATTTTTAACAATTAAAACCCGAAATAAACCGTTTTCTTGCCTTGAGAAAATCATAAAATATTCATACATTATTGAAAAATTATGAAATTCGAAACCCACTTCTGAAATAATATTCTAAAGCTCATATCAAAATTTTAGATCGTTTGGGTCATAAAAATTAGGTTTTCACTCTTAAAACCTATTAAATAGTTTCATGATAAATCTTATTATTCATCAATTGAGCATATATAATCATCCAATCCTTTAAAATATAAAACTATCATCAATGGTTCGGATTTAAATGAAAAATAGAAAATAATAATTAAAAAATGAGATGTATATTTTCTTATTCATTTTGAGTGGATTAAGAAGGTTGATATTTGTATTTGATTTGATTTCCTTAGCTTTGATCTTGTTTTCTAGCTTATCCGCTCTGTAAAATGTTTCTAGCAATGTCTGGCCTAAACCCTTGTTTTATTTCCGTTTGTGAATGATTGAAGTAGGGGAGGAAATGAGAATAAGGATTTATGGTAAGGAAATGTGCAATTTTCCTATTTTCCCCTCCTCATGCACCCTCCTACTTATTAACATCCTTATTGATTCTATTAATTCTTTACTTAGGCTTAACCACATTAATTACTAAATCTCAATCTCCTTGTCATTTAGCATTTTTTTATTTAATTTATCCAACTAAATATCCTAAATAATATTAATAAAAATTAGGGTTGTTACACCACACTCAGTTGATAAAATTTTAGCTGAGATGGATAGATATGTTGGTGTTATTAAACATGTGGAAAGCGAAAGTTGTTTCGCTGAAGATGAGACTGGAAGAACAATGTAGAACGATGACTGATGGTGTTATTCTCCAGCATAGAGATGTTGATGGAATGAAAGCTCCAACGATTGATCCATCGTGATCATAGCCATTATTGGATCTGCTATTGTTCGAAAAGTGCTTGTCGATTGTGGGAGTTCTGTCATTATCTTGTTTAAGAGGGCTCATGAACAGATGATGTTGGAGGGGAAGGATTTGAAACATTATAAACCTCGAATATAGGGTTTCAATGGGATGGTTACTGAGTCGATTGGATATGTAGAGTTATCGGTGGTAGTTGGTGAGGGCGACCACAAGCGAGTGTGAGTCATACCTATTTTGTTGTTGGATACTTACTCTGTTTACAATGCATTTTGAAGTCTATCAGCTTTGGCGGAGTTCAGAGCGGCTAAAGCACCTTGGCCTTTGACAGTGAAGTTCCCTATAGATAACGGAGCGGGAATTATGCAAGGAGATCGGGTGAATGGCCGCGAATGCTACGTCGCCGAGCTTAAGGAGGCAAGGCGAAGGGAGAAAGAAAAAAATGTAGGAGACCCTCTGCATTAAGGCTTTAGACGCATATAAACTACATCCTGAGCCCTGGCTTGGGAAGCCTAGTTTGTACTATGATGCAATGGTCCGATGTAAAGAGCCAGATGGTAGTAGAGAAGCTCCCCCCGAGTTGACGGGCGCTGATCCGGTCAGCCTTGATGATTCGAATCGGGTCCCAATAGTCAGAAAGTAGCTCCATGCAAGAGTAATGAAGGAGTTGGTTTGTTTTCTCGGGAAAATCTAGATGTATTTGCCTGGACACACTCGGATATGTGTGGGATCTCACCGAAGATAGTGAGCCATGCATTAAATATAAATCCTAAATGCATTCCTGTGAAATAGAAACGCCATAGCCTGGGTCCATAGAGATCCACTGCACTCAAAGAAGAGGTGGATAATCTGAAGGACAATGGCTTCATCCATGATATCTTATACCTAGAGTGGGTATCTAACCTTATCTTGGTAAGGAAACCAAACGAGAAATGGAGGACATACATCGACTATTTTGATTTGAATTAGGCATGCCCAAAAGACAGCTTTCAACTCCCGAGGATCGATCAATTGGTGGATTCGGCAACTGGACATGAGCCACTTTCATTCATGGATGCATACTAAGGATACAACCAAATCCTGATGCACATCTTGGATCAAGAACACACCAGCTTCATAACCAACCTTGGACTGTATTGCTATCCAGTCATGCCCTTTGGATTGAGAATGCAGGAGCAACTTACTAGAGGCTTATTGGTCGGATGTTCAAAGACCAGATTACACGTTCGATGGAATTATGCGTGGATGACATGCTCGTGAAGTAATGTTGTTCAAGAAACCACATTGATGATCTAGCAGAGAAATTCACCGTCCTTCGAAAGTATAGAATGACGCTCAATCCATTGAAATGCTCTTTTGGCATTATGTAAAGGAAATCCTTGGGTTTTATCTTGGTGTTACATAAAGGAAATCCTTGGGATTTATCATAGAAGTTTGTGGGATTGAAGCCAATTTAGAGAAAATCAAGGCTTTGAGAAAAATTAAAGCCCCAAAGTTAATCAAGGAGGTCAAAAGCCTAAACCGGAAGGTCATCCCCCTGAATTGGTTCATTTCTAGATCCAAAATTAAAGTGTCCCTTTCTTCGAGGTGATTAAGAAGGGAAAAAGAACTTTAAATGAAATCGCAAGTGTAAACATGCATTCCAAGCTCGGTGGATCACTAGGAAACACCCCCATTCTTTCGAAGCTGATGGATGACGATGACATGTTTATATACTAGGCGGTGTCGATGCATGCTTTGAGCGCCGCATTTGTGCATAAGGAATCTTGCTTCCAATGACCAGTCTATTACGCTAGTAAGTGGTAGAAATGCGTAGAATGAAACTATCTGAAGTTGGAGAAGCTCGCATATTTCCTTTTGATCGCTTTAAGAAAGCATCGACCTTATTTCTACACTTATCAGATCAAAGTTCCAACTGACCAGCCTTTGTGACAAGCCTTGCAATGACATATGACATCTGGAAGGCTGTCAAAATGGAACATTAAAATGAGCCAATATGACATAACTTATCACCCTTGAAGAGCAATCCAGGGTCAGGCCTTGGTGGATTTTATAGTCGAATTCACTACATGAGATGACCCTCCGGAGAGTAGTGGTTAGAAAGATACTAGATAGAAGATGTATGTGGATGGTGCATCTAATTAATGATGTTCTAGTGTTGGAGTCATACTTGTCACTCTTGAAGAATGCCTGTTATGTTACACCTTGAAACTTGACTTTCCAACGATCAACAGTGAAGCTAGATATGAAGCCTTAATTACAAGACTCAAAATCGCTAAGGAACCGAGGATAAGGGACTTTGCATATGTTCTGCATCTCCCAACTGGTGGTTTTCCAAGTTCGAAAAGGGTTTCAAGAAAAAGGAGCGAGACTAGCTCCTTCTCTAAACTGACTCCTTGGGCTGCTCGCTGAAATTGAACATTATGCAATCACTAATATTACCATAGAGGAGAACGAGAAGGACAATTCATTGGCTAACTGGCCAACTCTGGAGATGTGCAACTCATGGTCTTGGTTTTAGTAGAATTACTTTCGGCTCCAAGCATCGACCAGATGGATGTTGATTGGATCTCGGAGACCGGGCCTAAAAGGGAGTCATGGATGACTCCGATTCCGAATTAATAGCGGAGAGGAATCCTTCTAAAGAGAAGGAGTGAATGAAGAGAAATCCTTCGACAAGTTTGGAGATATATAATATAATAAAGAGTACTATACCAAAAGGATTTCTCTATCCCCATGCTTCGGTGGGTCATTCATGATGAAGAAAAGCGAGTCCTAAGAGAGGTTCATGAAGGGGACTATGGTGACCACACCGGGGGTCAAACGTTAGTGAAGAAGATCTTGTGCTACATATACCTCTGGCCAAATATCAATCAACACACAGCTGATTACACCCAAAACTGTGGCATGTGCTAAACATTTGCTAAAATACCAAGAGCCCTATCGGTAGAGGCTACTCAAATGGTTAGTCCTTGGCCATTTGCAGTCTGGGGGGTAGATATCATAGCATGTGTTATCGATATCTAAAGGTGGCAAGAAGTACGCCATTGTTCCATTTGATTACTTCACTATGTAGGCCGAGGCAGAGCCGTTAGCCGTGATCACCATAAAGAAAGTAATCGGTTTGGGAATCGTTATAGATAGCGGGACCTAATTGGATAGTACCGAGTTCAAATATTTCTACCGCCATCTATGCATAGAGAAGGGATTTACCGCGGTGGCATATCCTCATGTGAATGGACAAGTTGAAATAATGAATAAGATTATCAATTCCATCCTTAAGAAGCGGTTGAAAAAGGCCAAGGGCAAGTAGGTCAATAAAATTCCATTAGAACTATGGCTTATTGAACAACTCACAAGTTAGCGACTGGCCACTCTCCATTCGCCCAAGCCTATGGATCAAAGGCTATGATTCTGGTTGAGGTGGAAGTACCTTCTCTTCGAATGAGTCGCTACAATCCATGAACTAATGAGAAACTCCTGCTAAAGTCTCTTGATATGATCGATGAGAAGGACAATGCAGCTAAGTTGAGGGCAACTACACACCGCCACCAAGTCACACGATATTAAAACACTAAGATCAAGAATCAGACCTTCAATGTTAGTGACCTAGTTCTCAAATGAATCTTCCCTGGCCCTGGAAACTTAGGCCCAATCTAGGAAGGTCTATATGAAATAGAGTAGATGCTTGGAGATGGAACTTTCAGGCTTGTGACGATAGATGGGATTCCACTCATGAGTGCACGAAATCGCGAGCACTTACCACGCTACTTCACTTAGAAGTAAATTCATAAATAATTGGCTATAGCTGTGTAGTAAGACAGGTTTTTCCATTTCCCATCTTTTATGGAATAAAATGTTCTTGAGTCCAAGACTCCATCTTTCCATTACTCAAGAGTTATGACTTGAACGACTCGAATGATTCTCGATGTTAATAACGCAGGTGTGCGGGTACCGAGAGTTAGATGCCAACCAAAACTTTTATCATTCATGTTCAAACCCTTGAAGTTCTTCGCGATATTTGGAGATGGATACTAGATAACTCTTGCTCCCGATTTAAGGACAAGAGCATAAACTAAAACGGATTTGACTTGATCGTCCATGGATAAACTCTCACTCATGGTATGGGGGCAGGAGTATAAATCGAAATATACGTGATCAAACCGTTCACTCTCCCAACTCTTTTCCTCAGACTGGGGGAAGGAGTATAAACTAATATGGATGTGACAAGACTGCCCAACTCTTAACACTCTTCTTGGAGTAGGCGAAGCCAAAGGTCCACGCTTGGCGTAAGGCAGGATCATGCTTATGCACTTCGAGTCAACGCTTGGAGTTAGGCGAGATTGGAAGCATACATCCTAGAAGAGGATGTACAAACTATGAAAAGTTAACTCTGAATAGTACCTAGAATTCGATGCAATTGGATGTCGTGATCTTAGAAAGGATACCCGAACCGTGGTTCTAAGTGGTTAACTCCAATTAATGCCTACAGTTTGACACCTCAACACTTACTTTGCGTTTCCAAGAGCAATGAAAGGCCGGTAAATTATAGTACGGGCTAAAGGACTTGGTCTGACAATAATAACTAAAAGGAATAGACGGCAAGTACTTTAAATGGAAAGCGTATTTCTTAAGTACATAGAGAAATCAATATAAGGATTTAACAAAACAAAAATCTTTGTTATTCACATGAAGTCCGGGAAAGCTAAGTAAAAGTGTTATTGACACTAGAAACAAAAAAGCAAAATGAGAGCTAAACCCACACAAAGCCGGCTAAAAAACCAAAATAAACTACAACTACCATTAAGAAGAAAGTCCATTTACAGCAAACAAACTGGTGCTCACTTCTTCTATTTTGTTCTCCTTCGTTTCTTCTTAGAGCCAGGAGAAACATCGCTCGAGCTTTCATCTTGTCTTTTCCCTCCTCTTCCTCCACTTGCCTTGCCTTGGGAGGAGTGCACTACGACAATCTAGTAGTTATGCTTGTGTGCTACCAAGCGGAGGAATATGGACCGATGCGAAGACAGTTTGCTCGGGAAAGGCAATGGATATAGGCGGTGGAATAACTTCAAGTTTCTCTAGCTTGACCAATATGCCAAGGAGATTATCTTCTCAAGTTCCTGCTTGAGCTCATGCATGGTAAGACTTGACAGGGGCTTGGAGACCTAAGTAATAACAATGTCTTCATCAATCTAAGTTCCCTAAGTCCCACTAACTCTATCATCCAACAAAGCACAATCATCTGCTTATCAAAGCTGAGAGTATTCTCAACCAGGATGGTTGGAATAGTTGTTGAGTTGGTAACAGTAACTGATTTTGTTATAGGCACTTGCAGTTTCGGCTAAGAGTCCTTATCGGAAAGCGGAGCAATGTGAGTTTGACTTGAGGCTTTAGAAATAAAGAGATGGGGAGATTAGCTATGTTAATCAGAGACAAGTTAAATTTCTGAAATAGAGGGTAAGTCGGTGAGATACCTTCTTCGGTTTGGGATTCTCAAAAATTGGAGAGAAAATGGTAGGCCACCGGAGTTCATCTCAAAAATCGAAGAGAAAATGGTAGGCCTGTAGATCTTAGGCCTCTCGAGATCATACCCAAGTGTTGGAGCAGCTTGGGACCCTAGTGTTTGGTTAGCAGTAGCATCATATAGCGTTGATCTGGAGCCTGCGCCTAAGTCTTTATGCATTGTCAAGGCAATCTCCGAATGAAGAACGAGCTGGCCATCTTTCAGAATCTTGGGCTCATCTCCTACAAAGACTTCTTTCTCTAGCTGCTCCAAATCCATCACTACATCTTCGGGGAAAGCTTTTTCTTCTTCAACAATTCTCTATCAGGCAAGGGCAAGGATTCTGGGATAATCATCCTTGGACCACTCAAGATTTCAAAAATTGAGCACATTGGCATTTTATTAGTTCAACGGTGGTTTGAACTTCTCCACCACACACTCTTCTACCCATTGTTCCATGGCCTCAACTTCACTTTTGAATAGTGCGTCAACATATTTAATATGCTCGAGTGCTTTGTCTCTCTCTTCCCTGGCATGGAGCAACTTATCACAATAAGTCTGAGCTTGCTGGAATGCTTCATCATTTTCTTTTGATTCATGCTCTACCTTGGTTTTCAGCTCAGCCGCATTTCTACTTGTGGTATCTCTCTTCATTACCAAAGCACGATTTCAAGGGAAATCCTTCTCCATTTCATTATAATGCTTAAACCCTATCCTCTTCGAGTGCTTTGATGGCCTCCTCGGCTTTTTCTCGACTTCGCCTTAGGATGTTCTTGGTTTTTTGACCTCAGCATTGAGATTAGCAATGATTCTCTTATTTTTAACTACGATGAGTTTCTGATTATCAATCTCTAACTGTCGATCCCTAGAGACTTTGGAAATCTTCTTAATCAACTTTAACCACTCTTTATACTGATTGACAATGTTGATCACATAATCGATGGTCATCTTTGAACATCAATCGGGATTCTTTTCAACTTAAGACCATAGAAGCAAATTTTTGGAAATTCTTGTTTAGTTTTCCCATTCGAAACATTGGCCACAAGTTGTTCCTTCATAAAGGTAGATGGGACTATAATAGTTTCTTTGCCAGGCTCGTCATAGGAAGTTTCAAAGGCACTCTTATGATGTATATGGTTGGAGGACCGACTAGAGTGAGAAGGCACTGAAGGTTGCACAAGGACGGAAGCCAGAGTTGGAGCACTAGAAGCATCACTAGGTGGGATGCCATCATAACGATCAGACTTCCTGTCTGGACCTCTAGGAGGAGGCGATCTATAACTAATACGAAATTTGGAAGAAGATTCATGTGACGAATGATCTCTATTGTAACTACTTTTATCCCGATCATCTTTATTTCGGCTAGAATGATAACCTGATTCATAATCGTGACCGCTTCCTCGGCAATGTGAGCTTGACCGAGGCCTTTTGTGCTTGGAATGCTTTCGCCTCCAAAGATCTAAATATATATTTCCTTTTCTCCATGGATCCTGCAAGGGAAACATGAGCAAGTTAGATCCAACAAGAAAGGGCATAGGTCAAGTGCGAGTGTTGTGAAGTGCACATCCTCGAGGGTATCCTAGTGTTATTCCAACGGACCGTGAGCCGAAGCTTTATCCATGGGAGCAACCTCTCCTATCTTGCTAGGAATGAAGTCCTTAACGATGTATATTGGGGTGTCGATGCCCTCAATACTAATTTTATTGCCATTAGAGAGATAACCCAAGAGTTCAGAAATAAAGCACAAACAGAGTTATAAAGCCAATGCAAGAAAAACTAAAAGCAAGACAACGGTGGGACACCAAGTTGGGGATCGGTAATGACCCCACCATATGGGTCGGTACCGACTCCTTATTCCATTCCAAGTGGGCCTTATCTCTTGCCCACATGCCTTACTCTGTGCCAAAAGCGTATTTCTAGAGATATTACCGCAAACATCTATGGAATCACGAAGCTAACTATATGCCAATCTGAGATGAAAAGTCGAAGATGGCCATTTTGGCAAACTTGGGGATCGGTAGCGACCCCTACCTATAGATCGGTACTGACTCCTATCAATTGATGATATGGCATTTTTTTTCTTAGGAGAATTGGTCTAAATCGTGTATAATGGTTAGGACATATTTTGTTTGAGATATTAGGCTCTCTACCTCTATAAATAGAAAGGTAGGGCTCATTTTTAAGAATTTTTGAGCTCTAGTTCTATTATTCTCTGTATTCTTGTAATTCTGAAAATCTAAGTGTTGGAGTTATGCCGACCCCTAAGACTTATTCCTTCAAGTCAGACGTAAGCAATAAACTTCAAAACGGATGTAAGCTTTGTTTTGTCGAACCACTATAATCTTGTTTATTTCTCATTTTCATTTACTTTCGTCATATTTTGTCCTCTACATAAACTTCTAGATGTTTGTCCCATTTTTGGTTCAAACAATAATTATCTTCACATTCTCAATATTTGTTTTTTGTATGTGGTGAACGATAATATATAAACCATATTAAAATTCTTAGTCACAAATTTTTTAGTTTTAACCATACAATTTTAATTTGTCATTCAATAACAAAATAGTACTTATTTTGTTATCATAAATGTTTTATTTTCCTTAAAGACTTCACCACTAGAGTCAGGATCATGAAAAGGAAACTTCTATTTTTAGTTATTTATTTGTTCTCCATTTCTAATTGGTAAGTAAGCTTATAAAAATTCATTTTATTAGTTATTATCGTGCAACAAGAATTAAAAGTTAAAGAGTAGAAAAGTAATATATTTCCCATTTTAATAAGGAACGATCTAAAGCAGTAATTGGTGTTAAATTAACATTTCTTTTTCATTAAATTAAGCGAAAACGATGGAACTATAAATATGGAAAATTTGAGAAACTACTACAGAAGATTAGATGATAGAAGAAACGATGAATACAATATAAAATTAAAAAAAATAAAGATGTACATTATACGAATTTGTTAGTTTTTATGAGCCTATATTATGATTTGTATTTGATAAATTATACCAGTTAACATATTATAATCTATAAACTATATGCAATCAGCTTTCGATAGAAATTTGGCTTTACTTATCCAAATATTTGCAAACTTAACATAAATATAACTTTATAACATAGTATAATATCATTTATAACATGTTCTACATATATCTGATATTTTCTCAATATTTCTGATATTATCATGATATTTTAAAATATTTCACATCAATGCTAGACGACTATGAACCTGATACTGATATTAACTACTTAGGTTGGTAGTAAGCTGAATAAGTGCAATTTTCAGATAAGACAAGACTTTCGTTATTTAGTCATTGAAAGGAAGTAGTAGGAATGCCATATGCAAATGGACATGAAAGCCAAAAAAACCCATCTAGAGGAGTATTAATTCCATTTGAAAAATTAAAGTCCTTGGTCTCAACCCAATAAAGGCAAAATATAGAGGATAGTGTCAGCTTCATTTCCTCATGAGAAGTTTTGTATGATAGCAATTGATATAAACTTTTCTATGGATGACCTTGGTTTTCTTTTGCTTTTAGGAGAACTTGTTGATTCTTTAGAGGAACGCTTTTTTACTCCAGACATGATTCCTACACAAATAGATAATTAAGTCATAAGAAATATAAATTAATATAGTACTATCAAATGCCAAAATTATGATGTCTAACACACACTTAATTCAAAGGTTGTTAAGTACTAAAAATGGGGAAATTATTATTTCCATTCATCAAGTAAAAAGGTTAAAAAATTTGAGTATCAAGAACTAAACCATTAAGAATTAGGAATTTAAACTATCTTGCTTTTAAAATAAAAGTTATCAAGTGTTGAAACTTGTAAGCTATCGAAGGTGTAAGAATATAAAGCGATCGAGTATTAAAATTTGCAGCTTATCGAGTGTTTTGCTACCGAGCATTAAAAGTTGTAATCTATCAAGTGTTAAGCTATTAAAGGTATAAGAATATGAAGCTACGGAATATCAAATTTATAGCATATCAAGTGTTAAGCTATTGATTATTAAAACTTATGATCTATCAAGTGATAAGTTATCGAACGAGTAAGGATGTAATGCTACGGAGTATTAAATCTTTGCAACTGTTGAGTGTTAATCTAACAAAAGTGCAAAAATTTGAAGCTATCGAACATTACAATCTATCGAAAATTAAATTATCAAGTGTATTAAGGTGCAAGGCTATCAAATAGCTGAAAACTTGATCGCCTATCTAACATTAAGGTTTAAGCTATCGAGTGCTAAAAGAAACAACTATCATGCATCTTGAAGTAGGTAATGGGTTAATAAAGCAATAACAACTAATCAAATAAATTCATATCAATTAAAGATCAAACACAGCTTTTTTTCTAATAATTCATAAGATATTGTCGAATCTTAAAATGATTGAAGTAATAATGAATGAAGTCTAAATTTCCCCAAATAACGTAAAATCAAAATGTAAAACAAAAATTTATAATGGAGGAGAAGAATCACCTTAAGAATTTGCACTAAGAAACTAGGAATTTTTTAGAGTGAATTTGAAGCTTTATTTCAATTTTGAAAGACGTAGTAAAAATAGGAGGAACAAGAAGACAAGCATTTATAGTAAAATAAAGAATGAGTAAAGATCATTAATTTAGAATAGCAAACTATTATATGGGTAAGATGCTAAATCCAAGGAATACAAAAGCTTGTTCTAAGCTAAATAGAGAAAAACATGTTTTGTTTATACTAAAGTATAAAATACTTTTTCTTAAGGGGGGATGGTGCTACATCCAAATTTCAAAGTTAGAACATGAATGAGGCTATCCAAAGTTTGAGGTTGACAACCTATCGAGGGTTAAACAAG
The DNA here is from genome assembly GCA_030765085.1 of Allium cepa. Taxonomy (NCBI): domain Eukaryota; kingdom Viridiplantae; phylum Streptophyta; class Magnoliopsida; order Asparagales; family Amaryllidaceae; genus Allium; species Allium cepa. Next base: position 271,742,427 of record CM060937.1, read on the forward strand.
AAATTAGGCTATAAAGTTCTAAAAGTAAAGCTATCGCATACTAAAGAGGAAAGCGATTGCACGTTAAAAAGGGAAGATATCAAATGCAAATGGCTATTGAGAACTAAAGAATAAATCTATCGCATGCTCTAGTGAGAAAGCTGTCAAGTGGTAGGGGCAACAATATTGCATACTAAGGAGTAAAGCTGTCGAAGAAAAGTTAAGAAATGAAGCCATCGAGTGCTAAAGATAAAGATAGTGCATGTTAAGAAATGAAGCCATCAAGTGCTAAAGATAGAGATATCACATGTTAATAAATAAAGATATCAAGTGCTAAACACCAAGCTACTACATATTAAGGAGTAAGCAATCAACTATTAAGTAAGGCAAAGCTATTGCATGCTAAGAAATAAGGCTATTGAGTTCTAAAACTATCGCATGTTAAGAAATAAAGCTATCAAGTGTTATGGTGGGAGGCTATTGCATGCTAAAGGAAAAGTTATCGAGGTTCAAGGAAATGGAAGCTATTACATGACAAACTTAATGCTATCGAGGACTAGCAATAAAGAAATCAAATAAAAAGTATTGGCGAGCTATCGCACGCCTGAGATAGCACTATCGAGCGTTAAGAAACCGCTGTTACTACATGGCTAAAACTCAAGCATTAAATGTTCTATTTTCCATATGGCAGCACTTGGTTGTGTCACATCAACAAAAAGGAAGCAAAAATGGTTTGGGCCACATGTCGCCTTAAAATGTGCCACGTCAGATAAGATCTCAATTGTCAATGACATCCCCCATTATGAAGTCCGAAACTAAGCGCTACAGATGTTGCAATCGTTTATAGTATTAATTTTCGGTGACAATCACGTTAATGGTATCAACAATATCAAAAGCACAAAAATATGATATAATTTAAACATAATTTCAATACAACTTTTCTCATTAAATTTCAAATTAGCATTTAATAGTAGTTACATAATCCCAAAACGTTGCCCAGATTCAGACTAAACATAATTATTACAAATTATGCCAAGAGCAACATATGATGATGCTCCTTCGATGATCAGAGTTACTAAATGGACAGACACATCTATTGTCAATACATTCATACAATAACTGACATAATACAACAGATAATAAATATAGATAGACTACTACATAGCTAGCTTCTGCCTCCTACACGTCGTCGGAAGCTTTATTTGCCAAAATTTACTTACCCTGTAAAGACCCTTACTCCCGACCTACTCAAATAAAATTTTGAGCACCTAAAAGTTTATGGGGTAAACATAAACTTCAAGATAGAAAAAAAGCCTGATGTAAATAATAATATGTCATCTAGTTAATTGATATTAAGCAAGACCACGCCGCCGGCGGAAGTTGATTTTCCCCACACTAATATTCTTTAAAATATATCTTTTGCAAATCATAATCATGTAACCAAACTGGTTAAAATAACAATATAACAATAATCTACGCATGCAACTTAGGTAATCTTAACTATCCGTCAAATCAATGGAATATCCATCCCAATGTTTAATTTTCACAGGGCAACTACCAACCAATATGGCTAACTCGGGCCTACCAGATATACCAAATTTTCTAACTAGCTTTTAGAAGAAAATAGGACGGTTTATCCAAATACACTTATCCTTATGTTTACCTGACTATTTTTCAATCTCATAGTTTTACTAGGCTTACTATGAACCTAAAGGTTTTGTAGGCCAACCTATAACATGTCTTACCTTTATGGGTTCCTTTATGTGCATAAACCTACATTATGTCTTACCCTTGACAAAGCCATACACAGTGGAAATTTGGACTTAAATCAGCTAGGGACTAACATCTAAAGTATAGGACGCTACCCTATACTAGTCCTATCTAGTTTTCTAATATTTGAATCAATTTTATCCTATCATGATCTATCCAAAAGTGATAAGAACAATAATCTCTTTAGTAAAATTCTTAGATAAATACCCTATTTTATCCTTGAAAACATACATCTTTACAAATGATTCACCCCTTGAAATCATACTTTCAAAATAAGGAAAATTGTAGCCCTTTACTTTACTCAAAATAACCATTCCATGATATATGCTCTGAGAAAACACTGTTGATGAAACTCGAAAATACTTAGAAGTTACCTTATTTTGAAACCATAGGCCATAAGGCCAAAACGATATAGAAAATTTATATTGAATGAGTGTGACAAGGTCATTATCAACAATGGTCATCACCTCTTTACACATAGGCCATAAGGTCAAAACATTAAACCTTTATATTTAAAAATATCAACATCGTTATCACCAAGGGGTCATCGCCCCTCTTTATCGTTGAAAAAAATGTTAAAGTATTTAACATATAAAAATTTAAAGGGATATATTTGAAGTCACCACTTCATAGAACGTAATATAAAACTATAGAAGAATTTCAACGACATTAGGGTTGTCACCATTGGTGCCATAACTAAAATAGCGGACTAATTAGAGCCGAAGTCAAAATATGTGGCAACATGGCCTCTTCAAAAGTAAGGGTTAAGGTTCTAAAGCAACAAGATATAAGGTCGATGATCATAAGGGTCGAAATAATACAATGCAAAATTGTTATCATAACTTTGCGGCGTCGTTATCCCCGCTATAAGTCTCTTTGAAACCATTGGGTCGGCGATACTATTGAAAATAGATGGCTATTCCATTTTATATAAATGAAGGACTTAAGTCATGCGGCGACATTGATTTCGACAATGAGGTTGATGACTTCGAACTCCTTCGATTATAGTTAATGCACTCCATACCAACTCGGGTTGATATGACGTGTATCACTATCGAGTGGCTTTGAAGTCATAGCTACGAAGTGATCAAAGGCGACGACATCGACGTTGTTGGCATGGAATTATCGTAAATAACATAAAAATATACGAACCCCTATTGTTTGTCAAAATCTTATTGGTTAACAAAACTTAATAAATTCTTCGTACCAAAAAACTTTCGCATTAAAGAATTTTCGGTGCTAAAACATTTTATACATTAACCCTTTAATTTAATATCATAACAAAATGATTTAGCGCTCCTAGCTTAAATTATTTATTAAGCATTCTTAATCACTAGGAAAAATCCTCGAAAATCATACTAAGCCAAATTAATTATCTTCTTTAACATATAAAAATTATCGGGCCAAACGCGTTATTTAATTATTTATAATAATTAAAAGTTGAAATAAACCATTTCTTTCCTTGATAAAATCATAATATATTCATACTTTGTTGAAAAATTATGAAATCGAAACCCACTTCAAAAATAATATTCTAAACCTTATATCAAAATTTCAGATCGTTTGGGTCATAAAAATTAGGTTTTCACTCTTAAAACCTATTAAAATAATTTTATAATAAACCATATTATTCATCAGTCAAGCATATAATCATCCAATACTATGGTTCGGATTTAAAATCAAAACCAAAAACAATAATTAAAATATGAGATGCACATATTTATTATTCACCTTGAATGGATTAAGAAGATTGAGATTTGTATTTCTTTTGATTTCCTTAGCTTTGATCTTGTTTTCTTAGCTTGTCCTCTCTTTGAAATCTTTCTTGCAATGGCTAGCCTAGCTATGACGCCCCACCTCTATAGCCACGCTAGCCAAGGACACTACAGGGTAATGCCGTCAACTAACACGGAGAATAAGGCTGGTTAGGAGCGACCATCTATAGCCTTGCTCTAACTATCTATTGAATACATCGACAATAAGCACACCAAACAGATCGACATATCCAATGAATACTTAAAACAAAACCATAGGTGGTTGAAGGATCTATCAGAACAGAATATAACAACTCAAATGTAATATACATCACAGAACAGTCGATCATTATATACATATATACAGATACACACCAGAGTATACAAACTAATACACGTCAAGTGGTATAGCAAACCATAATATCAGACGAATCAAAAGAATACACATCAGAGTTACAACAAAAAGGACTACACAAAACGCTTTAACAAAATGGAACAAGCTGAATAGTCCATGCGGAAGCAAAATAGGCTAAGTCCAAAAGCACCTAACTTGAAACATCTCGGTCTGACCCGAGTATAAATACACGGGTCAGTCTAGCTAAACAAATCAGTTAGATAAACTGAACAACAATAAACCTGCAAGGTTACCAGGTATAACAAATATCTCTAAAGGAGATAACACAATCATCTAACAAAAGATGAATCATATCATAACAAAACAAGCATCATATCCTGGGCAACATAGAGAAATAAAGGATACAATTATCCCAAATCAAGCCAAAAAGGCAAATAACAAATACCAACGAAGGTAATACAAGTTCCACAAGGTAATCGCTACATATCATGCGGCTCAAAAAGACCAACACCGAAAGGTGATACCTAGGGAATATACATATGAATGAAAATATCATAAAATTTGCTCGAGCTCAGTACTGTAAAAACAAGGATCCATGAGCCCGAAGACTCTAAACCCAATATCACCCATGCGGCTCATAACGACCAACATCGGAAGAAATACTAAAGGGCAACCCAATATCACCCATGCGGCTCATAACGACCAACATCGAAAGCGATACTAAAGGGCAACAAACCCGAAGGCACAAACCTGAAGGCAACATACCCGAAGGCAACATACCCGAAGGCAACAAACCGTAGTGGTGAAGGTCGGAGACCCAGTACTGGACACCACTAACTGGCGGTATGTGTCATAGCTCTCAAAAAGGAATCCGAAAAGTGGTAACGCGAGTCCCATAACCACTCGTTCGCACTAAACGGTTCACTATCCGTTAGTTAATTTCACACTCAAAGCAGTACAAAGTTCACCTCATATCATCGGTATACCAAACTCGAAGGTTAAAACGATCAATTGAATAGGTCGGGAATTAATCGGAAGGATAAATGCATAGATTCATGGTCCGTGTTTTGCCCAACCATTTAATCACCCTTCCACTTCGCTCGAAGTGCGAAATTGTGCGTGTGTTTTAAATAGAATTTATTAATCGGAGAAGGAAACTTTTAATACGATTTAGAGGGATTATTTATGAAAACCCGTAAATGAAGTCAAAAATTAGTTATCAAAGCCAAAGATGCAACGACAACCACCAAAAACCAACTTGAATCGATAAAATTTGGAAAACCAATCAAAATGAGCAAAAATAGGCAAAACAGCAAAATAGGTGCAGGTCGGTCGACCGGACTACAGGGCTTGGTCGGTTGGCCAGATGCAGAAAATAAAAAAGAAGATCGGGATAGCAGGTCGGTCGACCGGCTACAGGGCTCGGTCAGCCGAACTGCAAATTTCTGCAGTTCCTGCCTTTTCTCATCGAATTACCAACACTTCCAAAACGCAATCAGTCGAGCAATGGACCTAAGGAGCCTTAGCCAATAGATACCCCAGCTCCATTAGCTCTCCGGTTCGCCACCAAAAACATGCTCAAACATCAAAGTTAGGATCTTTAAAGAATTGAACCCAAACACTAAATATTTGAATATTAACCAATTCAACCCAAACCAAAAACAAGTGCATATGAACAAGTGCTAGGAATTCATACCCAACATCAATGAAATCAAGAGAGGTAGATGTGAGTTCAAAAATCACCCTCTTACACCCAAACAGAGATATATATAAGCATAGATGTGAGGTAAAAATCTCACCCTTTTATCTCAAAACAAAGAAACAGATGCTCAAACACAAGAAGGAGACTAACTACTCTTCACTTCAACTCAACAAGCTTCAATCTAAGAATAAACAAGTATTTTCCTAAGTTAGGTTTAGGAAACTTTCTGAAATTGAAGAGGAGAAGAGTTGGAGAAGATGAAGAGGAGCTTACCAATAGCTTCACTTTGATTTTGGAGCAAGAAATCAAGTTTGCAAGTTAAACTAGGGTTTGCAATTTCTATTTCCTCTTCCCTTCCACCATTTTCAGTTTTTGTTAAGTTTAAGAAATGAAATGAGGGTGAATGGAGAGGAGAGGGACTGAGTTAGGTTAATAAACTAACAAATTGGCTGAACCCAACCCAAACCCAACTAGGAAAAGAGTCAAAATTTCACAAACTCCGAACATATCAAAGCTTATACTCAAAAAGGTCGCAAACGCCATTGTGGAACCAATGGAAATGGTATCGAGCCCCAATTCGGCCGTTTTCAGAAAGTAACATTTCAGACCAAAAATCAGACTAACGACACTATATTTAAATAAAACATTTAAATATAAAATCGTTAAATATGCGGGTTGTTACAGATCTCCCCTCCTTACAAAATTGCGTCCCCGCAATTCCTAGAGACGATATTTGTAACAACTACATACATACAACATTCAAAAGAAAAGGAAATAAGCTTGAGACCAAAAGATATTCTCACCGTTTCTAAGCGAAGATAGAAAACCCGGATAAGATCGCTCGATATACTCTCTGGTTTTCCAAGTACAGTCATTAGGACTAGTGGATCATTGAACTTTAACGAGCGGCACGTCCTTGTTCCGAAGTTATCGCACCTTCGTGTCAAGTACGCCAATAGGTTGATGTACAATAGATAAGTCCGGTGAGACCTCAAGCTCTAGCAAATCAGAAGAAGCGATAACAGAATCCGACTCCCGAAGACACTTCCGACGTTGAGAGACGTGAAACACATCATGAATGCCAGATAAATGAGCTGGAAGTGAAACTCTATAAGCCACAGGGCCAATACGTTCAGTAATAGAAAATGGTCCTATATAGCGAGGAGCCAATTTCCCAGTCGTACTGAAATGCATAACCCCTTTTAGAGGAGAAACACGAATAAAAACAAGGTCACCGATCGAGAACTCGAGAGGCTTCCTACGGCTATCCGCATAGGATTTCTGGCGGCTCTGTGCCTCTTACATTCTCAACCGAATAAGATCAATCTTCTCGGAAGAATCACGAACAAAATCTAGACCAAGAATAAGCTTCTCTCCAGATTCCAATCAACATGAAGGAGATCGACATGGCCTTCCGTATAAGGCTTCGAAAGGAGCCATACCGACACTAGACTGAAAACTATTGTTGTAGGAGAACTCTACTAGAGGTTGGTGATCCTCCCAACTACCACCGAAATCAAAAATACAAATACGGAGAAGACCTTCCAAGATACGATTCACCCGTTCAATCTGTCCGTCAGACTGCGGATGATAAGCTGTGCTAAAATTAAGCTTTGTTCCTAAAGCTTCCCGAAGACTCTTCCAAAAATGACTCGTGAATAAAGGATCATGATCACTCACAATAGAACTAGGAACACCGTGAAGTCTCACGATTTCCTTGACATATAACTTAGCCAAATGCAAAGCAGTCCTATTAGACTTAATAGGGACAAAATGAGCAGACTTGGTGAGGCGATCAACAATAACCCAAATACTAGAATGGCCCGATCTCGAACGAGGTAGGCCGTCAATGAAATCCATAGAAATCTGATCCCATTTCCACAATGGAATCTCCAGAGGCTGAAGAAGACCAGAAGGACGCTGGTGTTCGGCCTTAACACGCTGACAAGTTATGCAATTACTCACATAACTCGCCACATCGCGCTTCATGCCTTCCCAATAATAAAGACGACGCATATCGGCATACATCTTGCTACTACCAGGATGAATGGTATACTTAGAACGGTGACAATCATCAGGAATGTCATGCCTACGTGAAAAATCAGAAGGCACAAAAAGATGGTTCTTCTTACGAAGACACCCATGAGAATCAATGCTGAAATCCCGCAACGCCTCATCACAGGATCCATACTCACAAAGCTGAATAAGATGCAACAAATTAGGATAGATCCAGACTCACAAAGCTGAATAAGATGCAACAAATTAGGATAGATCCAGACTCACAAAGCTGAATAAGATGCAACAAATTAGGATAGATCCAGACTCACAAAGCTGAATAAGATGCAACAAATTAGGATCACGCCGCTGAGCATCGGCAATACGATCCAACAAAATAGGTCGAGCTCCCAAACTAGATAATAGAATAGGAGAATCAAAAAATGAACCTCGATCACGAATTTCACAAAAAGATAGAGTCTTAAGAATATCCCATTCGCAAGCATCATAGAAACAACAGCCGAATGTTTGCGACTAAGCGCATCAGCAACACGATTACCCTTACCAGGGGTATACTGGATATCAAAGTCATATGAAGCAAGAAACTCGAGCCAACGCTGTTGTCCCATATTGAGTTCCTTCTGAGTGAACAAATACTTCAAGGATTTATGATGGGTATAGAGAACGAAGCGCTCGCCTTATAAATAGTGTCGCCAAATCTTCAAGGTAAAGACAATGGCGGCTAACTCAATATCATGAGTGGCATAGCGAACTTCATTCGGATGCAGTTTCCTAGAAGCATAAGCAACTACCTGATCCTTCTGCATAAGAACAGCACCGAGACCACTACCTCAAGCATCGGTGTAGACAACAAGATCATGATTCCCCTCGGGAACCACCAAAATAGGAGCATTAGTGAGAAGTTCCTTCAATATCTGAAAGGAAGCTTCACACTTGTCGGACCAAATAAAATGAATGCCTTTCCGAGTAAGGCTGCTGAGAGGAAGCACAACATGGAAAAAATCCTTAATGAACCGACGGTAATAACCCGCCAATCCAAGGAAATTACGAATCTCATGCACATTCTCAGGCCTCTTCCAATTCTGGATGGCTTCGATCTCTGAGGGATCGACAGAGATGCCATCGGAAGATACAACATGGCCTAAGAACTTAACCTTATTCTCCCAAAAATGGCATTTGGAGAATTTGGCTCTAAGCTGATGATGACGGAGAGTACTCAAGACAATTCTCAAGTGATTAGCATGCTCAGCATCAGACTTAGAATAAATAAGGATATCATCAATGAAAACAAGGACGAACTTATCGAGATATTCCCGGAATACCCGATTCATAAGATCAACAAAGAAAGAAGGAGCGTTCGTCCAACCGAATGGCATAACAAGCCACTCAAAAGAACCATACCGAGTGCGGAAAGCTGTAAGAGGTAAGCTATCCTCCGCGACTCGTAACTGATGAAAACCTGTGGCAAGGTCAAGCTGAGAAAAGACCTTAGCACCACTCAATAGATCGAACATATCATCGATCCTAGGCAATGGATACCTATTCCTAATGGTCAACTCGTTAAGCTTGCGATAGTCAATGCGAAGCCTAAGAGTTCCATCAGACTTCTTCACGAAGACGACCGCGGATCCCCACGGAGAAAAACTGGACTGAATCAACTGCTTGGACTCAAGCTCCAAAAGCTGTTTCTTGAGTTCCTCATTTTTCTTTGTAGACATCCTCGTGGGAGGACGACTAACTGGCTGCACGCCTGGAATGAGATCAATGCGGAACTCAATTTCCCGTTTGGGTGGCAAACCCAAAACAGCTTCAAAAACATCAGAAAATTCGCTAGCAACAGGAATACAAGATATGTCATCATCATCTTGCGAATCAAGAGAACATAAAGCCATTTCGGAATTATCCACATCCCGAAGAACAAGAGATAACTGAGTAGACAATTCCGGATGTCGAAGATACAAAATTCTCTCCGAACAAATAATTCTGGCATCATATCTCACTAGCCAGTCCATACCCAAAATCATATCAAATCCCAGACAAGAAATAACGTGCAGATTCACACGAAAAGAAAAGCCACATAAAACAATCTCAATATCATCACAAAGCATACTAAGGGTCGCGGATCCCCCAATAGGATTCGCAATCCTTAAAGAAGTAACCAAACAAGAAACATCCAAGGATAAATCATCAACGAGCTTCTTCGATACGAAGGAATGTGAAGCACCCGTATCGAAAAGAACTCGTATACTATGATCATGAAATAAAATAGAACCTTCCAAAATAGGTGGAGATATACGTTTGGGCTGAGAAGGACCTTCAGAAGCCTTAGCAGCATAAAGCCTGCTAGACTTGGCACCAGCCGGAATAGTAGGGCGAGCTGAAACATGATGACCTTCCTTCTTGCAATAGCGACAGTAGGGAGGCTTAGGACAAGCTCGAATAATATGATCAGGAGAACCACAATTGAAACACTTCCGAATGAAAGGTATTCCAACAGACTGAGGCTGAGAGCTAGAACTACCAGTCTTCTTCTTCTTAGAAGGAAAAGGCCTGGACTTCTGAAATGGAAACGGCCTCTTGTTGGGGTTCTTGGAAACCTCAACATCAACATCACTATCACACTCCTTCTCAACGGTCTCGAGATGAAGGGCCGAATCAACTAACTCCTCAAAAGAAAGCTTAAGCTGGAGCAACAAAGACTTCTTAAGATACTTCTTAAGACCAGAGACAAACTTCAAATTCTTCTTATAAGAAGTGCTAATAAATTCAAGACCATACTTAGATAAAGCCTCGAATGATGCAACATACACAGAAGTAGAAGATTTCCCTTGCTTCAACTCAAGGAAGCGACGGGTCAATAAAACTTTTTTAGATTCAGGAACGAACTTGAGTTCAAATCGCTCCCGAAACTTAGTCCAAGAAAGAGTAGACTCATCAATTTCGGCTACAAGAAGCTCATACCAATCAAGAGCACGCTCTTGTAATAAGCTAGAAGTTACAAGAAATCTATCATGGTCAGAAAGATCCATACGAGAGAAGATACGCTCGCACATGCGAAACCAAGCTTGGACTTCAAGAACAGACTCGGAGCCTTTAAACGGTTTTCCCCCAAGATGAGAAAAATCATCGCACAGACGTGCAAAGGAAGACTTACGAGGTGGAGACACTCGAGGAGGAACTGGAGGCTGAGTGCTCCTGAACAATTCCAAAAACTGATCGGCAGACATATAAACGCCATCCGGATGTGAGCCACTGGATTGCCCAACATCCGAACGTCGTCCCCTACCTCTTCCAGCCATACGCTGAAAGTAAGATAAGAACAAGATTATTCACAAGGTAGATAATTCATTATGGAATACTACGGAATAATATGCATTCCTAGACGTATTCCCCAAATTCTATCTAACCTTTGATAAAAGAAGGAATAGAAAGACACGATGATTCAAAGATTTGTATCACTTGTACACTTTGATGTACCGTAATATGTGCATCTATTATGTGTTTATCATATTTTGTCCTGAACTCAGCTTTGATACCACACTGTGACGCCCCATCTCTATACCCACGCTAGCCAAGGACACTACAGGGTAATGCCGTCAACTAACATGGAGAATAAGGCTGGTTAGGAGCGACCATCTATAGCCTTTCTCTAACTATCTATTGAATACATCGACAATAATCACACCAAACAGATCGACACATCCAATGAATACTTAAAACAAAACCATAGGTGGTTAAAGGATCTAACAGAACAGAATATAACAACTCAAATGTAATATACATCACAAAACAGTCGATCATCATATACACATATACAAATACACACCAGAGTATACAAACTAATACACGTCAAGTGGTATAGCAAACCACAATATACAGACGAATCAAAAGAATACACATCAGAGTTACAACAAAAAGGACTACGCAAAAAGCTTTAACAAAATGGAACAAGCTGAATAGTCCATGCGGAAGCAAAATAGGCTAAGTCCAAAAGCACCTAACCTGAAACATCTCGTCTGACCCGAGTATAAATACACGGGTCAGTCTAGCTAAACAAATCAATTAGATAAACTGAACAACAATAAACCTGCAAGGTTACAAGGTATAACAAATATCTCTAAAGGAGATAACACAATCATCTAACAAAAGATGAATCATATCATAACAAAACAAGCCTCATATCCTAGGAAACATAGAGAAACAAAGGATACAATTATCCCAAATCAAGCCAAAAAGGCAAATAACAAATACCAACGAAGGTAATACAAGTTCCACAAGGTAATCGCTACATATCATGCGGCTCAAAAAGACCAACACCGAAAGGCGATACCTAGGGAATATACATATGAATGAAAATATCATAAAATTTGCTCGAGCTCAGTACTGTACAAACAAGGATCCATGAGCCCGAAGACTCCAAACCCAATATCACCCATTCGGTACATAACGACCAACATCGGAAGCGATACTAAAGGGCAACCCAATATCACCCATGCGGCTCATAACGACCAACATCGAAAGTTATACTAAAGGGCAACAAACCCGAAGGCACAAACCCGAAGGCAACATACCCGAAGGCAACATACCGTAGTGGTGAAGGTCGGAGACCCAGTACTGGACACCACTAACTGGCGGAATGTTTCATAACTTTCTAAAAGGAAACCGAAAAGTGGTAACGCGAGTCCCATAACCACTCGTTCACACTAAACGGTTTACTATTCGTTAGTTAATTTCACACTCGAAGCAGTACAAAGTTCACCTCATATCATCGGTAAACCAAACCCGAAGGTTAAAACGATCAATTGAATAGGTCGGGAATTAATCGGAAGGATAAACGCACAGATTCATGGTCCGTGCTTTGCCCAACATTTAATCACCCTTCCACTTCGCTCGAAGTGCGAAATTGTGCGTGAGTTTTAAATAGAATTTATTAATCGGAGAAGGAAACTTTTAATACGATTTAGAGGGATTATTTATGAAAACCCGTGAATGAAGTCAAAAATAAGTTATCAAAGCCAAAGATGTAATGACAACCACCAAAAACCAACTTGAATCGATAAAATTTGGAAAACCAATCAAAATGAGCAAAAATAGGCAAAACGGCAAAATAGGAGCAGGTCGGTCGACCGGACTACAGGCTCAGTCGGCTGGCCAGATGCAGAAATAAAAAAAAGTCGGGATAGCAGGTCGGTCGACCGGCTACAGGGCTCGGTCGACCGAACTGCAAATTTCTGCAGTTCCTGCCTTTTCTCATCAAATTGCCAACACTTCCAAAATGCAATCGGTCGAGCAATGGACCTAAGGAGCCTTAGCCAATAGATACCCCAGCTCCATTAGCTCTCCGATTCGCCACCAAAAACATGCTCAGACATCAAAGTTAGGATCTTTAAAGAATTGAACCTAAACATTAAAAATTTGGATATTAACCAATTCAACCCAAACCAAAAACAAGTGCATATGAACAAGTGCTAGGAATTCATACCCAACATCAATGAAATCAAGAGAGGTAGATGTGAGTTCAAAACTCACCCTCTTACACCCAAACAAAGATATATATAAGCATAGATGTGAGGTAAAAATCTCACCCTTTTATCTCAAAACAAAGAAAAAGATGCTCAAACACAAGAAGGAGACTAACTACTCTTCACTTCAACTCAACAAGCTTCAACCTAAGAATAAAACAAATATTTTTCTAAGTTAGGTTTAGGAAACTTTCTGAAATTGAAGAGGAGAAGAGTTGGAGAAGATGAAGAGGAGCTTACCAATAGCTTCACTTTGATTTTGGAGCAAGAAATCAAGTTTGCAAGTTAAAATAGGGTTTGCAATTTCTATTTCCTCTTCCCTTCCACCATTTTCAGTTTTTATTAAGTTTAAGAAATGAAATAAGGGTGAATGGAGAGGAGAGGGACTGAGTTAGGTTAATAAACTAACAAATTGGCTGAACCCCACCCAAACCCAACTAGAAAAAGAGTCAAAATTTCACAAACTCCGAACATATCAAAGCTTATACTCAAAAAGGTCGCAAACGCCATTTTGGAACCAATGGAAATGGTATCGAGCCCCAATTCGGCCGTTTGCAGAAAGTAACATTTCGGACCAAAAATCTGACTAACGACACTATATTTAAATAAAACATTTAAATATGAAATCGTTAAATATGCGGGTTGTTACACTGACCCTTGTTTTATTTTTTTCTGTGAATGAGTGAAGTAAGGAAGGAAATGAGCATAAAGGTTTACGATAAGATCTCTTTTCCTATTTTTCCCTCCTTATGTGCCCCCTTACTTATTAATATTCTTATTGTTTCTATTTATTCATTAATTAGGCTCAACAACATTAATTATATCACAATCTCCTTATCATTCAACATTATTTATTTAATTTACTAAATTAGATGCCCTAAATAATGTTAATCAAAATTAGGGTTGTTATAGACTCCCCTTCTTAAAGAATTTCATCCTCGAAATTATGATAAGGCACACAACATCAATCATAAAAACATAGATCTAAAACACACCATCAAACAAGTGAGGGTAAGTATCCCTAACCCTGCTCTCCATTTCCCAAGTACACTCTCTCTCATCATCACTCTATTGGACTTCTACTAATCTGACTATCTTGTTCCTTAGCTTTTTCTACTCCTTAGCAACAATGTGATCTGGATATCTAATTGTGGTCATGTCCGGTTCCACTACTAAGTCTTCCAATGCAATTGGAGTGATAATAGTATCCAGATCTCAAAAACACTTCCATAGATGATAAATATGGAAAACATTATGGACTCCTGCCAAATAGTTTGACAACTCTGTCCTATAAGCAGTTTGTTGATCCTTTCTATAATATGAAATGGTCTAACAAACCTCAATGCCAACTTTCTAGATTTCTCGAATCTCACTATAACCTTCATCGGTGATACTTTGACAAAAATATAATCTCCAATTTAAAATCCTAGGTCTTTCTATCTCTTATCTACGTATCTTTTCTGCCTAGATAGAGCTTCCTTCATCTTCGCTTGGATCAAATCAATCTTTTTCGTGGCTTCTCTCACCATAACTGGACCAAGAACCAATCTATCTTTAGTCTCTAACCAACATACTCTGATTTACATGGCCTTTTGTATAAAGCTTCAAAATGTGCCATCCTTATACTAGTTGATAACCATTGTTATATGAAAACGTGACTAAGTGTAAATGGTCTTCCCATGATCCTCCAAAATCTAGCACACAAGCCCTTAAAAAATCCTCCAAGACTTTGTTAACTCATTCCGTCTAGCCATCGGTCTGTGGCTTATAAGCGGTACTCATCTTGAGCTTGGTACCTAAAACCTCTTGTAGATTCCATCAAAATTCAGTAGTAAATAAGGGATTTCTGTCACTTACTGTACTACTAGGAACTTCATGCAGTCTAATAATATTCTTTATGAACAACTTAGTCAATAAAGGTGCCATCTTGGTTAACTTAACAGGGACAAAATGTGCACTCTTGGTCAGTCTATCCACTATAGCCCATATACTTTCATTTCCCTTATTTGACCTTGGAAAACCCTTCAATAAAATCCATGGATATCGAATCCTTATACCAAACTGGTGTATCTAAAGGCTAAAGCAATCCACTAGGCTTTCGATGTCCGACTTTCACTTATTGGCAATTCAGGTATTGTTTCACCCATAAACCTACATCTTCTTTCATACCTTCCTAGAAGAAACTTCTGTTTATATCCTAATACATCGTGGTTCCTTTAGGATGAATAGTAACTTTGGTCGATGACGCTCCCTATGAACTTCTTTCCTTAGGTCACCAACCTTCGGAATACACAATTGTCCCTTCTTTCTCAACCATCCATTCTAGTTAATATAAAAGTCTTTCAAATCATCAATCTATGTACCACCATCTAATCTTCTAATTCTTTTACCTAAGATTATATCATCTTTTGTTTAGAAGAAATACTTTCAATCAATTATGGTCGAACGTCCAAACAAGATAACATTATGGTACTCTGACTAGAACTGGAAGTCGATCTTAACTGCACACTACAAGTAGTCAATACCTCTAGATCCTTCCATTCCATAAACATGGCTAATACCACATTTTTGATGTTTTCTGCTAAGATATCCATTACTTTATTTCCTTTTCTCGAGATGAACGCTAAACTAAAATCATAGGCAACTAAAAACTTGAACCATCTCTACTGTCTTATATTTGACTTCTTCTGAGAGAATAAGTACCATAAAGACTTGTGATCCATATACAACTCAAATCGTTCTCCCAAAAGTAATGTCCCACACCTTCAAAGAAAATATTAGAGCAACCAACTCAAAATCTTGAGTCGGATATTTAACTTCGTGAAGTCTTAGCTATCATGAAGCATAGGCAATTAATTTACCCCCTGCATTAACATAACTCCTAGGCCTATTCCACATGCATCAGTTCATATACCAAATCATGATTTCCATCCGAAATAACTAACCATGCATAGTGGTCAATAAATATTTCAGCTTCTAGAATGCTTCTTCATATTTGTCAGTCGAAACATATTTCACGTCCGTCCTTGTTAGTTTAGTTATTAGCGCTGCTAAACGAGAGAAATATTTGATGAATCTTCGATAACAGTCAGCTAATCCAAGAAAACTCTTTATGTTAATCATTGTCTCGGGTCTCTTCTAATTATATAAAACTTCTTCTTAGCCGGATCTAATGAAAAACCTTTTTCTAAGACTATATGACCAAGGAATTTCACTTCATTCTTCCAAAATGACGCTTCGAAAAATTTAACTTTAGTTGATGCTGTCTCAACGTCTCCAATACTATTCTAAGCTGAGTCTCAGGATCTCGCTAATTCCCAGAATATATCAAAATGCCATCTATAAACTCCAACATGAGTCTATCCAAATGCTCTCGGAAGACCTTTTTCGTCAAATCCCCGAAGAAATCAGGCACATTAGTTAATCAGAATGGCATTATTAACCACTCGTACGATCTATATCTTGTTATAAACGTCGTCAATAGAATCGTCTTTCGCCGCCTTAGTTGAAGGAACCCTGTCGCCAATTCCAATTAGGAAAATTCTTTGGCTCCACTCAACTGATTAAATAAATCATCAACTCTCGATAATGGATATTGATTCTTTATCGTCTTCTTTTTAATTTTTTGATAATCGATGCACAATCTCAACGACCCATCTAGGTTTTCCACAAATGTTGAAGCTGCTTCCCAAGGCAAACTGCTTGGTCTAATAAAACTCTTTCCTTTTAAGTCCACTGGCTACACCTTTAACTCTTTTATCTCGATAAGTATCGTCCTACTAGGTTGTCTACTTACGAGTTCAGCTCTAGGTTCAAGATCTATTCAAAAAACAATAGCTTATTTCAGTGGTAGTCCTATAACAGGCTCAAAGACATCTGCAAATTCTCTAACTACATGTGCTAAATTTAACTCATCTTCCTCCTCTATTACACCCAACATAGAACAAACATCAAAACTTAAGCTTTTACTAAGTACATAATTTAGTTAAGTAAAAATCATGGCAAAATATTCTAGCATCATATTTACCTAACTGATCCATACCTAAAATAATTCTGAAGCCTAAGAAATCAAACACATGCAAAGTGCAAGCAAATATATGACCTTACAATTCAAACTCTAAATGGTCACATCTCATCCCAAGAGTAGCATAATCTATTATCGAATACGCAAACCTTAAGGAAGTAACTAGATATGAAGGTTCTAGGTTAAATTATCTACCAAACAATGAGATATAAAAGAATGTGATGCACCGGTATCAAATAATAATCTAACGATTATACCACGAATCAAAAATGTACCTCCCATCACTTTTTCCCTTTCTCCTCATTTGTTGATCTCGAGGTAGTTGATTCCTAAGAAAATACTTGTCCTTTTTCTATCTTGGTCGCTTCCGAACATTTTTTCTTATAATGTCCTACTTGGTCGCAATTAAAGCACTTGTGTTCTTTCCTTCCAATGACTTCCGTTCCCTTCCCAGTTCGACATTCATGAGCTTAATGTCCCTTTTTGTCATAGCTCTAACATACAACTTCAGACTTTTCATTCTTTGTGGCTCCGTCCTTCTGAGAACCCTTCTTATTAAAGAACTTCCTTTTTTGATTCTGTCTACCCTGACTCTCTACTGGCTTGTTTTTACCAAAAAAAGCAAACATCTCTTCAATTCTCAAAGCCATCTCCACAACTGCATCACATGGTAGCCTGAGATGTGGCAAAGTTGCTCTAGCAAGCTCAAGTCTCAATCTAAGGATAAATTCTCAATATTCTTAATCATTAGGTCCATGGTAGCATACACATATCTTGACAACTCCTCAATTCTCGTTGCATACTCAAGCATGGTCATATTGCCTTGCACCAATTATGCAAACTTCCTCAACTGTAATGACCCGTAATTTCGCTGCTTCGAAAATGTGAGGTATTATTTGTTTTAAATTTAAAAAGGTTTAAAACTTAAATAGATAAGTTATATATTATATATAATAAATAGAGAATTTATTTTTTCTTATAGCTGATAATTTAATAAGTATAAATTTGGATTTTAGAACAAATCAACAAAAGTTAAGTTTTGTTAAAAATACATAAATGAGTTTAAACATTTATTTAAATAGATAAATCTTATAGAAAACATTTAATAAAGATAATAAAAGTATATTAAAATATTTAAAAGTATGTTAATAATCGTTTTACAAAAATAACCAAATTTTGTCGCATTTCGTCAGTTTTACATACATTATAAAATTAGAGATTTTGATATTATTTAAATATGATTTTAAAATATAAAGAGACATATTTTAATTTATTTAGTAAAAAGTTCATTTTTAAATTTGGTTTACATAAATAAATAGTTTAACTAAAACGTCAAAATGTGACCGTAAAACATTTTGTCGAAAATCAACGTTTTGTCGATTAAAAGTTGTCGCAACGTCATCGCACCTTTATTTTCTTATATAGGAACATATATTCAAATAGTATAAGTATTAATTAATTCACTAATCAAGTTTAATTTTACTAAACAAGCCTAGAAAATTATAGAATATAATTAAGAAAAAGTAAGCATAAAATGACAAACATGTCGTTTAAAGCAAAAGGTAAACATCAATCAAACCAAATGTAGTTAATATATTCCTCACTTAATATTTATGTGAAAATGATATAAAGTAATGATTTGAAATGTGATGTAAAGTGTTGAAAAAATAAGGTTGCTCAAAAAGAAAGTAAATGGTATTTTGTTCTTTTTACAAAACATTATTTTAATCTAAAACTTTTTCTATAAATAGGCAACCACTTTCTAATTTTTTTACACTTCTTCTTCTTCCTTTTTCAATCTTTTCTTCCACTCTCTAATGGCTTCTTCTCTTCTCTTTTCTTTACTAACTTTTTCAAAAGCATATCAAACAAAGTCAAAACACCATCAAACTTTGCCAAAGACCTTAGAATACCATTAAAACATGGTTTAGCATCTAAGAAGTGAAGAAATGGTGGAGAAAGAGGGTGATCTAGGGGAGGCCGAGCTTATTGATGTTGTTGGAATATTTGGCCCAGAGCAAAGAAGAAGGAAAAACTTATGGTCGAGAGCAAGTAGAAGTAAAGTGATGGCCGGGCACTAGAAAGTGAGATGGAGTTGTTTAGGTGATGATTTGGTGAAGTTAAGATGATTTAGTAAAGTGTTGTTTCAAAAGAATTTTGGTAGGAAGTTAATATTTTTGTTAAATTTGAACACTCAAATCTCATTTTTATTTTAATAAAACTTAAGTTGATAATACACATGTTAAATTAGAAATTAATATGTTGAATATTGGTTGATATTGGATGATAATTTGGTTGATATTATGGTTGATTATATGTTTGTGATATGGATGATAACTTGGTTTGATAAATGATAAGAGCAATGATTAGTAATTAATAATAGTTAACTAAATGAGAATTAAATTCATATAAATGTGTGTATGGAAATTATTTAGCCTCTTAATGATTTCAAAATATCTAAAAAGGTTGGAAATGATATTATAATAATATAATATTACAATATGAAATGAAATAAACAATGAGTTTGAAATGACGAATTGTTTTTAATAAGTTAAAATAGTTTAAATATGGTTTAAAACAAATTTGAAGTGTTTAGGACAAGTTCCGAAGCAATTCACAAAATTGGTCAAAATCGAGTCTATCGTGTAGTGGTAGTTAAATTTTGACCAGTAACTTCAAATTAACGTAGAGAATGATTTACAAGTCGGATTTCTTCAAAATATAAATTCTTTGGTCCATAATGATAATAGTTTTCCAACGGAGAAAAAATATTAATATTTCATCAAGTAGAGTTTGAAATATGTCCAAAATAATTTTCTAAAAACATTGCGGTTTTGCAGCTTGAAATCAACAAAGAGACTTCTTTATAAATGAAATTTTGAAATGATTGAAAATATGAAATAAATTTGATGAATATATTAAAATAGTGTAAAATAAATTTGGAATGGAAAATATGAATTTTCAAATATTAAAAAGTTGTTTATATCAAATAAGCTTATATAGCACTTTCTGCAGCACTTTTATGCTACGAATTATATAACCTTTTGAAATGTAGTTTTAAACTTAACAATTCTTTCCTAAATCTTTTGTGAATGATTTAAAAGAATAATTAATTAATATAAAGATTATTTGGAAGTTTTAATAAGAGTTTGAATAAATGGTTAAGAGAAATTGTTTGTAACACTTAAGCAAAAAGTGAAGAATATTGAATGTAATAACAAACTGAGTATGCGAAAACGTCTAGTACATTTGTCCCACCTGTAAGATCTGAAAAGATAAAACCAGGTGTTTAAATAAAGTTAGGAATGGAGCAATCAGTTCCTTGAATTTACTTAGCCTATATTTTCTCTTCTTAGGCGAGAGGTGGAATAGATCGAAAGGAAAGCCCGGATGCTCTAAAAGATCATATTTACGTTTTTCCAAGATTAAAGAAAAAAAATTCTTTGAATGTTAATTAATCACTTAACATCTTTTATCAATGATTAGCATGAAAAACTGGGAATCAGATTTGGGTGATTCCTATCCAGAAACCCCTTCGAACTAATTTTCGAAATAAAAATACTGAAGACAAAGATCATTGATGACAAAGATTTTCATGATGTAGGATTACTTGCCATTAGTCACAGATGGTGAAATTTATCGTATCTAAGGTGGCAGTAGTATTCTATCATGAAAATCTTCAATTTGCAAGAATATGATTTGAAGTTAAGAAAGAAATCTTTGATTAAGATTTAATGTATGATTTGGGAATATTTTACCTAAGTTAAAAGTTATAGCTTGAATATAAGAAATCTTTGGTTAAGATTTAATAAAAGATTTGGAAAGTTTTTCCTATGTAAAAGAGAAAATGATTTGGAATTATACGAGGATTTAAGAAAGGTTAAAATAAACCAAATGATTTGATAAATGAGGCATAACGATTCCATATACTCTTGAAAAGAAAATGGAATAAATTAAAAAGAATATATCTAAGAAAGATATTTTATAAAAGAAGACGTAATTTATTGATGATTGATATCCACATATGAATTTAGCATATTTTAAATCGATAATTGGCTACGAAGGAACCGGGGTCGGATTTGGGTGATCCCTATCTAAAAACCACTTCGAACCAATGCATACGTTCGAAAGTGAAGACCTATTGAAGATGATGATTATTGAAGACCATGGATCTTTATAACATGAGGACTACTTGTTGACATGCTTGGGTCGATCCCATTGTAGAGTTATTTATAGTAGTGGTCTCCTCGTTGTTGAGATTTTTCGAATTGCAAGGATTACTCGCTACTAGTTATAGTAGGAGAGTGCCTTCGGTTTCGTTCAGTCCCAGAACGAACTTGTATGTACGAATGTCTGACATTGCATTTCTAAAACTCAACTTTTGACTTTTACAAATGTACATTTGCTTAGCGGTGGAGAAGACAACTTCCCTTAGCTTAACACCCTTCTCTGAGACATATGAGTTCAGAGGCTGTATGCTTGTGGGATTCAAATAGTGATCAAAGAAATGGCAGTGCGGCATTCAAAGTGAAAGAATATGTGTTATGTGAAAAGGTAATTTTTGCCTCGAGCCTCATCAACCGAAAATGACCGTAACAGGGTTAGATGTTGAAAGGCTAAGTGGTTCATTCCAAATTAGGGTATTATTATCCTCTTCTAGATATATTTCTTCCCGCTATGACGTTTGAGATGTAAATTAATGTGGTTTGTATGCTAGAGCGCGCTCGATTAAAGGTTATAACGACCGGAGGATGATATATTCGGTACTATCTAGTTACAGAGATATGTCGGTCTTGTGTTGATAGAGGAACCTTTGTGATGGTCCTCGTACATTCCTCTAGAGATTTACTGCCGGAAGGTAGTCCTTTCACCTTGTCACTTGTATGGAAATCCATTCTTCAATAAGAACCTACGGACTTGATTGTAAACCTATTATGCTGGAATTTAATCCATGTATTCGGCTAAGATTAATAAGTTTATAAGCAAATATTTTCAAAGGTATGTCATTAGAAATAATATCAAATGTTTTGATATATAAAAGTGTTTTAAGTTATCGTAAGGTAAAATCCCGTCCGTGTTTATGCGTGGGCATGGTCTTATAAGATACTTTTTCTTTTCAAAGGATTTTATTTAAAGGCTGGTATATGATACTATCATTTATTATTGAGTTTTCTCACGCTGGTTTATCAAGCTTGATCTGGGTATTTTCAATACTCGGGTCGGATCCGAGTAGTTTTAGGTTTAGTTGAAGATGATTGGAATTTCCAGAAGAGAGCTGGAGATATTCATCTACATACGGACATATTCTATTATCTGCTGTGATTTGTTTGTTTTTGTTTATTGTTTGTTAGCATTTGTAAGGGCAGGTGTTATAACTGTCCAGGCTGAATCAAGGTTAGACTTTGATATTGTACTTTAAAATTTTCTGCTGTAAAGATTATTATTGAAATAATATATGTTATTCCATTCATGTGAGATTCTGTTGTGTTTTTATTTTCTATCTACCCTTAATGATCCATCTTTTCATGCAATTTGAGTTAGACATGTGTGGTTTATTGTTGATTCAAAGGGTACGAAAAAGGGCCATTACATTAACAGAGTTGACTTAGCAGTTTCAAACATAAACCTCTCTTCAAACCTTCACCTGAATTCTGCCCATGTCAAAGTTTCCTTTGCTACTCCAACCGTCACACTATTCCAATAGTACAATGACGCAGCTTGCAGTTATCTGAGCCCCAATCTCCTCTTTTGCTCATTGTTCAGTTCAAGATCAATAAAAATCCTTTCACAATGAAGCAACCAACTCTCCACTTCAATTGCATCATCTGTTCTAATAAATGGTTTCCCTCCAAGTCTTGCATAATCTCTACTCAACACAACATAATTGTTGACGACTAGAACTCCTTATTATCTCCTCCATCATTTCCACCAACTAACCGGCAACATCTCTTGCTTGCATCATGTTGAAAAAGAATTCATATATTGCTCCTACATCAACCAGTGGTGTTCGTGCACCTACATCAGCAGCTGTTTGTTGATTCGGGTTTCTCCTAACGTTGGGCCTGACATTTCCATTGGTAGCGGCGCTTCCTCCACCGAGATTCACTCCTTCGTTTCTACCTCCGTATCTTACTCCTTTAAATATGCATTCAAACCTTGGTAAGATATGGAAGAATGGTCTAAGAGAGAGGGAGAATAAAGATAAAGCATATACTTGTATATAGCAAATACAAGTACGTTACTATAGCGTTATCTCATACCCCTTTCTTGTTCTTTGGTTCAATTGGATTATGTTCTCAAAAAATCTTTTTAAAGTTCAAAAATCTTTAGTTTTACATCAACCTGGATCTAACACCAAATTGTAACATCCTCCATTTTAAGGCCTGAAACTAAGCGCTATAGATGCTGCAGTCATCAACAGTATTAATTTCTAGTGACAAAATGCGATCATCTTAATGGTATCCATACTATTAGAGCATAAGACTATGAAATAATTTAAACATAATTTCAAAACAAATTTTCTCATTACATTCCAAATCAGCATTTCATATCCGTTACATAATCCCAAAACACTGCCCAAGTTCAGATAAAATATAACTATTACAAATTACATCAAGAGCGACATATGAAGATGCCCCTTGATTGGTCAGAGTTACTAAACAAACAGACACGTCTTCTATCAATACATCATACAATAACTGACATAACACAGTGTACAATGAATATAGATAGACTGCTACATAGCTAGCTTCTGCCATCTGCACGTCTTCGAAAGCTTTATTCACCAATACCTACTTAACCTCCAAAGAACTTTACTCTCGACCTAATCAAATCAAATTTTGAGCACATGAGACTTTAAGGGGAAAATATAAATTTTGAGTCGGACATAAAGTCTTGTGTGAATAAAACATGCCACCTCGGTTGATTGATATTAAGTGAGATCATGTCGCTGAGTGAACTTGGTTTCCCCCTTACTAATGTTCTTTAAAATATATTTTTTGCAAATCAAAATTCTAGAACCAAATTGGTTAAAATAAATATTAGTATAGCAACAGTAGGTATGCATGAAACCAGGGTAATTTTGACAATCCACCAAATCAATGGACTATCCATCCCAATGTTTAGTTTTCATTGGGTAAGTACCAACCTATATGGCTGACTCGGGCCTACCAGATATATCAAATTTTCTAACTGGATGTTGGAAGCAAATTGGACGGTCTGTCCAAATACACTTATCCTAGTGTTTACCCGACTATCTGTGACTCTCATAAATTTGCTAGGCTTACTATGAACCTAAAAGGTTCTGCAGGCCAACCTGTAATATGTCTTATCTTAATGTAATCTTTTCTGTGCATAAACCTACTTTATGTCTTACCCTTGAAAAACCCCTACACACTGGGATTTGGAACTTAAATCAAATAAGGGCTAATAGCTGAAGTATAGGACGCTACCATACACCAATCCCATCTGGTTTTCTAATCTCTAAGTCAATTTTATCCTATTAAAATATATCTAAAATTGATAAGAACAATAG
This sequence comes from Allium cepa, assembly GCA_030765085.1. Taxonomy (NCBI): domain Eukaryota; kingdom Viridiplantae; phylum Streptophyta; class Magnoliopsida; order Asparagales; family Amaryllidaceae; genus Allium; species Allium cepa. Next base: position 271,767,083 of record CM060937.1, read on the forward strand.
TCCCCTTAGTAAAATTTGGGGCATATCCCTATTTATTTCCTTAAAAACATACTTCTTTACAAATGAGTTACCGTTTGAAATCATACTTTCAAAACAAGAAAAATTATAGCCCTTTACTTTACTCAAAATAATTATGCTTTAATAAAGCCCTATTGATGAAATTCAAAAAACATTTAAAAGTTACCTTACTTTGAAACCATAGGCCATAGGCCAAAACAATATAAAATCTTTATATTGAAAAAGTGCTATGAAGGCATTGTGACAAGGGTCATCGCCCTTTTTACATAGGCCGTAAGGTCAAATATTAAACTTTTATGTTTATAAACATTGGGGTCATTATCGCCATGGAGTCACCGCCCCTCTTCATTATTGAAAAACATGTTAAAGTCCTTAACTTATAAAAATTTAAATAAAGATATCCGAAGTCATCCACTTCATAAAATGTAATATAAAACTATAAAAGAATTTTAACGACTTCGAGGGTTGTCGCCATTGTGCCTTAACTAAAATAACGGCCTCATTAGAGCCGAAGTAATAAGATGTGGCAACACAACCTCTTCGAAAGTAAAGGTTAAGGTTCTAAAGTAGCAAGCTATAAGGTTGACGACCATCAGGGTTGAAGTAATAAAATGTGAAGTTGTTATCAAAACAATGAGGCATCGTTATCGCCACTATAAGTCTCTTCGAACCATTGGGTTAGCGAAAATATTGAAAATAGGCGGCAATGCCATTTTATATAAAATGCGGGATTTAAGTTACAAGGCAACGTCGAATTCGACAATAAGTTTGATGACTTCGAACTCCTTCCCTCGTAGTTAATACTTTCCATACTAACTCAGGTTGGTATCATATGTATCACTATTGACTGGCTTCAAAGTCATAGCTTCGAAGTGATCGAAGGCCGATATAGCGTTATCACAAAAATAAAAACTGCAAATTTACTTATAAAAACATTTTTTTCTACCAAACCCTATTGCTTGTCAACATCTTATTAGTTAACAAAACTTTATAAATTTTCTTTACCAGAAAACTACTGCATATAACAATATTTCTATGCTAAAATATTTTACACTTTAACTCGTTATATTTATATCATCATAAAATGATTAAGCCCTCCTAGGTTAAATAATTATTAAGCGTTCTTAATCACTTAAGAAATTTCTCCCAAAATAATAATAAGTCAAATTTATTATCTTGTTTTGAAAGTTATTGTGCATGGTATTAAAGATGGCCAACAGTTGTAAACAATGTAAGTGCTGCGGAAATAGTAAAGTAGATCACACAGTTGATTTTTATACTAGTTCGAACTTCACGTTCTACGCCAAGTCCCAGACTCCTTTTGGAATTTAAACTAGCAACCGTCACTTAACCCGAAGGAATAGGTTTACACCGCCTGAGAACCGAACATGACTAGACCGCCTGAGCAACCGAATAGGATTTGACACTTGAGAAACCGAACAGGACTTGATTACAAAGTAGATTGTCTTGACCTTGTGTGTTCTAATAACACGGATTTATTGCTTGTAGTACACCTTCCTATAATATTTTCCTCAAGAATGATGTGTATGATTGTGTGTATATGAAGAATAGAAAGTTTCAAATTGCTGGTAAGATATGTAATTGTGATAGTAAGCAATGAATATATGAAATCAGTAAGCAATATATTCAAATAATATTATTTAAGTTAGATCAAGAGAGAGAAATGAATTAAGTAAGTTGATCATTGAAACTCAAGCACATATATAGTACATAAAGAGTTGAAACTTCTAGTGAAGAGAGCTCTACAAATAGTAATGGCTGCAACCATTAACGAGAAAGAAATCTTTTCAGAAAGGAAGTGCCTTTTCAAGAATATGACAGTTATACAGTGTTCAGTCGACTGACTTGGTAGCTTCAATCAATTGAATTCAAAATGTGCACATGCATTTAAAAATGAGTAGATTCAATCGACTGAATGATGCTGTCGTTGATTGGTCCATGTAAATTTAAAAAAAATATGCATAGGTTCAGTCGACTAAAGGACACAGTTCAGTCAACTGAACTGTGTCCTTTCTGAAGCCTGAGTGCAAGTGAGTTAAAAAGTGGCAATATTCAAATCGAATGCAATGCATATGAATATATGAGAGAGAGTGATAATTCTTGAGGAAACAATTTGACAAAGAAACTAGAATTGACTCTAAAATATATATTACTTGACTCTAGATTAAATATATAGTATATATGAACCATACATCGAGTCGTTGAGTCCGGTGTTCGTAGTTGTCATAGATTCATGAATCGTTGTGTCACTTGAAATTCTTATTAGCAATCAAAACTTAAGATCCAACATCTTTAACATGTAAAAATTTTGGGGCCAAATGCTTTGTTTAATTATTTTTAAAAATTAAAACCCGAAATAAACCATTTTCTTCCCTTAAGAAGATCATAAAATATTCATACTTTGTTGGAAAATTATGAAATTTGAAACCTACTTCTAAAATAAAATTTTTAACCTTGTATCAAAATTTTCAGATCTTTTGGGTCCTAAAAATTAGGTCTTCACTCTTTAAGCCTATTAAATAATTACATAATAAATCATATTATTCATCAATCAAGCAATACTCATTCGTTAAAACATGGCATAATATCTTCAATGGTTCGGGTTTAAACTCAAAACCTAAAACAATAATTAAAACATGAGAGTCATTTACTTATTATTCATCCTGAATGGATTAAGAAGGTTGAGATTTGTACTTGATTCGATTTCCTTAGCTTGATCTTGTTTTCCTAGCTTGTCCTCTCTTTGAGATCTTTATAGCAATCGTCGGTCTAAACCTTTGTTTTATTTTCATTTGTAAATGAGTGAAGTGAGGGAGGAAATGAGATAAGGGTTTATGATAAGAAATTGTGTTCTTTTCCAATTTTCCCCTCCTAGTGTGCCATCCTACTTATTAATATCCTTATTAATTCTATCAATTCCTTAATTAGGCTCAATCACATTAATTATTAAATCTCAATCTCCTTATCACGCAACATTATTTCTAAATAATGTTAATTAATATTAGGGTTGTTACACTGTCCATGATTGGTTGATGCCATATATCAGTGATAAAAAGGTGCAAATTTTCTATAAACTAGCAGGTACCCCCAACTAAGAAGGGGCGGATTCCAAATTATGCTTTATCCTCATTTTCATTTTTCTCAAGCATAAATAAAGAAGTTGACTTTGGGTCTTCAATGGAAGATTAGGTCAATTACAAATTGGAACTTTCTGACTAATACTTGCATAATTATCTATTTGTATATTGACTATTTGATTAGCACACTTTCCCAAGAGTCCAACCCCTGCCTAAGTACCATTAACTTTGTCGACTAAGCAGATAATTTAGGATCAAATGTTTGATTCATAGTTAATATTTGATTTCTTCAATATTAATCGCTGACTGAATTTACACCTTTGAGTCGTATAACAAAACATTGAATATTTCGAATGAACTACACGATTTAATTAATTTATAATCTCGTAGATTAATTAAATCAATTATATTTGTGAAACTTTTATTATTCAATTTTATTTTATATTTGAATTCTATTAATATTAAATGAAATGAGTATACATAAAAGTTATGCATATGCGTATTGATTTATGATATCGGTAGAATATTTAAATAGGATTAAAATGGAATAAATACTAAACAAGTTTGGAAAATTTTAAGGCCCATTCTTTTATATTAGCCAGCCAAGAGAGAAGGAAGAGTTGTTGTAACGACCCGGAATTTTCGATCCCGAAAATTCGAGATAGTTAGGAAAAAGAAGAAAGAGATAGAAGAAGACAAAACTAAAAAAACAACACAAATTCTCAAAATCGCAGCAGATCAAAATATAATATCAAATAATAACAGTTTACAAAAGAATAATATATCTGTCGATTACATTTTAATACATCATAGTTACACACATACTCAAATACTATACATATACAAATCAACATATCTCAGATAATCAGAAATATATTACAGCGGAAACACTCCATACGTTTTTGTCATCCAGCTCGCTTTCTGAGCACCAGAATGTCCTTACCTGAAAATCTATAATACTGGATCTGACCTGAGCATTACATCAAAGTAACACCGGGTCAACCTGGAAAGCAGCGTGAGTAAACCCATCTAACAAGGAATACAAAGCATACAACTTATATAAAACCCGGGGTAACTCATATCAATTTACAAATTCACAATTTTTATAGACATCACTTATTCCACACATCCATTTTCTAAGTACTAAAATTTAGATTTAAATAGTCCAATTCACTTAAATCATTTCATTCCAGCCTATAGATTTCACATATCAATCTATAAAATTCGAAGTGGTTTCGGGTATTAGAAAAATACCAGAGCCCGGTCTCTTCGAGTCTCATGTCATCCTAACCCAAGTTATCCACTCATTCAAGGCATCCAATACCAATTAATCATCCATAAGAAAAGCTTGATTACATCCAAAATTAATTTAATTAATTCTGCTTGAATTACTAACCTCAATCACTTAGATTTCTTCACTTAACATTAATTAATTCCAAATTAATTAATTAATGATCCCTTAATTATCCATCTTAATTAATCACCCTGGATTAATTACCCTTCAATTACAGTCAAGTAATTATCTTTAATTAATTACACAATTTAATTATTCTTAACCAAAAACAGTAATTAATCTTAATTAGTCAACCTTTAATTACATCATTAATTATATAAATTAATGATTTCTAATTACATTTTAATTTATCCTAATCTAATTTAATTACATTAAGTAAGTAATCATTAATTAAACCACAAATATTAATCACTCTTGATTAATCTCAACCAGTTATTAACTACCTTTTTATTTTCTTCATTAAATAAATTAATTACCCATTTTATAAAAGAAGTTTAAAGGAATTTAAAACCAAATTCATTTTTAAATTCAAACCAATTTAAAAATGCACTTTAACATTCAAGTTGTTAAAACAATTCAAATTTAAAAACTTTATTTGTTTAAAAACTGAAATTCACTAACTTGAATCCCAGATTTAATTGTTGATTTAAAACTTGTGTTAAATCTCTACTTTACAATTTAACTTTAGTTTTTTTTTAAAAATCACTTTTATTTCTTTCCAATTCATTCTTATTTTTATTCTATAATTATTTCACTTCCAAATTTTACTCTTATATTTCTTTTCAAAGAAGATCCAACTATATATATATATATATATATATATATATATATATATATATTGATGACTCAGTGTACCGAAATATTCAAGCAAACCACAACATTCAATATTCCAATCATCAATAATATTCATCACAGAATATTAATCACCCCAATATTTACTATATACTTGTAACGACCGAACTTCCACACTCCAGGAAGTCGCATCGCTAAGAAGAAAGAAAGGGATAGAAAAGAGAAAAGAAAGGAAAGAAAGAACAGACCACATCAGAATCTCACAGCGGAATCGAATAAATTATAATATATCATATAATACTTTACATAGTATCATATACATCAGAGTAATACAGCCAATACAACACAAACTATACAGTTATAAACATCTGACTAGCGATTACAATTCAAGTACATCAGAGAAAACAGATATAACTCAACACAGCGGAACCACTACATATATCTACACGCTGAAGCCTCCTTCTCCATTATCTCCTCCAGAACTCGTCAAAGCAATCCTGAATCACTTGACTACTCATACGTAATATGAGTACCCAAGAGTTTAATAAAACAGAAAATAAACACTTAGGTCAGACAGGGGTCTGGTGTGAGTAAACGGGGATAAAAGTTGCTTAACTTTAGAAAATCCTTTGAAAACAAAAGGTATCACGTAAGACTTCCCACACATAAACATGGAAAAGTTTTTACCTTACGCTAACCAAAACATTTGATAGGAAATCCAGTGATATTATAATAGTGTATAGGGTTTTCAAGTAAATAAGGAATAGCCGAAATTGTTACATGATTAAATTCCAGCTACTAGCCACAAAAGTGGGTAATACAATAAAAACCGTAGGGTCTCGTAGGGAAAATGGGTTTCCATCAATGGCAGGGCTACTGGGGTACCGCCCGTCATAGTACGTGGCCTAGATCACCGTACCGAGGAGTACTCCCACTCCCCTGCAACACAAGGCCGGACCCATTCCTTACTGAATAGTTCCGAACAAGACAACCCCGCAGTTGGTGCGCAATTCCAATTGCCCACTAAGCCGAATAAAAAGGGACCTCTAGACAGGGATCAATCTTGCTCTCCAGTGGGTGCTACCCACGAAGCCTTGTTGCACCTCCCCTGTTTTAGCCATTCCCGGTTGATGAGGCTTGAGGCTACGATTACCTTTATAGGACATCAAATCTTAGAATGCTCATCGCCCACCTGACGATGTTTCTGAAAGCATTCAATCCATACAAGTTCGTTCCGATTCGAACGAAATCGAAGGCATTATCTCGTTACACTCGTATTGGAATCACCCTCAGAGTTAACGACGATAACCCTTGCACTCTAAATCTCCATCTCGAATCTATAAGCACTATTCCGTCAAACTCATTACGGAATCACCCACAGAGTTATACTGACGTATAGCCCTTACACCTCGAGTCTTCACTTGCTCCGCTTGGATTAACGACCTAACGTTTAATTGGAATCGATGTGGTTTTCGAAATTCCAAATTTGGAAACCCGATCCCGGTCTCACCGAAACCAAACGCCATTTTAATGTCCAAGTTATACTTAAGGGTTTTAAACAAGTAACTTATTTCATTATTATCTAATTCACATAGATAAATTTCATATCACAATGGATAATCACATTCGTATCATAAACGGATAATCTGTATTATTATCACAACAGATAATCATCACAACCAAATAATCCATCACAAACCATCATACTTAAACAATCATCCATATCATATAGATACAACTAATCTCATTACTGATATCACAACCATTCAATCAATAACATCCATAAGCAATGATTTACTAACCAACAATTATAATTAATTTAAAATGAATTAAATTAATTACAACCATCTCTAATTAATTTAAATTAAATTAAATTAATTACTCATTTAAAATCCTGCTTAACATCCATTAATTAATTAACCCGGTTAATTAATTATCCACTAAGTATTTAACTTAATTAAACATCTTTGATTAATCATTCACTAATTACAATAAGTAATTAGTCCTTAATTAATTTTATAAATTAATTAACCTTAATCATAAGTAATTAACATTTAATTACTCATTTATTAATTAATTATAATTAATTATATTTATCCCAAATTAATTACAATTAGTTAATCACTTATTTAAATTAACTTAATCAAACAATCCTTAATTGCTTCATTAATTATTATAATTAATGATCTCTAATATTTAAATAAATTATTTAATTAAAATTAATTACATTTAGAAATTAACCTAATTATTAATCACCTTGATTAATATTAAATTCAGTAATTAACTATCTTTAATTAGTTATTTATAAATTAATTAACCAATAATTAATCATTAATTAATTCCTTAATTAATTACAAAAGTAATTATCCAAATTACTAATTACATTTCAGTAATTATCATTTTTACTTTTCTAAATCATCCTGCTCCACTAATTACATTAAGTAATTACTCTCTTATAAAATCATCACATGATTTATTTAAATTAATTAAACTAAATTAATTAACTTAACTAAATCACATATCAAAATTAATTACAATAAGTAATTAATTCCTTAATTACTTTAACTATTAATTATACCTTACAAATTACAATTAATTAGATTCAATTAATCAATCTAGTTAATTATCAAAATTAATTACATTAATTACTTACTAAATTATCCTTAGATAATTATCACCCATTTATTAATTAACAACATTTCAATAATTACATACTTAAGAAAATTTAAATTAGATTAATAAATCATTTCTAATTTATATTAATCTAAACCATTATTTAAATCAAATAATTAAGTAAATTCTTAATTATCTTAAATATTTTTCAAAATAAAATAATTTAATTACTAATCAAATAACTCATTTACATTCAAAATGTATTAAAACAATACATTTCTAAATTTAAATTCTAATTCTAATTCATTTAAAAATTAAAGATTCAAATGTTTAATCATTTAAACATTTATCCAAATTACATAATTATAAACCTTAAAATAAAATGCATGTTAAAGAACATTCATTTCTTCAATATAAAAGAAAGATTTACATAAATTTACTTGATTAAATAAATTAAACTTTTGAAAATGAATTGATTATTTTTAATTTTCAAATTTAAATTAACACTTCCTATTTTAATTCAATACTAATGGAAACTAAATTCTTTCAAGTATAAAACTTATTTGAAATCAATTTCTTTAAACTTTTGAATATGTTCATTCATTTTTAAATTTACAAACTGTTGAATTCAAAACTGGTTTTCAAAGAAACTTGAGAACAATTTTTAATTTTGAATTCAGAAACAAATTTAAGTTTTGCTTAAACATTTAAATCTGTTCATACTTTTAAAAACTTACAAAAACTATTTAAATCTAATTCTGGTTTTAATACAAACCTGAAACTGTTCTATACTTGATTTAAAACCAGATTTAAATCTTGTTTAAATTTAAGATCTTCATTTTTTTTCTAAAACCTTTGAACTCAAACTTCATTTGAATCCAGATTTAACTCCCACTTAAATCAAAACTGCACTAAAATTTTGAATTTCAATCAACATTTTAAAAAGAACTGCAAAATAACTCTCAGGTTTTAAACCTGAAAACTATTTTAATTCTTGCTTTACAACTGAACTTAAATCTTGTTTAAATTTAAGATTTTACTTTTAAAAACTTTGAATTTTAAATTACAGTTGAATTCAGTTTAATCTTACATTTGAATCAATTTACAATCTTTAAAAATATGAGTTTCATTCAAACAATTTAAAAACTGTATAATTACAGATTTTAAACCTCCAATCCAAATACCCGAGAAAACCCTCCTATTACTTCGAGTTTCCCTACTCCTTGCTTCGAGTCAGAAGCACAAAAACTCGAGGATTACTTCGAGTAAAAACCCTGCATAATACAGAAGTCCACCAGGCATTGAGAAACCAATGCAACCCTGTCAACATCAACCAATCTCACCTCCGACCATCATCAACCTTGAGACTCCAGCCAACCCTCCCTTGATGACTCCTCTGCAATCCCCCATAACCTCGAATCACTCGAAGCAACAGAGTAATCAAATATTCAAAAACCCCTACCTTCAGATACAATGCTTCAAACCTGGAAATCTCCATTTACAATCACCACCTCCTCTGAAACAACTTCTGATCATCTATCACCACCTCTCCGACATAAACTACTGACAATATTCCTCCACTCTCCCATCAATTCTTCCACCTCCAGAAAGAACACAACATCCCAATATCACTAGATCACCAGATAAATTCAAAAAATCCCATTCTGTTCCACTCATAAATGCTCATTCCTTATTTAACTAAAAAAATATGATTTTTGTTTTAAAATTCATAATTCATACTTGCATTAATTTATAAACTTGTTTTAATAATTTAAGAAGTTTGACCTATTTGCTTCTTGAAATATTGTCTGTTGTTAGTGTTTCAGAGGTAACAGTTTCTTCTTCTTTTTTCCTTGTTTATAATTTGTAAACATAAATCTATACTAAACTAATACTTCACTTACATAACAGATCCTAACTGAGAATCAATTCAAGAGGTATTGGTATTTTTTCTATTTAAAATTTTAGTTTTAAAAAAAACAGAACAGGTGATCAGGTACCTGTAAACACATATATATATATATATATATATGTTTATATATATATATACAGTGACTATCTATCACAATAAAATCATACAAAGCAAATTCATTCCTATAATCCACATGCAACAGATAATTGAAAACAACTTTCAATTGTGAGGTTACTCACAAAGAAAAAATAAGAAAGACAGGGCCATTTTTTTTTCTACAGCAGTTTTGATTTTTTTTTCCTTTAAACAAGTTTGAATTAGAACTTGAGTTTTTCTGTAAAACTTGTTTAGCTTTGATTTTTCTTTTAAAAGAAAAGCTGTTTTTAAAATAGAAATTTACTCACCTTTTTAAATTTGAAGAATGCAGAGACAAATTAGCTGCAGATTCATTCATGGATCTGTTGAAACTGCATGCAGAAATCTTGGTGCAAATTTGAAGATGAAGTTGCTTTTATCTTGTATTTGTATGCAAGCAGACCTTTATCTTCATTTGCTAGAGTATGACATTGATCTTGCAAATTGATGGTGAGGATTGCAGCAGATTTGATTTTAAATGTTGCAGATTTGGGGTTGAATGTAGATTCTAAAACATGCATTTGTTTTGGGGTTTTTGATTTAGTGAAATACGATTTTCCAGATTTCTCAATTTGAAGAAAAATGTTTTTATCAAAATGCTTTAGCTATGTTATGTTTCTTGACAAGAAAATTTAAATAATAAGTTTTAAAACAATTGCCACTTGTTATGTTATTATCTCAATTTTTACAAGTGTCTCTTTGTGTTTTAAAAAGCTAACACATGTTCGTTTTCAATATTTTAAAGAAAATTTTTAATTTATAAATGTATTTGAATTTATCTTAAACTATTTCAAACTTATTTTAGCAAGATTTAAATGTTGTATTAACATTAGTCTTAAATAATAACATATAAACTTCTTTACAAAATTATACACTTACATTTAAATGTTTGTTTAATTATTATTATTTTTTAAAAATAATATTCTTTATGAAACTAAGTTTCTAAAGGAAAAGATTTTTAAAAGAAGAAGAAATGTTGAATTAGATTTTATTTGAGAGTTTTCAAACAAATGTTATACTTAAACAAGAATGAACTAAGTCTTATTTCAAAAGAAAAACAATTTTAAAAATAAAACAAAACAAACTTTTATTATAAAATAAAATTTAAACAAAACAAATTCTTACTTACATTTCTATAAAGATATAAGAAAGATTTTTAAAACAAACTTTTGAAAAGTTTACAATACTAATTTAAATTAATTTAATCAATTTACAAATTATACATTAATATATAATAATTAGAAAATATCCTTTATTTGATATAAATTAAAATTAAAACCAAATCTTCTATTTACAATGTATAAACATTTATACATTATAAATAAAATATTTTTAAAACAGCATAAAAAGATAAATTTATTACTTAAATATTTTTAACATTGAAAAGAATATTATTAAACAAACTAAATAATTAAAATTTTCAAAAGAAAATTCCAGCTTGAATTAATTTATTAAATCAATATTTCACATTTTAAAATAATTATTAAAGAAATTATTAAATAATTATTGCCTAAATTTGCGGGACATCACATTCCTCCCCCCTTAAAAGAATTTCGTCCCCGAAATTTAAAAGCAAAGGTAATTTAGTAATCCCACACAGATTTTAAATTTTAAAAATAGCAAACATATGCTATCAACCAAATACTAGCAATCATAGCAACCAATCCAAACAAACAATTCCAATTATCCAAACAAAGTTCTGGATAAGATTCTCTAGAGTTTCCCAGGTACAAACACCGGGACACTCGCCCTACAGAATCTAAACTAACTACACCACTCAGATCTAGAGCTCCTATACATCTAGCTCTACTAATCTAAACAGAATACAGGACTACAGACAAGTCCAGATCAATCTTCCAAATCTCACAGAACTACTGATTCTAAACCGGAGATAAACCATACACGTACTTCCTCAGAGATACGTGAAAAACAAAACAAATTCCAGCCATCCGAACTGGAAATTCAATCCCGTAGATCAAACACTCAACTCTTAAGAGAAAACAGAAAGATCCAATACTCATATCCACAAATCTCTCATATCGATCCTGGGCTGCCTTCAACTTCTGGATCAATCAAAATCCACCACACAAACTCAATTACACAAACTTCAGAAGACTTCAGAAAAACTACTCTATCTGGAAACAAACAGATGCAAAACAATCAAGTCTCCAGATCCAAAATGAAGTTCCTGTAGAAATCCTCTGATCCAAGACAAAACTCAAATTCCCAAGGAATCGGTGTTGCTTCTATTCTGGAATAGCTGCCACCATGCTTCCACTGCGCAACTCTGATTCGAGAATGCTGTTGATGAACACAAGTATAAACTTGATCAACTTATCCTGGAACATTGTTCATCAAATTCCATAAAATCTTAGTGACCTATCCGATTCGGTCACAAACACCACAGCAAAAATTCAACCCGAAACTAGATCCGATAAGTCCTACTAACTTAAACAGATCACACTCTCAAAGAACCCTCCTACTATGTTGAACCATCGGTAAAGCTCCAAGAACCAAGTCGAAACAGAACTCAAACTCTCGATGGATGAAAATCTTAACTCCTTCGAAGATATCCAGAAAATCAAACCACTTCGATAACTCAAACATCCTCGAAAGATGTTTCAATTCAGACAAAGAACACTTAGAGAACTTCCGAACCGTCGCAAGTCACTTTTGCGATTCCACTCAGTTCAGATCCCAAGAAATCGTTCTCACTTCAATAAACAGAACAGCTAAAACCTTCAAAAGAAGAAACTAGTGGTCCACCTCTTAACCACTAACATCACTCCCAATTGAGCTTCCAGAAGAAATGGACAAGCTTCACCATCTGCCTGGACTACTGACAGAAGAATCACAAAGATTTCTGAACCATCGAAGAACATGCCTCTTACTGCTGCTACTGCTGCCAAAAACTTCCTTATCCAAAAGCTCATCGAACCTCAAAGCTACACCAGCCACTTCCACAATAGAGCCTTCCAGATAGACAGATATCTCTCAGGAAACTCACTCCCAATCCAAGCTCAAAACACTTTGCCAAACTGAGGCTCAAACCCAAATATAGACAGAACTCCTCCCTAAGGTTGCCAAGATACCAACTCTGGCTTCTGCACTCCCTACTAATCCAAACTTAAGAAAATCCACACACACGTGTGCAACCAAGCTTACAATCCAAAGATAAACTCTGAATCTTGAAAAGATTTCCTTCAGAGATTGGTGAAATCCTTCACACCAAACCGCAGAACTACTCAAGATACCCAAACTGCCCTAGCAGATCACATCCAATCTCAAGCACTCGAACTCCAACCATTGGTAGTTGTGTTACACACACCACTACCCTATCTACCTTTATAACTTATATTGGAAAACCTGAACAGGTAACCCAATCTAATAGGTAGAAATAAATAAATGAATAATATATATATATATATATATATATATATATATATATATTCAAAATTTACAAATACGCTCTCTCAAGATAGACACCACTCCAGAGTCTAGGCATTCGCTCAACCTAGAGAGCTCCAATACCACGTTGTAACGACCGAACTTCCACACTCCAGGAAGTCGCATCGCTAAGAAGAAAGAAAGGGATAGAAAAGAGAAAAGAAAGGAAAGAAAGAACAGACCACATCAGAATCTCACAGCGGAATCGAATAAATTATAATATATCACATAATACTTTACATAGTATCATATACATCAGAGTAATACAGCCAATACAACACAAACTAGACGGTTATAAATATCTGACTAGCAATTACAATTCAAGTACATCAGAGAAAACAGATATAACTCAACACAGCGGAACCACTACAAATATCTACACGCTGAAGCCTCCTGCTCCATTATCTCCTACAGAACTCGTCAAAGCAATCCTGAATCACTTGACTACTCATACGTAATATGAGTACCCAAGAGTTTAATAAAACAGAAAATAAACACTTAGGTCAGACAGGGGTCTGGTGTGAGTAAACGGGGATAAAAGATGCTTAACTTTAGAAAATCCTTTGAAAACAAAAGGTATCACGTAAGACTTCCCACACATAAACATGGAAAAGTTTTTACCTTACGCTAACCAAAACATTTGATAGGAAATTCAATGATATTATAATAGTGTCTAGGGTTTTCAAGTAAATAAGAAATAGCCGAAATTGTTACATGTTTAAATTCCAGCTACTAGCCACAAAAGTGGGTAATACAATCAAAACCGTAGGGTCTCGTAGGGAAAATGGGTTTCCATCAATGGTAGGGCTAACTGGGGTACCGCCCGTCATAGTACGTGGCCTAGATCACCGTACCGAGGAGTACTCCCACTCCCCTGCAACACAAGGCCGGACCCATTCCTTACTGAATAGTTTCGAACAAGACAACCCCGCAGTTGGTGTGCAATTCCAACTACCCACTAAGCCGAATAAAAAGGGACCTCTAGATAGGGATCAATCTTGCTCTCCAGTGGGTGCTACCCACGAAGCCTTGCTGCAACTCCTCTGTTTTAGCCATTCCCGGTTGATGAGGCTTGAGGCTACGATTACCTTTATAGGACATCAAATCTTAGAATGCTCATCGCCCACCTGACGATGTTTCTGAAAGCATTCAATCCATACAAGTTCGTTCCGGGTTCGAACGTAGCCGAAGGCATTATCTCGTTACACTCGTATTGGAATCACCCTCAGAGTTAACGACGATAACCCTTGCACTCTAAATCTCCATCTCGAATCTATAAGCACTATTCCATCAAACTCATTACGGAATCACCCAAAGAGTTATACTGACGTATAGCCCTTACACCTCGAGTCTTCACTTGTTCCGCTTGGATTAACGACCTAACATTTAATTGGAATCGATGTGGTTTTCGGAATTCCAAATTTGGAAACCCGATCCCGGTCTCACCGAAACCAAACGCCATTTTAATGTCCAAGTTATACTTAAGGGTTTTAAACAAGTAACTTATTTCATTATTATCTAATCCACATAGATAAATTTCATATCACAATGGATAATCACATTCATATCATAAACGGATAATCTGTATTATTATCACAACAGATAATCATCACAACCAAATAATCCATCACAACCAAATAATCCATCACAAACCATCATACTTAAACAATCATCCATATCATACAGATACAACTAATCTCATTACTTATATCACAAACATTCAATCAATAACATCCATAAGCAATGATTTACTAACCAACAATTATAATTAGTTTAAAATGAATTAAATTAATTACAACCATCTCTAATTAATTTAAATTAAATTAAATTAATTACTCATTTAAAATCCTGCTTAACATCCATTAATTAATTAACCCAGTTAATTAATTATTCACTAAGTATTTAACTTAACTAAACATCTTTGATTAATCATTCACTAATTACAATAAGTAATTAGTCCTTAATTAATTTTATAAATTAATTAACCTTAATCATAAGTAATTAACATTTAATTACTCATTTATTAATTAATTATAATAAATTATATTTATCCCAAATTAATTACAATTAATTAATCACTTATTTAAATTAACTTAATCAAACAATCATTAATTGCATCATAATTATTATAATTAATGATCTCTAATATTTAAATAAATTATTTAATTAAAATTAATTACATTTAGAAATTAACCTAATTATTAATCACCTTGATTAATATTAAATTCAGTAATTAACTATCTTTAATTACTTATTTATAAATTAATTAACCAATAATTAATCATTAATTAATTCCTTAATTAATTAAAAAAGTAATTATCCAAATTACTAATTACATTTCAGTAATTATCATTTTTACTTTTCTAAATCATCCTGCTCCACTAATTACATTAAGTAATTACTCTCTTATAAAATCGTCACATGATTTATTTAAATTAATTAAACTAAATTAATTAACTTAATTAAATCATATATCAAAATTAATTACAATAAGTAATTAATTCCTTGATTACTTTAACTATTAATTATACCTAACAAATTACAATTAATTAGATTCAATTAATCAATCTTGTTAATTTCAAAATTAGTTACATTAATTAATTATTAAATTATCCTTAGATAATTATCACCCATTTATTAATTAACAGCATTTCAATAATTACATACTTAAGAAAATTTAAATTAGATTAATAAATCATTTCTAATTTATATTAATCTAAACCATTATTTAAATCAAATAATTAAGTAAATTCTTAATTATCTTAAATATTTTTCAAAATAATTTAATTTAATTACTTATCAAATAACTCATTTACATTCAAAATGTATTAAAACAATACATTTCTAAATTTAAATTCAAATTCTAATTTCATTTAAAAATTTAAGATTCAAATGTTTAATCATTTAAACATTTATCCAAATTACATAATTATAAACCTTAAAATAAAATGCATGTTAAAGAACATTCATTTCTTCAATATAAAAGAAAGATTTACATAAATTTACTTGATTAAATAAATTAAACTTTTGAAAATGAATTGATTAATTTTAATTTTCAAATTTAAGTTAACACTTCCTATTTTAATTCAATACTAATGGAAACTAAATTCTTTCAAGTTTAAAACTTATTTGAAATCAATTTCTTTAAACTTTTGAATATGTTCATTCATTTTTAAATTTGCAAACTACTGAATTCAAAACTGGTTTCCAAGAAATTTGAGAACAATTTTTAATTTTGAATTCAAAAACAAATTTAAGTTTTGCTTAAACATTTAAATCTGTTCATACTTTTAAAAACTTACAAAAACTATTTAAATCTAATTCTGGTTTTAATACAAACCTGAAACTGTTCTATACTTGATTTAAAACCAGATTTAAATCTTGTTTAAATTTAAGATCTTCATTTTTTTTCTAAAACCTTTGAACTCAAACTGCATTTGAATCCAGATTTAACTCCCACTTAAATCAAAACTGCACTAAAATTTTGAATTTCAATCAACATTTCAAAAAGAACTACAAAATAACTCTCAGGTTTTAAACCTGAAAACTATTTTAATTCTTGCTTTACAACTGAATTTAAATCTTGTTTAAATTTAAGATTTTACTTTTAAAAACTTTGAATTTTAAACTACATTTGAATTCAGTTTGATCTTACATTTGAATCAATTTACAATCTTCAAAAATATGAGTTTCATTCAAAAATTTTAAAAACTGTAAAATTACAGATTTTAAACCTGCAATCCAAGAGAAACCCCTCCTATTACTTCGAGTTTCCCTACTCCTTGCTTCGAGTCAGAAGCACAAAAACTCGAGGATTACTTCGAGTAAAAACCCTGCATAATACAGAAGTCCACCAGGCATTGAGAAACCACTTCAACGCTGTCAACATCACCCAATCTCAGCTCCGACCATCATCAACCTTGAGACTCCGGCTAACCCTCCCTTGATGACTCCTCTGCAATCCCCCATAACCTCGAATCACTCGAAGCAACAGAGTAATCAAATATTCAAAAACCCCTACCTTCAGATACAATGCTTCAAACCTGGAAATCTCCATTTACAATTACCACCCCCTCTGAAACAACTTCTGATCATCTATCACGACCTCTCTGACATAGACTACTGACAATATTCCTCCACTCTCCCATCAATTCTTCCACCTCCAGAAAGAACACAACATCCCAATATCACTAGATCACTAGATAAATTCAAAAACTCCCATTCTGTTCCACTCAGAAATGCTCATTCCTTATTTAAATAAAAAAAATATGATTTTTATTTTAAAATTCATAATTCATACTTGCATTAATTTATAAACTTGTTTTAATAATTTAAGAAGTTTGACCTATTTGCTTCTTGAAATATTGTCTGTTGTCAGTGTTTCAGAGGTACAGTTTCTTTTTTTTTCCTTGTTTATAATTTGTAAACATAAATCTATACTAAACTAATACTTCACTTACATAACAGATCCTAACTGAGAATCAATTCAAGAGCTATTGGTATTTTTTCTGTTTAAAATTTTAGTTTTAAAAAAACAGAACAGGTGATCAGGTACCTGTAAACACACACACACACACAGATATATATATATATATATGTTTATATATATATATATATATATATATATACAGTGACTATCTATCACAATAAAATCAAACAAAGCAAATTCATTCCTATAATCCACATGCAACAGATAATTTAAAACAACTTTCAATTGTGAGGCTACTCACAAAGAAATAAAAAAGAAAGACAGAGCCCTTTTTTTTTTCTACAGCAGTTTTGATTTTTATTTTTTTTCTTTAAACAAGTTTGAATTAGAACTTGATTTTTTCTGTAAAACTTGTTTAGCTTTGATTTTTCTTTTAAAAGAAAAGCTGTTTTTAAAATAGAAATTTACTCACCTTTTTAAATTTGAAGAATGCAGAGACAAATTAGCTGCAGATTCATTCCTGGATCTGTTGAAACTGCATGCAGAAATCTGGGTGCAAATTTGAAGATGAAGTTGCTTTTATCTTGTATTTGTATGCATGCAGACCTTTATCTTCATTTGCTAGAGTATGACATTAATCTTGCAAATTGATGGTGAGGATTGCAGCAGATTTGATTTTAAATGTTGCAGATTTGGGGTTGAATGTAGATTCTAAAACATGCATTTGTTTTGGGGTTTTTGATTTACTGAAATATGATTTTCCAGATTTCTCAATTTGAAGAAAAATGTTTTTATCAAAATGCTTTAGCTAAGTTATGTTTATTGACAATAAAATTTAAATAATAAGTTTTAAAACAATTGCCACTTGTTATGTTATTATCTTAATTTTTACAAGTGTATCTTTATGTTTTAAAAAGCTAACACATGTTCGTTTTCAATATTTTAAAGAAAATTTTTTAATTTATAAATGTATTTGAATTTATCTTAAACTATTTCAAACTTATTTTAGCAAGATTTAAATGTTGTATTAACATTAGTCTTAAATAATAACATATAAACTTCTTTACAAAATTATACACTTACATTTAAATGTTTGTTTAATTATTTTTTTTTTAAATAATATTCTTTATGAAACTAAGTTTTAAAAGGAAAAGATTTTTAAAAGAAGAAGAAATGTTGAATTAGATTTTATTTGAGAGTTTTCAAACAAATTTTATACTTAAACAAGAATGAACTAAGTCTTATTTCAAAAGAAAAACAATTTTAAAAATAAAACAAAACAAACTTTTATTATAAAATAAAATTTAAACAAAACAAATTCTTACTTACATTTCTATAAAGATATAAGAAAGATTTTTAAAACAAACTTTTGAAAAGTTTACAATACTAATTTAAATTAATTTAATCAATTTACAAATTATACATTAATATATAATAATTAGAAAATATCCTTTATTTGATATAAATTAAAATTAAAACCGAATCTTCTATTTACAATGTATAAACATTTATACATTATAAATAAAATATTTTTAAAACAGCATAGAAAGATAAATTTATTACTTAAATATTTTTAACATTGAAAAGAATATCATTAAACAAACTAAATAATTAAAATTTCCAAAAGAAAATTCCAGCTTGAATTAATTTATTAAATCAATATTTCACATTTTAAAATTTATTAAATAATTATTGCCTAAATTTCCGGGACATCACAATACTACTACATATAATAGAGCATATCAAAACAATTCAACCATTCAACTAATCATTTAAATTTAACCATTTAAATTTAAATAACTACCCAGTTGAGTAAGATTAACTCACCTTTGCTTTTTAAATTGACAATCTACTCCAGACCAGCTTGTTTCTTTTTAGATTTCAAACCTTGAATAAACATTATATGTTTTATTAATATTCGAGTCAATTGAACAATTAAATTTCCATTTGATAAATTTAGTTAACCGCACATTTTATTACCATTAACAAAATTTAATTTACTAATAATTTAATTTAAACTAATGATTTAATAAATTTATTCACTTAATTTAAAACTAAATTTACTTTAATAAATTATTTCAATAGTTAAAATAATGAACAAGGCAATCATCAAACCCTTATTATAAAAATAAATTAGCAAATTGTATATATTTAAGTAAGTTAAATAAAAACACAATCCAACCTTACTACCAAATAACATGCCTTGCTATTTTACATACATATATACATATATGTGTATAGCCGATTAAGTTTTAAAATAACTGTTTAAAATGCTTAAAATTTAAATTTCCTCACAACGAACAGGAAACCAAATCAACGAGCTTCAGCTCAAAATCCAAATCGCATCTCAACGAGCTCATCACCGCGACCATCGACTTCTCCCTCTCGAAAGTGTCACGAAACCCACCACGCACGAGCTTCCAAACATCACCAAGCTTCATGCGAATACCATTACATAGTCGAGTCGCGACCTTGACGCAAACCCTAACCATGCATGCACGTATGAGCACCTTCACTAGAGCATGCCACAACGAAGAACACGTATGCTTGCGCCTCCACCTTGCTTGTGTGTGCGCCTGCTCGCGAAACTCACCAACAACTTGCTATTCGAACGCGCGTGACTCTCCCCCTCAACCTAGTTCAGATCGAAGAAACCCCCTCTCCTCTCGATCTCAATTCACTTGCAAAGAAAAAGGAGGAAACGCGAGTTCGAATTGAAGTGAAGATGGAAGATTTGAAATGAACAGCTCGGCCATTTTTTTCTTATGTTTTGTTCGAATTGTTTTCACCGAAGGAAAAGGGGAGACTTGATTTAAATGATAAAAGAAAGATTACGTGTTTAAAGGAAGAAAATTGGCGTATTTGAGAAGGAACAATAGTTGACTGGTCAATACGTATATAAATAAAAAAAGTTTTCAAAATATTTCAACATAAATTTCAGCGCGTTTATATATCTTACGCTCCCACAACAACTCCAAACACTACGAAAATTGAAATCAGATAATAATACAATATTACGGATCTAATGGAACTAGTTTCATCGAATTCCGAGACTGCGCCTCGGAAAGCTAATTTTTAAATATCGATTTAAACGATATATTATTAAAACTGAACAAATCACCTTTAAATTAAATTTCAACTATTCTATTATCTTCAGTATCATCATTATAAATTTTATAAGCCTTCAAATTATTTTTAATAGGCTTAAAACTCCAGATTTAACATTTTACCCAACTTCAAACTATTAAATTCAATAATTTAATTATCAAATAAATAGTGATATTTGGAATTCAAGTTAAAATCTACCTTTCAAATATTTAAAATCAATTAAATATCCTAATTTCAAATGCTCAAAAATTTCGGATCGTCACATTCCTCCCCCCTAAAAGAATTTCATCCTCGAAATTACTAGTTAGGAAGAATGGTCCAATGCACGTTTATTTTTTTTCCAAAACCAAACAGTTTTATCAACTTGCCATAACATATCTTTTATTAAAGACCCACTATTACTTCAACCAACTTTCCAAAACCTTCCATAGTTTCCAATAGCACTATTTCCTCCACTTATTTAAATTTAAATCCAAATTTAAATTATCAAAATTTTCTCAAAAAAATTTTAACTCTCTAAATTTTTGCAAAATTTCGCCAGCGTCTCCTTTGCGCGGCTAGCTCGGTACAGCTACAAATGCTTCTATGGGCTCCCAAATTCCAAAAGAAAACAAAACGCCAAGTGGCTAGATAAAAAACCCAATCAAATTTCATATAGAAATTTAAAAACATACCTTTTGTCGAGCAAATTCAAATTTATCTTCGGAAATCAAAACCAATTTTCCTTTCTTTTTATAATACCTGCATATCCTACTTAGCAATAATATCCAATCACATATTTTATTAAATCTTCACTTAAATGCTTATTCAATATATTTTCCCGACAACCCTATTACTTCAGAATTTTACCATCTCTCCTTAAGTTCAATATAAGTATTTTATACGCTTCTTTTGTTTATTTTCACTTCACCACTTTAGTTTACATCTATTTCTATTTAAATTGATTCTCCCATTTCCATATGAATTCAATTTATCTTCAACTTTGAATAGTG
Source organism: Allium cepa (assembly GCA_030765085.1). NCBI lineage: Eukaryota > Viridiplantae > Streptophyta > Magnoliopsida > Asparagales > Amaryllidaceae > Allium > Allium cepa. The sequence continues at coordinate 271,788,921 of CM060937.1, forward strand.
AATTTTATCTTCCATTTATAACTGATTCATACAATTATTTAAACTTGTTCTATCCACTAATTTATTTAAATTTCCAATTTGAAATCGTTTTGTCGCTAACAAAATTTTCCAAAAAATTTCTAACTCCCAAAATTTTCGAATTTTTTTGGCAGAGTCTCCTTTGTACGGAGGAGCTTTTGCAATCTGACAAGAGATATAAATATATATACATTGACCCACACGGTCGGAAAAACAAAAACAGTTCATATTTCCTATTTTTATTATGTAGGCGTACCTTTATTTAGCATTTTTAAGCAAGCGGCGTATTATTTTAGCAATTAGCGCGTCCAAATCCGTCCAAACGGCTTCCCGGTACCTTTACTTACTTAATTCAAACATGTAAGCACTATATATATAAAGTTTACAACATTTCTCTTGCTTAAACAACTACAACACATCAATTCTAAAAGAAATGCATTCTAAATAACTTTCACGAGCAATTTATATGATTTCAAAACTAATTCAATTGCTCTCAACCAATTCATATACCATTTCGTTCAATTTTATTGGTTTACAACTTAATTTCTTATATTCAATCTATTTTAAGCAAAACAAACTTATATTCACTTCAATTGATCTTAAAACCAATTTATTTAATCTTTATCAACTCATAGAACTTAATTAAATATTGTTTACATCAAATCACAATCATTTCTACGCAATTTGATGATATCCATGTGAATAAATAGTTTCTATTCAATTCCATTTTAGTTTATTCATAACCATTTTATTTAGCTCGACACAATCCATGCTTGTGTACTACTAACCATTCCCAAATTAATTCAACCCAGGCTTTTATTTAACGGGCTTTCACCCTTATTCGAAGCCAAGCTTCCATAAATTTTAAAATTAAGTTAATTTACTTTAATTTATTTCAACATCAAACTTAAGTTCACTTCTGTTTGATTCTCATTTAATCAAATTCCATTTAATTCAGTTAGCCCATCCATTTTAATTTTAATTTTATTCACATTCTCAATTTATAAAAAAAATCCAAGCACATATTTAACTCATTTATACTCGATTTGGATTTTATTTGTAACTCAAATCATTTCTATTATAATCCAATTCCATTTTTATTTATACGACATCTCCACTTATCTTAATTCATTATCAAATCCAAGTCGAACTCTATTTATAATTCGAATTCATTTCCAAACTCCATTACTAACTTACAATCCATTTTATTTAACCGAGTTAAATTTTATTAACACACTCTATCAAATAATCTATTTAGCTAATTAGCTACCTCCAACTTTTATATCAATATTCGATTTTATTACAAAAATCACTTCATTAAATTTTCCTGAGTTCAAATTTTGTTTTTCATAATTCCAGTTTGGAGTTTCTTTCATTTTCCAAAATTCCAACACATTTATTTTAAAATTTTAAATACCTTTAAATTCACATAATATTTTTAAAATAGCTTTTTATAAAAAATACTTCTTATAACTCGATGTTTCAACCAGTCCCTCCTTGTTCTCACAGAAATTCTGCCATATGTTGATCAAGCGTAGGATTGAAAATCTATAAGTACTTGGTAAACCCGTTTCAACATCCAGTGAAAATACTTGGGAAAATAATTTTATTGAAAATATAGAAACAGTTTTTGAAAATAGAGAAAATGTCTTTGGTGAGAATGCTCTGGAAATCATCACCCTCATCCATGGTTGCAGTTACGTCCTGGGTTACGTTGCCATCGTAGCAAAAGTCCATATAACTGTAGGCACTCCGCGCCCCTCGATTACGCCATGGAAAACACGATAGATTGCAGTTACATTCTAGCGTAACGTTGCCATCATAGCAAAAGTCCATGTAACTGTAGGCATCAGCGTCCTCGATTTTCGCTATCAAAAATGAAACTTCTTCACTCCTACATGGGTTGCAGTCTACGGATGTAAAATCAAATGCAGATTGTTGGCTCTCAGCGGCACACACAACTTTCGCTATGTTACCATAGGTCACAGTCTACCGATATAAAATCAAACGCAGACTGTTGGCTCTCAACGGCACGCACGACTTTCGCTATGGTCTGTAGTAGATCGCAGTAATATCGAGTTACATTGTCGTCACAGCATAACCCAAATGCCTCTGTAGGTATCAGCGCCCTCGATTTTCGCTACATACTACTCATAATCCTCTGGAACTAGTTTTGTCCGGACTCCTCACAGGATACCAACCTATGGCACTCTTGAGAAGTTCATTTCAAGGGAGCGCCTTTTTCCCCAGAGCCATTTTCAAAATACTTTATACTATACACATATATTATCTTCCAAATCATACACCTAGTATGAATCTCATATAAATCTCCTTTTTCTGAAAATCGATTATCCCAAAATCGATAATTCTCAAACAAGGCTTTCCAAATCCAATATTGATTTTTTTCAAAAATCAAAAGCCTTTCCAAATCCAAAGGTTCCCAAAACCTTTTTCCAAAATCCTCATAAGATCCTTTATATATATATATATATATATATATATATAATTTTTTTTAAACTTTGGATCATTTCAAACTTGTATAAAACTCCTTTTATACTTCAAACACCTTCAAAATCCTTTTCTTCAGCAATAGATTCAACAAGGGGAGATTTGTCATACATAACAAAGATATATAACTTTGTTTATTCAAAATCAAATATTCAAATTTGATTACTCTTTTTTTATAAAGTTATTTCCATCTTACTTATCATCATAAAAATATCCAACTTTCACTTTTATCCATTATATATTTCACAAAATATACTTTCATTTCAAAAGAAACCATTTCACATTCTTATCCACAAATTTCCAATATCGATTTCATTCAAAGTCGTACGATGTACACTTATCATATGTACGGTATACCAATCTGATCGCTCACTCGATCATACAATTTCACTTCCGAACTAGTATCATCCACCCGACTTCCTAGTGCGGACACAAATCTGGTTTCTTGACCAGAAACCGTCATTCTCTTGCATAGTCATAACTATGATAGAGAATATCCAGAACCAATCAAAAATCCATATCCAGGTTCGCCGTCGAAAATCGAACGAAAAATCCCTACTCGGATCGATATAACTATCTCGAAATTCTGTGCTTGAATCTAGATCAAATCACTATGCGAATAGAATAATATAAGTACATCCTACGCATTTAACTTCATTGATTATTAGCCAAATCAGTTTCCTTTCTATTCGTCCTCACTTTGAATTTTATTCACTTATTCACATTTTCCTTAATCCCCATTTGGATTATCACTTCATTTCTTATCTCAGTTGGGTATTTAATCAATAACAATTTGAACTCCGACCAGTTTATATATAGAAAATAGCTTGAAAATTTAAAAATGGATAAGTAGTCGAAAAATAATTATTTGTTTGCAAAATAGCTGTAAAATAGTTGATTAATTGTAAAATAGTTGGAAAATAGTTAAATAGTTTTAGAAATTTTAGATAATTGCAAAATAGTTGTAAAATAGTAATTAATTTGTAAAATAGTTTAAAGATAGTAATTAGTTTATAAAGCAGTTGAAAAATTGTTAATAGTTCAAAAATAATTGTAAAACAAAGATAAAATAATTTGGCTTTAAAAAGAAAGGTTGTATATATTAAATAGCTTGGAATAAAATAAGTTTATATTAAAACAATTTATATTGAAAATAGTCCAGAGTCAAAATTGTTCACTTTCCCATCAATTCACTTTAAATTTCCACTTCCATTTGAATTGACTCAATTCCAATTTGAATAACTTCAATTTCCATTTAAATTGATTTAACTCCAATTCAAGTTGTATTAATTTTGATTTCTTTCCAAATTCAAATCAAATTCCGTTTGATTTTAAACCTACTCAACCTTAATTACCATTCCAAATTATTCCAATCAATTTGGACTAATATCAATCGAACCCACTTCAATTTCAAATCATTTCAATTCAATCCAATTTAAATTTTCCATTAAAATTTTTGAACTTATACATCTTCAATCACAAATCCAATTAATTCAAATCCGATTCAATTTGAACGAATTCAATTCAAATTTCAAATTTGAATCGGGATTTATATAAATTCGAGGTAAATTTTTAAATGTTGATTTAATCCTTTAAATCAAACCAACTTATCTCTTTAAACCATTTAATTCTGAATCTATTTCAAACTTATCCTCATTTAACTTTAATTTGGTTGTATTTCTATTACCACTTAATTCTAATTATTAAAATTTTCAAATAATACAACAACCAATTACCTTAATATTTATTAGAAATATATATTGCTTTATATATCAAAATATATTCTTATATAAAATCATTTAAAACCTTTATATAAGAAAATAACAAGTACGCGCTCATAAATATATAGACTCAACTCATTCTAGAGTACTACGGACTCTATTTAATGAGTAATCCCCACCAGAGTCAAGGTTCTTGCTTAACCTTTCAGCTCTGATACCAACTTTAACGAACCGGAATTTTCGATCCCGAAAATTCCAGATAGTTAGGAAAAAGAAGAAAGAGATAGAAGAAGAAACGAAAAACACAACACAAATTCTCACATTCACAGCGAATCAAAATATAATATCAAATAATAACAGATTACAAAAGAATACTATATCTGTCGATTACATTTTAATACATTAGAGTCACACACATACTCATATACTGGACATATACAAATCAACATGTCTCAGATAATCAGAAATATATTACAGTGGAAACCCTCCATACGTTCTTGCCATCCAGATCGCCTCTTGAGCTCTAGAACGTCCTTACCTGAAAATCTGTAATACTCGATCTGACCCAAGCAATACATCAAAGTAACACCCTGGTCAGGCTGAAAACCAACGTGAGTAAACCCATCTAACAAGGAATGCAAAGCATACAACTTATATAAAACCCAAGGTAACTCGTATCAATTTACAAATTGACAATTTGTTATAGACATCACTTATTCCACACATCCATTTCTAAGTACCAAAATTTAGATTTAAATAGTCCAATTCACTTAAATCATTTCATTCCAGCCTACAGATTTCACATATCAATCTATAAAATTTGAAGTGGTTTCGGATATTTTTCTAATACCCGAGCCCGGTCTCTTCGAGTCTCATGTCATCCTAACCCAAGTTATCCACTCATTCAAGGCATCCAATACCACTCAATCATCCATAAGAAAAGCTTGATCACATCCAAAATTAATTTAATTAATTCTGATTGAATTACTAACCTTAATCACTTAGATTTCTTCACTTAACATTAATTAATTTCAAATCAATTAATTAATCATCCCTTAATTATCCATCTTAATTAATCACCCTGGATTAATTACCCTTCAATTACATTCAAGTAATTATCTTTAATTAATTACACAAATTAATTATTCTTAACCAAAACAGTAATTAATCTTAATTAATCAACCTTTGATTACATCATTAATTATATAAATTAATGATTTTTAATTACATTTTAATTTATCCTAATCTAATTTAATTACATTAAGTAATTAATCATTAATTAAACCATAAATATTAATCACTTTTGATTAATGTCAACCAGTTATTAACTACCTTTTTATTTTCTTCATTAAATAAATTAATTACCCCTTTTATAAAAGAAGTTTAAAGGAATTTAAAACAAAATTCATTTTTAAATTCAAATCAATTTAAAAATGCACTTTAACATTCAAGATGTTAAAACAATTTAAATTTAAAAACTTTAATTGTTTAGAAACTGAAATTCACTAACTTGAATCCCAGATTTAATTGTTGATTTAAAATTTGTTTGAAATCTCTACTTTACAATTTAACTTCAGTTTTTAAAAAAATCACTTTTATTTCTTTCCAATTCATTCTTATTTTTATTCTATAATTATTTCACTTCCAAATTTTACTCTTATATTTCTTTTCAAAAAAAATCCAATTGTATGTATATATATATATATATATATATTGATGACTCAGTGTACCGAAATATTCAAGCAAACACAGTATTCAATATTCCATTTATCAATAATATTCATCATAGAATATCAATCACTCCAATATATACTATATACTACTATATATAATATAGCATATCAAACCAATTCAACCATTCAACCAATCATTTAAATTTAACCATTTAAATTTAAATAACACTCAGTTGAGTGAGATTAACTCACCTTTGCTTTTTAAATTGGCAATCTACTCCAGACCAGCTTATTTCTTTTCAGAATTCAAAACCTGAATAAACATTATATGTTTTATTAATATTCGAGTCAATTGAAAAAATTAAATTTCCATTTGATAAATTTAATTAACCGCGCATTTTATTACCATTAACAAAATTTAATTTACTAATAGTTAATTTAAACTAATGATTTGATAAATTTATTCATTTAATTTAAAACTAAATTTCCTTTAATAAATTATTTCAATAGTTAAAATAATGAACAAGGTAATCATAAATCCTTATTATAAAAATAAACTAGAAAATTGAAATATTTGTATATATTTAAGTAAGTTAAATAAAAACACAACCCGACCTTACTGTCGAATAATATGCCTTGCTATTTTACATACATATATACATATATGTGTATAGCCGATTAAGTTTTAAAACAACTATTTAAAATGCTTAAATCTAAATTACCTCACAACGAACAGGAAACCAAATCAACGAGCTTCAGCTCGAAATCCAAATCGCATCTCGATGACCTCATCACCGCGACCATCGACTTCTCCCTCTCGAACGTGTCACGAAACCCACCACGCTCGAGCTTCCAAACGTCACCAAGCTTCGCGCGAACACCATGACTTAGTCGAGTCGCGACCTTGACGTAAACCCTAACAACGCATGCGCGTATGAGCGCCTTCACCAGAGCATACCACAACGAAAAACACATATGCTTGTGCCTCCACCTTGCTTGCGCGTGCGCCTGCTCGCGAAATCCACTAACAACTTGCTGTTCGAACATGCGCGACTCTCCCCCTCAGCCTAGTTTAGATCAAAGAAACCCCCTCTCCTCTCGATCTCATTTCACTTGCAAAGAAAAAGGTGGAAACGCGAGTTCGAATTGAAGTGAAGATGGAAGATTTGAAATGAACAGCTCGGCCATTTTTTTCTTATGTTTTGTTCGAATTGATTTCACTAAAGGAAAAGGGGAGACTTGATTTAAATGGTAAAAGAAAGATTGCGTGTTTAAAGGAAAAAAACAGGCGTCTTTGAGAAGGAACAATAGTTGAATGGTCATTACATATATAAATAAGTTTTCAAAATATGTCGATATAAATTTCAACGCGTTTATATATCGTACGCTCCCACAACAATTTCAAACACTACAAAAATTGAAATCCGATAATAATATAATATTATGGATCCAATGGAACTAGTTTCGTCGAATTCGAGACTGCGCCGCGAAAGGCTATTTTAAATATCGATTTAAACGATATATTATTAAAACTGAACAAATCACCTTTAAATTAAATTTCAACCATTCTATTATCTTCAGTATCATCACTATAAATTGTATAAGCCTTTAAATTATTTTTAACCGGCTTAAACTCCATATTCAACATTTTGCCCAACTTCAAACTATTAAATTCAGTAATTTAATTATCAAATAAATAGTGATATTTGGAATTCAAGTTAAAATCGACCTTTCAAAATTTTAAAATCAACTAAATATCTAAATTTCAAATGCTCAAAAATTCCGGGGCGTTACAATTGTTCTGTTTGAGTTGAAGTGGCTAAAGAATAATTAAAGGAAAGTGAACCATCCCTAACTTTAATTATCTTTTATTGCCTCATATAAAGATTTTATTTAAAATATATTAAATAGGATCTAAAATCCATTTAGACTTCATTGACGTACAAAAGATCCAAATGAATTTTTTTAAACTCACTTATTTACCCGCATTCGACTGGCTTGTTTCTTCAACTGTATCCGAGCCAAATAGCCTATGTAGTCTAAATTAGTGATGTTATTGATAACTGATTAAAGCACACCCATTTACTAAGGTGTCTACAATGATAATGTCAAACGTTGGGATTGGGTAATCAAGTACTGCCCTAGTAAGCTATTAGTCTTGCTCGAAAGATGATGTAAGCCTAATGATTATCCCCAATATAATGACCCAAATTGAATTTGGGCCTTGGGCTAGTTTTAAAAATATTTTTTGCAATTTTAAAGATCATATTTTAAATCTAAAAGTTAAGATAGTCTAGAATTGGACGTAAGATGGGTTGTCCGAACCAAGATAAAATACAGGTGCACTCTACCACTTTATTTGCTATGTTTATTTTATTTTCACTAGTTAGTTATATTAATCATACTAGAGATCCTATTTTGCAATATATAAGTTATATTATTATATCATAAAACTCTAACTTTCACTTGGTGTCGAAGCTATACATTATACAAATCGTAACAACATTTATAAAACAAGTATGGCACCAAATATGATAATTATTCAAGAAGGTTAATTTAGTGCTAGACCTCGTTTATTTACTGGTAGTGACTATAACAATTGGGCTACTAGAATAAGAATTTACATGCAAGCTAGTAGCTATACTGTTTGGAAAATGACTCAAACTAAATTTATTGAACCTACTACTGACTTGGTATCGTGGACCACTGATCAAAAAGCTATGCTAAAAATAACTCTAAGGCTACAAATTTTTGATTTTTCTCATTAGATAAAATTGAATTCAGTAGAGTTAGCAAATGTAAAACATTTTATGAAATATGGCACACTTTGTAAGTTACACATGAAGGAACAAATGAAATAAAGAAAAGTAAAACTTCCATGCTAAAGAACCATTTTTAGTTATTCAAAATGTTGGATAAAAACATATTTCTATTTTTTTTGAATGGTAATAGGCTAAGGGAGCCTTACCCATATATAAATTTAAGAAAAGGCCCAAAAAGGGATTTACATTGGCCTAACCATAAAGAGGGAGACAACCAAAAATTTTAAAAAAAGAAAAGCATCTTCCTCTGCCTCTCTCAGACTTAAACAAACTACCATCTTTGTGTGAATTTTCTAGTATAGATCTGAAGCAATACAACTAGTAGAGTTAAAGATCCTTCCATTTGGTTCAGCCCAAATCATCGTTACCAAGCGTGTAAAGACCCATAATTTCACCCCTTTGATTTACCAATATTCAATTAATTTTTAATATTCAAATAATCAATTTTATAACCTAACTAAAAATCTTTTAAATAATAAATAATAATGGTGAAATAGTTTTCACAATCTGTTTACAAAAATGTTTAGTTTAAAGAAAAATTGAAAATGTGACCAGAAATCGTTTTTCGAATTTTCGACTTTTCGTCATTTAAAAGTTATCAAAAATATTGTAAACATTTTAGTATACATATACACATACATATAAAAATAACATAAGAATGGTTGGTAATAATATAGGGTAAAGTATGTTTACTTAAGCTAATATAAAATTTTAATAAGTAAATTAAATATTGAAAAGATGTGAAAAGGTAAGCATCACATCACTAAACATTAAGTGCTAATGCATACAATTCATGTTCGAACATAATAAGGTAAGGGGGACAAAAGTTTCATGCATTTTAAAGGGAGGGGACAACATGGATGAGGTGGCATGCATGTGGTGGAGGGTAGGTACTTTGAGGCCATCTTGGCAGTTCACCTTATGTATTTTATATTAAAAAAATTCCTAATTCTTTCCATTCTCATTTTTCAATATATTTTCATTTCAAAAGCTCACCTCCTTTCTTAAGTTCGTAGGAACTCTCTAACGACTTCCTAAGTTCAAAATTAAAAAATATCCCTCCTTTTTCATTTCCTCCTTAAAAAAAACACTAAAGTTCGTTCATTTCTCATCTATACCTCCTAAATAACCAAAGCAAGGCCATTTTCCCTCAAACTCAACCATGGCCGAGCCCTTATGCTCCATGGTCGAACCACCTTGCTGCCATAGGGCCACCATGAATCTTTTTCTGCTAAAGAAAATCTAAGGTCTAGGTCGTACATAAATCATAGTGGAAATTTTGGTGATTTGGTTCGCTTTTAGGTAAGTTAAAGCTCGCTCCTTTGGATAAAGTTTTAAACTTTATTTTTCTTGTTCACTTGGTTACTAAGTATGCTACTTGTTGAATGAAATTAACGTTGGTTGTATATATACATGTGCTTGGGTATATTGTGATATAGACTTGAAAATAGAAGTTAAAATTAAAAATTTAGTAAAGCTTTCGAAATTTAGGACCTTCCATGTTGTGTTCATGCCCATGTGGTTTCATGTAAGATGAAAAGTAGTATGTTAAAAAGAATAGCATTTAAGTGCTTGTTTAGCGATATTGAAGTCCCTTGTATAAGTTTTCTTCTTTACTAAAAACTTCCTAGAAAAGTTTTATAAAAAGTTTTGAACTTTAATTCTAGTTTTCAAACTTTATTTATAAGTTTATAAAAGTAAGTTTAAAATGAAAAGATAGAGTTCAAAAGCTATTTAGATACAAATCAAGTTTTGAAATTATGGGACATAAAGTGAGTCGCTATAGATAATGTTCGTAAAAACGAACTCTTTTTGCTAACTCAATTTTTTTAACTTAAGGATAATTTTTGAGTAGTGTTTTCAAGGCTTATTTTAAGTATGGATAAGTAATTATTATTAGTTTTTTGATTAATCATTTAGTAAATGGTTATTGAATTAATTAAGTATGTTATTTAGCACTTAATCATTAGTTAACAAGGTAACTAACACTTAAGTATTAATCATGTAAGTTAATTATAATTAGTTGATTAATTAAAGATTAATCATTAATTATTTAATTTTTTGATGAGTTCTTTCCCTAGAAAAGCCAATTTTAGGGCCTCAGGGTTTGAATCAATATATATAAATAGTTCTTCCTCCACAATACAGGGGAATGTGTGCCCCCAACCTTTAGCTTCCTGGGAGGAATGGAAGCAGTAGTGGAACCATCGCTTATTTTTCTTTTTATGGATTAAATGAGCTAGTAATAACATCCTAGTGAGGTTAAGATTCAGGAGCTTAAGCCAAGGCAGAAGTTCCATCATTACCTTTCTTTTCTTTTGAAACTTCAATCATGGTCTCCTTCTCTATAGAGACGGCTACCAAGGTAGACGAGCCTAAAACGAAAACAAAAGTTAATAAACTATAATGTAATTAGCCATATTGAAAATTACCGACATTCTCAATCTGAACCAGAGAAGAAGACTATATAGCATTACTATTATTAGTAACCAAAGATTAGTTCCCCTAGGCATTTCCTTTCGTAATTGGAGGATCTCAAGTACTATTTAGTTGTCTTGAATCAATTAGCTGGGATTGGGTAATCAAGTACTGCCCTAGTAAGCTACTAGTCTAACTCGAAAGATGATGTAAGCCTAATGGTTATACCCTGTATAATGACCCAAATTTAGTTTTTAAATATATTTTTTGCAATTTTAAAGATCATATTTTAAATCTAAAAGTTAAGTTTAGAATACGACAAACTATAAATGTTGTAAACTTTTGAAAAATTATTTTGAAAGTTAATATATTAATTTCAAAATTTTATCTTAATTATTTAATTAATTAATAGTTAATTAATTAAATTAAAACATATATACTGATATGTGTAATCTTAAAATGTTTATGGTAAATTATGATAAAATTTTGAATTTAACTAATATTAGTTTAACTAAAATTGTTTTTAATTAATTAATTAAATTAATTAGAAGTTAATTAATAAATAATATACATGTATAGTGATATGTGCACATAATTACTATAAATGTTATATACTCACCTTTAAATTATTAAGGACGAATGAAATAATATTCAATGGTTGAAATTCAAAATGAAAATTAAAGTGTAATTAATTAAATTAGCTTAATATGATTTAATTAAAAAAATAAAATAAATTAAGTATGATTTAATTAAATAAAAAGAATTATGAGAAAGCGAAGTTAGGTTTAAGCAATGGATACTAAGCATATGACATATGCCGTTATTTCAAATGTGTCTAACACTTGAATCAGAAAGGAATGTCAAAAGAAATACGTACAGTGTTTCCTAAATTGATATCAGTTAAATAATAATATTAAAGGTTATGAATCTATAATATAAAAGTTGTCCTCTACCATTTTATATGTTGATAAATTATTTGCATACTCTCTAGTTGTTGAGCAACTTAAGCTAGAGATATTATGTGCAGTATTTTTAACATATTGATAGATGTGGTAAGGTATATGTACGTATTTGTTGAACAAACTCAAGGTAGGTACATCTATACTTAGGACGTCATGACATGGTACGTATGAAGGAATAATCTCTTTTAATTAAACTCAAGGTCGAGATGAGATTAAGAAATAACCATGGGTTGAGAGTTGTACGTGATACAACTGATAATATGTTATCCATTGCTCGTGGGCCTATAGTTTGTTAAGCAAAATAAATGTTAAAATCTCAGGTCATGCGAGTCCTAAAAATCACTAGAGAAATCAAAAGATTTCAATGTTTCCTCTTAGGGTTTTGAGAAACATAAGAATCCAGTGGCAGCTTATTAGATAAATGAATTGTAACCATTTAACCTATGTACTATTAAAAGAATGTCCTCTATGTTTAAATTTTCCTAATCTACCTAAATTTAATTTGCAATATAATGACCAATCTAAGACTATTTCTAAAAACAAAAAGCTTACTGGACCTAACTAAATCAACTGGCTAAAAGTAACAAAAATAGCACGTTGTTAAAAAATTATGGTTGTTGATAAATGAACCTTTAAGGGAGAAACTCGTTAAGGGTGCAGACCTTGAGGTATTACAGTCTTATAATGCTTGGGTAGTCGATTGTGAAATCGCTCAAGTTTTCATATTGTCTACTTTTAGTAAGCCATTGCAAAGGTAACATGAAAATATGTTTGTCCACAAAATCTTCAAAAACCTTAAAGCTTTGTTCGGGAAGTAATATTGTTCCACAAGGTATGAGATTACTAAGAAGTTGTTCGATATGAAGATGATCAAGGGAGGTCATGTTGAGGATTTCATCTTGACATTGAAAGCATATATTGATAAACTTTTTAAGCTAGACATCATGTTAAGTGATGAAGTGCAAATGGATCTGATCCTTGGCTCGTTGACTTCGTAGTTTGATCCATTCATATTGAATTACAATATAAACCAATTGAGCGTAAACCTCATCGCGCTACATAATATGCTGAGATCATCTAAGGGTTCGTTGAAGGATCAAAACTCGACATTATCTATAACGGAAAAGGCATCATCTTTGGAAGTTTTAAAGAAATGTAAGTGTGGTTCTAAGAAGAGTAAGACGGATGCTCTTATTGACAAAGGTAAATGTCGCCATTGTCACATGACGGGGAATTGAAAACAAAATTATCTGGCCTACCTAATACTTGTTAAAGAGAAGAAAATGAAAAGTTTTACCATTCTTAATGGTATTTTTATAATTCAAAATTATTCTGTAATCAATAAATTATCCTAGGGTTTAGGCACTGAATCAAGAATCATATTTGAAATTCGTTACGGGAGCTTAGAGCAAACATCACGTGGCAAAAAGCGAAATGAGGCTTTATGTTACCGATGGATTTATTATAGATACAACTGCAGTTGGAGACTATCATTTAATTTTGCATAATGGTTATGATTTAGTATTGAATAATTGCAAAATTTTAAGAAACATTATTTGTAGTATTATGTCAGTTTCAAAACTACCTGAAACTGATTATGGTTTTTGTTGTAATAAAAGTATTATGAATATTGTGTTTAGTGGAATTAATATCTATAATGGTGTTTTAGATAATGGCATTCATTTTCTTATACCTAATAAAATTTGTGATATCAATAATTCTTCTAATCTTGACATTAATAATAATTATCTACGGCTAGTCATATCAGTGATAAATGACTATACAAATTGAAAATCGAGGGTTTACTTTCATTATTTGACACTTGTGAGTCATTTCTAAAAGGGAAAATGACCAAGAAACCCTTCAGTAGGAGCAACGATAGAGTTGATGTAACGTCCTGATATTTTCAACCATGTCCTTCAACCATTCGCATCCAAACATGTTGGATTTGAATTGCTCAAAATACCATACTGTTAATTTATATTTTGGAAAAACTTGGCATATACAGTAAATAAATATCACAGAATCAAACACACAGAGTAATATAACAATAATGCAGCGGAAACTGAAGAATAGTAGTTCATGAAGCTACTATGTGTATAACAGAGTTAAATAAAATACAGCAGAAGTCTCAAATATGGTATTCAAATACAAGATCGGAATACATCACTGGAATCAACTGAATAGCTGAAAGAAGAACCGATAGATGGATCTCTAAGCGAAGCTCTAACTCCAAGGTGAGTCTCAAATGTTGTGACACTCAGTCTGACCTAAGCGTAAAGAAAAACAAAAAACACTCGAGTTGGGATTAACATTCTTATACCAATAAATCCAACTAAAGTAAAATATCAACTGATACAATAATTTAAAGGATGTTTGGGATACCATCCTCTAAGGATCTGTGGAACTATCTACTATGTAGAAATATAGGCAATTAACAACCCAACATCAATATAACACCATGGTCATTTCAAAATAATTTATACTTCTAAACCAAAATATCATTTCCATTTCAAAACCATAACAATACGATATCATTTCCATTTTAAATATATCTATTTCCAAATTATATCACTTCCAAAATTGTAACCCTTTTCGAAACCAAAACACTTGAAATTATAACACTTAAGAAATCATAACACTTTAGAACATAACTTCGTATAATAAAACAATTTCCTCAAATTTCACAAATTGATTAAAAATCAACTCGAATTTCGAATCTTAAATTTTATTCAAACCTCAATTTATCAATTCAATTCAATTCAGTTTCCTAAATAAGCCATTTAAAATTTTAATACATTTCAAAACATTAATATTCAACATCTTAAAACTAAATTTGAAAATTTTATATATCTTAGTCCACCTTACTATTATTTAGTGTTTACTTAATAAATCTACTATCATTTAGATAAAACTTCAAATTTCAAATAACTAAATATTTTCCTTACGTTTATTTAAACATGAAATGTTCATTTTAAATCATCTTAAACCAAAATCAATTTATAAAATCGTATCTTAAAAAAAACCCAAATTCCATAAGTTCGGATTGATATAATTAAATATAATTCTTAATCAAATACAATTCCAAATCAATTTTAAATCTATCTTCTCAACCTTAATTTATCAAATCATTATAAACTCTATATTAAAATATAATTTAAATAAATACTTAACCATATTATATCTTAATAAAATCAAAATTTATTATTAAACTTATTTTATGTTAAAACAAATTTATACATAGCTTAAAATCAAGAATTTAACTATGTATAAAATTAACATTTATATAATGTCTAAAATCAATATATTTTTATATACACATATAACTATATATTTCTTTATGAAACCATAGAAATCATTTTCAAAATATATAAATATATATATATAGACCAACGGTGTCTGTATATAATTTTCTATCCTATGTTCAAGTGATATGGATATTTATCATTTTAATCCGCAATTTTAATACATATGGGAATATATCGTTTCAACCCGTAATCCTAAATTCAATTCAATGAAAGTCGCTTGGGTTTATCATTTCAACCCATAACGATTTTCCCTTATTCTACAGATCGTTCGGATATGTATCGTTTCGACCTATAGTGAGTTCTATACTAACAGGAAACTTGCAGAGTGATAACAAATATGATAATAATATAAAATGCATACATCATCAATATAAATAACTGATAATGGTGTCAGATGCCACATGTGAACAGATAGCATATATATAGGAATGTAAATAACTAACAATGACATATTTTAATTGCCGTTTCAATTGAAATCAAATCTATTACTTAAAATGGAAAACAGAAACCAGGTCATTTATACGACGACACGTGTCCTTTTTTAAAATTGGGGTATTTTCGGAACTATATCAATATCACTCGGCAAACAATGTGTTTTCCAACGAACCGTTAAATCCTAAAACTGTTTCCCTTTTTCTACGCCGCACTTCTTTCTTCACGCTCATCAAACCCTACATTGCTCTTTCTTTGTTCTTCTATACACTATCTTATTATCGCAAAACAATTGACGTTGGAGATGTTATACAGTTGATGAACTTACAAAGGCAAATTGGATCTTCACTCGAATTAGGTAAGCAATTTGCTGATATTTACCGCTCAAATTGGGGATTTTTATATATTCAAACATAAAATGCATAGAATTTGTAGTAAAAATTGATCTGACTATTTGTTAATCCAATTCTACGCTACATTCCTTTTATTTATTTTACATAACTGGATTTTCGATCACCAATATGTTAATCCTTTTCGTTCGATTTAGGTATGCGTATAATTGACCACCCAGCCGATTGGTTGGGTCATAAAACTCATAAAACACGATTTGATGATATATTGTTCTTACTATATGGAACGTAACCCCCTTTTTTCTGCTATATACCATTTTTGATACTAATGGTGGGTAAATCTTAAAATTTTATAGTCACTATATGTTTGGCCTGAAATGTATGTAGTACATAATCTGCTAAATGCATGTTGATGAAAGAATTTGAAGCTCAGACTAAATAATAGAAGGTTTAACATACTAATATGAGGAAAATAGTGCTAAAAAGACCTGTTAGATTTTTATTCCTTTCTCAGCAACTTTTGTGATATAACTATTTTAAGCTAAATCATTGTTGACAATGCGGTATTCTTTCTTCTTTTTATGAATTTTCGTGATAATAAACCATCATTGTGCTAATTGTCGTTGGGCAATTAACTGATGTGAAATATTGTTCAAACTCCTGCCTTCTTGCATCGGTTATATCTGCACGAGCCACCGTTAACCAAGCGTGATGAATATCATGCTGAAACAATTACCAACCCTTTGATTAGTTTCTTCATAGTTTTGTTTTACTTCATTTTTTGCTTCACTGAATATATTAGTAGTTGATCCCTTTTGGAAATCGTACCCTCTTTCGCGCTCTCCTGGTTTTTGTTATGCAGTACTTTGAAGGAAGCTAACAACAAATGAAAAATACACATCTTTCAAAGTTCACCAATCGTTTTCAATTTCACTGATATGGATGTTTTGAAATGGCAGTAAATTTTCTACGTCACCTTATTTTTAATTGTAGGAAAATATCACTATGGTGTTAACTAAATTCTTCCACGCATCAGTTAGAGAAGAATAACTACATGATCGCATTTGTACAGTTTTTAACGAGGTTTAACATCAAGTAAGTTTTTGATCATAAAGGATAGTGGATTTATGAAATTGATATACATTTGTTTCTTTTAATGGATATACATTTTCACAAAATTTCACTCTTTTCTGTAATGTCAAACCTACGTACCAGAAGCTCTATTAAGTACAAAGTACTTTTACTGTGATAAAGGTCCTTAACAAATTATAACTGTGAATATTGATCAATGCTCAAATCCGACAACTTCTGATTTAAAATGATGACTTTGTGCTTCTGGACGGTGCTCAGGTCCGAATATTAAAGGTCAGGGATGTGCATCCAAAAACAAAAAATTAGGCTGAAATGTAGTAATTTGGGAGTCCTACCGTCTATTATCTGCACGCTTGGCAAGATGACCAAAAAAAGATCAGGTCTTTCGGCTTTATTGTCTGTTTATTACAAAATTAGATGCTACGACACTATTTGTAGAAATACAATACTTTTGTTGGTTTTCTGCAATTCATATTATTTAGAAACTGCTACTAATTATCTTTTATTAATATCATCCTTCTTACCTTGCAGTATTTTTGTGGCTCTATCATTGTCAGGTAGATGGAACTTCCCTCTGCTTGCAATGTGATATACGTGAAGAGATCTTATGGATAAAATCTCTTGCTTAGATGGGTAGTACAAGTTCATATATTTATGGTTACATAAAGAAGGTATTTTTGTACTTTATTACATTGAACTATCATTAATTTATACTAATGCTTTTACATACAGATTGTAAATTCTTATATTATGTTGTCTTAAATTTTAACTTTCATAAAACATCAGTAATATTAACTGGTTATTCCACGAGTAAGAGCTTATGAATATCCTTTGAAAGAGCTTTTATTATAATATGTAGTTCAACATTGCACATTAACCGCTCAATAGATTGAATATGTATGCTTCACTCTAATGTGGACTTTTTATTTTAAGAAAAAACAGGACTGAAAGTTTATTCATGCAATAAATAGGAACCCAAATTATGTAACTTGAATTAATTTATCACATCAACTTTTTTTTTAATGATAATGAATTTCTTATATACCTTTGGGATAACGGTCTTCTATGTTATTTCTCTAATATTTCTTCATTGATCACAAGTCTTACCAATTTTTTCCATTCAATTATTTCATCCAGCGAATATTTTTGGCCATATGAAACTTATACAAACGTAAAAATTGTACGCTGCTATTAATACTACTATCTCTTAGCTTTTATATTTATTGAGATTATTATAACTATTTCATATTGGAATAATTGATGAGCGGTTAAGAGCTTGGCAAAAAATAAACTCAATTTATGCGCTCTTCCCTCGTGTGGAAAAATAAGCGCAAAAAACATGTTTATGGGAATTTGGTTTCATGAGTAGTCAACACAAGTAAAGTTTCTTAAAAAGATTTTGAGTTATCATCGGTCAAAATCAAATTTGTAATACTATATGCATAGAAACAAATCAGTTGTATGTAATCACTTTTCTAATTCAAACAAGTTTTGGCCAGTTTAAAAGAGTACTGTTGATTAACACATTTAATAATTTACAATATTAGTTGTATAATTTACAAGTTTTGTTTTATCCAAAGCAATCCTCTACATTGATTCTTGGAGTATCCACCCAGTAGGTTGCATATAAGCTTAAATAGAGTAATAATATTAGAAGAGAACATTTATATTTTCTGCTAAAATCATTATACTCCAAGAATGATCTATGTTGTTGGTTTTGATTTTTGTTTCCTATTTAACATGGGATTAGTTTAGTTACATTTCTATTTATCATAAGTTCATCATATTCACTCTTTGTCGTCGTCTGGGTTTTTAGTTGTTAGGCCTGCTAACCATATTTTGTACTTCTGATATTTTGGTTGGATTTCACTTTTAGATTGTATAAGTTTGCTTTTAAGTTTATTTACTATTACATAATTTTATAATCAAATAATAATTTCTTGATACTAGATATTAGGAAACAGAATAGTGTTACAATTACTTTGGTTCTTCTTAGAATTTTTTAATTGGAAACTATTGAATCTAAAACAAAAAAAAACGGTTATATAGTTTTCAAAATTAAGTTTGTACGATCTTTTTTTTCGATTGGGGGATTTTATTGCTACATTAATCCAATTCCATATATGGATTCATAAATTTGTAACCATTCTTAAATCTATTATACATTAGAACAGTAAAAAAATATCTAATAATATGCAGTATAGATTTATGATATGAAAATTTTGTCGATTTTGGTATGGCAAAATTATCCATACCTTATGAGACATATATAGTTTTTAGTCCTAAAATCATAACCTAATGTCACCAAATCCGAAATTGGTTTTAAAATTACGAGTTATTTTATTTACAGTCATTGGTTCAGTTATCAAGTAATTTTATTGCTATTTTTTACAATTTATGAGAATGCATGCTTCATGGTTGGAGATAAATAATTTAAGCAACAATTATCCGACTTAAACTAGAGTATTTCAATACAACATCAATTGTCTTTCCCTGACATGGAGTATTTAATTGTTTATTTAATTTAAATTATATCCTTTTGTTATGTTGTTGTTTTGTTTTTTCCACTATATAATTATAGACGGTGGCTTCGAATATAAGTAATTCCAAATAAGCATATAGGAAGTAGGAGTTACTTGAATATGCTTGGTTAATTATGAAGGATGATTATGGTATAGACTAGGTACAGTGTTGGATTCAAATATTTATAAGTGGATACCCTACCAACATTTCGTACATAGTAAAGCACATAATGCATATCTATAACCAGTATCCGAGCAATTTCATGATACTACGCCGTTTGATAAATGTCCTAGATTTGGCTTTGCCAAATTATGACATGAATTGGCATAAAATATTCAAATGATGGTTGTCAGAAAATAATAGACCAGTTAAAATTTTGAAGTGTCATGCAGATTTGAAGATTCAATAATACTAAAACACTAAAACATGAAACTTACAAGATTGTATATTGTTGCCTTCAAGGTATCGTTCCTATTAAAAATCCAATTTTAATAAAAAAATTGAACCATGAAAATATGAATTAATCAATTTACAACAATGTATCTTTTCAGTTTTAAAGATGACCCGCTTTCTCTTCTTTGCATTTATCAAGTTGCCTAAAAGATTGTCTAAATTATTTTAGGGATTGCATGCTCAAGGTTTGGAAAAAAATATAAGCAACAAGGAGTTCAGGAAACATGGGCCAAATTGAGAAGCATATTGATTCTCCAAACTGTAACTATTTTCTCTTTGTTTTAAAATCAATTTGATTATGAAATTTCTCATAAACAAATGATTTTAGTTTTATTTTTCCTGTTCTGACTTCGATATCATGATTAAATTTTTTAATTCGACCGTTACTTTTTATGACGAGTACTGTAAACAGAGTCCTACTTTGTCTTGGAGTATGTTTTCATATGTTTTACATGTGGTAACATGAACATTAGATATTTTTTTTGTATCAAATCATCCTTTTTTTCCTGAAAAATATATTATGTAAACGAAACTATAATATTTCAATTCAGCATCAATTAGAGATTCCCTAACACGACATTTTCAAAAATTAATTTAATTTAAATTATATGTTTTGCTTGCACTAATTTTAGGTGGTGTCCTTGAACACGTTTACGTTTCATTCCAAACAAGCATGTAGAAAGTAGTGGTTACTTAATGTAGCTTGCGAGTTATAAGTGATTCAGCTAATCTATTTTTACGGTATATTCTTACAAGTGATTAGCTTAATCACGCATGGAAACCCATTTAGAATTTGGAGGTTTTAAGAGCATTATGATATAAATTAGTTAGTTCTATGTTATTCTAGGTTCTGTCCAATTTTTTAAACATACGAGTTAATTTAATATAATCGTTGTTATATGTACTTTATAAGAAGAAACGGTATCATAATTTATTATATAAGGTTTCTCTTTATTTTATGTTCAATCTTAGGATTTCCCTCTGTTTTGCCGTTGACAGGTGCTTATATGTCAAAAATTGCTTCAGGGAGCATCTGTAGGGCCTGTCGAGAACCACAGTGTTGAAGTGAGAAGTGCAACAAGGTAGGAAAGCAGAAGACGGAGAGGGCGAAATGTAGTGGATTGAGCGGCTGCTGAGTAAAAGTGGGAGAAGTTAGTCCTACTGAAATGTATTGGTTGCATAAATATAGTAAGGGCAGAAGACGGTGCTATTGCAACATGATTGTATAGAGATGGTAAGGTGAGTTGCTGAATATTAACAAAGGGCATGTAGTGCGATCGCAATACAGTGGTGAATTACTACGGAAGAGACGGAGCAGTTGCGAGAGATATGAAGTGCACAGGTAAAACATAACATGCTTGCAATCAATAAGAATTAAAGCTTGAGTAGAGGTTTCTATTGCAACTCCAGGGTCTAATAATTAAGACATCGATTATACAGAAAAGAGGCAACTCCTACATGGTAGGGAAGAAATCCCATTATACCGACGGAGGCAGAAGGCTGAAGACATGGGGCTACAAGCAAGGAGCGAACAAATGGGCTAAACACAAGATGTAGCATTTTTTAGGCCTGCACAATAGGATGGAAGGTGGGTGAGCGGGGGAGGTTTCAACTAGATGCAAACTGAATTTGCAGGGCAGTCAGGAAGTGTGGCATGCAAAAGATGAGATGTCTGCAGCTAGGAAGTTGGTGGCGGTCTACTGCTATATGACTGATTGTTGCAGCTAGGAACCGACATGATGTGTGTCGGTTGCAGGCATGCTTCAGAGTTGAGACATGAACAAGAAAGTACACAGTGCACAGTAAATGATGGCAAATGTATTGTTTTAGATGGTTCTTTCAGTTTATAATTGGTGAGAAAGTGTGTTTAATACGATTCAGTAAGCAGTTCAACAAGTAATGAATAACTATGACGTGTTCTGTAATATGTCCTTTTTATAAGGCTATGTTTTTTTATTACGTCCTTTTGTATGATGTAAAAATTTCTCTTATTTGTGCATGAGTTAAGTAATGAATCTATATTAGCTTAAGAGTTTACATTCTTTGATTTGTACAAGATTAGTTTCTTTCTGTCAGCCGCATGCAATGAATTAAGGTATTCGAGCATTAGGAAACTACACTGCACGGTTGAAACATTTTAGATTAGAGGGACATTAAGCTAATACTCATTCAAAATTAGTCTGGAATGTTGGACAACTTTCGGTTCAATACCCATAGTAATGTAAAATTGACCATTGGAATACCATTAACACATGACCACTATCGATGGTGATATAGTTCAAGCCCTATGCATGTGAAGCATAGAAAAAGCAAGGATATCTCTTAGGCTTCAGTTCTTATGTAAACATGTACATATTAAAGGTAATAGTATGAACTATGAAGGTACTTTAATAGAAAATGATCTTAGTTATGGTAGTCTTAACCGGCCAATATAGATACTACTATTAACAAGCATTCTCATTTATTATCCAATACAAATCTTTCTACACCTAACATAGATATTCCCATTGACAAGTATTCTCATCTTTTTTCATCATAAAACATAATACTATTTATGATAATAAAACAAAAACAAATTTGAATTATCGCATTCATCATCTTCAGCATTTTTTACAAATATTTCATCCAACGTGGATTTTTTTTCATCTTATCGCAGCAGCTGATTAAAATTATATGACAACTTTAGCATCATTTGATTTGTACAATTAAAAATTTATGTCAAGTGGTATTAAAAACACACCAAAATATATCGTCACCTGTGACTTATGTTATCAGCTTGTTGATACCTATTAATATAACAAACAGAGGTTGTTTGTAAAAAAACAACGGTATATGACAAATTTTACTGTTACTTCACTGTGAAATTAACACAGCACTTCTCATGGGTACTTACGGTTGGCATCTAAACCGTGTCAACTTTACCTACGTTGCGATTTATTGCATAACTTTACAATTTGTATATTACTTCCTGACTATTACTGTAAGATTAAAGTTATTAATACTACACCGAATCTATAGTACAATAAATCAACTAGATATAAAGCAAGAATTGGTTCTCTACATCACCATTTACAGAGCCTGCATTATCCTTACCTTCTATGATGCCAAAGAGGAATAGTAGACAATTTCGGAGCTCAATGAACTTATTAACTATTCCATAATTCATTATGCTTACCATACAGGCTTTAGTTGTTATGTAAATATGTTTACATATAAGACGATCATGTTGCACTTTCATGCATTCAATATTCAAGGATATCTCACTTTTATGTTAACCTACATAATTGTCCAAATATTCTGCTCATTAAATAGTCAAATTGTATGGAACCAATTTCATTTTTATATACATCAAAATTCATTGTCTGTGTGACTTTCCTAATTAATATCTTCTACAATTTGTAAGTGAAAATGAAGTCATGGAAAACAATAATAACAACAGGTATGAACTACAAACACATAGTAGATTAAAAAAATGGTCGAAATAGTTCAAAACATCAAGAAGTTCACAATTTCCCGTGTGCGTAGCATGGACCACAAAAACATGAGTCCCACCATACAAAATCCAAAATAAAAAAACGTATAATTGATGCAAGTATGTGTGTGTATGTGTCATGTTGCATGACACCGCTTTTGGGCTAAAAAAATTTCCATAGAGCAGCAGAAGTGTTTGGTAGAACGAACTGTAATGATATAATTGGTCAACTACTGCATTTGGATAATATTTTCATTATATGATCATAAAAAATAATACAAAATCATAGGCTTATTCAAGCAACTCTTTTTTATACAGGCGATTGATGGAAGAATAGTTTAATGTGTATTATATAAACTTAAGAAGTTTGCTAACGATGTTAATGTATAAACAAAATTTAGTTGAATCGCGATGCCTACCTATTATATTCTCATTTTCATGACAAATCTGATCACATGATTTTATTTTTTGTTATGTTTTAGGCTAGATTGCTGATTTCAGATTCTTGAAGATGTGAAAATTTACCACAGGAAGCATGAAATATTATGCATCTAATGTGGATTGCATGGACCAGAGTATTCAATTAATTTAGGTAATAACTGGAAAACTAGAAAAGCTATCGAGCAACTAAAAGTAGTAAAATGCAGCTTGAATATTGATGTAGGATACAAAACTCCAAGTCAAAGGAGGGAAAGAAAGAGACAAAGTAATATTCGAAGGTTTTAGGCCAACACATACATTTTTTAAACTTACATTTTTTAACTATATTATTATTATTATACCTTAAAAATAAATTAATGCATTGAATTTAGAATTTATAAGTAAGATATACCAAATTTGAGTCTTATAACCAATCTCTTGGTTATTTTTAAACAAGTTTTGCAGCCCTTTTTGGTGTATTATCTACAATTTTATATGCATATACATTACTTACAGATTTCTAAATATTATTATTTTCGTATCATGCACAGGCTGTTACGAAACAAAAAATAAGAGAAGCACAAAGAGATAAGAAAGAGTAGAAGAGCTGCAGAGGTAAGACCATTTTACATTCACTTTATGTAAGTAATATAACACTATTGTTTGACCAAAATAATCATTATGTATGTTGATAGCAAGCTTAGTAAGCATAACATGGAGGGAAGTAAAATTTGTATTGAGATTGCACGTTTTCAGTATTGAACTTAAACAAGTTGATTTTCTATCATAAATAATGGATCTTTTGATGGCAGTGCATGTTTTAAATTTCTGTGTACATTAACTGAAGTGCTTTGATCTATGTTTTCTAGGTGCTGTAACACATATAAAATGATCATTAAATATATCTTCAAGCCATCATAAACAATTTTTTTCATTTGATATGAACCCTTGAATGATGTTTGCAGACGCATTTTTATCATTTCCACCTTAAAATAGTGTTATTATATTTAGTGCGGATGAGACGAATCTTGAACCAAATCCAAGAGTTTGAGAAAAATGGGACCATGTTGATGCGGTATTGAAGCTGACTTAGTGCACCTAGAAGGCGTACTCACCATTATATGATTTATAGGATATTCATATGGTGTTCTTAAGCAGTTAAGCTTAATAGTGAAACATATTTGCAGTTCATTGGAAAACTTTATATATTGGTTTTACTGTGAAGTATCATCATACATTCAATCCAACATCATCAATTACTGTTTGCAATTTAACTCCATGTTGTTTTAATCATTGCTATTTGGTGAATTATTCACTAATTGTGAAGCTCTCAATTAAATCTACTTTTAACAACTTTAGGCTCAACTATTTCTCATTTAACTGCTATATTTCTTGCAAATTGTAGGTATTAATCCACATTGTTTGATTTATTAAGCGCGAAGCCTTGGCTTTTATACACAGGAATTATCATTTTGTTTAGTCTAGCATCCGAATAATGGGTACAGACTCATGGTCTTGATATTTCTATTCTGATGTGATTATACTTATCGGTGTTGTTGTTATTATGAGTTGTTCTGAATTTTTCTTAAGCCACCGTAGTTTCGTTTTAGATTTGGATTGAATTTATATCTTTGGGAGTAATTCACATAACTCCTATCGATGTAATCAATACTCATCTAAGGCACAACTTACGGATTATCGCTTCTAACAAGCCTTATTCTTCGCAATAGCAGATGTTATTCCTTATAATAACTTTTGTTATTGTGAGCATAGAGGTCGGGCATTACAGGTCTACTCAAGGATGGATTAAGAAGCCTGCCCACATAAACTAATAACATGGAAAGAATTCAATTTTGTCTTAGAAAATGTACAACACAAATTTTTTGTTTTGAGAGTGTTAAATTTCCATAAAATTATATGTGCATTATGGTTGAATCAGTTGTAAATGTTCAGCACTTTAAAGGTATTAACTATCCTATTTTTAGATATGTTTTTTCTTCTTCTGAATAAATCTAAATATTTATCTGCTTTCGCATGTAAGGTTATTAAAAATATACGTGTTCTGTTAAATCTCTATATCAATGAACTAACCTACACACACTCTATATTTGCGCACGAACTCAAAATATAATACAAATTTACATATACCTTCTACCTAAAGATCCTTTATTTTACGCACGGTATATTCTAACTAACTTTTAACATTAATTTAATAACCAACAACGCCCTTGTGCGTAGCACGGGCCCCACACTAGTTTAATAAATATAAGAATATTAATCATGAGTGATTGCTCACCTTTCAGGGTTAGAGAGAATAGATAACAAGACAAGCTACGATTTGAGTCATGATCTAGACTATCGACTGATCCAACAACAGATCTCAAAGTGATGTAAGCTGAATACGGATTTGATGGACAAAGCTGATAGATAAGAAATTGATGAAATAAATCAAGAACATTTAGATAGAACAGAACATATAATATATATTTCAAATCAATATTAATTTAAACACACACTAAATTAAATAAATATATTTAAAAATCATTGCTTTAAATAAAACACATACAAACAAACATATATCTACATAATATCATTTGAAATAATTATATATATACTTATAAACAAATACATAAATAGCCTATATATAAAATAAACTATTATAAAGAACCAATATACATTTATATATTTAAACTCAATGTTTATTATAAATCAATATTAAATTTTAAAACATATATATAATAAAGATCTGGAACCATTTATATTGTATATTCATCAAAGCTGTTGAATCTGTAAGTAGAAAAATATAAACAATTAAGCTATAATATAGCAGCTTATTTCAAGAACAACAAAGCAAAACCCCACTGATCATATAACATAAAACAAACAACAGGTTTGGGTCTTTATAAATTTTAAACCTAAACAAACCTATATATATGATATAATACAAAACAGTGGAGGGGAAAATATGTAACTTATACAGAAAACTCTATGTGCAACACATTATCAATACTACATACGACAACACATATATGAATTCAACATACCATTAAAATAACAACAACTGTTATATAAATATATATACATTTATAAATATACAACCAAAACCTTTACATAATAAATCGTGATTAACTATATATATGAATAATATGTAGCTTTGCAAAACATAATAAAATATTATATAATATAAACAATATTCCTATAATATATACTTATATATGAACATATCAAACTCAAATATAAATTAATATATATATATATATATACACACACAATGAAATACACATATACATTAATACCAGAATCGGCTTTAAAATACAAACACAACATATGTAAATTTACCTTCATCACTTTTCCCAAAAGCAAACAGATCCAAGAAGAAAGAATGAGCATTTCCCAGAAATTCAAGCCGAGCAGATTTTGAATATAGAAGCATACTTGAATATATACGGAATATTACTATATATAAAATAACAGCGCAAGGAGGACAGAAGAGGAGACATGCAAACTTGAATGGCGGCGCTAGCATAGAGACGAAGGGTTACAATTGTGTGAGCTCACGGTAAGGGAAACTAGGCACACTGTCAAGAAGAGATGATGCAGGCCTGGTGACAAGTGAAGATAAGGGAAAAGCAGCGCCAACATGGTGATGTGGTTGTGTGGCGAGGAGGCTAAGGTCTTGGCTAAGGGAAAAAAGATGGGAAGAAGCTGTGAGGTTAGCTTGGGTCCAGGCATGGGGTCGGCTCGGCGTTTGATAAAGCTTGGCTGCCGATAGGTTGATGGTGAAGTGGGGAAGACGCGGGTGGCAGGCGATGGGTGCGGAGATGTTTGTGTGCTTGGGTGGTTACGGCCGAGCTTGGCAATATGAGGGAAGCATGGCTGTGCTAGGCAGTGGGGAGGCGGTTAGATAGGAGGGAAAGAGGAGTCGGCGAAGGTTGTGGATGGCCACAGCTTGGAGGTGAGAGAAGCAAGGGAGAGGCATGCTTTGGATGCTTACCATGCAGAGGAGCAAATAAATAATGATGATGAACAGGGATGAGCGTATGCAAGGAGCAGGCTATATACTATTATTATTACATGAAAGAACAGAACGAAAAGTCATAGGGAAGAAAATAGGCTGAGCTAAAAACAAAATAATAAGGAACTGATATCTTTTTGTGATATTCTCTCAGAAACAATGTCAAATGAAACAGTGGAGAAACTGAAAGGAAGAGCCAATGTATGAATTAAATATCAAGAATATCAAAGCCAATTACGCTGAATTCAGAATATAATAATAGCTGAAGACTATTGGTTTACCAGAGACAAATGAAAGGATGTGAAAGTCAAAAGGGCTCAACGGGTACCAATATGGTTAACCATTCATAGATTTTGCCGTGTATCGGATGCCAAAATGCACAAATGAATATACCACGAAGATCAACACGACGAGAAAATCAAAACGGTATACAGATATCAATGGTATTATTATTCGATCAAAAATCGATATCGGTACCAAAAATGCTGCTAAAACGCCAGAATTATGATAAACGAAGCAACGACGGTCCAAATTTGAAGAAACGAAATATGACGTCTCACTCAGAATATGATTTACAAATTTACTGTATAAAATACTCAGGTTTGGAAAACATTTTATTATCATCAAATATTAACTGATTTAAATTGAAATAAAATTACTCTAGAAAATAAACTTCAATATTATTAAATGAAAATTTATCATTTTCTATGTCGAAGTAGACGTATTCTAAATATTAAATTTTCAATTCAAAATTTTATTATTTAAAATTTAACAAAAATTCAATTAATTACATTATTAAAACAGTTAAAATTTACGGGTCGTTACAGTTGATGAACTCTTGATTCTCTTGCATACTAATATATGTGGTCCGATACCTATAATTACCAAAGATAATTCTTCTTATTTAATAACTTTTACTGATGATTTTCCAAGACTATGATATGTACATCTTATGAAAAGTAAATCCGATGTCGGCAAGAAATTCAAAGAGTATAAGAATAAGATTAAAAATCAAATGAACCACAAAACTAAAATACTTCAATCTGATCAAGAAGATGTGAATGTTAGACGATCGCCCCAATAGTGCTTAAAAGATAATGGGATTATCTCTCATTTTACTCCACCATATACTCTGCTCTTAGAACCACGATTACATGTTTTGATGATCAAAACTATACAAAAAATGCTACTGATGTTTTATAGAGTAATTTTAGATAGTTTAGCAAAACAAAGATAACGTAACATGTAGATGGAGCTAATTTTACTTTAGACCTTAGAGATGATACTTAGAAGATCAAGTTAGTGTTAAAAAATAGCAAAAAAGTTGCAGCTATAC
This sequence comes from Allium cepa, assembly GCA_030765085.1. Lineage (NCBI taxonomy): Eukaryota > Viridiplantae > Streptophyta > Magnoliopsida > Asparagales > Amaryllidaceae > Allium > Allium cepa. The sequence goes on from CM060937.1 coordinate 271,818,444, forward strand.
TTGAAAACGAGCTTCAAAGACAAAACTATACAGAAGCATTGTTTATATTACTTTTAGAGTCATATGTTTAGAATATTTGTTAAACCACTTAAATGATCTCCAAATGCCTTGACATTTAAACACAACCTCCACCATATATTCATGAAGGACCATGAATTTTCTCATAATTTTCTAAAAGCATCAAAGAATATAAACATAGGCTTTCTGCCTTAGGTTTACTATGCTTGAAAACAGGCAATCGGTGGATCGGTTGCAAGGCACTCGTGCACTGATCGTTGATTTTTCCAAGCATAGAAAACCTAGACCCAAATCATTTGTTTTTGGTTTTTTGCAGTCATGGCCTTTCACTTCCAGACATCCAAAACTCATCATCAATGGATCCTAACCCCTCAAAAGCATCCCAGATGATTCCTCTTCATCCTTATAGAAACCTAATTTCTCTCTCGATTCCCTAATCCCTATTATGATTTTCTATGCCTACTTTCAAAACCCTAGCAACCAATATCGGATTATATAAATCCACATCATTTTCTAAAGTCTAATCCTTAGACCCTTTTTTCATCGCGGTCGATCATTTACAGTAGTATAAAGATTTATAAAGCATCATTGGCAATATTAGTATTCAAGGATGCATTATTGTTGAAGTTTATTTTCTAAAAAGAGACAAAGTCCTGTTGGCATTGTTCATCGGCATTGATGAAGTCCTGTCGGTGTAGTTCATCAGGTAGAAGTTATAAAACTTTCTCCTCTGGGTTAAGAGAAAGGTTGATAGTGAAAATCCAGAATATAGTCTAGAATTGGACGTAAGATGGGTTGTCCGAACCAAGATAAAATACAGGTGCACTACTACTTTATTTGCTATGTTTATTTTATTTTTACTAGTTAGTTATATTAATCATACTAGAGATCCTATTTTGCAATATATAAGTTAGATTACTATATCATAAAACTCTAACTTTCACTTGGTGTCAAAGCTATACATTATACAAATCGTAACAACATTTATAAAACCAGTATGGCATCAAATATGATAATTATTCAAGAAGGTTAATTTAGTTCTAGACCTCGTTTATTTACTAGTATTGACTATAATAATTGGGCTACTAGAATAAGAATTTACATGCAAGCAAGTGGCTATACTGTTGGAAAATGACTCAAACTAAATTTATTGAACCTACTACTGACTTTGTATCGTGGACCACTGATCAAAAAGCTATGCTAAAAATAACTCTAAGGCTACGAATTTTAGATTTTTCTCATTAGATAAAATTGAATTCAGTAGAGTTAGAAAATGTAAAACATTTTATGAGATATGGCACACTTTGTAAGTTACACATGAAGGAACAAATGAAATAAAGCAAAGTAAAACTTCCATGCTAAAGAACCATTTTTAGTTATTCAAAATGTTATAAAAAAAATATTTCTTTTTTTGAATGGTAATAGGCTAAGGGAGCCTTACTCATATATTAATTTAAGAAAGGCCCAAAAAGGGATTTACATTGGCCTAACCACAAAAGGGGGAGACAACCAAAATTTAAAAAAAAATGCATCTTCCTCGGCGTCTCTCAGATTTAAACAAACTATCATCTTTATGTGAATTTTCTAGTATAGATCTGACGCAGTACAACTAGTAGAGTTAAAGATCCTTCCATTTTGTTCAGCCCAGATCATCGTTACAAAGCGTGTAACGACCCATAATATCACTCCTTTGATTTGCGAATATTAAATTACTTTTAAATATTCAAATAATCGATTTTGTAACCTAACTAAAAATATTTTAAATAATAAAAAATTATGGTGAAATAGTTTTCACAATCTGTTTAAAAAACATTTAGTTTAAATAAAAATCGAAAATGTGACCAGATATCGTTTTTTTAATTTTTGACTTTTCGTCATTTAAAAGTTATTAAAAATATTGTAAACATTTTATTATACATATACACATACATACACAAATAACATAAGAATGGTTGGTAATAATATAGTGTAAAGTATGTTTACTTAAGCAATAATAAAATTTTAAAAATTAAATTAAATATTGGAGAGATGTGAAAAGGCAAGCATCACATCACTAAACATTAAGTGCTAATGCATACAATTCATGTTGGAACATGATAAGGTACGGGGGACAAAAATTTCATACATTTTAAGGGGAGGGGACAACATGGATGAGGTGGCATGCATGTGGTGGAGGATAGGTACTTTGAGGCCATCTTGGCGGTTCACCTTAGGTATTTTATATTAAAAATATTCCTAATTCTTTTCCATTCTCATTTTTCAATATATTTTCATTTCAAAAGCTCACGTCCTTTCTTAAGTTCTTAGGAACTCTCTAACGGCTTCCTTAGTTCAAAATTAAAAAATATCCCTCCTTTTTCATTTCCTCCTTAAAACAAAAACACTAAAGTTCATTCATTTCTCATCAATACCTCCTAAATAATCAAAGTAAGGCCATTTTCCCCAAACTCAACCATGGCCGAGCCCTTATGCTCCATGGTCGAACCACCTTACTGCCATAGGGCCACCATAAATCCATTTCTGCTAAAGAAAATCTAAGGTCGAGGTCATACATAAATCATAGTGGAAATTTTGGTGATTTGGTTCGCTTTTAGGTAAGTTAAAGCTCACTCCTTTAGATAAAGTTTTAAACTTTATTTTTCTTGTTTACTTGGTTGCTAAGATGCTACTTGTTGAATGAAATTAACGTTGATTGTATGTATACATGTGCTTGGGTATGTTGTGATATAGACTTGAAAATAGAAGTTAAAATTAGAAAGTTAGTAAAGCTTTGGAAATTTAGGACCTTCCATGTTTTGTTCATGCCCATGTGGTTTTATGTAAGATGACAAGTAGTATGTTAAAAAGAATAGCATTTAAGTGCTTGTTTAGCGACATCGAAGTCCCTTGTACAAGTTTTCTTCTTTACTAAAAACTTCCTAGAAAAGTTTTATAAAAAAAATGAACTTTACTTCTAGTTTCAAACTTTATTTATAAGTTTATAAAAGTAAGTTTAAAATGAAAAGATAGAGTTTAAAAGCTATTTAGATACAAATCAAGTTTAGAAATTATGGGACATATAGCGAGTCGCTACAAATGATGTTCGTAAAAACGAACTCTTTTTGCTAACTCAAATTTTTTTACTTAAGGGTATTTTAGAATAGTGTTTTCGAGGCTTATTTTAAGTATGGATAAGTAATTAATATTATTTATTTAATTAATTATTTAGTAAATGGTTAGTTAATTAATTATGTATGTTATTTAGCACTTATTCATTAGTTAACAAGGTAACTAGCACTTAAGTATTAATCATGTAAGTTAATTATAATTAGTTAATTAATTAAAGATTAATCATTAATTATTTAATTGTTTGATGAGTTATTTCCCCAGAAAAGCCAAGGTTTAGGGCCTCAGGGTTTGAATCAATATATACAAATATTTCTTCCTCCACAATAACAGGGAACGTGTGCCCCAACCTTTATCTTCTTGGAAGGAATGGAAGCAGTAGTGGAACCATCGCTTATTTTCCTTTTTATGGATTAAATGAGCTAGTAATAACATCCTTGTGAGGTTGAGATTCAGGAGCTTAAGCCAAGGCAGAAGTGCCATCATTACCTTTCTTTTCTTTTGAAACTTCAATCATGGTATCCTTCTCCATAGAGACAGCTACCAAGGTGGACGAGCCTAAAACGAAAACAAAAGTTAACAAACTATAATATAATTAGCCATTTTGAAACTTACCGACATTCTCAACCTGAACCAGAGAAGAAGACTATGTAGCATTACTATTATTAGTAACCAAAGATGGGTTCACCTAGACATTTTCTTTTGTAATTGGACGATCTCAAGTACTATATAGTTGTCTTGAATCAATGAGTAATGACGAAGGTTCATCTCTGTTAGGAGATAAGCATTTCACCTATTTTCTCAGATGCTAGAGTTTCGGACTTGACGATCTTATTATCAGTGGGGCATAACTTCTAAGGAGCTGGATTTAAATGAAAAACAATTATTGTATGGAAGCAATGAATATAGAATAAGAAATAGAAAATAGGAACTTATTAATAACGGAGAAAGTTCCCATAATCTTTGAGTAGTACCTAACGTAGAAAAACTAGTTTTCCCATCCTTTGGTATTATTTACCGCATTAATGATCAAGCTTTTTGGGTAGGGACGAATGCGGTATAGAGGTTACCTAGGTGTTCATCTATCTTTTGCAGGGCTAGCTATGGTGTGGAGAATTTAAGCTCTAAGAGTGGAAAGTTTAGATTCCTTGGCAAGAATGTATAAATAAGTCAAATAAGTATATGAATTAGGATTCATTTGGAATGGGTTGCTATTTAGGTGCACCAGTAACCTTAAAAAAGTCCGGGAAAGGAAGATATGTCATGTTCCATATGTGAATCGGGGTAAAAACGAAAAAACCTATTTGAGGGTTGTTGATTCTACTAGAAGGACTGGCTAGAATAGCTTCAATTCTTGTGATGCCAAATTGCTTAAAGATATAATCCCACTTCTTCTTAAGTGGTAATATATGAAGGATGAATAAAAAGATCTTCTTTCTTGGTAGAAGAGGAAGTCTTGGAGCAGTGCTAGTCTTTTCGAAGGACTACATACTTATCTTGAACCTTCCATCTATCTGCCAGGTGATATTATTTCAAAATTTAACAAATGATAAATGTTTTTATTATATAGAAGAATCATTGCATGCTAAGTCAAAAATTATTATCTAAGTAACTTATCTAAGATTTAAGTGATGGTATAAAGATGCTTATAGTATATGGTAGTCGCAAGTTAATAACCCTTAAATGACACATGTAGCTTTATTGAATGATTTAAACACTAACTTTAATAAAGGAAGTCCATGGAAAAACTGTATAAATATTAAATAAGAGTGGATATGCAATGTCAATAATTCCATATCGATAGATATATCAATGTCAAATGTTGCGTAGATTATATTATAAAGCACTAGAAAATATTGCAACTATGACTAATGTTGAAGTGATGAGGTTATCACCATTAGTGGATAACGACGACATGCGTTGATAATGTACTAATCATTTAAACGACTTGTAATGTGTTGAACCAACAACATCGTAAGTAATAATATCGAATGAAGCTTAATTTATAATATTAAAAGTGGCTGCAACATGATGGCAACAAATAGTAAGACTGTTGATATTAAAATATAAATCGACAATGACATTGTTTATAATTAAGTGATTCCATATCCAATTGACATGGGTGCTTTAATAATAGTAACCTCTGTGGCTCTAGATGGGTTGTGCATTTCACTTTATAAAAGTTTTGTACCAAAAACATTAGCTAACGGGAAATGAGTCAACGAAATCTTCGTTTGTGTAAAATATCATATCAATATTGTAAAACGTTGGTTACCATGGGAAGATAAGTCGATACTAAATATCATGATGATGTTGTGAAATATCATGGTCGATATACGTGAATCCTTATTAGATATTGGGTCTCATAAGCTATATTTTTCATTGTTAAAAAAACAGCACTCAGGTTCTCGTCATCTAAAACCTTGAATTTTATTCAGACAGCGTAAAAATTCAATGTTAATCTAATATGTAAAAAAAACCGATAGTCGACTACACTGATAATCTGAACATAAACACTAAGACTATCCAATTACACCCTAAATGTCAATTCAAAGTCGATAAAGCCGTAAAATGATCTCATAGGAATTCGAATTCCTTAATTTGAATTAAGTAGAACAATCAGAAATACATATCATTCTTGAATGATGAACCGAACAATTGAGAATTGAAAGTTTTTAGTTTCTTTTGAAATTTTGATTTCTCACTCGAGTTCTCAATTGTTGTTCAAAGAGGAGTGAAAGAAAATATCGTCTATTTATAAAAGAGAAAGAAGGTATATGAACACTATCGATTCAATTTGAATGGATGGCCATATTTGCTTGGAATACTAATAGGCGGTAAACTTGATATCAATGTTATTGACTTGAAAAGTCAATGACTCCTCTACACCAAGGGCAAATGTTATCACCATTATTAACCTCGAAGATATGCGACTTGAGATATGAATATGATGCCGCCTTTCAAGACGGAAGTGATTCCATAATATGGAAGTGATTCGTGCTTTATTAATATCGTTCAGTACCGTAAATGACCAATAATATATGTTGTTGACGCCACTTTTTCTTGATGTTGCCTCTCATCCATATTTCATCACATAAGAAAGAAGTTTAGGGGTCAGTATCGATCCCTCCAATGGTGGCCCCAGTGCCAATCCTTTGGAAGATGTGTGGACTTGGCTTTAGAACGTGCTACTGGTGGTTAGAATCTGGAGAATCATTCTTCTGTTGGTATTTGCCTTGTGCAAATCAAACAGGGGGACTGTTGGATGAACGGATCTTCGAAAGGATGGGGAACCTAAGTATCGAGAGCCAAATCGAGAGTGTTCTCTGGACCGAACACTCAAAGAAGAGCTCAATTACAACTGTTTAGCCGAACCTGTTGATCAGGACTACCTAGAGGATATGGTCAGGAAACTTGTTAGCAAAAATTGTTTCTGAAGTAACAATTAATGGAGTGCTTCTCCCAGTCAGAATTCATTTATAGAGAACATTCTACATGGGAGTTACCTTGAAGATTCGCAATGCCAACTATACCATAACGACGGGCCCTAGGTAGTACTTGACGAGGCATGAATGGCATATAGGCTCAGCCAGAGCTTTCGATGCCATGAAATGCTGTTGTTTCTCGATTTTCTTGGAAGGAGTAGCTACGTTATGGTTCGCTTGACTATTGAGGTCCATATCATCTTTCACTAAGTTATTGAAGAAGTTTGTAGAATAATTCCATTTGCATATTGCATGTCCAAAGCATGTGATATCTTTGTTAAACCTCTTACAAGCTGAGGGAGAGTTGTCTGAAGGATTTCTTGAATCGATTCCATACAACCGTGACAGAAGTAACAAATCTTAAAGATGACATAGTGTTGATGACACTGATTAGGGGGATTCATCTCGATACGGAGTTTGAAGAATGGTTTGAAAGGAAGCCCTCATCAATGATGGATGCTTTCTATAGAAAGGATAATGAATACTTACGCATGAAGGAAGCGAAGAAATGTCCATGGAGGAATGGCGTTGGAAATTTGAATGAAGTGATACAAAGCAAATTCGCCATAGAGCAATCCGAAGGAAGCCTTAGGAGTGTGGATGTGAATGTTGGTTATCAAAACATTAATTGAGAACGAAATGATGATGGAGCTAAGAAGAAGAAGCTAGATAACAGGAATCGTATTAGGACTCCTATATACGGTAGCTATACTGAACTAAACGACTCGACGGAAATATCTACCTAGCGACTCAAAATACCAAGCAGTATAGAAAACTGGATTTAAGAGAGTCGGCTGAGAAGGGAATAAAGTCCAGCGAGTTTTGTAGATTTCATGAAACAAACGGTCACAATATCGACAAGTTTAGACACTTGTGGGATATGATTAAGGTGTTGATTCATAAGAAAACGTTAGAGCAGTATATAAAAGCTCTACAGGATGGCGGGTAAGGAAACTCTAATGATCCTAGGCCATCTTCCCAATAGAGGCAAGCTGAGCTTGGAGCTGGTGCGTTAAGGCGGCCAGAAAAACGATTGGTGATTAGTACTATCATCGATGAGCCACATGTAACATCCCCCATTTTAAGGCTCGAAACTAAATGCTACAGATGTTGCAGCCATCTATATTATTAATTTCCGGTGACAAAATGCGGCCATGTTAATGGTATCCATAATATCATAAACACAAGGATATGAAATAATTTAAACATAATTTCTAAAACAACATTTCATATTCGTTACATAATCCCAAAATGTTTCCCAAGTTCAGATAAAATATAATTATTACAAATTACGCCAACAGTGATATATGAAGATGCCCCTTAGATGATCAGAGTTACTAAATAGACAAACACATCTACTGTCAATACATTAATACAATAACTGACATAACACAACAGATAATAAATATTGATAGAATCCTATATAGCTGGCTTCTGCCTCCTACATGTCTTCGAAAGCTTTATTCGCCAAACCTACTTAACTTGAAAGACGCTTACTCCCAACCTGCTCAAATCAAATTTTGTGCATCCGAGAGTTTAAGTAGAAAATATAAACTTCGAGTCAGACAAAAAGCCTGGCGTTAATGACAATATGCCATCTCAGTTAGTTGATATCAAGTGAGACCACGTTGCTGAGCAGAACGTATTTTCCTCTCACTAATATCCTTTAAAATATATCTTTTGCAAATCATAATCCTGCAAGCAAACAGGTTAAAATAACACTACAATAATATAGCAACAATAGTTAGGCATGCAACCTGGGTAATCTTGACTATCCGTCAAATCAATGGGCTATCTGTCTCAATGTTTAGTTGTCATAAGTTAACTGCCAACCTACATGGCTGACTCAGGCTTACCATATATACCAAATTTTCTAACTGGCTATTAGAAGCAAATTGGACGGTCTGTCCAAATACACTTATTCTAGTGATTAGCTGACTATCTATCAATCTCAAAGTTTTGCTAGTCTTACTATGAACCTAAAGGTTTTGCAGGCTAACCTATAACCTATCTTATCTTTATGCATTCCTTTATGTGCATAAACCTACTATAGTCTTATCATTAACAATGCCCTACAAAATAGAATTTTAGATTAGATCAACTAGGGATTAAAAGTTGAAGTATAGGGCGCTACCCTACACCAGTCCCATCTGGTTTTGTAACCTCTGAGTCAATTTTATCCTATCATAATATATCCAAAAGTGATAAGAATAATAATCTCTTTTGTAAAATTCTAGGCTAAATACCCTATTTATTTCCTTGAAAACATACTTCTTTACGAATGATTTACCCCTCAAAATCATACGTTCAAAATAAGGAAAATTATAGCCCTTTGCTTACTCAAAATTATTATACCTTGATATATGCTTTAATAAAATACTATTGAAAAAATTTGAAAATACTTAGAAGTTACCTTACCTCACAACCGTAGGCAATAGGGCCAAAACAATATAAAATCTTTATATTGAAAAAGTAGGACAAGGATATTATCGACAAGTGTCACCGCCGCTTTATACATAGGCCATAAGGTTAAAACATTAAACCTTTATATTTACACGGCGTCGTTATCGCCATGGGGTCATCACCTCTCTTCATCATTGAAAAATATGTTAAAGTATTTAGCATATAAAAATATAAAGGGATATATTCGAAGTATATGCTTCATAAAATGTAATAGAAAACTATTAAAGAATTCCGACGAAATTGAGGATTGTCGCCATCGGAGCCTTAACAAAAAGAGAGGCCTCATTGGAGCCAAAGTCAAAATATGCGGCAACATGGCCTCTTCGAAAGTAAGGTTTAAGGTTCTAAAGTGACAAGCTATGAGGTCGACGACCTTCAGAGTCGAGGTAATAAAATACGGAGTCATTATCAAAACATTGCAGCGTTGTTATTGTTTCTATTAGTCTCAATGAAACCATTGTGGTGGGAAACACTATTAAAAATAGGCTGGAATGCCATTTTGCATAAAATGGAGGACTTAAGTCACGCCATAGCATCGACTTCAATGATGAGGTTGAGGAATTCGAACTCCTTCCCTCATAGTTAATACATTCCATACCAATTCAGGTTGCATGTATCACTATCGAGTGGCTTAGAAGTCATTGCTGCGAAGTGATCAAAGGAGACGACGTAGGCGCTGCCGGCATGGCTTTATACTAAATAACATAAAAACTGCAAATTTACGTATAAAAGCAATGTCTTTTATACCAACCCCTAATCAAAGGAAATGACGTCGAAGTTGTCGGCACGACATTGTACTAAATAACATAAAAACTACAAATTTACTTATAAAAGCAATTTCTTTTATACCAATCCCTATTTTTTGTCAAAATCTTATAGGTTAGCAAAATATTGTAAATCTTCTTTATCAGAAAACTGTCGCGTACAAGAATTTTCAGTGCTAAAACATTTTACACATTAACCATTTATATTAATATCATAATAAAATAATTAAGCCCTCCTAGCTTAAACAATTTATTACGCATTCTTAATCACTTGAAAAAATTCCCAAAAATCTTAATAAGTCAAATTTATTATCTTCTTTAACGTATAAAAATTATAAGGCCAAACATTTATTTAATTATTTTTAAATATTAAAATTTGAAATAAACCATTTTCTTTCCTTGAGAAAATCATTAAATATTCATACATTATTGAAAAATTATGAAATTCGAAACCCGCTTCTAAGATAATATTTAAACCTAATATCGAAATATCAGATCATTTGGGTCATAAAAATTAGGTTTTAACTCTTAAAACTTATTAAATAATTTCATAATAAATCCTATTATTCATCAATCAATCATATAATCATCTAATACTTTAAAACATGGCATAATATCATCAATGGTTTAGATTTAAACTCAAAACTGAAAATAATAATTAAAACATGAGATGCATAGATTTTTTATTCACCTTGAATAGATTAAAAAGGTTAAGGTTTGTATTTGATTTCCCTAGCTTTGACCTAGTTTTCCAGGCTTGTCCTCGCTTTGAAATTTTTCTGGCAATGGTCGTCCTAAACCATTGTTTTATTTTCATTTGTGAATGAGTGAAGTGTGGGTGGAAATGAGAATAAGGGTTTATGATAAGAAAATGTGCCCTTTTCCTATTTTTCCTTCCTTATGTACCCTCCTACTTATTAATAATCTTACTGATTCTATTAATTCATTAATTAGATTCAACCACATTAATTACTAAATCTCAATCTCCTTATTATTCAATTTATTTTATTTTATTTACCTGATTAAATGTCTTAAATAATGTTAATCAAAATCAAGATTATTATAGACAACCCTTCTTAAAGAATTTCGTCCTTGAAATTATAACAAGGCACACACATAATCATAAAAGCATAGATGTAAAACATACCATCAAACATGCTAAGGTAAGTGTCCCTAATACCGCTCTCCATTTTCCAAGTGCAGTTTCTCTCACCATCACCCATTGGACTTTTACTAATCTAACTATCTTATTCCTTAGCATTTTCTTATCCTTATCTACACGGATTAGATGTCTAACTATGGTAATGTCTGATTCCCTTACTAAGTCTTCCGATGCAGTCGGAGTAATAGTAATCTCTGGATTTCGAACACACTTCCTTAGATGGATAATATGAAAACATTGTAAAGTCCTGGCAAACTGTTTAATTAATCTATCCTATAAATGAGTTTCCCAATCCCTTCTATAATAGGAAATGGTCTAACAAACCTCAGTGCCAATTTCCCCGATTTCTCGAATCTCACAACACTTTTCATCGGTGGTACGTTGACGGAAATATGATCTCGAACTAAGAATTCTAAGTCTTTCTATCTCTTATCTGCATAACTTTTCTGCCTAGATTGAGCTTCCTTCATCCTTGTTCGGATTAACTTCATCTTTTCCGTGGCTTCTTTCATCATAACGGACCAAGAACCAATCTAACTCCAGTCTCTATCCAACATACTAATGATTTATATAAAACTTCAAAAGGTGTCATCCTTATACTAGTCTAATAACTATTGTTATATGAAAACTGGACTAAGTGTATATGGTCTTTCCATAATCCTCCAAAATCAAGCACATAAGCTCTTAACAAATCCGCCAAGACTTTGTTAACTCTTTCTGTCTGCCCACCGGTCTGTGGATGATAAGCGCTACTCATCTTGCGCTTGGTACCTAAAACCTCTTGTAGAATATTCTAGAATTCGCTAGTAAATAAGGTATTTTTTCACTGACTATACTAGAACTCCATGCGGTCTAACGATATTTTTCACGAACAACTTAGCTAATACATGTGTCGTCCATGTAGACTTAATGGAAATGAAATGTGCACTCTTGGTTCGTCAATCCATTATGACCTATATACTTTCATTTCTCAAGTTTGACCTTATAAACTCATCAATAAAATCCATGGATATTGAATCTCATTTCCAAACTGGTTATCTAAAGGTTGAAGCAATCCACTAGGCTTCTAATGTTCGGCTTTGACTTGTTAGCGATTCAAACACTTTTTTCGCCATAAGCCAACATTTCTTTTCATATCCTTCCACAAGAAACTTCTCTTCATATCTTGATACATCTTGGCTCCTCCGAGATGAATAGTAAACTTTGATCGATAACACTCTTTAAGACCTTCATTCCTTAGGTCACCAACCTTCAGAATAAACGATCGTCCCTTCTTTCTCAACCATCCATTCTGGTCAAGGTAAAAAAATTTCAAATCATCATTATCGGTTTCACCTTCCACACTCTAATTCTTCCAGCGAAGTTTGGATCATCTCTTTATTTAGAAGCATTCCTTTCGATCAATACTGGCCGAACTTCTAAACAAGATAACATTGCAGTACTCTGACTAGAACTGGCAGTCAATCTTAACTGTACACTACATGTAGTCAATGTTGTGAGAAATGCGGATTAAGGATCTTAAGGCTAGGATAAACACTAGAGGAGAGGTGAATAGTGTTTTAAGGAATTATTAAATCTTTTTGAGTTTTTGTTAATTTGAACACAAATGTATGAAATATTAGGACACAGATATGATTACAGAATCAAACACAGATGCAAATATAAAGTAAAAGCAGTAAAGGAAAGAACACACCAGATTTTATACTGGTTCAGAGTTACCCTACGTCCAGTCTCGCACACAAGTACGGATTTCCTTTCAAAAAAAATCTTTAGAATTACACCTCGATTTCAAGGCAATGATGTACACCCTTCAGATTCACAATCCTTTGGGTAGAGATACTTGATTTCCTGGGCAACAAGTTCACCCAAATGATTTCCAAGGCTACAATCACACCTTATCTCGCTTGATTGATTTCCAAGGCCACAATCACACCTTTTCTCGCTAAGTTGATTACAAAAAGCCTATAACTCTAAACAGCGTTGAGGATCTTGTTGAGATAGTGATAGAGAATCAAACAGAGATAATCTAGTTAGATTCAATGTTGATTTCGATAGAGTAATGGTAAGAATATGTATATAGAAATGTGGAAGAAGAAGAGGAGTGCAAAACCAGAAAATCTGTTTTTAAATTCATTGAAAACATCCCCTATTTATAGAAGAACAACAGCCATGTCCATCCGTGAAGAGATATGACGAATAAACACTTCTTTTGAAATTTAGATTTTGAATTCAATTGACACTATGTCGACATAGGGTACATGGGCATGTCGACATCCCAAAAGATATTTCGGTGAATTGATTTTCTTTGAAAATAACTTCTATCTTATATTAAAACAATTTTAAACTTTATAGATATACTTGACTATAGTTAAAATACATAAGTAAATATATAGAATAATATATACAAAATTTTACTATAATTTTAAATTTAAATCTAAGTATAAAAATTAAATATATTATTATTAAAGATAGTTAAAACCATGGATAATTAGATTTTGAAATTAAAGATTATTTTAAGGCTAAAAGTATTTTGAAATCAGGATAGATGTTTTTGATGTATTTAAAAGGAAGGTTTTGAAAACATTTTGAAAACAAGATATAATTTTGTAAAAATCATTTTGAATAAAAATTAGCAGATACAAGACAATGTTCCACTAGATTTTTCATAGGTTCCATCCTACTTAGGGTTCCATCCCTTTAACAGGCTCGAAGTGGATTTCATTCCATGAATAAATTGGATTTTAAGATGCTAGTGCTTTTCTAGGAGTTTTAAGAAAATTTCTAATTAAAAGATAAATTACTTGAACCCTTGAGCTCTTGATAATCTTGATAGTAACGAGTCTTCAATTTCGATATCTTGAATCTCTATACTGCACAGTCTTCATTCTTGGTACATGCATGGTTAAATCCTGCATATACATATATATCTAAACTTATGCTGTTAGTATTTATATTTTTATAATCTATTCTAAGGTTTTTATCATCAAAACTATCATCTCAAGGACTAACAATCTTCCCCTTTTTGATGATGACAACCTTTGTTTATAAAATATTACTTCTATCCTAATAACTCCCCCTTAATCTATGCCTAACCACCCTATTTTATATTTCTCCCCCTTTGTCATCAATAAAAACTAACTCCAAATATATAACTTCCCCTCATTCTTGGACTAAAATACCAGCATTAATAAACTATATAATGGAGTATATAATAGATATATTAAGAGTTAGTTTAAACTGACAAACTTGATAATCAAACAATGATCAAATGTATATTTATATATGTTTTGTACAATCATCAATCCACATTAAATATCAATCCATATCAAACCAAGTTAAAGTAAATGGAATCAAATCAATCAAAGCAAGCAATTAAAACAAAGAAATAAAATTAAACGTTACGAGGAACTTCCATCCATCCTTATTCTCCAAAAATAGGGTATGCTTTAATAGCATCCCAATTTTCATTGTCATTGGTGAGAGAGACTGGAGGATGTTCTCCTTTATCATCCTTGTGCAGGGAGGAAACCATCCACCGTATTACGTTGAAATGCCTTTCTTGTTTCTTGCTCCTTGATCATCTGCATTTGACTCAATTGTAGGTGTCGTTGGTTACGAAAAATGAACGAGAGAATATTCTTGAACGAATTAAGAATTTTTTCAAGATTTTCAAATAAATTACGAAATGGATTAGCCATATTTGGATTTGTGAGAAGAATGAGAGATAGAGTAGATAAGAAATAATATTCAGTGATGAATTCTGGAAGAAATAGGTATTTATAGGTGTAGAAATTCGTTTGAAATGAATAGACATATGGTAGTTATTCAAATTTCAAATTCAAAATGAAGTGTCATTTCTGACCAGTACATGTCGACATGGCCATAGGGAGTATTTCGACATGGGGCAGTGAATTTTTGTGAGTTATTTTAATTTTGTGAATAATTGTGTGTGTGTATATATATATATATATATATTTATGATATACTAACATTTATTCAGGAGATAAGATAAGCCAGATAAAAGAAAAGAAATTCCATTTCATACTAAGACGATACAACGATTAATCATAAAGAACTACACGAACATTAATTCAAATCAAAATAAACTAAAACAAGTACAACAAGATACGAAAGGGATCTTAAGGCTAGGATAAACACTAGAGGGGGTGAATAGTGTTTTAAGGAATTATTAAATCTTTTTGAGTTTTTGTTAATTTGAACACAAATGTATGCAATATTCGGACATAGATATGATCACAGAATCAAAAACAGATGCAAATATAAAGCAAAAGCACTAAAGGAAAGAACATGCCGGATTTTATACTGGTTCGGAGTTACCCTACATCCAGTCCCGCACACAAGTACGGATTTCCTTTCAAAAAAAATCTTTACAATTACACCCTTGATTTCAAGGCAACGAGGTACACCCTCCAGATTCACAATCCTCTGTGTAAAGATACTTGATTTCCCGAACAACAAGTTCACCCAATTGATTTCCAAGGCTACAATCACACCTTATCTCGCTTCATTGATTTCCAAGGCCACAATCACACCTTTTTCTCACTAATTGATTATAAAAAGCCTATAACTCTGAATAGCACTGAGGATCTTGCTGAGATGGTGATAGAGAATCAAACCAGAGATAATCTAGTTAGATTCAATGTTGATTTCGGCAGAGTAATGGTAAGAATATGTATATAGAAATGTGAAAGAAGAAGAGGAGTGAAAAACCAGAAAATCTATTTTTAAATTCATTGAAAAAATCTCCTATTTATAGAAGAACAACAGTCATGTCCATTCGTGAAGAGATATAACGAATAGACACTTCTTTTGAAATTTAAATTTTGAATTCAACTGACACTATGTCGACATAGGGTACATGGGCATGTCGACATCCAAAAGGATATTTTGGTGATTTGATTTTAATAACTTCTATCAAATATTAAAATAATTTAAACTTTATAGATATACTTGACTATAGTTAAAACACATAAGTAAATATATAGAATAATATATACAAAATTTTACTATAATTTTATATTTAAATCTAAGTATAAAAATTAAATATATTATTATTAAAGATAGTCAAAACCACGGATAATTTGATTTTGAGATTAAAGATTATTTTGAGGCTAAAAGTATTTTGAAATTAGGATAGATGTTTTTGATGCCATTAAAATGAAGGTTTTGAAAACATTTTGAAAACAAGATATAATTTTGTAAAAATCAATTTGAATAAAAATTAGCGGATACAAAACAATGTTCCACTAGATTTTTCGTAGGTTCCATCCTACTTAGGGTTTCATCCCTTTAACAGGCTCGAAGTGGATTCCATTTCATGAATAAATTGGATTTTAAGATGTCAATGCTTTTCTAGGAGTTTTAACAAAATTTCTAATTAAAATATAAATTACTTGAACTCTTGAGCTCTTGATAATCTTGATACTCATGAGTCTTCAATCTCGATATCTTGAATCTCTATATTATACAGTCTTCATTCTTGGTACCTGCATGGTCAAATCCTGCATATACATATATATCTAAACTTATACTATTAATATTTGTATTTTATAATCTATTCTAAGGTTGTTGTCATCAAAACTATCATCTCAAGGACTAACAAATGCCTCTAGATTATTCCATTCCACCAACATGACTAGCACCAAATTTTGATGTTTTTTGCTAAGAGCATCCGCTACTTTACTTCATTTTTCCAAGGTGTACTCTATACCAAAAATCATAAGCAGCTAAATACTCTAACTATCTATGTTGTCTCATATTCAACTCCTTCTAAGAGAATAAGTACCTCAAAGATTTATGCTCCATATATAACTCGAATTGTTCTCCCAAAAGGTAATGTCTCCATACCTTCAAAGCAAATATAACATCAACTAACTCTAAATCATGAGTCAGATATCTAACTTCATGCAGTCTGAGCTATTGCGAAGCATAGGTAGTTACTTTACTCCTCTATGTTAACATAACTCCTAGTCTTATTCCACATGCATCAGTATGCACCACCAAATTTTGATTTCCATCTAAAACAATAATACATGCGCAATGGCCAATAAATGTTTTAGTCTCTTGAATGCCTCTCCACATTTATCGACCCAAACATACTTTACGTCTTTCCTTGTTTATCCAGTCGTTTGTGTTGTTATACGAGAGATTTGACGAACCTTCAGTGAAAGCCAGTTATCCAAGAAAACTCTTTATCTTAGCCACTATCTCAGGTCTCTTCCAATTATTTACAGCTTTTATCTTGGTTGTATCTACTAACAACCCTTTTACAAAGACTACATGACCAAGGCACTTCATTTTTTCAAAAATGACACTTCAAAAACTTTGCCTTTAGTTGTTGTTGTCTCAACGTCTCCAATACTATTCTAAGGTGAGTCTCATGATCCCACTCATTCCTATATCGAATTTCATATATAAAAACCAATATGAATTTATCCAAATGCACTTGAAAGATCTGGTTCATCAAATCCACGAAGAAAGCAGGCGCATTAGTCAATCCGAATGGCATTACTAACCACTCATATGATCCACATCTTGTTCTAAACAACAGCAACAGAATATTGTCATTCACCACTCTAAGTTGATGGAAACCTATTGCCAAATCCAATTGGAAAAATAGTTTGGCTCCACTCATCTGATCAAATAAATCATCAATCCTCAGTAAAAGATATCTATTCTTTATCTTCGTCACATTCAATTTATGATAATCAATGCACAATCTCAATACCTGTCCAGTTTCTTCACGAACAATGGGACCGCTCTCCAAGGTGAACTGCTTGGTCTAATAAAAATCTTTCCTACTAAGTCCACAAGTTACACCTTTAACTCCGTCATCTTGGTAGGTATCATCCACTAAGTGATCGACTTATGGGTTCAGATCTGGGTACAAGACCTATTCGAAACTCAATGGCTCATTTTGATGGTAGTCCTATAATAGGCTATAAGACATCTGCGAATTCTCAAACTACGAAAACCCGATCCAATTCATCTTCCTCCTCTATTACACTCAATAAAGCATAAACGTCAAAACTCTGGTTTTCTACTGAGTATATAATTCGTTCACTACTATTAAGGCGTCTTAGTGATATTTTCCTACCATGGCAAAATACCTAGCATCATATTTACTTAACCAGTTCATACGTCAAATAATCCCAAATCCCAAGAAATCAAATACATGAAAACTATAGGAAAATACATGACCTAAGAATGCAAATTCCAATCGGTCGCATCTCATCCCTAGAGTCTCATACCCTTTTATCTGATTCACAACCCTTAAGGAAGTAACTAGGCATGAGGGTTCTAGGTTAAAGTCATTTACCAAATAATGAGATATGACTGAATGTGATGCACCAGTATCAAATAATGCTCTAATAGGTAAGCCATGAATCAAAAGCGTACCTCCCATCTTCCCTTTTTCCTCAGCTATTAGTCTCAAGAAAGCTGGTTCCAGAGGAAATACTTTTCCTTTTTCAGCCTTGGTCGCTTCTAGACATTTGTTCTTATAAAGTCCACTTGGTCGTAGTTAAAGTACCTTGATGTTCTTCTTTCCAATGACTTCATTTCCTTGCCATTTCAGCACTCATGAGCGCAATGTTCCTTCTTGTCACATTTGTAACACACAACCTCAAACTTTCCTTTCTTAGCTGATCCGCCCTTTTGAGCTCCCTTCTTATGAAAGAACTTCCTTCTCTAATTTTGTCCATCTTGACTCTCTGCTGGCTTGTTATTACTGAATAAAGCAAGAATATCTTCATTTCTCAAAATCTTCTCCATGATAACACACATGGATCCCTAAGATGTGGTAAAGTACCCTAGCAAGCTCAGGTCCTAGTCCATGGATGAACTTATCATTTCTCTTGACCACTGCGCCTACTTTAGCATATCCATATTGGGATAGCTCTTCGAATTTGATTGCATACTCCAACACGGTCATATCATCTTGCACTAATTCAGCAAACTTCCTCAACAAAGTGGACTTAGCAATCTCTGACATGAACCTCTCTTCAAACCTCCACTTGAACTCACTAAAGTCAAAGTTTCCTCTACTACCCTAACAGTCACACTATTCCACTAGTACAACGTGGCACCTCGTAGTTGTCTAGACACTAATCTTCCCTTTTACCTATTTCTCTATCCAATAGTAAAAATCCTTTAGAAATAAAGCAACCAATTCTCCACTTCAATTGCATCCTCAGTTCCAATAAATGATTCCCTCTAAGTCTTGCATAGTCTCCACTCAACAAAGCATAGTTGTTGACAACTGGAACTTCCTGATTAACCCCTTTAGCATTTCCATAAATTAACTCAGCAGTACCTCCTACTTGCATCATTTTTACGAAGAACCGATACGTTCCTTCCATATTAACCAGTGATGTTCCTGCAGCAACGTTAGTAGCTTTTTGTCAACCCGGGTTTCTCCTACTATTGGGTATGGCATTTCCATTGGTTGTGGTGCTCCCTCCACCGAGATTCGCTCTTCCATTTCCTGCCTTCATATATTACTCCCTTAAATCTACATTCAAAACTTAGTAATATATAAAAGAATGGCCTGAGAGGAGGAATAATATAGATAAAGCTATACTTATATATAGCAAATACAAGTAGGTTACTATAACGTTGCCCCATACCCCGATCTTACTGCTTCACTTGGATTATGTTTTTGAAACCTTAATTTAAAGTTTAAAATTATTTAGTTTTACATAAACCTACGCTCTGATAACAAGCTGTAACATCCTCCAATTTAAGGCTTGAAACTGAATGCTACAGTTGCTACAATCATCTATAATATTAATTTCCAATGACAAAATGCAGTCATATTAACGGTATCCATAATATCAGAAGCATAAGAATATTAAATAATTTGAAGGTAGTTTGAAAAACAACTTTTATCATTACATTTCAAATCAACATTTCATATTCGTTACATAATCCCAAAATATTACAAAGGATTATATAAAAATAATTATTACAAAATACACCAACATTGACATCTAAAGATGCCCCCTTATAAGATCAGAGTTACTAAATGGACGGACAAAACTACCATCAATACATTCATACAATAACTGACATGAAATAGTGGATAATAAATATAAATGGAATCCTATACAACTAACTTCTGCCTCATGCACATCTTTGAAGGCTTTATTTTCCAAACCTACTTAACCTAAAAGACCCTTACTCCCGACCTACTCAAATCACCTAAGAGTTTAAGGGGAAAACATAAACTTCAAGTCAGACAAAAAGCATGGTGTGAATAATAATATGCCATCTCGGTTAATTCATATTAAGTGAGACCATGCCCCTGAGTAGAACGGGTTTCCCGCTCACTAATATCCTTTAAAATATATCTTTTGCAAATCATAATCCTATAACTAAACTAGTTAAAATAATACTACAGTAATATAACAATAATAAGTACATGTAACATGGATAATCTTGACTATCCGTCCAATCAGTAGTCTGTCCGTCCCAATGTTTAGTTTCCTCAGGGTAACTACCAACCTACGTGGCTAACTCGGGCTTACTAAATATATCAAATTTTCTAACTGGCAATTGGAAGCAAATTGGACGGTCTGTCCAAATACACTAATCCAAGTGCTAACCTGACTATTTGCCAATCTTGGAATTTTTCAAGGCTTACTATGAACTTAAAGGTTTTTCAGGCCAACCTATAACTAGCCTTATCTTTATGTATTCCTTTCTGTACATAAACCTACTTTATTTCTTATCCTTGACAAAGCCGTATACATTGAAATTTTGGACTTAAATTAGCTATGGGCGAATAGATTAAGTACAGGACCCTACCCAACACCAGTCTTATCTAGTTTCTAATGTCTAAGATAGTTTTATCCTATTATAATCAATCAAAAAGCGACAAGAACAATAACTCTTTAGTAAACTTCTAGTCTAAATACCCTATTTATTTCCTTGAAAACATACTTCTTTACAAATGATTTACCTCTTGAAATCTACTTTCAAAACAAGGAAAATTATAGCCCTTTACTTTACTCAAAATAATTATGCCATGATATATGCTTTAATTAAACACTGTTGATGAAATTCAAAAACAATTAGAAGTTATCTTACTTTGAAACCATAAGGCCAAAACAAAATAAAATCTTTATATCGAAAGAGTGCGACAAGGACACTGTCGGTAAGGGTCATCGCCCCTTTACACATAGGCCATAAGGTCAAAACATTAAACCTTTATATTTATAAAGGTCGGCATCACTGCCGCCATAGGGTCATCATCCTTCTATATCATTGAAAAACATGTTAAAGTCTTTAACATATAAAATTATAAATGGTTATATTTGAAGTCATCCACTTCATAAAACATAACATACAATTATAGAAGAATTTCAACGACATCGAGGATTGTCACCATTGGTGCCTTAACTATAATAGCAGCCTTATTAGAGACAAAGCCATAACATGCGGCAATATGTCCTCTTCAAAAGTAAGGGTTAAGGTTCTAAAGGGCAAGTTATAAGATCAACGACCATCAAGGTCGAAGTAATAAAATGCGAAGTCGTTATCAAAACATTATGGCGTCGTTATCGCCGTTATATGTCTCTTCGAAACCATTGGCGTCGGTGACTGTATTGAAAATAATTGACAATGCCATTTTATATAAAACTTAGGACTTATGTCATGCGGCAACATCGACTTCGACAATTAGGTTGATGATTCAAACTCCTTCCCACGTAGTTAATACACTTCATAACAACTCAGGTTGATGTCACGTGTGTGCCAATTGAGTGGCTTCGAAGCCATAGCTGCGAATTAATCAAAGGCTACGACGCTTACACTACCGGCATAGAATTATCGTAAATAACATGAAAAATACAAATTTTCTTATAAAAGCAATTGTTTTTCCACCTACCCCTATTATTTGTCAAAATCTTATTGGTTGACAAAACTAAATTAAAAAATTTACTAGAAACTACCACATACTAGAATTTTTAGTGCTAAAACATTTTACACATTAACCCTTTATATTAATATCATAATAAAATAATTCCCCCAAGCTTAAATTATTTATTAAGAACTCTTGATCGCATGGAAAAATCCCTAAAAATTGTAATAAGTCAAATTTGCTATCTTATTTAACATATATTTTTTTGGGGCCAAACATTTACATAATTATTTTTAATAATTAAAACCCAAAACAAAACCATTTTCTTCCCTTGAAAAAATCATAAGATATTCATATATTATTGGAAAATTATGAAATTCGAAAACCACTTCTAAAATAATATTCTGAAACTCATATCAAAATTTTAGATTGTTTGGGTCATAAAAATTAGGTTTTCACTCTTAAAACCTATTAAATAATTTCATGATAAATCTTATTATTCATCAATCTATCATATCCAATCCTTTAAAATATAGCTTAATATCATTAATGGTTCGGATTTAAATGAAAAATGGAAAATAATAATTAAAAAATGAGATGTATATATATTTATTATTCACTTTGAGTGGATTGAGAAGGTTGAGGTTTGTATTTGATTTGATTTCCTTAGCTTTAATCTTGTTTTCCTAGCTTGTCCGCTCTTTGAAATGTTTCTAGCAATGTCTAGCCTAAACCCTTGTTATATTTTCATTTGTAAATGATTGAAGTAGGGAGGAAATGAGAATAAGGGTTTATGATAAGGAAATGTGCCATTTTCCTATTTTGCCCTTCTCATGCACCCTCCTACTTATTATTATTCTTATTGATCCTATTAATTCTTTAGTTAGGCTTAACCACATTAATTACTAAATCTCAATCTCCTTGTCATTTAACATTGTTTTATTTAATTTATTCAGCTAAATGTCCTAAATAATATTAATCAAAATTAGGGTTGTTACACCACACTCAGTTGATAAAAGTTTAGCTGAGATGGACAGATATGTTGGTACTATTAAACATGTGGAGAGCGAAAGTTGTTTCACTGAAGATGAGACTGACAGAACAGTGTAGAACGATGACTGATGGTGTTGTTCTCCAGAACAGAGATGTCGATGGAATGAAAGCTCCAATGATTATCCCATTCGTTAACATAGCCATTATTGGTCCTGCTATTGTCCGAAAGGTGCTTGTCGACTGTGGGAGTTCTGTCATTATCTTGTTTAAGAAGGCTTATGAAGATGATGTTGGAGGAGAAATGAAGCAACCAATTCTCTACTTCAATTTCATCCGCAGTTCCAATAAATGATTCCCTCCAAGTCTTACATAGTCTTCACTCAACAAAGCATAGTTGTTGACAATTGGAACTTCCTGATTAACCCGAAACGACCCGACTTTCTTACCACAGAAAGTCGCATCATTTTTAAGAAAGAAAGGGATAGAAAAGAGAATAGAAAGAAGAGAAGAAAGAAACAACATCAGAATCTAACAGCGGAATGAATATATTATATTAATAACATAAACAATACAAAGTTTACAATCATTATCAGAGTTACATAGATGTACATCACATACTAGACAGTTATAAACACATGTCTGGTTATACAACTCAATACAGTACAAGAAACAACTCAGAGAAATCTACACAGCGGAAAACTATATACATCTACATGCAGAAGCCTCCTGCTCCATTTGTGCCTCCACAATTCGTCAAAGCTAACCTGAATCCTAACCTTAATCCCTTGGCTACTCGTAAAAATTTGAGTACTCAAGAGTTTATGAAAAACAAAAATAAACTACGGGTCAGACATGGGTCTGGTGTGAGTAATAGGTTAAGGTTGCTTAACTTTTAAAAATCTTTTGAAAAGAAAGGTATCACGTAAGACTTCCGACACATAAACATGGAAAAGTTTTTACCTTACGCTAACCAAAACATTTGATAGGAAATCCGATGATATTATAAGAGTGTTTAGGGTTTTCAAATAAATAAGAAATAGCCGAAATTGTTACATGATTAAATTCCAGCTACTAGCCACAAAAGTGGGTAATACAATCAAAACCGTTGGCACTTATTGGATTTTGGATTCCATACAATGGCAGGGCTACTGGGGTACCGCCCGTAACAGTACGTGGCCTAGATCACCGTACCGAGGAGCACGCCCGCTCCCCTGTTACACAAGGCCGGACCCATTCCTTACTGAACAGTTCCGAACAAGACAACCCCGTGGTTGTAGCTAGCAACCACCCACACAGCCGAATATAAAGGGACTTCTAGACAGGGGTAAATCTCGCTCTTCCGTGGGTGCGACCACGAAGCCTTGCTGCACCTCCCCTGTTTTAGCTATTCCCGGTTGATGAGGCTTGAGGCTACGATTACCTATAAAGGACATATCACTTAGAATGCTCATCGTCCACCTGACGATGTTCTGAAAGCATTCAATCCATACAAGTTCGTTCCGGGTTCGAACGAAACCGAAGGCATTATCTCGTTGCACTTATAATGAAGCCACCCTCAGAGTCAACGACGATAACCCTTGCACTTTGAACCACCATCTCGAACCTATAAGTACTATTCTGTCAACTCATTACGGAATCACCCACAGAGTTATACTGACGTATAGTCCTTACACCTCGAGTCTTCACAAAGCTCCATTTTGATTCACGACCTAATGTTATTTGGAATCGATGTGGTTTTCGGATATCCAAATGTGGAAACCCGATCCTGGCCTCATCGAAATCCAAAGCGTGTCTTTTAAGGCCAAGTTATTTTAAAGTTTTTAAAACAATTCAATTACAGTATCTATATACACACAGATAGATAATCCATAAATCATAATTGATAACCAACATTATCAAATAACAGGTAATCCACATTATCAATATCAAATAGATAATCCATATCAACATCCCAATTGATAATCTATGTTATCATTACAATGCAAACCAAGTGTAACAACCCAGGATTTCGGAGATTACTATTAATATTAAATTATGAAGAAAATTATAATTTAATATTATTTTTAAAAATGAACTGGATAATAAAATAGGGGATTATATTGTTTATTTTATATAAACAATATCTTGACGAATATAATATGGGATTTGAAATTTAAATAAGTCATATTATTTTACTTGACGCTTATTTGAACATTTGATGGTTGAAATAAGTGCAAATGAATGAAAATAAAGTTTGGAAAACTTTATTTATGGATTTGTGATGTAAATAAATAATTGTGATGGTTTAATTTGAGTTAATTAGTAATATCGAAAATTTATTCCAATATTAGCCATTTATTGTAAAATAAAGGAATAATATGAAGAAAATAAAATTTAGAAGTGTAAATAGGCTTGGAATGGTGTTTTAATGTTATAAAAATGTTAAAACATTATAATACACTTAGTTAGACTTAAAAATAAATTTTATTTGGTTGAAATAGATGAAAATAGTGATTTTTCACTAAAAATGAGAATATTGAAAAATATTGATAAAAATGGATGAAAAATATACATTACTTAGAATTTCACTAAGTATAATTGCCTTTGCTCTTATTGGGTAAGGTTTAAGATCCAAAATCCTAAATCTAGAAGCATCTAGTGAGAAGGAATTGCTTCAATTCCTCTATTCATTCCTTCTTCTAAAAAAAAATACAACTTACAATAAACCTAAAACAAAGGCCTCCATATGAGGAAAAATCAAAATTCACTCATTCTCTTGCAAATTCAAGGTTCAATTCAAGTTACACACATAAGATAAGGTAATCTCCTGCCTATTTAATCTCAATCATATCAATTCTCAGATTTGATTCACTATAATTGAGTTTTTATATTTTTCCATGCTTGCGTGTTGTTTCTATAGCTTCTATAGGTTTCTAATTACTAATCCAAGGCTAAAGCTCCTTTCTTTGCAAGCAAAATCATTTAATTCGCTGCAAACAAACCCTAAGGTGAGTAACCTCACTCACGCTTGCTGTATACAATCTTGTTTATTCATATTTAGTGTAAAATTGAATGCTTGGAGCTATAAAAATTAAGTTTTGATCATATTTTGTGCTTAATCCAAAAACTGAATTCTGTCCATCTTTGAAGCTGAAACGAATTTGACTATAACTTTTTCATTTCTTAACCGATTTTGATAATTTTAGATGTTTTGGAAAGCATAGTTCTTGTGCTACAACTTTTTTTTATTCATTTTTCCAGATTTTGAAGTTATCTATGATATAATTGCAATTGTTTGTCATTGTCCAGCAAATACATAGATTCAGGCTGAATTTGATGTTTTGTGTAAAATGATCATAACTTTTGAACCAATGATCGGAATTTGAAGATCTTGGTCATTATGGAAATCTTAGAAACTAAACTACAACTTTATTTTTATTTATTTTGCCTGATTTTGAGGTTACCTATGCTATAATTGCAATTGTTTGTCGCTGTCCTGCAAATACATAAGTTCAGGCCGAATTTTATGTTTTGAGTAAAATGATCATAACTTTTGAATCATTGATCCGAATTGATTGGCCTTGGTCATTATGGAAAGCTTGAATCATATGCAACAACTTTCATTCAGAATGTTTTTAAATATTTCAATGTTTGCTAGCTCAAAACAGCGGATTTATCCGCTGTCCTGTGTTTTGTTCCATGTTGTTAGTGCACTTATTGTTTTCAAACCACTTGAAAATTGTTTTGCATCCTTGAACATGTATATGCATGTTCCGTCTTGGTAATTATGGTGTTAAATATTTTATTTTAAATATTTTTAAGAGTATTTCTAAATAATAGATATACTATATTTATTTTATATAAAAAAGTAGAATTTTAATAAAAGGATTTCTTTGGGTTTCGAAAAATTTATTTTAAAACCCGGCTACCTTAGTAAATTATTGCGCAAAGATCATAAACTATTATTTTTCCCTTTCGGATGTATAAGAATGAGAATTAAACAATTTAGTAAGGGTATATGGTATGAGACATGTGTTCTTGCTTTATCGCTTAATATCGGACTTCTACGACCGAAACTAATTTGAATTATTATTTTGAGTTGATTTAGAAGTTGCCAAATTTTAACGAACATTATTGGTTGGAGAATTACTCTTTTTGAGTACATTTGATGATAAACCAATCTAGATGTTTTTACAATCGCTGATGAGATGAGGCGACCAAGACGAGAATTTTCCGTTTGGAGAATTATGATTAGAAATAACCATCATGATGTTGTTTTACTTACCAATGAGACGAGGTAAGTCTATTTATGAAGTATTCATGAAGTTAAGATGTTTATGATGATTTAAGAAGTGAAGATGGTTATGATGACTTTTACTTGTCGATGAAATGAGACAAGTCACGATGGAACCATTACTCGTCAATGAGAAGAGATGAGTTTGTTATTATATTAACTTGCCGATGAAATGAGGCAATATTAATGTTAAGTTTTAATTTGAAACTATGGTTAGAAATACCCATCACGAGTTCTTTTACTTGCCTAGGAGATGAGGCAAGTTGTTATGATGGATTGATGATGATTTCGATATTTATGATGAATTTTTACTTGTCAATGAAATGAGACAAGTCTCGATGTCACTTAAAACTCATCCAAGTAAGAGATAAGACGAGTTAGGTATCTTACACTCGCCGATGAGATGAGGCAGTGTTTATTTGATGATGTTTTATGATGGTTTTCTGATGTGGCATCGACTAACGATTAGTAAACCAATAGGTATGAACATATGGTATGGGACGTACGTTGACGCCTATTGGGTTCCTGTTCGAGAAGTGGAGACACATTCACGATGTTACTAGTGCTATAGACCGAGTACTCGATTGGAGTCATCACGATGTTCATGAAGTTATTACTCGACTCCAATCATCACGATGTTATTACTCGAGTTTTTGTGACTGGGTGTCATCAAGATGTTTCCGACTATAGTCAATCAAGATGATCACGATGTTATGATGTTTTATGACCCCAAGTCATCACGATGAATGGTACCAAATAATGGTAGTACTGGTCAGGATGTAAATGCACGTGCTGCTTTCCATGAGGTTTTAGGTGTTTCGATTTCACTATTTTGATGATGATGCTTTAGTATAGCCTTATGTATGAAATAGGCTTGTTGACATACATAGTTTTATTTGTGATTTCGAGTATGATGTTTTGGATTCTTTCCGGGCTCTATCAAGATGGATTTGAGACATTATATATATTTATACCAATGAGATGAGGTATAAATTATGGTAATGCTTTTATGATGAGTGTTGATAATAGATTTAAGATATATTAATATTTATACCGATAGGATGAGGTATAATAATTAAGAAGTTTCTATTAGATGAGTTTTATTTATGATGCATTCTTGAAATTTTAATTATCTTATAAAGATTTACTCTATGGTCCATATCCTCACCCATTTCATTCGGTTATATATATATAATTAGGTGAACCATGTCAATATAATATACATATTGTATTCCTCTATGCAATCATGACGAACCATTGATGTATCACTATAGAGATAACTTGATGACGTATATCATTCCATTGGCAACGATGGAATGTTTTTCCCTTATCTCTTATCATCACCTGTACTAATGATAAGTTCTAGCTAGCCTGACCCGTGTGTTTTCACTCGGGTCAGACCGAGTTGTTTCAGGTATCATCTATTGGACTTAGCTTGAAGTTGATGTTGGATATCAGCTCTTTTTTCTCTTGAGTAGTTTTTGTTCTTTCGCATACTCTGATGTAGTTATATTTGATTTGATATTTATGATGTGGTCGAGTACCACCTTTATCTGTATTCATATTGTATTGTACTAAACATGTATCAGTATATATATATATATATATGATGTTGATTACTGTTCTATGATGTGCCTTACATTTAGTTATTGTATTTTATTCTGATAGATCCGTTAGCCACCTATAGTTTTGGATTAAGCATTTACTGTGTATGTCGATCCATTGAGATAGAAAAGAAAAAAAATATTATATTGCATTTATCGACGTATTCAGTAGATGTTTAAGACAAAGTTATAGATGGTCGCCCTTAACCAGCCCTAATCTACGCTTTAGTAGACGGAATTACTTGTTAATTCTCTTTACTAAGGTGGGTCTCGGGGTGGGGCGTTACAGCTTGGTATTAGAGCTGTGGTCAGAACAAAGTAGAATAAACACAGAACAGTACGTATATCATGATACATCGAAATACAATACAAATGAATCATTTTCCTTTATTCAAGCTTGTTTTCGAATCGAGCCTTGATTCTTTTTCAAGTTTTAGGATTGTTAAGATGGAATATGTCTAGGAATATAGATATATTGTATTTCGTAGTATTCCATAATAGAGAGTTTGATGTCATCTTGTCTTATATAAAATCTTATTTGGGATTGTTCTATTCTTATTTTTATCGATACGAGTGAATTCGTATCGATGAAGCTGATTGATTTCTTTGAGCATTCTCGTTGCATTCCTTTGAGAGTTATGATCCTATTAAAGGGATCCACAACGATTGGCTTGTTGTATGCATTCCGAGTTCTCTATTTGTTTATTACTTACTATCTTGAGATGTATCTGATTTGAGATGGATTGACTTATTTGATGCTAAGTCTGATCCTTTTGTTGTTATATGACCCTATATTTATTTAGGCATCCTAATTTGATTACGTTATTATTTCTATCACTTTGAAATGTTAGTGATGATTCCGAAGTTTCTGTATTCACACTTGAGTATCGAGATGTTGATGATATATCTCAAATTCCAGTCAAGGTGACTTTGTTGAGTTTTGTGAGTCCGTTTGTTTGACATCCAATCGGGCAATCAAGTGTCAAGGTAACCTTATTCCTAGCTCTTCGGTTATCCTTCCATGAGGATTTCCACTAAGGAATGATGTGAGTTTCTAGATTGTTCGAGTTTGATTGAGTTTATCATTCAGCTTCGTTTGAGTGTTCTTTTCATATACTCAATCAATGTTATCCTTTAGCATTACTCCGATTGAAGTAGTGATTCGTGGATTGTGTGCTTCTTCTCCTTTGAGAAGAATATCTTGCTTATCCTGTATCTTGATGATTTTTGGGAGTGTCTCGTGACATCGTAAGATTGACGAACACTCTATCTTCTTCTGTTGATTTTGAGAATCGAGTATTCAGGGAATATTTCGATGCATTCTCTTAATGTTCTTTGGTCTGAGTTTTGAAGCTATATAAATATGAGTTTTAAAGAGAAATTTGAGCTTTGAGATATAAAAAAATATCAAATAATATTTTGAGAATATATTTACATGAGTAGTATTTCTTTATAGAAATAATTTGGGAGTGTTGGGTTGTCCATCGAGTAGTTAAGAGTTCTAGTCGATACGCCTGATCAACTTTATCGATAGGAATCTCCTAAATGCTATGATGAGATAATCAGACACGATGATTTGTGTTTTAAAAATTGACATTTTGAAAATAATATTTGAGATTAAATATTAAATTTATTTTTGAATGGTAATTGCAGCCATTGATTTTAGAGACGAGTATCAGAGTGGCGAGGCAGTTTTGATCGTTCGATCGACTCCGCAGCCAACCAACATATCTATTTATTAGAGATTCAGTGGCAAGGAAATGCCATTTATTTATATATTTATTTTGAAATTATAAAGATGAGAATATGTGAGAAAATTATTGAGCTATACTTTATTTAAAGTATATTTTGAGATTTTAGAATTATATTATATACATTGGATGTTTTAAGAGAGGAGTTATAAGGGGATTTGAAGATCGTTTTAAACTATTTAAGTGGTTTAAAAAAAAGACTAAAGAGGGTTTAAACTCTTAATTTATTTTAAGAAATATTATTATGGATTTAAAAAATCTATTGAAAATTAATTTTGAAGTATGAGGACAAATTTGGACTTTTAATTTGAGTTTTAAATTACTTACAAAGTAATATAGTAAAGAGTTTGAAAATTTTCAAATGTTGAAAATTGAGATTTAAAATTTAAAAGATGTTGAGATTTATCAATTTTACGTATCTTGAATTGAAAAGTAATTTGAGCTTATATCCTTGTTTCTTGAGTATATTCTATCCCTGAGCTGATAGCAACGATGTGCATTTTTCGCAGTCATTCGAGTTTGGCGGTCTTGTGAGAAGCCATTTTATGCGATTTATCTATCTTGTCTATTAAGTCTATCCTTGGTATGAGGGCGTTCTTTCCGTATTATTATGCGGAAAATTGTGTTGTTGGTCATTTTTGTTGCTTAAAGTTCGGGTTTGAATGAGTTTGATCCCGACTCTATTCATAGAATTTTGAGAAATCTATCTTATTTGATAGATAATTTGTTGAGCTTTTTATTGAGTATTGTTACGAAGACGGGATATCTTCGAAATCCTTTCGAGTTACTTGGAAAAATTCGATGATTTGCTAGTCGCTATATTAGCATATGATGGACTATTGGATTAACCAAGAAAGTTTCTCCTTATCTCTCTCTACCATTCTATGTTGGGAGAATGAATGGTTTGAGTTTTGAGCTTGTCTAGCACCTTTGTTGATTGAATTTTTATGTTGTTTACAGCCTTTTCCTTTAGAAATTGCGAGGACGCAATTTTGTTAAGGGGGAGAGTCTGTAACAACCCGAGATTTTGGAGATTACTATTAATATTAAATTATGAAGAAAATTATAATTTAATATTGTTTTTAAAAATGAACTGGATAATAAAATAGGGGATTGTATTGTTTATTTTATATAAACAATATCTTGATGAATATAATATGGGATTTGAAATTTAAATAAGTCATATTATTTTACTTGACGCTTATTTGAACATTTGATGGTTGAAATAAGTGCAAATGAATGAAAATAAAGTTTGAAAAACTTTATTTATGGATTTGTGTTGTAAATAAATAATTGTGATGGTTTAATTTGAGTTAATTAGTAATATCGAAAATTTATTCTAATGTTAGCCTTTTATTGTAAAATAAAGGAATAATATGAAGAAAATAAAATTTAGAAGTGTAAATAGGCTTGGAATGGTGTTTTAATGTTATAAAAATGTAAAAACAGTATAATACACTTAGTTAGACTTAAAAATAAATTTTATTTGGTTGAAACAGATGAAAATGGTGATTTTTCACTAAAAATGAGAATATTGAAAAATATTGATAAAAATGGATGAAAAATATACATTACTTAGAATTTCACTAAGTATAATTGCCTTTGCTCTTATTGGGTAAGGTTTTAGATCCAAAATCCTAAATCTAGAAGCATCTAGTGAGAAGGAATTGCTTCTATTCCTCTATTCATTCCTTCTTCTCAAAAAAAAATACAACTTACAATAAACCTAAAACAAAGGCCTCCATATGAGGAAAAATCAAAATTCACTCATTCTCTTGCAAATTCAAGGTTCAATTCAAGTTACACACATAAGATAAGGTAATCTCCTACCTATTTAATCTCAATCATATCAATTCTCAGATTTGATTCACTATAATTGAGTTTTGATATTTTTCCATGCTTGCGTGTTGTTTCTATAGCTTCTATAGGTTTCTAATTACTAATCCAAGGCTAAAGCTCCTTTCTTTGCAAGCAAAATCATTTAATTCGCTGCAAACAAACCCTAAGGTGAGTAACCTCACTCACGCTTGCTGTATACAATCTTATTTATTCATATTTAGTGTAAAATTGAATGCTTAGAGCTATAAAAATCAAGTTTTGATCATATTTTGTGCGTAATCCAAAAACTGAATTCTGTCCATCTTTGAAGCTGAAACGAATTTGACTATAACTTTTTCGTTTCTTAACCGATTTTGATAATATTAGATGTTTCAGAAATCATAATTCTTATGCTACAACTTTCATGTTTTGTGTTTTCTGTAATTTTGAAGTTAGGTGTGTCAAAATTGAATTTTTTACTGTAATCCCGAGAGCAAAACCAATATTTGCTCCGTGCTTAAGGCTAAAACTAAATTGGCCATGACTTCTTTGTTTCTTAACCAATTTTGATAATTTTAGATGTTCCGAAAAGCGTAGAAACTAAACTACAACTTTATTTTTATTTATTTTGCCTGATTTTGAGGTTACCTATGCTATAATTGCAATTGTTTGTCGCTGTCCTGCAAATACATAAGTTCAGGCCGAATTTTATGTTTTGAGTAAAACGATCATAACTTTTGAATCATTGATCCGAATTGATTGGCCTTGGTCATTCTGGAAAGCTTAAATCATATGCAACAACTTTCATTCAGAATGTTTTTAAATATTTCAATGTTTGCTAGCTCAAAACAGCGGATTTATCCGCTGTCCTGTGTTTTGTTCCATGTTGTTAGTACACTTATTGTTTTCAAACCACTTGAAAATTGTTTTGCATCCTTGAACATGTATATGCATGTTCCGTCTTGGTAATTATGGTGTTAAATATTTTATTTTAAATATTTTTAAGAGTATTTCTAAATAACAGATATACTATATTTATTTTATATAAAAAAGTAGAATTTTAATAAAAGGATTTCTTTGGGTTTCGAAAAATTTATTTTAAAACCCGGCTACCTTAGTAAATTATTGCGCAAAGATCATA
The DNA here is from genome assembly GCA_030765085.1 of Allium cepa. Lineage (NCBI taxonomy): Eukaryota > Viridiplantae > Streptophyta > Magnoliopsida > Asparagales > Amaryllidaceae > Allium > Allium cepa. The sequence goes on from CM060937.1 coordinate 271,851,903, forward strand.
AACTATTATTTTTCCCTTTCGGATGTATAAGAATGAGAATTAAACGATTTAGTAAGGATATATGGTATGAGACATGTGTTCTTGCTTTATCGCTTAATATCGGACTTCTACGACCGAAACTAATTTGAATTATTATTTTGAGTTGATTTAGAAGTTGCCAAATTTTAACGAACATTATTGGTTGGAGAATTACTCTTTTTGAGTACGTTTGATGACGAACCAATCTAGATGTTTTTACAATCACTGATGAGATGAGGCGACCAAGACGAGAATTTTCCTTTTGGAGAATTATGATTAGAAATAACCGTCATGATGTTGTTTTTCTTACCAATGAGATGAGGTAAGTCTATTTATGAAGTATTCATGAAGTTAAGATGTTTATGATGATTTAAGAAGTTAAGATGGTTATGATGACTTTTACTTGCCGATGAAATGAGACAAGTCACGATGGAACCATTACTCGTCAATGAGAAGAGGTGAGTATGGTATTATATTAACTTGCCGATGAAATGAGGCAATATTGATGTTAAGTTTTAATTTGAAACTATGGTTAGAAATAACCATCACGAGTTCTTTTACTTGCCTAGGAGATGAGGCAGTTGTTATGATGGATTAATGATGATTTCGATATTTATGATGAATTTTTACTTGTCAATGAAATGAGACAAGTCTCGATGTCACTTAAAACTGATCTAAGTAAGAGATAAGACGAGTTAGGTATCTTACACTCGCCGATGAGATGAGGCAGTTTTATTTGATGATGTTTTATGATGGTTTTCTGATGTGGCATCGACTAACGATTAGTAAACCAATAGGTATGAACGTATGGTATGGGACGTACGTTGACGCCTATTGGGTTCCTATTCGAGAAGTTAAGACACATTCACGATGTTACTAGTGCTACAGACCGAGTACTCGATTGGAGTCATCACGATGTTCATGAAGTTATTACTCGACTCCAATCATCACGATGTTATTACTCGGGTTTTTGTGACTGGGTGTCATCAAGATGTTTCCGACTATAGTCAATCAAGATGATCACGATGTTATGATGTTATGTGACCCCAAGTCATCACGATGAATGGTACCAAATAATGGTAGTACTAGTCAAGATGTAAATGCACGTGCTGCTTTCCATGAGGTTTTAGGTGTTTCGATTTAACTATTTTGATGATGATGCTTTAGTATAGCCTTATGTATGAAAGGCTTATTGACATACATGGTTTTATTTGTGATTTCGAATATGATGTTTTGGATTCTTTCCGGGCTCTATCAAGATGGATTTAAGACATTATATATATTTATACCAATGAGATGAGGTATAAATTGTGGTAATGCTTTTATGATGAGTGTTGATAATAGATTTAGGATATATTTATATTTATACTGATGAGATGAGGTATAATAATTAAGAAGTTTCTATTAGATGAGTTTTATTTATGATGGATTCTTGAAGTTTTAATGATCTTATGAAGATTTACTCTATGGTCCATATCCTCACCCATTTCATTCGGTTATATATATATAATTAGGTGAACCATGTCAATATAATATACATATTATATTCCTCTATGCAATCATGATGAACCATTGATGTATCACTATAGAGATAACTTGATGACTTATATCATTCCATTGGTAACGATGGAATGTTTTTCCCTTATCTCTTATCATCACCTGTACTAATGATAAGTTCTAGCTAGCCTGACTCGTGTGTTTTCACTCGGGTCAGACCAAGTTGTTTCAGGTATCATCTATTGGACTTAGCTTGAAGTTTATGTTGGATATCAGCTCTTCTTTCTCTTGAGTGGTTTTTGTTCTTTCGCATACTCTGATGTAGTTATATTTGATTCGATATTTATGATGTGGTCGAGTACTACCTTTATCTGTATTCATATTGTATTGTACTAAACATGTATCAGTATATATATATATATATGATGTTGATTACTGTTCTGTGATGTGCTTTACATTTAGTTATTGTATTTTGTTCTGATAGATCCGTTAGCCACCTATAGTTTTGGATTAAGCATTTACTATGTATGTCGATCCATTGAGATAGAAAAGAAAAAATATTATATTGCATTTATCGACGTATTCAGTAGATGTTTAAGACAAAGTTATAGATGGTCGCATTTAACCAGCCCTATTCTCCGCTTTAGTAGACGGATTTACTTGTTAATTCTCTTTACTAAGGTGGGTCTCGGGGTGGGGCGTTACACCAAGCATTTATATCACACAACCATACTTATCTCATTACTGAGATCGCAAAGCATCCAAGACAATCAATGACATCCATTCATACATAAGCAAATGATTTATTCATTACAATATAATTAATTTAAAATGAATTAAATTAACTATCTCTAACTCTAATTAATTTTAAAATGAATTAAATTATTTACTCCATCTTTAATTTATATAAATTAAATTAATTACTTTACCAATATATCTTACTTACTCAATCATTTAATTGATTACAATAAATTAATCATTCATTATTAATTACCTTAATTAATCACTCTTGATTAATTATCCTTAATTACATTCATGTAGTTATCCTTAACTAATTTCACAAATTAATTATTCTCAACCAACAGTAATTAATCTTTAATTACTTCAATTAATTAATCTATCATAATTAATTACCCTAATCCTTAATTAATTACATTAATTAATTTCCTTTAATTATTTATCATTGATTAATTAATCATAATTAATCATTTTTAATTACATCATTAATTATAATAATTAATGATCCCCTTTTATTAATTACCTTAAGTAATTAACTTATAATTATTAATCATCCCAGATCCTTTACATTTAGTAATTAACTAACTTAACAAATTAATTATCCTTTAATTAATTTCTTATTTAATTCCTTGCTTAATTGCTAAATAATTAAATCCAGATTACTTCATTCTTAACATCTTCATTTAATTACAACCTGTAATTATTAAACAATTACTTAACTGAGTAATTTCCAAAATTATTAATTACACACAATAATTATCTTTAAAATCCAAGTGTTTACAATTAATTAAACTTACTTAATTAAAATAAACGATCATATTAAACTAAATTATTTACATTAAGTAATTAATTTCTTAATTACTTTATCAAGTAATTACACTCAAACCATTTACAATTGATTATTATTAAATTAATTAATCTAATTAATTATAAAAATTAATCATATTAATTAATTGTTAAATAATCCTGGTTAATGACCTTCATTAACCATTCTCTAATTATTTCATTTAGTAATTAACTTAAATTAATTACAATTTAAATTATCTTTAATCATTCATTAATTAAAGTTAATTATTAAATAAATTGACCTTGATTTAAAAATTAATTACATAATTAATAATTCATAAATCATTAATTAATAATCTAATTAATGATCTTAACTATAAATTGATTAATCAATTATTAACACCAAATTCAATTAATTAATTAAATTAATTAATTAATCTTAATTACCTTATTAATTAAATTAATTTTGAAATATTAATCTTAATTAAATTTTCAAGATAAAACATAACTTAATTATGTTAAAACAATTTAATTGAAACAAAGTACTTTTTGAACTACTTCTAAATTTTCATTTTAAAAACAAGGTTTAAAATAGAACAATTATAAAACTTATCAAAGTTTAAATAATTTAAAACTTTATAAAATTGCAAATCAAACAAGTGCTATGAAAATTTTTAAAGTTAAATTCATTTCAAAATTTTGGAAATTTCAATTCATTCTTAGTTTAAAACTTTCAAATTTAAACCTTCTTTGAATTTAAAACTGAAATTCATTTTTAAATTTCCAGATTTTAAACTTCATTTAAAATTGCTCCTATTCTAACAAGAATTTCATTTTAAAAAGTTCAAACTATTCTTAACAAAATAAAGTAGTTAATTATGTTAAATTTTCAAAACTTTATTTTAATTTAAAAACTGAAATTTTAAATTTGAACTTAAATTCAAAAATTCAAACTTAAATTTTAATTTGATTTAAACTTTCCTAAAAAAATAAGACTACAGATTTTTAAAATCCTTAAAACCCAGATTTACAGGTTTTAAAAAAAAATCAAAACCTTAACTGCAGGTTTCTGGAAACCTGCAAAATACAAGACAAAACCCGAGAATTCCCTAATATTAATTCGAGTCCAAGCCTGACTGCTTCGAGTCTTCACTCCATCTGCTTCGAGCAAACCCCACATCTCCCCTGTAACAACCCAACCCAAAAATAGTTCACCAGAAAACTCATCGCCGTGCATATGCACGGCGATCCTCGCCCTCTCTGATTATCAGAGACGATCAAACCACAACCAGAAACTCATCCATGCCCTAACATCATCACCAGATCGAACAAATAAACAAGAATTCAAAATTAAACTCTAAAACCCCAAACCTGAAAATATGTTCCAGGTTTCTGACCCAACCTATCAACGGCGGTTTCTTGCCGCTCCGACCACCTGGAGATCCACCTCTCCGGCCATGATACCATCCACACACCTACTACACATTCACCAAATACCAAAACACTCGATCAATCCTTTACCTCAAACTGACCCAATCCTTAACCCCATTCAAAACTAGGGTTTAAACAAAGATTTTCAAACTGCATTCAATCTAACAAATTATAACCTCATTTCTGATTTTTCTAAGGATCTATGATCCTTCCTCTATAACTCAGAAGAATCCTGAGTTTTCTCAAATCACAAACTACAAGAATTTTGCTTGAATCCCATTTTAGTTCAAGAACAGACTGCAACTAAATCTTATACCTAAAAATCCTAATACTTGATTTAAAAATCAAGTTCCGGTTTAGGTATTTGATTTATACTACTAAATTACAATATCCATTTGATTAGGTTTTGGTAAAATTAAACACGCATGATGTTTTTTTCCTGTTTCCAAAGTCAAAACTCATATTTTTAACTTAATTGAAATTTTTAAACATGAACTTAAGAAAATAAAACAACTTTACTTTGCATCTTTCATTTTAACAGAAAACTAATTAAAAGCTAAGTATAATAATAAAATTTTGCCTGAAAAAAAAAATCAAAACAGATCAGAAGATAAAGAACAGTATGAACATAAATCATTTCTACATCAACAACTACAGATTACACAACAATACTATTTCAATTCAGTAAAACCATGCAACTTATTTTATAATTTAAGTTTTTAAGTTACTCGCCTTTTTATTTATTTAAAAGATGTAGAGCCTGTTTTGACCTTCTTTTGATTTTTGCAAAAAGAATGCAGGCTTGACCCTCTGTTGTTTTTTTTAATCTGAGTTGCAATCTGTTGAAATGCTCATGATCCCTTCCTATAATTACTTGCATGCAGAGAGTAGATGCAGTTGCAAATTCCTCAAATGCATGCAGATGCTTATCATTCCCATGTTTAAACAGAATGCAGAAAAACAGTGTGCAGGCCTATTTGATTTTGAGGAAGTGGAATATGCATATGTTGGTGAATCAATGCAGATTTGTGGATTTTGAGGATATTCAGATTTGATTTTTTTTGATGATGGGTTTAATTTTGAAGAGGAGTTTAACTTGCAAATTTGTTAACAAATTTTAAACTTGAACAGGAATTTAATATGCAGGTTTTGATTATGGATATGAAAAATGAGTTTTGTTTAAGGAAATGAAAAAGAATATGCATGAATGAAGATGCAAGCTAAACTAGATGTATTTTCAGATTTAATGAAATAAAAAAAAAATTAAAACTAAATTTTACACTTGTACAAATGTTACACATTTGTCAATTTGTATATTACTTTTTGAACACTTGTCAAATGAATGAAATTAAGAGATCACATTTGTCACTTTAAAAAAAATGATTAGTATCTAATTTACAAACAAATGTGTGTATTAGCTTAGTTTTAAATTTGTTAGTTTATTTTTAAATATGTATATAAATTTATAAAAGAAATAAAAACAAACAATGTTTATAAATAAACTTATACATATTAAAGATTAAAACAATGAAGATTTTATACTGTTGAATTTAAATTCAAACTAAATTCAAAATCAATTATTTTCAAATCAAGTTATAAATATAAATTCAATTTGAAATAACAACTTGCAAATTTTATTCAAACTCTATTTATAAAGACAATACAATATCAATATTGTTTTTGTAAATCTCTTATTATTAAATTAAAATCATTTTACAAGAAATTATGTTTTTATTAATAAAATATCTATTTTATTAAGCCATAGAACCTTTTGTTGAATTTATTGTAAATTTAAAACTCAATCTAATTTAATTTAAACATTTCAATATTTTTCTTATCAATTTTAAAATCATATATTTATTTATGAAATAGTTTTAAAAACTCAATACTAATTAAAATCAAAATTTCCAATTTATAATGTATATATTAAAATTTATAACATGGTTCATTTATTAAATTTAAACCAAAATCATTTATTTAATTTTGAAAAGCTTAAATATTAAATAAAATAAATTTTCCAAATTACTACAAATATTAAAACTAGGAAATATGCTTTACTTATTAAAATTAAAACAAAGCTAATCTTTTTAAAATATAAACCATATATTTATTTATAAATAGAAATCAATTTATTATTTTAAAAGGATAAAATAACCAATTTAAATAATTATTGAAGAAGATTATTAAATTTATTTGAATTATTATTAACAAATATCAATATCAATTTAATTTTTAATACAGATTATTAAATTGATATTGTTAAAAATTCCGAGATATTACACTCCTTCCCCCTTAAAAGAATTTCATCCTCGAAATTTAAAATAAAGGTAATTTAATAATCTTATTAAATTTTAATTTTAAGCATATATCAAACATATGCTAACAATCAATGCAACCAATTCAAACAATCAAACAAATCTAATTATCCAGACAAATTCTGGATAGAATTTTATCGAGTTTCCCCAGGTATATATATACATATATATATACTGGGATACTCGCTCCAGAGAATCCAAATAATCAATACTATGAAGCTACAAACTCCTGTACAACTATATCTATAACACTAGACAAGATATCAGACTACAAACGAGTCTGACTCAACAACCAAAACTCCAGAACTGCTGGTTCCACAACCAGAGATAGATCATACACGTACTCCCTCAGAGATACGTGAAACTCATCCAATCCCAGTTATCCAAACTGGCAATCCAATCCTGTAGATCAATCACTTAATCTCCTAGATACAGAAAAGATCCAAAACACTTCAGAGCTAGCTTCTCAGACTTACCCAAACTTATAGCTCACTTTTGATCGGAGAAAACTTATCCAAAATTAAATCTCCGACTTCAGAGTCCAAATTCCTCCATCTCTTATCCACAAAATCTCTTCAGACAATCCTAGGCTGTCTACAAACTTACTGATCAGCTCAACCTTACTGATGCTTCTAGAAACAAACTAGACCAATCAACACAACAAGATGATCTCCTCAAGATCAACCCTACTCTTCATACATCAGCAGACCACAACTTACTTCTCCTGTCCGAGAAAAGAAAAGCAGATGTACTTCCAAACTGCTTCCGCTGCACAACTCTGATCTGAAGTAGAAGAAAATGATGAAGAAGAATGCAAGCACAAACAGGACAACACAGCCCAGAGATATGATTCAACAGATCCATAAGAAATTTTCAGAAGTTCCTCCAAAATTCTGAGATGCTACACCAATTCAATACTCCTGGAACCATTCTTCTATAAAGTTGGACCACCGGTTACACTTCTGGAATCCTAGTCGATAAGAAAGATCAATCTCCAGATGCAAACAAAACTCTGGCTTCTCTGAAGACATCCAAAAAACTCAGATAACCCAAGAGAACACTCACACAATCGCAAGTCACTTTTGTGAACCATCCAAACCAAATCCAAGAAAAACTGTTCTCCCTTAACCAAATAGAACAGCTTAAACTTAACTAGCCAACCCATCGGAGATACGGGTTCACTTAACTGCTTCTGAACTCCACTCCAGAAAAACTGCTAAGCCAAAAGATCTCTTCCCAACACCGAGAACACTCCAAGCTGCACTGGTGCCACGGATGCCAAAGAATTCCAAAACAAAGCTCTTCGAGAAACTCGGACCTCAAAGCAAACAGGAACACCGGCTGAACACAGCCACAACATGAAGCAGACTCACCTCCTTAACTTGTTCCAAAGAAAACATTTTCGGGAACATTCATAGTCGCTGCATCTCATCACGCAACTACTACTTCCTGAGGTATCAAAATACCATTACTCACTTCTGCCCAACCGACAGATCCAAACTCTACTCATCTAACTTCAAAGAATTCACTCCGAACCTTAACGGGTTTCCTTCAGAGATCTATGAAGTTCTTCGTCACTTCAAAACTCACTCGAGACGGTATTAGGTTTACAGTCTCGACAAAACACTTCCAACCTCAAACATTCAAACTCCAACCAATGGTAGCCGTGTTACACACACTACTAACCCATCTACCTTTATAACTTATATTGGAAAACCAAAACAGGTAACCCAACAGATAGGTAGCAATAAATAAATAAACAAATATTAAAAATTACAAATACGCTCTCTCAAGAAAGATACTACTACAGAGCCTAGGTATTCACTCAACCTAATGCTCTGATACCAACTGAAACGATCTGACTTTTTTACCACAGAAAGTCGCATCATTTTTAAGAAACAAAGGGATAAAAAAGAGAATAGAAAGAAGAGAAGAAAGAAACATCATCAGAATCTAACAGCGGAACGAATAAATTATATTAATAACATAAACATTACAAAGTTTACAATCATTATCAGAGTTACATAGATGTACATCACATACTAGACAGTTATAAACACTTGTCTGGTTATACAACTCAATACAGTACAAGAAACAACTCAGAGAAATCTACACAGCGGAAAACTATATATATCTACACGCAGAAGCCTACTGCTCCATTTGCTCCTCCACAATTCGTCAAAGCTAACCTGAATCCTAACTTGAATCCCTTGGCTACTCGTAAAAATTTGAGTACCCAAGAGTTTATGAAAAACAAAAATAAACTCCGGGTCAGACATGGGTCTGGTGTGAGTAACAGGTTAAGGTTGCTTAACTTTTAAAATCTTTTGAAAAGAAAGGTATCACGTAAGACTTCCCACACATAAACATGGAAAAGTTTTTACCTTACGCTAACCAAAACATTTGATAGGAAATCCGATGATATTATAATAGTGTCTAGGGTTTTCAAATAAATAAGAAATAGCCAAAATTGTTACATGATTAAATTCCAGCTACTAGCCACAAAAGTGGGTAATACAATCAAAACCGTTGGCACTTATTGGATTTTGGATTTCATAGAATGGCAGGGCTACCGGGGTACCGCCCGTCACAGTACGTGGCCTAGATCACCGTACCGAGGAGTATGCCCACTCCCCTGCAACACAAGGCCGGACCCATTCCTTACTGAATAGTTCCGAACAAGACAACCCCATGGTTGTAGCTAGCAACCACCCACACATCCGAATATAAAGGGACTTCTAGACAGGGGTAAATCTCGCTCTCCAGTGGGTGCGACCCACGAAGCCTTGCTGCACCTCCCTTGTTTTAGCCATTCCCAGTTGATGAGGCTTGAGGCTACGATTACCTTTAAAGGACATATCACTTAGAATGCTCATCGTCCACCTGACGATGTTCTGAAAGCATTCAATCCATACAAGTTCGTTTCGGGTTCGAAAGAAACCAAAGGCATTATCTCATTGCACTTATAATGGAACCACCCTCAGAGTCAACGACGATAACCCTTGCACTCTGAACCACCATCTCGAACCTATAAGTACTATTCCGTCAACTCATTACGGAATCACCCACAGAGTTATACTGACGTATAGTCCTTGCACCTCGAGTCTTCACAAAGCTCCATTTTGATTCACGACCTAACGTTATTTGGAATCGATGTGGTTTTCGGATATCCAAATATGGAAACCGATCCTGGTCTCATCGAAATCCAAAGCGTGTCTTTTAAGGCCAAGTTGTTTTAAAGTTTTCAAAACAATTCAATTACAGTATCTATATGCACACAGATAGATAATCCATAAATCATAATTGATAACCAACATTATCAAATAACAGGTAATCCACATTATCAATATCAAAATAGATAATCCATATCAACATCCCAATTGATCATCTATGTTATCATCACAATGCAAACCAAGCATTCATATCACACAACCATACTTATCTCATTACTGAGATCACAAAGCATCCAAGACAATCAATGACATCCATTCATACATAAGCAAATGATTTGTTCATTACAATATAATTAATTTAAAATGAATTAAATTAAATATATCTCTAACTCTAATTAATTTTAAAATGAATTAAAATAATTACTCCATCTTTAATTTATATAAATTAAATTAATTACTTTACCAATATATCTTACTTACCCAATCATTTAATTGATTACAATAAATTAATCATTCATTATTAATTACCTTAATTAATCACTCTTGATTAATTATCCTTAATTACATTCATGTAATTATCCTTAATTAATTTCACAAATTAATTATTCTCAACCAACAATAATTAATCTTTAATTACTTCAATTAATTAATTAATCATAATTAATTACCCTAATCCTTAATTAATTACATTAATTAATTTCCTTTAATTATTTATCATTGATTAATTAATCATAACTAATAATTTTTAATTACATCATTAATTATAATAATTAATGATCCCCTTTTATTAATTACCTTAAGTAATTAATTTATAATTATTAATCATCCCAGATTAATTACATTTAGTAATTAACTAACTTAACAAATTAATTATCCTTTAATTAATTTCTTATTTAATTCCTTGATTAATTACTAAATAATTAAATCCAGATTACTTCATTCTTAACATCTTCATTTAATTACAACCTGTAATTATTAAACAATTACTTAACTGAGTAATTTCCAAAATTATTAATTACACACATTAATTATCTTTAAAATCCAAGTGTTTACAATTAATTAAACTTACTTAATTAAAATAAACGATCATATTAAACTAAGATAATTACATTAAGTAATTAATTTCTTAATTACTTTATCAAGTAATTACACTCAAACCATTTACAATTGATTATTATTAAATTAATTAATCTAATTAATTATAAAAATTAATCATATTAATTAATTATCAAATATTCCTGGTTAAAGACCTTCATTAACCATTCTCTAATTATTTCATTTATTAATTAACTTAAATTAATTACAATTTAAATTATCTTTAATCATTCATTAATTAAAGTTAATTATTAAATAAATTGACCTTGATTTAAAAATTAATTACATAATTAATAATTCATAAATCATTAATTAATAATCTAATTAATGATCTTAACTATAAATTGATTAATCATTAATCAATTATTAATTCCAAATTCAATTAATTAATTAAATTAATTAATTAATCTTAATTACCTTATTAATTAAATTAATTCTGAAATATTAATCTTAATTAATTTTTCAAGATAAAACATAACTTAATTATGTTAAAACAATTTAATTGAAACAAAGTGCTTTTTGAACTACTTCTAAATTTTCATTTTAAAAACAAGGTTTAAAATAGAACAATTATAAAGCTTATCAAAGTTTAAATAATTTAAAACTTTTTAAAATTGCAAATCAAATAAGTGCTATGAAAATTTTTAAAGTTAAATTCATTTCAAAATTTTGGAAATTTCAATTCATTCTTAGTTTAAAACTTTCAAATTTAAACCTTCTTTGAATTTAAAACTGAAATTCATTTTTAAATTTCCAGATTTTAAACTTCATTTAAAATTGCTCCTATTCTAACAAGAATTTCATTTTAAAAAGTTCAAATATTCTTAACAAAATAAAGTAGTTAATTATGTTAAATTTTCAAAACTTTATTTTAATTTAAAAACTGAAATTTTAAATTTGAACTTAAATTCAAAAATTCAAACTTAAATTTTAATTTGATTTAAACTTTCCTAAAAAAAATAAGACTACAGATTTTTAAAATCCTTAAAATCCAGATTTACAGGTTTTTAAAAAAAAAATCAAAACCTTAACTGGAGGTTTCTGGAAACCTGCAAAATACAAGACAAAACCCGAGAATTCCCTAATACTACTTCGATTTCCAAGCCTGACTGCTTCGAGTCTTCACTCCATCTACTTCGAGCAAACCCCACATCTCCCCTGTAACAACCCAACCCAAAAACAGTTCACCAGAAAACTCATCTCCGTGCATATACACGGCGATCCTCGCCCTCTTTGATCATCAGAGATGATCAAACCACAACCAGAAACTCATCCATGCCCTAACATCATCACCAGATCGAATAAATAAACAAGAATTCAAAATTAAACTCTAAAACCCCAAACCTGAAAATATGTTCCAGGTTTCTGACCCAACCTGTCAACGGCGGTTTCTTGCCGCTCCGACCACCTGGAGATCCACCTCTCCGGCCATGAAACCATCCACACACCTACTACACATTCACCAAATACCAAAACACTCGATCAATCCTTTACCTCAAACTGACCCAATCCTTAACCCCATTCAAAACTAGGGTTTAAACAAATATTTGCAAATTGAATTCAATCTAACAAATTATAACCTCATTTCTGATTTTTCTGAGGATCTATGATCCTTCCTCTATAACTCAGAAGAATCCTGAGTTTTCTCAAATCACAGATAACAAGAATTTTGCTTGAATCCCATTTTAGTTCAAGAACAGACTGCAACTAAATCTTATACCTAAAAATCCTAATACTTGATTTAAAAATCAAGTTCCGGTTTAGGCTTTTGATTTATACTACTAAATTACAATATCCATTTGATTAGGTTTTGATAAAAATAAACATGCATGATGTTTTTTTCCTCTCGAAACTCATATTTTTAACTTACTTGAAATTTTTAAACATGAACTTAAGAAAATAAAACAACTTTACTTTGCATCTTTCATTTTAACAGAAAACTAATTAAAAGGTAAGTATAATTAATAAAATTTTGCCTGAAAAAAAAATCAAAACAGATCAGAAGATAAAGAACAGTATGAACATAAATCATTTCCATATCAACAACTACAGATAACATAACAATACTATTTCAATTCAGTAAAACCATGCAACTTATTTTAAAATTTAAGTTTTTAAGTTACTCACCTTTTTATTTATTTAAAAGATGTAGAGCCTGTTTTGACCTTCTTTTGATTTTTGCAGAAAGAATGCAGGCTTGACCCTCTGTTGCTTTTTTTATCTGAGTTGCAATTTGTTGAAATGCTCATGATCACTTCCTATAATTACTTGCATGCAGAGAGTAGATGCAGTTGCAAATTCCTCAAATGCATGCAGATGCTTATCATTCCCAGGTTTAAACAGAATGCAGAAAAACAGTGTGCAGGCCTATTTGATTTTGAGGAAGTGGAATATGCATATGTTGGTGAATCAACGCAGATTTGTGGATTTTGAGGATATTCAGATTTGATTTTTTTTTATGATGGGTTTAATTTTGAAGAGGAGTTTAACTTGCAAATTTGTTAACAAATTTTAAACTTGAACAGGAATTTAATATGTAGGTTTTGATTATGGATATGAAAAATGAGTTTTGTTTAAGGAAATGAAAAAGAATATGCATGAATGAAGATGCAAGCTAAACTAGATGTATTTTCAGATTTAATGAAATAAAAGAAAAATTAAAACTAAATTTTACACTTGTACAAATGTTACACATTTATCAATTTGTATATTAGTTTTTGAACACTTGTCAAATGAATGAAATTAAGAGATCACATTTGTCACTTTAAAAAAAATGATTAGTATCTAATTTACAACAAATGTGTGTATTAGCTTAGTTTTAAATTTGTTAGTTTATTTTTAAATATGTGTATAAATCTATAAAAGAAATAAAAACAAACAATGTTTATAAATAAACTTATACATATTAAAGATTAAAACAATGAAGATTTTATACCGTTGAATTTAAATTCAAACTAAATTCAAAATCAATTATTTTCAAATCAAGTTATAAATATAAATTCAATTTGAAATAACAACTTGCAAATTTTATTCAAACTCTATTTATAAAGACAATACAATATCCATATTGTTTTTATAAATCTCTTATTATTAAATTAAAATCATTTTACAAGAAATTATGTTTTTATTAATAAAATATCTATTTTATTAAGCCATAGAACCTTTTGTTGAATTTGTTCTAAATTTAAAACTCAATCTAATTTAATTTAAACATTTCAATATTTTTCTTATCAATTTTAAAATCATATATTTATTTATGAAATAGTTTTAAAACTCAATACTAATTAAAATCAAAATTTCCAATTTATAATGTATATATTAAAATTTTATAACATGGTTCATTTATTAAATTTAAACCAAAATCATTTATTTAATTTTGAAAAGCTTAAATATTAAATAATTTTTTTTCCAAATTACTACAAATATTAAAACTAGAAAATATGCTTTACTTCTTAAAATTAAAACAAAGCTAATCTATTTAAAATATAATCCATATATTTATTTATAAATAGAAATCAATTTATTATTTTAAAAAGATAAAATAACCAATTTAAATAATTATTGAAGAAGATTATTAAATTTATTTGAATTATTATTAACAAATATCAATACCAATTTAATTTTTAATACAAATTATTAAATTGATATTGTTAAAAATTCCAGGATATTACATAACCCCTTTAGCATTTCCATAAATTAACTCAGCAGTACCTCATGCTTGCATCATTTTTACGAAGAACCAATACGTTCCTTCCATATCAACCAGTGATGTTCCTGCAGCAACGTTAGTAGCTTTTTGTCGACCCGGGTTTCTCCTACTATTGGGTCTGGCATTTCCATTGGTTGTGGTGCTCCCTCCATCGAGATTCGCTCTTCCATTTCCTGCCTCCATATATTACTCCCTTAAATCTACATTCAAAACTTAGTAAGATATGGAAGAATGGCCTAAGAGGAGGAATATTATAGATAAAGCTATACTTATATATAGCAAATACAAATATGTTACTATAACGTTGTCCCATACCCTGATCTTACTGATTCACTTGGATTATGTTTTCGAAACCTCAATTTAAATTTCAAAATTATTTAGTTTTACATAAACCTATGCTCTGATACCAAGCTGTAACATCCTCCCATTTAAGGCTTGAAACTGAATGCTACAGTTGCTGCAATCATCTATAATATTAATTTCCGATGGCAAAATGCAGTCATCTTAACTGTATCCATAATATCAGAAGCATAAGAATATTAAATAATTTGAAGGTAGTTTGAAAAACAACTTTTCTCATTACATTTCAATCAACATTTCATATTCATTACATAATCCCAAAATATTACAAAGGATTATATAAAAAATAATTATTACAAAATACACCAAGATCTACATCTGAAGATGCCCTCTTATATAATCAGAGTTACTAGATAGACGAACAAAACTACCATCAATACATTCATACAATAACTGACACGAAACAGTGGATAATGAATATAAATGGAATCCTATATAGCTAACTTCTACCTCATGCACGTCTTCGAAGGCTTTATTTTCCAAACCTACTTAACCTGAAAGACCCTTACTCCCGACCTACTCAAATCACCTAAGAGTTTAAGGGGAAAACATAAACTTCAAATCAGACAAAAAGCCTGGTGTGAATAATAATACGCCACCTCGGTTAATTGGTATTAAGTGAGACCATGCCCCTGAGCAGAATGGGTTTCCCGCTCACTAATATCCTTTAAAATATATTTTTTGCAAATCAAAATCCTACAACTAAACTAGTGAAAATAATACTACAGTAATATAACAATAATAAGTACATGTAACTTGGATAATCTTGACTATCCGTCCAATCTGTAGACTGTCTGTCCCAATGTTTAGTTTCCTCAGGGTAACTACCAACCTACGTGGCTAACTCGGGCTTACTAAATATATCAAATTTTCTAACTGGCAATTGGAAGCAAATTGGACGGTCTATCCAAATACACTAATCCAAGTGCTAACCTGACTATCTGCCAATCTGGGAGTTTTTCTAGGCTTACTATGAACTTAAAGGTTTTTCAAGCCAACTATAACTTGCCTTACCTTTATATATTACTTTCTGTACATAAACCTACTTCATTTCTTATCCTTGACAAAGCCTTATACATTGGAATTTTGGACTTAAATTAGTTGTGGGCTAATAGATTAAGTATAGGACTCTACCCAACACCAGTCTTATCTGGTTTCTAATGTCTAAGACAGTTTTATCCTATTATAATCAATCGAAAAGTGATAAGAACAATAAATCTTTAGTAAAATTCCAGGCTAAATACCATATTTATTTCCTTGAAAACATACTTCTTTACAAATGATTTACCTCTTGAAATCATACTTCCAAAACAAGGAAAATTATAGCCCTTTACTTTACTCAAAATAATTATGCCATGATATATGCTTTAATTAAACACTGTTGATGAAATTAAAAAACAATTAGAAGTTACCTTACTTTGAAACCATAAGGGCAAAATAATATAAAATCTTTATATCGAAAGAGTGAGACAAGGACATTGTCGGTAAGGGTCATCGCCCTTTTATACATAAGTCATAAGGTCAAAAGATTAAACCTTTATATGTATAAAGGTCGGCATCACTGCCGCTATAGGGTCATCATCCTTCTATATCATTGAAAAACATGTTAAAGTCTTTAACATATAAAAATATAAATGGCTATATTTGAAGTCATCCACTTCGTAAAACATAATATACAATTATAGAAGAATTTCAGCAAAATTGAGGATTGTCACCATTGGTGCCTTAACTATAATAGCAGCCTCATTAGAGCCAAAGCCATAACATGCGGCAACATGTCCTCTTCGAAAGTAAGGGTAAGATTCTAAAGGGCAAGCTATAAGGTCGACGACCATCAGGGTCGAAGTAATAAAATGCGAAGTCGTTATCAAAACATTGTGGCGTCGTTATCGCCGCTATAAGTCTCTTCGAAACCATTGGCGTTGGCGACCATATTGAAAATAGACGGCAATGCCATTTTATATAAAACTTGGGACTTATGTCATGCGGCAACATCGACTTCGACAATTAGGTTGATGATTCAAACTCCTTCCCACGTAGTTAATACACTTCATAACAACTCAGGTTGATGTCACGTGTGTGCCAATTGAGTGGCTTCGAAGCCATAGCTGCGAATTAATCAAAGGCTATGACGCTTACACTACCGGCATGGAATTATCGTAAATAACATGAAAACTACAAATTTTCTTATAAAAGCAATTGTTTTCCACCTACCCCTATTGTTTGTCAAAATCTTATTGGTTGACAAAACTTAATAAAAAAAATTACTAGAAACTACCGCATACTAGAATTTTTAGTGCTAAAACATTTTACACATTAACCCTTCATATTAATATCATAATAAAATAATTCCCCCCAAGCTTACATTATTTATTAAGCACTCTTGATCGCTTGGAAAAATCCCTAAAAAATTTAATAAGTCAAATTTACTATCTTGTTTAACATATTATTTTTTTGGGGCCAAACATTTATATAATTACTTTTAATAATTAAAACCCAAAACAAAACCATTTTCTTCCTTTAGAAAATCATAAGATATTTATACAATATTGGAAAATTATGAAATTCAAAAACCACTTCTAAAATAATATTCTAAAGCTCATATCGAAGTTTTAGATCGTTTGGGTCATAAAAATTAGGTTTTCAGTCTTAAAACCTATTAAATAATTTCATGATAAGTCTTATTATTCATCAATCGAGCATATCCAATCCTTTAAAATATAACATGATATCATTAATGGTTCGGAATTAAATGAAAAATGGAAATTAATAATTAAAAAATGAGATGTATATATTTATTATTCACTTTGAGTGTATTAAGAAGGTTGAGGTTTGTATTTGATTTGATTTCCTTAGCTTTGATCTTGTTTTCCTAGATTTTCCGCTCTTTGAAATGTTTCTAGCAATGTCTAGCCTAAACACTTGTTTTATTTCCATTTGTAAATGATTGAAGTATGGGAGGAAATGAGAATAAGGGTTTATGATAGGGAAATGTGCCATTTTCCTATTTTACCCTTCTCATGCGCCCTCCTACTTATTATTATTCTTATTGATCCTATTAATTCTTTAATTAGGCTTAACCACATTAATTACTAAATCTCAATCTCCTTGTCATTTAACATTATTTTATTTAATTTATTCAGCTCAATGTCCTAAATAATATTAATCAAAATTAGGGTTGCTACACCACACTCAGTTGATAAAGTTTAGCTGAGATGGACAGATATGTTGGTACTATTAAACATGTGGAGAACGAAAGTTGTTTCACTGAAGATGAGACTGACAAAACAATGTAGAACGATGACTGATGGTGTTGTTCTCCAGAATAGAGATGTTGATGGAATGAAAGCTCCAACAATTATCCCATTCATGAACATAACCATTGTTGGTCGTGCTATTGTCTGGAAGGTGCTTGTCGACTGTGGGAGTTCTGTCATTATCTTGTTTAAGAAGGCTTATGAAGATGATGTTGGAGGAGAAGGATTTAAAACATTGTAAACCTCGAATATAGGGTTTCAATGGGACGGCTACTAAGTCGATTGGATATGCAGAGTTATAGGAGGTAGTTAGTGAGGGCGACCATAAGCGAATGCGAGTCGTACCTGTTTTATTGTTGGATACTTACTCTGTTTACAATGCATTTCTAAGTCTATTGGCTTTGGTTGAGTTCAAGAGTGGCTATAGCACCTTGACCTTTGACTATGAAGTTCCCTATAGATAACGGAGCAGAAATTATGCAAGGAGATTGGGTGATTGGCCGCAAATGCTACGTCGCCAAGCTTAAGGAGGCAAGGTGAAGGGAGAAAGGAAAAAAATAGGAGGACCCTCTGCATTAAGGCTTTAGATGCATATAAACTACATCCTGGTCCCTGGATTGGGCAGCCTAGTTCGTTCCATGATGAAATGATCCAATGTAAAGAGCTAGATTGCAGTAGAGAAGCTCCCCCCGGATTGACGGGCGCTTATTAGGTCAGCCTTAATGATTCGAATCGGGTCCTAAAGGTTAGGTCGTAGCTCCGTGCAAGAGTAATGAAGGAGTTGGTTTGTTTTCTTGGGAAAATATAGATGTATTTGCCTGGACACACTCGGATATGTGTGGGATCTCACCGAAGATAGCAAGCCATGCATTAAATATTAATCCAAAATGTGTTCCTTTGAAACAGAAACGCCACAGCCTGGGTCCATAGAGATACACTGCACTCAAAGAAGAGGTGGATAATCTGAAGGACAATGGCTTCATCCACGACGTCTTATACCTAGATTGGGTATCTAATCTTGTCTTGGTGAGAAAAGAAAACGAGAAGTGGAGGACATACATCGACTATTTAGATTTGAATAAGGCATGCCCAAAAGACAGCTCCTAGCTCCTGAGGATCGATCAATTGGTGGATTTGGCAACTGGACATGAGCCACTTACGTTCATGGATGCACACTAAGGATACAACCAAATCCCAGTGCACATCCTGGATCAAGAACACACTAGCTTCAAAACCAACCTCGGACTGTATTAATATCCGGTCATGCCCTTTGGATTGAAGAATGCAGGAGCAACTTACCAGAGGCTTGTTAGCCAGATGTTCAAAGACCAGATTACACGTTCGATGCAATTATGGGTGGATGACATGCTCATGAAGTCATGTTGTTCAAGAAACCACATTGATGATCTAGCATAGATGTTCACTGTCCTTTGAAAGTATAGAATGAAGCACAATCCATTGAAATGCCCTTTTGGTGTTACGTAAAGGAAATCCTTGGGTTTTATTATTGGCGTTACGTAAAGAAATCCTTGGGTTTTATCATAGACGTTTGTGGGATTGAAGCCTATTTTGGAGAAAATCAGGGCTTTGAGAAAATTGAAACCCCAAAATTAATCAAGGAGGTTCAAAGCCTAAATGGGAAGGTCATCGCCTTGAATCAGTTCATTTCTAGATCCAAAATTAAATACATCCCTTTCTTTAAGGTGATTAAGAAGGGAAAAAGGAACTTCAAATGAAATCGCAAGTGTAAAGACGCATCCCAAGCTCTGATGGATCACTTGGAAAGACATCCATCCTTTCGAAGCTGATGGATGACGAGGACATGTTTATATACTTGGCGATGTCGATGCATGCTTTGAGCCTCGCACTTGTGCATGAGGAATCTCGCTTCCAACGACCAGTCTATTACGCTAGTAAGTGGTTGACATGCGTAGAACGGAACTATCTGAAGTCGGAGAAGCCCGCATATTTCCTTTTGATTGCTTCAAGAAAGCTCCGACCCTATTTCCAGTCTTATTCGATCAAAGTTCTAACCGACCAGCCTTTGTGAAAAGCCTTTCAATGATATATGACATCTGGAAGGCTGTCAAATGGAACATGAAATTGAGCCAATACGACATAACTTATCACCCTTGAAGAGCAATCCAGGGTCAGGCCTTTGTGGATTTTATAGCCGAATTCACTACATGAGATGACCTTTCGGAGCGTAGTGGTTAGAAAGATACTGGATGGAAGGCGTATACAGGCGTTGCATCTAATTAATGGTTTTCTAGTGTTGGAGTCATACTTCACTCTCGAAGAATGTCTACTATGTTACGCCTTGAAATTTGACTTTCCAATGATGAACAATGAAGCTGGATATAAAGCCTTGATTATAGGACTCAAAATCGCTAAGGAACTGGGGATAAGGACTTTGCACATGTTCTGTGCTCCCAACTGGTGGTTTTCCAAATTCAGAAAGAGTTTCAAGAAAAAGGAGAGAGACTAGCTCCTTCTCTAAAACGAGTCCTTGAGCTGCTTGCTGAAATTGAATATTATACAATCACTCATATTCCCATAAAGGAGAATGAGAAGGACGATTCATTGGCTAACTAGCCAACTCTGGAGATGTGCAGCTCGTGGGCTTGGTTTCAATAGAATTACTTTCGACTCCAAGCATCGACTAGATGGATGTTGATTGCATCTTGGAGACCGAGCCTAATAGGGAGTCATGGATGACTCTGATTCTGAATTACTTGTAGAGATAAATCCTTCTAAAGAGGAGTGAATGACGAAAAATCCTTCGACAAGCTTCGAGATATATCATACAATAAAGAGTACTACATCGGAAGGGTTTCTCTGTCCCCATGCTTTGGTGGGTCATTCATGATGAGGGAAAGCGAGTGCCAAGAGAGGTTCATGAAGGGGTCTATGGCGAACACACCGGGTGGCAAACGTTAATGAAAAAGATCCTGTGCTATGGATACTTCTGGCCAAATATCAATTGACACACAGCTGATTACACCCAAAAATGTGGCATGTGCTAAAATTTGCTAAAATACCAAGAGCGCCGCAGGTGGAGATTATTCAAATGGTTAGTCCTTAGCCATTTGCAGTCTGGGGGTTAGATATCACAGCATGTGTTATGGATACCTAAAGGTGGCATGAAGTACGCCATCATTCCATTTGATTACTTTACTAAGTGAGCTGAGGCAGAGCCATTGGCCGTGATCACTACAAAGAAAGTAATCAATTTTATTGTTCGAAATATCATTTATCATTTTGGAGTTCAAGAGGGAATCGTTATAGATAGTGGAACCTAATTCGATAGTAACGAATTCAAATATTTCTGCCGCCAGCAATGCATAGAGAAGAGACTTGCTACGGTGGCATATATCCTCATGTGAATGGACAAGTTGAAATAATGAATAAGATTATCAAGTCCAACCTTAAGAAGCAGTTGAAAAAGGTCAAGGGGAAGTGGGTCGATGAAATTCCATTAGTACTATGGCTTATTGAACTCACAAGTTAGCGACTGGCCACTCTCTATTCGCGCAAGCCTATGGATCAAAGGCTATGATTCTAGTTGAGGTGGAAATACCTTCTCTTCGAGTGAGTCACTAAAATCCATGAACTAATGAGCAGCTTCTGCTAAAGTCTCTTGATATGATCGATGAGAAGGATAATGCAGCTAAGTTGAGGGCAGCTACACACCGCCACTAAGTCACACGATATTACAACACTAAGGTCAAAAATCAGACCTTCGAAGTTGATGACCTAGTTCTCAAATGAATCTTCCCTAGCTCTGGAAACTTAGTCCCAATCTAGGACGGTCTGTATGTAATAGAGTAGAAGCTTGGAGATGGAAATTTCAGGCTTGTGACCATAGATGGGATTCCACTCGTGAGTGCACGGAATCGCGAGCACTTATGACACTACTTCACTTAGAAATAAATTCGTAAATAATTGCTAGAGCCATGTAGTAAGACAGGTTCCTCCATCTCCTATCTTTTATGGAATAAAATGTTCTTGAGTCCAAGACACCGTCTTTCCGTTACTCAAGAGTTGTGACTTGACCGACTCGAATGATTCTGCATGTTAGTAACATAGGTGTTCGGGTACCTGGAGTTAGGTGCCAACCAAAACTTTTATTGTTCATATTCGAACCCTTGAAGTTATTCTCGGTATTTGGAGATGAATATTAGATAACTCTTGCTCCCGATTTAAGGAGAGGAGTATAAACTAAAATGGATGTAACTTGATCGTCTGTGGATAAACTCTTACTCTTGGTATAGGAGTAGGAGTATAAATCAAAATATACGTGATCAAACTGTTCACTCTCCCACCTCTTATCCTCGGATTGGGGGAAGGAGTATAAACTAATATGGACGTGACAAGACTGTCCAACTCTTAACACTCTGCCTGAAGTAGGCGAAGCCAAAGGTCCACGCTTGGCATAAGGCGGGATCATGCCTATGAACTTCGAATCAAAGCTTGGATTTACGCAAGATTGGAGGCATACATCCTAGACGAGGATGTACAAACTATGATAAGCTAACTCAGAATAGTGCCTAGAGTTCAGTGCAATTGGATGTCACGATCTTAGAAAGGATACCCGAACCGCGGTTCTAAGTGGTTAACTCAACTAATGCCTAAAGTTTCACACCTCAACACTTACTTTGTGTTTGCAAGAGCAATGAAAGGCCGGTAAACTACAGAACAGGCTAAAGGACTCGGTCTGACAATAATAAGTAAAAGGAATAGACCGCTAGTACTTTGAATGGAAAACATATTTCTTAAGTACTTAAAGAAATCCATACAAGGAGTTAAAAAAACAAAAACCTTTGTTATTCACATGAACTCCGAGAAAGCTAAGTAAAAGTGTTATTGACACTAGAAATAAAAAGCAAAAGTGAGGGCTAATCCCGTACAAAGCCGGCTAAAAACCAAAATAGACTACAACTACCATTAAGAAGAAAGTCCATTTACATCAAACATACCGGTGCTCACTTATTCTATTTTGTTCTCCTTTGTTTCTTCTTAGAGCCAGGAGAAACATCGCTTGAGCTTTCATCTTTCCCTCCTCTTCCTCCACTTCCTTTGCCCTTGGGAGGAGTGCTCTACGACAACCTAGCAGTTACTCTTTCTGCGCTACCAGGCGGAGGAATATGGACCGATGAAAAGATAGTTCGCTCAGGAAAGGCAATGAATATAGGAGGTGGAATAACTTCAAGTTTCTCTAGCTTGACCTCTGTGGTAAGGAGGTTATCTTCTCAAGTTCCTGCTCGAGCTTATGCATGGTAAGACTCGACAGGGCTTCGAGACCCAAGTAAAAACAATGTCTTCATCAATCTGAGTTTCCTAAGTCCCACCAACTCTATCATCCAACAAAGCATCAATCATCTGCTCTTCAAAGCCGAGTGTATTCTCAACCAGGATGGTTGGAATCATTGTTGAGTTGGTAACAGTAACTGATTCTATTATAGGCACTTACAGTCTCGGCGAAGAGTCCTTATCGGGAAATGGAGCAATATGAGTTTGACTTGAGGCATGAGAAATAAAGAGAAAGAGAGGTTAGCTATGTTAATCAGAGACAAGTTAAATTTCTAGAATAGAGGGGAAGTCGGTGAGATACCTTCCTCAGTTTGGGATTCTTTGCGGGCCAGAGTGCCACTGGAGTTCCTTCCATAAATCAGAGAGAAAATGGCAGGCCAGTAGATCTTCGGCCTCACGAGATCATACCCAAGTGTTGAAGCAGCTTGGAACCCTAGTATTTGGTTGGCAGTAGCATCATATAGCGTTGATCTGGAGCCTTTTCCTAAGTCTTTATGCACTATTGAGGCAATCTTAGAACAAAGAACGAGCTGGCCATCTTTTAGAATCTTGGGCTCATCTCCTACCAAGATCTCTTTCTCCAGGTGCTCCAAATCCATCTCTACACCTTCGAGGAAAGCTTTTTCTTCTTCAACAATTTGCTCTCAGGCGAGGGCAAGGATTCTGGGATAATCATCTTTGGACCACTCAAGATTTCAAAAATGGAGTACATTGGCGTTATATTGGTTCAACAATGGTTTGAACTTCTCCATCACACACTCTTCTAGCCATTGTTCCATGGCCTCAACTTCACTTTTGACGAATGCATCAACATCTTTAACATGCTCGAGCGCTTTGTCTCTTTCTTCCTTGGTATGGAGCAACTTATCACAATAAGTCTGAGCTTGTTGGAACGCTTTGTCTCTTTCTTTTGATTCATGCTCTAGCTTGGTTTTCAGCTTATTCGCATTTCTATTTGTGGTATCTCTTTTCATTACCAAAGCATGATTTCAAGGGAAATCCTTCTCTATTTCATTACGATGCTTAAACCCTATCCTCTTCAAGTGCCTTGATGGCCTCCTCGTCTTTTTCTCGACTTTGCCTTAGGACGTTCTCGGTTTTTTGGCCTCATCATTGAGATCGGCAATTATTCTCTTATTTTTAGCTTCTATGAGTTTCTGATTGTCGATCTCTAGTTGTAGATCCCTGGAGACCTTAGAAATCTTCTTAATAAACTTTAACCATTCTTTATACTAAATGTCAATGTTGATCACACAATCGATGGTCATCTTTGTACATAATCAGGATTCTTTTCAAGTTAGACCATCGAAGCAAATATTTGGAAATTCTTCTTTTAGTTTGTCCATTCAAAACATTGGCCGCAAGTTGTTCCTTCATAGAGATAGATGGGACTATAACAGTTTCTTTGCCAGGCTTGTTCTGGGAAGTTTCAAAGGCACTCCTATGATGTATATGGTCGGAGGTCCAACTAGAGTGAGAAGGCACCGAAGGTTGCACAAGGACAGAAGCCAAAGTTGGAGTACAAGAAGCATTATGACGATCAGACTGCCTGTCTGGACCTCTAGGAGGAGGTGATCTAGAACTAAGACGACGTTTGGAAGAAGAGTCATGTGATGAACGATCTCTATTGTAACTACTTTTATCCCGATCATCTCTATCTCGGCTAGAACGATAACCTGATTCATAATCGCGACCGCTTCCCTGGAAATACGAGCTTGATTAAGGACTTTCGTGCTTGGGATGCTTTCTCCTCAAAAGATCGACAAATATATTTCCTTTTCTCCATGGATCCTGCAAGGGAAACAGGAGCAAGTTAGATCCAACAAGCAAGGACATAGGTCAAATGCGAGTGTTGTGAAGTGCACATCCTCGAGAGTATCCTAGTATTATTCCAATGGACCGTGAGCCGAAGCTTTATCCATGGGAGCAACCTCTCCCATCTTGGTAGGAATGAAGTCCTTATCAATGCAGATTGCATAGTCGATGCCCTCAATACTAATATTATCGTCATTAGAAGAGCCAAACTCGGTAGGAATTGGCCATAAGCCTGCGAATGTGCCTTTTGAAGAAAAAGATGGAGTTTTCTTTGGATCTGTTACAGTGGGGGCTAGGTGGAGGTCTACGCCTGGGAGATTTTCACGATCAACCACTTCTTCGTAATAGGCGGTCGGTCATCACTAGATCGTTCGGGTTGAGACTCATGACTCGCATCAATGTTATCTTGACAACCCTCACTAATGTCACCAATATTTTGCCTTTCTCGGCGTCTTCTTATGCCTATTCTTTTTCTTCAAATCTAACCCCACGACTTGGAATTGGAGGCAAATCTTGATCAGCCTCGCCTCCTTCGAGCGGGTTGTTATTGTCGTCGTCGTCATCACAGGAAGCTATTTAGACGATGTCAGTATTGTGATCCTCTTCTAACAAGCCTTCGGTTAGAAGATTTACATCCGACAATAGAGTTCTGATATTTATTTCTCTCGCTGAAACTTCCATAAAAGTGTTGGTGGCAACTGAAAGCACCGAGTTACTAGGTCTCATTGGAACATTTTGATAGTAAAGCAAGGATTTGAGTAAAGTCTACATACTATTAACCTAATTCATATAATGAAAATGGAGTGGAACTTACGTCCAGGCGGCCATCTATGTGCAAATCTGGATGGACAACAAACATAGATACACTCGGTTTTGAAGTAGCTCAGCTTGTTTCAAGCCACAGTAACCGCTATGCAACCCCTAATTGGTTCTAAGTAAATCAAAGATGGAATTCCTTTTTGGCTTTTGAAACTATATATGATTAAATCTCCTCGTCATTAGGCACTCGATGTAAGTGTTTAGTGAAGACCATATATGTTTCGAGGAAAAAGGCATGGCTATTCGGGTGTACTTGTGTTACAGCAAGACTCATAAATTCAGAACTCGATGAATGAATTGGTTGAATGGTGGGACGCAGCCCACCAAGCATATGTACCTATTGTAGGCAATATAACCTTTTGGGGATTGTGTACTCTTTGATCTCGAGACGGGACCAAGACTTCATCGAATGAAATTCCATACTTGTTTCATACTCTCTGAAGGGATCCTTAATCGATTTTGGAGGCGATAGAATCGATATGATCATCTATAAGTACAACACCCTCGAGGATGTTGGTTATGGGGTCTACTTTTGGCCCATATGCCAGCTGCCCGAATTTTCTGGAAATTTATATTCTACTTGTAGATTTTCTTATTGTTGCACATGCTCTACAATACTTTTAAACTTGACTTGGCATCAGATACGATGTTTCTTGAAGTTGATGTACTTATGGCTTGAGCAGCAAGACGTTTGGAACATCTTTGATCCATTTCTATATAAAAAACTCGACAGATAATCAACAT
Source organism: Allium cepa (assembly GCA_030765085.1). Lineage (NCBI taxonomy): Eukaryota > Viridiplantae > Streptophyta > Magnoliopsida > Asparagales > Amaryllidaceae > Allium > Allium cepa. Next base: position 271,878,973 of record CM060937.1, read on the forward strand.
TAGAAGATTAAGTGCAAGTTATGCCACACATACAAAAGTGGATTCTAGTGTGGTATCATGCGGTATTGTGCATTTCAGGTTTCTGATATTATTTAACAGCTCATTTTGAATTCTGAAAATCACTCAACGTGACATCATCGTTGATCGTCTCAACAATCTTCACACCATTGGTCATGCTTTGGATAAGGCTTGAAATCAAGAAGAAGATATTGGTTCACAGGGGGGATTCTCTTATGGACCAATTATTCAGAAATTTGTCTAAGTGTTAGAGTTGTACAACTTCATCACATAAAGAAATTCCCATCCTTCTTCTTCTTCCACCTTCATCGACCCCAAACCACGACCATTGTCGTCCATGTTCATCCATGGTCGCCAGCTCCAAATTCACCAATGTCCAAAACCATCACCTACCTACGTACGAGAAGAGAATGAGTACAATTAATCAAGGCTAAAGGTGACCATCCTAGGTCTTAGGTCGGTGGTGGAACCAATTGGATTTGGAGAGTGGCTAGAGTTCGAGCATGGTGAGGCTAGGCTTGAACGACGTGGGGCGGTGGCGAATATAAGCACAAGCGAAGGCAGGTTCTAATTGAAGAGGGGAATTCTTTAATGGAAGTTTCGGTTTCTTGGTCCGGTAAGCAAAGACAAGTGAGGAGATGAAGTGGAGAAGGATATTCAAACCCAAAATTGTTGGCTATAAATTTGAGAAACTTTCCATATTTCAACTCGATACCGACCCTACTCTATGAAACGGTGTTGAGTCATATTCTAAAAAAAGAAAGAAAAATTACACATATATGGATATATGCTTATGCAAACACATGTGATTGACCATGTACAAGAAATCTTATGTTCATCCACTCAAGAGCATGCATGTAAATATGTGTTTGAATATCCATACATCCATTACTTGACGATTGGAACCAAAGGGAAATCAAATTCAAACCTGAGAGATCCATAGATGGAATTGGTTTAAAATCATCAAACTTGGAATGGCGGATCATAAGAATATGTTCTAGATCTATAATCCAAGATGCTGGTAGAGTATCGCCAATATGTTCCAGATCTATAATCTGAGATGATGGTAGAGATTTGCAACGAGTGGCAATGGACATTACTTTTCATAGTAGTGATTCACAAGAAGGTTAATGACCATTTGAAACATAGAGTTGAGTCCTCCGCTGTAGCTCTAACTTGTCTTAATTCAAAGCACATAAAGTTTGAAATGAAATGTACTTTATGGGGCAAGTGTCATCCAATCTTTCTGATTAGGAAATATTCATATAGAATGGACTGGCTGAACTTTGAGTTATCGAAGTAGGAAGCCTAGAGAGATAACCTAGGAGTTCAGAAATAAAGCACAAACGGAGTTATAAAGCCATTGCAAGAACAACTCAAAGCAAGACAACGGTGGGACCCTCAAGTTGGGGATTGGTAATGACCCCACCATATGGGTTGGCACCGACTCCTTATTCCATCCCAAGTGAGGCCTATCTCTTGCCCACATGCCTAACTCTATGCCAAAAGCCTATTTCTAGAGTTTTTTTTCTTAATTCAATTAAATTCTCCATCGACCTCCATGAATACTTGAAACTTCAATTTTGGTCTTCCACAATTCCACCATTTGGACTCGAAAACAAGCTAATATTGCTGCAAAAAACTATGGAATCATGAAGCTAACTATATGCCAATCTGAGATGAAGAGTCAAATATGGCCATTTTGGAAAACTTGGGGATCAGTGCCGACCTCGACGTAGGATCACTACTGACTCCTATCAACTGATGATATGGAATTTGTTTTCTTAGGAGAATTGATCTAAATCGTGTACAATGATTAGGAGATATTAGGCTCTCTACCTTTATAAATAGGATGTAGGGCTCATTTTTAAGAATTTTTGAGCTCTAGTTCTATTATTCTCTGTATTCTTGTAATTCTGAAAATCTAAGTGTCGGAGTCATACCGACCTCTAAGAACTTATGCCTTCAAGTCAGACATAAGCAATAAAACTTCAAAATGGATGTAAGCCTTTTTTTTTTTGAACCACTATAATCTTGTTTATTTCTCCTTTTCATTTACGTTTCTTCATATTTTGTCCTCTACATAAACTTCTAGGTGTTTGTCCCATTTTTAGTTCAAACAATAACTATCTTCACATTTTCAATATTTGTATTTTGTATGTAGTGAACGACAATATATAGACTATATTAAAATTCCTGGTGCATAATTTTTTTAGTTTAAACCAGACAATTTTAGTTAGTCGTTCAGTAAACCAAACAGTACTTATTCCGTTATCATAAATGTTTTATTTTCCTTGAAGACTTTACTACTAAAGACAGGATCGTGAAAAGGACGATTTCTTTTTAATTTTTTATTTGTTATCCATTTCTAATTGGTAAGTAAGCTTATAAAATTCATTTTATTAGTTATTATCACACACAAAGAATTAAAAGTTGAAGAGTAGAAAAGTAATATATTTTCCATTTCGATAAGGAACGAGCTAAAGCAGTGATTGGTGTCAAATTAACATTTCTTTGTCACTAAATTAAGTGAAAAACGAAACGATGGAACTATAAATGTGGAAAATTTGAGAAACTAATACAGATGATTAGACGATAGAAGAAACGATGAATATAATATAAAATCAAAGAAAATAAAAAGATGTACATTATACGAATTTGTCAGTTTTTATAAGCCTATATTATGTTTCGTATTTGATAGAATATATCAGTTAACATATTATAATCTATGAACTATATGCAATCAGTTTTTGATAGAAATTTGCTTTACTTATCCAAATATTTGAAAACTTGACATAATATAACATTATAACATGGTATAATATCATTTATAACATGTTCTATATATGTCTGATATTTTCTCGATATTATCTGCTATTATCATGATATTTTAAAATATTTCATATCAATACCGGACGACTATGAACCTGACACTGATATTAACTACTTAGGTTGGTAGTAAGCTGAATAAGTGCAATTTTCAGATAAGGCAAAACTTTCGTAATTAAGTCATTGAAAGGAAGTAGCAGGAATGCCATATGCAAATGGACATTGTAACGACCTGCCATTCATCTCCACAGAATGACGGATCATCAATAAGAAAGAAAGGGATAGACAAGAGAAAAGAAAGAAGAGGAAGAAGAAACAACACCAGAATCTCAACAGCGGAACGAATAAATTATATTAATAACATATGTATTACACAATATATAACACCAATCAGAGTTACACAGCATACACAACACATACTAGACAGTTATAAACACATGTCTAGTTGTTACAACTCAACAAAGAGATTCCAACACACAGAATACACGGAGGAAACTATATATCTAATGCCGAAGCCTCCTGCCCCATTGCCCCTCCAAAATTCGTCAAAGCTAACCTGAATCCCTGGCTACTCGTAAAAATTTGAGTACCCAAGAGTTTAAGAAAACAGAAGATAAACTCCGGGTCAGACATGGGTCTGGTGTGAGTAACATGTTAAGGTTGCTTAACTTTAAAAACCTTTGAAAAGAAAAGGTATCACGTAAGACTTCCCACACATAAACATGGAAAAGTTTTTACCTTACGCTAACCAAAACACTTGATAGGAAATCCGATGATATTATAATAGTGTCTAGGGTTTCAAATAAATAAGAAATAGCTTAAATTGTTACATTCATTAAATTCCAGCTACTAGCCACAAAAGTGGGTAATACAATCAAAACCGAGGGCACTTATTGGATTTTGGATTCCATACAATGGCAGGGCTACTGGGGCACCGTCCGTTTACAGTACGTGGCCTAGATCAGCGTACCGATGAGCCACCGTAACTCCCCTGCACCACAAGGCCAGAACGATTCCTTACTGAACAGTCCCGAATAAGACAACCCCGGCAGTTTTTGCAATCAACTGCCCCACACAGCCGAATATAAAGGGACTTCTAGAAGGGGTAATCTCGTCCTACTTAGGCATGGCCCACTTAGCCTTGCTGCACCTCCTCTGTTTTAGCCATTCCTGGTTGATGAGGCTTGAGGATACGATTACCTTTAGAGAACACATCTCTTAGAATGCTCATCGTCCGCCTGACGATGTTCTGAAAGCATTCAATCCATACAAGTTCGTTCCGGATTCAAACGAAACCGAAGGCATTATCTCGTTACACTCATTTTGGAATCACCCTCAGTGTTAACAACGATAACCCTTGCACTCTGAATCTTCACCTTCACTTGAGATTCACGAACTATCGTTAATTTGGATCGATGTCGTTTTCAGATATCCAAATATGGAAAGCCGATCGCGGTCTCATCGAAATCCAAAATGCCATCTTTTAGGTCCAAGTTGTTTTTAAGGTTAAAACAATTCAATTCAATATTATTTATATACACACAGATAGATAATTAATAATATCACAATAGATAGTCAACATTATCATCATAAACAGATAATCCATATTATCATCACAAACAGATAATTCATATTATCATCACAATGCAACCAAAGCATCCATATCACACAACGTCACTTATCTTATATCTGAGATCTCAACTATTCAGGGCAATCAGTATCAATCAGCATTCATAAGCAATAATTCATCACTATCTATAATTAATTTAAAATGAATTAAATTAATTACTTCATCTCTAATTAATTTAAAGTAAATTAAATTAATTACTTCATCAATATAAATCTTGCTTACGTATTCATTAATTAATTTCAAATCAATTAATTAAATACCCTCAAATAAATCACCTTAATTAATCACCCTTGATTAATTATCCTCTAATTATACTCAAGTAATTAGCCTTTAATTAATTTCACAAATTAATTATTCTAAACCAAATCCAGTAATTAGCCCTTAATTACTTCATTTTTTAATTAACTATAATTAATTACATTAATCCTTAATTAATTCCTTCATTGATTAATTGTTCTTAATTAATCAGTCCTTAATTACATCATTAATTATATAAATTAATAATCCTTAATTATTTTTATCTATAATTACCCTATTAAAATTAATTACATAAGTAATTTATCATCACTTAAACCATGTTGATTAATCACTTTTGATTAATCACATTCAGTATTTAACTATCCTTAATTACTTCATTATATAATTAATTACTCCTTAATTAATTATCTTTAATAATTAATATTTAATTAATTATATTTATTAATCACCCTAGATTAATCTCAGTTAAGTAATTAATTACCCTTAATTAATTACATATCTTAATTATCTTCAAATAACTTTATTTATCAATTCTTAATTAATTACCCTAAGTAATTAATTATTAATTACTTCCTCTAAGTAATTATTCTTCATATTAATCACACAAAGTAGTTAATCTCCAAATCTCTTCCATTACCTAATTATCCTTCAATTTAATTACATCCAGTAATTATCTTCTTAATTACTCCACTAGGTAATTATTCTTTATAATTACATTGAGTAATTACTTATTTAATTATCCAATGATTATTTTAAATTAATTAAACTTAATTAATTAACTTAAACTAATCAAAATAAACTTAATTAATTACACTTAGTAATTAATTTCTTAATTGCTTCCAACTAAGTAATTACTTAAACAATTCACAAATGATTGTCTTTAAATTAATTAATCTAATTAATCATTAAAATTAATCATGTTAATTAATTATTAAATAATGCTAAGTTAATGACCATCATTAACCATTAACAAATCTTTAATTACTTCTCTAAAGTAACTAACCGAGATTAATCATTATTAATTACAAATTAATTTATCTATAATAACCCATTAATTAACCTCTAATTATTTAATTAATTAAATATTAATCTATAACTTAATAAATTTTTAATTACTTAATTAATAAATTTCAAATCATTAATTTAAAATCAAATCTTATCTAATTAATGATTTCTTAATTACAAATTAATTAATCCTAATTAACTTACTTAATCCTTTAATTAATTAAATAAAACCCTTGATTACTTAATTAATTAACCCAAATCATTAATTACTTAAATTAATTAATGGTCCTTCTTAATTACCTTAATAATTTAATGAATTACAAATCATTAAGGCCTAATTAACTTTAAGATAAACCTAAAACTTATTAATGATTTAATTATCATTAACAAAGTAATTTTAAAAACAATTTGCTTTTAAATTTACCATTAAATTCCATTCTAAATTTAAGATTTAAAATGAAAACAATTTTTAACTTAATCAAAGTTTAACAATTCAAATTACATGTTAAAGAATTATTTATCTTCTAAAGGAAATTTAAAATAGTTTTAAACCCATATTCAATTTAAATCAATTTAAAATACCCTTTAAATATTCAAAGTTGTTTTTAAAACATTAAAATTCAAAAACTTTATTTATTTCAGACTAGGATTCAAATTCATTTTTGAATCCAGATTTTTTTAAACTTAGATTTGAAACTCTGTTAAAATCTTATATTTCAGATTTTAAAAACATGTTATAAAATACTTTAACATTCAAACATAGTTGCAACATTTGAATTTATAAGCTTTATTTTCTTTCCAAAACCTAAGATTCAAATTCAATTTGAATTCATATTTAAAATTCAGATTTAAACTTAAATTTATAATCTTGTTTAAATCTCATTTTTAGATTTTAAAACCACATTATAAAATTATTTTAACAAATTAAAGTTGTTAAAAACATTCCATTTTTATAAAACTTATTTATTTTGAAAACTAGAATTCAAACTCATTTTGAATTCATATTTTAAACTTGTTTTCAAAACTTTTGATTTTAAACCTGCTTTTCATTTTTAATTTAGTTTTAAATTTTAAAAACTGAACACTGATAGGTTCTTGAAACCTGTAATCTAAAGTTTACTCGAGCCAGACTAACATTGCCCGAGTCCAAAACCTAAACCTTCGAGTAACATACTTGAGTTACTCGAGACAAACTCGAGTTTAAAACATCTTCCCCAAAGCAAATAAGGCCTGACACCTAAACTTGCACCGTGCACATGCACGGTGGCTCCAACCACCTACGGTCGTCACCAAAACCTCCAGCAAGTCATCGCCACCTACCCCAGTCCTCACGATCCTCCAGAACTTTTGAAACGACGGCCAAACAAAATCGAGCAGTCGAACGCCTAATACTGGAAACAACCATCATCGGTAAATCATCCACCAGCGTCGATCTCGACCATGATGAACATCGCCGTCCTCACCATAGATGCTTCGATCTCCACTCTTTGTTTTCCCCATCAAGCAAACGATATCGATCCATCCAAGACCTCACCATTACCCCGAGAACATCGGCAACCCAAACACTCCTCAAACCCTAAATTTCCATCCCCTTGCCATTACGGTCAATAGAAAAATTCACCAACATTTTTCCTGAAACCATCCTCCCATAAGCTAACTCTGACCAGAATCTCGACTCTGATCTTCTCGTCGTTCGCCGTGAATTGGCAATAATCCCAAAACCCCCAAACCCAATTATCTATGGAAACAACAATCTAAATTTTTTGATATTACCACCTAAATTCATAATTATTAATACAAATCAGATTCTGTAATCTAATATAGAAATTAAGATTTTTGAAAATTTGGCAAAACATAAGCTTTATTGTTCTTTTGGTTTTTCAGAGTCAATTTAAATTTATTTTAACTTAAATAAATTTTTAAAACCTTTTCTATGATTAAGAAAACAAAATTTGTTTAAAACTTAAGATCTAAATAGATTTGGATCAAATGATAATGATTTTTGAATATATCTTGAGCTTGAAAAACTGGTAACAGAGATGATACAGGTAACAGACATATACACATATTCACACATCCATATACTTGTAGAAAATTTACCAAATATAATTTCACTTAACATACGTGTTCCAGACATAAATCATGCATCCAAATACTTAAACTTTGTTTAAAAATGATGTTACTCACCTGATTTACAGAAGAACAGAGCACTCCCTTTCTATTTTGTTTTGCAAAAGCCTTAAACTTTAAAAATTGAGTGCTGAGATGTTTAGAAACTAAAAATGTGATATACCGGAATTTTTGGCAATATCAATTTAATAATCTGAGTAAAAAAATTAAATTGATTTGACAATATTATTAATGATAAATTTGAATATTCTTTGATAAATATTTAATTGGATGATTTCATCCTTTAAAAGCTAATCAATTAGCCTTCTATTTATAATATATATATATTCGTATATATTGTAAATAGTTAATCTTGTTTTAAATTTAATAAATAAAGACATGTTTCTAACTTTAATATTTCTGGTAATTTGGAAATTTGATTAAATTTAATGTTAAGCTATTGAATAAATAATCATGTGACTTAAAAACACTCAAGATAAAAACTAAATTGTTTTAAATGATTTAGCTTAAGCTTAAATTTAAATAAAATAGGGTTTGTTTTGTTATAAGTATAGCTTGATAAAATAAGCAATTGATTAATAATGAGATAATTTCCTTTGTAAATCATTTTTAATTTAACAATGAGTTATTTCTAAACAATATAAATAATGTAATATTCTTACAAATGGATTTTTAATATAGATAGAAATTGCTATTTCTGAATTTATTTAAATACATATATGTATATATATTGGAAGAAAGCTATGATTTTAAAATTTAAAATAAGTCTTTCAAAAACGTTTAAAATAAAATAAACCTTATTAAATTTTAACCTAAGTATAAAAATAAATAACAAGTCAATGATAAAACTGAAAACAAATAATTTTCAAATTGTAAACTAACATAAAAAGGAACTGCAGTGTACACACATATATATATATAAGTTTAAAGTATCAAAACAAATAACATCTAGAAGCAAAATCAAAAAAATATGTGCAGGCCGAATTAATCAAAAACAAATGTGTATATGAAGCTTGCAAGGGAAGACTGTATAATGCATTCTTTAATAAACAAACAAAAGTAATTAATGAAAGATCTTTTAGGACACAATTTTATTTCATATCAGCCTCCATTTATAAAATATCTTTGTTTTACAATCTGCACAAACAAGATTTTCATGCTTTATGGTACAAATATTGTCCCAGTAATATGAAACATAATAATACACTGTAGGTGTGATCAACCTGTCTGCATATGCCTGTATATTTGTTTATAAATCAGTTTCATCTGCATATCAGTTCGAACTATGTAGAAATTAAAATAAACTTCATTTCCAACTAAAACATGAAAGTAAAACTATTTCAAAACTTAAAAAAATTCAGGAAGCAAAGCAAAAAGAAGCTTCAGTTGTATTCAAGCCTGTAAAATTTCAAGGCCTGTTTCAACAAAGTGTCTCCGTTCTACTCTGCAGATTGGTGAGTAACTTCACTTTTAAAAACTTAAGGTAAAAAAAATTGTTTGCTTGCTAGTATGTTTAAGTGAATAAGTATTTACAGAGGATTAAGCAATAGCTTCCTGGATATGTTCTCTGTCCAAATTTTTACTGTGAGTAACATTATAATCTAAATAGTTCAAGTATATAATTATGTCGCATATTCATCTCTAAAAACATATGTGTTATGATTTCATTTATAAGTAAAAGATCTGTGTTTATGCATAAGTATGTTGGTGTGTATACTGTGAAATGTGTTCTGCTTCTCTGATTCTAGTTCTAGGTTCAAATTCTACAAACAAAAAAAAACAAAAACAAAAACAAAAAATCAGTTGCTCTTTATCCAAATTTTGTTAAGACAAAGTTTGTTTGTTATACCATAGTTTTAGTTTTAAAAATCTGTTTAAGTTGAAATAATCTGTATTTACTCTGGAAACAAATAAAACAACGGTGCAACTTAAAATTTTGTCAAAAATAAATTGTTATGGATTGTAAATTCAGGATTATAAATCAAAAACTAATACCAAAATTGGATTTTTAAACCTAAAATGGAAGTTTTTAGTAAAGGGGTTGGTGTGTATTTCTGGTTTAACCAGAAACTAGAATTTTGGAGATTCCTAATGATCTCTTGAATTTTGGAGGCCGTGAATCATCCTAAAGGAAGATGAATGATGGGTGAATGGAGGAAAAATAGTGGGGGTGGTGGAAGAACATCATGGTGACGATGGTTGATAGTTTTGTTTTGTAAACCTAGTTTTACTGTACTTGATAAAATCAATCACCATGGTCTACGCAATCGATCGAGTGCAGCAAGGATTTGAGGGACGATAGCGTGGTCGTAGGCGAAGTGATGGAGGAATTGCAGACCTTCAGATGGTCAGAGACGTGGGGACGGCACGTTGACAGGTATGGGTATGCGGCGACTTCAATTTCCAGTTTTGGGAATGTCGAACTCGAATTTGACTACGGGCTTTGAGTGACAATCTGATGATCGAAGTTGGATTCTTGGATGGTTTCAGATACGTGGAGGTCAGTGTTGACGATCAGCGATGAGCGGCGCCACCGTGCATGTGCACGGTGGACATCCTTGAGTTCTGCTGAGATGGATTTGAAGGGGTGTAAGTTGCTCGAGTTTTTCTCGAGTAAGCATCGGGTAAGGCTCGAAGCATATAGGGTTTTGTCTCGAAGTTTTTCGGGGGAGGAGGGGGGGTCTCGGGTAGATTATATGTTACAGGTTTAAGACCTGTAAGTTTAGAACAACTTAAACTGGAATTTAAATATTTCAAAGGCAGGGTTTAAATGAAGTTTAAATTCAAGTTTAAATATAAAGTCAGGTATGGTCTAAAACGTAGTTTGGGAAAATTTGCAGTTTAAGCCTGAGATAAGAAGTTGGATTTCAAATCCAAATTTGAATCAAAATTTCAGAAATAAAAGAAACTTTAAAAATTTAATTGTTTAAATAACTTGGAAGTTTAAGTTGTATTTTAAAAAAAAAATGACTTGTATTTTGATGAATTTGGTTTTAAACTCTTTTAAACTTCTTAAAAAAAGGGGGAATATGTAACCATTAATAAGAAACGTTCTTATTTTCAAAGTTAATTAAGATTATTTGAACCTTGTTAAAGTCAATTTATTTCCATTTTGTTAAAATGAAATTTAAAAGTAAAATTTTGAAGTCAATTGTTTAATACCCTGTTAATGAAAATTTGATCATTCAAAATATTTTTATTCTTGAAATAAACGAAGATTTAATGATTTATAATCATTAAGTAAATTAAAATGAATAATTAACCAATGTAATTAATTAATGATTTGGTTTAATTGATTTAGTAATTAAGAGTTTAAATTAGTTAATTAAGATTTAAGATAATTTATTTAGGATAAATAAATTAGTAATTAAGGATCATTAATTAAATAAGGTTTTAATATTCAAATTAATGATTAGTAATTAAGTAATCAAGTAATTAAGGATTAATTAAGTTATAGTTAACACTTAGTTAATTAAATAATATTGGATAAATTAATGAGTTATTAAAGATAAATGGAATTGTAATTAATAATGGATGAATCTTAGTTAATTACTTTAGAAAAGTAATTAAAGGATTGTTAATAGTTAATGATGGTCATTAACTAGAATTATTTAATAATAAATTAATGTGATTAATTTTTGATAATTAATTAGATTAATTAATTTAAGATAATCAATTGTAAATTGTTTAAGTATAATTACTTAATGAAAGTAATTAAGGAATTAATTACTCATTGTAATTAATTCTATTTAATATGAATTATTTATAAGATAATCAATTGTAAATTGATAAGTATAATTACTTAAGAAAGTAATTAATGATAATTACCAAATGTAATTAACTGAGGGTGATTTGATGATGAAAGTAATTTGGGTATAATTACTTGGTATAATTAATCAAGGGATTAATTAGAGGAATAAATATTGGAGTAATTAATTTATTTGGTAAAGGCAATTAAGGGAAATTAATTACTGAATGGGGTTAATCAAGGGTGATTAACAATTTGATCTAATTGAAGGTTAATTACTTAATGTAATTAATTTAAATAGAAATTATAAATAGAGAACATTAATTGTTATAACTAATAATTTAATGAATTCATTTGGAAATAATAAATAAATGAATTGATTCGTTAATGTAATAATTAGAAAGTAATGAAATTAATTTAGTAATTTAAGGCAAATCTCTATATTGGTTAAAGAATAGCTAATTTGTGAAAATAATTAATGAATCATTATTTAAATGTGATTAAAGATAATAAATTAAAAATGAATAATTGGATGATGACTAATTAATTGAGTGTTAATTTATTAATAGTGAAATAAGAAAGATTTATAATGGTGAAGTAATCAATTTAATTTACTTTAAATTAATTAGAAATGAAGTAATTAATTTAATTCATTTTTAAATTAATTATAGCTGAAGTAATTGCTTATGTATGGATGGATGATATTGTTTGCCTTGAATGATTTGAGATCTCAGATATGAGATATTTATGTTGTGTAATATGGATGCTTGGTTTAAGTATGATAAAATTTAATTATCTGTTTGATGATAATATGAATTATCTGTTTATGATGATCTATGTGATATTGTGAATTATCTGTCTGTGTGTATATTGATGATATTGAATTGAACTGATAAGACTAAATAGACAACTTGGCCTTAAAAGACACGTTTTGGATTTCGATGAGACCGGGATCGGGTTTCCATATTTGGAATCCGAAAACCACATCGATTCCAATTAAATGTTAGGTCGTTAATCCAAGTTGAGCAAGTGAAGACTCGAGGTGTAAGGGCTATACGTCAGTATAACTCTGTGGGTGATTCCGTAATGAGTTTGACGGAATAATACTTATAGATTCGAGATGGTGAATCAGAGTGCAAGGGTTATCGTCGTTAACTCTGAGGGTGATTCCAAAATGAGTGTAACAAGATAATGCCTTCGGTTTCGTTCGAACCCGGAACGAACTTGTATGGATTGAATGCTTTCAACACATCGTCAGGCGGACGATGAGCATTCTAAGAGATATGTTCTATAAAGGTAATCGTAACCTCAAGCCTCATCAACCGGGAATGGCTAAAACAGGGGAGATGCAGCAAGGTTAGGTGGGTCATTCCCAAGCAGGACAAGATATTTCCCCTGTCTATATGTCCCTTTTTATTTCGGCTGTGTGGGCGGTTGGTTCGCGACAACTGCCGGGGTTTATCTTGTTCGGGACTGTTCAGTAAGGAATGGTTCCGGCCTTGTGTTGCAGGGGATGAAGGGAGTAATCCTCGGTACGGTGATCTAGGCCCCGTACTGTGACGGGCGGTACCCCAGTAGCCCTGCCATTGTATGGAATCCACAATCCAATAAGTGCCCACGGTTTTGATTGTATTACCCACTTTTGTGGCTAGTAGCTGGAATTTAATGAATGTAACAATTTCGGCTATTTTCTATTTACTTGAAAACCCTAGACCTATTATAATATCACAGAATTTCCTATCAAATGTTTTGGTTAGCCTAAGGTAAAAAAATTCCCATGTTTATGTGTGGGGAGTCTTACGTGATACCTTTTATTTTCAAATGTTTTTCAAAGTTAAGCAACTTTAACCTGTTACTCATACCAGACCCATGTCTGACCCAGAGTTTATTTTTTTGTTTTTCATAAACTCTCGGGTACCCAAATTTTTACCCGTAGCCAAGGGATTCAGGTTTAGCTTTGACGAATTCTGAAGGAGCAATGGAGCAGGAGGCTTCAGCGTTGTAGATACATATTTATATAGTTCCGCTGTGTTGATACCTTTGAGTCATATTGTTGAGTTGTATTGTATTGAGTTGTATAAACTAGACAGGTGTTTATAACTGTCTAGTATGTGATGTATTATCTGTATAACTCTGATTGATGTTCTATATTATGTAAATACTTATGTGATTATTATAATTTATTCGTTCCGCTGTGAGATTCTGATGTTGTTGTTCTTTCTTCTCTATCTGTTCTATTTTCTCACCTCTTTCTTTCTTAATAACGATACTTCTTCCTGGGCGTAGGAAGTCGGGTCGTTACAAAAATGCTTTTGCTCCTTGTCCAAAAGTACATGCATGCAGGCTTCCAGGTTTTAAAAGAAATGCAGGTTTGAATTTGACACTGATCTACAGTTTTGCTTGCGTGCTAATGATTTCTAGATGAAGAAATGCAGGCATTGATCACTTTGTTTTTAGATTTAGTTTTGATTTTTGAGGATGACAGGTTGTAGTATGAACTTGGAAATGATTACAGGGTTTATTGCTGAAAATTTCCAGATGAAATGCAGAAATTTGATTTTTAATTTGGTTTTGAGGAGTGTTACTTACTGATTTGATTTTTTTTTTGGGTTTTAGAGATGATTTCAGATTTGCTTAAGTTTTTTTCTTAGCTTAGAATAAAAGATAGGAAAAAGAGTGAAAGGGAAGAAAATAGGGTTTATAAAGGCTGAAATTAATTTAACAAAATAAAAGAAAAGGATAAAAATAAAATGACACTTGTCATATACCTTTGTTCATTAATTAACACATGTATTTAGATAACTTGATATATTAACACATATTGTTTGATTACTTAATATGTTAACACTTATCTCATAATTAATTTGTTATATTTTAAATGTTAATGAAAGATTAATACAAAAATCAAGCTTAATGAATTAGTTAATTAGTATTTATATATGTATAAATAATTTTAAAGAAATAAAAACCAATTATATTTATAAATAAAAGTTTATATAAATATTTTAAGATCCAAACAAATATAAAATCTATACATTGAATTTTAAAACTATAAATTCAAATTCAAGTTAGGTTATAAAAATAAAATTTAAGGATCAAGTTATATCTATACATATATAACTACTTATTAAATTTAAAAAAAATAACAATCCTATTTCTATAAAATCTATTTATGTTTATAAAAGATAAGTATTATAGTTATCATTTGAAAATAACAAATTTAACAATTTTAAATGATTTATAAAAGAGATTATAAATCACTTCTATTATTAAATGAATTAATACCATATATAAATTGTACTTTAAACTTCTTTTTCAAATCATATATATATCTAGTAATATTTAAAAAGAAATTCAACAAACCTTTTATTTAAAATTAAAATTTAAGCTAAGATAAAATCTTAAGCAATTTACATTTATTTTAAGTATTTACAAACCATATAGTTATTAATTAAATAACTTTGAAAAGCTTAATATTAATTTAAATAATAATTTCCAAATTATTAAATATATAATTAGAATTTGAGAACATGACTTTATTTATTTATTAAATTCCAAATCAAAGATTATCTATAAAATATATACAAATATATATATATACATTATAGACAGAAATATTTTATTTAGTTTTTAAAAGATAAAATCACTAATTAAATATTTATTCGATTTGATTATCAAACCAATTCATATTTTATTAATTAATATGATCAATTCAATTTAATTTTAAGTAAAGATTATTAAATTGATATTTCCAAAAATTCCGGGATATCACAGACATGAAAGAAAAAAAACCCATCTGGAGGAGTATTAGTTCCATTTGAAAAATTAAAAACCTTGGTTGCAATCCAATAATGCCAAAATTTAGAGGATAGTGTCAGATTCATTTCTTCCTGAGAAGTTTTTTATGATAGCAATTGATATAAACTTTTCTATGGATGACCTTGGTTTTCTCTTACTTTTAGGAGAACTTGTTGATTCTTTAGAGGAACACTTTTTTACTCCAGTCATGATTCCTACATAAATAGATAATTAAGGCACAAGAAATATAAATTAATATGGTACTATCAAATGCCAAAATTATGATGTCCAACACACGCTAAATTCAAAGGTTGTTAAGTACTAAAAAGAAGGAAATTATTATTTTCCATTCACCTAGTAAAAAGGTTAAAAAAATTGAATATCAAGAACTAAACCATTAAGAGTTAGGAATTTAAACTATCTTGTGTTTAAAGTACAAGTTATCAAGTGTTGAAACTTGCAAGCTATCGAAGGTGTAAGAATATAAAGCGACCGAGTATTAAAATTTACAGCTTATCAAGTGTTTAGCTATCGAGTATTAAAAGTTGTAATCTATCAAATGTTAAGCTATTTAAGGTATAAGAATATGAATCTATGTAGTATCAAATTTATAGCGTATCAAGTGTTAAGCTATTGATTATTAAAACTTGTGATCTATCAAGTGATAAGCTATCGAGCGAGCAAGGATGTAAAGCTATGGAGTATTAAATCTTGCAACTGTCAAGTGTTAAGCTAACAAAAGTGCAAAAATGTGAAGCTATCAAACATTAAAATCTATTGAAAATTAAGTTGTCGAGTGTATTAAGGTGCAAAGCTACCAAATGGTTGAAAATTTGACTGCCTATCGAACATTAAGGTTTAAGTTATTGAGTGCTAAAAGAAACAGCTGTCATGCATCTTGAAGTGGGTAACGGGTCAATAAAGCAATAGCAACTAATCAAATAAATTCATATCAATTAAAGATCAAACACAGGTTTTTTCTAATTATTCATAAGCCATTGTCGAATCTTAAAATGATAGAAGTAACAATGAACAAAGTCTAAATTTCCCCAAATCATGTAAAATCAAAATGCGAAACAAGAATTTATAATGGAAGAGAGTAATCGCCTTAAGAATTTGTACTAAGAAACTAGGAATTTTTTAGAGTGAATTTGAAGCTTTATTTCAATTTTGAAAGAAGTAGTAAAAATAAGAGGAAGAAGAAGACAAGCATTTATAGTAAAAGAAAGAATGAGTAAGGATCATTGATTTAGAATAGTAAAATATTATATGGGTAAGATGCTAAATCCAAGGAACACTAAAAGTTTGTTCTAAGATAAATAGAGAAAAACATGTTTTGTTTATACTAAAGTATAAAATACTTTTTCTTAAGGGGGAATGGTGTTACATCCAAAATTTCAAAGTTAGAGTAGGAATGAGCCTATCCAAAGTTTGAGGCTGACAACCTATCGAGGGTTAAACAAGAAATTAGGCTATAAAGTTCTAAAAGTAAAGCTATCGCATACTAAAGAGGAAAGCGATTGCACGTTAAAAAGGGTAGATATGAATGCAAATGGATATTGAGTACTAAAGAATAAATCTATCACGTGTTCTAGTGGGAAAGCTGTCAAGTGGTAGGGGCAACAATATTGCATATAAGGAGTAAAGCTATCTAAGAAAAGTTAAGAAATGAAGCCATCGAGTGCTAAAGATAAAGCTAGTGCATGTTAAGAAATGAAGCCATCAAGTGCTTAAGATAGAGCTATCACATGTTAAGAAATAAAGTTATCAAATGCTAAACACCAAGCTACTACATATTAAGGAGTAAGCTATCGAGTATTAAGTAAGGAAAAGCTATTGCATGCTATGAAATAAGGCTATTGAGTTCTAAAACTATCGCATGTTGAGAAATAAAGTTATCAAGTGTTATGGTGGGAGGTTATAGCATGCTAAAGGAAAAGTTATCGGGGTTCAAGGAAATGGAAGCTATCACAAGACAAACTTAATGCTATCGAGGATAGCAATAAAGAAATCAAATAACAAGTATTGGTGAGCTATCGCATGCCTGAGATAGCACTATCGAGTGTTAAGAAACCACTATTATTGCATGGCTAAAAATCAAGCATTAAAATGTTCTATTTTCCATATGGCAGCACTTGGTGTGTCACATCAACAAAAAGGAAACAAAATTGGTTTGTGCCACATGTCCCCTTAAAATATGCCACGTCAGATAAGATCTCAATTGTCTATGACATCCCCTATTTGGAAGTTCGAAACTAAATGCTACAGATGTTGCAGTCGTTTATAGTATTAATTTTTGATGACAGTCATGTTAATGGTATCAACAATATCAAAAACACAAAAAATGAGATAATTTAAACATAATTTTAATACAACTTTTCTCATTAAATTTCAAATTAGCATTTCATAGCCGTCAAATAATCCCAAAACGTTGCCCAGATTCAGATAACATATAATTATTACAACTTACGCCAAGAGCAACATATGAAGATGCTCCTTGGATGATCAGAGTTAGTAAATAGACAGACACATCTATTATCAATACATTCATACAATAAATGACATAATACAACAGATAATAAATATAGATAGACTCTTATGTAGCTAACTTCTACCTCCTGCACGTCTTCGGAAGCTTTATTGCCAAAACTTACTTAACCTGTAAAGACCCTTGCTCCCAACCTACTCAAATAAAATTTTGATCATCTAAAAGTTTATGGGGAAAACATAAACTTCAAGTCGGACAAAAAGCCTGATGTGAATAATAATATGTCATCTCGGTTAATTAATATTAAGCGAGACCACGCTGCTGGCGGAAGTTGGTTTTTCCCACACTAATATCCTTCAAAATATATCTTTTGCAAATCATAATCATGTAACCAAACTGGTTAAAACAACAATACAACAATAACATACTGCAGCTTAGGTAATCTTGACTATCCATTAAATCAATGGAATATCTGTCCCAATGTTTAGTTTTCACAGGGCAACTGCCAACCAACATGGCTGACTAGGGCCTACCAGATATACCAAATTTTCCAACTAGACTTTAGAAGCAAATAGGATGGTTTATCCAAATATACTTATCCCTATGTTTACCTGATTATTTTTTAGTCTCATAGTTTTGCTAGGCTTACTATATACCTAAAGGTTTTGTAGGCTAACCTATAACATGTCTTATCTTTATGGATTCCTTTATGTGCGTAAACCTACATTATGTCTTACCCTTGACAAAACCGTACACACTAGAAATTTGGACTTAAATCAGCTAGGGACTAACATCGAAAGTATAGGACGCTACCCTATACCAGTCCCAATCTGGTTTTCTAATCTTTGAATCAATTTTATTCTATCACGGTCTACCCAAAAGTGATAAGAACAATAATCTCTTTAGTAAAATTCTTAGCTAAATACCCTATTTTATCCTTGAAAACATACATCTTTATAAATGATTTACCCCTTGAAATCATACTTTCAAAACAAGGAAAATTGTAGCTCTTTACTTTACTCAAAATAACAATGCATGATATGTGCTCTAATAAAACTCTGCCGATGAAACTCGAAAATACATAGAAGTTACCTTATTTCGAAACTTAGGCCATAGAGCCAAAACAATATAAAAGATTTATATTGAAAGAGTGCGACAAGGACATTATCAACAATGGTCATTGCCCCTTTATACATAGGCCAAAAGGTCAAAACATCAAACCTTTATATTTAAAAATATCAATATCATTATCACCACGGGGTCATCGCCCCTCTTTATCATTGAAAAAAATGTTAAGTATTTAACGTATAAAAATTTAAAGGGATATATTCAAGGTCATCCACTTCGTAAAGCGTAATATAAAACTATAGAAGAATTTCGACGACATTAGGGTTGTCACCATCGGTGCCTTAACTAAAATAGCAGACTAATTAGACCCGTAGTCAAAATATGTGGCAACATGGCCTCTTCAAAAGTAGGGATTAAGGTTCTAAAGCAACAAGATGTAAGGTCGGCGACCATAAGGGTCGAAATAATACAATCAAGAATCGTTATCATAACATTGCGGCGTTGTTATCACCTCTATAAGTCTCTTTGAAACCATTGGGTCGGCGATACTATTGAAATTAGACGGCAATGACATTTTATGTAAATGCAGGACTTAAGTCATGCGGCAACATTGACTTCGATGATGAGGTTGATGACTTCAAACTCCTTCTCTTATAGTTAATGCACTCCATTCCAACTCGGGTTGATATCACGTGTATCACTATCGAGTGGCTTCGAAGTCATAGCTGCGAAGTGATCAAAGGCGACGACATCGACGCTGTTGGCATGGCATTATCGTAAATAACATAAAATATATG
Source organism: Allium cepa (assembly GCA_030765085.1). Lineage (NCBI taxonomy): Eukaryota > Viridiplantae > Streptophyta > Magnoliopsida > Asparagales > Amaryllidaceae > Allium > Allium cepa. The sequence continues at coordinate 271,898,742 of CM060937.1, forward strand.
AACCCCTATTGTTTGTCAAAATCTTATTGGTTAAAAAAACTTTATAAATTTTCTATACCAAAAAACTATCGCAAACAAGAATTTTCAGTGCTAAAACATTTTATATATTAACCTTTAAATTAATATCATAATAAAATGATTAAGCCCTCCTAGCTTAAATTATTTATTAAGCATTCTTAATCACTTGGAAAAATCCCCAAAAATCATATTAAGTCAAATTTATTATCTTCTTTAGCATATAAAAATTGTCGGGCCAAACGCTTTGTTTAATTATTTCTAATAATTAAAAGCTGAAATAAACCATTTCTTTACTTAATAAAATCATAAAATATTCACACTTTGTTGAACAATTATGAAATCGAAACCCACTTCGAAAATAATATTCTAAACCTCATATCAAAATTTCAGATCGCTTGGGTCAAAAAAATTAGGTTTTCACTCTTAAAACCTATTAAAATAATTTCATAATAAATCATATTATTCATTACTCAAGCATATAATCATCCAATATTATGGTTCGGATTCAAAATCAAAACCAAAAACAATAATTAAAATATGAGATGCATATATTTATCATTCACCTTGAATGGATTAAGAAGGTTGAGATTTGTATTTCATTTGATTTCCTTAGCTTTGATCTTGTTTTCTCAGCTTGTCCTCTCTTTGAAATCTTTCTACCAATGGCTAGCCTAACTCTTGTTTTTTTTTGTGAATGAGTGAAGTGAGGAAGGAAATGAGCATAAGGGTTTATGATAAGATCTCTTTTCCTATTTTGCCCTGCTTATGTACCCTCCTACTTATTAAAATTCTTATTGTTCCTATTTATTCATTAATTAGGCTCAACAACATTAATTACTAAATCCCAATCTCCTTATCATTCAACATTATTTATTTTATTTACCAAATTAAATGTCCTAAATAATGTTAATCAAAATAATGGTTGTTATAGACTCCCCTTCTTAATGAATTTCATCCTTGAAATTACGATAAGGCACATACATCAATCATAAACACATAGATCTAAAACACACCATCAAACAAGTCAGGATAAGTATCCCTATCCCTACTCTCCGTTTCCCAAGTACAGTCTCTCTCATCATCACTCTATTGGACTTTTACTAATCCTACTATCTTGTTCCTTAGCTTTTTCTACTCCTTAGCAACAATATGATCTGGATGTCTAATTGTGGTCATGTCCGGCTCCACTACTAAGTCTTCCAATGCACTCGGAGTGATAGTAGTCTCCAGATCTCAAACACAATTCCTTAGATGAGAAATATGGAGAACATTATGGGATACTGCCAAACAGTTTGGCAACTCTGCTCTACAAGCAATTTCTTGATCCTTTCTATAATAGATAATGGTCTTACATACCTCAATGCCAACTTCCCAGATTTCTCGAATCTCATTATACCCTTCAGCGGTGATACTTCGATAAAAATATAATCTCCAATTTAAAATCCTAGGTCTTTCTATCTCTTATCTACATATCTTTTCCACCTAGATAGAGCTTCCATTATCTTCGCTCGGATTAAATCAATCTTTTTGATGGCTTCTCTTAGCATAACTGGATAAAGAAGCAATCTATCTTCGGTCTCTAACCAACATACTGTTGATTTACATGGCCTTTCATATAAAGCTTCAAATGTGTCATCTCTATGCTAGTTGAAGACCATTGTTATACGAAAACGTGACTAATTGTACATGGTCTTCCCTTGATCCTTCAAAATCTAGCAAACAAGCCCTTCAAAAGTCCTCCAGGACTTTGTTAACTCTTTCCGTCTAGCCATCGGTCTGTGGATTGTAAGCGGTACTCATCTTGAGCTTGGTACCTGAAACCTCTTATAGATTCCACCAAAATTCAATAGTAAATAAGGGATTTCTGTCACTTTCTATACTACTAGGAAGTTCATGCAGTCTAATAATATTCTTTATAAACAACTTAGCCAATGCAGGTGCCGTCTTGGTCAACTTAACAGGATAAAATGTGCACTCTTGGTCATTCTATCAACTATAACCCATATACTTTCATTTTTGTTGTTTGACCTTGGCAAACCCTTCAATAAAATCCATGGATATTGAATCCCTATACCAAACTGGTGTATCTAAAGGCTGAAGCAATCCACTAGGCTTTCGATGTCCGATTTTCACTTGTTGGCAAATCAGGCACTATTTTACCCATACACCTACATCTTTTTTCATACTCTCCCGGAACAAACTTCTGTTTATATCCTAATACATCGTAGCTCCTCTAGGATAAATAGCAAACTTTGATCGATGACGCTCCCTATGAACTTCTTTCCTTAGGTCACCAACCTTCGGAATACACAATTGTCCCTTCTTTCTCAACCATCCATTCTAGTCAAAATAAAAGTCTTTCAAATCATCAATCTCGGTACCACCGTCTAATCTTCTAATTCTTTTAGCTAAGATTAAATCATCTTTTGTTTAGAAGAAATACTTTCAATCAATTATGGTCGAACTTCCAAGCAATATAACATTGCGGTACTCTGACTAGAACTGGAAGTCGATCTTAACTGCACACTGCAAGTCAATGCCTCTAGATCCTTCCGTTCCACCAACATGGATAATGCCACATTTTGATGTTTTCTGCTAAGAGTATCCATTACTTTATTTCCTTTTCTCAAGATGTACACTAAATTAAAATCATAAGCAACTAAAAAACTTGAACCATCTCTACTATCTTATATTTAACTCATTCTGAGAAAATAAGTATCATAAAAACATGTGATACATATACAACTCAAATCGTTCTCTTAAAAGTTAATGTCCCACACCTTCATAGCAAGCATTAGAGCAACCAACTCAAAATCTTGAGTCAGATATCTAACTTTGTGTTGTCTTAGCTATCGTGAAGCATAGGCAATTAATTTACCTCCTGCATTAACATAACTCCTAATCCTATGTCGCATGCATCAGTACATATACCAAATCATGATTTCCATCCGATATAAATAACACATGCACAGTGGTCAATAAATGTTTCAGCTTCTAGAACGCTTCTTCACATTTGTCGGTTGAACTTTCTTCACGTCCATCCTTGTTATTTTAGTTATTGGTGCTGCTAAATGAGAGAAATCTTTGATGAATCTTCGATAACAGTCAGCTAATCCAAGAAAACACTTTATCTTAGTCATTGTCTCGGGTCTCTTCTAATTATTTAAAGCTTCTATCTTGGCCGGATCTAATGAAAAACCTTTTTCTAAGACTACATGACTAAGGAATTTCAGTTCATTCTTCCAAAAATGACACTTCGAAAAATTTAACTTTATTTGATGTTGTCTCAACGTCTCTAATACTATTCTAAGGTGAGTCTCATGATCTAGCTCATCCCCAGAATATGCCAAAATGCCATCTATAAACACCAACATGAGTCTATCCAAATACTCTTGGAAGACCTTTTTCGTCAAATCCACAAAGAAAGCAGGAGCATTAGTTAATCAGAATGGCATTACTAACCACTCATACAACCTATATCTTGTTATAAACGTCGTCAATAGAATTGTCTTTCGCCGCCTTAGTTGAAGGAACCCTGTCGCCAAATCCAAATTGGGAAAATACTTTGGCTCCACTCAACTGATCAAATAAATTATCAATTCTCGATAATCGATATTAATTCTTTATCATCTTCTTTTTAAATTTCTGATAATTGATGCACAATCTCAACGATCCGTCTAGGTTTTTCCCAAATATCGAAGCTGCTCCCCAAGGCAAACTGCTTGGTCTAATAAAACTCTTTCCTTTTAAGTCCACTAGCTGCACCTTTAACTATTTTATCTTGGTAAGTATCATCCTACTAGATGGTCTACTTACGAGTTCAGCTTTGGGTTCAAGATCTATTCAAAACTCAATAGATTATTTCAGTGGTAGTCCTATAACAGACTCAAAGATATCTGCAAATTCTTTAACTACATGTACTCAGTTTAACTCATGTGCCCCCTCTATTACACCCAACATTGCACAAACATCAAAACTCGAGTTTTCTACTAAGTATATAATTCAGTGAAGTAAATATCATGGCAAAATATCCTAGCATCATATTTATCTAACTGATCCATACCTAAAATAATTCTGAAGCCTAAGAAATCAAACACATGCAAAGTTCAAGCAAATAAATGACCATACAATTCAAACTCTAAATGGTCACATCTCATCCCAAGAGTTGCATAATCTCTTATCGAATACGCAACCCTTAAGGAAGTAACAAGGTATGAAGGTTCTAGGCTTATCTACCAAACAATGAAATATAAAAGAATGTGATGCACCGGTATCAAACAATAATCTAATGATTATACCACGAGTCAAGAGCGTACCTCCCATCACTTTTTCCCTTTCTCCTTGGCTGTTGATCTTGAGATAGCAGGTTCCTAAGAAAATACTTTTCCTTTTTCTGTCTTGGTCACTTTCAAACATTTGTTCTTATAGTGTCCTACTTGGTCGCAATTAAAGCACCTGATGGTCTTCCTTCCAATGACTTCCTTTCCCTTCCCAATTCGACATTCATGAGCTTAATGTCCCTTCTTGTCACAGCTCTAACACACAACCTCAGACTTTCCATTGTTTGTTGCTCCGTCCTTCTGAGATCCCTTCTTATTAAAGAACTTCATTTTCTGATTCTGTCTACCCAGACTCTCTACTGGCATGTTTTTACCAAAAAAAAGCAAACATCTCTTTCTCAAAGCCATCTCCACAACTACAACACATGGTATCCTGAGATGTGGCAAAGTTGCTCTAGCACGCTCAAATCTCAATCTAAGGATAAAATTCTCATTACTCTTAATCATTGTGTCCGCGGTAGCATACACATATCTTGACAACTCACCAAATCTCGTTGCATACAAACATGGTCATATTGCCTTGTACCAATTAAGCAAGCTTTCTCAACTGTAATGATCCGTAATTTCGCTACTTCGAAAATGAGATATATTGTTTGTTTACATTAAAAAGGTTTAAAAATAAAATAAATAAGTTATATATAATAGATAATAAACAGGGAAATTATTTTTTCTTATAGTTGATAATTTAAAAGGTATAAATTTAGATTTTAGAACAAATCAACAAAAGTTAAGTTTTGTTAAAAAAAATAAACAAGTTTAAATATTTATTTAAAAAGATAAATCTTATTGAAAACATTTAATAAAGATAATAAAAGTATATTAAAATATTTAAAAGTATGTTAATAATCGTTTTACAAAAATAACCAAATTTTGTCGCATTTCGTCAGTTTTACATACATTGTAAAATTAGAGATTTTGAGTTTATTTAAATATGATTTTAAAATATAAAGAGACATGTTTTTTAAGATAGTAAAAATTTCATTTTTAAATTTTGTTTACATAAATAAATAGTTTAACTAAAACGTCAAAATGTGACCGTACAACGTTTTGTTGAAAATTAATTTTTTGTCGATTAAAAGTTGTCGCAACGTCGTCGCACCTTTATTTTCTTATATAGGAACATATATTCAAATAGTATAAGTATTAATTAATTAACTAATTAAGTTTACTTTTACTAAACATACTTAGAAAATTCTAGAGTATAATTAAGAACATGTAAGCACAAAAAGACAAACATGTCGTTTTAAAGCAAAAGGTAAACATTGAATCAAACCAAACATAGTTAATATATTCTTTAAATACTTAAGTGAAAATGATATAAAGTGATGATTCGAAATGTGATGTCAAGTGTTGAAGAAATAAGGTTTCTTAAAAAGTAAGTAAAGGGTATTTTGGTCTTCTTATAAAATATTATTTTAATCCAAAACTTTTCTATAAATAAGCAACCACTTTCTCAATTTTTTATACTTCTTGTTCTTCCTTTTTCAAGCTTTTCTTCCCCTCTCTAATGGCTTTTTTTTCCTTACCAACTTCTTCAAAACCATATCAAACAAAGTCAAAACACCACCAAACTTTGCCAAAGACCTTAGAATACCATTAAAACATGGTTTAGCATCTAAAAGTGAAGAAATGATGGAGGAAGGTGATGATCTATGGAAGGCCGAGCTTACTGATGTTGTTGTAATGTTTGGCCAAGAGAAAAGAAGAAGGAAAGACTTGTGGTCGAGAGCAAGTGGAAGTAAAGTGATGGCCGAGCACTAGAAAGTGAGATGGAGTTGTTTAGGTGATGATTTGGTGAAGTCAAGATGATTTAGTGAAGTGTTGTTTAAAAAAAATGTTGGTAGGAAGTTAATCTTTTTGTTAAAGGTAAGCACTCAAATCTTAGTTTTATTTTAATAGAACTTAAGTTGATAATACACATTTAAATTAGAAATTAATATGTTGAATATTGGTTGATATTGGATGATAACTTGGTTGATATTATGGTTGATTATATGTTTGTGATATGGATGATAACTTGGTTTGATAAATGATAAAAGCAATGATAAGTAATTAATCATAGTTAATTAAATGAGAATTAAATCCATATAAATGTGTGTATGGAAATTATTTAGCCTCTTAATGATTTCAAAATATCTAAAAGATTGGAAATGATATTATAATAATATAATATTACAATATGAAATGAAATAAAAAATGAGTTTGAAATGATAAAGATATTGTTTTCAATAAGTTAAAATAGTTAAAATATTGTTTAAAACAAATTTGAAGTGTTTCGGACAAGTTTCGAAGCAATTCACAAAATTGGTCAAAATCAGCTTGTCGCGCAGCGGCAATTCGTAAATTTCGACCGGTAACTTCAAATTAACGTAGAGAATGATTTACAAGTCGGATTTCTTCAAAATATAACTTATTTGGTCCAAAATGATAATAATTTTCCAACGAAGAAGGAAAATCAATATTTCATCAAGTGGAGTTTGAAATATGTCCAAAACAATTTTCTAAAAACATCGCGATTTTGTCGAAATCAAAAAAGGGATTTCTTTATAAAAGATATTTTTAAATGATTGAAAGTATGAAATAAATTTGATAAGGGCCATTTCACCAGAAGAACAAACTTTACAGTCCAATTAGTTTCTAGGACACACATTCAAAGAAATTACTTTCAAGGCCAAAGTCAGTATAATAATTACTTTCAAGGACAAAGTCAGCAGTCCAATTACTTTGAAGGGCATAATTACGTAGGTTTTTAGGCCCTAGAAACTAATTATTTTGTGTTTTGTACTTGAAAGTAATTATTTTAGTTGTGTGTCCTAGAAACTAATTCCACTTGCTAAAGAGACCCTTGTGGCTAATTTCCACCTTGATAAATATATTAAAATAGTTTAAAATAGATTTGGAAAGGTAAATATGAATTTTCAAATATTAAAATTTTGTTTATATCAAATAAGCTTATATAGCACTTTCTACAGCACTTTTATGCCGCGAATTCTATAACCTTTTGAATTGTAGTTTTAAACTTAATAATTCTTTACTATATCTTTTGTGAATGATTTTAAAAGAATAATTAAGTAATATAAAGATGATTTGATAGTTTTAATAAGAGTTTGAATAAATGGTTAAGAGAAATTGTTTGTAACACTTAAGCAAAAAGTGAAGAATATTAAATGTAATAACAAACTGAGCATGCGAAAATGACTGGTGCATTTAACCCGCCTGTAAGATCTGGAAAGGTAAAACAAGGTGTTTAAATAAGGTTAGGAATGGAGCAACCAGTGCCCTGAACTTACCTGGCCTATATTTTCTCTTCTTAGGTGAGGGGTGGAATAGATTGAAAGGAAAGCCCGGATGCTCTAAAAGATCATATGTAAGTTTTTTCAAGATAAAAGAAAAAACAAATTCTTTGAATGTTAATTAACCACTTAACATCTTTTATCAATGATTAGCACAAAAAACCAGGAATCGGATTTGGGTGATTCTTATCTGAAAACCCCTTCAAACTAATTTTCGAAATAAAATATACTAAAGACAAAGATCATTGATGACAAAGATCTTCATGATGTAGGATTACTTGCCATTAGTCCCAGAAGGTGATATCTAAGGTGGCAGTATTACTCTATCATGAAAATCTTCAGTTTGCAAGAATATGATTTGAAGTTAAGAAAGAAATCTTTGATTAAGATTTAGTGAATATTGGGGAAAATTTAACCTAAATTAAAAGTTATAACTTGAACATAAGAAATCTTTGAATAAGATTTAATAAAAGATTTGGAACGGTTTTCCTCAAATTGATTTGGAATTATTCCAGGATTTAAGAAAGGTTTAAATAAACTAAATGATTTGGTAAATGAGGCTAAATGATTCCATATACTCTAGAAAAGAAAATGGAATAAATTATAAAGAACATATCTAAGAAAGATATTTTATAAAAGATGAAGTAATTGATGGATGATTAAAATCCACATATGGATTTAACACCTTTTAAACCGATAATTGGCTTCGAAGGAACCGGGGTCTGATTTGGGTGGTCCCTGTCTGAAAACCACTTCGAACCAACGTATACGTTCGAAAGTGAAGACATATTGAAGAAGATGATTATTGAAGATCATGGATCTTTATAGCATGAGGACTTCTTGTTGACATGCTTTGGGTCGCTCCCATTGTAGAGTGAGTTATAGCAATGGTCTCCTCGTTGTAGAGATTTTTCAGATTGCAAGGATTACTCGCTACTAGTGGTAGTAGGAGAGTGCCTTCGGTTTCGTTCAGTCCCAGAACGAACTTGTATGTACGAATGTCTGACATTGCATTTCTAAAACTCAACATTTGACTTTTACAAATGTACATCTGCTTGGCGGCGGAGAAGGAAGCTTACCTTAGCTTAACACCATTCTCTGGGACATACGAGCTCAGAGGTTGTGTGCTTGTGGAAGTCAAATAGTGATCAAAGAAATGGCAGTGTGGCAATCAAAGTGAAAGAAGATGTATTACGTGAGAAAGTAATAATTGCCTCGAGCCTCATCAATCGAAAATGACCGAAACAGGGTTAGATATGGCAAGGCTAAGTGGTTTATTCCCAATTAGGGTATGATCGTCCCCTTCTAGATATATTTTGTAACGGCCTGATATTTTCAACCATTTGCATCCAAACATGCCAGAATTGAATTGCTCAAAGTATCAGATTATAAATTTATATTTGGCAAAACTCAACATATACAGTAAATAAATAATCGCAGAATCACAGACACAGAGTAATATAACAATATGCAGCGCAAACAAATGAATAGTAGTTCATGAAGCTACTATATATATATATATAACAGAGTTAAATAAGTCACAATAGAAGTCTTCAATATAATAGTCAAATACAAGAATCAGAATACATCACCAGAATCAACTGAATATTTGAAAGCTGGACAGATAGCTGGATCTCCAAACGAAGCTCCAACTCCAAAGGTGAGTCTCAAAAACTGGTACACTCAGTCTGACCCGAGCGTGAAGCGAAACACAAAACACTCGAGTCAGGATTAACATTCTTATATCAATAAAACCAACTCAGGTGAAATAACAATTAAAATACAAGTAACTCAAAGGATGTTGGGATAACCATCCTCTAAGGATCCGTTGAACTATCTACTATGTAGTAATATACACTAAATAGATAATGCCTATCAGTAATATAAAGTATCAAAATAGTGTTAAGGCGTTACCATTGTCCCCCTTAACACATTTTATATAAGCGTTATAGTCTATACAGCACTGTAAACTCCACCATAAACTAGTAGGCTATCAGGGAGTACTCCATAGGTATAACACGCAAAAAATCATAGTGGTCGCGCATGGGGATACAAGTATGACAAGGCACATGAGGCAATACCCAAGGTAGTGAAACTACTGTTTGCCAGATCCGGACTGGTGAGAACGCTTCGCCGCAACGATCACAAAACCGCGAAACAACACTCCCAATTCAAGGGTGCACACCAATCAATAACAAGTAATGAGTAGTTTACGAAGAAGTGTGTTCGCTTGATGTGGCTAACCCCATTTGGCACGGCACGGCTCCTGTTTTAGTCATTTCCAATTTGACACAAGTGTTAAGGTCATCCATTATCGTTCTCTTTCTTCAAATCCAGCAACGTACATTATTCCAACCACTTCATTCTGGATCACATTCCGCATGTAGTTATTCAAGTGGTATTTGGTTTAGGCAGTGAGTATGTCCCTAACCAATTCCGGTTTCTTTAATAAATTTCGTAATTATTACATCGATCGGTCGTTTAATAAATTTCAAAAACCAAGTCAATTTCAATCTCACATAGAATTTGAAAGCCAACATTTCATTTGTCTTTCAATATCGATTTCTATAGACTTAGGTTTCAAAACTTCCAAATTTACCGTTTCAAAACTCTATAATTCAACTTAAATTTTTATTTAAAACAATTCAAATATTGATTTAAATTCATGTATAAGTTTCATTCCATAATCATTTGGATTATGTTAATTTAACATTCAAAATAATTTAAATTCATTGATGGATTCATTAACTAATCATTTAAGTAAACTTATCATTTCAAAATAATTTCAATTGAATTTCCAATTCATTACATCAAACACTCAAGTTTACCTACATTATATCAAAACTTATAAATTGAATAAATCAAATTCGTCAAATTAAATTCTTTAAATTACAAGTCTCGTATTAATTTCCATCAATCACATTTTATTTCTTATTAAAGAAATTCAGTTTCACTTATTTACTTACTTAATTTAAACAAATTTCAAAACTCAATTATTAAAGAAACTCAATTTCACTTATTAGAGAATTTAATTTCACTTATTAAAGAATTCAATTTTACTTATTAAAGAATTCAATTTAATTTAATTATTAAATAATTTCAAATCTTAATTCACTAATTACTTAAATTTAAACAACATTCTTTCATCAAACACTTTGTTAATCATAATACTTTGAAAATCAAAGTTTAAAAATCATAATGCTTTGGAATCATAACACTTCCCACTTAACTGTTTAATATAAGTAATAGTATATATAATAAAATAGTTTATAATTTAAAATAGTTTATATAAAATAGTTATAGTTTAAAATAGTTTATATTAAAAATAATTTATATTAAAATAGTTTATATGAAATAATTTTATAAAGTAACATATATAAATAGTTTTAAATATAATTTAAAATACTTTAAATAATAAAATAGCTTTCTCAAATTTCATAAATTGATTCAAATCAACTCAATTTCCAAAATTCAAATTTAATCAAATAAAAAATCATCAATTTTAATATATTTCAGTTTCTCAATAAACCATTTCAAACTATATCGATTTCAAATACAGATTTTTAACCACAAAATAAACCATTTCAATTTCAATACTTTCAAGCTTTAAATATTCAAACATTTCAAAACAAGAATTGATAATTCCATATATATATATATATATATATATATATATATATCAAATTCACTATATAGCTTAAAATCAAGAATTTTACTATATATAAAATAATCATTTATATAATATTAAAAATCAATATTTATATAAATCCATGAAACCATAGAAATCATTTTCAAAATATTTATATATAAACCAACGCTGTCTGTATATAATTTTCTATCGTACGGTCAGGTGATACGGATATTTGTCATTTCAATCCATAATTTAAGTATATACGGGTATATATATCATTTCAACTCGTAATCCCAAATTAAATTCAAATAAAAATCACTTAGGTTTATCATTTCAACCTATAATGATTTTCTCCTATTCTAATGTCCGTTCGGGTATGTATCATTTCAACCCATAGTGATTCTATACTAACATGGGACTTGCAGAGTGATGACAGAGATAATAATAACATAACATGCATATATCATCAACATAAATAACAGATAATGGTGTCAGATGTCACAGGTGAACTGATACAGGTAATAGCATATATATAACAGTGTAAATAACTAATAGCAGCATATTTCAATTTTTGTTTCAATTGAAATCAAATCTAATAAATAAAAGAACATTAATCGTGAGTGATTGCTCACCTTTCGAGGTTAGAGATGAACGAAACTGAAATGTGTTACGAATCCAAGCACGAGATCCAAGGCAAAGTTAGATGGATACAGATTCGACAGACAAGCTGAAAGATAAAGATTTGATGAAATCAAATCAGAAATGGTTCGATGACGATAAATAGTATAAATTAACATGATACAGATACAACATATAAAATTATATATATATATATATATGTATGTATGTATGTATATATCATATTCTAAATTTCAAACACAATAACTTATATCTTTTAAAAATCATTATTATTATTATTAATTTCCTTGAAATCAATGTTAAATTTTAAACAAATACAAATATATATACACACACACACACATACTAACTGCAAACAAAAGTGGGTTAAATCCATTAAATTCATAATAGATGGTTATAGAAGTAGAGATATGCAAGCAAATTAATACAATGTACCCATAATTGCAGCAGCTAGTGTGTACAACCCACTCTTACTGCCACACACGCACACAAGTCCAAACATACAAAACGCACACTCTACACATGCAGTTCCAACACAGCACAACTACATACTAATGCACCCTCAAATATATACCCATAAGATTTAACAGACAAGTATTTAAAAAGGATTTAAGCATCATATATATGCAGCTCTAAAAACAATAAGCAAGCATTTTATTGGCTACAAACATATATAAACTATTATATCAACAGTTTATAACTAATATATATAAAACAACTATATAAAATTTCTTTATTTTTTTTATAAACATATTACTTATAACAGAATATAATACGTATAAATATATAACCAAACACCAGTCTACAAGCTATATGTACATCAACATATGTACAAGGCGTGAGCAGGCAGAAACATACGCACCATGTATATAAAAACAAATTTTATAATCCAAGCTGTAGGAAGACAGAATTGCAAACCTTCAAATACATAGCTATACCATAACTATATGTTAAAACTAACATTCATACTAACAGACAGCTTATAATTACTTGAATATATTTATATCTATAAATAACAACTACGCATTAAAAAAAAGTTTTCTTTTTTTATTTTATTTTATTTTATATATACACGAAACCACATGTATTATATATATTCAAACAACAAATGAAATTTGTAAATACATATTATACACTATAGTGGGGTAATTGCTAGATTTCACTTTGCATGCTTGTATTCCAGAAAGTTATAAGTGAACGCTTCAGTTTATATACATTACTTAAGTACACATGTCAACGAACAGCTATTCTTAAGCAAAGATATAAAAGTGAAACAAAACAACTCGAGGCATATATATGAACTAGAAAAAAATACCTACGGTTGCACTATGCCAATAAAAATGGCGAAGGTGCGGCCGGGGAGGAAGAATGGAGCGGTGGTGGGTGGCCGCGGAAGTGGGTGACGTGGTTTGTGCCGTGCTTGGCGATGAAGAAAAGAAAGGGTCGAGATGCGGTTGGGTGGAACGGCGGTGAGCTCGGTCGTTGAGGTGGGGAGAAGAACTACATATCGGTTTGCAGGGGATGAGACGAGGAGAGCTGCTTCAAGAAGAGGGAGGAAGGCCAAAATAAAATAAGGCACAACAGTTCGGTTTCAATATATTATTTCATATATCTTTTGAAATCAATGCACGTAATAAATCGAAGAGACGAAATTTGAGTACCGATGCGTTTAAAACAATGGAAACAAAGAGTCATAGGAAACGATATAAATAATAATGGCTGCCCAGATTTTATCTAATGGAAAATAAATGGTCACGGGATTCAAAAGGCAAATTGTGGAACCGATACAGAAATCGGTTTACTTTTTTTCATATTCAGAACTCCGAAACACACGAATGAATATACTACAGGGATCAGCACGACGAAACGATCAAAAAAATATACCGATATCAGTGGTACGATTGAATTATAAATATTCGAATTTTCTACTAGCGGAAAATGCAGCAAAAACGCAGAAAAATAAGGTCGACGGAGCTAAAGAAGTCCGAATTTGGAAAAACAAAAAATGACGTCTTGCTAAGAAGATGATTTAGAATTTTCCTATATAAAATACTTAGGTTTCGAAAACATTTTATTTTCATCAATCCCTAACTAATTAAATTGAAATAAAATTACACACAAAAATAAACTTCCATATTTTCGGATGAAAATTTACTAGTTTCTATGTTTAACTAGACGTACACCAAATATCAAATTTATATTTCAAAATTTTATTGTTTAAAATTCCACAAAATTTCAGTTAAGTATATTAATAAAACAAATAAAATTATTAAAAATTTACGGGTCGTTACACTCTCCCCCATTCAAAACTTTTCGTCCTCGAAAAGGAAGAAGGTAGGAGAATAGAACAGCCAGAAAGAAAAATAGATTGTAAAACAAAATAAACAATGAGTTCAAATCATACAAATTTCAATTTAAATAAACTTATATTCAATAAATTGTTTTTAAATTCAAGGTTTCCATTAAATTGATTTTATTTCACATTTATTAATGTTAGGTACAAAAGGTTTCTTTTCAAAACAAAATTCAATTTTAATTCAATTAATTCAAGATATTTCATTGAGTTGATTTTATTTCAGTTTATTAATTCTCTCAAAACAGAATTTATTTTATTTATCTCATTTATTATTCTATTAATTTATTATTCTATTCATCTCTATTATCATTTTATAAATAAATTAAGTGTATAACATTTATTATAAACACTCAAATTTGTTTATAAAATCATTTTATATTGTATATTATCCAATTACATATTCAACTTCTGACTAATTTAGGTAAATTGTATTAGAATGGAATCAGGTATTATACAAATAAAATTCTCCAATTCAATTAGCTTAAGTTTAAATGTTTATTCAAAATTTTGGCTTCATTTAATAATTGAAATCATGTTTCAACATAAATTTAAGAATTAAATTTCTAATTTCACTCAAACCATTGGAGATAAATATACAAATATATAAGTCAAATCAAATCGATAAATATATACTTGTCTTATAAATCAAATCGTACTTCAGTAATTCAAATCAATTTAATTTCCAACATAGTAGTGTAGCAAGGCTACATAATGGTCTCTCCACTTCGAAACTCGAAAATGAATGTCGATGATGCGGCCGCCATCATCGAAATTATTTTCCAGCGACAAAAGAAAAGTGCTCCAATTTAATCATTTAAAATTCTTTGAAAACCATTTCTATTCGAAAATATTTTAAATAATATGCACTTGAAAACTTTAAAACCATAGTTCGAAATTATCGAAATTAAATTCTCAAATCTTAATTTAAATTCACTTCTAATTCCAATCGAATTATACCCAAGTTTATAAATTCATTTATTTATATTAATGGTTCAAAAACAATAAATGATAATCAAATGTTATCATTTCAACAATTAATTTATTAGCATTTTAATTTTAGAAAACTTATACTTATATATATATATAATATAATCATACAAAATTATTTTTGTTTACCAAATTTGAAAACAATATTGTGTCAGTTTTCTCTATTCAAATGTTTTGGAAATCATATCGATAGCGTTGATCAGACGATCGATCGAAAATCCAAGTCAACATCAACTATTCAAACAACACAATCTATTAAACATTTTAATATTAATTTACAAATACACTTCCACGCTCGACGATACAAGAATGGGTTCTCAAAATAAGGATAGGGTTTCAAATTTGATGGACTCAATCAAGATAATTTTTATTCGAGGATAGGTTCGAAACAAAGATAAGGTGATTAAATAACGAAACAGAAAGATGGATAAGTTTATATAAATCGCGGGCGACCTTAACCGGGTCGACCGTGACTTCAAGAATTTGATTGATGTGGAATTCTGAGGCATGTTTACATTCGATCTTAAGAGATAGAATTTGGCATAACAAGAGATGTCAGCATCTAAACCAAGGATATGTAAATCTTCAGTCAATCGATGCTATTATAAAGAAGTTTCATTCCTTTACAAATCAATTTGAGATTGGTGAGATCGCCGACTCATTATAAAGATCATTCGAAGTGGAGTTATGGGATGCTCCAGAATCGAACGAAAACGAATAGTGAGGGACACGAATGAATTTTGGAACCGTAGGTAATGTTCCAAAATTCAAAGGAATCGAGTCAAGAACGAAGAGATTCAAACTTGGATGGAAGTGATTCTGTAAATACACTTACCATATATACTAAGTTTTGCCTAGAGCTACCAAATCTCTGATACCAAATGTAACGACCTGATATTTTCAACCATTTGCATCCAAACATGCCGGAATTGAATTGCTCTAATTACCAGATTGTAAGTTTATATTTGGCAAAACTCAACATATACAGTAAATAAATAATCACAAAATCACAGTTACGGAGTAATATAATAATATGCAGCGGAAAGTGTGTAGTTAATGCCCCGCTATAACCTTGCAATATCTCATAGCGGATTTCTACCGCTACGACTTTTCCATGCAACCCCAAAGTATAGCCTTTCCGCTTTAATCCCTGCTATTTTCGCTATATCTTGTTATCCCCGCTATATTTTGCTATTTCCGCTATATCTTCTTTAATAAAATGAATTAAAAAATTACATTTATACATTATAAAAATTATGAAACTAATTTATTTGATTTAATTTTTAATATATTTTCAGAAATGAAAATACTCTAATATTCTACTAAATTCAATTTTGTTATAGAACAGTTTTACGTTTATTTAAAGTATATTCGCACATGTTTTTGTTTAAAATCATTTATTTATTAATTGTAATTCAATTGAATGATAATTTTTCATCTAATTACCATTTATATATTTGTAAAAACATTAAGTACGAGTTTTATTATATCCCGCTATATCCTCGCTGTATCCCCGCTATGACTTTTTGCACCTCCACCGCTTTGAATCTGTCGAGCACTTTAACTGCACAGGTGGAAACAAATGAATAGTAGTTCATAATATATATATATAACAGAGTTAAATAAGTTACAACAGAAGTCTCAAACACAATAGTCAAATACAAGAATCAGAATACATCAGCAGAATCAACTGAATATCTGAAAGCTGGATAGATAGCTGGATCTCCAAGTGAAGCTCCAACTCCAAAGGTGAGTCTCAAAAACTGGTACACTCAGTCTGACCCGAGCAGGAAGCAAAACACAAAACACTCGAGTCAGGATTAACATTCTTATATCAATAAATCCAACTCAAGTGAAATAACAATTGAAATACAAGTAACTCAAAGGACGTTTGGGATAGCCATCCTCTAAGGATCCATTGAACTATCTACTATGTAGTAATATACACTAAATAGATAATGCCTATCAGTAATATAAAGTATCAAAATTGTGTTAAGGCGTTACCATGCCCCCCTTTACACATTTTATATATGCATTATAGTCTATATAGCAATGTAAACTCCACCGTAAACTAGTGGGCTATCAGAGAGTACTCCATAGGTATAACAAAAACCAAATCGTAGTGGTCGCGCATAGGGATACGAGTATGACAAGGTACATGAGGCAATACCCAAGGTAGTGAGACAACCGTTTGCCTAATCCGGACTGGTGAGAACGCATCGCCGCAACGATCGCAACACCGTGAAACAACACTCCCAATTCAAAGGTGTGCACCAATCAATAACAAGTAATGAGTAGTTTACGAAGAAGTGTATTCACTCGAGGTGGGTAACCCCATTTGGCCCGGCACGGCTCATGTTTTAGTCATTTCCAATTTGACACAAGTCTCAAGGTCATCCATTATCGTTCTCTTTCTTCAAATCCAGCAACGTACATCATTCCAACCACTTCATTCTGGATCACATTCCGCGTATAATTATTCAAGTGGTATTTGGTTTAGACGGTGAGTATGTCCCTAATCAATTCCGGTTTCTTTGATAACTTTCGTAATTATTACACCGATCAGTCGTTTAATAAATTTCAAAAACCAAGTCAATTTCAATCTCACATAGAATTTGAAAGCCAACATTTCATTTGTCTTTCAATATCAATTTCTATAGATTTACGTTTCAAAACTTCTAAATTTACCATTTCATAACTCTATAATTCAACTTAAATTTTTATTTAAAGAAATTCAAATATTGATTTAAATTCATGTATAAGTTTCATTCCATAATCATTTGGATTATGTTAATTTAATATTCAAAAAAAATTAAATTCATTGATGGATTCATTAAATAATCATTTAAATTAAGTAAACTTATCGTTTCAAAATAATTTCAATTGAATTTCCAATTCATTAAATCAAACACTCAAGTTTACCTACATTATATCAAAACTTATAAATTGAATAGGTCAAATTCGTCAAATTAAATTCTTTAAATTACAAGTCTCGTATTAATTTCCATCAATCACATTTTATTTCTTATTAAAGAAATTCAATTTCACTTCTTTACTTATTTAATTTAAACAAATTTCAAAACTTAATTATTAAAGAAACTCAATTTCACTTATTAGAGAATTTAATTTCACTTATTAAAGAATTCAATTTCACTTATTAAAGAATTCAATTTTATTTAATTATTAAGTAATTTCAAAACTTAATTCACTAATTACTTAAATTTAAACAACATGCTTTCATTAAACACTTTGTTAATCATAAAACTTTGGAAATCAAAGTTTTAAAATCATAATGCTTTGGAATCATAACACTTCCCACTTAACTGATTAAATATAAATAATAGTATATATAATAAAATAGTTTATAGTTTAAAATAGTTTATATTAAAAATAATTTATATTAAAATAGTTTATATGAAATAATTTTATAAAGTAACATATAAAAATAGTTTTAAATATAATTTAAAATACTTTATATAATAAAATAGCTTTATCAAATTTCATAAATCGATTCAAATCAACTCAATTTCCAAAATTCAAATTTAATCAAATTTAATCAAATCCCAAATCATCAATTTTAATATATTTCAGTTTCTCGATAAACCATTTCGAACTATATCGATTTCAAATACAGATTTTTAACCATAAAATAAACCATTTCAATTTCAATACATTCAAGCTTTAAATATTCAAACATTTCAAAACAAGAATTGATAATTCCATATATATATATATATATATATATATATATATATATCAAATTCACTATATAGCTTAAATCAAGAATTTTACTATATAAAAATAATCATTTATATAATATTAAAAATCAATATTTATATAAAACCATATATTTCTTTCCAAAACCATAGAAATCATTTTCAAAATATTTATATATAGACCAACAGTGTCTGTATATAATTTTCTATCATATGGTCAGGTGATACGGATATTTGTTATGTCAATCCATAATTTAAATATATATGGGTATATATATATATATTTCAACCCGTAATCCCAAATTCAATAAAAAAATCGCTTGGGTTTATCATTTCAACTAATAACGATTTTCTCCTATTCTAATGTCCGTTCGGATATGTATCATTTCAACCCATGGTGATTCTATACTAACAGGGAACTTGCAGAGTGATGATAAATATGATAATAATATAACAAGAATATATCATCAATATAAATAACAGATAATGGTGTCAGATGTCACGGGCGAACTGATACAGGTAATAGCATATATATAACGGTGTAAATAACTAACAGCAGCATATTCAATTGTCGTTTCAATTGAAATCAAATTTAATAAATAAAAGAACATTAATCGTGAGTGATTGCTTACCTTTCGAGGTTAGAGATGAACAAGACTGAGATGTGTTACGAATCCAAGCACAAGATCCAAAGCAAAGTTAGATGGATACAGATTCGACAGACAAGCTGAAAGGTAAAGATTTGATGAAATCAAATCATAACTGGTTCGATGATGATAAATAGTATAATTGAACTGATATAGATACAACATATAAAATTATATATATATGTATATAAATCATATTCTAAATTTCAAATACAATAATATATATCTTTCAAAAATCATTATTGTTATTATTATTAATTTCCTTGAAATCATTGTTAAATTTTAAATAAATACAAATATATATATATATAATCTAATTGCAAACAAAAGTTGGCTAAATCCACTAAATTCATAATAGATGGTTATAAAAGTAGATATATGTAAGTGAATTTTTACAATGTACCCATAATTGCAGCAGCTCTAGTGTGTACAACCCACTCTTACTGCCACAAACACACACAAGCCCAAACATACAAAACACACACACTCTACATATGCAGACCCAACACAGCACAACTACATACTAATGCACACTCAAATATATACCCATAAGATTTAACAGACAAGTATTTAAAAAGGATTTAAGCATCATATATATGCAGCTCTAAAAAAAATATGCAAGCATTTTATTGGCTACAAACATATATAAACTATTATATCAACAGTTTAAACTAATATATATAAAACAACTATATAAAATTTCTTTTTTTTATAAACATATTACTTACCACAGAATATAATACGTATAAATATATAACTAAACACCAGTCTACAAGCTATATGTACATCAACATATGTACAAGGCGTGAGCAGGCAGAAACATATGCACCATATATATAAAAACAAATTTTATAATCCAAGCTGTAGGAAGACAGAATTGCAACCTTCAAATACATAGCTATATCATAACTATATGTTAAAACTAACATTCATACTAAGAGACAGCTTATAATTACTTGAATATATTTATGTATATATATAAATAACAACTACACATAAAAAAGTTTTCTTTTTTTATTTTATGTTATTTTATATATACACTAAACCGCATGTATTATATATATTCGAATAATATATAAAATTTGTAAATACATATTATACACTATAGTAGGGTAATTGCTAGATTTCACTTTGCATGCTTGTATTCCAGAAAGTTATAAGTAAACGCTTCATTTTAAAGACATCGCTTAAGTACACATGCCAGTGAACAGCTATTCTTAAGTGAAGATATAAAAGTGAAACAAAACAACTCGAGGCATATATATGAACTAGAAAAAATTACCTACAGTTGCACTATGCCAATAAAAATGGCGAAGGCGCGGGCTAGAAGGAAGAATGGAGTGGTGGTGGGTGGCCGCGGCAGTGGGTGACATGGCTCGTGCCGTACTTGGCGATGAAGAAAAGACAGGGTCGAGATGCGGTTGGGTGGAACGGTGGTGAGCTCGGTCGTTGAGGTGGGAAGAAGAACTACGTATCGGTTTGCAGGGGATGAGACAAGGAGAGCTACTTCGTGAAGAGGGAGGAAGGCCAAAATAAAATGAGGCGCAACAGTTCAGTTTCAATATATTATTTCATATATCATTTGAAATCAATGCACGTAATAAATCAAAGAGACGAAATTTGAGTACCGATGCATTTAAAACAATGGAAACAAAGAGTCACAGGAATCGATATAAATAGTAATGGCTGCCCAGATTTTATCTGATGGAAAATTAATGGTCACGGGATTCAAAAGGCAAATTGTGGAACCAATACAGAAATCAGTTTACTTTTATTTTCATATTCTGAACTCCGAAACACACGAATGAATATACTACAGGGATCAGCACGACAAGACGATCGAAATGGTATGCCGATATCAGTGGTACGATTGAATTATAAAAATTCAAATTTTCTACTGGCGGAAAATGCAGCAAAAATGCAGAAAAATAAGATCGATGGTGCTAAAGAAGTCCGAATTTGGAAAAACGAAAAATGACGCCTTGCTCAGAAGATGATTTAGAACTTTTCTATATAAAATATTTAGGTTTCGAAAACATTTTATTTTCATCAATTCCTAACTGATTAAATTGAAATAAAATTATACACGAAAATAAACTTCCATATTTTCGGACGAAAATTTACCAGTTGCTATGTTTAACTAGACGTATATCAAATATCAAAGTTATATTTCAAAACTTTATTATTTAAAATTTCAAAAAATTTCAATTAAATATATTTATTAAACAACTAAAATTATTAAAAATTTATGGGTCGTTATATATTTCTTCCCGCTATGACGTTCGGGATATAAATTAATGTGGTATGTATGCAAAAGCACGCTCGTTAAAGGTCGGTAACGACCGAGGGATGATATATTCGGTACTATCTAGTTACAGAGATAGGTCGGTCTCGTGTTGGTAGAGGATCCTTTGTGATGGTCCTCGGTACATTCCTCTAGAGATGTACTGCTAGAAGGTAGTCCCTTCACCTGGTCATTTGTATGGAAATCCATTCTCCAATAAGAACCTATAGACTTGATTGTAAACCTATTATGTTGGAATTTAATCAATGTAACAATTTCGGCTAAGATATTAATAAGTTTATTTGCAAATGTTTTCGAAGGAATGTCATTAGAAATAATATCAAATGTTTTGATATATAAAAGTGTTTTAAGTTATCGTAAGGTAAAATCCCGTCCATGTTTATGTGTGGCGTGGTCTTATAAGTTACTCTTTCTTTTCAAAGGATTTTATTTAAAAGCTGATATATGATAGTATCATTTATTATTAAGTTTTCTCATGCTGGTTTATCAAGCTTGAGTTGGGTATTTTCAATACTCGGGTCAGATCCAAGTAGTTTCAGGTTTAGTTGAAGATGATTGAAGTTTCTAGAGGAGAGCTGGGGATATTCATCTACGTATAGACATGTTCTATTATCTGCTGTGATTTGTTTTTTTTTGTTTATTGTTCGTCAGCATTTGTAAGGACGGGCGTTATAATTGTCTAGGCTGAATCAAAGTTAGGCTATGATATTGTACCTTAAAATTTTCCACTGTAAAAATCATTATTGAAATAATATATGTTATACCATTCGTGTGAGATTCTGTTCTGTCTTTAATTTTTTTTATCTACCCTTAATGATCCATCTTTTCGTGCAATTTGAGTTAGACATGTGTGGTTTATTGTCGATTCAAAGGGTACGAAAAAATGGGCCATACATCAGCAGAGTTGACTGAGCAATTTCATACATAAACCTTTCTTCAAACCTTCACCTGAATTCTTCCCATGTCAAAGTTTCCTTTGCTGCTCCAACTGTCACACTATTTCAACGGTACAATGATGTAGCTTGCAGTTGTCTGAATGCCAGTCTCCACTTTTTCTCATTGTTCAGTTCAAGATCAGTGAAAATCCTTTCACAATGAAGCAACCAATTCTCCACGTCAATTGCATCATCTGTTCTAATAAATGGTTTCCCTCCAAGTCTTGCATAATCTCTACTCAATACAGCATAATTGTTAACGACTAGAACTCCTTATTAGCTCCTCCATCATTTCCACCAACAAACTGGCAGCATCTCTTGCTTGCATCATGTTGAAAAACAATTGATACATTGCTCCTATATCAACCAGTGTTGTTCATGCACCTACATTAGCAGCTGTTTGCTGATACGGGTTTCTCCTAACGTTGGGCCTGACATTTCTATTGGAAGCGGTGCTTCCACTACCGAGATTCACTCCTTCGTTTCTACCTCCATATCTTACTCCTTTAAAAATGCATTCAAATCTTAATAAGATATGGAAGAATGGTCTAAGAGAGAGGGAGAATAGAGATAAAGCGTATACTTATATATAGCAAATACAAGTACGTTACTATAGCGTTATCTCATACCCCGTTCTTGTTCTTTGATTCATTTGGATTATGTTCTCAAAAAATCTTTTTAAAGTTCAAAAATCTTTAGTTTTACATAAACCTGGATCTGACACCCAATTGTAACATGCCCATTTTAAGGCTCGAAACTAAGCACTACAGATGCTGCAGTCATCTATGGTATTAATTTCTGGTGATAAAATGCGGTCATCTTAATGGTATCCATAATACCATAGCATAAGACTATGAAATAATTTAAACATGATTTCAAAACAACTTTTCTCATTACATTTCAAATCATCATTTCATATTCGTTACATAATCCCAAAACACTGCCCAAGTGTAGATAAAATATAATTATTACAAATTACATCTAGAGCAACATATGAAGATGCCCCTTGGTTGATCAGAATTATTAAACAAACAGACATGTCTAACATTAGTACATTCATATAACAACTAACATAACATAGTGGATAATGAATATAGATAGACTGCTACATAGCTAGCTTCTACCTTCTGCACGTCTTTGAAAGCTTATTCACCAAAACCTACTTAACCTCCAAATAACTTTATTCTCAACCTAATCAAAGAAAATTTTGAGCACTCAAGACTTTTAAGGGGAAAATATAAACTTTGAGTCGGACAAAAAGTCTGGTGTGAATAAAACATGCCATCTCGGTTAATTGATATTAAGTGAGATCATACCGCTGACCGGAATTGGTTTCCTCTTACTAATATTCTTTAAAATATATTTTTTGCAAATTAAAATCTTGGAACCAAATTGGTAAAAATAAATATTACAATATAACAACAGTAGGTATGCATGATACTAGGTTAATTTTGACAATCCACCATATCAGTGGACTATCCATCCCAATGTTTAGTTTTCACTGGGTAACTACCAACCTATATGGCTAACTCGAGCCTACCAGATGTATCAAATTTTCTAACTGGCTGTTAGAAGCAAACTGAACGGTCTATCCAAATAAACTTATCCTAGTGTTTACCTGACTATCTGTGACTCTCATAAATTTGCCAGGCTTACTATGAACCTAAAGGTTCTATAGGCCAACCTATAGTATGTCTTATCTTTATGTAGTCTTTTTTGTGCGTAAACCTACTTTATGTCTTACCCTTGACAAAGCCCTACACACTGGAATTTTGAACTTAAATCAACTAAGGGCTAATAGCTGAAGTATTGGGCACTACAGTACACCTGTCCCATCTGGTTTTCTAATCTCAGTGTCAATTTTATCCTACCAAAATCTATCTGAAATTGATAAGAACAATAGTCTCCTTAGTAAAATTTAGGGCAGATACCCTATATATTTCCTTGAAAATATACTTCTTTACAAATGATTTACCTCTTGAAATCATACTTTCAAAATAAGGAAAACTATTTCCCTTTACTTTACTCAAAATAATTATGCCATGTTATATGCTTTAATAAAGCCCTATTGATGAAATCCAAAAAACACTTAAAAGTTACCTTACTTTGAAACCATAAGACATAGGCCAAAACAATATAAAATCTTTATATTGAAAGAGTGCGATAAAGGCATTGTCAACAAGGGTCATCGCCCTTTTTTACATAGGCCATAAGGTCAAAACATTAAACTTTTGTATTTACAAAAATTGGGTTCATTATCGCCATGCAGTTATCGCCCCTCTTCATTATTGAAAAACATGTTAAAGTCCTTAACATATAAAAATTTAAATACATATATCCGAAGTCATCTACTTCGTAAAATGTAATATAAAACTAGAAAAGAATTTTGACGACTTTGAGGGTTGCCGCCATCGGTGCCTTAACTAAAATAACAGCCTCATTACAGCCGAAGTCGTAAAATGCAGCAACATGGCCTCTTCGAAAGTAAGGGTTATGATTCTAAAGCAGCAAGCTGTAAGGTCGATGCCATAGGGTTGAAGTAATAAAATGTGAAGTCGTTACCAAAACAATGTGGCATCGTTATCGCCACTGTAAGTCTCTTTGAACCATTGGGTTGGCGACAATATTGAAAATAGGCGGCAATGCCATTTTATATAAAACGTGGGATTTAAGTTACAAAGCAACGTTGAATTCGACGAAAAGTTTGATGACTTCGAACTCCTTCCCTCATAGTTAATACACTCCATACTAACTCAGATTGGTATCACATGTATCACTATTGAGTGGCTTCAAAGTCATTACTTCGAAGTGATCAAAGGCCGACATAGCGTTATCATAAACTTAAAAACTACAAATTTACTTATAAAAATAAT
This sequence comes from Allium cepa, assembly GCA_030765085.1. Taxonomy (NCBI): domain Eukaryota; kingdom Viridiplantae; phylum Streptophyta; class Magnoliopsida; order Asparagales; family Amaryllidaceae; genus Allium; species Allium cepa. Next base: position 271,924,482 of record CM060937.1, read on the forward strand.
TTTTTTCTACCAAACCCTACTGCTTGTCAACATCTTATTGGTTAACAAAACTTTATAAATTTTCTTTACTAGAAAACTACTGCATACAACAATTTTTTTATGCTAAAATATTTTACACTTTAACCCTTTATATTTTTATCATAATTAAATGATTAAGCCCTCCTAGCTCAAATAATTTATTAAGCATTCTTAATCACTTAAGAAATTTCCCCCAAAATAATAATAAGTTAAATTATTATCTTCTTTTGAAAGTTACTGTGCACAGTATCAAAGATGGCCAACAGTTGTAAACAATGTAAATGCAGCGAAAATAGTAAAGTAGATCATATAGTTGATTTTTATACTAGTTCGAACTTCACGTTCTATGTCCAGTCCCAGACTCCTACTGGAATTTAAACTAGCAGCCCTCACTTAACCCGAGGGAATAGGTTTGCATCGCCTGAGAACCGAACAGGACTTGACCGCCTGAGCAACCGAATAGGACTTAATGCTTGAGCAACCGAACAGGACTTGATTACAAGGTAGATTATCTTGACCTTTTGTAATCTAATAACACAGATTTGTCACTTGTAGTACACCCTTTCTATAATCTTTTCCTCAAGAATGATATGTAGAAAGTTTCAAATTGCTGGTAAGTTATGGAATTGTGGTAGAAAGCAATGAATATATGAAATCAGTAAGCAATATATTCAAAGAATATTATTTAAGTTAGATCGAGAGAGAAGTGAATTAAGTAAGTTGATCATTGAAACTCAAGCACATATATAGTAGATAAAGAGTTGCAACTTCAGGTGAAGAGAGCACTACAAATAACAACAGATGCAACCTTTGATGAGAAAGAAATCTTTCCAGAAAGGAAGTGCCTTTTCAAGAATATGATAGTTTTATAGTGTTTAGTCGACTGACTTGGTGGCTTCAGTTGACTGAATTCAAAATATGCATATTCTTTTGAAAATGCACAGATTCAGTCGATTGAATGATGCCATTAGTCGACTGGTTCATTTAAATTTAAAAAAAAATATGCATAGGTTCAGTCGACTAAGGGAGTCGGTTCATTTGATTGAACAGTGTCCTTTCTGAAGCCCGAGTGCAAATGAGTTAAAAAGTGGCAATATTCATATCGAAAGCAATGCATATGAATATATGAAAGAGAGTGATGATTCTTAAGGAAAGAATTTGACAAAGCAACTAGAATTGACTCTAAAATATGTATTACTTGACTCTAGATTAAATATATAGTATATATAAACCATACATCGAGTCGTTGAGTCCGTTGTTTATAGTTGTCGTAGATTCTTGAAAAGTTGTGTCGCTTGAAATTGTTGTTAGCAATAAAAAGTTATGATCCAACATCTTTAACATGTAAATTTTTTGGGGCCAAATGTTTATTTGGTTATTTTTAAAAATTAAAAACCGAAATAAACCATTTTCTTCCCTTGAGAAGATCATAAAATATTCATATGTTGTTGGAAAATTATGAAATTCGAAACCCACTTCTAAAATAATATTTTTAACCTCATATCAAAATTTTCAGATCTTTTGGGTCCCAAAAATTAGGTCTTCACTCTTTAAGCCTATTAAATAATTACATAATAAATCATGTTATTCATCAACCAAGCATATACTGATTTGTTAAAACATGGCATAATATCATCAATGGTTCGGATTTAAACTCAAAACCTAAAAATTAATTAAAACATGAGATGCATATACTTATTATTCATATTGAATGGATTAAGAAGGTTGAGATTTGTACTTGATTCGATTTCCTAGCTTTGATCTTGTTTCCTAGCTTGTCCTCTCTTTGAGATCTTTATAGCAATGGTCGGTCTAAACCCTTGTTTTATTTTCATTTGTAAATGAGTGAAGTGAGGGAGGAAATGAGATAAGGGTTTATGATAAGAAAATGTGTTCTTTTCCTATTTTTCCCTCCTCGTGTACCATCCTACTTATTAATATTCTTATTGATTCTATCAATTCCTTAATTAGGCTCAATCACATTAATTATTAAATCCCAATCTCCTTATTATGCAACATTATTTCTAAATAATGTTAATTAAAATTAGGGTTGTTACACTGTCCATGATTGGTTGATGCCATATGTCAATGATAAAAAGGTGAAAATTTTCTATAAATTAGCAGGTACCCCGAACTAAAAAGGGGCGGATTCCAAATTATACTTTATCCTCATTTTCATTTTTCTCAACCATAAATAAGGAACTTGACTTAGGTCTTCAATGGCTGATTAGGTCAATTACAAATTGGAACTTTCTGACTACTTACTTGCATAATTATCTATTTGTATATTGACTATTTGAGGACATAATGATTAGCACACTTTCCCAAGAGTACAACCCCCTACCTATGTACCATTAACTTTGTTGACTGAGCATATATTTTAGGATCAAATGTTTGCTTAACAGTCAATATTTGATTTGTTCAATAGTAATCGCTGACTGAATTTACACCTTTGAGTCGTTTAACAAAATATTAAATACTTCGAATGAACTACACAATTTAATTAATTTATAATCTCGCAGATTAATTAAATCAATTAAATTTGTGAAACATTTATTATTCAATTTTATTTTATATTTGAATACTATTTATATTTAATGAAATGAGTATATGTAAAAGTTATGCATATGCGTATTGATATACGATACCGATATAATATTTAAATTGGATGAAAATGGAATAAACACTAAACAAGTTTGGAAAATTTTAAGGCCCGTCCTTTCATGTTGGCTAGCCAAGGGGGAAGCAAGAGTTGTTCTGTTTGACTTGAAGTGGCTAAAGAATAACTAAAGGAAAGTGAATCATCCCTAACTTTAATTATCTTTTATTGCCTCATATAAAGATTTAATTTAAAATATATTAAATAGGTTCTAAAATCCATTTAGACTTCATAGACATACAAAAGATCGAAATAAATTTTTTTAAACTCGCATATTCACCCGCTTTCTACCGGCTCGGTTTCTTCAACTGTATCTGAGCCAAATTGCCTAGGTAGTCTAAATTAGCGATGTTATTGCTAACTGATTAAAGCCTACCCATTTACTAAGGTGTCTACAATGATAGTGTCAAACGTTGGGATTGGGTAATCAAGTACTGCCCTAGTAAGCTAATAGTCTAGCTCGAAAGATGATGTAAGCCGGATGCTTATCCCCAATATAATGACCCAAATTGAATTTGGGCCTTGGGCTAGTTTTAAAAATATTTTTTGCAATTTTAAAGATCATATTTTAAATCTAAATGTTAAGTTTAAAATATAAAAACTATAAATGTCGTAAACTTTTGAAAATTGGTGCTGAAAGTTAATATACTAATTTCAAAATTTTATCTTAATTATCTAATTAATAGGGTTAAATAATTAATTAAATTAAAACATATATAATGATATGTATAATCTTAAAATGTTTATGGTAAATTACGATAAAATTTTGAATTTAACTAATATTAGCTTAACTTAAATAATTTTTAATTAATTAAATTAATTAGAATTTAATTAATAAATAATATACATGTATAGCGATATGTGCACATAATTACTATAAATGTTATAGTTTATATTCACCTTTAAATTATTAAGGATGAATGAAATAAAATTCAATGGTAGAAATTTAAAATGAAAATTAAAGTGTAAACAATTAAATTAGCTGAATATGATTTAATTAATAAAATTAAAATAAATTAAGTATGATTTAATTAAATAAAGAAGAATTACAAGAAAGCCAAGTTAGGTTTAAGCAATGAATACATAAGCATATGACATATGTCGTTATTTCAAATGTGTCAAACACTTGAATCAGAAAGGAATTTAAAAAGAAATACGTACAACATTTCCTAAATTGATATCACTTAAATAATAATATTAAAGGTTATGAATCTATAATATAAAAGTTGTCCTCTACCATTTTATATGTTGATAAATTATTTTCATACTCTCTAGTTGTTGAGCAAACTTAAGCTAGAGATATTATGTGTAGTATTATTAACATATTGATAGACGTGGTAAGATATATGTATGTATTTGTTGAACAAACTCAAGGTAGGTACTTCTATACTTAGGCTGTCATGACATGGTAGATATGAAGGAATAATCTCTTTTAATTAAACTCAAGGTCGAGATGAGATTAAGACAATGACCATGGGTTGAGAGTCCTAAAAATCACTAGAGAAATCAAAAGATTTCAATGTTACCTCTTAGGGTTTTGAGAAACATAAGAATCCAGCGGGAGCTTATTAGATAAATGAATTGTAACCATTTAATTTGTGTACTATTAAAAGAATGTCTTCTATGTTTAAATTTGCCTAATCTACCTAAATTAAATGTGAAATATAATGACCAATCTAAGACTATTTTCTAAAAACGAAAAGCTCACTGGACCTAACTAAATCAACTAGCTAAAATTAACAAAAATAGCACTTACATACAAAAAATTATGGTTGTTGATGGATGAACCTTTAAGGGAGAAACTCATTAAGGGTGCAAACCTTGAGGTATTAAAGTCTTATAATACTTGTGTAATCGATTGTGAAATCGCTCAAGTTTTCATATTGTCTGCTTTTGATAAGCCATTGCAAAGGTAACATGAAAATATGTTTGTCCACAAAATCTTCAAAAACCTTAAAGCTTTGTATGGAAAGCAATATCATTCCATAAGGTATGAGATTACTAAGAAGTTGTTCAATATGAAGATGATCAAGGGAGGTTATGTTGAGGATTTCATCTTGACATTGAAAGCCTATATCGATAAACTTTTTAAGCTAGACATCATGTTAAGGAATGAATTGAAAATGATCTGATCCTTGACTCATTGACTTCGTAGTTTGATCCATTCATATTGAATTACAATATAAACCAACTGAGCGTAAACCTCATCGAGCTACACAATATGCTAAGATCATCTAGGGTTCGTTGTAGGATCAAAACTCGATATTATCTATAGCGGAAAGGCATCATCTTTGAAAGTTTTAAATAAATGTAAGCGTGGTTCTAAGAAGAGTAAGAAGGGTGCTCTTATTGACAAAGATAAATGTCATCATCACACGATGGGGCATTGGCAAAACTATCCGGACTACCTAACACTTGTCAAAGAGAAAATAATGAAAAGTTTTACCTTTCTTAATGGTATGTTTATGATTCAAAATTATTCTGCAATCAATAAATTATCCTAAGGTTTAGGCATTGAATCAAGAAATCATATTTGTAATTCATTACGAGAACTTAGAGAAAACATCACGTGGAAAAAAGTGAATGAGGCTTTATGTTACTGATGGATTTATTATAGATGCAACTGCAGTTGGAGACTATCATTTGATTTTGCATAACGGTTATGATTTAGTATTGAATATTTGCTATTATTTACGAAACTTTATTTGTAGTATTATATTGGTTTCAAAACTATCTAAAACTGATTATGGTTTTTGTTGTAATAAAAGTATTATGAATATTGTGTTTAGTGGAAATAATATCTATGATGGTGTTCTAGATAATGACATTATTTTGCTTATTACCTAATAAAATTTATGATATTAATAATTCTTCTAATCTTGACATAAACAATAATTATCTATGGCTAGTCATATCAGTGATAAATCACTATACAAATTGAAAACCGAGGGTTTACTTTCATCATTTGATACTTGTGAGTCGTGTTAAAAGGGAAAATGATTGAACAACCCTACAGTAGGAGCAACTATAGAGTTGATGAACTCTTGATTCTCTTACATACTAACATATGTGGTCTGATACCTATAATTACCAAAGATAATTCTTCTTATTTTATGATTTTTACTAATGATTTTTCAATACTATGATATGTATATCTTATGAAAAGTAAATCCAATGTTGGCAAGAAATTCAAATAGTATAAGAATAAGGTTAAAAATCAAACGAGCACAAAACTAAAATACTTCAATCTGATCAAGAAGGTGTGAATGTTAGACAATCGCCCCAGTAGTGCTTAAAAGATAATGGGATTATCTCTCATTTTACTCCACCATATACTCTGCTGTTAGAACCACGATTACATGTTTGATGATCACAACTATACAAAAAATGCTACTAATGTTTTATAGAGTTATTTTAGATAGTTTAGCCAAAAAAAGAAAACATAACATGTAGATGGAGCTAATTTTACTTTAGACCTTAGAGATGATATTTAGAAGATCAAAAATATTTTGACTTTTCGTCATTTAAAAGTTATCAAAAATATTGTAAACATTTTAGTATACATATACACATACATATACAAATAACATAAGAATGGTTGGTAATAATATAGGGTAAAGTATGTTTACTTAAGCTAATATAAAATTTTAAAAAGTAAATTAAATATTGAAAAGATGTGAAAAGGAATCACATCACTAAATATTAAGTGCTAATGCATACAATTCATGTTGGAACATAATAAGGTAAGGGGGACAAAAATTTCATGTATTTTAAGGGGAGGGGGACAACATGGATGAGGTGGCATGCATGTGGTGGAGGGTAGGTATGTTGAGGCCATCTGGGCAGTTCACCTTATGTATTTTATATTAAAAAAATCCTAATTCTTTTCCATTCTCATTTTTCAATATATTTTCATTTCAAAATCTCATCTCCTTTCTTAAGTTCTTAGGAACTCTCTAATGGCTTCCTAAGTTCAAAATTAAAAAACATCCCTCCTTTATCATTTCCTCCTTAAAACAAAAACACTAAAGTTCATTCATTTCTCATCTACACCTCCTAAACAACCAAAGCAAGGCCATTTTCCCTCAAACCCAACCATGGCCGAGCCCTTATGCTCCATGGTCGAACCACCTTGCTGCCATAGGGCCACCATAAATCCATTTCTGCTAAAGAAAATCTAAGTTCTAGGTCGTACATAAATCATAGTGGAAGTTATGGTGATTTGGTTAGCTTTTAGGTGAGTTAAAACTCACTCCTTTAGATAAAGTTTTAAACTTTATTTTTCTTGTTTACTTGGTTGCTAAGTATGCTACTTATTGAATGAAATTAATGTTAACTGTATATATACATGTGCTTGGGTATGTTGTGATATAGACTTGAAAATAGAAGTTAAAATTAAAAAGTTAGTAAAGCTTTGGAAATTTAGGACCTTCCATGTTGTTTTCATGCCCATGTGGTTTTATGTAAGATGACAAGTAGTATGTTAAAAAGAATAGCATTTAAGTGCTTGTTTAGCGACATCGAAGTCCCCTCTATAAGTTTTCTTATTTACTTAAAACTTCCTAGAAAAGTTTTGTGAAAAGTTTTGAACCTTACTTCTAGTTTTCAAACTTTATTTATAAGTTTATAAAAGAGTTTAAAATGAGAAGATAGAGTTTTGAAAGCTATTTAGATACGAATCAAGTTTTGAAATTATGGGACATATAGCGAGTCGCTACAAATGATGTTTGTAAAAACGAACTCTTTTTGCTAACTTAACTTTTTTTACTTAAGGATATTTTTGAATAGTGTTTCAAGGCTTATTTTAAGTATGGATATGTAATATTATTCAATCAATTAGTTATTTAGTAAATAGTTATTTAATTAATTAAGTATGTTAATTAGTACTTAATCATTAGTTAACAAGGTAACTAGCACTTAAGTATGAATTATGTAAGTTAATTATAATTAGTTAATTAATTAAACATTAATCATTAATTAAGGGTTAGTTATTAACTATTTATTTAATTAAGATAAAATTATAGTTAGTCATTTATTTTTCAAAAAGTTTAATCATTAATTAATTAATAATTAAGTTAATATTTAGTAAAGAATTATTTTTAAATAAAGAGTTCAAATGTTATCTAATTATCAAATAAAAGATTTAAAATTTAAACTACTTTATTTCTAAAGACTGGTTTTGGTTTTAAGCAACTCTCTATTAAAAAAAAGTTTTTAAATCCAAGAGATTTCTTTGTCGATTACCTTTAAGTAAGCTCAAATGAATAAGGAACCCAATGATATATTATCTGAATTATAGAGAACGCATTTGAATATTTGTATATTATCTTTAATCATTGTTTTGCAGGAGACCTTTGTAGAGATACCGTAAGAGATTTCTCGCCAATAATTATTTATTTAGCTCCTTATGTTGTCATATTGATGTTCGGTTGAAAATAATTATGACATTCTATTTGAATTGTGTATGTGTCATTATAGTGATTTTTCGCAACACTGTCACTTATTATCTCCTTAACCTCTTTGTGTGTGTCGAGTTTGAGCTTGTATTTTCAAAAAATAAATGTTTGAAATTAATTAATTGTTTTACTAAATATTTAAATCAAATAAATCATTTTAATTAATTATGTTTAAATTAATTAAAAAAATTAATTAATGATATTTGAATTTAATTAATGATATTTGGACTTAATTAATCATTTTAGTTTTTGATATTTAAAGTTAATTAATCATTTTTAATTAATGATATTTGAAGTTAATTAATCATTTCAATTAATGAGGTTTAAATACTAATTAATCATTTTAGTTAATTATGTTTTAAAGTTAATTAGCTGATTAAATTAAAACCTGTTTAAAAGTTAATTAACTGGTTTAGTAAGAGTTTAAAGTAAATAATTTGATTTAATACAAGTAATTTAAGGTTAATTAACTAATTTAATAAAGCTGTTCTAAAGTTAATTTATCAATTTAACAAAGTTATTTAAGTTAATTAATTGATTTAATATCTTCTAGGATAATATATGTTGTATAAATTTAATAATAGTTTATAATTGAGAAATTCTTTTAAGAAAAAGTGTTTAAAGGTAAAGTTAAGTGTAAATTGTATTGGATTTATAGTAAATAATGTCTTAATGACATTTGGTTTTGACGCCTTGTTTTAATACACTTAGAAATATAATTTACCTCTAAAAAGGAAAATTTCAAGAGCTTTTTAAAGGTGTTTTGCAAATATTTGAAATGTGAAAATTGAGCTCAAGCATGAATCAAATGTTTTAAAAGTTTGATTCATTTATTTGTGGTAAGGGTATGCAATTTAATTCCCATACATGAACCACTTTGTTATTCCTGATAGTAGATTTATTGACTATCGATTGTGATTCAGCTTTCTTCATTGTTTCCTCGAAGTAGTGCTAGTTTATTTTTTGATAGCTGATTCCTTAACTATCAATTTTGATATCATTCGTTGTGCTTCGTCACTTTGAGATGATTTGTTGCTTATTTTAAGCGTTAGCATCCAATACCATGGAAAATTAAAACCAAAGAGCGAGTGGAAGCCAAACCATGTGTACCGCACTCAATAGGATGTATTCACATTTATCTAGTGGTGTTGATAGCATGCATGCATCGATGTGAGTATATTCGGATGCCCGCATTAAGTCGTATGCGGTCCAACTTAGAAGTTCTGGAGAGTGTTGCGTGTTTGGCATGGGCTCTCAAGTATATTTTATCTAGAGCTATATTTTGGTGTAAGTGGGAGAACCCTCCTAGTTATGTTGGATGAATTCATTCTCCTTGTTTCGATTAGAATCTTGGAATTAATCTTCTCTTCTTTTGGGTTTCGTCAATTTAAGATGACGTGTTGCTCATTTTAGCTTTAGTATCCTTTGTCGAAAATGACTAAAACCAAAAAGCTAGTAAGGTGGGTGCACCCTCCTAATTATTGTTGGAGAAACTTCCCTTTGCTAGTTTAATTCAGATCTTTAAATTGTTTCATCAATTGCATTGAGAACTGCCTTGTGTTCTTCTCAATGTTGAATTATCTATGTCTATTTTCTCAATTTTGGATTTTGATATTATTTACGCCCATTCATTAAGTATGAGATCTATTCTTACTTGTACCCACCCTTTCTACTTGGATATGTTTTCTGTTGTTTTATTTCCATTGTTTCATGTTTGGATGTTGTTCTTATGTGGTGAAACCTCGTTCTGCGTTGCGACGTGGTCTTACTAATTGTTTAATGTTTATCCCATTACTTGTGTTTTCTCACATTGGTTTTCCAAACCGACACCAGTGTTATTTTATTATAATGCTTAGGTCAGACCAAGAACTTTCTCAGGTTGGCCTTGGTGATATAAAGTTCTTGAAGGAGAGATAGATGTTCACCTTCCGAAGTATTTTAATTCCACTACATTATATTATACGCCTGTTAGCAATTGTATGGTCTAGATTTTATAACCGTTCAGCTGATAAGGTTTATTTTCAACTCTTATGTATTCTGTATTTTAGAGTGAAAGTTTATATTGCCTTTTTTATATTATATTTTATCGGTTTCGCTATGAGATTTTGTTTTCCCTATTCTTGGTTCTTTTCTTTTTATTTTACTCTAACAATCTACCTTTTCGGCGCTTGGATGTTCGGCATTTGAATATAGTGGATGTATTCAGTGTTAACTTTTGATGGTCAAAAAGGAAGATCGTTATACTTGGTATCAGAGCTGAAGTTTAAGCGAGAACCTTGGCTTTAGTAGGGTATGGCTCATTAGAGATAAGGTGAGTGGAAACCTAGAATGAGTTGAGAGTATTATATATGCAAGAGGGTATTTGTTACTATTATAAAAATGTATTGCGTAAATTGGTCCATTAAGTATGAACTTTGAATTCTCATTGAGACAAGGGATACCACAGTATCTATAGGGATTGCAAAACACTTAAACGAGACAAACAGACATGATATTGACTTTTGAAAATTGGTAAATGAAACATTTCACCACTATTGTATACATACAAAGGAATAATTTTCAAAATTTTATACAGTTATAGAGTGTGTTTGTTATTATCGCTATATTTCGATTAGTCATCCTTGATTAAATTAGGAGCATTGATTGCCATTTGTTGATCAATGATTATCGGTGCTCAGCTTATTTTTAAGCATTTGCTGTTTTGATTATAAATGAAACGCTTGTGATTTCAGTTTCACGATTTGATTATAAGGTGTTTGATAATAATATTAGGTTAAAAGTTATTTAAAATAATCCAAATGATAGGATAAGATATTTAGAGAATAAATACTTAGGAAAATTTTATTATAAACAAACAAAGTTATTATGATATAAGATGATTTTATATAAAGGTAATTTTATATAAATATGATATATAAAATGTGTTCTAAAAAGGATTTTTTTTGAATTTAAATCCCAGATTTTTTTGAAAATAATTTCAAAAAGATTTAGTGGAAATTTTACTTGGAAATATTTTTAATTGAAAATTTTGGAAGTAAAATTTTAAGTGAGATGCATTTTATTTAGGGAATTTGAAGGAAAACACCTCGATTAGTTTTGTGGTAATCTAAATAATCTTCTAAGTGATGATCAAATGTTTTCTTAGGCAAATGTTGTAGTGCACTTAGTGAATTATTCTCTTTAGCATTATGTAATCTAAATGAGTTTAAATCCGAGCGAACCCAAAGCGAGTTTTAGTAAATAATTTTTTTGAAGTTATTTCATAAAAGAAATAAATGTAGTATGTTTTTAAAATGATCTTTGAAATAAAAAAATTAGGTATTAAGTGTTTAAGATCCCTTAAAGGGGAGTGATTTCAAAATAAAATGGTATCTTTTGTAACATAATAATTTGGTAAATGAAAATTTAAAACTCTTGGATAGAAAAGATTTAAATTAGAAAGGGAGGTTCTAATAGACATTGTTTTATTAAAACCATAGCTTTTGGTTAAAACATTTAAGTGGTGTGAACTATTTGCTGTTTTTGGGTCAAGCCATAAACATTTTTCATTATAACACTCTAAGTTAAAAAGGTCGATAAGTTGGCTCAATTTTAAAAACCCATATTTTGATTAGGTCTCTATCTAAATTTTAAAAAGTAAAATAAAATTGGTGTTTTGTATATACTCTTAGGATCTAGAAGGGTATTTGTAACGCCCCGAAAATTTCAGACTTTCGAAAATTCAACATCGATACTCACTTTATCGACTGCCGAGAAATCGAAGGCCGGAAACACGGAATGTTATGGGTTTTAGAAAGAATTTGAGAAAAAGAAAGAAAGAAGACAGAAGAGATGGAAAATAGAGAGGAAAGAAGATAGACAATTTTTAGAAAACAGAATGGACAAAAGAACATAGAGAATTTTTTTTTAAAATAGAAAAAGAGAATTTGAAAATAGAACGGACAGAAAAGAAACAAAAAGAACAACATCAGAATCTCACAATTCGCAGCGGAACAACATATAATAATAAATGAATAATCTTTAAACAAAGAACTATTTCAGTTATTACATCACATTATATTACATTTCATTACATCATATCATCAGAGTGTACAACAACATACATCAACAAACAGTGCAGCGGAAAAAGAAATACTATATAAACTAGTAATACGCCATGCCATCCAGCTTGCCTCCAGCAACTCCAGAATATCCAGAATATCCTGATAAACCTAACTCTTAACTGCCCGTGTGGAAAATTGGTGGGCACCCAGAGTTTAGGAAAGAAAACAATAAACTCTGAGTCAGTCATGTGACTGGTGTGAGAACTCAAAACAGTTTATTTATCTTTAAAATCAAAATAGAAGAATATTTTTAAACTCAATTCGCAATGCTTTTAAAAATGAGACTACCATAAGGCCTCCCGCACACACACACATGCAAACGCAGAATCGGAGGAGATTTCTCCTTATGATAGTCAAAGATGCTTGATACGCATTTTAAAATAACATTTGATATTATTACTAGTGCATAGTGTAATAACAAATCATTTCAAAAATAAAGATATAAATCTTAGCCAACATACGACCATTATCGTATGCCTACTATAGCTACTATCCAAACAGTGGTGACCACCATAAGTGAATAGCAGGTTCTACAACTAATACCGTACAAGTTTCGTATTGAGAATTGGATTTCCAACAAATGGTCAGGCCAAGGAACTTCCCATTGCCACATGAGAATGCCTCTGGATGGACATCCCCGAGAACCAAACCGGATCTCTACCAACACAAGGCCGGGTTACCCCTAACTGAGTAACAACTGACCGAATATGCCATCCCCCGGTCCTTTGGGACCTTTATCCGAGAGCTCTCTAATCAATTCACACAATCATAAAAACAAAGTGTTTCAACATGAGTAAGTATCTGGGCTCCATACCATGATACCACCCTTTTCCAGAAGGAAATGCACATATCCTAAAGGGCGCTACCCCTCATAACCTTGCCGCATCTTTCCTGTTTTGACCATTTCCGGGATGTGAGGCTCGACGAATTCACGTCCACAAAAACATACTTTATACAAAAGCCATGCTTTGGGTCAACAAATGATCAACACAATGATCACTAAGATAGACGATCAACACAAATGATCCTATCATAAATAATCAACACAATGATCATTTCAGCATCACTCAGCATGTCACATTACCAAACTGGGAATATATCGCTGATAACTTCAACTATATAACCTTTGAGCACATACGTCTCAAAGAAGGGTGTTAAGCAAAGAATAAATTCTCCGCCACCAACAGAAATATATTTGAAAGAAATCGGCTTTATATCTCAAATTGTAATGTCAGACATACAATCCATACAAGTCTTTTCCGGGATCGAACAAAACCGAAGGCACTTACAAAGAAGTCCTTGCAATCCGGATATTCACAATCCTGATCGGATTTCCCATCACTTATGGAATCTCTATACTAGGAGCTACCCAGTGCAGAGACAATCGATAGGTCATCCTATTGCTCTCGCAAATACCGGTCTTCAACACCGATCTTCAATGCAATTCACAACGACGTATCACATATTCGGAATGGGTTATACGACCCCATGGTCCTTTCCCGGTTAACCCGAATAGTGAGCGCTTATTCAAAAATAAGTGTGCATTCAAATTCAAACAATCATATCAAATACCCAATCAAAGGGAAATATTGATAGTCGGCTATTGAACTATCAATTGATATGCATACATCACCAGATTCCAAATAATTTTCCAAATTATATAAATAAATAAAATGGAATGAGTTTTATTTGATGATTTGTAAAGAAATAACTTTATAAATTATTTATAAACTTAGGTGAAAATTTTATGAGTTCATAAACAATTTTAGTGTTGAATGAAATAATAAATAAAAAATAAAAATGACTTAGAAAGATTAGTGTAGTTAAGAAACCGATTAATTTAGAGAGTGACTTTTAATTTTGTCTAAGGCAGCTTAGATATTCTTTTAAGCATTAAGCAAAAGATAATGAGCAAAATGGCACACCTAAGGGATTATCTATATTCTTGGATAACCAAGAAAGTTTTGAACCTAAGCAAAGATTTTATTGTTAGTCATTGACATTTCAAATAATGTTAAGTGCTAGTTTATTCCTCTAAGGAATTTGACTGATTGGTTGTGTGATCTTATATACCATAGTTTATAAAGTTTAAGTTTATAAACCAACGTTTTTGAATTATTGTTTATTAAGACTTAAACCTCGGCGCTTTTAGAAAAATTAATTTGAGAAATAATTTGCGAAAGAAATAATAGAAATATTATTAAGAAGCTTTTTAATAAACCTTTATTATTTCAGAATATTTGAAATAAATACCTTTGAAATGGTTTTTCAAATGTTTTATTATAATTAAATTTGGGCAATTGGGGGGGTTTTTCAATTTGGTAGACTCGCCGGGTATATTTCTTTACTTTAATTGTTGTTTTAGGAGGAATCAGAATACCATTGGTGCTCCATGTTGTTTTGATTCTAAAATTATGCATGCTTCGGTAGGGAGACTCCTTTCCTTGTCATTATTGATTTTGGTTTTGATATACTTCTCTTTGATAAAATTTAAAAATATTTTGAATATAAAACCCGTGTATTTAGTTATAAATTTTTCTTTTTATAATATTGGAGCATAGCATTTATTACGGAATATTCTCCGTATTTTGTTGCATATGCCTGTTTCATTGCTTTTGGTTGCATGTAAATTTATTTCATACTAGTTTTTGCATGAAGAGCTACATTTGAATAGTCTAAGATATTTTTAGTATATTTTGTTCAAGGTTAGGTTTGTGGTATAAATTTCGAGAACGAAATTCTTTTAAGGGGGGAGAGTGTAACGACTTAGAATTTCACTACTTTAATTTGCAAATATTTAATTAATTTGAAATATTCAAACAATTGTTATTATAACCTAAATAAAATTCTTTTAAGTAATAAATAATGATGGTGAAATAGTTTTCAAAATTTGTTTACAAAAACCTTTAGTTCGAAGAAAAATCGAAAATGTGACTGGAATTCGCTTTTTGAATTTTCATCGTTTAAAAGTTGTCACAAATGTTGTAAACATTCTAGCATACATATACACATACATAAACAAATAACATAAGAATAATTGGTATAATATAGGGTAAAGCATGTTTACTTAAGCTAATATAAAAGTTTAAAAAGCAAATTAAACATTAAAAGAATGTGAAAAGGCAAGCATCACTTCACTAAACAATAAGTGCTAATGCATGTAATTCATGTTGGAACATAATAAGGTAAGGAGGTACATAAATTTCATGTATTTCAAGGGGAGGAGGGACAATATTAATGAGTTGACATGCATGTGGTGGAGGTTAGGTATTTTAAGGCCATTTTGATAATTCACCTTATGTATTTTATATAAAAGAATTTTCCTAATTCTTTTACATTCCCACTTTTCAATATATTTTAATGTCAAAAGCTCTCCTCCTTCCTTAAGCTCTTAGAAACCATCTAATTGCTTGATAAGTTCAAATTTAAAAATATCCATCTTTTTTCATTTCCTCGTTAAAACAAAAACACTAAAGTTCGTTTATTTCTCATCTACACCTCTTAACCAACCAAAGCAAGGCCCCTCAAACTCAAACATAGCCGAGACCGCATGATCAACGGCTAAAACACATTACTACCATAGAGCCACCAAAAATCCATTTTTGCTAAAGAAAATCTAAGGTCTAGGTCGTACACAAATCATAGTGGTAGTTCGGGTGATTTGGTTAGCTTTTATGTGAGTTAAAGCTCACTCCTTTAAATAAAGTTTTAAACTTTGTTTTTCTTCTATTTGGTTAATAAGTATTCTACTTGTTGAATGTAATTAATGTTGATTGTATATACATATGTCTTAGGTATGTTGTAATATAGACTTGAAAATAGAAGTTAAAATTAAAAGTTAGTAAAGCTTTGGAAAGTTAGGACCTTTCTTGTTGTATGTTGTAATAGCATGTAAATATGTTGTGCTCATGCCCATGTGGTTATATGTAAGATGAACAAATAGTATGTTAAAGAAGTTAGCATTTAAGTGCTTGTTTGGTGATGTCGAAGTCCCTTGTATAAGTTTACTTCTTTACTTACTTCCTAGAAAAGTTTTGTAAAAAGTTTTAAACTTTACTTCTAGTTTTCAACTTTATTTACAAGTTTATAAAAGCAGGTTTAAAATGAAAAGATAGAGTTTTGAAAGCTATTTAGGTACAAATCAAGTTCTGAAATTACAAATCATATAGCGATAGTCACTATAAATGCGGTTCGTAAAAATGAACACTTTTTGCTAATTTAAAATATTTTTACGTAAGGATATTTTTGAAAAGTGTTTTCAAAACTATTTTGAGTATGGATGAGTAATTATTATTTAGTTAATTATTTAGTTAATGATTATTTAATTAAGTAAGTTAATTAGTACTTAATCACTGTTAACAAGGTAATTAGTACTTAAGTATTAATCAAGTAAATTGGTTATAATTAGTTAATTAACTAAAGATTAATTATTAATTAAGGGTTAATTATTATTTATTTATTTAAGATATAATCTTAATTAATTAATTATTTATCGAAGGGTTTAATCATTAATTAATTAATAATTAAGTTAAGAGCGCTTTGCAAAAGAAAAAATTAAGTTAAGACTTAATTAAGGTTTAATTATTTTAAATGAAGAGGTTAAATGCTATTTAATTATTAAATAAAAGATTTAAAGTTTAAACTACTTTATTTCTAAAGACCGGTTTTGTTTTTAAAGCAACTCTCTTTAACGCATGTTTTTAAATCCAAAGGATTCTTTGTCGATTACCTTTAAGTAATCTCAAATGAATAGGGAACCTAATGACATATTATCTAGATTATAGAGAACCCATCTGACTATTTATATATTATCTGTAACCATTGTTTTACAAGGGACATTTATAAGGAGACACTAAGGGGTTTCTCACCAGTAATTATTTATTTATTTCCTTATGCTGCCATATTGATGTTTGGTTGATTAAAATTGTGATATTCTATTTGAATTGTTTAAGTGTCGTTATAACGACTTTTCCCCGTACTGTCACTTATTATCTCCTTAACTCCTTTATGTATGTTGAACTTGAGCTTGTATTTTCAAAAAAAATAGATGTTTGAAATTAATTAGTCATTTTAATTAATATTTGAATGAAATAAATCAATTTAATTATGATGTTTAAATTAATTAATCATTTTAATTAATGATATTTGAATTTAACCGATGATATTAGAATTTAATTGATGATTTTTGGACTTACTTATTATTTCAATTTATGATACTTAAAGTTAATTAATCATTTTATTTAATGATATTTAAAGTTAATTAATCATTTCAATTAATGAGGTTTAAATATTAATTAATTAATTTAGTTAATGATATTCCAAAGTTTATTAGCTGGTCAAATTAAAAGGTGTTCAATAGTTAATTGACTGGTTTAATAGGAGTTTAAAGTTAATCAACTAATTTAATACAAGTAATTTAAGGTTAATTAACTAATTTAATAAAGGTGTTTATAGCTAATTAATTAATTTAACAAAGGTACTTAAGTTAATTAATTGATTTCATATTTTCTGGGACAATAAATGTTGTAGAAATTTGTAAATAATAGTTTATAATTATGAAGACCTTTTAAGAAGACTTGTTTAAAGATAAAACCAAGTGTAAACTGTTTTGGGTTTATAGTAAACAACGTTTTAATAACATATGTTTTCTACCCCTTGTTTTAATACACTTAGAAATCTAATTTTCCCTTTTAAAAAAGAATATTTCAAAGAGAATTTTTAAAGGTGTTTTACAAATATTTGAAATGTGAAAATTGAGCTCAAGCACGAATCAAATGTTTTAAAAGTTTGATTCATTTATTCATGGCAAGGGTATGTGATTTAATCCCATATGTAAACCACTTTGTTATTCCTGATAGTTGATTTATCGACCATCGATTTCGATTTTGCTATCTTCATTATTTCCTCGGAGTAGTATTGGCTTATTTTTCAATAGTTGATTTCTCAACCATCGATTTTGATATGATTTTGTCGTGCTTCGTCATTCTAAGATGATTTGTCGCTCGTTTTGAGCGTTGGCATCCTACACCATGGGTAACTAAAACCAAAGATCGAGTAGGAGCCAAGTCATGTGGGTCACACCTATTTGGGTATATTCATATTTACCCAGTGGTGTGGATAACATGCATGTACTGATGTAAGTATATTCGGTTGCCCACATTAATTCGTATGGGGTCCGGTTTGGAAGTTCCTGAGAGTGTTGCGTGTTTGGCACGGGCTCTCAAGTATATTTTATCTAGAGGTATACTTTCGGTGTATATGGGGCGCCCTCCTTATTTTGTTGGATAAATTCATTCTCCTTGTTTCGATTCGAACCTTGGAATTAATTTTCTTTTGCATTTCATCAATTTAAGATGATGTGTTGCTTATTTGAGTTTTGATATCCTTTGTTGGAAATGACTAATACCAAAGAGCAAGTAAGGGGGTGCACCTCATTGTTGGAAAAACTTCTCCTTCCTTGTTTAATTCAAATCTTTGAATTATTTCATCAATTTATTTGAGAACTACCTTGTGATTTTCTTAATGTTTAATTATTTTTGTCCATTCTATCAAGTCTGGATTTTGATATTATTTATGTCATTCATTAAGTATGATATTTGTTCTTAGTTGCACCCATCCTTTATATTTGGATATGTTATCTGTTGTTTTAATTCCACTCTTTAATTTTTGGATGTTATTCGTTTATGGTGAAACCTCATTCTACGTTTGCAGCATGATCCCACTAATTTTTTATGTTTATCCCATTGCTTCTGTTTTCCCATGCTGGTTTTCCTTACTTATCTGGGGGTTATTTTATTATAATGTTTAGGTCAGACCAAGATTTTCCCAGGTTGGCTTTGGTGATATGAAGTTCTTAGAGAAGAACTGGATGTTCACCTTCCATAGTACTTTAATTTCGTTGTATTATATTATACACCAAACAGCAATCGTAAGGCTAGGATTTTATTAACGTCCAGCATATACGATCTATTTTTAACTTTGATAATTGATATACTATGTATTTGAGTGAAATTTTATTCTATCTTTGTTATATTATATCTTATCGATTCTGCAGTGAGATTCTGTTTTTCCTGTTATTTGTTTTTATTTTTTATTTTCCCTAACAATTTGCCTTTCCAGCGATTGGATGTTTGACATTTGAATACTGTGGATGTGTTCAGTGTCGAATTTTGATGGTCAAAAAGGCGTGTTGTAACAAAGTGCTTAAGAAGAATTAGCATTAGACTTGTTCTTGGTGTCTTCCACTTAATAGCCTTGTAAATATCGAACCATTCCTGCTTTTTGTTCTTCGATGGTTTGTGGAAATTACCATTGGCAAGCAGTCCAGCCCATATACCATAAACGTATGCACATTCAATAAAGATGTGTGTGGTGGTTTCTATTTCAGTATCGCTTAATTCACAATGATTATCATTGATAATTCCATATGTTGTAAGCTTGTCCTTTGTTAGAACGACATTTTCTATAATTTTCCAAAGAAGGAATTTCTCCTTGGCTTGAGAACCCATGGACCAAATGTGGGTAGCCTAGGGGAAAGGTTTTTGGTCGAGAAAGTTGAGGAGTTCTTTGTAAAGTAGGGCAATAGAGTGGTTTTTGTTTTTGTTTGTCCAAAAGATGGAGGTTTTGGTGTTAGGGAGCTTGCTTGCGGATATTGAGTGCCAAATTTGCTTGACTTGAAATGAGCTATGTATGGGAGGTTCACACATCCATCAACGATGAAGTCACTTGCAAGAGCATATTGGAAAATACGTGTAAGATATTTAAGATTGGCGTTTAACAAATTGTCTAAGATTAAGCATGGCTTGGCCCAAGGACTGGTCCAGAAGTTAAGAGAAGAGTTTATTGTGGCATTACATTGTATCATTAGAAGAAGGCACTCTCTAAAATGAAGAATGTTCCTCCAGCTCTAGCTGGCAATGGGGAGGACAAGCACGGTCTGAAAGTGGTTTGATTTGATTAGGTTGTTGCTTACCCGTTGAACCCAGAGGTTGTCTCTGTGGTAGAAAAGCTTGTTGATGTAGGTGCCCATTTCTGCCATATTCCACATTTTAAAATTAGTTATACCAAGACCACCTACCTTTCTAGGGATTAAAATTTTCTGAAATGCAGTCGAAACCATCTTTTTGGAGTATGGATATTTGTGCCAAAGAAATTTATTTAATGCACTGGAGACCATTGAGATTAGTTTCTTGGGGAAGATGTAGTGTTGGGTCAAGTAGGAAGTCATGGAGATAGAAATGAATTGAATAGTGGTAAGTCTTCCACTTGAGAGAGTTTAGAATTTAGCTAAGGGTGGAGTTTATAAATAATATTTTCGAGGAAGGCATTTTTCTTTTGAAATTCCATTTGGGATTAATGGCATTCTAAGATAGAAGGCGACAGAGGGTATTTCGCACAGATTGGGAAAGGAGATCAATTATTGCTTACTTAGGGGATCGGCAGTTAAAATATTATATTTTTGGAGATTGATTTACATGCCTGATAAAGCATGGAAGGATTGAAGTATAGCGAGGATGCATTGAATATTGGTTTATGGGCTTTGTAAAGATGATAAGGTCATCGGCAAAAAGAAGGTGGGTGATACAGGGAGACTTGCAAATCAGATGAAGTTGATAATTCCTTAGTCTGACCTGTTGGAGAAAATATATATTAAGCACCTTCATGACTAAGATGAAAAGATAAGATGAGATCGGGTCGCCTTGATGTATTCTTCGGGTCCTATTTAAAAGCCATATAGGGTTTAGTTTCTTGCTATGGAAAAATAAGGAGCAGAGATGCAGGTGTAGATCTAAGCCATGAAAGGTTTGGGAAAGTTCATCCTTGACATGATAGCGATAATGAAATTCCTAGTGATGGCATCAAAGGACTTCTATATGTCAAGTTTAATCATGCATCTTAGGGAGATTGTCACTCTATCATATCCCCTAAGTAATTTTTATGCTAGGAGGATGTTATCACTAATTGCTCTCTTAGAGATAATATCCGTCTAATTACTTGATATAACTGAGGGAAGAACTGCCTTTATTCCTAACGCAATGATTTTATACGATGCACTTGTAAAGAAAGTTACAACAGGCGATAGACCTAAACTCAATCACCGATGAGGGTTTGTTATTCTTTCAAACTAAAGTTATAACAGTTGCATTGAAACCTTTAGGTAGTTTGTTCAATTTGAAACAAAAAATACTAGATAGCATCAGTGAAGTCCTCTCCAATTATTTGTAAGAAACTTCTGAAAAAGCGGTGTTGAAACTTTTAGGACCAACAAGACTTGTTGATTTTAGAGAGAACATAGCATCTTTGATCTCAGTTATGGTTATTTCAGTAATTAGACTTTGGGCTTAGAAGGGTGTGATACATGGAAGGGTGGCAGAGAAAAGGGGGGAAAGGTCAGGTTCATGATAGTTTGGACTAGGAAAGATGGAAGCAAAGTATTTGATGAAAGTAGAATTAATGCCATCAGCAGTTCTATGGTCGGTACCATTCATGTCATTTGTTGATAGGATTCTTTCTCTTTCAAGTTTGATCTTGAGATTAGCATAGTATAGCTTGGCATTTCTATCATAATCTCTTTCATACTCAATACTAGTTTTTGTCGTGTTATATGAGCTTTCATGTCAAGTGTTTGTTGCATCTTAAGGTAGTGCTTGTGTCCTAGATCAATCAAGGTATGGTTGCGAGGATCACTATCAAGTTTCATTTGAGATTGCACAAGCTCTAACCCGATTGCCTCAGATCCTTAGATCCATTCCCAAAAGTGGAAGAGGATTGTACTTTAAGTTTGTGTTTGAGTAATTTAAGTTCGTATTGTATAGTATTGATTGGGTTTCCTTGCTTGCTTGAGCACCAAACCTATAATAAAATAATCTTGAATTCTTTTTGAGTTGGCCAAGAATTAAAAATTTTAAAAAGTTATTTTTTCTCTCGAGTGATTGGTCCCCTCCTCCCATGAGAGTAAACGAGGAGAATAGTCGGATATTAAAGGAGGAAGGGTTTCACATAAGAGGCTAGGCCAGAGGGTCGAGGCATGAATATTATGGAAAGCATGGTCTAGTTTGCATAGCATTGTGTTTCATGTCCTACTTTTGTTACTCCAGGTGAATTGGTTATCAGAGGACTGAATGGGCAGGATTTCTAAGTAAAGGAGGGCTTGGTTGAAAAGGCAATTTATCTAATAGTTAACGGAGTACCACCATTTTTGGAAAGAGGGATGCGTGCAGTTGGAAGTGCTAAGAAAAAGCCACGGTGTTGAAGAAGGATATAGGCAGTGTAGGTTTCTAAGAAAATCATGGTTGTGTTCATTGTGGTTCTAGGTATAAACAAAAGTTATTTGGAAGGGAGAAGAGGAGGGGACGTAGATGGCTTGATAGTGAATGAATTGGTCGGTTGCTGAATGGTTTGTAAGGTTAAAGGTTGATGAATTCCAAAGGACTAAGGGTCTATCATAGGGTGCTTGCTCCAGATTATGATCAATATTCCAAGAAGGAGCAATAAGCTTGGCCGCTTTGAGAGATAGGATGTGACTTAGTTTGGTATCTGAGATGCAAAGACAATGAAGACGCTTTTCCTTTATGATATTTTTAGAGCTGGTTGCTTAGAGCGCAAGTGAGTACCCTAATGCTCCAGTATGCTATGTTTTCAATCATAGAGCTTTAAGGTCTTCTGAAGGGAGGGGGATGTCTTCTTGTATGTTTAATAGAAGGGGGAGTGTTGTTTAACTAGTTGTTGTCATGTTTTGGGGAAGTTAGATTAAGAACATAATCCATACCTTCATTGAGGTTATCTAACAAGTTTGGGGATTTTTATTTTCCTTCTTTTTCCTATTTTAATTACTGCCTTGGAGAGATTTTGAGTTAGGTATTGGAGGAAGTTCAATATTTGGAGAATGGGAGATGTTTAGATAAGGAGAGTTAAGAGGGGTTTGAATGCTGCCGGAGAAGGTGGGTTAGGGTGCAGTTATTAATGAAGAGTTGGAAGTGATCATGATTGGGTTTGTGGATGAGGTTAGGTTGGTGTGTGGATTGACTATCCATAAGAGAGATGGAGTTAAAGCTTGACTAGATTAGGACAGGTGCTGGGGTGTCGAGGTAGTGAATACCGTAGAAGGCATGTTAGAATACACGTTGTGCGTGTGAATAGATGTGTCAGTGTTTGAAGAGGAATGAGTTGAGATGCATGTAGTTTCATTGTGGTGTTCTGAAGAAAGGAGCATTTCAAGAGCGTTGTTTATATTGGTTGATTCAGGAATGGTTTCAAGAAAAACTAAGGGATTAGAAGATAGTGTAGCTATCAATTTTCCAGTTGAAGGAATTTTTCATGGGGATGTATTGCATATTGTCTAATTGGATGAGTTGTAGTGGTTGGGTGATGATGGGGGAAAGTGGAGTGAACAAGATAAATGGTTGGAACAGAGGGGACAATTTCTTGAAGAGTAATATATGGAAGGTCGGTATTTATTGCATTCAATGGGAAGTTTGATGAAAGGGGGATGGATGGATGGTTAGTAGGGTTTGAGGAGTTATTAATGCCGAAAGGGGGAACAATTGTGTGCTACGTTGCATGGTGCGATTTTGCAATTTCTTAGCAATGTTTTCATTTGCAGTAGAAGACTTGACATGTCTTAATAAGGAACTGTATCAGGCCTGCATATTATTACTTGCTTTGCTTTGTTATTGGGCTAGGCTTCTTGTCCAGTCTCTATTTTCTTGCTTCTCGGTATGTATAAATAGTAAAAGTAGTAGTGTATCTGTATGTAACGAAATACTGTAAGATTAATAAAACTCATCTTCCATTTTATGGTATCAAAGCTAGTATAGCCGAAAGGCAATTATCAATCAAAAAAGAAGGTGGTTTTTTATCCTTCTCCCCTCGGAGCATTATCATCACAGAGGGGTATACCAATCTCCTGATCATCCAAATATCAAATTCTTACCAATTCTTGCAAACTGTGCCATCCAAGAAGAGGATCAGATTAGAGATCTTCATCTCCTCATCTGGTTGCACTGATCTTGATCACCAAAGCCCACTTTGGTTGCAGTATTATCACTGCCTTGCCAAAAGCATCGTCTTCTTGATCAAGACCTTCTCACCTGATTGCCCTGCATCCATAATGTTGGCTGCAGAATTATTTGCCTTGCCAAGGTGCTGTTTCACTCATCAAGATTTCAGACAACAGGATTCTTGACCCATCATGGCAAATCAAGATGATGATGCCATCTCTATCAATACCGAAAACAGGTCCAAAAATGGTCAGATCCAATCTTGATCAGACCTAAAAATCAAGCAATCAACACACAATTAGATGAAGACAACTATATAACATGGAAATATCAGATTGAAATTTCATTGAGAGGTTATGATCTGCAAGATTATGTAAAAGGAACCAAGGTAATTCCACTAATTAACATTACGGATGATACAGGGAAATTAGTCAACAACCCAAATTACATTCAATATCAAAAGCAAGATAATCTGCTTGCGTCTTGGCTTTTATCTTCAATTAGTCAAAGCCTAGTGTCACACTTGTTGGATGTTACATTTCATATTAAATATGGTCAGCTATTGAAAGAATTTTTAGTTCCCAATCAACAGCTAGAATTATGCATTATAGAAGAGAGCTACAAAATGCAAGAAAGAATGATACAAGTATGAGAGAGTATCTTGCCAAAATCAAGAATCTTTGTGACAAATTGAAATCAGTTGGTCATGAAATATCTAACAGTGAGCAAATTCTGATCATTACAAATGGTCTAGATCAAGAATATGAATCTTTAGTTACTTTTCTTGCCACCCAGCCAACACTGCCAGATTTAGAGTATGTACACTCAGCACTGCTTTCTCATGAAGGCAGAGTTGAACAAAGAAAAATCATGCAAGAAGATTATTCAGCCAACTATGCCTCCTCGACAAGGAACAAGAATCAGAAACAAAGCCAAAATAAACAAGAAAACCAAAATTTAAGAGGAAACAATAGTCAAAGGGGAAGAGGCAGAGGAAGATTCACTAACAATCACAGAGCCAAATGTAAAATCTGTGAGAAGTTTGGCCACATGGAAAGTAAGTGCTATTTCAGATTCAAGGAAGATTACAACCCTGCACAACAAAGTCAAGCAAGCAGAGGACCAATAGCAAACATGGGGCAAATCAGCAATCAATCCAGAAATAGTACAGACAACTCAACTAATGATGCAACAAGGTCAGAAGATGTTAATATAGAAGAATGGTTCCCAGATTCAGGGGCCACTAATCATATGACTAACAATCTGCAAAATCTAAACCTGGGGAATAAAAGCTACACAGATAAACACTCTGTTGCAATGGGAAATGGTGAAACAATAAATATATCTCATGTGGGAACAGGCACTATAGAAGGTACAAGGTTACTCTATCTTAATAATTTATTAAGAGTACCAAGTATCAAAAAGAATTTAATAAGTGTCTCACAATTTGCTAAAGAAAACAATGTATATTTTGAGTTTCACCCCAATTTTTGTTTTGTCAGGGATATGCTAAATAAAAATATACTATTACAGGGTAAGCTGGATCATGGTTTATACAAGTTCAGCAATATGAAAAAAGGATCCCTTTGTAACAATGCAGTGTGGTGTAATAATGTTAATGCTCATGATGACAAAGAGAATAACATTCTTGATGTATGGCATTGTAAGCTAGGGCACCCCAGTTTTGATGTAGTAAAACAAGTATTGAATGATAATAAAATTTCTTTTTCAAAACTATGCACTTCCAATATATGCACACACTGTCAGATTGGAAAGAGTCATAAATTACCTTTTCAATATTCTGAAACTATATATGAAATGCCTCTTGAGCTAGTGGCAGCTGACTTGTGGGGGCCATCTCCACATAATTCAACTCAAGGAGACAGGTATTACCTATCACTTGTTGATGCTCATAGTAGATATACATGGATATATTTTTTAAAGGCAAAATCAGACACATGCAATGCTATGAAACATTTCATCAATTGCGTTGAAAAGCAGTTGAACAGCAATGTCAAAGTAATACAAACAGATGGTGGGGGTGAATTCAGACCCCTTAAAGATTTCTTTGCTATAAAAGGAATTATACATAGAATGACATGCCCACACACATCTGAACAAAATGGTTTGGTGGAGAGAAAACACAGACACATAGTAGAAACTGGTTTAACACTTATGTCACAAGCATGTCTTCCCATGAAATACTAGAGAGAGGCATTTGCCACAGCAGTATATCTCATCAATAGAATGCCAACAAAGGTTTCAAACAATATAAGTCCTTTTGAAAGGCTTTTCAATGTTAAACCAGATTATAAGTATTTAAAAAAATTTGGGTGCCTGTGTTTTCCTTGTCTCAGACCATACAATAGACATAAATTAAGCCTGAGATCTAGTAAATGTACTTTTCTGGGATATGCAGATAATCGAAAAGGCTACAAATGCTTAGACAGTGAAGGCAGAGTCTATATTTCAAGACATGTTGTGTTTAATGAGAATGTTTTTCCTTTTTCATAGAAGGAAAAACACAAACAAGAAATGGATATCAACAATACAGGCACAGTCCATATACCAGATCTGTCTAATTGGATCAGCAATGAAAATAAAGCAAACTATGAATCAACAAAGAGTGCTCATATAGATATTTCAGAACAAGGTGCAGTGGACAGCTAACAGTGTAATGAACAACGGCAAATAAATATGCAAGAAAATCAAAGCAATGAAAACACAACAAATGAAGCCACTGATCACTACGCTGCTGAACATCAAATGCCACAATCAACCATCAGTCAACACCCCATGACCACTAGATCCAAAAGTGGTATCTTTAAACCCAAGATATTTAACACTCAAATTAATGAAGTTGAGCCAACATCATATGAATCAGCTGTTAAAGAAAAATGTGGAGAATGGCAATGGATGAAGAATAAATACACTGATTAAAAATAGGACTTGGACCTTAGTTGATCCACCAAAACACAAAAACATAGTTGGAAGCAAGTGGACTTATAAAATCAAAAGAGATCCAGATGGCCAAATAATCAAGTATAAAGCAAGACTCGGCTATACTCAACAGTATGGTTATGATTTCAACGAGACCTTCTCTCCAGTAATTAAGCCAGCCACTATCAGAATCATAATAACTGTAGCTCTACATAAACAGTGGGAGATAAGACAGTTAGATGTGCATAATGCATTCTTAAATGGAGACTTTGTGGAAGATGTGTATATCAAACAACCAATGGGTTATGTTTCTAATAACAACAACAATCAAGTATGCAAACTACACAAGGCCATATATGGGCTAAAACAGGCATCAAGGGCCTGGTATGAAAAACTGAAAACCACTTTAGTCAGAATGGGATTCATAGCCACAAAATCAGATAACTCATTCTACATAAAGAGACAGGGAGATAATTGCATATATGTATTGGTATATGTTGATGACATCCTCATTACTAGAGACAGCAAGCATGAAATTGAAACTGTGATTAAGCATCTAGACAGACAATTTGCCATAAAGGACTTAGGGGCAACAAACTATTTTATGGGGATTCATATTCAGAAAAATGCAGACTCAAGCATCAATTTGTCACAAAAGCAATACATATTAGATATTTTGGTAAGAACAAATATGGACAATGCCAAAGCTCTACCCACACCCATGACAAGCAACCTCAAACTGTCCAAAGACAGGGGAGATCCGATCGAAAATGTCAAGCAATATAGGAGTGTTGCTGGGGAACTCTAATATGCAACCATTTCCAGACCCGATATTTGCTTTAGCGTTAATAAGGTGTGTCAATACATGCAAGCACCAACTAATGAGCACTGGCGCGCAGTTAAACGCATACTCAGATATCTTAAGGAAAACGATTAACTATGGATTAAGACTAGTACCATGCAAAAACATCACCTTACAAGCTTACAGTGATTCAGATTGGGCCAGCGATTTAGATGACAGAAGATCTACCATAGGGCACTGTGTTTATCTCGGGAACAACCCCGTTTTATGGTGCACAAAGAAGAAATCCACTGTTTCCAGGTCGAGCACGGAAGCGGAATATAAGGCCATCGCTAGTGTCACCGTCGAAATCACATGGACCGAAGCCCTTCTCAGAGAATTGGGTTTCGAACTTAAGCAAGCACCAACTATCTGGGTAGATAATTTGAGCGCCATATACCTTTCTATGGACCCAGTTCAGCACTCGCGAACAAAGCATCTAGAAGTGGATTTACATTTCGTCAGAGAGCGAACTGGAAGTGGAAAGCTCCAGATTCGGCACATTCCTTCCTTCTACCAGCGTGCCGATGTTTTAACAAAGGCAATTTCTTCGAAAAATTTCATTTGACTGAGAGAAGAACTTCGTGTTCTCCCAACCGCCATAGATAATAAAGAGAATAGATGAAAGGGTGAAAACCCTAGTTTAGTTTGCGGGGGAGTAATAAGGAATTGTATCGGGCCTGCATATTATTATTTGCTTTGCTTTGTTATTGGGCTGGGCTTCTTCTCCAGTCTCTATTTTCTTGCTTCTCAGTATGTATAAATAGTAAAAGTAGTAGTGTATCTGTATGTAACGAAATACTGTAAGATTAATAAAACTCATCTTTCATTTTATGTCTATCACATTCTTACAACCTGTGACCAAAAACCTTATAGCCTTTACATATTTTTGGTGTCCAATCATAGACAACTTGAACCTTTGGACATCCCTCACCAACCCCATCTATTTCAATGTATTCTGGCAGTTCTTGATCAGGAAATATTTTTGAATGTGCTTTGGCATATTTGAAACGTTTAAACTTTTCTATGCTTTCATCAAAACAAACTAGTCTCCCAATGTGGCACGTAAGCCAGTTGATTCCAATGAGCATCCAAGCATTATTGGAATTTTATAAAAATGTACCTAAATTGGTAACTTTGAATTTGAGCTTGGGCGCTCCTAAAAGAAGGGTTCCAAATGGTAATTATAAAAAATTTACCTTACGAAAATTGGGTTAACTTGAAAGATCTTTTTTGTCTATCATTAGAGAATTTAAAGTAGAAGTTCGTATTATCTAGCTTGATATCCACTTCACCATGCAGTTTCCAGTGCTTCTTTAAGCGGGATGCAATAGTGAAGTAACATAGGGAGCCACCCAGAAAGAATCCTACAAGATAATTGCTCCACAACTTGATGCCTTCAGACTGAACTTCTGGTGGGATTGTTTTAGGATTTTCATCCATTGCAATTTCAAAGTGACATGGCATGTAGATCCCAACATTCCTGGGCTTTCTCTTAAAAAGCGATGACCAGCTAGGTTTTGCAACATTACCAGCTACCATGTCAGAATCAAGTGGTACATCAAGCAGCCTGGGGTTAGTGGTAGTAATGTCGAGAGGTAGGGGACATTCCAGATCTAGAGTTTCAAGATAGAGGGTGGGTTGTGAAGGAAGGTTTGGATGTGTGGAGGTTGGTGGATCTGACTTGTTGGCTAGCTCAGGTTGTATATTGGGGCATGAAGAGGAGAGGTGGGTTGGTAGATCAAGGGCAGCATAGGTGGCGCAGGGAAGGTTTGAGGATGTAGAGGAGGAGACGACGAAGTGGGTAGGTCTGAGGATGAGAGTGGAATAGTGGTGGTGGGGGTAGAGGAGAGAGAAGAATAGGGTTGGGAAAAGAGGACGCCATTACTTGTAATTGATTGATGGCTTTTGAGCTAGAAGAGAATTTGATAAGGAGAAAGTAGGAATAAATAAAAGTATTTCTAACATATATGCACGTCTCCAAAATAATACTCATGCTTTAAAAGGTTTAGGAGTTACAATTTCAGAATCTGATATAGTTTCTGAGATTTTAAACTCTTTAACTGATGAGTGGAAAAGAAAAATCTTAGCCATCAAGGAAGCAAATGATATTTCCACACTTAAGGTTAAAGAGTTTGTTGGAAATTCGATGTCATATGAGTATAATTTGCAGGTTAACAAGGAACAAGCACAAGCTTTTCAAGCAGAAGAAAACGATGATCTCAACGATGATGATTTTGCATGCTTAGCAAAGAGATCAAAACATTTTTTAAGTCAGGAAAAATGGCAATGCTAACAAACTCTCTTCAACAAAATGTTATAAATGCAGAGAGAATGGAAAGATGAAGAAATACTATCCACATCTTAAGAAGAAGCAAAAATTTACAGAGGAAAAGCCAAAGAAAATGCAGGTTTTTCAAGTCACATGGGCCAATTCAGAATCCTCATCATCTGAAAGTGATAATGAATCGGATAATGCAAATGTTTGTTTTATGGCTATTGATCATGAGGTACCCAAAAGACATAGGAATGAAAAGTGGATATTACATAGCGGATGCCTTAAACACGGACGGGGTATTCAGATATGCTCACCAATATTAAAAAAATTTGAAGGAAGGGAGACAACTTTAAAAGATATGTCATCTGAAATGAGGATGTCAGCATTTCTGGTAATGCTTTAATTTATAGTGTTTTAACAGTAGAAAATTTAAAACATAATCTACTTAGTATTAGCCAAGTATGCGATAAAGATTTTATGATCATTTTCAAAAGAACAAATGTATGTGCCTCATAGCTAACATAAATGACCCCTGGCTATGGCATAAAAAAATTTGTCACACTAATTTCAAAAATATTTTTAAATTAGCAAAAGATTAAATTTGACATAGCTTATCTAAATGAATTATAAAGTTAATAATTAATGTGATGACTGTCAAAATGGTAAAATAAGGGAATTATCTTTTAAAACTATAAAAGAAATTAAATCTACTCAACCATTAGAATTTAAATGCACTTGGATTTATTTGGCACTACGCAAGTAAGGTCAATAAACCATAGTAAGTATACGTTCGTAATTGTTCATGATTTTACAAGTTATACTTGGACTATAATTTTAGAACATAAAAATAAGACATCTGAAAATCTTTTGCAAAGAGAATTTAAACTTTGAAAATTTTGAAAATAAAGAGTATAAAAGTGACCACAGAGGTGAATTAGTAACCAACTATTTTCATTTTTTGCACAAAAATGGGTATTAGGAATAATAATTCATTTCTTAGAATGCCACAATAGAATGACATCGTTAAAAGGAAAAATAGGACCTAAGGAATGCGATAGAACATTACTCAGCAGCACAAACTTTACCCACAATTTTTTGGGTTGAAGCTGTTGCAACTACATGTTATGTTTTGAATTGTGTTTCTATAAGGCTCAAGATTAAAAATGTTCCATATTAACTTTTCAATAATAAGAAACCAAAAGTATCATATTTTAAAGTATTTGGCTCAAAATGTTTTATATTAAATACTAAAGATAACTTGGCAAATTTAATCCTTAAGTCTACGAAGGTATCTTTATTGAATATACTAAGAGGAGAAAAGCCTATAGAATTTTAAATAAAATAATAAATATTATTGAAGAATCTTTGCATGTACCTTTTGATGAAACTTATACAAATATAGACGATGATTTGGAAATTAACAAGATTAATCAACCATCTACTTTGGAAACTTCCAATGAACCAATAAATGATATTTCAAATGAAAGCACATGTAAGAACCACCTTTCTTGCATTCGAAAGATGAATCATTATGGGTTAAAGAAATAAGAAAGATAAGAGGACTAATCAAACACATAATCTTACCATGCATGGAACAACATATAATAGATAATGTATTATATTAGATGATCAAGCCAAAATATTACATCAGATTTCAATGATACAAGTTCTAGACTAGGACAATTACAACTACTTGTCCACAGAAGACATAGGTCATACATACAGTGGAATACTTAATAATTTTAATAACTATCCATGAAGCCACCTGCTCCGGCTCCTCCATCATGCTTTCGAGAGAAACCTGTATCACTTGACTACTCATAAAAATTGAGTACCCAAGAGTTTAGGAAAAAGAAAATAAACTTAGGATCAAACATGTGCCTGATGTGAGTAAACTCAAACAATATAATGTTGATTTGAAAACTTTTTTTGGAAACAAGAGTGTCTCGTACGACCACGTCACACATAAACATGGACGGGTTTTACCTTATGATAACCAAAACACCTTCTATATAAAATCGATGATATTATTATAATATCTAAGGGTTTAAAGTGAATAGAGAACATAGCTAAAATGCTTGCAACTCACATTCCAATATATTGGGTTTACAATCAAAACCGTAAAGATCATATTAGAGAATGGATTCCAACTAATGACTGGGCTACTAGGGTACCGCTCGTCACAGTACACCTCTAGAAAATGTACCAAGGTCGTACCTAATGACCCTAATTAACATAGGACTGGATTACCCCTTACTGGATAGTACCGAATATGATCATCCCCTTAGTTGGGGTCAGCAACCATTCGGAGACTTAATTATGAGAATAGGTACTCGTTCTAGATGGGATGATCAATACCCTAATGGGTGCGACCCACATGGCCCTGCTGCATATCCCATGTCTTAGTCATTTCCAGTTGATGAGGCTCGAGGCCACGTTTTACCTTTCGATGGTACTTCCCTCTTGGAGTTCTAACATTGTTTTCCAATGTTGGCACAATGTTAGCATTCGCCATACAAGTCGTTCAGGAGATGAATGAACCGATGGTACTATTTCCACTACATCCATTTTGGAATCACCCTCAGGGTTAGAAGAAAATAACTCTTGCACTACAAGTCTTGAATCTTGATCATGACTTCAATACTTCCAATTCGTTTACGTTGGTTTGAAGTGGTTTTTTGATAACATCTTATCATCCAGTCCCGGTCTCTTCAAACCAACATTTGATGATTTAAAAGGGTCAAGTTATTAATACTGAACAACTTCATTATCAGGTGTGACATTAACATATGGAAACATATTACATACTTAGGTTATCATGACCCGTTTATCAAAATTAACCTCCTTATGTTTATCATAATTCCAATATCCAACATTCGTGCTAAATGTAAGTGACTGTGCTATAGGATCGTGTAATATAGATAAACTACTTGTGCGGATTATAAACTATGTAAGTAAATAGTAAAAGCAGTAAAGCAAATGACACCAGAGATTTTTATACTGGTTCGAACTCCCTTTCTACGTCCAGTACCAGACTACTTCTGGAATTGAACTAGAAACCCTCACTTAACCCGAAGGAATAGGTTTACACCGCCTGAGCAACCGAACAGGACTTCTACCGCCTAAGCAACCGAATATGACTTCTACCGCCTAAAAAATCGAAGAGGACTTCTTTACAAATAACAAAAGTATCTGACTGTAGTATGCTCTTTAAATAGCACTGATAAGTCAGTTAAGTACAATCTTCCTATAATCTTCTCTTTTATGATATATAGTGTAATGTGCTTGAGAATTGTGGAAGATAGAGTGATCAATGATCAGAGAATGTAAGCAGTTTGAAAATATAGAATAGATAAGAATTTAAGAATATTGAAACCAGTTTCAGCGAGTTGTTTGCTGAGTTCTGAAATCTATTTATAGGGATTAAAAAGTTGTAACCATTGTCAAAAGATAATGATGAAAAGAAACAGGTGCAACTGTTGATTTGAAGATGTTTCTCTTTGAGGAAGATAAGTGTCTTTTCGAAAAATAGCCGTTGAAAATTATTGAACAGACTGAAATTATTAATTCAACCGACTGAATAAAAATCGTAAATAGCAGGGAAATAAGCTATTTTTGGCCTGATTTAGCAGGCTGAATATTGTGAAACAATAAACTTGTTTCAGCATTCAGCCGGCTGAATTTATGTATTCAGCCGTCTATTTTCAGCCTGCTGTGCATGGTAGAGTATGTGTGTATATGATTTTATATATATATATATATATATATATATATATATATATCCAGGAGAGATTTTAACATAATACTAAATGATATAAAGACTCTAGACAAGGAACTTAATAGCTTCAAAAACACTCTACATATGAATCTGCAACAAAATTCCTACATAAATGATTAGTACACACAAAATATTTTATATAGCTTGTCATTAATCAAAATAATGTTGAATTGAGATTCCAACACTAAACACAAGTCACTTACTTTCCATAAATGAATCAACATTTTCAATCACTACTTTAATTCATTCAGCTACTTAATAGTCCAAACAAGAGATCATTTGGTTTGGAATCAATTCACCTTGAGAAGAATATTGGTTTAAAACACATTTGGTTTAACTTAAAATCACCTTTGGAAAAGATTTAATTAAATAAATCAGTTTAAACCCTAGTTAAACCTTAATTAATCCAATTAAATCAATATTAAATCATAATTAAACCCAAATTAGACTAACGGACTTAGTTAGGCCATAATTAACTTTCTAATTCATCTTGATTAAGGTTAAATCAAATCACTATTGGTCAGCCCTAATTAATTAAAATATTAATTAAATAATCACTTGATTAAATAATAATAATTAACTAATTAACTTAATTAAATTATTATTAACCATTAATTACTTCTTAACCAAGTTAAATACCAATTAAAACTTAATTAATCAAACAATAGCCATTAACTTAATTTAAGTGTGGATTAATTACTAATTAACTTCTTAATTACTAATTAAGGCTAATTACCTTTAATTATTTAACTAATTAATTAAATAATTAAGTTACAAAATATAATACTTTTAATTACTAATTAAGTTTTTTTTTTTGAAAACTTTTACAAAACAATTTTGAGTTAAAACTACTTGAAACTAAAACCGATAAATTTCATTGAACTACATCCATAGCGACTCTCACTATGGGCATAATTCGCTCTAACATATTCTTAGCGAACTACTTCACAACCCCTAACTTTTTTTTCATGGTTTGAAACATTCTTTAGAAAATTTAAAAGAATAAACTTTTGAAACTAAAGCTACAAATTTTAATCCGTTTCAAAACTTTGAACTTCGAAAAACAACTTTGATTCCAATCGAATCTCAAATTCATCGCAATTACAGAAAGTAGCTAACTTCGTTTACCAAATTCGTGTCATAGCTCATGTTTTACACTCAACAAATTACTAATACAAACCATCTTCATTATAGGTTGCAAGTATACATCCATATATACAAGCTTACTAACTTTATAATACAACATCGATTTCCATAACCAAATCAAGCTATAACAAACCATCCAAATCATAATCAAACCACATGGTTACCATTCAACTTCTACATTATATTATCATTATAATAATGACTTGATAATTGTGCAAAAATCTTTTCCAAAATAAGGTAATTTGCTTACCAAAATCCCACGGATTCAACTCTAACTTTCACTAGACCTTGCTAACGACCCTAGAGCTCAAAAAAGAAGTTGCTTTCTTGGATTTTTAGCTACTAATGGGCTTGCCTTATAGTCTATTGGCTCGGCCTAGGGTATAGGGTTGGAATGTGGGTAGTTTCTTGATGGAGGAGGGTGTGTATGGTGGTAGAGAAGGGTTTTAGCCAAGGAAAATGTGTTTAGAAGTGGAAAACTTGATTTTTTCCTAACTTTTGCAAGCTATGGAAGCCATGGATATTTTGTAGAGGAACTTTTAAAAAGTGAAGAGGAGAAAGCAAATGAGAATGTGTGTGTGTGGATGATATTTATAGGCAAAATGATTTGAACAAAATTACCAAATCACCTTTTAATGATTTAATATAATATATCATGATTTTTGAAAAATCACATCACCTTCCTACCCTCTCTTGTCACATCCCCCTCCTTCTCTAGTCAAATCCTTATGCTCATGATGAGTAATAATGTCTAATTATGAAAACATTAAGATATGACAACACTTAATAATATGTCCATATATATAATGTTTATTATTTTTAAAGTTATGAATTGTCACATCACATGTTAATTATGAATATATGTGTACGTATGGTGCACAAAGATGAGCAACATTCCCGACAACTTTCCAATGTGGAAAGGTCGAAATTTCAAAAAACATTTTTCGGTCATATTTTCTATTTTTTTATGAACTGTTTAATTTGGTAAACAAATATTGAAACGATTTTTTCCTCATTATTAATTAATTAAAGTGAGTTTATTTATTAATAAAAATCTATTTATTACCTATATAAAATACATATAATTGCCTAGTTAAAGCGACCAAACTTTGGGTCGTTACATTCTATCCCCGTTAAAAAAGTTTCATCCTCGAAATTACTAAGAAGAGTTAACACAAAAGGAATCATATATTCATACCATAAAATTCGAACAAAAGATATGCAAGCAACCAAAACAATAATACATCCATGATACGTGCACAACAACTATCCTAACATCCATCAATAAGCTTCCTTTGCATGATCCATGGTTTTCCAAGTGCAATCTCTGGGATCATCGCTCCACTAAATCTTAACCAGTTGCATCTCTTTGTTACGCAATTTCTTCTCATCTTGATCCACAATATTGACTATATGCCTAACTATCGTTAGATTCGGTTCTATTTCCAAGTCATCCTAAACTAACATTTCCACCGCTGAAGATGGATCATGCACGCTTTTCCTCAAATAGGACACGTGGAACACATCATGAAATCCTGACAACTTTTTAGGTAACTCAACTCTGTAAGCGAGTGGTGCAATCTTTTCCATGATCTTGAATGGTCCAATGTATCTCGATGCCAGCTTTCCAGCTTTTCCAAATCGAACGACTCCTTTAATGGGAGTTATCTTCACGTACAATGCATCGCCGACTTCGAATTCCAAATCTTTCCTTCGCTTATCAACATAACACTTTTGGTGATCCTGAGCTTCTTTTATCCTTCTTCTAACCATTTCAACTTTCTTCATTGCCTCTCGAATCAAATCTGGACCAAGCACTAAAAAATCTCCAGATTCTACCCAACACACATGCGATTTGCACAGTCTCACGTACAGAGCTTTAAAAGGAGCCATTCCAATGCTAGCTCGATAGCTATTGTTATAAGAGAACTCAAACAAGTGAATATGATCTTTCCATGATCCTCCAAAGTCAAGAATATAGGCTCTCAACATATCTTCCAAAATGCGATTAACTCTTTCAGTCTGGCCATTGGTTTGAGGATGGTAGGCAGTACTTAGACTTAACTTCCTTCCCAAAGCTATTTATAGAGCTCCCTAGAATTGGCTCGTGAAGGTAGGATCTTGATCACTTACTATGATTATTGGAATACCTTGTAGATGAACTATTTACCTCATATAAATTTCTACCAACGAAGCTGTCGTTCTAGTTGGCTTGACAGGGGTAAAATGTGCACTCTTTTTTAACCGATCCATTATAAGCCACACTCCTTCGTTTCCTTTCTTGGTTTTGGGTAAACCAGCTACAATGCCCATTCTATAATCTCCCATTTCCACTTAAAGATCTCCAAAGGTTGAAGTAATCTGGCTATCTTTTGATGATCTCCCTTAATTTGTTGGCAACTCGTATCTGCTCACAATAGTGGAGATATCCTTCTTCATTCCCAGCCTCCAATAGACTCTTATCATGTCCTTATACATCTTATGGACTCCATGGTGAATACTCAATTTAGATTTGTGACATTCCGATAACACTTCCTGTCTCGGTCTATCCATATTCGGAATGCACAATCTTCCCTTGATTCTTAAAACACCTTAGTGATCCATCTCAAAAGATGTACATCAACCTTTCATGACTCCTCGAATTAACATATCCATAACACTGTCCTTCCTTTGGTTCTCCATTATCCTTAGCTGAAGAGTCGGGGTAACTTTCAAAAGAAACAAAACTACATTCCTGCTTAAGGCATCCACCACTACATTAGCTTTCCCCAACGTATAAAGAATGTCCAAGTCATATGTCGCCAAGAACTCTAACCATCTTTGTTGTCTGAGATTCAGGTCTTTTTGGGTGAAAAGATACTTCAGGGACTTATGATCAGTATAGAGCTCGAATTTTTCACCTAATTGAAGAAGAAGAAAATCTTACTTACTAGAGTATCTAAAGAAAGAAGAAAGATGAATACCATGAAGAAGGAAAGAATTTACCTAACAAATAACGCCTCCACATTTTCAACTCAAGGACCACAACCAACAATTCCAAGTCATGTGTAGCATAATTATTTTCATGAGGCTTTAACTGTCTACTAGTATGCACAATCACCATTTCATTCTACATCAAAATAACAACCAATCCCACTCCACGCGCATCGGTATAAACCATAATCCACTACTCCTACCTAGGACAGCCAAGACCGGGGCATTGGTCAAACTTCATCTCCAATTCCACAAATGTCTCCTCATACTTTGGAGTCCATATAAATTTTGTAGCCTTCTTCGTTAGTTTAGTCATATGTGAGGAAATCTTAGAACAATCCTGAATGAATTTTCTAAGGTAATCGACCAATCCTAAGAAACTGCAAACTTTGGTAGGAGTCCAAGGTAGCTTCCATTCCTGCACTACGTCCACCTTTATTGGGTCCACTGGGATACCATCTCCCGATACAATATGCCCTAAAAACTTACCCCTGGTTGCTAAAAATGGCATTTACAAAACTTTGCTTTCAAAACATGCCTCCTCAAGGTTTCTAAAACTACTTTGAAGTGATATCTGTTTTCCTCTTCCGATTTAGAGTAAATTAAAATGCCATCGATAAAAGCAAGCACAAACTAATTTAGAACCTCTCAAAAAACATGGTTCATAAGATCCATGAAATATATAGGTGCATTGGTCGGCCCAAATGGTACAACCAATCATTCAAAGAAAAATTCTGGGCCCCTAAAGGCAGTTAAGGGTATACTATCCTCGGCAACCCTTAGTTGGTGGAATAAGGTAGCTAGATCACTTTGGAAAAATATCATAGCTCCAAGAAGTTGGTCAAATAAGTCATCGATACGGGGCAAGGGATATTTATTTCTAATAGTCAATTTGTTCAACCCTCTATAGTCCACACACACAATCTTAAAGATCCATCCGACTTAGCCATGAAGACTACTATTGATCCCCAGCTCGACTGACTAGGTCTAATCAATCCCCTCTCCAACAAGTCCTGGGTTTGCTTTACTATCTCCACTCTTTCCCTTTGAGCCATTCTTATCTTAGGTTGGACTATGGGTCTTGCACCAGGAACTAGATCAATGTGAAATTCTATCTCCCCGTATGGGGGTTAAATTCCTAACTTCTTCAAACACATCAGGAAAGTTCTTAACAACCTCTATGGATCCTAACCCTTCTTGAGATGATTCCAAGCTATATAGGAAACTACACATATGAATACCAGGGTCTTCACAAGTACTTTAGAAATATATCCCAATTTGGTTACTAATGTTACCGTTCTTTCTCTACAGTCTAAGATATCCCCGTATATTGATACCAGTTGATACCGAGAATGAGCTCAAATCCTTAGAATCTAAGATATATAGATCGTAAGTAAAATGACGGGAAAGGTAAGATATTGGCACGTCTTCGCACACTAGGTTCGAATAGGTTACAACTCCTATAGGATTAGATACACAAATAGGGTTTTCTACAATATTTGGAATAAATTGAAATTTCTTTACGTCTTTTAAGAGACAAAACTGTGGGAGGCACCAGTATCAAACAAAAGTCGAACAAAAATACCATTACTTAATAGGGTACCTTCAAGAATGCCCTTTCCCTTCACATCTCCTGAGGTTGATGGCTCATCCTTAACCGCATACACTTTAGTCTGTTGCACCTTCTTCATGAGTGAGCAGTACTTTATCATATGTCTAAGCTGGTGATAATTGAAGCATAATGTCTTTTGGACCATTAAAGAGATAGGTCCTGCTAGCTGCTTGGAAGTTTCAGAGTCTTTACAGAATTTGGTAGTATGACCCTTCTCGTTACAACTATAACAAGTGGTATCCTTAAACTTGTTCATCTTATTCCCTCTTAGATTTCCCTGCTTACTCCAATTCATGTTGAACATCCTTTTTTTGAATTATTGCTACCGACGTTATCATTTGGTACTCCTGGGATACGCTTCTTCTTGTCCAAGACTTCATACCTTAAGGCATGTCACCAACTCCACAAATGAACCCTTAACATGGGAAATCATCCTCTCATGGAAATTCTCCCTCATTCCCAAAACGAACATCTCATTTTTCTTTAGCGGGGTTTTTATGAATTCAAATCCAAAACAAGATAGCTCATTGAACTTTGTCTCATATTCTGCCATGAATGAATCTCCCTGCTTCAAGTCTAAGAAATTTCTATACATCAGAGCTTACCATCTTCACATAGGAACTAATTTTCAAATTCTTTCTTAAAATGAGCCTAAGTAAACTCCTCTTTTAGAACATTGGTTGTGAGTGAGTGCCACCAAGCTATGGCTCCTTCCTACAATTACAATGATGCTAAAAATCTCTTATGCTTATTTAATAGATCCAGACCTTTTAAAATCTTTTCACAAGTGCACAACTAAGCTTGAACTTCTATGATAAATTCAGTTCTCTAAAACGGGTTCCCTCCCAAATTTGTGTAATCCTTACATAAAGTTGCAAAATTCACTCTTGGCTGCCCTGGTGTTGGATCTTCCACAGTTCCAATCCTTCCGGTCTGAGTCCGACCATTGTTGGTCGTAGTGCTGCTAGTTTCTCTACCTCATTTGCATCTACTGCTCATTTCTTACTACCTGGGCATTGCAAGATACTTCTTAGAATACCTTGAATGAGATAAATTCCAAAAGGGAGAGCACTAATCAAACAATCAAACCTGATTTACCTATCAGGGAAATATATTTATATATCCACGAGTAAAATTACAAATATGCTCTCTTGGAGCTGACCCTATGATAACTAGAAGTTCGCGTAACCTAATGCACTGATACCAAATGAAACAAATAGCCTTTCTTGCATTCAAAATACGAATCATTTTGGGTTGAAGAAATAAGAAAGATAAGAGAAAGACCACTCAAACATAGAATATTACCACACATGGAACAACGTATAATAGATAATGTAGTATATTACATAGTTAAGCCAAAATATTGCATCAGAGTTCAGTGATACAAGTTCTAGACTAGGACAATTACAAATGCTTGTCCCTAGAAGACATAGGTTGTGACGACCCGCCTTTCTATCCACAGAAATATGTATCATCAATAAGAAAAGAAAGTGATAGAAATAGAAAAGATAGAAAGAAAGAATAACAACATCAGAATCTCACAGCGGAAACGGAACAAAATATAATACTTCACATAACTATTACATAGTTTTACATATATCAGAGTTACACAACATCATACACAAGACATTCGTATATATCTGCCATTGCATACATTCCCAAAACACAACATACATTAACTAATACAGCGGAACTAGATAGATAGATACGTCTGGACTCCTACTCCAAGCTCCTCTAGAACTCAACAATCGAAAACCTATCATTGGCTACTCATAAAAATTTGAGTACCCAAGAGTTTATGGAAAACAAAAATAAACTCCGGGTCAGACATGGGTCTGGTGTGAGTAAACGGTTTAAAGTTGTTTAACTTTGAAAATCTTTTGAAAATAAAGGTATCACGTAAGACTTCCCACACTAAACACGGGTAAGTTTTTACCTTACGCTAACCAAAACGTTTTATAGGAAATCCAGTGATATTATAATAGTGTCTAGGATTTTCAAATAAAATACAGAAATAGCTGAAATGCTTACATCTCACATTCCAACATAGTTGGGCACAATCAAAACGTACGGCGCTTATTGGAGATTGAATTTCATACAATGGCAGGGCTACTGGGGTACCGCTCATCACAGTACGGGGCCTAGATCACCGTACCGAGGATCACTCCCGACCCCCTACAACACAAGGCCGAAACCATTCCTTACTGAACGGTTCCGAACAAGATAACCCTGCGGTTGTAGCTAACAACCGCCCATACAGCCGAATAAAAAGGGACATCTAGACAGGGGTATATCTCGTCCTGCTTGGTGCTACCCACCTAACCTTGCTGCACCTCCCCTGTTTTAGCCATTCCCGGTTGATGAGGCTTGAGGCTACGATTACCTTTATAGAATGTATCTCTTAGAATGCTCGTCGTCCACTCGATGATGTTCTGAAAGCATTCAATCCATACAAGTTCATTCCAGTTTCGAACGAAACCGAAGGTATTATCTCGTTATACTCATTTTGGAATCACCCTCAGAGTTAACGACAATAACCCTTGCACTCTGAAACACCATCTCGATCTTCACTTGAGATGTCATAACCTAACGTTTAATTTGGATCGATGTGGTTTTGGATAACCATAGTTGACACCCGATCCCGGTCTCATTGAAATCCAAACGCCATTTTTAAAGGTCAAGTTGTTTAATAGTTTAAACAATTTAATTCAACACTTTGAATTCACATAGCATTTATCATAGATAAATCATACGCAATCATCATAGATAT
Organism: Allium cepa; assembly: GCA_030765085.1. NCBI lineage: Eukaryota > Viridiplantae > Streptophyta > Magnoliopsida > Asparagales > Amaryllidaceae > Allium > Allium cepa. Next base: position 271,967,055 of record CM060937.1, read on the forward strand.
ATCAAGGCATATCATAGAGTATCACAGAATATCACCAAATAGATATCACAAATCCAGAAATTCAACTTATACAATCATCCATAAGCAAGCATCTTTAATCCTTATTGATAATTGATTAATTAATTAATCATTCCGTTTCATACCATTTAATTAATTACTTCTTAATCAATTTATTAAACCTTAATTACTTAATTAATTACACCTTAATTATTAATTAATAACCTTAATTATTAATTAATACAACTTAATTTCAAATTAATTAATTGCTAGTTATTTATTTAATTAACTACTAATTATAAATTAATTAACTTTAATTATCTAATTAACAATTCTTAATTACAAATTAGTTAAACACTTAATTATTAATTAACCAATCTTTAATTACAAATTGATAAATCCCTAATTACTTAGTTAAGTATAATTATTAATTAATCATTCTTAATTACTTTTTCAAACAATTTATTAATAATAATCATTTATCTTAATTATCTTCCTGCTTAACATTTAAAAATCTTCCCTACTAACTTTGAAATCAAATTATTACTAACTTGAAAAGTTTAATGGTAATTAACTTTAACACTTATCTTAAGTTAACTACTTAATTAAAATAATAATTAAGATTTGAAAACATTCTTACGTATTCACTTGATTAATTAAAACTTAAAATAAATTTCTTAACTTAAAATAGTCAAACATTAATTACTTCATCAATACTTAAAATTTGATTAAGATGATATAACTTAAATTTCATTATGCTAAGCACTTGTAAACCCAGCACGAGAATATCCCCAGTTTACTCGAGTAAACACTCGAGTTTCTCCCACCATTTCCCCGGGTCCTCTTCTTTCCACACATACGTTTCTTCTTCTTCTCTTTTTTTTAATTTAAGTTTTAAACTTCATAAACTGTTTTCCAGGCTCGAGAATCCCGCATTCCAACCCGAGTCAATCCACCATTTTCTCGAGTATCAACTTGAGTCACTCACCACCTAACAAGCCCTGACACCATGACGTTGTCATGCACATGCACGGCGTCTTATAGACGCTCCAGCGAATCCCACTTCCTATGGCGAGTCGTGAATCACCCCTATATTCGATTATCGAAATCAACTCGATGCCATATATTCCAGATAGAGATTTCGCCCTTCATTCGAAAATCTGTAACTCGACCCATCCAAAAAATCGCTTCCCCACGCTCGCTACGACCATCGGAGATGCTCTAACTCTGTCCTCACCTCGCCGATCGCCTATGCTACCATCCCCTTGAATACCACGCAACTCGATCAACCAGAGGTGGTGAAAACACCTCATCTCTGACCTCGTCCAAATTCGAGAGTTAAACCCTAATGTTGCATCGTTCTAACATCTCTTGCAATAGATTTTTTTTTAACAATTTTCCCAACTTCACCAATTGTCGAACTAGCTTCGAGCAAAATCTCAATACCCAATATTTGTTCGATCGCCAGAAATTGATTAAAACGTGTTCTATGATCAAATAAGAATTGCTCGTATAATACTAAACTAAAAATTACCATTTTTGTTTTAAAAATCTTATTATGCAGTGTGAATTCAAGTTATGAAATTGAATTAGCATTTCGTGACATTCGAATTTAACATAATATCACATGTTTCCCTGTAAACAAGATTCCCAGTGGTTATACTTCACCAACAGGTTTAAAACAAATTTTAAAAACTTGATTTATGTTTAAACAACCTATTTTGTTTTAAACTCAAAGCCTAATAATGGATAGATGAAAATATTTTGAATTTTGAATAACTACTCAACTCAGTAACAAAGAACGAAGAAGAATCAGAACAGCAAAGTGATATTCAACAATACATATGCAAGCACAATATTGTTCAAGAATCACATACACAAATTAAATTATACTTAAGTCTTTAAAAAATTTGTTTACTCACCTGAAAAGTGTTTTGAAACAGAGAACCAATATATGTTTGAAAAACTACAGTTTGATCTGCCTTTAAATCCTTCCTGTTTTGTTGTTGAATTGGATTTGAGTTTGTACAGGGTGATATTTATTTATTTTCCTGGCTTGCTAAGTTACGAACGAACTAAACCAAAAATCATTGCGTATATAGAAAACATTTTTGTACAGGGAAGGTATTAACTGGTGTATTCCTTTTTTGATCAGATTTTTTTTCTTTTCTTCCTTTGACTAAACAAGATTTTTTTTTCTTTGAAATGAACTGGTTTGTAAATGTTTGAAATGACTTTATTTGTGCTGGGGAAGATAGTATTTAATGCATATGTTTCCCATCTTGTTTACATACTTATCCTATTTGAGTTTTATTTGTACATAGATTTTTGTTTCTTTATTTTCTCTTTTGCCTTGCTTATACATGTATTTCATAGGTTATGTATTTCTAGAATTATCTCATGTTTCCATATAACCATATAATTTATTACTAACATAAATCCTTAGTTTTTCTTAAAGTTTAGCTATCAAACATAATTTATATTCATATATTTTACACTTATAAGATTAATTTTATTTTAAGCATTATTATCTATATTACATCAATATATTAATATTCAGATTAAATGTTGATAATGTAGAGTATTAATTAAATTGAATAAGGTAGATTTTATTTTAAATATTTTTGAAAGATTTTATTTTGAATTTTCAAATCATAGTTTCGCTTTAAAAGACATATGTATATAAATAAATGGCAAATATTCTAAAAGACTTATTCATTTTTAAAATGATAAGTTTACATTTTATTTAATTGGATTAAATTCTTATAAAATAATATTGCCAAAATCCCGGGTCGTCACATTCCTCCCTCCTTAAAAGAATTTCGTCCCCGAAATTTAAAACAAAAGATAATTCAAAAGCATTTATATCAACAATCCAAACATACATATCATCCATACAATAACAATCAACCAAACAGTTTATCCTAACAAATATCACTAGCTATCCGGACACAATCCCGGATAGGCTTTCCTAAAACAATCCAGAATTTCCTAGGTATAATCTCTAGGATTTTCGCTCCACTGCACTTTGACGAGCTTCACTACTTGCTTCTGAGTTGCCTCTCGTCTGGACCGACAATCTGAACTGAATTCCTAACCACAGTCAAGATTGGCTCGACTTCTAAATCTTCTTGGAATACTGGTTCTACAACTAGTGATGGGTCATGGACAAATTTCCTTAGATGGGATAGATGAAATACATTATGAATTCCAGACATCCGTTCTGAAAATTCAATTCGATAAGCCATAACACTAATCCTTTCCAGCACCCGGAATGGTCCAATATATCTCGGGCAAGTTTTTCCATCCTTCCAAATCTTATAGCTCCTTTGACCGGGAAAACTTTGACAAAGACTAAATATCCGATCTCAAATTCCAATTGTCGACGCCTTTTATCCGCATACTTCTTTTGACGGTCCTGAGCAGCTTTCATTCTCTTCTTGATCAGCTCAACTTTTGCAAAAGCTTCACGAATCAAATCTGGTCCAAGCACAAGACAATCTCTCGACTCTACCCAACAAGATAGGGATCTACACGGTCTTCCATATAGAGCTTCATAAGGAGCCATCTTAATACTCGCCTGGTAACTGTTATTATAGGAGAATTCTACTAGATGAAGTTAGTCTTCACACGATCCACCAAAATTTAAAACACAAGCTCGCAGCATATACTCTAGAATTCGGTTCAGCCTCTCTGTCTGTCCATCTGTCTGAGGATGATAGGCTGTACTTAATCTCAAACTCGTTCCTATGGCTGATTACAGAGCTTCCCAGAACTTGCTGGTGAAGATAGGATCTCGATCACTTACTATGCTAACAGGAACACCATGCAATCTGACTATCTCTCTCAAGAAAATCTCTGCTAGAGAAGCTGCAGTACGAGTTGCCTTAACTGGTATAAAATGGGTGCTTTTAGTTAACCGGTCCATAATAACCCATATTCCTTCGTTTGCTTTCTTGGTTCTAGGCAAACCATTGATGAAATCCATCGAAATCATATCCCATTTCCGTTTTGGAATTTCCAAAGGCTGCAACAAACCGGCTGACTTCTGTTGATCTCCTTTAAACTGCTGACAGATAGCACAACTATTGTCAAAAGCAGCTACATCCCTCTTCATGCTCGGCCACCATAAAACTCTTCTCATATCTTTATACATCTTAGATATTCCCGGGTGAATATTCAGTTTGGAGCAATGACACTCGGTTAAGACTTCTTGCCTCAATCCATCTATATTAGGTACACACAAACAACCATTAATCATCAAAGCACCTTGATCGTCCACCTTGAAATCTGAATATCGAACATCCTTGGTTCTAAGAATCAGTTCCTCAAAATATCTATCCTCCATTTTCTTGCTTATGATTCTTTCCTGGAGAGACGGAACAAATTCCAAAAGAGACAGAACTGCATTCTTGCTAAGAGCATCAGCCACAACATTCGCCCTTCCCGGGGTATACAGAATATCCAAATCATATGATGCCAGAAACTCAACCCATCGTTGCTGCCACAGATTAAGATCCTTTTGAGAGAAAGATATTTCAACGGTTAATCCGTGAACAACTCGAATTTCTCTCCCAAAAGATAGTGCCTTCGGATCTTTAAAGAAAAAACAATGGCTAACAACTCAAGATCGTGCGTATCGTAGTTCCTTTCATGTGGCTTTAATTGTCGACTCGCATACGCAATAACCCTTCCATTCTACATCAGAATAGCTCCCAGTCCAACTAGACAAGCATCTGTATAAACCTCAAATTTTCTTTTTCCATCCGGAATAGCTAGCACAGGTGCACTGGTTAGCCTCATCTTCAACTCCTGGAAAGCTTCTTCATACTGGGATGTCCATTTGAACTTAGCTCCTTTCCTTGTCAACTTAGTTAGATGCGAAGAAATCTTGGAATAGTCTTTGATAAACTTCCTATAGTAGCCAGCTAATCCCAGAAAACTACGAACTTCAGTCGATGCCTTCGGTTGCTACCATTCCAGAATAGTCTCAACCTTCGTTGGATCTATAGAGATACCTTCTCCAGAAACAATATGCCCCAAAATTTTGACTTTCGATTTCCAAAAATGGCACTTAGAGAATTTCGCCTTCAAAACATGCTTCCTCAGTGTCTCCAACACTATTTTCAAATGCTACTGGTGCTCTTCTTCAGACTTGGAATAGACCAGGATATCATCGATGAATACCATAATAAACTTATTCAATACATCTCGAAAGACTCGGTTCATCAGATCGACAAAGTAAGCAGGAGCATTGGTTAACTAGAAAGGCACAACCAACCACTCATTGAAACAATTTGGTCCCCTAAATGCAGTTAAAGGGATACTATCCTCAGCTACTCTTAACTGATGGAAACCTGAAGCTAAATCTAGTTGGGAAAAGACAGAAGCTCCATGCAGCTGGTCAAAAAATCATCAATACGAGGAAGAGGATATTTATTTCAGATGGTCATTTTGCTCAGTTCTCTATAGTCAACACAGAACCTTAGCGATCCATCTGAATTAGTGACAAACACCGCAGCAGAACCCCAACAAGAAAAATTGGGCCTAATCAATCCCTTCTCCAAAAGATCCTGAGTCTGCTTAACTAACTTCTCCCTCGCCCTAGGAGCCATCCTCCTAGGCTGAATCACTGGTACTGTTCCTGAAACCGAATCAATGCGAAACTCTATCTCTCGGTGCAGAGGTAAACACTTGACTTCCTCGAATACATCAGGGAAATCTTGGACCACATCGATATCTTCAACCTTCTCTTGAGAAGTCTCAACTCTATGTAAAAGACTACTCAAGTGAATTCCAGAATTATCACACGCCACTCTAGCAATTCTACCCAGATCGCTTTCCAACGAAACTGTTCTCTCATCACAATTCAGGACAGCCTTATACTTATCGAGCCAATCCATCTCCAATATAAGGTCAAACCCTTTAAAATTCAACACGTAAGGGTCACAAGAAAAACTATGGGACAAATAGGAAATCCTCAAATCCTTACATATCATATCTAATTTGGTTACCCCTCCTATAGGATTAGATACAAAGATGGAACAGTCTACAGTACTAGGGGTAAGAAAGAACTTCTCTGCAGATTCCAGAGAAATAAAACTCAAAGAAGCACCTGAATCAAACAGAACTTTAATATACTTGCCATCTAAAAGTAATGTACCTTCCAATACTCCCTTGCTTTTAGATGAAGTAGATGGTGCACCTTCCGAAGAAAATACCTTATTCTGCTGAGCTTTATAAAGAAGTGGGTATCCTTGGTCATATGACCTGGTTGGTGACAATTGAAGCATAGAGATTTCTGAACCAAAGCCGAACCCGGTCCACTCTGATGGGACTGCTGCTGCTGAAATCCTTTCCTCGGACACTTATTTGCCAAGCGACCTTCTTGTTGACATATATAGCATTTGCAAGGTCCGTTATTACTTTCAGTCTTCTTCTTGTTCTGCTTCCTCCAATTGGGATTGAACTTCCTCTTGTTTGGATTGGCAAAATTCCCTCTCGATGCTAATACTGGTGCCACTGATCTCTTGTTCATCAAATCCTCATATCTTACAGCCATATCAATTAACTCAATGAAAGATCCTTTCAAGTGCGTCGTCATCTTTTCATGAAATTCTGGCCTCAATCCTTGCACAAACATTTCGTTCTTTTTGATGGGAGTATCTATGAGTCCTAGTCCGTAGCAAGATAGTTCATTATATTTGGTCTCATACTCCGCTATAGTCATGCTTCCCTGCTTCAAATTCAAAAAATCCTGGTACAGACGAGTCTTCCCTGCTGTTGGCATGAATTTCTCCTCAAATAACTCTTTAAATCTTTCCCAAGAAATGTCATCCTCAGAGATATTTGCTACCGCTGCATCCCACCAGGCTGCAGCGCCTTCCTGCAATTGCCATGAAGTCATTTCCCTTTTCCGCTCATCAGACAACTTCATACTCTTAAAGATCCGCTCGCAAGAGCGTAGCCAAGCTTGGACCTCAATTATATTATATGTCCTTTTAAATGGTTTACCTCCAAGGTTGATGAAGTCCTTGCATAAAGCGGAAAAACTAACCTGAGGCGGTATTGGATCCACAGCCTCACTAGCAGCTTGACTTAATCCATTATCAGTCGAGGTACTGCCCCTACCTTTGCCTCTCCTTCCAGAACTCATGTTGGCCACCTGAACAGGTAAATCAAAAAATTTAGATAGGTATATAGTTATATAAAAATACAAATATGCACTCTCAAGATAGATTCTACTCCAGAGCCTAGGTATTATCTCAACTTAAGCACCGATACCAACTATGACGACCCGCCTTTCTATCCATAGAAAGAAGTATAATCAATAAGAAAAGAAAGAGATAGAAATAGAAAAGATAGAAAGAAAGAATAACAACATCAGAATCTCACAGCGGAAATGGAGAAAAATATAATACTTCACATAACTATTACATAGTTTTACATATATCAGAGTTACACAACATCATACACAAGACAGTCATATATATCTGGCATTACATAAACATTCCCAAAATAAAAACATACATTAATTAACACAGCGAAACTAGATAGATAGATACGTCTGGACTCCTGCTTCGAGCTCCTCCAGAACTCAACAATCCAAAACCTATCACTTGGCTACTCATAAAAATTTGAGTACCCAAGAGTTTATGAAAAACATAAATAAACTCCGGGTCAAACATGGGTCTGGTGTGAGTAAACAGTTTAAAGTTGTTTACCTTTGAAAATCTTTTGAAAATAAAGGTATCACGTAAGACTTCCTACATATAAACACGGGTAAGTTTTTACCTTACGCTAACCAAAATGTTTTATAGGAAATCCAGTGATATTATAATAGTGTCTAGGGTTTTCAAGTAAAATACAGAAATAACTGAAATGCTTACATCTCACATTCCAACATAGATAGGCACAATCAAAACGTACGGCGCTTATTGGAGATTGGACTCCATACAATGGCAGGGCCACTGAGGTACCGCCCGTCGCAGTATGGGGCCTAGATCACCGTACCGAGGATCACTCCCGACCCCCTACAACACAAGGCCGGAACCATTCCTCACTGAATAGTTCCGAACAAGATAACCCCACGGTTATAGCTAGCAACCGCCCACACAGTCGAATAAAAAGGGACATCTAGACAGGGGTATATCTCGTCCTGCTTGGGTGCTACCCACCTATCCTTGCTGCACCTCCCATGTTTTAGCCATTCCCAGTTGATGAGGCTTGAGGGTGCGATTACCTTTATAGAACATATCTCTAAGAATGCTCATCGTCCAAATGACGATCTTCTGAAAGCATTCAATCCATACAAGTTCGTTCCGGTTTCGAAGAAACCAAAGGTATTATCTCGTTACACTCATTTTGGAATCACCCTCAGATTTAACAACAATAACCCTTGCACTCTGAAACACTATCTCGATCTTCACTTGAGATGTCACGACCTATCGTTTAATTTAGATCGATGTGGTTTTCGATTAATCATAACTAACACCCGATCCTGGTCCCATCGAAATCCAAACTCTATTTTAAAGGTCAAGTTGATTAATAATTTAATTCAACACTTTGAATTCACATAGCATTTATCACAGATAAATCATACGCAACCATCATAGATATATCAAGGCATATCATAGAGTATCACAGGATATCACCAAATAGATATCACAAATCCAGAATTCTACTTATACAATCATCCATAAGCAAGCATCTTTAATCCTTATTGATAATTCATTAATTAATTAATCAATCCAGTTCATACCATTTAATTAATTACTTCTTAATCAATTTATTTAACCTTAATTACTTAATTTATTACCCCTTAATTATTAATTAATACAACTTAATTTCGAATTAATTAATCCTTAATTATTTATTTAATTAACTACTAATTATAAATTAATTAACTTTAATTATCTAATTAACAATTCTCAATTACAAATTAGTTAAACACTTAATTATTAATTAACCAATCTTTAATTATAAATTGATAAATCCCTAATTACTTAGTTAATTATAATTATTAATTAATCATTCTTTATTACATTTTCAAATAATTTATAAAAAATAATCATTTATCTTAATTATCTTCCTACTTAACATTTAAAAATCTTCCCTACTAACTTTGAAATCAAATTATTACTAACTTGAAAACTTTAATGGTAATTAACTTTAACACTTACCTTAAGTTAACTACTTAATTAAAATATTAATTAAGATTTAAAAACATTCTTACGTATTCACTTAATCAATTAAAACTTAAAATAAATTTCTTAACTTAAAATAGTCAAACATTAATTACTTCATGAATACTTAAAATTTGATTAAGATGATATAACTTAAATTTCATTATGCTAGGCATTTGTAAACCCAGCCCGAGAATATCCCCAGTTTACTCGAGTAAACACTTGAATTTCTCCCACCATTTCCCCGAGTCCTCTTCTTTCCTCACATACGTTTCTTCTTCTTCTCTTTTTTTTAGTTTAAGTTTAAAACTTAATAAAATATTTTACAGGCTCAAGAATCCCGCGTTCCAACCCGAGTCAATCCACCATTTTCTCAAATATCAACTCGAGTCACTCACCACCCAACAAGCCCTGACACCATAACGTTGTCGTACACACGCACGGCGTCTCGCCGACGCTTCGACGAACTCCACTTCCTCTGGCGAATCGCAAATCACCCCTATATTCGATTATCACAATCAACTCGATGCCACATATTCCAGATCGAGATTTCACCCTTCATTCGAAAAAGTGTAACTCGACCCATCCAACAAATCGCTTCGCTTCGGTCGCTCCGACCATCGGAGATGCTCCAACTCTGTCCTCATCTCGTCGATCCCCATGCTACCATTCCCTTAAATACCATGCAACTCGATCAACCAGAGGTGGTGAAAACACCTCATCTCCGACCTCGTCCAAATTCGAGAGTTAAACCCTAAAGTTGCCTCGTTCTAATATCTCTTCCAATAGAAATTTTTTTTAACAATTTTCCCAACTTCACCAATTGCCGAACTAGCTTCGAGCAAAATCTCAATACCCAATATTTGTTCGATCGCCAGAAGTTGATTAAAACGTGTTTTATGATCAACTAAGAATTGCTCATATAATACTAAACTAAAAATATCCATTTTGTTTTAAAAATCTTATTATGCAGTGTGGATTCAAGTTATGAAATTGAATTAGCATTTCATGACATTCGAATTTAACATAATATCACATGTTTCCCTGTAAACAAGATTCCCAGTGGTTATAATTCACCAACAGGTTTAAAACAAATTTTAAAAACTTGATTTATGTTTAAACAACCTATTTTGTTTTAAACTCAAAGCCTAATAATGGCTAGATGAAAATATTTTGAATTTTGAATAACTACTCAACTCAGTAACAAAGAACAAAGAAGAATCAGAACAACAAAGTGATATTCAACAATACATATGCAAGCACAATATTGTTCAAGAATCACATACACAAATTAAATTATACTTAAGTCTTTAAAAATTTTGTTTGCTCACCTGAAAAGTGTTTTGAAACAGAGAACCAATATATGTTTGAAAAACTACAGTTTGATCTGCCTTAAATCCTTCCTGTTTTGTTGTTGAATTGGATTTGAGTTTGTATAGGGTGATATTTATTTTTTTCCTGGCTTGCTAAGTTATGAACGAACTAAAACAAAAGGCATTGCATATATAGAAAATAGTTTTGTACAGGGAAGGTATTAACTGATGTATTCCTTTTTTGGTCAGATTTTTTTCTTTTCTTCCTTTGACTAAACAAGATTTTTCTCTCTGAAATAAACTGATTTGTAAATATTTGAAATGACTTTATTTGTGCTGGAGAAGATAGTATTTAATGCATATGTTTCCCATCTTGTTTACATACTTATCCTATTTGATTTTTATATGTACATAGATTTTTGTCTCTTTTTTCTCTTTTGCCTTGCTTATACATGTATTTCATAGGTTATGTATTTCTAGAATTATCTCATGTTTCCATATAACCATATAATTTATTACTAACATAAATCCTTAGTTTTTTTAATTTAAAGTTTAGCTATCAAACATTTAATTTATATTCATATATTTTATGCTTATATTTAATATTGATAAGATTAATTTTATTTTAAGCATTATTATCTATATTACATCCATATATATATTTAGATTAAATGTTGATAATGTAGAGTATTAATTAAATTGAATAAGGTAGATTTTATTTTAAATATTTTTGAAAGATTTTATTTTGAATTTTCAAATCATAGTTTCCCTTAAAAATACATATGTATATAAATAAATGGCAAATATTCCTAAAGGCTTATTCATTTTTAAAATGATAAGTTTACATTTTATTTAATAGGATTAAATTCTTATTAAAATAATATTGCCAAAATCCCGGGTCGTCACATAAGTCATACATATATACATAGCGAAATAATTAATAATATTAATAACTATCCATGATGCCACCTACTCCAGCTCCTCCATCTTGCTTTCGAGAGAAAACTGGATCACTTGACTACTCATAAAAATTGAGTACCAAAGAGTTTAGGGAAAAGAAGATAAACTCCGAGTTAGACATGGATCTGGTATGAGTAAACTCAAACAATAGAATATTGATTTGAGAACTTTTTTGGACGTAAGAGTATCTCGTAAGACCATGTCGCACATAAACACGGACAAGTTTTACCTTACAATAACTAAAACACCTTCTATATAAAATCGATGATATTATTATAATGTCTAAGGGTTTGAAGTGGATAGAGAATTTAGATGAAATCCTTGCATATCACATTCCAACATATTAGGTTTACAATCAAAACCATAAAGCTCGTATTGGAAAATAGATTCCAACTAATGATCAAGAACTAGGGTACCGCCCATCACAGTACACCTCTAAGAAAATGTACCGAGGTCGTATTTAACGACCCTTGCTAACATAGGACTGGCCTTCCCATTACTGGATAGTACCGAATATGATCATTCCCTTAGTTGGGATCAGCAACCATTCTCGGACTTAATTATGAGAATAGGTACTCGTTCTAGATGGGATGATCAATACCCTAATGGATGCGACCCACATGGCCTTACTGCATATCCCATATTTTTGTCATTCCCGGTTGATAAGGCTTGAGGCCATGTTTTACCTTTCAATTGCACTTTCCTCTTGGAATGCTAACATTGCCTTCCAATGTTGACACAATGTCAGCATTCGTCCATACAAGTCGTTTACGAGATAAACGAACAGAATGTACTATTTCCACTACACTCATTTTGGAATCACTCTCAAGGTTAGAAGAAAATATCCCTTTCACTACAAGTCTTGAATCTTGATTATGACTTCAATACTTCTAATTCGAACGTTTGGTTCGAAGTAGTTTTCAGATAACAGCTTGTCATCTGATCCCGGTCTCTCCAAACCGACATTCGCTAATTTAAAAGGGTCAAGTTACTGATAGTGAACAACTCACTATCAAATCGGAGATTAACATATGGAAACATATTCCATACTTAGTTATCATGACTCGTCTACCGAAATTAACCTCCTTATGTTTATCACAGTTCCGATATCCAACATTCATGCTAAACGCAAGTCACTTACTTTCCATAAATGAGTCAACGTTTTTAATCACTACTTTAATTCATTCGGCTACTTAATGATCTAGGTAAGAGATCATTAGGTTTAGAATCAATACACCTTGAGAAGAATATTGGTTTAAAACACATTGGGCTTAATTTAAAATCACCTTTGGAAAAAATTTAATCAAATAAATAAATCAGTTTAAACCCTAATTAAATCTTAATTAATCCAAATTAAATCAAGATTAAATCCTAATTAAACTCTAGTTAGACTTAGTGAACTTAGTTAAGCCATAACTAACTTGCTAATGCATCTTGCTTAATGTTAAATCAAATCATTATTAGCCAACCCTAATTAATTAAAATATTAATTAAATAATCACTTAATTAAATAATAATGAAGTAACTAATTAACTTAATTAGATAATTATTAACCATTAATTACTTCTTAACCAAGTTAAATACCAATTAAAACTTAATTAATCAAACAATAGTCATTAACTTAATTTAAGTGTTGATTAATTCTAAATATTTTCTTAATTACTAATTAAGGCTAATTATTTTAGTTATTTAACTAATTAATTAAGTTAAATTACAAAACTTAATTACTTTTAAATCACTAATTAATTTTTTTGAAAACTTTTACGAAACAATTACAAGTTAAAACCACTTGAAATTAAAATCAATAAATTTCGTCGAACTCCATTAGCGATTATCGCTATGGGTGTAGTTCGCTCTAACATATTTTTAGCGAACCACTTCACAACCCCTTAATTTTTTTCAAGGTTTTAAACATTCTCTAGAAAACTTAAAAGAAAAAACTTTTGAAACTAAAGCTACAACTTTGATCCATTTCAAAACTTTAAACCTCGAAAAACAACTTCGAATCCTATCGGATCTCAAATCCGTGCAATTACATAAAGTAGCTAACTTTGTTTATCAAACTCATGCTATAGCTCATATTTTACAATCAATACATTACTAACACAAACCATCTTCATCATAGGCTGCAAGTATACATCCATATATACATGCTTACTAACTTTATAATACAACTTCGATTTCCATAACCAAATCAAGCTATAATAAACCATCCAAATCATTATCAAACCACATGGTTACCATTCAACTTCTACACTATAATATCACTATAATAACGACTTAATAATAAATTAAAAATCTTTTTCAAAATAAGGTAGTTTACTCACCGAAATTCCACGGATTCAACTCTAACTTTCATTAGACCTTGCTAATGACCCTAGAGCTCGAATAAAAAGTTGCTTTCTTGGATTTTTGGCTGCTAATGGGCTTGGCCTAATGGTCTATTGGCTCGACCTTGGGTGTAGGGTGGGAATGTGGGTAGTTGCTTGATGGAGGAGGTTGTGTAAGGAGGTAGAGAAGGATTTTAGATAAGGAAAATGTGTTTTAAAGTGGAAAATCTTGATTTTTTTTCTAACTTTTGCAAGCTATGGAAGCCATGGATATTTAGAGAGGAAGTTAGAAAGTGAATAGGAGAAAGAAAATGAGAATATGTGTTTGGATGTATATTTATAGGCAAAAAGATTTGGAGAAAATTACCAAATTACCCTTTAACGATTGAACATAATATGTCATGATTCTTGAAAAATCACATCACCTTCCTCCCCTCTCTCTTGTCACATCCCCCTCCTTCTCCAGTCAAATCCCAAGCTTATGATGAGTAATAATGTCTAATTATGAAAATATTAAGATAAGGCAACACTAAATAATATATATTTATATATAATGTTTATCATTTTTAAAGTTATGAATTATCACATCACCTGTTAATTATAATTAACATAAGATAATATTCCTAAGTGTATTATTATTTAGTTAATTATCTATTATATATGTGTACATATGGTTCACAAAGACGAACAACATTCCCGACAATTTGGTAGAAAAATTTCCCACATTATTAATTAATTAAAAAGAGTTTATTTATTAATAAAAATCTATGTATTGACTATATAAAATATATATAATTGCCTAATTAAAGCGACCAAACCCAGGGTCATAACAGCACAACTAACAATATGGCTGAAAATTAAGTCAATATTAATATTACAAATCAAGAACAAATTGTTTTAAGATCACCAAAAAAATTTCTAAAATAGCACACTAAACAAAATATACTTGGTGATATTGAAACTAGAGTTTTAACAAGAAGAATTAAATATAATGAATCGCATTGCATTTATTTCAAACTTGGAACCTAAAAATTATAAAGAGGCAAGTAAAGATGTGAAGGCCCGCAAATCCGTACCCATTTGAGCTGGTAAATTTCCACAACAACTTAGCCAAAGAGGAACAAACCTACGAGTCTTTAGGGTTTAAAGAATAAAGAGGTAGAAGAAGAACAGAAACAATAACAGAATCTCACATTTCGTAGCAGAACAAACATAATAGATAAATGAATAATCTTTAAAACAAATAATCATCTTAGTTAATATAATACAACATCAGAGTTTACAACGACACCATATGTCACTGACAGTTATTATAACTTGACTGTATGAAAACTGATTTGCACTAACCGTACGCAACGGACTGTATGAAAACTGATTTGCACTAACCGTACGCAACGGACACTGCATAGTAAAGAGATACGTCTCACCATCCAGCTTCAACTCCTGATCTCCACAGCAACTCTTTCCTGACTTCATTCTCGAATAACTGATAACCTGACTCTAGGCTGCTCGTGTGGAAAATTATGGGAACCCAGAGTTTAGAAAGGGAACAATAAACTCCAGGTCAGTCATGCGACTGGTGTGAGATCTTAAAACAGTTATACTTTTACCAAAGGAAAACAAACGATTTTAAAAGAAATCCGTAATGCTTTTTAGAAAATGAAACTACCATAAGGCCACCCACCACACACACAATGCAAATGCAGAATTGGAGGAGATTTCTCCTTATGATAGTCAAATATGCTTGATACGCAAAATCATTTGATATTATTATTATTAGTGCATAGTGTGGAAAACATTTCGAAAGTATAATATTAATCTTAGCCAGCATAGACATTCCAAACTATGCCTACTATAGCTACCATCTAAACAGTGGTGACCACCATAAGTAAATGGCAGATTATACAACTAAAACCGTACTGGGTTCGTATTGGGAATTGGATTTCCAACAAATAGTCAGGCTAAGGAACTTCCTAGGCCACATGGGTACGCCTCTGGATGGACGCCCGAGAACCTAACTGGATCTCTGCCAACACAAGGCCGGGTTACCTCTGCAAAAATAGGTAACTACTGACACGAATATGTCATCCCCCGATTGTAAACAACCTTTATCCGAGGATCCTCAACAACAACAATCACAAAGTAATATATATTTGCGATATTCACATAAGTTAAGTATCTGGGCTCCATACCATGATACCACTTCTATCCAGAAGGAAATGCACATACCCTAAGGGGCGCTACCCCCTATAACCTTGTCGCATTCTTCCTGTTTCGACCATTCCAGGGTGTGAGGTCCGACAAAGCCTCGTCCACAAAGCTACGCTTTTCACAAAAGCCATGCTTCGATCAACAAATGATCAGCAGCACTTCGTATGCCACATTACCAAATTGGGAATGTATCACTAGTAACCATCAACTACATAACCTCTGAGCTCGTACGTCTCAGAGAAGGGTGTTAAGCCAAAAGAATAAATTCTCCGCCACCAACAGAAATGTATTTGATAGAAACCAGCTTTACATTTCAAAGTGTAACGTCAGACACACATCCATACAAATACGTTTCGGGATCGAACGGAACTGAAGGCACTTCCAAAGAAGCCCTTGCAATCCGGATATTCATTAATCACGTCCGGAATTCCCATCACAAAGGGTGATAAAATCTCTATACCGGAGCAACCTGGTGCAGAGACATTCGACAGGTATCCTTTTGCTTTCAAAAATACCCGATCTTCAACACCATCGTCAAATGCAATCCCATTTCGTCGTATCGTTATTCGGAATGGGTTTTATGACACAAGGTCCTCTCTCGGCTAATCCGAATAACGAGCGCTTATTTTAAAAATAAGTGTGTATTCAGATTCAAACAAATCACAACAATTTCACTTTGATCTTTTAAACAAAAGATCCATCACAATCACAAGGGTTCAATGTGGGTTTCGAATATCCAGTTGGAATTCGACTCCCGGTCGCATCGAAATTCAAATGCTGATTAAGGCCAATATTGATGGTCGGTTATTTAATTATCAATCATCATTCACAACTGTCGCTGGATTTCAAATAATTTTCCCCAATTATTATTATTTTCAATATATCTTCGCAAGATAAAATTTCACTTTTCAACCCATTGAAAATAAATTCAAATCAATTTTTCACGCTTCGATCCTTTGAAAATAAATTTCAAATCAATTTTTCCTTACACGGAAGACATTTCCAATATTTATCCATTTCCACTGAAAATCTGTCGATTTCAAATATCTTAAAATAATATAAAATACTTATTCAAAATATACTTGGAAACGTTTAAAATAAACTATTTTAGAATATTTGCTTAAATATTAGTTATGAAAAATATTATACCAATATCTCATATAAATTTCAGGTCCAAAACTAATTTTAGAATAAAATTTGTAGATAAAGTATAAATATTTAAATAACTATTTTCTAAATCAAATACCAATTTAAATCTTTAAAATAATCCCTTATACAATTAATTAAATAAATTTCAAATTGATTTTCCAAGTTATTTCCAGAACACCTAACCAAATTTCCTAATCGATTCCTAAGATTTATCCCAACTCTAAATTAATTCCCGAATCGATTTCTAAAATTAATTTCAACTCTAAATTAAATTCCAAATTTAATTTCTAAATTTATTTCCTTTTTAAATAAATTTATTTATCTTTTTCAAATATTTAAAATCCGTATCTTAAATAAATTCTTAAACCATTAAACAACATTCTCGAAATTCCTTTATTAAAAATATTTCCCATATTTTTGGAATTTATTCAATAAGTTTTCAAAAATAAAACTTTATCTATTTAAATTTTCTTCTTTTAAAATTCACCTGATTCCTTTGAATGAATTTATTATAAATTTTCTACCCAAATTTCAAAATTAAATTTTTATTTATTTCTGTTATCCTACGATACCAAAAATATATTCGGCTAAATTACAGCCTTCAACAGCTTTAATCGCAAATAATCACACATGGATTATAAATATCATCACACAACATACGAAACAAATTAAATATTTGAGGAATCCAGTTGGATACCTCCAACCTGTTTTCCTGCATCCATAGACGTTAGCACAACAATTAAATACCCATTCCACTTCAAGGTGGAATATCGCGGTATATGGGATTTATAAAATATTATCCGCTATTATGCGGCACAATAGGGTCTCATCCGCTATATAATGCAGGAATCAACAACTCCAAATACATATATAACACCAATTCCACTTCGAGGTGGAATATCGCCGTATATGGGTTTAATATAACAACCTTCGCTATTATGCGGCGCACAGGGTCTAGCTAATATAACTAATAATAAATTAATTATCCAAACACACAATCAATTAATTTTGAATTTAACTATAAAAATTAAATCAGCGATTGAGTGAGAAGATCTCACCTTTGCTTTTATTTGCAATCCATTTCCATCTTGGCTCGATCTTCTCGATTTAAGACCTTGCATAACAATTATATAATTTTATTAATATTCAAACAACTTTGAATAATTATTTTCTTTTAATAAATTTATTTGACTACTTATTAAATTTCCATTTTAATAAATTAATTAACGAAAAACTGTATTTTAAACTAATAATCATGATTTAAACTAATTTCTTTTTAATAGATTAACAAAACAATTAAATAGATTAACAAAACAAATAATTCACTATTAAATTTAAAAAAAAAAGATTGGCCATGCATATATTGATTTTAAAACTTAACGGTGCTTTAAAAATATGTATCTGTATATTTTAGTTTCATTCTTTTCTTTGAAAACAATCTATATAAATTTTAAAATTTATATTTATTATTATTATTTCCTTCAAACTTTACTTATATAAAATATGTTTTGTTTCCTGTAAATACTAGCAGAAATTTTTCTTTACTGTATTTAATTTTCTTCCTCCTTTTTTTCTGCTTGCATAAGAAACTAAAAAAAATTGCATAAATTTAACTAGTTAAGTAAAGATAAAAATTTCTATATCTTACTGTGTTTCGCTCGAGACCAACAATGATTTGCTGCATTTGCACGGAAACACGATCTGCCTCGAGTTCGAACTTTGCTTCAACCCTATCCTCGTATTCACGGCTACGCGACCACCCACGACACTGCTTTGCTCACGCGCGTGCCACGCGATCGATCGAGACGAAAGCCACTCAGTCGCGGCCATCCCTCCACCATCGCGACAAACCCCAAATCGACCCTGTGCTGCCCCCACTTCCTCTGCCGCGCGAGCTCGAGGCAACTTCGCGACCCCTACTTCCAGATATGAGTTCGAATGAGTACGGCCCTAGGGTTTTGAATCAAAATTGATTCGATTCGATTTGAGGAGGAACGAAAGATTTGATTCGAAGGAGAAGGAGTTGGAATGATTTTTAGTTGAAGAGCGGCCATTTTAAGTTTTTGAACGAAATGAACGAAACGAAATGAATCTGATTTCTTTTGAACGAGATTGCTTTTATTTTAAAATTGTTACGTGCCTTAAATCCTTTTGCATGCTTGATAGGTGTTAGAAAGGGAAACAACATGTTGAATCCAAATGTTTTGTTTGACTGGTCATAGTTATAGAATTTAAATTTGAATTTGAATTTAAACGTCTCGAAATCGAGCCAAAAAATCTCGATCTCCTATCGAGGCATGCCGCCAGGCGTTTATAATGTTAAACCCCTATTCCGAACTCAATGGAAAAGGTTCCGGGTCCAAATTCGGTCATATGGAGAAGATAGCTTTTTGAACCAGTTATTAAATTAAATTTCGATTAAATTTCAGCGCGTTTGCTTATCGTACGGCCAAACGATCACTCCAAACATTACGAAAATTGAAATCCGATAATAACACAATATTACGGATCCAATGGAACTGGTTTCATCGAATTCCGAGACTGTGCCTCAGAAAGCAATTTTTAAATATCGATTTAAACGATAAAATTCAATACTGAACAAAGCAGTTTCAGATTCAATTCTGAAGCTTCTATCATCTTTAGTATTATCAATATAAATTTTATTAGTCATCAAATTATTTTTAACGGGCTCAAAATTGAAGATTTACAATTTTATCCAAATTTCTGTGATTAAATTTGATAATTAAATTGCTAATTTCATAGTTAAAATTGAAACTCAAGCTTAAAACAACTTCCAATATCTAAAATTAATTAAATAATTTAATTTCAAATGTTGAAAATTCTGGGTCATCACATCCTTCCCCCTTAAAAGAATTTCGTCCTGAAATTATTAGTTAAGAAGAATGGACCTTAACCCATTCAATATTTTTCCAAAACCAAATAGTTTTATCGACTTACCAAAACAAATCTTTTTTTATTAACAACCCATTATCGCTTCTGCTAAATTTCCAAAATTAATCATAGATTCCAAACAAAGTTGTTTTCTTAACAATTCAAATTTAAATTCAAATTCAAATTTTAAATATTCAAAATTTTCTCGAAATTTTTCCAGCTCTTTAAATTTTCGAAAAATTTCGCCAGCTTCTCCTTTGCGCGGCTAGCTCGGTACGACTACAAAAATGGCACCACAGGCCCCCAGATTTCAAAAAGAAAAGAAAACGCCAAGCGGCTAGACAAGAAGATCATCAAATTTCATACTGAAATTCAAATACATACCTTTTGTCGAGCAATTCAATTTTATCTTCGAAATCAAAATCCCAATTCCAATTTTTTTAATACACCTATATATCCTGCTAGCCATAATATCCAATTACAATATTCAAATTTACTTTGCACGTTTCATTACAAAATTTTCAATATATACTTCTTATACCATCTTTACTTTACTATTGAAGTTATATCCATTTTCATTCTATCTTGCATTTTCACTTTCATTTGAATTCAACTTACAATTTCAATTTTATTTGGATTTAGTTTACCTTCTGAATGTTGAATTTATCGATTATCTTTCATTCACAACTGATTCATATCACTATTTTAAATCAGTTCCATTTACTAATTCACTACAAATTCCAATTCATTTTATCTCAAACCATTTCTTTCACCTTTATTATCTTTAGTTCACTTCGAACTAATTTTACAACTTCATTTTATTTCACACAATTCAAATTGGTTTTTCAATATTCAATTCCATTTTTATTCTTTTGTTCGTTCCCAAAAATTTATTTTCAATTCACTATCTTGGTTTATAACCACATATATATAAACTGGATTTCAAATTCTATACGAATTTAATTCACCTTTCATTTATAATGTTGAATTCAATTCATTTCAAACTATATCTATTTGGTCATTCATCAATTAGTTTTACTTACTAAATTTTTTTATTTCAATACTCTGCTTTACAAATCAAAATCAAATTCAATTCCAATTCTATTCTATTTTCTTACAAATTTGAAATGAATTTCAACATTCAATTTCACTTTCATTTAATTGTAATTGTGAATTTATTTATTCATTCACAACTTTATTTTCCATCTTAATAAATTTTATTCCAACCATTTAGTCTATAAGACTTCTCAAATTCACATTTATTCAAATTAACTCAAATCTTCAATTTTAATTTCATTTTGAATCCATATCATCATTTTATTTGACTTAATTTTTCAATCTCAATTCTTTCATTAAATTCTCATTTTTAGTTCCACGTGATCTAAATTTTTCCTTCCAACTTATTTTACTTCCACACCTACCATTTTATAAATAATTTGGTAACTAATTAATTGAAATAAGTTGATTTACCATATAAGTTATCTTAATAAATTATATTTATTTTATTTTTTTTAACAATTTTAAACTTTACAAATTATCAACTTAATGATATTCCATAACTATTTTATATAGTATTCCAGAATTTTTTTCAATCTTCCAAAAATCATTTTTAGAAATCAATTCAAATTATCTTTTGAATTTCCAGAACCAAACCCAGTTTTCCAAACAACCTCAAATTTTAAATAATTTGGCAGCAATTTCTCTTTTGAAAACTCGAAAATGAGCATCGATGATGCTGCAGACATCACTGAAATTATTTTCCAGCGATCGAAAAGAGTTTACGCTTTTATCCCTTCAAAAAACATTTTTCCGAAACCTTTGAAAACCATTTTCAAACTCAAAAGGAATTTAATTAAAATTCCAATTCCTTTCAAAAACATTTCCAAAAACTTCTCTGGAATTCTATTTCTAATTATAAATCACATTTATAACTTACATTCTCAAATGTCATTTGTATATGGATTTTATTTCTAAACTTTTGATTATGATTTCAATTTCTTGTTCAACTTCAATGATAATAATTTAATATTATCACTTCCTAACAACCAAGCAACCATATACTATAATAATTTACAAAAATTTATTTCCTTTTATATACAAAATAGTTTTGGGTAAAATTATTTCATTTACCCTATTTTAAAACAATATTGTATCGAATTGTTCTGTACAAGTGTTTAGAGATTCCTATCGATAGAGTTATACGGACTATACCGACCAGAATCCATATACCACTCAACAAACTAATCATCACAATATAAAACAATTTTAATTTCACCAACAAATACGCGCTCATATCTATTATTACTCTCAAACTCATTCTAGAGTACTACTGACTCTATCTCTAATGAGTAACACCCAACAGAGCTAATGTTGTCGCTTAACAAGTTGCTCCGATACCAAAATGTAAAGGCCCGCAAATCCATACCCCTTTGAGTTGGAAATTTTCCACAACAACTTAGCCAAAGAGGAAAAAACCTACGAGTCTTTAGGGTTTAAAGAATGAAGAGGTAGAAGAAGAACAGAAACAAAAACAGAATCTCACATTTTGCAGCGGAATAAATATAATAGATAAATGAATAATCTTTAAAACAAAGAATCATCTCAGTTAATATAATACAACATCAGAGTTTACAACGACACCATATGTCACTGACAGTTATTATAACTTGACTATATGAAAACTGATTTGCACTAACCATATGCAACGGACACTACATAGTAAAGAGATACGTCTCGCCATCCAGCTTCAACTCCTGATCTCCACAGCAACTCTTTTCTGACTTCGTTCCCGAATAACTGATAACCTGACTCTAGGCTGCCGGTGTGAAAAATTATGGGCACCCAGAGTTTAGAAAGGAAGCAATAAACTCTAGGTCAGTCATGGGACTGGTGTGAGATCTTAAAACAGTTATACTTTTACCACAGGAAGACAAAAGATTTTAAAAGAAATCTGCAATGCTTTTTAGAAAATGAAACTAGCATAACGCCTCCTGCCACATACATAATGCAAACGCATAATTGGAGGAGATTTCTTCTTATGATAGTCAAATATGCTTGATACGCAAAATCATTTGATATTATTATTATTAGTGCATAGCGTGGAAAACATTTCGAAAGTATAATATTAATCTTAGCCAGCATAGACATTCCGAACTATGCCTACTATAGCTACCATCTAAACAGTGGTGACCACCATAAGTAAATGGCAGGTTATATAACTAAAACCGTACTGGGTTCTTATTGGTAATTGGATTTCCAACAAATGGTTAGGCTAAGGAACTTCCTAGGCCACATTGGTACGCCCCCGGATGGATGCCCCGAGAACCTAACCGGATCTCTGCTAACATAAGGCCGGGTTACCTCTACAAAAATAGGTAACTACTGACACGAGTATGTCATCCCCCGGTTGTAAACAACCTTTATCCGAGGATCCTCAACAAAAACAATCACAAAGTAATATATATTTGCGATATTCATATAAGTTAAGTATTTGGACTCCATACCATGATACCACTTCTATCCAGAAGGAAATGCACATACCCTAAGGGGCTCTACCCCCTATACCCTTGCCGCATTCTTCCTATTTCGACCATTCCGAGGTGTGAGGTCCGACGAAGTCTCGTCCACAAAGCTACGTTTTTCACAAAAGGCATGCTTCGATCAACAAATGATCAGCAGTACTTCGTGTGCCACATTACCAAATTGGGAATGTATCACTAATAACCATCAACTACAAAACCTTCTAAGCTCGTACGTCTCAGAGAAGGGTGTTAAGCTAAGAGAATAAATTCTCTGCCACCAACAGAAATGTATTTGATAGAAACCAGCTTTACATCTCAAAATGTAACGTCAAACACACATCCATACAAGTCCATTCCGGGATCGAACGGAACCGAAGGCACTTCCAAAAAAGCCCTTGCAATACGGATATTCACTAATCACGTCCGGAATTCCCATCACAAAGGGTGATAAAATCTCTATACCGGAGCAACCCGGTGTAGAGACATTCGACAGGTATCCTTTCGCTTTCGAAAATACCCGGTCTTCAACACCATCTTCAAATGCAATCCCATTTCGTCGTATCGTTATTCGGAATAGATTTTATGACACAAGGTCCTCTCCCGGCTAATCCGAATAACGAGAGCTTATTTTAAAAATAAGTGTTTATTCAGATTCAAACAAATCACAACAATTTCACTTTGATCTTTTAAAAAAAAGATCCATCACAATCACAAGGGTTCGATATGGGTTTCGAATATCCAGTTGGAATTCGACTCCCGGTCGCATCGAAATTCAAATGCCGATTAAGGCCAATATTGATGGTCGGTTATTTAACTATCAATCATCATTCACAACAGTCGCTGGATTTAAAATAATTTTCCCCCAATTATTATTATTTTCAATATATCTTCGCAAGATAAAATTTCACTTTTCAACCCTTTGAAAATAAATTCAAATCAAGTTTTCACGCTTCAATCCTTTGAAAATAAATTTCAAATCAATTTTTCCTTACGCGGAAGACATTTCCAATATTTATCCATTTCCACTGAAAATCTGCCGATTTCAAATATCTTAAAATAATATAAAATACTTATTCAAAATATACTTGGAAACATTTAAAATAAACTATTTTAGAATATTTGCTTAAATATTAGTTATGAAAAATATTATACTAATACCTCATATAAAAATTCAGGTCCAAAACTAAATTTTAGAATAAAATTTGTAGATAGAGTATAAATATTTAAATAACTATTTTCTAAATCAAATATCAATTTAAATCTTTAAAATAATCACTTATACACTTAATTAAATAAATTTTTACTTTAAACAAGTTCCAAAACTAATTTCTCCAACAATATTATTTTAAAACCAAATCTAGAACTTTTAAATTTTATTCAAAAGCTATTTTAAAAGTATACTCGGCTTTCCAGGGAAGAATTCTTTTCCCATTACAAAATGGTCCATTCAAATAAATTAATAAATCTTCTCGATTTATTTTAATTTACATTTCAAATCTGTAAATTCCTTTCCACATTTTAAAATAAAAAAATACTTATTTTTAAACAATTTCCCGTTTTTTATAAATTCCCATTGTGAATTTACATTTTCAAATATCAACTGATATACGAATTTTAAATCGATTCCCAAATATCGTCTTCAAACCAATCAAATCCAAATTGATTTCCAAACTATTTCAAACACAAAATCAAATTCCAATTTAATTTCCCAAATTAATTTTCCAATATCAAATTGATTTTCCAAGTTATTTCCAAAACACCTAACCAAATTTCCTAATGGATTCCTAAGATTTATTCCAACTCCAAATTAATTCCCGAATCGATTTCTAAAATTAATTTCAACTCTAAATTAAATTCCAAATTTAATTTCTAAATTTATTTCCTTTTCAAATAAATTCATTTATCTCTTTCAAATATTTAAAATCCGTATCTTAAATAAATCCTTAAACTATTAAACAACATTCTCGAAATTCCTTTATTAAAAATATTTCCCATATTTTTTGAATTTATTCAATAAGTTTTCAAAAATAAAACTTTATCTATTTAAATTTTCTTCTTTTAAAATTCACTCGATTCCTTTGAATGAATTTATTATAAATTTTCTACCCAAATTTCAAAATTAAATTTTTATTTATTTCTGGTATCCTACGATACCAAAAATATATTCGGCTAAATTACAGCCTTCAACAGCTTTAATCACAAATAATCACACACGGATTATAAATAAACATCACACAACATACGAAACAAATTAATATTTGAGGAATCCAGTTGGATCCCTCCAACCTGTTTCCCTGCATCCACAGACGTTAGCACAACAATTAAATACCCATTCCACTTCAAGGTGGAATATCACGGTATATGGGATTTATAAAATATTATCTGCTATTATGCGGCGCAATAGGGTCTCATCCGCTATATAATGCGGGAAATCAACAGCTCCAAATACATATATAATACCAATTCCACTTCGAGGTGGAATATCGCCGTATATGGGTTTAATATAATAACCTCCGCTATTATGTGCGCACAGGGTCTAACTAATATAACTAATAATAAACTAATTATCCAAATACACAATCAATCAATTATAAATTTAACTATAAAAATTAAATGAGCGATTGAGTGAGAAGATCTCACCTTTGCTTTTATTAGCAATCTATTTCCATCTTGACTCGATTTTCTCGATTTAAGACCTTGCATAACAATTATATAATTTTATTAATATTCAAACAAATTTGAATAATTATTTTATTTTAATAAATTTATTTAACTAATTATTAAATTTCCATTTAAAAATTAATTAACCAAAAACTGTATTTTAAACTAATAATCTTGATTTAAACTAATTTCTTTTTAATAGATTAACAAAAAAATTAAATGGATTAACAAAACAAATAATTCACTATTAAATTTAAAAAAAAGAGATTGTCCATACATATATTGATTTTAAAACTTAACAGTGCTTTAAAAATATGTATCTGTATATTTTAGTTTTATTCTTTTCTTTGAAAACAATCTATATAAATTTTAAAATTTATATTTATTATTATTATTTCCTTCAAACTTTACTTATATAAAATATGTTTTGTTTCCTGTAAATACTAGCAGAAATTTTTCTTTACTGTATTTAATTTTCTTCCTTTTTTCTTGCTTGCATGAGAAACTAAAAAAAAATTGCATAAATTTAACTAATTAAGTAAAGATAAAAATTTCTATATCTTACAGCGTCTCGCTCGAGACCAACAATGATTTGTTGCATTTGCACGGAAACGCGATCTGCCTCGAGTTCGAACTTTGCTTCAACCCTATCCTCGTGTTCACGGCTACGCGACCACCCACGACACTGCTTTGCTCACGCGCGTGCCACGCGATCGATCGAGACGAACGCCACTCAGTCGTGGCCATCCCTCAACCATCGCGACGTACCCTAAATTGACCCTATGTTGCCCCCACTTCCTCTACCGCGCGAGCTCGAGGCAACTTTGCGACCCCTACTTCCAGATCTGAGTTTGAATGAGTGCGACCCTAGGGTTTTGAATCGAAATTGATTCGATTCGATTTGAGGAGGAATGAAAGATTTGATTCGAAGGAGGAGTTGGAATGATTTTTAATTGAGAGCGGCCATTTTAATTTTTGAACGAAATGAATCTGATTTCTTTTGAACAAGATTGCTTATTATATATATATATATATATATAAATTGTTACGTGCCTTAAATCCTTTTGCATGCTTAACAGGTGTTAGAAAGGGCAATAATGTGTTGAATCCAAATGTTTTGTTTAACTGATCATAGTTATAGAATTTAAATTTGAATTTGAACGTCTCGAAATCGAGCCGAAAAATCTCGATCTCCTATCGAGGCATTCCGCCAGGCGTTTATAATGTTAAACCCCTATTCCGAATGCAATGGAAAAGGTTTCGGGTCCAAATTCGATCGTATGGAGAAGATAGCTTTTCGAACCAGTTATTAAATTAAATTTCGATTAAATTTCAGCACGTTTGCTTATCGTACGGCCAAACGATCACTCCAAACACTACAAAAGTTGAAATCCATAATAACACAATATTACGGATCCAATGGAACTGGTTTCATCGAATTTCGAGACTGTGCCTCGGAAAGACCTTTTTAAATATCGATTTAAACGATAAAATTCTATACTGAACAAATAGTTTCAAATTCAATTCTGAAG
Source organism: Allium cepa (assembly GCA_030765085.1). Taxonomy (NCBI): domain Eukaryota; kingdom Viridiplantae; phylum Streptophyta; class Magnoliopsida; order Asparagales; family Amaryllidaceae; genus Allium; species Allium cepa. Next base: position 271,994,806 of record CM060937.1, read on the forward strand.
CTTCTATCATCTTTAGTATTATCAATATAAACTTTCTTAGTCGTCAAATTATTTTTAACGGGCTCAAAATTGAAGATTTACAATTTTACCCAAATTTCTGTAATTAAATTTGATAATTAAATTGCTAATTTCATAGTTAAAATTGAAACTCTGGCTTAAAACAACTTCCAATATCTAAAATCAATTAAATAATTTAATTTCAAATGTTGAAAATTCTGGGTCATCACAAAAGATGAATATTGGATTTTATCTATGAAAGAAGAACCTAATCAATTTGAGCATAATGATGTTTGTGATTTACTTCCAAGATCTGTTGATCAATTTGTAATAGGAACTAAATGAGTATTTAAGAATAAACATGATGAAAATAGTGATATTATATGTAGCAAGAGCAGACTAGTTTCTCAAGGGTATAATCATAAAGAAAGAATAAATTATGATGAAACTTTTGCATTTATTGCAAGATTAGAAGCTATATGTATTTTATTTGCTTTCGCATGTCACTATAACACAAAACTCTTTCAAATGGACGTTAAAAATGCTTTGCTAAATGGTTTTACTAAAGAAAATATTTATGCTAAACAACCATCACTTTTTGAAAATGAATAATACCCTAACCATATTTATAAACATAAAAGGCTCTTTGTGGTCTAAAACAGACACCCCATGCATCGTGTGACCAATTTAAAACTTATTTATTAAGTTAAGATTTTGAAATTGGCAGAGTACATTCTACACTTTTTATTAAACAAAATAAAAAATATATATTAGTTGTTCGAAAATATTATTTTTGGATCAACTAATGATAACTTAAGCATTGCATTTTCAAACATTATGAAGAGTGAATTTGAAATGTCATATATGGAAGAATTAAAGTATTTTTTCAACTTCCAAGTCAAACAACTAGGAAATGACATTTTCTTAAATCAAGAAAAATACTGAAAGGACTTACTTAAGAGGTTTAATGTAGCAATTATGAGTAGTAAAACAACTCCAATAAGTCCAAACCAACACTTAGATCGAGATGAAAATGGTAAAGACATAGAACAGAAATTATATAGAAGTATGATGTGGCCTTTACTATATTTAACTGCCAATATATAGATATTACAATAAGTGTTTATATATGCGCTAGATTCCAGCTCAATCTAAAGAATCACACTTGTGTGTTGTTAAACCAATTTTGTGTTTCTTAGTAGGGACTAAAGATTATGGACTTTGTTATCCAAAAGGATGTCCTTTTGAACTAGTATCCTATGGCGATGCTAATTTTAGAGGACGTACGACAGATAGAAAAATCACAAGTAGAACATACCATTTTATAAGCCAATATTTAATTTCCTAGTATAATAAAAAGCAAAATTGTGTATCATTATCAACATGTGAGGTAGAATACATATTAGCAACATTAGCATGTGCTTAAGTCATTTACATTCAATAAACATTGAGAGATTTTGGTGTAAATTTACAAAAATCCACTATTTACTGTGATAATACGAGTGCAATTATCTTAGCTAAAAACACGATAAATCACTCGAGAACTAAACATATATACATTAGACATCACTTTTACCGGATAATGTAGAAAAAGAAAATGTATCCTTACGATTCATAAATACAGAAAATCAAATTGTAGATATATTTACAAAAGCACTATGTGAAACTACCTATATAAGATTAAGACAAAAACTTGGTGTTTGTACCTTAAATGACTTAAGTTAAAAATGACTTAATTTCAGATAAAGAGGAGAAGTATATTTTTAACAGATTTATATTTTATCTCCTTGCTTTGATGACAAAAGGGGAGAAAAACTTAAAGAGAGATGAAATATTATTAAATGGAAGATAAGCAAACTTATGATATATATATATATATATATCATATATTCAAGGGGAGCCACCTATGTTTTTTATGTACTTTATATTTATAAAGTTGTATAGTTATCATCATCAAAATGGTGGAGAATATTAGAACCACGACTACGTGTTTTTATGATCACTACTATACAACAAGTGTACTAATGTTTTATAGAGTCATTTCATGTAGTTTAGCAAAATATAGATGATGTAACATATAGATGAAGCAAGTTTTACTTCAGACCATGGAGATGATACTTAGAAGATCAAACTGGTGTTAGTGAAGAACAAAAAAAGTCGCAGTTATACTTGAACAGGAGCTTCAGAGATAAAAACATACATAAGTATTATTTATATTGGTTTTAGAGTCATATACTTAGAATAATTGTTAAACCGCTTAAATGATCTCCAAATGCCCTAAAATTTGACCGCAACCTCCATCATAAATCCATAAAGGGTCATGAATTTATCATAATTTTATAAAAGCATTGTTATCCAAATACTTTCTAGATACTATGCTTGAAGGATAATCAGGGGAAAAGAAACGACTAAGTCGATAAAAGGATATAAAAACATTAAAAAAAATGGTGCTACTACAAACATGCATGTCGAACGTCTAGTGTGAAGAAAGTTATCGAACTCCTACTTAATAAATAAGTAGCTTAAAGGATGTCGAGCGACATGGATCTAGAAACCATGAATTATAAGGAGTGTCGAATTTAAAGATGGTGGGGATGTCGAGTCTCTATAGCTAGAGGAGATGGTGTCGAACCTTAACTACCATAAGGGTTATCAAGCATAAAAAATAACCGAGAGCAAACCTAAAGCAATTACGGGAAGGTGCCTAACTTCTAACAACGAAGGAGATGCCGAACTTCAATTAGTTATCAAGCTAGGAAGAAGTGTCGAGCCTTTAGGGATAGCAGATCCATACTACAGCAACAATTATCAGGCGCTTAACAAGAAATTGATAATATCAGTCATCAACAAAAAAGAGAAGTATTGAAGGCTTACTAATGAGAAGGTATCAAAGATGCCACACTACTAAAACAGAATGCTAAAAAGTATAAAATGAAGAGGGGTGTCGCATCACTAAAGAGTGTCGAACATCCAGATATAACAATGGGTATATCGAGTCCCTAAAGAAGTTAAGTTATCAAGCCTTTATGACATTGGTCGTTGTAAAGCAGTAAAAGATACCGAACTTCAGTAAGGATGGTGAACTTCGACACTTGGGGAGGATTTCGATCTTTTACAAACAACAAGAGCTGTCGAGCGTTAGTAGTGCAAAGAATATATCGAGTGTCTAGAGGCAAAAGGGATGTTGGGTATTAGCAATGCAAATACGGATATCGAGAATCAACAACATAAAAGATAGCAAGTATCTAGTTGTTGGACACATGACAACCATCATGCCTGCCACTACTCTTATAAATAAACCCCATCATTACCAAAAAAGGGGCGAATTTATCTTTCCTCATTTCTTACATTTTCAAAGTTATAAACCCTAAATTATGTTTGAGATTTAGAGACGATTGTAAATTTTGGACTTTTCATATAGGACCTTGAACAATAAACTTTGCATAACATACTTCTTTCGAATTGACTATTATTGAACTTGTGACAGGCATATGACTCCTTTATGTACTTGAGCTTGAACAAAGAATGTGCATATTATAAAACTTTGGGCTTGGAATCTAACTTGAACTCGCATACTTCTCTTGAGACGTGCATAAAGCTAGTTAAGCCCTTATTCAGACCAACCTCAACCGACCTAGCATGATTAGTTCGGAAGTAAATTTGCTAACAAGAGTCGGCCACATTTTTATTTGACTCGCTTATTTCACCTTTGAACATATGACTTGAACTCTTGAACAACATTAGGGATGTTAAACCAATTTTTGGATTAACATTTTTTATGCTACAAGAAGGGATTGAACCTCTAAGCCATCATTTCCTTATTTTGAAAGCTAACAATGTGATATTTTGTCTCAGGAAAATAGTGAAGACCAAAAAAGTTAATGTCTTGAATAAAGAAGTTGTACAACAAACAGCCCTAAAGAAGAATGTCACTCAGAACTTCAATTTGGGAAATATAATGATTATGATTAGTTAAAGCTTAACACTTGAAATTGATCAAAAAGCGGTAAAAGAATTACTATGTGAAGATTTGAAGCAAATAAATTATTTTGGCAATAAATAATGAACTTTTGAAAGATTTGGACATAAAATTGAAATTATTCTTAAGAAATATGCGAATAAAGATTATTTAGAAAGTGTTGATTTTCGGGGTTTGTTTAATCTAATATGCTTTTGAAACTATACACACACATACATGGTTATAAAATATTTGAAGAATATTTATAGAAGGGTATCTAAAATTTATACGTATAAGTGATGGTTATTGGGAAGTTCAGTTAAAAGAAAATAATTTTGGAATGATAGTGAGATAAATATGGTTTGTTTATTGTATGGATTAACAAAATTTATAAATTGTATTTTATCAAAATGATTTTGGAAGTAATACACATTTAGTAATTTATTATTTTTAAAACAAAAGGGAATTTTTTTTTCCAAATTATTTGGATATATATATATATATTTGGAAGTGTTTGAATTGAACTATTTTCGAAAAGGAAATTCTGGTACTTTTTTTATTTAAATGAATTTAGAAAATCGATAATTTTATGTTAAATATGTGAAGGATTGTTCAAAAAGAGAACTTTGAGTTGAATAATCATTTCTCGGTAGTAATATTTTAAAGGAAAAATAAAAGGTGAATGAGAGTTTTAAAATATTGATTTTGGAATTTCAAGTCATGGCTTTGGGAAATATTTTGAGTTGAAAATCCTTATGAGAAAGTGGGACTATTTAGATTTGTTGTTTAAAGGAAATCATGAATTATAAAAACTTCTTTGATATTTATGAATTATTTTTAAAAGGAATTTAAGGAATTAGAAATTGAATAAATGCTCTATAGATTTTCTTGTAGTTATACAAGAGGCTTTTAAATAAAGATTTTAGAAAGGAATAAGATTTTATTATTTAAATCTGTTTGGAAATCAATATTTTTCCTTTTGAAACTAAATCAAAGGTTTTGAAAATGAAGATTTATTATAAAACCTTTATGAATCAATAAATAATTGAAATGTGTAATTTGTATGGAATTCTATATTATGAGATCTATTTGGTAAATGGATTAGATTGTAAAAGTAACCAAGAACGAATGAAACCATCTAAAGGTCAAGAAGAAGTAGGCTTAGATTTGCTAAATTCAACGAAAATACGAAAAATCGAAAAAGAACTAGGCGAGGTCACAGAAGAGAGCTTACCCAACTCCTCCAATCTTGCAATGATGTGTTTGCCAAAACTCACTCAAACATGGTCGGAACAGATCCAGTAATTATGAGCTACGCTCTAAATATAGATCAAATATTGTCCCTATTCGACAAAAGAAAAGGCAGTTTGATAACATTTAGGCTAATAAGGAATAAGTGGGAGGTTACTTGAGAATGTATTAATTAGAAATGTCTTTTACCCCCAAATGGTCGGCTAATCATATACTAGTTAAAGAGTACAAAGGAAAAGATAGAACATTTGTTGATCGGACCAATCTAAATAAAACATGCCCCAAAGTTTGTTATCCTTTACCAAGAATAGGTCAACTGATTGATGCCACAAGTGGATAGAATTTGTAATCTTTTATGGATGCATGCTCAAAATATAATCAAATCCTCGTGTTCAAGTCGAACAAAGAAAAAACAGGTTTTATAACATCTCGGGGAATTTACTACTACAAAATCATGTTCTTTGAACTGAAGAAGCAACGGTTACATATCAAAGGATAAATCGTCAATGCTTGAAGAATTAAGGCCAATCCTGACCAAATCAAGACGATTAAGGGCAAGGCAGAGCCAAAAACAAGTAAAGATTATAATGAGACTACATGGAAGGATGACAATTTTAAACGGATTTACTTCAGATTGACTCCTGCAGTTCGCGCTTACCATTCTCAACAAGGTCATTAATATGACTTCTTAGGTCGAAGATGTCGCTGGACCCTCCTATTAGATCAAATCCCAAAAGGATTATTTTTGCAACCCTCTGGTTTTTTGAAAAATCACTCTTCAAAGTTCCATGATTTTCTTGAGCCTGTGACCCAACCAAATAAGGTAGGATAATACAAACCACCTTTTATTTTGATAAAATATGTTCATTTTTATAAACCCTATTTGTCCAAAAGAAAGAATTTTGGGAGTTCAATTATTATTGAATATTCCACTAATTTAAGAAAATTTATACATCACTATTTCAAAAGCAATTTGCAAAATAATATATAGTTTTTATTGCGATGAACATAATTTTAACCTGAAGGATGCTTTAATGAAGTTATTTTTAAGGTTTTCTAAAAAAGAAATTGCATATTATCAATATTGACCAAAAAAGAGGGGCTAATTGCAAAAATAGCTTATGGGATTTCAAGGCCAGAATTCAAATTTCGGACAATAGATACATAATCCCATACTTGAGGCATCAGATATCTTTAATTTCTTAAAAGCTTTTCGAGAAGTTTAAAGGCAGAGAAGTCCTCATTGAAAACCATGGTTTTAAATGGTCAAAAGGACAAATTGGGTGAAAGCAGGATTCTAATCTTCAAATCTTGAGTATCGTTAACAAATTCTTATAGTAGAGAAAGGAAATTCCAATGCCATTAATATATCACCTCATAGTTTCAACATATTAATGTCTAGAGATGTCGCTTCTACTTTAGACAAGGAAAGATTCTAGAAGGAGTAAGTCACCACCATTATCAACATATGGGAAATGAAGTTGTAATGGTGATTTAGTAAACGAGCGCCAACCTAAGATCAAGGAACATTGAAAAAAATTTAATGGTAAATTTATATTACCATACCACGACTAAGAATAATCTTACATCTATAACAAGCGGCTCAGGAGAAATGAGTGGAGCTGTGAGAAGAAATTCAAAAATGATTCTTGTGAGGATCATACCAGCCATAAGAAATAAGGGAAAGAAAGAAACAAGACAAGAAGTCATTAGCCACAAAGCAAGTTAAGATGAAATAGTTAACAATTTAAGATGAAATAAGTTCCCTGTAATCTAATATCGCTCCAGCTCAAACCTGCAACCTTTGATGGAGAAAACCTATGTTTGATTCAAAAGGAAGAAAAATTTAAGTAACAACCAATCATCCATCCAATCAATTAGAGGTTAAATCGTCATCCAAAAGAATAGTCTTTAAACATTATACATAAGATGTTGTTGGCCAAGAAATTCAGTCTAATCAGGAAAATCACCCTAAAATGAAATAGCCAAAGCCCTGTCAACGAAATCTCGAATATTAACAAATAATAGGACCAATATGGAATGTCCTAAATAACTATTGGATTTCAACAAAGATTAACATTAACGGTATGTAAGTTCCAAGATATTGATTATCATAGACCAGTCCTTACATCACCTCAATATGGGTTATCGAGAAAGTCCTTAAATCCGTTCGAATGAATTATCCATAGCATTGGAAAAGAGAATCGAGTGGAAGAATTACCCCTGATATATGGATTTATCAAAGAATCACATATATACCTAGTCTTCATGGTGAAAACCTAAAAGGAACCATCCATACAGAAATAGATAATCAATATGAAACAATTGGATGACAACCATTGTTAAATACTTGATAGAAGGGAAACTACTAAAAGATAATAAGGTACTTAGAAAGATAAGGCACCAAGCTCTAAGTTTTATTATGGTGGATGAAACACTTTGCAAAAGAGATATTCACTCCCTTACTTAAGATGCGTTAGTCCGAAAAGTGGCAAAAAATTGTTGAGAGAAGCTCATGAAGGGTTCTTTGGAGATCATTCTAATGGCATATAATTGGCCAAAATGGTCGTAAAGCATGGTATCTATTGGCCTCACATAAATAACGATGTTGTGAATTACGTAATGAATGTGAGAAATGTCAGGGATTTTCAACAATTCCATATATGTCCCCCTGTGAGTTAACGCCAATTTCAAGTTCATGGCCCTTTGATGTGTGGGGATCGACTTAATTAGATTATTGCGTATATCTAAGGTTGGAGCAAAGTTTGTAGTCGTAGCTATCAACTACTTTACCAAATGGGTAGAAGCAGAACCATTACAAAATATAACATTAGCGAAAGTAATAAAGTTTGTGATTAAGAACATAATCACAAACTTTGGAATACCACATAAAATAGTATTCGGCAATGGAACTCAATTTGAAAGTAAGGAATTCACCATATTTTTCAACAAGAATGGAATAATCAAAAGTTTTTCATCTATAGCTCATCCTAAGGCTAATGGAATCGTTGAAGCTGCTAACAAAACCATTAAGACTATCCTCAAGAAACGATGGGAAAAAGTAAAAATAAATTTGTAACAAGAATTATCACTTACGCTTTAGACATATCAAACTTTTACCAAGACCGGAACAGGACAAACTACATAGGATGTGAAGCAATGCTTCTAATTGAAGTTGAAATACCATCCCATTGGAGGATTTCATATGCTTTTAATCCTAATTAAGGGAAGAGCCCTAGATTTGATTAATGAAATAAGGGATGAAGCAGCAATACAAATAGTGGAATATCAAGATACTATAACTTCGAAGCTAAGGAAAGATCGTTTCAAAAAGGAAACTTGGTACTCCAAAAAGTCATGGCAAATATCAAAAGTTCCAATAGATGGACCACTTGGACCAAACTGGGAAGGACCCTTCGATATCTACGAGTAATCCCACCAGGACATTATCGACTGTGCAGACATGATGGCAATGTCATAGCAAGAACTTGGAATGTCGATCATTTAAGGCCTTACTTTCCTACAGTGGATGAATAAAGAAATTAAGACAAGTATATTTGCAGAGTCGATAATCAAATGAAAGAAAGAAACTACAAGGAAAATCCTAAATTATTATCTATAAGGTAATAAGGTGGAAAGAAAAGCCTTTGATCTCGCCACAATGTCTGGTCAAAGCACCTCCTAGAGGGAGGTCAGAATAAACCTATGGCACCGCCTAAGATAGCCTGGCCAAAACACTGCAAGCCTTCGGTCCTGCTTAGATGGCCTGGCTAGAGCACCTGCAAGAAAGAGGATGGAGTAAGCCTTTGCTCATATCTAAGATGGTATGGCCAAAGCATCGAACCTGCCTTCAGTTCTGTCTACAGGGCCTGACCGGAGCGGCTCTTAGAGGAAGGACGGCTAAGGTTTTAGTTCTGCCTAAGATGGCTAACCAAACGCACCGACCGGCCCAAATCATTACCTATAAGGTAATAAGGACATAATTAAACCTAAATCATCACTGAAAGAGTGATGAAGGGTGAAAAGAATCAAAGCCTAAATCATCGTCCAAAGAGTGATATGGGGCAAAATAAATCAATCAAGCAATTTTAAATTTATCCTAAAGATGGGTCAAAGCAATCTTCTGGAGAAAGAATGATCAAACAAATTTAGTTCTACACTAAGGTAAAGTTAGGATAACATTCAAAGGAAGGATCAAGAACTATCTACTATCTAGAATCGAAGATTTTAATATGGACGTGAGAGCAATTCTGGCTTACTACTTCGGTTTAAGGCTCCATTCTTTGAAATATTGAATTAGCTCTCGGTCCTTGATTCCTAGATTGGAATTCAAATTATCAAATAATTGGAATCTCTATTAATAACTGGATTTCTAATCTTCTCACCGGATGGATTTCTGGTCTTCTATTTAAATGAAATTATGGTATTATTACCAGATGGATTTCTGGTCTTCTATCCAAATGAAACTATGGTATCATTACTAGATGGATTTCTGATCTTGTCAACTAATAAATTTATGATCTTCTTGCCCAGTGGATTTCTGTCCTTATTAAAAGGGAATTTATGGATTTCTCGGCAGGCAAATTTTTGGATTTCCAATAAGAAGGGTTTCTGGTCTTCTTATTAATTGAATTCTGGAATTCTTATCGAACGAATCTCTGGCATTCTTATCTGATGGATTTCTAATCTTCTTGCTAATTAAATTTATGGTCTTCTTATCTAGCAGATTTATAGTCTTATTCATTGAAAATTGGCTTTACATTAAGACATAAAAGCTCCTTTATATAAAGAAGAAGAAGACAAATTAATCCACTTCTTTACCAAATTCGAAAGGTTGTGTCTAAAATTCAATTTAAAGTAAATAACAAGATTATCATCATTTACTTTATTATTCTGAAGATTGAAGAGAAAATCTTAAAGAGTTGGAAAGGTGAGAAGATATTGGTTTTACACTAAAGTGTAAAAAACTTCTTTTGCACAAGAAGGCGGGAAATGCTATCCATACATTTTCTAGCAACGATGCTTGAAGAATAATCAAGGGAAAAGAAACGAATAAGTCAACAAGAGGATATAAAAGCATTGATAAATGGTGCTACTACAACGTGCATTTCGAACATCTAGTGTGAAGAAATCAAACTCCGACTCAACAATTAAGTAACTTAAAGGATGTCGAGCAGCAAAGATCTAGGGATGTCGAATTATAAGGAGTGTCGGATGCAAAGATAGAGGGGATATCAAATATTTAAAGCTAGAGGATATGGCGTCGAGCCTTAACAACCATAAGGGTTATTGAGCACATAAAAGAAACGAGGATAGTAAACCTGAAGCAATTACAGGAAGGTGCCTATGATATCCCGGAAATTTCAAGCAATTAAAACGTGATAGTCTCTTTTATAAATTATTTAAAATTGGAAAATTGTTATTTTCAAACAATAATAATAATGTGTTATTTTTAAAAATAGATAATAGATGTTAATAGAATTGTTATTTTCAAATTGAATTTGTGTTTGTTTAAATGTATATATGTGTATGTGTCTATATATATATATATATATATATATATATATATATATATGTATGTATATGTATGTATGTATGTATGTATGCATGTATGTATGTATGTATGTATGTATGTGAGTTGATTTTAAATTGAATTTGAATTTGAAATTTCAAAAGATAGATCTCTTAAAATAATATTGGATTTAAAATATATTGTATATGATTTTATTCATAATATAGTTGGTTTTATATTATTTTCTTTAAAAGAATTTTATTTATATAAATTAAGACAGTGTTTATTATATAGTAAAATAAATACAAAAGCTTTATATAAACATTCTAAAATTAATAAACTCATGCATAATTACAAGTGTTAGATTATTAATCTTTTTAATAACAAGTGTAACGTGATAAACTTATGTAAATGACAAATGTTAAGAAATTTAACAAGTGTCACTATTTTAATTTTATTTTCTTTTATTTTTAATGTTCATAAAATTTAGTCTATATATTCGTCTTCCTCTTCTCATCACTTCTTTTTCCTACCTCATTTCCAAAAACACAAAGAAAAACTCAAAGCCTGTTAATATTCAAACATGAGAAACAAAAGTCTGTAACGGATACTCAAACCAGAAAATAATCAAGCAATCAACCTATTCAACTACCTCAAATCATCAAAGCAACTTGAATCACCAAAGCAAGATCATCTCTGTTTTCAAAGTTTAAATCTTCTCAACAACTAAGCTTTAGATTTCAAGCATTTTCAAGCTTCAGTTTTCGAAAGATTTCCAGATCAAAAGTATTCAAGTATTTTGCAAGTTTTCAAGCATTTTTCAAGTTCCAGTTTCAAGCTTTCAAACCCAGTTTCAACCTTCTCTGTACATCAACAAGTGAGTAAACATTCTTTTTAAAAGCTCAAGTAAATGGAAATCTGATTGCATGTGAATTACTGGAATAAAGTATGCTTTGCATGTGTGTGTGTGTGTGTATATATATAAGTGTTACCTCTGTATATATGATTGTGTTGAAATGTGCATGTCTAGTTTATGTTCATCTCTATTTATAGTTACAGAGTTTAAATTTTTATCAAAATTCAATATCTCTTTATCTATTCACTAATAGGCCTTAGTTTTCAAACACAATATGTTTGTTTAAACAAAGATCAAGGTTTAAAAATATATTTAAGTAAATTAAGTTTGAAATTTTCTGGAAAATTAGAAAGAACAGTGGAAATCCGAAAACATGTAAATTTCAATCATCAAAATCCTTTGTTTTATCTATATAATCCGAATCACCATCTGAAATCATGATTTTAAAGGATAAATCACAATTTTTAGATTTGGATTGAGTGTGCATTTCGGGTTTGATCAGAAAGTGGGTTTTTGGCTATTTTTGGTGGCCGGAGGTCTCGGGGTGGTTGGGGTTTCGACAGGAGGTAGAGGGTAGTTAGGCGAGCTCGAGAAAAATGCTAAGTGGATTTATCATCCACTGTGGCGGCGATGATCGGTCGGAGTACGGTTTGAAACCTAAAATGGGTCGAGGTCGGAAATCTTGTTGCTGCGACGTCTTTGGTGAATCAGAGTTCACCGGACTTGGGGTGATGGTAGCGTGGAAGGCCTACGAGTGTGTGGCTAGGGTTACGCGATTTCTGGTGGTTGGCGAGAGGGTTTTTGGTGATGGGTTTTGGTTCCAGGCGGTTCGAGATTGCTCGATATCGATTCTGTGTTTGTATTGACCTTTGGATGGTTGGGATTGTAAGGGAGAGACATCGGCGACTCATCAAAAGCAGTAAGGATGGTCGGAGCTCTGGCGAGCTGGCGTGCATGTGCACGGGGTTGTCTGGTGGTGTCTGTGTTTTGGGAAGTTAGATGGCTCGAAGGGAAACTCGGGGATGGGAGTTGTTTGCTCGAGTTCATCCTTGGGTTAGCATGAGAGTTATAATCTTGTTTCCAGGTTTTAAACTTTAAATTTGTAACTGAGTTTTTTTTTGAAAAAAAAGGGAAAGAAGAAGAAACTCGGGTAGATCTCAGTGAGGATCGGGTTGGACCCGGAGCAAGTTATAAACAGTTTTATAAAAGCAAGTTTTACATTTAGATTGAATCGAGTTTGAACTATTATGTGATAAATGTTTTAAATGATTTGATTTAAGGAAGTTATAATTTGTTAACTTTAATTTGTTAAGTTAAATGTTTATTTTATTTTAAAATTTAAATTAATAGATTTAATTAAGTAAGCTAATTATAAGGATAAATGTTTTAAAAATATAGGTTAAGGATAGTTAGGTAATTAATAAAGGATAATGGTTTATCTTAAAGTTAATTAAGTTCTGATAATTAATGAAGTAATTAATGAATAATTAATTAGTTTAATTAATTAATTAATTTGTAATTAAGGGTATAGTTAATTAATTAAGTAATTAAGATTAATTAATTTATAATTAGAGGTTAATTAATTAGATAATTAGAGATTATTAATTAATGATTAGAAATTAATTAATTAAGTAACTAAGTTGTAATTAAGCATTAATTAGTTAAGTAATTAAAGATTAATTAACTGTTAATTCAGGATTAATTAATTTGTTATTAAGTTTTATTAATTAATAATTAAGGTTTATTAATTAATTATTAATTAATAATTAAAGGATAATTAATCTGTAATTAAAGATTAATTAATTGATTTATAAAAGTAATTAAGGAATGATTAATTAATTAATGATTATAATTAATTAATGATTGATTTAGCAGGGATGGGTGATTAATTCTTAAGTAATTAATTTAATTTGAATTAATTAAATTAATTATAGTATGGATTAATAAGTCTTGCTTATTGTAACGACCCGGAATTTTGGTTCACCAGATTTGAACATTTAATTCATTTTAAATGTTGAATATGGATTATAATTTGAAATTTTAAATAAAAGAATTTGGTTAAATTAATAAACTTTGTTAAATTTCAAATATGGCAATTAAACTGAAATTGAATAATAATAATAATTTAATACTGGGATTGGGTTAATTGGTAATTCGGAGCGTAAATAGATATGGAAATGAGTTTAAAATTTATTTTAAGACTATTTGGTCATTAGATAGTGTGGTAGGATTTTTAGATGAATTTTAAAGTCGAAAATTAATATTTGAAATTTTATATTAATTTAATAATGGGATTTAATATTATAAAAATGCAAATAATCAAATTTTAGTCCGGATTGAGTCAGAATGATATTTGATGTGATTATAAATTTTATATGAATTATTGTTAAGTTAATAAAATTTAAAAAGCAGAAATTTTGAGTGATTTCGATAATTTCGAAAATCGCTTGATTTAATAGACGAGTTAAAATAGCCTTCCGGGGCATAGTCTCGGAATTCGACGAAACTAGTTTCATTGGATCCATAATAGTTAGTTATTACCGGATTTCAATTTTTGTAGCAATCGGAGTTGTTGTTTGACCCCGGCAGCCCGAAACGCATCGAAAATCGTTTTAATCGGTTTAAATTAAAATTGATCGTTTAATTCCGTAACTCGCTCATACGATCAAATTAGCTTACGAGACTTGTTCCATTGTGTCCGGAACGCAGAAAAACCTTAGAATCGCCTATCGGAACGTGAGAATTGGAGTTCGTTTTCATAGGGCATTAAAATGTGAAGAACGAGATTAAAATAATATTAAATAATTATATATATATATATATTATTATATTCCTCAAAACCATAGTTTTATATCAGGCCGCCGCAGTTTTAGGTTCAATGGCCGAAACCCTTCTTGTTTACATCTTTAAAATTTTCTCAATCCATTCGTCTTTAACAAAAATCTCCAACATGAAAAGTGTCGAGCTCTCCGAGCTCTAGCCATCCAACGGTAGATCTTGCATATTATCGCCGATTGAAGCCAGAAACTAGACGAGAACGGCTGCCATTCGATCGCGTTTTCTGAGGGAGTGGGGGTGCGAGTTCGGCCGCGATCTGGCAGGAGGGGCGTGACGTGGTGGGCTTCGAGATGGCGAGTTCTGATCGAGTTCATGGGTGTCGTGGTGGGTGCGGCCCTATGCCCTAAGGCGCGTGTTGTGGGTTCGTTCTACTTGGATATTCGCGTGCGTGAAGTTGATGGGGGAGGGGGAGATGAAGCATCGGCCGTTGTTGGTAATAATAAAAAAAAATTTGCTTTTAAATTTATTTCACATCTTTAAAACTTAATAACTGTCTCATACGTAATCAGATTCAGACGAAACAGGAAACGCCGGAATCGCAGGAGCGCGAACTACGCGATGGTGCAGATCCGGGTTCATTCCGGGCAAGTAGAAATTTGGGTTAAATCGGACACCGTCCGTTTTAATTTAAATTTCGAACGCTCGTCGAAACTCAAGGTGAGTTTAACTCACTCACATCTGGGTGTTGGCTGTTTTAAATAATTAATATTTAAATATCTGTGTGATTGGTTGCATATAATTGTTGTTATCAGTCTGGATGGATATTATATATATGTGATGTGCTAATATTTGTGGATGCAGGGAAAACAGGTTGGAGGGATCCAACTGGATTCCTCACATGTAGTAATTATTTTTATAATTGATAATGATGCCTGTTTATATTGTGATTGATAAATTTGGAATTGAATTGTATTGTGATGTTGTTGGATAAACGATAAACACAGAAGGTTAATTGCAAAGGAATTTGGAGTTTTAATTATAAAGAAATTAAATTGGGTTTTCAAAGGAAATTAAGAATTAAATAAATAAGGAATTTAAAGGAATATAAAAATTTGAATCTGTTGGATGGAAAACTGAAATAAAATTGTATCGGAATATTGCTGGATAAATTATAAATCCATAATTAATTATAAATGGATAAAATGAATTTTAGAGAAATAAAAGATATTGTTAAATAATGAATTTAAAAGAATTAAAATTTGAAATTTATTTGGACTGAAAATTGAAAATTTGTAAATCTGGAATGATAAACAAAGAGAAAAGTTATTAATTGATAAATGGGAAAATAAAAAAATATGTTGTTAAAATATAAACCTGAATTGAAATAAATCGACAGAAATTGTGAGAAGGATTTCTATGATGTTTTAGTGGAAATGAGATTCCCTGGGAAGAACCAAGTTCGAGTTTAAACTGATTTTATAAAAAGAAAGTTTTAAAATTTCAAACTTGTTTAAAGAGTGTTTTGGAAAATAGTATTTTAACATAATTATTAATAAATTAGCAATAGTAAATTTTACAAATACCTTAATAATTATTTTCACAAATGGATTTACTTAAAGTCTAGTTTTTGAATAAAGTTGTTTGAAATTATTAATTTCTTTTAAAACTCTATTTTAAAATATAGTATAACTAAAACCTTATTTTTAATCAAGTTATATCTTATAAAGTAGTTTTACTTTAAATATTTTGAAATTATATTTTGAGTAAGTAACTAGTAGTAAAATTTTATATTTTAAGGTATATTTAAGGATAAAGTATTTTAAATCGATTTAATTTTAAATTGTTTTAAACTTGGTTATTTCCAATGGGAATTAAGGGTAAAGGATTTACCTTGTAAAGGAAGAATTTTGGGAAATTGTTTTCAAATGAGTTTTTGGAAATTTGGGAAATATATCCTTTAAAGATCTTTGAGGCAAATAAATAATGTGGGAATATAGCTTTTAGGGATATTTGAAGCAAATAAATAATGTGGGAATTAATTATTGTGTGATGGATGCTTATGGATGTTTATGAATATAAAATTGATAGTTAAATCACCAACTATCAATATTGGACAAATGCGCTGATCGTTTCGAAGAGACCGGGATCGAGATTTATTTCTCGAAAACCACTTCGATCCGGTTTGTACGTTTTCGTGCGTAAAACGTGTTCGGAGTCGAAGATGGAGCAATGAAGTGCAAGGGCTAGTCGCTACTAATCCTGAGGATATTTCCAAAATGGACGTAGTAGGAGTAGTGCCTTCGGTTCCGTTCGAACCCGGGACGGACTTGTATGGATGAATGTGTGTGAAACATCGTCAGGTGGACGATGGGCATTCTAAGTGAAAACGTTCTAAAGGTAACGCTAAGCCTCAAGCCTCATCAACCGGGAATGACTGAAAATCAGGGGATATGCAGCAAGGTTAGGTGGGTCATGCCCAAGCAGGACAAGATATTTCCCCTGTCTAGATGTCCATTTTTATCTCGGCTTAGTGGGTGGTTGGTCGCGCCAACCACGGGGTTTATCTTGTTCGGGATTGTTCAGTAAGGAATGGTTCCGGCCTTGTGTTGCAGGGGATGAAGGGAGTAGTCCTCGGTACAGTGATCTAGGCCCCGTACTGTGACAGGTGGTACCCCAGTGCCTAGTCATTGTTGGAAATCCATTTTTCCTACGAGCCTTGTACGAGTTTTGTTTGTATTACCCACTTCGGTGGCTAGTAGCTGGAATTTAATAGATGTAACAATTTCGGCTATTTTATAAGTATTTATAAATAGACCCTATTATAATATCAGAGGATTTCTATAAAAAGTGTTTTAGCTATCGTAAGGTAAAAACCCAACATGTTTATTTGTGGCGTGGTCTTACGAGATGCTTTTGTTTTTCAAAGGATTTTTGAAACTTTAATAATCAATTTGGATGCATTATTATCAGCTGGTATTCCAGACTGACTCGGGTGTTATTTCATTATAATGCTCGGGTCAGACCGAGTATTATTTGTTCAGGATAGGTTGCTATGGAGCAGGAGCTGGAGTCCGTGACGTATTATCCATTTATATATATATATATGTATATATATCCATTGCTATGATTGTATGGTATGTCTGATTGATGATTGTTGATGTATGAGACACTCTGATGATATGATGTATTAAACAATTATAGATTTCATTTTTGTGTAAAGATCTATAGTTGCTATTATATTTTATTCCGCTGCGACTGTGAGATTCTGATATTGTTTAGTTTCTTCTTCTTCTATCTCTTCTTCTTTAACCCTAATGGTTCGTAATTCTGTGCCACTTGAGTTAATAGAGGTAGAATAGTGTTGATTCAAGGGGTACGGATTTGCGGGCTGTCACACTTGGTATCAGAGCGTAGGTTGGCGACAACCTAGGCTTTGGTGGGGAAGTTACTCATTAAATAGAGTCAATAGTACTCTATAATGAGTTGAGTGTAATAATAGCTATGAGAGCATACTTGTTAGTGCATATAAAATTGTTTTTCTACTGTGTTGACTTATCGGTTGAGTGTTTATGAATTCTGGTCGGTGCGGGAAGTACAACCGTATCGATAGGGGTTTCTAAACTCTTAAACAAGATAAACCGACATAGTATTGTTTTTTTAAAAGTGGGTAAATGAAATAATTTTACCCAAATTTATATTTTGATATAAAAGAAATGATTTTCTAGCTTATTATATATTAGGTGTTTGTTGGTTGTTAATACCATGATCAAGTAAGAATCTTGAATTTGATCAAAATTTGAAATAATAAGCCAATAAGAATTTAAATATTAAAATGGTTTATAACCCAATAGAATTAATTAAATATGTTGTGAATAAGAAGTGAAATCAAAATTTGAATTGAACCTATATATAAAATACTTATAAAATACTTGTACTAGACTTAAATAAGGAATGGTAAATCCTTAATTGGTAATTGATACTGCAAATATATTCTAAGTTGATATTTGGGATGTTGATATTTTGTGAGGAAGTCGATAAAATGTTTTGGATATTGTGATTGGATATTAGTGCTAAGCAGGATATGCAGGTATTATAAAAAGGAAAAGGAAATTGGATTTGATTTCAAGAGATAAATTTGAATTGCCCGACAAAAGGTACGTATTTAAATTTGGTATGGAATTTGATTGGGATTTGGATTTGGATTGAGCCACTTGGCTTTTTGTTTTCTTTTTGGATTTGGGAGGCCGTAGAGCCATTTTGTAGTTGTACCGGGCTAGCCGCGCAAAGGAGACGCTGGCGAAATTTTTCGGGAATTTAGGGAGTTAGAAAATTTTGAGCAAATCTTGATAATTCAAAATTTAGTTTTGAACTATATTATAAATAGAGTTATTTGGAAACTAAGGAAGTTGGGAAGTTAGTAAAGAAGATAATAGGTCTTTTATAAAAAGATAGTTGGTAAGATGTTGAATTGTTAAGAACTGACTGGTTTTGGAAAAAGATAACGGGTATCGGACCATTCTTCCTAACTTGTAATTTCGGGGACGAAATTATTTTAAGGGGGGAGGAATGTGACGACCCAGAATTTTTAAGCGTTTGCGGCTATGATACCAAGTTGTAAGCTTATAAATTGAGATGCTTTTTAAATCAGAAGTGGAATATAAGCTTTAAAGGTTGGAATTTAAATTTAAAGAGAAAAGTTGAAAGTGAAATTAACTTGGATTTGGAAATAAAAATTTGACTGGATTGAAATTAATTGCATAATCTAAAATAATATCCAGTTGTATTCGAATTAAGTTGAAATCGAATTGAGTTAAATAAATCCGAGTTAAAGAAAAATTGAATTGGAATAAGAATTCAATTTAATTAATGAATGGAATTAAATTCTTACCTGGATAACTGGAAAATAAGTTGGATAAGAAATAAATTGGGTAAGAGTTAGATTGAGTTAAATAAATCAGCATCCGTAATAGTTAGTTATTACCGGATTTCAATTTTTGTAGCAATCGGAGTTGTCGTTTGACCCCGGCAGCTCGAAACGCATCGAAAATGGTTTTAATCGGTTTAAATTAAAATTGATCATTTAATTCCGTAACTCACTCATACGATCAAATTAGCTTACGAGACCTGTTCCATTGTGTCCGGAACGCGGAAAAACCTTAGAATCGCCTATCGGAACGTGAGAATTGGAGTTCGTTTGCATAGGGAATTAAAATGTGAAGAACGAGATTAAAATAATAATTATTATATATATATTATTATATTCCTCAAAACCCTAGTTTTATATCAGGCCGCCGCAGTTTTAGGTTCAATGGCCAAAACCCTTCTTGTTTTCATCTTCAAAATTTTCTCAATCCATTCGTCTTTAGCAAAAATCTCCAACATGAAAAGTGTCGAGCTCTCCGAGCTCTAGCCATCCAACGGTAGATCTTGCATATTATCGCCGATTGAAGCCAGAAACTAGACGAGAACGGCTGTCGTTCGATCGCGTTTTCTGAGGGAGTGGGGGGTGCGAGTTCGACCGCGATCTGGCAGGAGGGGCATGACGCAGTGGGCTTCGAGATGGCGAGTTCTGATCGAGTTCATGGGTGTCGTGGTGGGTGCGGCCCTATGCCCTAAGGCGCGTGTTGTGGGTTCGTTCTACCTGGATATTCGTGTGCGTGAAGTTGATGGGGGAGGGGGAGATGAAGCATCGGCCGTTGTTGGTAATAATAAAAAAAAAATTGCTTTTAAATTTAATTCACATCTTTAAAACTTAATAACTGTCTCATACGTAATCAGATTCAGACGAAACAGGAAACGCCGGAATCGAAGGAGCACGAACTACGCGATGGTGCAGATCCGGGTTCATTCCGGGCAAGTAGAAATTTGGATTAAATCGGACACCGTCCGGTTTAATTTAAATTTCGAACGCTCGCCGAAACTCAAGGTGAGTTTAACTCACTCACATCTGGGTGTTGGCTGTTTTAAATAATTAATATTTAAATATCTGTGTGATTGGTTGCATATAATTGTTGTTATCAGTCTGGATGGATATTTATATATATGTGATGTGCTAATATTTGTGGATGCAGGGAAAACAGGTTGGAGGGATCCAACTGGATTCCTCACATGTAGTAATTATTTTTATAATTGATAATGATGCCTGTTTATATTGTGATTGATAAATTTGGAATTGAATTGTATTGTGATGTTGTTGGATAAACGATAAACACAGAAGGTTAATTGCAAAGGAATTTGGAGTTTTAATTATAAAGAAATTAAATTGGGTTTTCAAAGGAAATTAAGAATTAAATAAATAAGGAATTTAAAGGAATATAAAAATTTGAATCTGTTGGATGGAAAACTGAAATAAAATTGTATCGGAATATTGCTGGATAAATTATAAATCCATAATTAATTATAAATGGATAAAATGAATTTTAGAGAAATAAAAGATATTGTTAAATAATGAATTTAAAAGAATTAAAATTTGAAATTTATTTGGACTGAAAATTGAAAATTTGTAAATCTGGAATGATAAACAAAGAGAAAAGTTATTAGTTGATAAATGGGAAAATAAAAAAATATGTTGTTAAAATATAAACCTGAATTGAAATAAATCGACAGAAATTGTGAGAAGGATTTCTATGATGTTTTAGTGGAAATGAGATTCCCTGGGAAGAACCAAGTTCGAGTTTAAACTGATTTTATAAAAAGAAAGTTTTAAAATTTCAAACTTGTTTAAAGAGTGTTTTGGAAATTAGTATTTTAACATAATTATTAATAAATTAGCAATAGTAAATTTTACAAATACCTTAATAATTATTTTCACAAATGGATTTACTTAAAGGCTAGTTTTTGAATAAAGTTGTTTGAAATTATTAATTTCTTTTAAAACTCTATTTTAAAATATAGTATAACTAAAACCTTATTTTTAATCAAGTTATATCTTATAAAGTAGTTTTACTTTAAATATTTTGAAATTATATTTTGAGTAAGTAACTAGTAGTAAAATTTTATATTTTAAGGTATATTTAAGGATAAAGTATTTTAAATCAATTTAATTTTAAATTGTTTTAAACTTGGTTATTTCCAATGGGAATTTAGGGTAAAGGATTTACCTTGTAAAGGAAGAATTTTGGGAAATTGTTTTCAAATGAGTTTTTGGAAATTTGGGAAATATATCCTTTAAAGATCTTTGAGGCAAATAAATAATGTGGGAATATATCTTTTAGGGATATTTGAAGCAAATAAATAATGTGGGAATTATTTATTGTGTGATAGATGCTTATGGATGTTTATGAATATAAAAATTGATAGTTAAATCACCGACTATCAATATTGGACAAATGCGCTGATCGTTTCGAAGAGACCGGGATCGAGATTTATTTCTCGAAAACCACTTCGATCCAGTTTGTACGTTTTCGTGCGTAAAACGTGTTCGGAGTCGAAGATGGAGCAATGAAGTGCAAGGGCTAGTCGCTACTAATCCTGAGGATACTTCCAAAATGGATGTAGTAGGAGTAGTGCCTTCGGTTTCGTTCGAACCCGGGACGGACTTGTATGGATGAATGCGTGCGAAACATCGTCAGGTGGACGATGGGCATTCTAAGTGAAAACGTTCTAAAGGTAACGCTAAGCCTCAAGCCTCATCAACCGAGAATGACTGAAAATCAGGGGATATGCAGCAAGGTTAGGTGGGTCATGCCCAAGCAGGACAAGATATTTCCCCTGTCTAGATGTCCCTTTTTATCTCGGCTTAGTGGGTGGTTGGTCGCGCCAACCACGGGGTTTATATTGTTCGAGACTGTTCAGTAAGGAATGGTTCCGGCCTTGTGTTGCAGGGGATGAAGGGAGTAGTCCTCGGTACGGTGATCTAGGCCCCGTACTGTGACAGGTGGTACCCCAGTGCCTAGTCATTGTTGGAAATCCATTTTTCCTACGAGCCTTGTACGAGTTTTGTTTGTATTACCCACTTCGGTGGCTAGTAGCTGGAATTTAATAGATGTAACAATTTTGGCTATTTTATAAGTATTTATAAATAGACCCTATTATAATATCAGAGGATTTCTATAAAAAGTGTTTTAGCTATCGTAAGGTAAAAACCCAACATGTTTATTTGTGGCGTGGTCTTACGAGATGCTTTTGTTTTTCAAAGGATTTTTGAAACTTTAATAATCAATTTGGATGCATTATTATCAGCTGGTATTCCAGACTGACTCGGGTGTTATTTCATTATAATGCTCGGGTCAGACCGAGTATTATTTGTTCAGGATAGGTTGCTATGGAGCAGGAGAGGAGCTGGAGTCCGTGACGTATTATCCATTTATATATATATATATATATGTATATATATCCATTGCTATGATTGTATGGTATGTCTGATTGATGATTGTTGATGTATGAGACACTCTGATGATATGATGTATTAAACAATTATAGATTTCATTTTTGTGTAAAGATCTATAGTTGCTATTATATTTTATTCTGCTGCGACTGTGAGATTCTGATATTGTTTAGTTTCTTCTTCTTCTATCTCTTCTTCTTTAACCCTAATGGTTCGTAATTCTGTGCCACTTGAGTTAATAGAGGTAGAATAGTGTTGATTCAAGGGGTACGGATTTGCGGGCTGTCACACTTATGGATGATTGATTGTGTAGAATGTCTGTATTGATTGATATCTATAGTTTGATAATCTTATGATATTCTGTGATGTGACATTGGATATAGTTGTGATAAATGTGTGATATTTATCTGTGATGAATGTTGTGTGAATTCAATGTATTGAATTGAATTAAAAAATTTAAACCTTAAACAACTTGGCCTTTAAGAGACATTTGGATTTCGATGAGATTGGGATCGGATATCAAATTTGATTATCCGAAAACCACATCGATCCAAGTTAAACGATAGGTCGTGAAATCTCAAAGTGAAGACCGAGATGAAGATTCAGAGTGCAAGGGTTATTGCCTTTAACTCTGAGGGTGATTCCAAAATGAGTGTAATGAGATAATGCCTTCGGTTTCGTTCAAACCCGGAACGAACTTGTATGGATGAATGCTATCAGACCATCGTCAATGGAGGATGATGAGCATTCCAAGATGTGTTCTCTAAAGGTAATCGTAGCCTTATGCCTCATCAATCGGGAATGGCTAAATCAGGGGAGGTGCATGCAAGGTTAAATGGGTAGCACCCAAGTAGGATAAGAATTTCCCCTGTCTAAAGGTCCCTTTTTATTCGGCTGTGTGGCGGTTTTTTGGCCGCAACTGCGGGGTTGTCTTATTCGGACTATCCAGTAAGGGGTAGCTCCAGCTTTATGTTACAGGGGATCGGGAGGGATCTTCGGTACGGTGATCTAGGCCACATACTGTGACGGGCGATACCCCAGTAGCCCTGCCATTGATGAAAATCCATTCTCCCTACGCGATCTTTACGGTTTTGATTGTTGAACCCACTTTGTGGCTAGTATGCTGGAATTTAATAAATGTAACAATTTCGGCTATGTGAATATTTATTTGAAAACCCTAGACACTATTATAAAAAACCGAATTTCCTATCAAATGTTTTGGTCACCGTAAGGGAAAAACTTGTCTGTATTTATTGGCAGAGAGTCTTACGAGATACCTTTTATTTTCAAAGGTTTTTCAAGTTAAACACTTAACTGTTTACTCACACCAGACCCATGTCTGACCGGAGTTTATTCTGTTTTTTAACTCTTTGGTACTCAAATTTTTATGAGTAGCCAAGTGATCAGGTTTGGCTAGACGAATTTTGGATATCTTGGAGCAAAAGTCACGGCGTAGCTGTATCTTTCTTTTATCTATTCTTTTTCTACCTATTTCTTTCTAATTGATGATAAGTCTTTCTGTGGAATGAAAGGCGGGTCGTCACAGTTGGTATCAGAGCATAGGTTGAGATAATATCTAGGCTCTGGAGTAATGCCTATCTTGAGATCGTGTATTTGTAATTTTTATATAACTATATGCCTACCTAAATTTGTTGGGTTACCTGTCTAGGTTGCCAACATGAGTTCTAGAGGAAGGAGAGGCAGAGTTGTGGGTAGCACGACAACCAATAGTGGAAGAGGTCAGACTACTAGCGAGGTTGTTAATCCAACACCGCCTCGAGTAAGTTTTGGTGCTTTGTGCAAAGATTTCACCAATCTAGAAGGGAGACCTTTTAAAGGATCGGAGTCCATTATAGAAGTTCAGGCTTGGTTACGCTTATGCGAGCGCATCTTTAAGAGTTTGGATTTGTCTGACGGGCAAAAGAGAGTGATGGCATCGTGACAACTGCAAGAAGGAGATGCAACTTAGTGGGATGCAGTTGCAGTGAACATTTAAAAGGAAAATATTTCTTCGTATAAGTTTAAGGAATTGTTTGAGGAACAGTTCATGCCAACAGCCGGGAAGACCCGTTTGTATAGAGATTTTCTGGATGTGAAGCAGGGAAGTATGTCTGTGTCAGAATACGAGACTAAGTTTAATGAATTATATCGTTACGGACTTGGTTTGATCGACACGCACCTTAAGAAAAATGCGATGTTTGTGCAAGGGATGAGGCCTGAGTTCCACGAGAAGATGACGGCTCATCTGAAGGGACCATTTGTGAAGTTGATCGACATGCCATTAAGATATGAGGAGCTTATGAATAAAAAACCGTTGGCATCTGCAGCAGCACCATGTGGAACTTCTTCCAATCCAAATAAGATAAAATTCAACCCAAATTGGAAGAAGCAAGGCAAAGGGAAGCAGGGAGGAAGCAATGGACCTCGTAAGTTCTATGAGTGCCAGCAAGAGGGTCACGTGGCTAAGCAGTGTCCCAGCTGTAGGTCTTAGCAACAGCTGTGATATCCCGGAAATTCGGCAATGTAAATTTAATAATCTGTGTTAAAGATTTAAATTGATTTGATAATTTTAGATAATAAATTTTGAATTGATCTAATAATCTTCTTTAGTAAATATTTAAATTGGAAGATTTTTTTTTGATAAATTATTTTCTATTTATAATATATAATTGTATATATTGTAAATTGAATAAACTTTGATTTGGGATTTAGTAAATGAATCAATTTTCTAATTTTAATTTATATTTGGTAAATTTGAAATTTGATTTAAATTTAAGAATTGGCTTTTCAAAGCAATTTAATAAATAATTATTTGGTTTATACTTATGATAAATCTTATTTGTTTAAATTTATATTTTTTACTAGCTTAAAAAGGAATTTAAATTTGATTAACATTAAAAGCTTTGTTTTATTTTATTTTTAAATATTACTTGAAATTTATATATAAGAATTTAAAATACAAATTACAAATGTTCTTAATTTGTTTATAATCTCTTTTATAAATTATTCAATATTGTTTAATTTGTTATTTTTAAATAAAAATGATAATACTTAGTTTTTATAATCATAAATAATTTTTGTAAAAATTAGGATTTGTTATTTTTTAAAATTTAAAAGAGTTATATACGCATCCATATATAACTTGATTCTAAAAATTGGATTTGATAAATTAATTTAAAATTTGGATTTAATGTTTTGAAATTTAAAAAGAATAAATACATAAACATATTTGAATAAGCTATATTTTTAATTTGTTTTGTTTCATTTCTTTTTAATTAGAAAAGTAAGAAATTCATTTATATATACATAAGAAATAGTAAATTAAGATTTAAAAGCTTATAAACAATTTTAAATTAAAATTAGAATACTTAAATTACATGTGTTAATCTTTTAACATCTTAAAAGACATGTGTTAGGTTTTAAAGCTATCTAAGTGACAAATGTTAAACTAAGTAACAAGTGTCCCTTTTCTTTTTCTTTTTTTTCTTTTAATTTTTTTGAAATCAAAGTTTTTCTTTTATAAACACATATTTTCTCACCTCATTTTCTTTTCTAATTTTTTTTCACAAACCTTGAGTAATCTTCAGCTAATAATCTGCAAATTTCTTTTCAAAACAGAAAGAAAAATCTGTTTTTCTCTCAAAAAAATAAAATCTGAAACCCTCTTCAAAAATTTGAAATCTCTGTTTGAAAACAATCAAACCTGCATGCAACTTCACCAAGGCCTGAAATCCATTTGCAACATCTTCAAAACCTGTAGCATATCAATCCATTAACCTGAGAAATTCATTTGCAACTTCAAAGCTAAATCAATGTCTGCATTTTTCACCTGGAAACAAACAGGCATGCAAATTAATGTGGAAGCCTGCAATTCATTGTTTTCTAGAAAGCATGCATCTGAATTCATTTTGCAACTGAGTCCTGCATTTCTGTTTTGAAAAACATTCATGCCTGCATTTTTCTGGAAAGCTTGCAAATGAAATCAAGGAAAGCATTACAAAGTAAGATGAATGTTTTAAAGCATATGCAGTTTAAAAACCAAACTGAAGTTCAAAATGCATAAGCAATAATAAGAAGCAAATCTGAAGCCTGTCAAACATGGATGCTCTGCTTTTATAAATCTGTGAGTAACTTCATTTGTTTAAAAAAAATTAAGTATAAAATTAGTTGCTTATTTTACTTTGAAATAAGTATGTGTTATTTACAAGTTATTATTGGTGTATACATGAGTATTTGAAATTGTGCATGCTGCTGTAACTCTGCACTTGGGTTTCAGATTTTAGAATGGCTGAAGAATATCAATTTCATTTGATTTAGTATGTGTTAATATTTAAGTTTCAAAACACAATATGGTTGTGATACATAAGCTAAGTATTAAATTTTATTTAATATAAGAATAAGAAATTCTAGGTTATCTCTGGAAACTCAATAATGCAACAGAACAAATTCTTATATAAGTAAAATTTAATCATCTGGATTCTGTAATTTAAGAATATAAACAAGTTACAAGATCAAAGATGTGAATTTTAAAACTAAAATTTGAATTTTTAAATTAAGATTGATTGGGAAATTCTGGTTTAACCAGAAAACCTATTTTGGGTTTGAACCATTGACCTGAGTGGATGGAGTAGCCAGTGTTTCTCTGGTTGATGGAATGATGATTGTAGATGTAAGGAAAATGGTGGGATGTGAATCAATGCAGTGTGGCGTTGGAAATTTTGAATCTAAGAATATAACCTTAGTTTTTCTGTAAGCAAGAAATTTGAGTGACGCAGCTTTTATAAGCGACCGAGTTGTCCCAGATTCTGGTAGGTGGTAAATGGGGTAAAGTGGAAGTAGTGGCCGGAGGCGTAGATTCGCTGATGATTAGAATTTTGGGTTTGAAGTGAATTGTAGTATCGACCTTTTTTTGTTCCAGTTTTCGGCTCGAATGCTCATTTTCAATTTGGGGTTTTTGCAGTTGATTCGAGGGTCGGAATGGCTTTTGGTGATGATTGGTGACTTGCGCAGATGATCGCGAATGACCGGAAGTGACGGCGTGAATGGTGCAGATGCACGGTGATTTTGGGTATCAGTTGGTTTTTGGGGAAGAACGGGGGGGACTCGTGTTTGTATCGGGTTAATTTTTAATTTGTTCGAAGTGAGAGTATGTTGGACTCGAAGTAAATTATGTATGGGCTCGTGTATTTTTGGTTGATACAGGTTTAGGTATTAAACCCGACTGTTTTAGTTGAGTGATTCAGATGAAAAGAATACTCGAGTTACTTGAATTTGTTTTGAGTATGCTCGGGTTCGGTTAGGATTTGACTCGAGTGAATTTTGTGATTACTCGAGTTGGGTTCGCTTCAAGTTAGAAACTGTCATGTTTCAAATTTTTAAAATTAATTTAAATACTAAGTAAAGATTTAAATTAAGTTTTATATGTAACTTTAAATTATGAATTCAAGTTTTAGTTTGAATCATAGCTGGAAATAAATAAGTTTTTACATTCAAATTTGTTTAAAATAACTTTAAAAGGGATTTATTATTTAAAAATGTTTTTAAAGAAATTTGAATTTAAATTTGGAGATTGAAAATATAAAGTAATGTTTAAACAAAGTTTAAATTTGATTCAAATTTGGAATTGAATCTTTGTTTTAAAATAAATTTAAGTTTTATAAATTTTAGTGGTTAAAACAAATTTGAATGATAATGTAAAAATTTAAATGGTTTTAATTTAAAAAGGAATTTGTTTTAACTTTTGTAAAATTTCTTTTATAATAAAGGTATTATTTATCAATTAAGGTTTTAGATTGATTTTAAAACTTGTTAAAGTTAAATAATAATTTAATGTTTTGTATTTCATTTAATTATTAGGGTAATTAAATGAATAATTAATTTATTTAATAAATTAAGGAAATAAATAATTACTCAAAGTATCTAAGGGATTAATTTTAAAGGTTTAAGATTAATTATTTTTAGAGTAATTAACTTGTAAGTAATAATGATTAATTAAATAAGATTAGTTTTTAATTAATGATTAATAATTAATTAATCAAGTAATAATGGATTGATTAAGTTTTAATTTATACTTAATTATTTAAATAATTAGGGGTTAATTAAATGGATTATTAATGATTAATTAATTTGTAATTAATAATGATTAAAATAAGTTAATTATTTTGGACAAATAATTAATGAATTATTAATAGTTAATGAAGGTCATTAACTAAGGATTATTTAATAATTAATTAATGTGATTAATTTTAATTATTAATTGGATTAATTAATTTAAAATAATCATATGTGTAAATTGTTAAGTATAATTACTTATGGAAGTAATTAAGGATTTAGTTACTAATTGTAATTAATTGAGTTTAATTTGATTAGATTAAGCTAATTAATTCATTTTAATTAATATAAATAATCAATTGATCATTTGTGAAGTATAATTACTTAATGTAATTAAATAAAGAGAAATTACTTAGAGAAGTAATTAATGGGAATTACTGTATAAAAGGTGAATTGATGATGAAAGTAATTTGAGTATAATTACTTTGTGAATTAATCAAGGGATTAATTAGAGATAATTAATTAATGAGTAATTAATTTATTTGGTGAAGTAATTAAGGATAGTTAATTACCGAATAGAGTTAATCAAGGGTGATTAACAATTATGGTTTAATTAAAGTTTTTTACTTAATGTAACTAATTTAAATATAAAATGTAATTAGAAGATCATTAATTATTATAATTAATTATGTGATTGAGAATAGATTTAATTAGAAATAATTAATAAATGAGGAATTAATTAATGAAATTAATCAAGGAGTAATGTAATTAATTCATGGTTAATTAAATAAGAAAGTAATTAAAGATGTATTTTGTAAAGTGTAATTAATTTGAGAAATTAATTAGTGAATACTTACTTGAATGTAATTAAAGGTTAATTAACCGGGATGATTAATTAAAATAAATAATTGCTGGATGATTAATTAATTGATTGATAATTAATTAATAATGATGTAAGCAAGTTTAGTGATGATGAAGTAATTAATTTAATTTACTTTAAATTAATTAGAAATGAGGTAATTAATTTAATTCATTTTAAATTAATTATATTTGGTGTGATAAATCATTGCTTATATGGATGGATAATGTTGTTGCTTAGATGGTTTGATCTCAGATATGAGATAGATAATGTTGAGTGATATGGATGCATTGGTTGCATTGTGATGTTGATATAGATAATATGGATTATCTGTTGTGATGATAATATTGATTATCTATTGTGAATCTGTGATTTATCTATCTGTATATAGATAATTGAATTGTTTTAAACCTTTAAAACAACTTGGCCTTAAAAGACACGCTTTGGATTTCGATGAGACCGGGATCGGGTTTCCATATTTGGATATCCGAAAACCACACCGATCCAAATTAACGATATGCCGTGAATCTTATGTGAAGAGTGAAGACTCGAGGTGTAAGGACTATTCGTCAGTATAACTCTGAGGGTGATTCCGTAATGAGTTTGACGGAGCTAGTTCTTATAGGTTCGAGATGGTGATTTAGAGTGCAAGGGTTATCGTCGTTTACTCTGAGGGTGATTCCAAAATGAGTGTAACGAGATAATGCCTTCGGTTTCGTTCGAACCCGGAACGAACTTGTATGGATTAAATGCTTTCAGAACATCGTCAGGTGGACGATGAGCATTCTAAGAGGTGTGTTCTCTAAAGGTAATCGTAGCCTCAAGCCTCATCAACCGTGAATGGCTAAAACAGGGGAGGTGCTGCAAGGCTAAGTGGGTCACGCCCAAGTAGGACAAGATTTTCCCCTGTCTAGAAGTCCCTTTTTATTTCGGCTGTGTGGGTGGTTGGATGTACACCAACTGCGGGCTTGTCTTGTTCGGGACTGTCCAGTAAGGGATGGTTCCGGTCTTGTGTTATAGGGGAGTTAAGGTGGCTCCTCGGTACGTTGATCAAGGCCGCGTACTGTGACGGACGGTACCCCAGTAGCCCTGCCATTGTATGGAATCCAAAATCTAATAAGTGCCAACGGTTTTGATTGTATTACCCACTTTTGTGGCTAGTGGCTGGAATTTAATAGATGTAACAATTTTGGCTATTTCATATTTACTTGAAAACCTTAGACCTATTATAATATCACTGGATTTCCTATCAAATGTTTTGGTTAGCGTAAGGTAAAAACTTTTCCATGTTTATGTGTGGGAAGTCTTACGTGATACCTTTCTTTTAAAAGGTTTTTCAAAGTTAAGCAGCTTTAACCTGTTATTCACACCAGACCCATGTCTGGCTCGGAGTTTATCTTCTGTTTTCTTAAACTCTTAGGTACTCAAATTTTTACGAGTTGCCAAGGGATTCAGGTTAACTTTGATGAATTATGGAGGAGCAAATGGAGCAGGAGGCTTCTGCGTGTAGATATATAGTTCCGCTGTGTGTTCTCTGTGTCAGTATTGTTTTGTTGAGTTGTATTGAGTTGTATAACTAGACAGGTGTTTATAACTGTCTAGTATGTGATGTAAATTCTGTGTAACTCTGATAGTGTTGTATACTATGTAATATTTATGTTATTAATATAATTTATTCGTTCCGTTGTTGAGGTTCTGATATTGTTTCTTCTTTCTTCTCTTTCTTTTCTCTTTTCTATCCCTTTCTTTCTTCAAGATGATGCGATTTTCTATGGAGAAAAGTCGGATCGTCACAATTGGTATCAGAGCGCTAGGTTGAGTGAATACCTAGGCTTTGAAGTGATTTCTTTCTTGAGAGAGTATATTTGTAATTTTAAATATATATATATATATATATATATATTTCTACCTATTTGTTGGGTTAACTGTTCGGGTTTTTCCAATATAAATTATAAAGGTAGATAAGGTAGTGGGGTGTGTAACACAACTACTACCATTGGTTGGAGATTGAGTGTTGAGGTTGGAAGTGTATTTGTCGAGACTGTAGACCTAATAACGTCTCGAGTGAGTTTTGCTTGGAGTAAGGATTTCATAGATCTCTGAATGTAACCTGTTAAGGTTCGTAGTTCATCTTTGAGTTGGATGAGTAGAGTTTGGATCTGTCGGTTGGGCAGAAGGGAATAATGGTATCTTGATACCTCAGGAACTAGTAGCTGTGTGATGAGACACAGTGACTATGGATGTTTCCGAAGATTTTTCTTTGGAAAAAGTTTATGGAGTATGTCTGCTTCGATGTTGTGGCTGGGTTCAGCAGGATGTTTCTGTCTAGTTTGAGATCCGAGTTTCTCGAAGAGTTTTGGATTAGGAAGTCTTTAATGTCAGTGTCAGCAATGCAGCTCGGAGTGTTCTGTGTGCTAGCAAGAAGGTCTTCTGGTTAGCAGTTTTTCTGAAGAAGTTCGGAAGCAGCAGAGTGGATTCCATTTCTGCGATAGATTGGCTAGTTAAGCGTATGCTATTCTGATTGGTAAAGAGAGAATAGTTTTCTTTGGATATTGGACTGGTTGATCGCAAAAGTGACTTGCGATGGTTTGAGTATTCTCTTGAGCTATGAGAAGTTTGTCCGCATCGAGAGGTTAAGTTTTCTTATCGACTGGATTCTAAGAGTGCTACCTATGGTTCAGTTTAGTCGAAGGATCAGATGGGATATCTGAGTTTTCTTTTATGGATCTGTTGGACCATATTTCTGAGACGTGTTGTCCAGTTTGTGCTTGTGTTCTGCACCAGCATTTTCTTCTACTCCAGATCAGAGTTATGCAGCGGAAGCAGTTTGGGAGTGCTTTTGTTTTGTCTTTTCCGGATAGGAGAAGTAAGTTAATCTTCTGATGTTTGTGGAGTAGAGTTTGTGTTCTTGGTTTGGATTTGATCTTGAGGAGATCATTCTGTTGGATTGTTTTAGTCCAGTTTGTTTCTAGAGACATCAGCGAAAGTTGAGCGGATCGGGAGAGATGAAGGCAACCCAGGATCGTCAGAAGTGTTTTGTGGATAAGAGACGAAGGAATTTGGATTCCGGAGTCGGAGATTTGATTTTGGATAAGTTTTCTCCGATCTAAAGAGCTATAAGATTGGGTAAGACTGGGTAGGTCAGCTCCGAGATGTTTTGGATCTTTTCTGTGTTCTTGTAAGAATTGGTGTTTGATTTTCTAGGTTGAATTGCCAGTTTGGATAACTGGGATTCGATGTGTTTCACGTATCTCTGAGGGAGTACGTGCATGGTTTATTCCTGGTTGTGGAACCAGCGGTTCAGAAGGACGTGATTGTTGAGTCAGACTTGTCTATAGTCTGATGTTCTGTTTAGTTTTGTAGATCTAGTTGGATAGGAGCTCTATAGCTCAATAGTATAGATTGTTTGAATTCTGTAGGGCGAGTGTCCCGAGATTTATACCGGGGAAACTCGTGAAAATTTTATCCAAAATTTTTCTGGATAGTTAGATTTGTTTTGTTTGATTAGATAAATTGGTTGCTTTGGTTGTTAGCATATGTTTGATGATATATGCTGGTGTTTTAAAATAAAATCTTAAGATAGATTATTAAATTACCTTTGCTTATAAATTTCGGGGACGAAAATCTTTTAAGGGGGGAGGAATGTGATATCCCGGAAATTTGGCAATATATATTTAATAATCTGTGTTAAAGATTTTAATTGATTTGATAATTTTAGATAATAAATTTTGAATTGATCTAATAATCTTCTTTAGTAAATATTTAAATTGGAAGATTTTTTTTAAATAAATTATTTTCTGTTCATAATATATAATTGTATATGTTGTAAATTGAATAAACTTTGATTTGGGATTTAGTAAATGAATCAATTTTATAATTTTAATTTATATTTAGTAAATTTGAAATTTGATTTAAATTTAAGAATTGGCTTTTCAAAGCAATTTAATAAATAATTATTTGGTTTATACTTATGATAAATCTTATTTGTTTAAATTTATGTTTTTTACTAACTTAAAAAGGAATTTAAATTTGATTAACATTAAAGCTTTGTTTTATTTTATTTTTAAATATTACTTGAAATTTATATATAAGAATTTAAAATACAAATTACAAATGTTATTAATTTGTTTATAATCTCTTTTATAAATTATTCAATATTCTTTAATTTGTCATTTTTAAATAAAAATGATAATACTTAGTTTTTATTATCATAAATAAATTTTGTAAAAATTAGGATTTGTTATTTTTTTAAATTTAAAAGAGTTATATATGCATCCAATATAACTTGATTCAAAAAATTGGATTTGTAAATTAATTTAAAATTTGGATTTAATGTTTTGAAATTTAAAAGAATAAATACATAAACATATTTGAACAAGCTATATTTTTAATTTGTTTTGTTTCATTTCTTTTGAATTAGAAAAGAAAGAAATTCATTTATATATACATAAGAAATAGTAAATTAAGATTTAAGAGCCTATAAACAATTTTAAATTAAAATTAGAATATTTAAATTACATGTGTTAATCTTTTAACATCTTAAAAGACATGTGTTAGGTTTTAAAGCTATCTAAGTGACGAATGTTAAACTAAGTAACAAGTGTCTCTTTTCTTTTTTTTTCTTTTTCTTTTAAGTTTTTTGAAATCAAAGTTTTTCTTTTATAAACACGTATTTTCTCACCTCATTTTCTTTTCTAATTTTCTTTCAAAAACCTTGAGTAATCTTCGGCTAATAATCTGCATATTTCTTTTCAAAACAGAAAGAAAAATCAGTTTTTCTCTCAAGAAAATAAAATCTGAAACCCTCTTCAAAAATTGAAATCCCTGCATCTCTGTTTGAAAACAATCAAACCTGCATGCAACTTCACCAGGGCCTGAAATCCATTTGCAACATCTTCAAAACCTATAGCATATCAATCCATTAACCTGAGAAATTCATTTGCAACTTCAAAGCTAAATCAATGTCTGCATTTTTCACCTGGAAACAAACAGGCATGCAAATTAATGTGGAAGCCTGCAATTCATTGTTTTCTAGAAAGCGTGCATCTGAATTCATTTTGCAACTGAGTCCTGCATTTCTGTTTTGAAAAAAATTCATGCCTGCATTTTTCTGGAAAGCTTGCAAATGAAATCAAGGAAAGCATTACAAAGTAAGATGAATGTTTTAAAGCATATGCAGTTTAAAAACCAAACTGAAGTTCAAAATGCATAAGCAAGAATAAGAAGCAAATCTAAAGCCTGTCAAACATGGATGCTCTACTTTTATAAATCTATGAGTAACTTCATTTGTTTAAAAAAAAATAAGTATAAATTAGTTGCTTATTTTACTCTGAAATAATTGTGTGTTATTTACAAGTTATTTTTGGTGTATACATGAGTATTTGAAATTGTGCATGCTGCTATAACTCTGCACTTGGGTTTTAGATTTTAGAATGGCTTAAGAATATCAATTTCATTTAATTTTGTATGTGTTAAGATTTAAGTTTCAAAACACAATATGGTTGTGATACATAAGCTAAGTTTAAATTTTATTTAATATAAGAAATTCTGCATTATCTCTGGAAACTCAATAATGCAACAGAACAAATTCTTATATAAGTAAAATTTAATCATCTGGATTCTGTAATTTAAGAATATAAACAAGTTACAAGATCAAAGATGTGAAATTTAAAACTAAAATTTGAATTTTTAAATTAAGATTGATTGGGGAAATTCTGGTTTAACCAGAAAACCTATTTTGGGTTTGAACCATTGACCTGAGTGGATGGAGTGGCCAGTGTTTCTCTGGTTGATGGAATGATGATCGTAGATGCAAGAAAAAATGGTGGGATGTGAATCAGTGCAGTGTGGTGTTGGGAATTTTGAATCTAAGAATATAACCCTAGTTTTTCTGTAAGCAAGAAATTTGAGTGACGTGGCTTTTATAAGCGACCGAGTTGTCCCAGATTCTGGTAGGTGGTAGATGGGGTAAAGAGGAAGTAGTGGCCGAAGTCGTAGATTCGCTGATGATCAGAATTTTGGGTTTGAAGTGAATTGCAGGATCGACCTTTTTTGTTCCAGTTTTTGGCTCGAATGCTCATTTTCAATTTGGGGTTTCTGAAGTTGATTCGAGGGTCGGAATGGCTTTTGGTGATGATTGGTGACTTGCGCAGATGATCGCGAATGGTCGGAAGTAACGGCGTGAATGGTGCAGGTGCACAGTGATTTTGGGTATCAGTTGTTTTATGGGAAAGAAAGGGGGGACTCGTGTTTGTATCGGGTTAATTTTTGATTTTTTTCGAAGTGAGGGTATGTTGGACTCGAAGTAAATTATGTATGGGCTCGGGTATTTTTGGTTGATACACGTTTAGGTATTAAACCTGACTGTTTTAGTTAAGTGATTCAGATGAAAAGAATACTCGAGTTACTCAAGTTTGTTTTGAGTATGCTCGGGTTCGGTTAGGATTTGACTCGAGTGAATTTTGTGATTGCTCGAGTTGGGTTCGCTTCAAGTTAGAAACTGTCATGTTTCAAATTTTTAAACTTAATTTAAATACTAAGTAAAGATTTAAATTAAGTTTTAAATCTAACTTTAAATTGTGAATTCAAGTTTTAGTTTGAATCATGGTTGGAAATAAATAAGTTTTTAAATTCAAATTTGTTTAAAATAACTTTAAAAGGGATTTATTGTTTAAAAATGTTTTTAAAGAAATTTGAATTTAAATTTGGAAATTGAAAATATAAAGTAATGTTTAAACAAAGTTTAAATTTGATTCAAATTTGGATTTGAATCTTTGTTTCAAAATAAATTTAAGTTTTATAAATTTAAGTGGTTAAAACAAATTTGAATGATAATGTAAAATTTTAAATGGTTTTAATTTAAAAAGAAATTTGTTTCAACTTTTGTAAAATTTCTTTTATAATAAAGGTATTATTTATCAATTAAAGTTTTAGATTGATTTTAAAACTTGTTAAAGTTAAATAATAATTTAATGTTTTGTATTTCATTTAATTATTAGGGTAATTAAATGAATAATTAATTTATTTAATAAATTAAGGAAATAAATAATTACTCAAAGTATTTAAGGGATTAATCTTAAAGGTTTAAGATTAATTATTTTTAGAGTAATTAACTTGTAATTAAGAATAATTAATTAAATAAGGTTTGTTTTTAATTAATGATTAATAATTAATTAATCAAGTAATAATGGATTAATTAAGTTTTAATTTATACTTAATTATTTAAATAATTAGGGGTTAATTAAATGGGTTATTAATGATTAATTAATTTGTAATTAATAATGATTAAAATAAGTTAATTATTTTGGAAAAATAATTAATGAATTATTAATAGTTAATGAAGGTCATTAACTAAGGATCATTTAATAATTAATTAATGTGATTAATTTTAATTATTAATTGGATTAATTAATTTAAAATAATCATATGTGTAAATTGTTAAGTATAATTACTTATGGAAGTAATTAAGGAATTAATTACTAATTGTAATTAATTGAGTTTAATTTGATTAGATTAAGTTAATTAATTCAATTTAATTAATATAAATAATCAATTGATGATTTGTGAAGTATAATTACTTAATGTAATTAAATAAAGAGAAATTACTTAGAGAAGTAACTAATGGTAATTACTGTATAGAAGGTGATTTGATGATGAAAGTAATTTGAGTATAATTACTTTGTGAATTAATCGAGGGATTAATTAGAGATAATTAATTAATGAATAATTAATTTATTTGGTGAAGTAATTAAGGGTAGTTAATTACTGAATAGAGTTAATCAAGGGTGATTAACAATTATGGTTTAATTAAAGATTTATAACTTAATGTAATTAATTTAAATAGAAAATGTAATTAGAAGATCATTAATTATTATAATTAATGATGTGATTAAGAATAGATTTAATTAGAAATAATTAATAAATGAGGAATTAATTAATGAAATTAATTAAGGAGTAATGTAATTAATTCATATTTAATTAAATAAGAAAGTAATTAAAGATTAATTACTGTATTTGGTTAAGTATAATTAATTTGAGAAATTAACTAGTGAATAATTACTTGAATGTAATTAAAAGTTAATTAATTAGGGATGATTAATTAAAATAAATAATTGGTGGATGATTAATTAATTGATTGATAATTAATTAATGATGTAAGCAAGTTTAGTGATGATGAAGTAATTAATTTAATTTACTTTAAATTAATTAGAAATGAGGTAATTAATTTAATTAATTTAATTTAATTATATTTGGTGTGGTAAATCGTTGCTTATATGGATGGATAATGTTGTTGCTTAGATGGTTTGACTCTCAGATATGAGACATATAATGTTGAGTGATATGGATGCATTGGTTGCATTGTGATGTTGATATAGATTATCTTTTTATAATGATAATATGGATTATCTGTTGTGATGATAATATTGATTATCTATTGTGAATCTGTGATTTATCTATCTGTATATAGATAATTGAATTGTTTTAAACCTTTAAAACAACTTGGCCTTAAAAGACACGCTTTGGATTTCAATGAGACCGGGATCGGGTTTCCATATTTGCATATCTGAAAACCACACCGATCCAAATTAACGATAGGTCGTGAATCTTATGGGAAGAGTGAAGACTCGAGGTGTAAGGACTATTCGTCAGTATAACTCTAGGGGTGATTCCGTAATGAATTTGATGGAGCTAGTTCTTATAGGTTCGAGATGGTGATTTAGAGTGCAAGAGTCATCCTCGTTAACTCTGAGGGTGATTCCAAAATAAGTGTAATGAGATAATGCCTTCGGTTTCATTCGAACCCGGAACGAACTTGTATGGATTGAATGCTTTCAGAACATCGTCAGGTGGACGATGAGCATCCTAAGAGATGTGTTTTCTAAAGGTAATCGTAGCCTCAAGGCTCATCAACCGGGAATGGCTAAAACAGGGGACGTGCAGCAAGGCTAAGTGGGTCATGCCTAAGTAGGACAAGATTTTTCCCCGTCTAGAAGTCCCTTTTTATTTCAGCTGTGTGGACGGTTGGATGTACACCAACTGCGGGGTTGTCTTTTTCGGGACTGTCCAGTAAGGGATGGTTCCAGTCTTGTGTTGCAGGGGAGTTAGGATGACTCCTCGGTACGTTGATCTAGGTCGCGTACTGTGACGGGCGGTACCCCAGTAGCTCCTGCCATTGTATGGAATCCAAAATCCAATAAGTGCCAATGGTTTTGATTGTATTACCCACTTTTTTGGCTAGTAGCTGGAATTTAATAGATGTAACAATTTCGACTATTTCATATTTATTTGAAAACCCTAGATCTATTATAATATCACTGGATTTCCTATCAAATGCTTTGGTTAGTGTAAGGTAAAAACTTTTCCATGTTTAGGTGTGGGAAGTCTTACGTGATACCTTTCTTTTAAAAGGTTTTTCAAAGTTAAGCAGCTTTTACCTGTTACTCACACCAGACCCATGTCTGACCCGAAGTTTATCTTCTGTTTTCTTAAACTCTTGGGTACTCAAATTTTTACGAGTAGCCAAGGGATTCAGGTTAACTTTGAAGAATTATGGAGGAGCAAATGGAGCAGGAGGCTTCTGCGTGTAGATATATAGTTCTGCTGCGTGTTCTCTGTGTTAGTATTGTTTTGTTGAGCTGTATTGAGTTGTATAACTAGACAGGTGTTTATAACTGTCCAGTATGTGATGTAAATTCTGTGTAACTCTGATGGTGTTGTACACTATGTAATATTTATGTTATTAATATAATTTATTCGTTCCGCTGTTGAGATTCTGATATTGTTTCTTCTTTCTTCTCTTTCTTTTCTCTTTTCTATCCCTTTCTTTCTTCAAGATGATGCGATTTTCTTTGGAGAAAAGTCGGGTCGTCACAGCAGCAGAAGCATCAGAGTGGTCCGGGTTCATTTTTTGTTTAGAAATCTTTATGTCCCAATTGTCATCAGCCGGGTCATATGATAAAGGCTTGTCCGCTTCTTCAAAAGGCTCCGTAGAATAAGATCTTTTCTCTTGAAGATGGTCCATCTTATTCTTCTAAAGGCAAAGACGTTTTGGAAAGTACTTTGCTTTTGGATGGTATTTTTATTAGAGTTCTGTTTGATTCCGGTGCAACTCTTAGTTTTATTTCTTTGGATGCGGTAGAGAAGTTTCATCTTTCTCCTTGTTTGGTTGACCGTCCTATTTTTGTATCTAATCCTATAGGCGGAGTAACCAAGTTAGATAAGATCTGTAGAGGCTTAAGGCTTTCTTATCTATCTCATAGTTTTTCTAGCGACCCATTTATATTGGATTTCAAAGGATTTGATCTTATTCTGGGTATGGATTGGTTGGATAAGTATAAGGCAGTTTTGATGTGTGAAGAGAGAATTATGTCTTTGGAGACTGAGTTGGGAAGGATTGCAAAAGTGACTTGCGATAATTCCGGAGTTCACTTGAGTAATCTTTTGCATGGAATCGAGGCATCTCCAGAAGGCGTTGAGTCCATCGAAGTGGTCAAAGATTTTTCGGATGTTTTCGAGGAAGTGAAAGGTTTTCCCCCTCATCCGGAGATAGAGTTTCAGATTGATTTAGTTCCGGAAGTATTACCTATTGTTCAGCCCAGTAGAAGGATGGCACCGAAGGAGAGAGAAGAGCTAGTGAAGCAGACCAAAGATTTCTTAAAGAAAGGTTTGATCCAGCCTAGTTTTTCCAGTTGGGTTTCTGCGGTAGTCTTTGTGACCAAGTCGGATGGGTCTTTGAGATTCTGTATGGATTACCGGGAGTTGAATAAGGTTACTATTAGGAATAAGTATATGTTTCCCTGTATAAACGATCTTTTTGATCAACTCCATGGAGCTTCTGTTTTATCCCAGATAGGTTTGACTTCGGGTTTCCACCAGTTAAGGGTAGCTAAAGACAGTATCCCATTGATTGCGTTCAAGGAATCCAATTGTTTTTATGAGTTGTTGGTTATGCCTTTCGAAATAACCAACGTTCCTGCCTGTTTTGTGGATTTGATGAACCTAGTATTCCGGGATGTATTGAATAAGTTCATACTCGTGTTCATCGATGACATTCTTGTCTACTCTAAGTCTGAAGAGGAACACAAGCAACATTTGGGATCAGTGTTAGAGACTTTGAGGAGGCATTTTCTAAAGGCTAAGTTTTCGAAATGCCATTTTTGGAAGTCGGAAGTCGGATTTTTAGGGCATATTGTTTCTAATGGGTATTTCCGTAGATCCATCCAAGGTAGAAACTACTCAGGAGTGGAAGCAACCGCAGACTCCGACAGAAGTCTGCAGTTTTCTGGGTTTGGCAGGGTACTACGGGAAGTTTATCAGGGACTATTCTAAGATTTCTTCGCACTTAACCAAGTTGAGTCGGAAAGAAGCAAAGTTTAAGTGGACCCCTAAGTGTGAAGAGGCTTTCCTGGATTTGAAGGCAAGGATGACCAATACACCTGTTCTAGCTATTCCTGATGATAAGAGTAAATTCGAAGTCTACACGGATGCTTGTGAAGTTGGGTTGGGTGCAGTGCTGATGCAGAATGGGAAAGTGATTGTGTATGCGAGCAGGCAATTGAAGCCTTATGAAAAGAATTATGCTACGCACGAGCTGGCATTGTTAGCCATCGTCTTTGCTTTGAAGATCTGGAGGCAGTATCTGTTGGGAGAGAATTTCGAGCTTTTCACGAGTCACAAACCTTTGAAGCATCTTTTCTCCCAGAAGGATCTGAATTTGAGACAGCAGAGGTGGGTATAATTTTTGGCATCTTATAGTCTGGATATCCTCTATACTCCAGGGAAAACGAATGTGGCGGCGAATGCTCTGAGTAGGAATGCAGTTATGTCTCTTTTGGAAGTTATTCTGTCTCTTCTGGAAAGGATCGTGAGTAAGCAAGGATCAGATAGGAGATCGAGAGGAATCATCGGGAGAGTCAAGAATGGTCAGTGTTCCAGTTTTGAGATTGATGACCAGGGAACATTAAGGATCAACAGAAGGATTTGTATTCCGAATTTCAAGGATTTGAAGCAAGAAGTTCTATAAAAGAGTCATCGTTCTAGGATGAGTATCCATCCGGGAATTTCAAAGATGTATAAGGATATGAAGAGAGTCTTCTGGTGGAAGGGTATGAAGAAGGATACAGCTGCATTCGTTAATGGATGTGCGATCTGTCAGCATGTGAAAGGTGATCAGTAGAAGACCGTAGGATTGTTACAGCCTTTGGAAGTTCCAAAGTGGAAGTGGGAAATGATTTCTATGGATTTCGTCGATGGATTGCCAAGGACCAAAAAGGGAAATGAAGGAATATGGGTAATCCTTGACTGGCTAACCAAAAGCGCCCATTTTATTCCAGTTAAGGAAACCCGTACTGCAGCTTCTTTGGTAGAGATTTTCCTGAAGGAGATTGTTAGACTGCATGGTGTTCCAATTAGTAGTGTTAGT
This sequence comes from Allium cepa, assembly GCA_030765085.1. Taxonomy (NCBI): domain Eukaryota; kingdom Viridiplantae; phylum Streptophyta; class Magnoliopsida; order Asparagales; family Amaryllidaceae; genus Allium; species Allium cepa. The sequence goes on from CM060937.1 coordinate 272,036,815, forward strand.
GGCCGTGATCCTATCTTCACCAGCAAGTTTTGGGAGGCTTTGCAATCAGCTTTGGGTACAAGATTGAATTTGAGTACAGCCTATCATCCGCAGACCGATGGACAAACAGAAAGACTGAATCGAATTCTAAAAGATATGCTAAGGGCTTTTGTTTTGGATTTTGGTGGATCTTGGAAGAACCATCTACATTTAGTGGAATTCTCGTACAATAACAGTTAGCAAGCGAGCATCAAGATGGCACCCTATGGAGATTTATATGGAAAACCTTGTAGATCCCCATCCTATTGGGTAGAGTCAGGATATCGTCTTGTTCTTGGTCCAGATTTGAATAGAGAGACATCTGCGAAGGTGGAGCCTATCAAGAAGAGAACGAGAGAAGCGTAGGATCGCCAGAAGAAATATGCAGAAAAGAGACAAAGACAATTGGAATTTGAGATTGGAGATTTAGTCTTTGCCAAAGTTTCCCTGATAAAAGGAGCGATCAGATTTGGAAAGAAGGGAAAACTTGCCCCAAGGTATATTGGTCCATTCCGAGTGCTCGAGAGGATTGGTGTTGTGGCCTACAGGATTGAATTGCCAGTCCGGATGGCTGGAATTCACAATGTTTTTCACGTATCTCATTTGAGGAAATATGTGTACGATCCATCTCTTGTTGTGGAGCCAGCAGTGCAAGAAGATTTAGAGATCGAACCGGATTTATCTATAGTCAGGCATCCAATCCAGGTCGTTGATCAAGATGAGAGGCAACTCAGAAGCAAGGTGGTGAAGCTGGTTAACGTGCAGTGGAGCGAGGATCCCAGAGATCGTACGTGGAAAACTCTAGATAGTTCTAGGAAAGCTTATCTGGAATTGTGTCCGGATAGCTAGTGATGTTTGTTGAATGAATTGTTTGTTTGGATGAATTGTTTGTTTGGTTGATAGTGTATGACTAATATGTATGCTTGAATTGTATGAAATAAAAGCTTTTGGATTATCTTTTGTTTTAAATTTCAGGGACGAAATTCTTTTAAGGGGGGAGGAATGTGATATCCTGGAAATTTCAAGCAATTAAAATGTGATAACTTTTATAAATTATTTAAAATTGGAAAATTGTTATTTTCAAACAATAATAATAATGTGCTATTTTTAAATATAGATAAATAAATTTTAATAGAATTATTATTTTCAAATTGAATTTGTGTTTTTTTAAATGTATATATGTGTGTGTGTATGTGTGTTGATTTGAATTTGAATTTGAAATTGAAATTTCAAAAGATAGATCTCTTAAAATAATTTTGGATTAAAATATATTATATATGATTTTATTTGAATATAGTTGGTTTTATATTATTTTCTTTAAAAGAATTTTATGTATATAAATTAAGAAAGTATTTATTAAATAGAAAAATAAATACAAAAGCTTTATATAAACATTTAAAAATTAATAAACTCATGCAAAATTACAAGTGTTAGATTATTAATCTTTTTAATAACAAGTGTAATGTGATAAACTTATGTAAATGACAAATGTTAAGAAATTTAACAAGTGTCACTGTTTTAATTTTATTTTATTTTATTTTTAATAATCATAAATTTTAGTCTATATATTTATCTTCCTCTTCTCTTCAATTCTTTTTCCTATCTCATTTTCAAAAACACAAAGAAAAACTCAAAGCATGTTAATATTCAAACCTGAGAAACAAAAGTCTGTAACAAATACTCAAACCAGAAAATAATCAAGCAATCAACTTATTAAACTAACTCAAATCATCAAAGCAACTTGAATCACCAAAGCAAGATCATCTATGTTTCCAAAGTTTAAATCTTCTCAACAATTAAGCTTTAGATTTCAAGCATTTTCAAGGTTCAGTTTTCAAAAGATTTCCAGATCAAAAGTATTCTGAAAGTTTTCAAGCATTTTTCAAGTTCCACTTCCAAGCTTTCAAACCCAGTTTCAACCTTCTCTGTACATCAACAAGTGAGTAAACATTCTTTTTAAAACCTTAAGTAAATGGAAATCTGATTGCATGTGAATTACTGGAATAAAGTATGCTTTGCATGTGTATATATATAAGTGTAATCTCTGTATATATGATTGTGTTGAAATATGCATGTCTGATATGTTTATGTTCATTTCTGTTTATAGTTACAGAGTTTAAATTTATATCAAAATTCAATATCTCTTTATCTATTCACTGATAGACCTTAGTTTTCAAACACAATATGTTTGTTTAAACATAGATTAAGGTTTAAAAATATATTTAAGTAAATTAAGTTTGAAATTTTCTAAAAATTTCAAAAGAACAGTGGAAATCCAAAAACATGTAAATTTCAATCATCTGTTTTATCTATATAATCCGAATCACCATCTGAAATCATGATTTTTAAAGGATAAATCATAATTTTTAGATTTGGATTGAGTGAGCATTTCGGGTTTGATCAGAAAGTGGGTTTTAGCTATTTCTGATGGCCGGAGGTCTCGGGGTGGTCAGGTTTCGACAGGAGGTAGAGGGTAGTTAGGCGAAATCGAGAAAAATGCTAAGTGAATTTATCACCCACTGTGGCAGCGATGATCGGTCGGAGTAGAGTTAGAAACCCAAAATGGGTCGAGGTCGTAAATCTTGTTGCTGTGACATCTCTGGTGAATTGGAGTTCACCGACTTGGGGAGATGGTAGCATGGAAGGCCTACGAGTGTGTGGCCGAGGTTACGCGATTTCTGGTGGTCGACGTCGGCAGTTCAAGAGGGTTTTTGGTGATGGGTTTTGGTTCCAGGCAGTTCGAGATTGCTCGATTTAGATTCTGTGTTTGTGGTGACCTTTGGATGGTCGGGATTTTAAAGGGAAGGACATCGGCAACTCATCGATGGTAGTAAGGATGGTCAGAGCTCTAGCGAGCTAGCGTGCATGTGCATGGGGTTGTCTGATGGTGTCTGTGTTTTGGGAAGCTAGATGGCTCGAAGGGAAACTCGGGGATGGGAGTTGTTTGCTCGAGTTCATCCTCGGGTTAGCGTGAGAGTTATAGTCTTGTTCCAGGTTTTAAACTTCAAATTTTTAACTAATTTTTTTAAAAAAAAGGGAAAGAAGAAGAAACTCGGGGTAAATCTCGGGTGAGGACCGAGTTAGACCCGAAGCAAGTTATAAACAGTTTTTAAAAGGTTTTATAAAAGCAAGTTTTAAATTTAAATTGAATCTAGTTTGAACTATTATGTGATAAATGTTTTAAATAATATGATTTAAGGAAGTTATAATTTGTTAACTTTAACTTTTTAAGTTAAATGTTTATTTTATTTTAAACTTAAATTAATTGATTTAATTAAGTAAGTTAATTATAAGGATAAATGTTTTAAAAATATGTGTTAATGATAGTTAGGTAATTAATAAAGGATAATGGTTTATCTTAAAGTTAACTAATTTTTCATAATTAACGAAGTAATTAAAGAATAATTAATTAGTTCAATTAATTAATTAATTTGTAATTAAGGGTATAGTTAATTTTGGCAAGGCCAGCCGGTTTTATAGTGGACCGTCCACTTTTATTACAATCGTAATAAAAATTGAAGTACAGGAGTAAGGTAGAAGCACCTTAACTACTAGAAATAAAGCAAAAAAAATACAGCACAGGTACTTGACAACTATGTCACAGTAACTAAATAACAAAAACTAGCTTTCCCCTGAGGGAGAGTCACTAACAACACCAGACAACAATAAAGGGGCAGACCCAATAAGGGCAGCAAATGGGCGGAACCGTAGAGCAAGACGAGGGTCATAATCTACAACATCAGAACTGTAGATAAAAGATCGATCCCAGGATGGATCAGCTAGCATGTCAGAATTTTCAGTCGCATATAGACCTTCCATATCAAGGACTATAGAATCACCAAATTGTTTATAGCGTAAGCATCTAAGGTCCTGTTGATCATCAGATACAAACCGGAAGAAGGATTCATCAACCGGATTATACCTCATATCAGAAATGGGATCAATCCAACACCCTTCTGGTTCATCCCAAGCCACAGGAGGCAGCAACAAGGTAGGGTCAGGGTCATCAATGTCATGAGCAGCACAAAGAACCTCAGGAACAGTCGGAGAAACAGGAGAAACCACAGGCAATGAAAGATCACTCTGATCATGCAACTTAGCCTCAGGAGGAGGATAAGAATGTGTCGGAGGGGCAGAAACCTTGGGGACCCAGATCCTACGACAAGGGCGCGGCAAAGGAAACTTCGGAGCAGCCACGGATGCAACAGAATGATGACAATCTAAAGTAAGGTGTCCAAAAGAGTGACAGAAAATACAAATATCCGGAACCCAGCCATAGCGAACCCTAACTTCCACAACATGACCAACAGCAAGCTGAACAGGAATAGAGGTTGGAAGAGGCTTAGAGGGAGAAATCTCAATAAGCGCCTTCGCAAACATCAACTTATCTCGCGCCACCGTATTAGAGTCAAAACATTTCAACTTTCCAACATTACAAGCTAACCAATTCAATCCGATTAGTGGCTGGAGAACAGAAGGAATCTGAGAAAAATATACCCAAACAGGGATAGAAAAAACTTGCTCTCGAGCACACGCCACCTTAGAAGACCAGGGGGTAACGATGAAAGGCCTTCCATCAACAAAGGAAGGCTCCGCATCCAGAACTTGCCTACGCTCCTCAGAAGAAGAGAACTTTAAGTAGTACATCGAATCAATCAACTTAACATGCAAATTACCTCGAAGCTTCCAAACCCTCCGAAGCACAGAAGCAGCCGATGAAAGACGGTGTTGTGAGTCAAGGAAAAAACCAACCAAATAGTCTGCCCAAAATTCCTCACCGGCTTGCAACACACTAGGGGGAGGAATCATCACACCATTTTCCTCAACCATTTCAAACTCAATCGGTACGTAGACTCCCGCATTACGGGGCAAGGATGTAAACAGAGAGGACCACGATTTTGTGGATTGCGACGGTACATCAGCAACGAGGCTCGATGCTGCAAGGGGGATAGTAGCATCTGGGTTCAAAACAGAGGCAGAAGGTGCATTTTTCTCAGGGGAATTTTCACAAGCAAGTGAAGTGCCTTGAGCACAACAAGGGGAAATAGCAGTAACACACCCCTGGACTTGGACAGCCTCGCTAGCAACCACAGTGGGAACCACAGTAGGTTCGAACCCATTAACCAAAGTAGACTTACTCACTTCATTACTCAACAAATTCGGCAAATTGGACACTTGCACAGTCGCAACCGAAAGAGATAGGCCATCACGCGTTGACACACTAGCTTTTAAGGCACTGGCACGAATCGGAGAGGATAGCAAGGGAGGAAAATCAGATTGCGACTGGAGAGCAGGAGAACGCGTAGACATAGACAAAGATGGTTTGTAACCACGACCTGACCTAGTTGATGACGGAGAGAGGGGAATGGAATGGAGAGGGGACGGTGATGAGAAGGGCATACGAATGGAAGTGGAGGCGAATGAACAGAAGTAGGGGGCGGACTAAAACGAGGTACTGGAGGCGCTGCAAAAAAATCGACAGTGGAAAACATCGGCAGAAGCCACCATTACCACAGTGGAAAACTCTAAGGGTATAGTTAATTAATTAGAGATTACAATTAACAATTAATTAATTAAGTAATTAAGATTAATTAATTTATAATTAGAAGTTAATTAATTAGATAATTAAAGATTATTAATTAATGATTAGAGATTAATTAATTAAGTAACTAAATTGTAATTAAGCATTAATTAAGTAATTAGATATTAATTAATTGGTAATTAAGGATTAATTAATTTGTAACTAAGTTTTATTAATTAATAATTAAGGTTTATTAATTAATAATTAAAGGATAATTAATTTGTAATTAAAGATTAATGAATTGATTTATAAAAGTAATTAAGGAATGATTAATCAATTAATGATTGTAATTAATTAATGATTGATTTAGCAGGGATGGGTGATTAATTCTTAAGTAATTAATTTAATTTGAATTAATTAAATTAATTATAGTATGGATTAATAAATCTTGCTTATGGATGATTGATTGAATAGAATGTCTGGATTGATTGATATATATAGTTTGATAATCTATGATATTCCATGATGTGATATTGGATATAGCTGTGATAAATGTGTGATATTTATCTATGATGAACTGTGTAGTAATGCTCCGCTATTACCCTGCTACAACCCCGCTATATCTCATAGAGGATTTCTACTGCTACGATTTTTCCATATAGCCCTAGAATATAGCCTTTCCGCTTTAATCTAAGCTATTTCCGCTATATCCTGTTATTTCTGCTATATTCCGCCATTCCTGCTATATCTTTTCTAATAAAATGAATTGAAAAATTGCATTTATACATTATAAAATTATGAAACTAATTTATTTGATTTAATTTTTAATATATTTTCAGAAATGAAAATAATCCAATGTTCTACCAAATTCAATTATGTTATATAACACTTTTTCGTTTATTTAAAGTATATTCGCACATGTTTTTATTTAAAATTATTTACGTATTATTTGTAGTTCAATTGAATGATAATTTTTCATTTAATTACCATTTATATATTTGTAAAAACATTAAGTACGAGTTTTATATGCTATTTTAGAGCCACCTGTTATTTCCCGCTATGACTTTTTGCACCTCCACCGCTTTGAATCTACCGAACGCATTAACTACACAGGTGATGAATGCTTTGTGAATTCAATGTATTGAATTGAATTAAATTGTTTAAACCTTAAACAACTTGGCCTTAAGAAATGTTTGGATTTCGATGAGACCGTGATCGGATATCAAATTTGATTATCCGAAAACCACATCGATCCAAGTTAAACGATAGGTCGTGAAATCTCAAAGTGAAGATCGAGATGGAGGTTCAGAGTGCAAGGGTTATTGTCGTTAACTCTAAGGGTGATTCCAAAATGAGTGTAACGAGATAATGCATTCGGTTTTGTTCGAACGCGGAACAAACTTGTTTGGATGAATGCTATCAGACCATCGTCAATGGAGGACGATGAGCATTCCAAGATGTGTTCTTTAAAGGTAATCGTAGTCTTAAGCCTCATCAACCAAGAATGTCTAAAAAAGGGGAGGTGCACGAAAGGTTTAGTGGGTAGCACCCAAGTAGGATAAGATTTTCCACTGTCTAGAGGTCCCTTTTTATTTGGTTGTGTGGCGGTTGTTTGGCCGCAACCGTGGGATTGTCTTATTCGGACTATTCAGTATGGGATAGCTCTGGCTTTGTGTTGCAGGGGATCGGGAGGGATCCTCGGTACGGTGATCTAGGCCACATACTGTGACGGACGGTACCCAGTAGCCCTGCCATTGATGGAAATCCATTCTTCCTACGTGATCTTTATAGTTTTGATTGTAGAACCCACTTTGTGGCTAGTATGCTAGAATTTAATGAATGTAACAATTTCGGCTATGTGAATATTTATTTGAAAACCCTAGACACTATTATGATAAAATCGGATTTCCTATCAAATGTTTTGGTTATCGTAAGGGAAAAACTTGTCCGTGTTTATTGGCGAAGAGTCTTACGAGATACCTTTTATTTTCAAAGGTTTTTCAAGTTAAACAACTTAACCATTTACTCACATCAGATCCATATCTGACCTGGAGTTTATTCTTTTTTTTTTAACTCTTTGGTACTCAAATTTTTATGAGTAGCCAAGTGATCAGGTTTGGCTAGACGTATTTTGGATAGCTTGGAGCAGGAGTCCCGGCGTAGCTGTATCCATCTATTTCCGCTGTGTTGCAATCTTTTGACTGTTGTATTTTGAAATGTAACGGATAGACAGGTCTTTATAACTATCGAATGTGATGATGTTGTGTAACTGTGTAACTCTGATATGTAAGGACTATATAATAACTATGTCATATATTATATTTTGTTCTGTTTCCGCTGTGAGATTCTGTTATTGTTTAGTTCTTTCTTCTGTCTATTCTATTTCTACCTATTTCTTTCTTATTAGTGATATGTCTTTCTGTGGAATGAAAGGCGGGTCGTCACAGTACCAACTTCTAACAACGAAGGAGATGCCAAACTTCAAGTAGTTATCAAGCTAGGAAGAAGCATCGAGCCCTTAGAGGATAGCGGGTCTGTACAACAACAAGAATTATCAGGCGCTTAACAATAAATTGATAATATCGAACATCAACAATAAAGAGAAGTGTTGAAACTTACCAACGAGAAGGTATCAAAGATGTCACACTAAACAACATAGAGTACTGAAAAGTATAAAATGAAGTGGGGTGTCGCATCATTAAAGGGTGCTGAACATCTAGATACCAAAAAGGGTATATCGAGTGCCTAAAGAAGTTAAGTTATCAAGCATTTACAACATTGGTTGTTATAAAGCAACAAAAGGTACCGGGCTTCGGCAAGGATGATGGACTTCGACACAAGCGAAGGATTTCGATCTTTTATGGACAATGAAAGGTGTCGAGCGTTAGTAGTGCAAAGAAGATATCGAGTGTCTAGAGGCAAAGATGGTACTAGGTGTTATCAATGCAAAAAAGGAATCAATAATACAAAAGATAGCGAGTATCTAACTGCTGGACACATGGCATCCATCTTGCCTGCCGCTAATCTTATAAATAGACCCTCATCGTTACCTAAAAGGGGAAATTTCTCTTTCCTAATTTCTCACATTTTCAAACTTATAAATCCTAAATCAAGTTGGGGATTTATAGCCAATTGAAATTTTTTGACTTTTCCATATAGGACGAATAAACTTTGCATAACATACTTCTTTCGAATTGACTATTATTGAATATTTGACATGCATATGACTCTTTTATGTACTTGATTTTGAACAATGAACGTGCATATTATTAAACTTTAGGCTTGGAACTTAACTCGAACTCGTATACTTCTTTTAAAATGTGCATAAGGCTATTTAAGCCCTTATTCGGACCAACCTTAGCATGCCCAGCATGATTAGTTAGTGAGTAAATTTGCTAACACTAGTCCATCATATTTTATGTGACCTGTTTCACCTTTGAACATATGACTTGAACTCTAGAAAACATCAGAGGCGTTGAACCAACTTTTGGTTTAACAAGCATCGAATACCAGAAACAAGGTATTATACTCAGGTATATAGTGCCTGAAAACAGGTAACCGAGGGACCAATTTTAAGGCGCCTGTGCACCTGTCGATAAGTTTACCATGCACAAAAAACGAAGACTTAAATTATTTGTTTCTTTTTTGCAATTGTGACATTTCACTTCCAAACATCCAAAACTCTTCTTCACTGGCTCCTAACCCTCAGAAGCATCCCAAGATGATTCATCTTTATCCCTATATAAACCCAAAGCTTTGCCATCACCAAGTCACCTAATTGCTCTCCTAATTCTCTCATCTCTATTATGAATCTCTACGCCTACTTTTAAAACCCTAGCGATTAACATCTGATCATATAAGTCCATACCATTTGCTAAAATAATCCTTAGACCATGTACTTCATCGCGATCGATCTTTTAAAGTGTTATAAGAATTTGTAAAGCGCCATTGGTAATATCAGTATTCAAGGATACATTGTTGTTGAAGTTTATTTTTTAAAAGGAGATGAAGACATGTTAGTGTTATTCATTAAGAAGTGTTAAAGATCGGTGTAGTTCGTCAGGAAGAAGTTGTAAAACCGGTTCCTCCATATTAAGAGAGGTGTTGATAGTGAAAACCAAAAGATAATCTGGGATTAGGCGTAAGATGGGCTGTCCAAACTAGGATAAAATTTCGATACACTCTACTACTTTATTTTCTACATTTATTTTATTTTTTTACTAGTTAGTTATATTAGTCATACTAAAGATCCTATTCCGTAATATATAAGTTGGATTATTATATTATAGACCTCTATATCTAGAACATAATGTGTTTTAGAAAGAATGAATCGAGCCCTATTAAATATGGTTTGTTCCATGATGAGTAAGGCATATTTGCCTATTTCCTATTAGGGATATGTGTTGGAAAACGTAACACATTGTTGAATTTGATGCCCACCAAATATGTTCTTAAAACCACATATGAGATGTGGTATGATAAGAAACCCCAACTCAAGTATTTGAGGGTGTGAGGTAGTCTAGCCTACATTAAGAATGTTGGCCTGAATAAACTTAAAGAAAGATTGACATTGTGAAAATTTAAAGGATATCCCAAGACTTCAATACGACATATTTTCAACAATATCGAGGAAAAAAGATTATTGTTTCTTAGCATGCTATCTTTTTGGAAAAGAATTTCTTGCGAAGAAAATTAACCGTGAGACTGTAGACTTGGATGAGATTTGAGAGATTAACACAAAGGTTGAACTAGTAAATGAATATAATCACCGGTATATGAGAACACGCAACCTATTAGAAAGTCTAGTAGGGAAACCTGTGCTCTGGAGAGATACTAAAGATTTCTCGTGGATGGTGTAAAAGAGGACTGTGTCTTGAAAGATGATGCACCACCGTCATCCCAAAAAGCATTGTAAAGTAAAGACTTTGCACTTTGGTTTAATGATATGAAAATTCAAGATGGATTCCATGTATGACAACAAAGTTTGGACTTTGGATAACTATCCAAAGGGATTAAATATTTCGATTGCAAATGAATTTCTAAGAAAAAGCTAAATGCGGATGGATAGGTAGAGACCTATAGGGGAAGTCTAGTTGTGAAAGGGTTTTATCAGATTCATGGTGTTGATTATGATGAAACGTTTTTGCCCATAGCCATGCTTAAGTCCATTCGAATAATGCTCACTATTTATGCATTCTATGACCATGAAATATGGAAAATGGATGTGAAAACATCATTTTTGAATGGTGATTTAGAAGAAACCATTTGCATGTCTTAGCCCGAGGGTTTCGAGTTCCGGGGGGAGCGATGGAAAGGCTTGCAACTATTAAGACCAATCTATGGTCTTAAGTAAGTTTCGAGGACTTGGAATAAGTGTTTGTTAAAGTAATCAAAGAGTTCGATTTTTATTAGAATATAGAGGACTCATGCATGTATCGGAAAGAACAGGGAAGTGATATAGTATTCATAGTCCTGTACATTGATAACCTACTTCTAATTGGCAATAACATCTCGTTGTTGCAATAGGTGGAAGCATGGTTCTCCAAGGACTTCTCCATGAAGGATTTGGAAGAATAGCCCACATACTTGGTAGTAAGATCTATAGAGATAGATCCAAGAGGTCGTTGGGACTATCACAATCACTATTGTAAAAATCTTTACAGGCCTCTGTTTAGGCCTCATCTAGGCACTTGGCGATGCTTACTACCTAGTGATTTACCTAGGCCCACCTAGTCAAAGTTTATCATTTCATGTAAGAATCTAAACATGTATTTAGGCACTAATTATGCGTTATTTAAGGTCTAGTGCCATATATAAGCATCAATGTGCTAGTTTTAGGTGGTCTTGCCTCCTTGGCTACTCCTAAGCATATCCAAAATCTCAAATTTCTGATCTATATCAATCGACGCTGAAAAAATACTAATATTTTATCCAAATACATGAAGTGTTAAAAATGCTTAACTTTGATTGATTCTCGATTAAACCCCACCTAAACAATTAATCCTTAGTACATAATTACAGCCTAGCGATTTGTACAATCATGGTCTCAATCCTTGTGCATGGGTACTACATCGAAAAGATTCAGTATGGAGAATTCCAATTGTTGTTCCAACACAATCTGGAATTGTCTTTTCTAAGATGGATGCTCCTCATACTGATAAGGAAAGAAAGAATATGAATTGATACCATATGGATATGTAATCAGTTCCATCATGTACACAATGATATGTACTAGACGCATTGTGGCTTATGCATTAGGATATGTAAAACTGATATATATCTAATTTGGTAAAAAGAAAATTGATAGCAGTGAAACGTATTCTTATGTATTTGAGAAATACTAAAGACTTATTCCTTATATATAGAAATGGAGACCTCTTTATGAAATAGTATACATATTTGAGCTTTTATAGTGATATCGATCATAGTAAGTTGATATCTGGTTATGTATGTACATTAAACAGTGGAGCAGTCAGTTGGAAAAGTTTTAAGAAAGAGATAGTAACCGATTCAACGATGGAGGATGAATATATTGCCCTCAATGAGCCAGCAAAAGAAGTAATCTGGATGCCCAAGTTTGTGGCTGAGCTATGAGTGTTTCCAAATTTTGAGAAAACCATGACACTATTATGATAACAATGGAGCGATGCAGATCACAAAGGAACCTAGGTCTCACAAAAGGCCAAGACACATTTGTTGTATGTTCCACCTTAATAGAGAATTTGTCGCTGCTAAAGAGACTGTGAGTAAAAGAGTAGACACTAAGGACAAGATAGCAAACTCATTCACGAAGGGACTGACTCAACCAATTCTAAGCAAATTGATCGAATGGATGGGATTAAGATTCCATGATTGGCCCTAAGTACAAGCAGGAGATTGATAGAGTTAGAAGTGTGCCCTATAGGCAATTCTATAATTTGTTGTAAATTATTAACTCTATAATAAAATCTTGTTCTAAATAAAAGATGTTTGTCCTTTTGTTATATACTTATCGTATTGTAATATGTTAATTAATTATATAGTTTAAGCGTATTAAATATAAAATCCTTAAATAATATGTTAATTTATGGTGATTACAATGTATTGTAATCATTAGAAATTTATCACATTAAAATAACATATTATTTTAAATATTCTTAGTCAAGATGTTTCGAGAAATGATATCAATACATCCATTGGGACTAGAGTAACTAACGCTCTCCAAATGTGGGCAGTATATTACTCGTAGCAATTAGGAGCACCAATGGCTTATATATTGATAGTTAATGGATACTTATGGAAGGAGTCGCTTGAGTGTTTTCTGTTGGCTAATATAACTATAGTCAAATAGAGAATCTTGAAGTGATAATATTACACAATCCTTTTGACTTAAGAATACCGCTGAAATTTAATGTGGCAATCCACTTTGATTATAGTTAAATCATGGCATAACGTCCACTGAATGACTATAGCTGGGTCTGAGTTGAAGCATTAGGAGTGCAACATTATTCAATGGAGAATTCATCTCCTCAGTTATATGGGTTTAGTAACATGGTCTACTATAGTCAACTCAAAGTCAGAGTCTATGGCCAGAGAAGTATAGTTAATAATAATTGTTGTTATTGAACTAAGGACTTTGTGTTTAGACAAACAATATTGAATGTGGACGGTGTTGGAATTTTGATCAAATCCAAAATTCCGTAAGTCCTAATGTGATATAGCGTCGACGAAGAGAATTGGTTAAATAATCGTTACTATAGAGTACCACTATCATAGTAAAATTGAATTTTGTCAAAAAAAGATGTGTAAGTGATAAATTCAACTAAAATGTCATATCACTAGCTAAGATGATGCGTGAATATTAAAACTCAATTTGTTTGATATTAATCGCTCACTGAATTTACACATTTGAGTTGCATATTTGAAACGATGAATACTCCAAATAAACAACATGATTTAATTAATTTATAATCGTTATAAATTAATTAATATTTTTGAAATATTAACTATTAAATTTTATTTGATGTTTGAATACCATTAGTATTTAGTGAAATGAGTACATATAAAAAGTTATGCATACGCATATTGATATGCAATATCCATGGAATATTTAAATTGGATTTAAATGGAATAAATACTAAATGGGTTTGCAAAATTTTGAAAATCGTTCTTCCTCATATTATGGCCGGCCAAGGGGGACAGGGAAGGAAGAGTTTTTCAATTTGAATGTAAGGGGCTAAAGAATATTTAAAGGAAGGTGAATCATCCCTAACTTTAATAACCTTTTATTACCTTATATAAAGATTTTATTTAAACTATTTTAATAGGATTTAAAATTCATTTAGACTTCATAAGCCCAACAAAGATTTAAAATGAAAAAAAAATTAAAATCCATTCATTTAACCCGCTTTCGATAGACCTGATTCCTTTCGTTGGTCTACCAGATGTTGGGGGTACCATATGCTTGTATTTACCATTGAGCGGTATTTACCATTTGATTATTGCACTTAGATTTGGATTTGTACCGACTATATATATGTATATTGAGTTTAAAAATGATATGAATTTGTTCCATTTGTACAAACTTTGGTTTTCGACATTTCGAATAATTATTGTGAATTTGGTAAATACCTTGATATTTGGGTTATAATAAGATTGGATACTTTATTTTGGAAAACTTTGATTATTGGACATTGAAATATATTATATAAGAAAGTCTTTGGGAATTATATACCTTAGGTAATTGAATCTTTTGAGAATTTCACAGAAGTTTCGAATATTGGATATTTTGGAAAATCGGTTTGTATAAGCTTAGAGATTTGATAATTGGGTAAATAGATTTTTGGAATATTTTGGAAATTGATTTAGAGATATTTTCAAAGAAATAAATTAAAGCCACTTTAGCATGATAACCTATAATAATAGGTAGATTGCATGGTAAAACCTAAGTAAGGGCTAGTAGTGGCATTTACCTACATACGTACATAATTAGAATATGCATTGTAGATATATGCATCATTATAGTGCTAGAAGAAATTTATCCAGGAGTTTATCTAACTCTTACTGTTGAGATATAGTGCGTTATCATATGATACATATGTGCTCCTCTATATTTATATTATTATGTATATACGCTAACTCTATGATGCAGGAGAAGAGCAGGAATCATACGGTAACGAGCTTTATAGCTCATTTGGTTATTATCTACTTATATGTTATGTTATGCTCTGTTATAATTATATTAATTATGGATGCTAACTTTGTGATTGCAGGTACCCTTTATATATAATTATCCTTTATTAGGCTCCATAAATTAGTAATAAAAGAACTACGTTGGACATGATCCTTTAATGGGTACGTAGGCGGTCACATTGGCACCCTGATATAGTCCATCCATTTTCCATTCTTTTAATATCCTGTATTTATATAAATTTGTGTAAAGAGATTGTAGGATTAAGGTAAGCGTTTGGTTGGCGTGGTTGGTCCGACGATGAAATTTGTTAAACCAAATTAAAACAAATAAAAATGAAAACTAAACCAATCGAATTAAGTTTGGTTGGTTCTTGGTTATCCGATTTAACCAAACTAAAATATTTTACATTTTATATTTGGAGTATTCATTATACATTAAAATAAAACATAAATATATTATTTAAGTATTCTTATTTAGTATTTTTTGTGCTTTTTAAAAGTAATTTGGATAGATGTGTGATAAATAAAATTTATATTAATAGCTAAACTAATCTAAAAAATCTTTAAAACATTAGTAATTTTAAAAATATAATATTGGATAATTTGGTTAAACTGATAACCAAACTAAATTATTTTACGGTCCAATGGTAACCTATATAGTTTCAAAATCAAACCAAACCGACCGAAATAAATCGGTTCAGTTGGTTTATTTGGTTGTAACCAAAGTTTTCTCACCCTTGTGCAGGATAGGTTGATATCGATTTCTACTTCAGGAAAGTGCAAAGAACACAGATGTAAGTTTTCATATGATTATATATTATGAGTTTATTAAAGTATATTTATCGAGCCAATAACTATACACTACTCTGATATTTACATAAGTTATTGACTATATGGATCTTATCACATTTTAGTTGATCATTATATAAGTTACCTATATCTCACAGTTTTATCATATTGGTTGATTCAATTGTTTTGGTCGATGCTTCAGTTTACGATGCTTCAAACAAGGGTCAAAAAATCACAAATGTCATAGAGTATCTACCATGATCATCACATAGTTGAAATTATGGAAATATTCAAAGTATTAGCACTTTAATAACTCCTATAACCCTAATATGGAACCATGCGATCCACTCGCAACACACTACCTATCCGATGATCGATGCAAATAGGTCAAAATAGTAGTATCTAACCATAAGAACTATAAGTACCAAATCCAATCTAGCTGATATCTCCAAATACCTGACATGTAGAGAAAACTAGCGGTAGTAAAAAAATAAGCGTCCCACGAGATAAAAATGGAATAGTTAAGCTAACTTTGAATCATCATCAACTGTATGATGGGTAAGATATCCTACATTGTAGCGAAAACTGCACTAATTCCAATAATTCTACAAGACTGAAAGGTTTCATGATCTTGGGACGAATGAGGAAACAATCCAAGTACCATGTATCTATCTCGTCGCTTTTCGTCTGAGGATAGTGGAGGAAATCATCATGTCCGACGCTGGTACCAATAAGCGTAGAGAAATCAAATGGTATGATCGCTACCTCTCGTAAAAGGAAAGTGAATGTGCATGAGTTTTTTTACCACGTATAAGAAATGGTTGAAACTAACTGAATACCGACACTTATAACTATACAAAAAACGGTTAAATTAGACAATAAATTAAAATCGATTTTAGAAAACAATTAAAGGAAATATCTTTACCTAAGAAATGGCTGAATCTAGTCCGTTGTAAGAACAATAAAATCCATGGTATATTCCTCATGTGTTCGTAATAGAATTTAATAATAGAGGATAACAAATCATACAGTAAACTTTAAGGACTACGTTTAAAATATCATATATTCTAATTATTGAACGTATAATAAAAGTTTGCTTTCAGTGTTATTCGGTTGCGTGCTAACATGCACTTCGTCATTTGGAAGGAGATGAAAATTAGAAAGGTCATTTTCTGCATTTAAGCCAATATCATCATACCCATTCAACTCCGCCACTACCACTCTGAACACAAGCGCCTGGCTCTACCATCTCGATCATCATGTCCTCTATGACCATTGTCATTGCATTCTTCCTCCCCGCATGGTCTAACTCTTCGAAAAGATCTTCTACACCAAATTCATGTCCATACGACATAATTTCGAACTCAATATTTCCGCCTACATAACCTCTACTCAAATCACCAGGCCCACCACCACCGCTTTCTTCTCCTTCTTTAAATTTGTCATAAAAAATTTGAATCTACTACCCATTATAGACCACGTGAAATCCAAACACGTTTTTGTAATTCTTAGAATTTTTTTAATTAAAAAATGGTGAAAATTAATAAAATTGATAGTGTAAAAATGGATATTGGGTATGGCAGTTGAAAAAATACAAGAAAGCACTTCAATTTCTTACGTAAAATTTCTAGGAAAAAATCTCCTACGCCTCCATTAATTTTTTACAAATCTAAGCAATTGTAAGGAAGGCGTAGAAAAATTCTTATGTCATACCTATGGCTACAATCTTGGGATAATAATTTTCTACATGCTTTTGATACCCAGTGAGTACTCCAATACGACAATACAATAAATATCATTGAACTATTTTTATTTCATGAACTTTTAATTTTAAAATATGTTTTAGCTTAATTTAATTATTATCTATCCAAAATTAAAACATTGAAAAATATTAATCATTTTTCATTAATTAAGCATAATTTAACAAATAATATGCATTATTTTTATTATATATTAAGTATTTTTTTAATTTATATAATTGATTAGTACTATAGATATTTAATATAAATTCTGTATATATTTTTTTTGAAAACCCAAGGGAACCTGACGGACCGGCAAACTCCTGAGGATGGTATAGAAAAGCCGTCCGCTGATCCAAGCCCCCATATCCCCGGATAAATTTATATAGGATAGAGAAGCGCATGGTAGGAATCGAACCTGTATATTTTAGCAGAACTCAAGCCTCCTTTCCACTGCGTCGCACCCGCGGACAATTCTGTATATTTTCTAAATTAGCGAAAAGGACAAACATGACAATTTTTTTAAATCTAGGCCACTAGTTTTAAAATTTGGAAAAAGGACAAACTTCATCCTCAAATCCAATTTTTCTCTCAACTTATCGCCACAGCCCCTCCTCGCTACCCAACCTCATCGTGGCAGCCCCCGCCCCCTTTCCCACTACGCCAACTTAGGAATGCACCACCCCGCCATCTGCATGTCATCCATCTCGTTACCTGAAACTCAATTGACCTCGTTACTATCGTCGAGATGTCCAACCTCAAACCCTAAATCACAAATGTTGCTAGATATGGCCACCGCACCACCATAACACGCCACAACACCAGATCCCAACACATCATCATCAATTAGAAGCAAAAAAAAATCAACAACATACCAAAAATGCTGAATTAAACTAGCATTAAATCATCATAACAATATATTCATTTCTTTATAGTTCAAAAAATGCTAAATTAAATTAGTATTAAATCAACATAATGCTATATTCATTTCTTTATAATTCAAATAATGCTAAATTAAAGTAGCATTAAATCAACATAATGTTAAATTCTTTTTTTATAGTTCAGAGAATGTTATACAAACTAGCACTATCATTCATACACATACAATGCTACATTTATTTTTTTATAGCTAAAAAAGTATTTAAAAAATGCTAAAATTAATTAGCATAATACACATACAATGTTATATTCGTTTTTTGTTGTTCAAAAAATGTTAAATTAAACTAGCATAAAGTTAACATAGTGCTTTATTCATTTTCTATACTTTAAAAAATGATATATCAAACTAGCAATATTATTCATTTTTACAGTTCAAAAAATGATAAAATTAAACCAGCGTATACTAATACAATGTTATATTAATTTTTTACAGTCCAAAAAAATGCTAAATTAAACTAACATAAAATCAGCATAGTGCTATATTCATTTCTTTTTAATTTGAAAAATGATAAATCAAACTAGCAGTATCATTCCTTTTTACAGTTTAAAAATACTAAATTAAATTAGCATTATATACCTATAATGCTATATTTGTTTTCATTTACAGATGATGCTAGTTATATTTATCATTTTCAACTATTAATAGTTCAAAAAATAATAAAAATTGGTTGCTACCAGCATCGATGTCTTCACTGCCACCATCATCGATGTCATGGCTCTACCATGCTTCGCTCTTAAACCTCCAACACTCATCTCTTCCATCGCCTCTAAAGCCACTTCGACCCAAAAATATTTTATTCAGTAGAGCACGAACTCTAATCACCTCGACCAACCGTCACCGCTATCCCAAGCTGCTACCACCTCGTCGCCTCCTAAACCCTATCCATCAATGCGTCATATGTAAAGCCATTGTTATGTTAGTTAAACCAAAATAAGTTTGGTTTTACCATGCGTGTTCCCAAGAAGTTTGCCATGATGCTTAAAAAATAAGCATGGTGCATCAAAAAAAATTCTTATATTTTCACTTTTAATTATCAACTAGTGCAAACTCGTGCTTCGCACACGGGTTGGGTGAAATAATTTGTTCAAAAATAATGACTGAAAATTTTCAAATGAATTATCAATTCACGGCATCAATGAAGTCCTATTGGTACTTATGGTTTGAAAGGTTAAAAAGCTTGTACGTTGTTATTTCTAGTTAGTTTTTTTTTTGTGAAATGGTACTTTATATACAACAAATCATTGGGATAACATATCCCATGTTAATAAACATTCGAAAGCAAGTTTCGAACTTGTGACTTCTTGCACCAAAGCCGAATCATTTAACCACTTGGACAATGGTGCTTGTCATAATGTATAAGGTACTAAAAGTTCAAAATAAAATGTTCCTACTTCTTATTAACAAATAAATACATAGCTATCTACATATTATTATTTTGTCATTCTTGAAATAATGTTTATATTACCATACAACTCGGGCAATTGATATATACAACAATTACCAGCCAAAAGTGTGTAACTAATTCGCAATGAAGAGAAAGTCTGTAGCAACACAGAAACCGTGTATTAAACCTATTTAGAATAAGGTAGCATGGCAAATAAGTTGCAAATCTATAGAAAACCAATTGATTCAAGAGTTATTATAAATTCCCACAAAATAAAAACAAAGCCGAATAAAATGGACAAAAGAGTAAGACATAATACCTGAATAAAATGGCCAATGCAAATTCCATTTATTACAAATAGGTCGCAGGTGTAACATATGTTATGAAATTAATTGGCAATGAATCCCAAAAAAACAATGTTGGTTGAAAGTGCAATGCAAAATATAGGATTGTTCAATATCAGCAAATTCAACTTCAAACGTGGGAGCAAATGCAGGAGCTGAATGGACTAATATTTACGTTAAAAGCAAATCAATGAACAGAGGAAAACATGTGAGAAGCATCTGCCAACAGCATCAAATCCACACGCTCCTTCCAATTCGTTGCCATCTTCTTGTTCCTGCAAACGAGTTTAGGGAAATATGTTAATAGAGATTTGAAGTATAGGATAATGCAGGCCAAAATATGCAAAATATTGTTTATACTAAATAGTATACCAAACGGAGCTTAACAAATGAAGCAGCCTGTCGTAATGAAGCATTGCCCCAGTAATGACTGAGGCATTACTTTAGTGTAAAATGTGGCACCTGTCGCAGTCAATACTGCAGCAATCGCTACATCCAGCTTCCTTAGTACTGATTGAGGCAATCGAGTATGTTTAACTGAGGCCATTGCTGCAGTACCGATTGCGGCATTACCTCAGTATCGATACGGCACTAGCTGTTCATTTATTTTTACCATCTAAAATAATGCATATAATGATGATTCTTAGTGGAGTACTATTTTGAGGGTGAAATTCAACGGCACTTAGCATTAATATGACGCAAAGTAGTTTTCCAGTAAGGTAAATGGTTTCTTAGAAGTTACGAAAATCAGACATGACAATTTACGAATAAGTTTGTATGAAAGAGTAATCTTCTATGTAGGATTCAATATAAATAGCACTATCAAGTCCATGAGTTGGGTTATGATACGTATTATGAAAACAAATTATCTCAAGACTTGGTTGCACAATGTCTATGTACAAAAGTGCATTCTGGTTAAAAATGGCAGGTTAATTGATATAGATGTCCGACTGTTAGATTATGAGGTAGTTGTTGAATATGGAACATACATGGATATAGTTAATAAAGATGGGATAGCAAGGAGGATGGTTATTTGGTCGTGAAAACGGCAAGCATTCAACCACTATAACCGGCTTGATTGAACTAAAAAAACCGTCAAATTGTAGATAATTTTGAAACGTAAATCAAATTGAAAATTTATGGGAATAGTATAATAAATTAATCAGTTATGCTACGGATATAGCCAGCTATTTGTCAAAAGCTATTTATTTAGTGAATAGGAACAATAATCTTTGTCATTTTTGATTTGATAAGATAACAAATATAATCCAACATTCATTGAGAGTGCATTATTAAGAATGTAACAAAACAAAATATTGTGTATAACCATACTAAGCATATTTGAAAATATATTAGGTTTACAACGATGTTAAAGCGCATATATGAGCCTCAGCCTCCAACCCGTATTCCTTTACGTTACATGAAGAAATGCTTGCTTTCCCATGCCAAAATAGCATCAGAAATACTTAAATATCATACGCTTGAAAGCACAGAATTAATAAGAATTTATTTAGTTTAAATAAAACAATTCAAGAAGGTGCATTGAACCTTTTAATATAATTTATGAAATTTTCATTTAAATCATTAAATAATGATTCCAAATCCTTTTCATAATTTTTAGTAATCAAATAAAATTTATAAATGATGGATTAAACTCCAAAATTAATTTATTACTTAACAATCCAATAATTAAGTCAATATTCCATTCAAATGAATACCTTAGCATTAGATAATTTTATATTCGAATTTATATTCTAGTAAAATATTTTTATCTTCATTTTAAAGAAAAAAATTAGATATTTTAAGTTATATATTTATAACATCATCCTCAATAATTATTTTTTTAGATTAGTGTGTGTGTGTGTGTGTGTGTGTGTGTGTGTATATATATTTATATAATATTCTTATAAGATATAATCAGAATGTAATACATGAACAATCATAAAAAAGTACATAATTCAAAACTAATCAAAAAGTACCAATTAAGTCATTTATACCTGCTTTGTCAAGTATTAATGTATATACATAATTCACAACAGAACTAACAAAATCAAAGAATATCAAAATTAATCAACTTACTAAATAGGTTATACGATTAAATCCAATAAGTCATTTATACCTGCTTGCACCAAACAACCTTCAAAAAGTACCAATCACAACTCCAAACCTGCATTTAAGAAAGCAAATTATCACCAATAGTAAAATCCGAAAGTCAAGCAATGGCCAAGTCAGAGGAAAACAAATACGCAATGAGGTATTAATTGCATTGTGTCCAGATTGAAGCAAAAGAAAATTATAGTTTACATTCAAAAGTCATTAAAATTTGCATTCAAATGAGACTTATCAATAAAAAAAGGAAGACCAATAGGAAGTATATGAACCACGTTAATATTTGGGAAAACAAAAATTCAACTGAATCCATAAAAAATTCGCGAACCCAAACACCAAATTCAAATGAAATACTAGTATGATAGTGAAAATGAAGTATCATTATTTAAAGTAATCAGTGCTTTAAAAAAGATTAGTACCATCTTAAGCTTAAGTAATCGACAACATCGTTCGTATAATTTAGTCAAACTTTAACGGCCAAGGGATTACAGGTCAAGAAAATGAAGATTGTAGCATATTTTATACCAACCTTAAAGTAGAGATTGATTGAATTTAACGTTAAAGCTATCCATTCATATAAACGAATATTATACCATGCAATTCATTTCAATCATCATACAACTACAGGTTACCTAAAACTGACTCAACATTGATTATCGTAGAATAGATAGGATTCACCTACACAGGCTTAAATTTAATAGTAAAGTAGATATCATAATTAGAAGTTGTCTGGAGAAAAAAAATCTAAACCATGAATTCTAGAATTTAATTTGCTCGTTTACATACTTTGAACATGAGGACTCTTAGTTAAACTTTAAACCTGTAAGGTAGTTTAAGGAAAACGGGCGATAAATGCTCAAATAAAAGAGCATAATAGCCGTTATTCTTAGCCTTCAAGCAATAATGGCAGTCACGATTATTCTTATAACTTAAGAACGTTGGATTGATTTCTTAATCATAAAATCATCAAATAAGTATGATTTTGGACGTATGTGGTCAAATAAATTATTTTCAAGTTGTTTGTGTTCCAGTATGTTAAGAAAATATAGTCATTATGTAATGCAAAATCATGAAATAGAATAAGTGATTTATTCAGTTATTGGTGCATAGATCAGAAAATATAGAAAATACAATGCTTTATATAAACAACAAATTATTTGGCTAAGCACAAACCAATCAACTTTCCCTCGCATCCATCTATTCTCCGGCTCAAATATACAAAATACTTTAGTTCACCTCTGCCTATTCCACTCACATCCAATATTCTCACTTAAATACCTCGTTGGCAAACTCTTTTTTCTTTTTAAAAAAACATGAATCAACATTTTTTTTCCTCTCGGAAAAAAATGTTGATTTATGTTCACTATTGTTCTTTATAACCAAAAAGTTGTATTGTTGGAAACTATACCAACAGTAACATATAAACTGTAAGTTAAATCTATTTATAGCTATTAGACATGCAAATAATTTACCAAATTCACACCATCAAATTCAAGGGAATATCAATATCTAGCTTGAATGTGAACACAAGCATCAATCAAATTCAAACAATAAAGAAAATACCCATAAGTACCTATTAACAAAGTCTTCAACCAATTTGAACCTTTCTAGCTTAGAAATGCGTCCTTTTGGCTTATCGACCGAACTGTCAGAAGCAGCAACTGCAAACAATCTCTTCAATCTTGTCGCTGAGCTAATATGTTTAACAATTTTCCTAGAAAACGCTAAAGAAACAAAGCATTTGCAATTCATTATATATAATTTAAACGTGAAATTTGAAGCTGTAATAGGGGGATCAAATTTAACCTCTTCTGGGTCCAGGGATAGAAGAGATACTCTGTTATCAACACATTGGCTGGTTGTTTTTGCATATTTTCCTCGATCATTGTTCAGTCGTCCGCTATCATAACATCAACATGGACATGTATGAAACAATTCAACATTGTTATTGTGGGGATTGTAAATTATACATACAGTGACAAATTAAACACGATAAAGTGCTTACAGTGAGAAAAGAACTGGTAACTTTGAAGTCAACTTGTCGATGCTGCGTTGTCGACCGCCCCTATGGCAGACGACCAATGCCGAAGGGACGAGGAAACCTAAAAAGGATAGAGAGGCGAAGGCGATTTTCAGTCGATGGGATGGAGAATCGTAGCGACGGTGATGACGATGATGGTAGGAGGAGAGGACAATGGCAACAGACTTGAAAAGGCACAACTTAGGAGACGCTGTTGTCTAGATTAGATAATAAGGGAAGAATGTACGCAGAGAAAAGAAACAGAAGAGGACGAAAAGGGAAAGTTATCTTCACGTGACCGTTCGTTAAAAACAATGAAAAACACGACTCTTGATTTTCCAAATTACTCAGGAGGCCTCTACGCTTTTGAAACCAAACTCACTAATAATATATAGATGATATAAAGTTGTTTTTTTTCAAATAAATAATCAAGTAATTTTTTTTTTCATCCGACGTACTTTTTCTCCACATTCAAAATTACAAAAAATCAATCAGATCATCGCTTCTACCCTAACCCTATTGCACAACCACCAAACCGTGTCTGCTCCCAATTCAACAATAGCTTCTACGACCTATCTCCCCGATCGCCGCTCCTATCTGTGGATCACAACTTATCCTCTCTAAAGATGGAGCATAATTTTTAATAATCAACCGTGCATCCGATACAAATGTTCTCATGACTATCTCTCCTTTCATCGTCGCTCCTATTCTCGGATGTTTGCTCATCCTCTCTTAAGATCGAACATTATTCTGGTAATAATTTATTACAATTTTGATGTTAAGTATCTCTGTGGTTATAATTATCGTGTTGAAAGTTTTGGGTTTACACCAGTAATTGCATATTCGAGATGTTTCTGTGGTTGTGGCGAAGTCAATGTTAATTCTGGTAAGGGTTACAGATAGAGGAATCATTTTTCACTTTTCAGTTAATGACATACGCTTTTCTTAATTCTCTATCTCTCGTTTTTCATTTTCAATACCACTGCTCAATGTGATTTCTTTAATCAATATCACATCATATTTAAATATAAAGTTCCTAACTTTTGTCTTTATAGAATTGGATAGTTGAAATGAAATAAAATGTCTGTATGTAATAATGGAAACCAAAGAAAAATCTATACAGTGGTGAGTAATTTTCCATACCATTTATGCTTGTCTAATTCAAAAAAATTCCATTTGAGTTTGATTATTCTACATTCGAAAAGTTGCTACTTTGTTAAAGATGCATTGTATGTGAATTTTATTCTATTATATTCCATATTGGCTTTAAGTTTGTCTAATGCGTTTTCACATTGTAGTGCTCTGTATCATCTTCGGACAAACTTAAGCATCTAAGGAAAGCTTCTTGGTATGTTATTAATCTTCCTTTTGATGCATTCTTAGATAAACAATATTTAAACGGTTACTAGTTTATTGAACTTATGAATTCATAATCTATCTATAGTTTTGGTTGATCTTTCATCTTACATAGCATGGTTCAATTTTCTGAAATAGGATACAACATGATACAAGTAACACAGAATATGATATTTCAAAGGATTAGGGACATGATACAATATGATGGATGCTTTGTGTAATATATAGACACACACACACTCTTCAAGTTATACAATTTATTTGAAATTACATCGAACTTTGATGAATATGCACTAATTACTCCTGCTTCTTTCTCGTGCAGAATGATCTGCTGAAGTTCATAACATCAAATATCCAGCCGAGGGAAAGCTAGTTACTGTAGTCGATCATGTTACATTCTATGGCACTGACACTGAGGTAATTTCACTTATAAATGTATACATAGTAAATGATAGTTGCATTAGATAAGTTTACAATACGGAACTCAAATCTAAATCATACGTTGAAATTTAATTTTGATTTGGAATTGAAAATTTAAGTTGTGAATTGTTGATTCAAAGGAAGCTTATTTTTCTATTCTATCTCATGGTTATTTTTAAATAATAAATTTTGACTATAGCTTAAAAGAAATTTTACACACACACGCAAATATACATATATACATATCTACGTATGTATGTATAATGTTATGAATTTTAGTACATATTGAATGATATCGATCAAGTATAGTTTTATCGTGTTTGAGTTATAACTTGAAAATCAAATTGAAATTGATGAGAGAATGGGATAATTTCAGTACGTATTGAATGATATTGATCAATTTCAATTTTATTGTGTTTGAGTTGTATTTATGGTTCAAATTGAAATTGATGAAAGAATGAGATTTAGTTTAAGATTTTTGTAATCAGTGCACCATCACATATAATCTTTCCATTTATAATCTTTGCATTGTGGTTTTTTACCTTCGAGTGGGCGAGTACTTGCCTAGTAGTAAATTTATTACATTTAGTTTATAGTAGCAAAATGTGCTCCGAATGATGTGTTAGGAAATCAAATCTACGGTTTCAATGACAACAACTATACAATGGAAATTGATATGTATATATATTTCTATATGCAGGTACTTGCTAGAACATCACTAGAAAGACAAGAACAAGGCTCAAAGAACACTACAAGAGTCTACAAATCGATAGGTACAAAGAAGCAACAGAAAAGATGCACAAAACAGACATGCACAAGTTTCAGACGTCTGGGTGCACAAGCCAGACGTATGGAAAAGTCCTCTGGAACAACAAATAGGCTAAACCAGACGTCTTGTAGTAGCACTCAGACGTCTGAAAAACTACTATGTACAAAAAATATATAGTATCAAATGTTTGATACTAATACCAGACGTCTGATTTCAAACTCGGATTTTAAATTTGAACTTCAACTGCAACATTCGAATAGACATCTCTGCTTCTCCTCGCTGCAACTCTTCATCATCAACAGAAGCAACTGTAGAGCACTTGTTAATGGATGCAACTATTCAAGGAACCTCTCTACAACTATTTATATCATCGAGAGTCAAGAGAACAAATTCACCTTACTTGCGCTCTTTAATTACATACTCTATCATATATTCTTGATCTTTAGCAATCTATACTTGTATTTCACTCTTTCAAATATTCAGTTCTTCATAGACAATACTCTCTGTTATACCGCCTTTTGGCAAGACCGTGACACCAAGAACTTGACTAGAAACCAAGGATGGTTCGTCCTGAAGATCGTTAACGCATAGGTCTGCTATGGATGTCGGTAAATTTTTTCCGAGTCCAGATCGAGCTACAATTGATATGACATGACAAGAAAAGCTAATAAAGCCAACATTCCAAATTTCAAGTCAATCGGAGTTGGTATGCTCAAGATATTGATCGATCATGGTTGAGAAATCCAAACTTGCATCGATCATAACTCAAGATCTAAAAGTCCAAATGCCACAAAATTTTCACGGTAGCATACTGGCAACATGAGGAATGTTCACGCCAAATTTCAGCTCAATCGGATCAAATCTTGATCGATTCGAAATTGCTTCGTATCGATCATGGACCAACATGCATCGATCGTATCTCACAATCCACCTGTCCAAATGCTATGAAATTTTCATAGTATCTTACTGGCAACATGAGGAATGTTCATGCCAAATTTCAGCTCAATCGGATCAAATCTTGATCGATTCGATCCCGGAACGGGCCCCAATTTCCTAAGCCCGGGCATGCGGGCCCCCTCACGTGCCAGAAGTGGTCTTCCGAATTTTCAGCGAAATATCAGCCTCCAGCACTTATAAATAGAGCCCCTAGTTATTTAGAAAAGGGGTCGGAGAATTTTCAGAGTAAAAGAACATCCGGACTCTGCCACGTTCACTACAGAACGCCATTACTGCCATTGATCTCGAGTTTAAGCTTATTATCTGCTGTACTTCGCTATTGAAAACTTGTAATCTTCAAGTATCAAGCAATAAAGTGATAAAACTTCATAGTGGACGTAGGCCATATGCCGAACCACTCTAAAACTCTGTGTTTCTATGCATTTTCTTATATGTTTATTGGTGTGTGTGATGCCCCACCTCTATACCCACGCTAGCCAAGAACACTACGATGTAGTGTTGTCAACTAGCACGAAGAATAAAGCTGTTGAGGAGCGACCATCCATGTAACTTCTTTGTGCGAGCACAGTTATGTCAGATAGTATAGCATGCATTTCATTTAAGGAGGAAGTCCGACATACTGGTACAAACTCAAAGCTATCACACGGTGGTTATAAATAATCTTCGGAAACAAACATAGAAATAAGCATAACACAATCAGTCACAGACATCCATATCACAAAGGCGGAAGAAGATATGGATATATAACTAACACATGAAAGTGTACACCAGAGTAGTGGTAAAAAAGATCCATAATAATACAAAAGAATAGCAACACGTGCTATACAAAAAAATACAACTATGAGTCTATATCTCAAGTGTATACAACAAAAACTGCTAATCTAAATAGTTAGCTAAAAGTCAGAGTAGCAAACCCCGGGGAGAAGTCAAGCAGAAGCACCTGTAACATCTCGGTCTGAACCGAGTATTATTTAAGAAAATAATAAACGGACCAGTCTAACTATAAATATCAGATGACATGGTATAAAATAAAAGATATGGCATAACATAAAATATCCATACTGACATACTACTATAAATATGAAAATGATGATCAACAGAAGATCAATCAATAAGAGATAATTCAATATCACAAGAATCTTCTCAAAGATCCAAGAGGGCATCATACCCTAAACTTGTACTCATAACAAGTCAATGACATAAATTCCAGAAATCAACACAGTAAATCCAGAAATCATAAAAAAAAGAAAAAAAGACCTATCACATGACGGTCCGAAGACCATGAGGAGCTACCCCATATGGATGAGTTGGAATCACCCAGATGAGGTCTAGGCTAACCAAAAAGCAAAAAGGTATGTGTGAATGAAATCACACAAATGGTGTCTAGCCTGACCTCGCAACAAAAAGGTATGTGTGAGTAGAATCACACAAATGGTGTCTAGGCTAACCAAAAAGCAAAAAGGTACGTGTGAATGGAATCACACAAATGGTGTCTAGCCTAATCAGGAAGCAAACAAAGAGACATCGCACAATTGCTTGCATAAATCACAAAATGATCGTCATGATCAATGAGAAGTGTCAATTACACTAAGCTAGTAAATATAAAAGTTTAGCTTCATGTCCCATAACCACTTGCTTAACTCAAATATTTACGAACAAACTGTAGATCTTCACTAGAAAATTGTCACAAAAAGGTTCAATCGAACAAGTTCAAGAGTTAACCGATGAAGCAAACGCAAGCGTTTCATACCACTTGTTTTACTAAGCCGTTTAATTCAATTTCTCATACGAGTGAGGTAAAGGTTTGTATATACTAGTAGATTGGAAAATGGTTTAAGAAAAGAGCTTTGTTATTGAAAATAGAGTTGAAATCATTTTGTTGAAAGAGTTTTGATATTTACTACTAGTATTGAAACCTTCATATTTTAAAGTGACAAATCATAGAAGTGATTGTAGAAACAATCAATCATAAAAATTCACATACGAAGACGTGAATAAAATCCAAATAAACCGATAAAGAATCCATCGAAATAGATAATCAAAAATCCATAAAATCAACCGAGAAGCCCAAGATAGTTTGTCTCGAAGAACGGTCAACTCAGCATCTCAACAAAACAAGTTCTATTGAATGTTTTCGACCTAGTGAAGACCCAAGGAAGGATAGAATCGAGCGATTTAAAGGGTTTCGACCTAAAGGGGTCACGACCTAAAGGAATTAAGGTCATGCGACCTAAAGAAATTAAGGTCATGGGACCTAACGACCTGGGTGAAGCTACTTAAGTACTCGCGACCTAAGGGCTCAGGCGACTTAAAATGGAATGGTCGTGCGACCTAAAAGTAAGCAAGGCAGAGCAAGTTATATTGGTCAAGCGACCTAGTAGTTGCGCGCGACCTAATTGGACACGCGACCTAACGGCCTAATGACGAGCTGAGGTGAGGTGCGACTCAATCAGGTAAGCGACCTAAGGGAGGCGAGCGACCTAACATGGCCGAGCTAAGGTCAGGTGCGACTCAACCAGGTAAGCGACCTAAGGGTCGAGCGACTTAGTGGAACAAGGTCATACGACCTAATACTTGTAGTAGGGTTGAGCGACCTAACGTCTTAACAAAGCCGTGCGAACTAGTGAGGGGTCATGCGACCTAGCGACTCAAGGGTAAACGACCTAATCAATATAAAAGCCAAACGACCTAACGACTCAAGTCAGAACGACCTAAAGGGTTAACACAAATATACAGGCCGAGACTCCTCAAGGCAGAGCGACCTACGACCTACGACCTATCGACCAAGTGACCTAGCGACCCAATTCCGAACGACCTAAGAGCGAACGAAAATATGCAGGCCGAGGGTTCAAGGCAGTGCGACCTAAGGTGTTAACACGCGAGCGACCTAAGGCGTTAGCTCGCGAGCGACCTAACTCCGAACACGCACAAATGGCCAGAACGACCTAAATGCAGAAAATTCATCAAAACGCTAAAAATTGGAGTTTTTCGCCAAACCAAATGCAAATGTACATGCTAAAGTGATAGAAAATCATTCTCAAACATCCGTGATAGTTATAGACAAGAATGTGAGATAAAAATCTCACCTTTGCACCAAAAACCAATGAAAATGAAGAACAAAGCAAGCAAGAATCAATCCCTCTTCAATCTCAATGCAAGAAGCTTGAATTCAATGTCTTCTTGTTGAATTTGGAGTTGAATGATGGATTTGAAATTGAATTTGAGCTTGGAGTTTTAATTTTCCATTGCCACTACCATTTTTGAAGAAGCTTGAAGGTTTAAAGCAATTAGAAAGTTATGAAGAGGGGAGGGTGGAGTTTGGGTTTAATAGGTTAAAAGCCCAACTATTGGTCTCAAGTGAAAAAGTGGTGAAATTCCACCAACTTCAAACATTATCAATGCTTATACTTAAAAAAGTTGCAAACGGCGTTTTGAACTCAATGGAAGTGGTCTCGAGTCCTAATTTGAACGTATGCAAAAAGTAGCTTTTCGGGCTATAATCCGACTAACGATAAAATATTTAAATAAAATATTTAAATATAAAATCGACAAATATGCGGGTTGTTACAGAGTGTTTGTTAGATCTGCTTCATTTTACAAATTTTCTCTTCATTTTATCTCTTCAAACACATCCGAATAGTGTTGTGCCCAATTTTGGTACAAACACTCTCTAGATATATATTGGAAGCATTTGTACTAATTAGTCAATATCCGTGTTATAAAACACACATTTGACAAGAACAATTCATTGTAACCAAGCATATTCCTTCGGGCGAAGCGAGGGTGTTTGATAGTCGAATTCCGAAGGGGAACTTGGGACTGGACGTAGGATGGGAGATCCGAACTAGTATAAAATCATGATGTGCTTATTCTATATTCACTTAGATTAATATTGTTTTTAGTTGCGTCATATATTTTGTCACATATACTTGCATATACACTACACGACCCATCCTGTAGACTTTCAATTGGTAATATAGCGTGGTTTGATCAAAGTACAGTAACACGTTTTTGAATCACTTTAATATGACAAGTATTTTTCAAGAACCAATCCACATCACGATCCTCACTTTTTAATGGTTCTAACTATGCATATTGGTCAACACGTATGAGAATTTTTATGGAAGCTAATGGATTAGAAATTTGGTTAGCCACTCAAAATAAATATGCACAATAAATATGAAGCACCTGACGCTGCTATGAACACATGGAATGATGCACAAAAAACCGCAGTTTCTAATAATGCCAAACCTATGAATGTTTATTTTGTTCGTTACGTAAGAATGAATTTTCACGTGTCATGTTATGCAACACTGCATATGATATTTGACGTACCATACACGTTACACACGAAGGCACAAACTAAGTTAAACAAACTAAGATTTCAATATTACAAAATTAATTTTCATCATTTAAAATGAAACAAAATGAATCTATAGTAGACATGTATTCTAGATTCCAAACCATTCAACACGATTTAATGACACTTGGAGTCAAGCACGTCTAGTAGCTCAAGGTTATAATCAAGAAGAAGGTATCGACTACGACGAAACTTTTGCTCGAGAACATACTTACATTACTTGTTTTTGCAAATCATCACAATTTTAAATTATTTCAAATGGATGTTAAAAGTACTTTTTTAAATGGTTTTATTAGAGAAAACTATATGTTTTACAACCTCCATTATTTGTTCACGAAAAATATTTCGATCATGTTTTTAAAATACAAAAAGCCTTATATGGTTTAAAACATGCCCCCCGTGCCTGGTACAAACGTCTTAAAAATCATTTAATTACATCTGGTTTCCAAATAGGTAAAATCGATACGACTTTATTTATTAAACGAGAAAATAACGGTATTTTAGTTATACAAATTTACATAGATGATGTTATTTTTGGTTCAACGAACGAAAATCTTTGTAATCAATTCTCAAATATTATGAAAAATGAATTTGAAATGTCTCACATGGAAGAATTAAATTTCTTTTTAGGTTTACATATAAAACTACTTGAAAATGGTATCTTTATTTATCAAGAAAAATATTGTAACGATCTATTACGTCGTTTTGAAATGGATAAAACACAAAGCAAACCAACACTGATGAGTACTAGTGTTCACTTGGAGAAAGATGATAACGGAAAAGATTTTGATGAAAAGTTATATCGTGGTATAATTGGCTTCTTACTTTATTTAATGGCTAGTCGACCCGACATTATGATGTGCGTATGTCTTTGTGCCCGATTTCAAACAAAACCAAAAGAATCTCACCAAAGAACCGTTAAACGTATCTTACGGTATCTATGTAGTACTAGAGATTCCGGTTTGTTTTGCCCTAAGCGATCATCGTTTGAACTAGTTTCATATGGTGATGCGGATTTCGGTGGATGTAAAACAGATCGTAAGAGTACTAGCGGAACGTGTCACTTTATCGGACAATCATTAGTTTCATGGTTTAGCAAAAAACAAAATTGTGTCTCCTTATCTACTTGCAACAAACACTTGCGGATTTCGGCAAAGTTATCAATAAATCACCAATATATTGCGATAATACGAGTGCAATAAATCTATCAAAAAACCATGTAAATCACTCGCGTACTAAACGTATAGATATACGACATCATTTTTTACGTGACAATGTAGAAAAAGAAATTATTACATTAGAATACGTAAATATCGAGAATCAAATTCACAAAACCACTAAATGAACAAACATCTGTTAAACTGCGACGCGATTTAGGAATATGCTCTCTTAGTGATCTTCTAAACTAATAATATATTTTCATTTGACAAGCACCATTGTCCCAGTGGTTAAGTGATTTGGCTTTAGTGCGAGAGGTCACAAGTTCGAAACTTGCCTAGCGTGATTCGAACGTTTATTGACATGTGATATGTTGTCACAATGATTTGTTGTATATAAAGCACCATTTCAAAAAAAAAAAAATATATATTTTCATTTATTCTATTTTTAGCTAAAAAAAATTATCCACAAATTAAAATTGTTAACTCCTTCGCCTTAAATTTTTTAGGTGGTTATTTTCTGAAAATTACCTATGAATAACCTTTAAAATCATATATAAATAACTTTTTACAAAAAATAAAATAAAATAAAGATTACATAGATTTCATATTTTTACAAAAGAAAATATAAGCATGTCATCTGACAACTCTCATCTCTCCTTCTCGACACCAATAACGAATAGCTCAGCGGATACACCTCATCGCCTTCCTACTCCTACACCAAATCAGAAACCGACATATAGGTGGCCCTCCTACCACATGGGATTCACTCCTAATAATAAGAAGTCAAAACGATTTTTATTTGTCTTTCCTAACACCAAGGAGACAATCGATGAGATACATCACTATCAAAAGCAACAAATAGATTTACAACGAGAATTATATTTTGAGCAAAAGGTCACTGCACGACGACTAAGTTTTCTGAAGCAAGTATCGATAAAATTTTGTAATTCACGAAAGAATGATGTACATGAACCACTTCTGATTCCTTGCAATCCTTTGGATCCCTCTGCCTCGTATCTTACACCTTTGGATCCTTCACCTAGACGATTCTCTGGTTCTCCAAGAACCCACGAACGAGAAAATATATGATCTGCACTCAAGCCATGGAGAGATGATAAGTCTGAAGATCGCACTACTCCATCGTCATCTAAATAAATTTATTTATTCTTATTGTATTTTTATTTACGTATATTTGTCTTTTGTTTCATAAATAATAATACTATGTTTTATTAAAATCACTCGAAAAATAAGCAGCACCCTTCAAAATTAGGCCATTTTAAGACAAATTGGTATTTTCAGATGTCTGACATTTGCCATCAAACGTCTGACACTCTGGTATCACACAAAATTTTAACCATCGTGCATATATCAGACGTCTGATATAACCTTCCGGCGTCTGAAAATCATCTCTGCTTCATAAGAAATAGAAACCAGTTGATTTCAGATGTCTGAACTATTGACCAGACGTCTGAACAAAGTGTCTGCCTCCATAAGATAAAAACTCAGACCATTTTCAGAGACCATTTTCAGACGTCTGGTATTATATCGAGACGTCTTAGAAAACTTCCTATCCTAAAAAAAACCACTTCGACCTATTCCAGACGTCTGGTTCTTTAAGTAGACGTTTGATAATTCTCTCTTCCTTTCAAAATTTAAAAATCAAGCAATTCCAGACGTCTGCCACCAATAACCAGACTGATTCTATTCACCGTCATCAAACCAGGTTAAATCAGACGTCCGATTCGTCTTCCGGACGTCTGAAATTCAATCGACACTCTAAATTACCCTGCTAACATCTATTTTTTCACTTTTTCTTACTTACACTTTATGTCGTTTTTACAGCAAGGTCGATTTTTCAATTCTCAAAATTACTTTTTCTTCCAAAATCACTCAAATTCGATGGCTCCCAAAACCCTAAGGTTTCTAAGCGAAAACAAGACCAAGCAACTTCATCAA
The DNA here is from genome assembly GCA_030765085.1 of Allium cepa. NCBI lineage: Eukaryota > Viridiplantae > Streptophyta > Magnoliopsida > Asparagales > Amaryllidaceae > Allium > Allium cepa. Next base: position 272,071,828 of record CM060937.1, read on the forward strand.
ACCCTCAAATTTGTACTGACGATCAAATTGAACGATGGATGAATCGTGTACCGCATTCTCTCATGAAGTACGAGGATATTCAAAAGAAGAAACTCTATACAGGTTCATTTTATAATCTGCTAAAGTTTCCAATGTATGATTTAGACGAAATGTGTGAAACTGCTGGTTTAGAAACTTTGATATCCTTTAATCCCAATAACATCTAAATTGATCAGTTAGCCATATTTCTTCCCTACGTTAATTTGGATAGCACAACAGTTTGGAACACTGACAACGATGATAATTGGTTGTGGTCTAGTGTTTGCGACAACACAATTAGGCTTACTCCAGGGATCATAGACCGAACTCTCGGTTGTTCCGACACCAGAGAAGATTTATATAATGTTTCGGATATGCGTCTGAAACCGAGAGATAATATAACACATCAAATGTGGAAAGATGAAATGTCTAGATTCGGATCCAAATACCTACGACCTAAGACGAGACTTCTCGCTAGAATGATTATCAATACCATCATTCCTCGCCTTGGTAGTAATGAGCAGATCACGGAACTAGAGCACAAGGCCCTATATGCTATATTCAGTGGAACAATGGTCAATTGGGCAAAATTTATATTTGACGAGCTCAAACACTTTTGGGCTCGATCATGCCCATCCATCATCTATCCTACATATATCATGAGACTTCTACGAGCTCACGTCCCCTTATATTTATCCACTTTTGAAGAAATTTCTTCGAAATATGCATCCACAAAAATTTTCTTCCTAATGTACTTACTGGAAAATTCCTCGGATTTTATATCATTTGAAGAGTGGACGCAACGTCGTCAAGCCAGACAAGTTGGGCCTCCACTTCAAACACAACCTGAACCATCACAAGAGGTGGAGCAACATCGTGAAAATACTCCTCCTGCACTCTTTGATTATACATCCCAGGATGACATTTTGAAGATTCGCACAGAGGCAAATCCAAATGAGAGTATTCACGTCCTAACTCTCCAAAATCAGCTTATTTTGTCTCGAAATCAAAAATTGTTGACTAAGCGCATTGATAGTTTTGAAACATCTTTTGCTTCTCACCTAGCCACGGTTGAAACGTTACTTTCAACTATATTATACGTTCTAAAGGAGGTTCTTCAAAAAATTCGTGGTACTACACCACTTTCAGAAGATTGACCAACTCCAGTGTCTTCTCCTCCTTCGAAACATTCCAAACTTTTTGACGAGGAAAATGAACCTCTCGAACAAACTCCGACATCTTCTAAGAAATAAGCGAGCTCTTTCGAAACTGAAGATAAAGGAGATGATCAAGATAAAGCTTTCCCAAAAGATTCTTAAAATTCTTAGGAGTCCATCTTTTGCATAAAAATGATAAAAATCTACGAATGTAATCGATTAATGTGATTAATGAAATTTCCTTTTTGGTTTGTTATTTCTGTATAATCTTACGTGTAATTACTTAATGAAATGAATATAACGTCTACATTTAAGAAGTTATAAATCCTTTTTGATAATGCCAAAGGGAGAGAAATAATAAATATCATAAATGATGGAAAGCACATATTCAGGGGTAGATTTATAAAAATATACATAAGTACATTGTATAGTTGTCATCATCAAAAATGAGGAGATTGTTAGGAAATCAAATCTACGGTTTCGATGACAACTATACAGTGGAAATTGATATGCATATATATATTTCTATATACAGGTACTTGTTAGAACAACATCACTAGAAAGACAAGAATAAGACTCAAAGAACACTACATGAGACTACAAATCGATAGGTACAAAGAAGCAACAGAAAATATGCACAAAACAGACATGCACAAGTTTCAGACGTCTGGGTGCACAAGCCAGACGTCTGGAAAAGTCTTCTGGAACAACAAACAGACTAAACCACGCGTTTGGTAGTAGCACTCAGACGTCTGAAAAACTACTATGTACAAAAAATATATAGTATCAGACGTTTGATACTAATACCAGACGTCTGATTTCAAACTTGGATTTTAAATTTAAACTTCAACTACCACATTCGAATAGACATCTCTGCTTCTCTTCGCAGCAACTCTTCATCATCAACAGAAGCAACTGTAGAGCACTTGTTAATGGATGCAACTATTCAAGGAACCTCTCTACAACTTTTATATCATCAAGAATCAAGAGAACAAATTCACCTTACTTACGCTCTCTAATTACATACTCTATCATATATTCTTGATATTTAGTAATTTATAATTGTCTTTCACTCTTTCAAATATTCAGTTCTTCATAGACAATACTTTCTAGATATATATTGGAAGCATTTAGTCAATATCCGTGTTATAGAACACATATTTGAAAAGAATAATTCATTGTAATCAAACATATTACTTCGGACGAAGCGAGGGTGTTTGATAGTCGAATTCTGAAGGGAAGCTTCGGGACTGTACGTAGGACGGAAGATCTGAATCAATATAAAATCCTGGTGTGCTTATTCTATGTTCACTTGGATTTGTGCATGCAGTGTAACTTCATCTGTAGATTTTCATACGCTCCTTATCTATAGAATAATCTTGGTTTCTAATTCTGAAGTGAGACTTTATTCTTAGAAAGATATACCAGTACATCATTAATTTTCATAAAGTTGGTTTACTTGGTACACTTAAAGTTTGTGTATATTTTACATTATTACAAAGATATCCAATCTTTTAGGCATGTTGATTGTGATTTATTAATTGAAACGGATACTTTATTACTCAAAAAGAAGATTACAGTTAAGGAGATGGGGGTAGCAAATAGTGGTAAGAGTTTTATATAGATTTATCACTCAAAAACCACCATACGCATCCCACCAATCGCTATGATCACAATGAGAAATTGACATTTCACAAGCATATCACAACTACCAAAAAGAAAACCAAACTATAAATAAACACTAGGGAAAATGACTACTGCGGCCATGTGTTTCTCAATGTTGACCCTTCAGACAACGAGAAACTCTTCCTTCCAAAGCTTTACTTAATATTTGCATCATCCTCTTGAAAATTTGACTCTCCATCCCTGCTTTACTATTTTGATCGATTTCTGACGTCGAGAGTGGGATATGTGCTATCGCTATCTCTGCCTTCGTGTCTCCTTTACTGCTTGCGACTTCGATCGATCACTGGATGCGTTGAGCCGTGGCTGCTTGTGCCGATCTGATCTCGGCTTGACTTGTGCGATAAATTTCAAGTCCAAAGTCTTTCAACATATGTTCTAGCCCTTGTACTTTTTCTGATTTGAAGTGTAGCTGTTTCATAAGATGTTTGCAATCCACAATTATGAGCTCAAATCGAATGGTTACATGCTTTTCTATAGATCGAAATTTCTGTGGTTTATTAATATGTAATGTTTTTATTAGTATTATATTATATTATTTTTGTCTTTATGGTTTCAACTATTTTAGTCTTAATAGTTTGTGAAGTTTGTTGTTTCAGACCATTTTAATCTTAATAGTCAATGAAGTTTTCTTTTATAATTTACATCAGACTAGACATTAAAGGCTGATACTATTATTTATTAGATTTATTTTCGAAAGTAAATTTCACTTTTCTTGGAAGTTGCTCACTATTTTTATGAACACTTGTTTTAACTACTGAAAATATATACCCTACAAATTAGCTTATAAGTTGGATGTTTATATAAAGCATAATGGTTGTGCCCAATGTTATTAATATGAAGTAGTTTTGTCCTTTAAGGCAATTCAGGTTAGTCTATCAACAAGTTTAAAAACTATTGTGAGTTCTGATAACCACGGGAACTTGAAGAAACATTTAGATAATCAGCTCCTCGGAATTTGACAAAGGACCGAAGATCAGCACCATTCTTATTGGTTGCTTCCTTGGTGCACGGGACAGGCAGCAAACACAATCTGTTGCCTCTTAAACTTCCTTTACATTCTTCAACTTGGTAATCCTACACAAAAATTTCATCAATATATACGTGTCTCAATTGGCTGGTGGAAAGCTCTTTGGGAATACTCTCTGGCTCCTTGACGTCTTCGGGCGCCTCATTCGAAAGGCGACTCTTTTCTTTTCCCCGTCCCCGAAAGTGGTAAATCATAAAAAGAGCTATTTAAGTACACAGTGCTAATTACTTTAACTTTTACTTTAGCTGGTTCAGTAACATACCAAGTTAGCAATTTCTAAATAAATAAAAACTTACACTGTGGTCATTGGAATAAATAGATGGTGAAACTACAGTAAGTTCATCTCTGCTTTCACATAAATAGATGGTCAATTGAATAAATAATTGGTCTAAGTCAATGACAACATAAGTTTCTTTAAAATTTAAAAAGGTGAAAGGCGGAAAAAAAAGTGGAATTTTACTTGCAGACTTGCAGTAGATGGCAAACCTTGCATGTTATGGTATGATCAGAACCTGCGGTAAATTAAACAGATATTATTGTATTTTGTTCATCATCCGGCCTTGTAATTTATTTAGTAACTTTTGTTTTTGACAGAAACGATATGTTTCTATGTTAGGATACCTAATAATTTGATTGAGACAAAGAAACAAAACTTGAAGGAACGTGTAGTATTATGTTTAATTGAAATCTGATTGAAAAGTCAAGGCATAGGCATTTCCTATGAAGTGGATAAAGAAGTATTTGTTATGCTCACTTACGCTATAGCTAGAAGGAATGATCATAAGCCCTACTATGGTCATATCCTTGGGGTAAATATTTAAACCTTTGTTAAACGTTTTTTAAATTAATTTGAAATGTAGAAATTGATGTAATATTTGACAAAATGCAGAAATATAAAGATGCCACTTACATCGTCAACAAGGATGAAACATAGACTAGAGTCAAGCTAAAGGAGAGACCGAAGTGTCAAGAAGGGGAATTTCAGGTGCTAAAGATCCAGTATGGACAACACTATGAGATGTTTTGATAACGATCTGATGGAGAGTGGAATAGTCACCGAGATTAGGAGTGAGGGTAATTTTCTTAATTTTTGATGTATATATATGATTTTATGTATTGTGAACATATTATCATGTTGTTTAGACATATGAGCACTTGATTAACGTTGGTTGGTTTGATTTTGTGTTATGGAGAAGATGTTTGAACTTGATTGATGATGAATGGTTTGGTATTATGTATTTTGTTAAAATTTGTATAAATATGAAATAAGCTGGTCTCAGTGCTTCTTTAATGATAGAGTACAATGTATTGATATTGTGTTTGGACCAAGAAGCACAATAATAATATTTTAAAATTGCTTCAGAAAGGGCATAAGAATGACGAAAGACAATTCCCCACATATGACGTGAGTACTTTATTTTATTTTCCACACGGGTTTTACCTACGTCACTATTACCATAGACGCTGCATTGGCAGTGCGTTTAGTTGCACCATTTTGGGGTAAGTAAATCCGCAGTTTTTTTATATTGGTGTTTTCGTACAGGGGAGAAGAAGTAAAACAAAACGGCAAAGTGCTTTTCGTTTTAGGTCATATGGCAATCACTTTGTTGTTTTGTTGCTTGATAATAAAATGACAACAAGATTATCATTTTAAAGTCAGTCTGGTTTATTTTGCAAATTGGTATGCCGTGCTTTGCTGGTTTTCTGGATGTAGCTGTGTGTTGCTTTGTTTAGCTTTTTGATTTAAGTATGTAGTGAACAAAATAGCTGTTATGACTGCTCTAAAATAGCGTAAGGCACACCTTGAAAAGGTAAAAAATCACATCTCTATTATACTCTTCATGTTGTAAACAGTGCAGATGTATGACGGAATTTTTGTAAAGGGAAAAAATTGAAGGCGTTGGAAATTAAACTTGCAACCTTATGCTCAACAATCTTACACTTTACCACTACACCAAGCTATCTTTTGTTATTTTGAGGCTCCTACAATATTATTATATGTAAAATATTCTATAAATCTAAGGTCCGTACGATCAAAGGCAAGGCTTCCTCTGAATTAGAGGCCCTAGACAACCGTCTAGCCGGTCTATGCTCAGGGCCAACCCTGGTTATAAATCAAGACATTCATACAAGTACAATTGGGATTTAAAATAAAAATAAAGCATAGATGAATTTATCAAAATCATTTTGTAGGTCAAAATTAATATTTGAAAGGAAACAAATGAATTAGCCATTTAGAATAGGCTTAAGGAAAAAGTTGGAGAAAAATTTAATTTCGAAGATAAAAAGTTTGTTTTTTAGTGTAAATTGCAGAATGATAGTTGCAACTATCATTTTATGTTCACACTATAAAGTGTCCTTCAGACTACAAAACTTGTTGTCTTTGAGACTAATTTTTTTCACAACTTCTTCCATGTGCCTATTTTTCTGTTAGAAATATTATCTATAAATAGTAATTTATCAAAATTATCTACATATAGTAATTTATAATTTAAAACAAATTTATTTTTATCTATCAATTTGAGTAAAAAACGTTAATAATTAAATTTCTAAGCTATCATCTAATTTAGTATTCAGATTGATGTTAATATTGCACAGGTCATAACATGAAATCAATTATCAACGTAGTTGAAATGTATGTAAAAATTATAACCATAAAATATATTTTTGAATTGAAAAATTATAAATGGAAGGAGAAGGAAATTAAAGGAGAAGGAAACTAGGACCCTGATCCCGTCGCTCTTCGCCATGAATAGAACTGTCTAATTCCATGCTTTGTATTGTTGTGGTACGGTATTACAATTTTTTTCTTTGCATGCTATGTGCTTACCGTTGCGATCACGTTTAAGTATTCCAGTTTTCTATACAAGTATGAATATAGAATTAGTGCCTTGAGATTTTTACCCAATGGCCGCCACCACAAAAAATGAGTCCTTACCTAATAATCACAATCATGTATAAGTAGAAAGGAGAATCGTGGTTGGTGTAGTTGGTTCATGGATCGGATCGAGAAACCAAAATGATGAGTTCGAAGTTGACAATCTTGTAATAAGCATCCGAAATATGTGTATGATAGAAATATACTTCGTTGGAGTTTCGGGCTTGAATTATTATTATTATTATTATTATTATTATTATTATTATTATTATTATTATTATTATTATTATTATTATTATTATAGTTATTGTTGTTATTATTGTTGTTGTTATTGTTATTTAAAGATAATTCATAAAAAGAATGGTATCGAAGAGATACGGTCTGTATTAAACTCATTTTTGGTTTAAAAAAAGAATGGTTGAAATGTGTCTACTTTGCTCTCACACCTTCCCAGCTCATCTCTGTTAAAATTAGATGATTCAAATATTTGTTAAAGATGAAAGAAATTGATTAATTGATTCATTCAATCAATTAATTTGGCTTGTATATGAAATGATATTTTGAATGAAACTAATTAATTGGTCAACCAATTAATTACTCAAAAAATTTATTATATGAAGAAAGAAAAGATTGCTGATGGAGATTGATTCAAGCAAGGAAAATTATGAAAAGCAAGATTATCATTATCCACTTATATAGAAATCAAATCATGGATATTCGGAAAGGTTTCAAACATAATCTGTAAATTAATTTTCTAAATCTCTAAGTAACTCCTTCATTAAGTCTATTTAAATGAAGGAAGTTCATCTTCATATGTGCAAATGCAAGTGTATGAGAGTATCTACCATTATTCTTTCCTCTCTTTTGTACTCTTTTCTTTTGTGAAATAAAAGGAAGTTGTTGGGTCTCCGTGGACGTACGATATTCATATCCGAATCATGTTAAATCTTCCGTGTCTCTTATTTCTGTTATTATTTCTATGAGACCGCATAATTTTTTTTAAGTGTCATTGGTATCTAAATAGGCAATACTAGATCATGGTCAAATAATTCGTTTTTGCTCAAATTAAAACAAAATTCACTACAGTTTGGTATCATAGCTAGTGTTATTGTTCATGATTGGATATTAATGGCTACTTCTAGTAAGTCTATTGGTAGATCTGGTGTCAATTATGGAGTAACATGTTTTGACAGACAAGAAGATTTTGGTACTTGGAAGATGAAGATAGATGCTGTATTAAATAAGGAGAAGACTTATAATGTTGTTTCTATGCCTGAGAAATTGAATGGTATTGATGCAGCTGATTTGGAAAAGATTGAAGATGAAGCTCTCGCAACAATTCAGTTGAGCCTTTTCAGATAAAGTTCTTAGAGAATTCTCTCAGAAGAAGACGGCCAAGGAACTATGGGATGCATTATCGGATGCATATCAAGACAAGTCTCTCACTAATCAGATTATTCTTCAACAATAACTCTATTCGTTCAAGATGAAGCCTGGAGCTGATCTCATGGAGCATGTAGATGCTTTGACGACTTTGATTATGAACCTGAAGGCAGCGGAAGTTGATATTACCGATGAGGCTCAAGCTGTGATCTCTTTATGTTCCTTGCCAAAGGAGTATACTGCTTTTGTTAATTCCATGATTTATGGCCGCAGTAAAATTAGCATGTCTGATGTAAAGGCTGATCTTCATAATGAAATATTAATAGGTAAATTGGTGAGCACTAGCTTAGATAGTGATACCGAAGGCTTATCTGTTCCGAGAAGTAGAGGCCAAAGCAGGTCGAAGAAAGGTGGAGGACGGAATTCTTCACGGTCTCAGTCTAGGGGGCCTAAAAATTTGACTTTTCATTATTGCAAGAAACCATGGCACTTCATAGCACAATGTCCCGAGCTTGAAGGTAGAAGAAAAGATCCAAATCAAGTCTCAGCTTCTACAACAGAGAAATCAGATACAGAAAGTGACACCGATGTATTTACATCTTCTGGCTCTTCTGGGAAGAGCAACTTATGGCTGGTTGATTCTGACGCATCCTATCATATGACACCTGATAAGAACTGCTTTTTCCACTTACCGTGAAATTGAAGGAGGAGAAGTTCTGATGGGTAATGATGCTTCTTGCCGTATGGTGGGTGTTGGTAGCGTGATGATTAGGATGTTTGATGGTGTTATTCGTACGATCACTGATGTTAGACATGTACCTGATTTGAGGAGGAGCTTGATTTTTATTAGGGCATTGAGTAGACTTGGCTTGAAGATTGTAGTGGAGGGAGAGAAAATGAAGATATCGAAGGGTTCTATGATTGCTATAAGAGATGTGAGGGTAGGAAATCTTTATCTATTAAAGGACACTACTGTAATTGGTGAATCGGTTTATGTTACATCTGTTGATTCAGATTCTTCTAGATTATGGCACTTACGGATGGGTCACATTGATCAGCACGGCATGGATGAGTTGAGAAAATAAGGATTGATTGATGGAATTCATCATTCAAAACTTGGTTTTTGTGAAGAGTGTGTTCTTGGAAAACAGACAAAGATTTCTTTTAGTATGGGAGAGCATAAAACAAAAGCTGTCTTGGAGTATGTTCATACAGATGTCTGGGGTCCCTCCCCTTGTCAGTCTTTAGGTGGAGCCAGATATTTTGTTTCATTTATAGATGATTTCTCTTGTAAAGTATGGGTATACTTTTTTAAGTCAAAGAGTGAAACTTTTGCCAGGTTTCGAAAGTGGGAACTATAGTTGAGAAGCGGTCAGGGAAGAAATTGAAAGTTCTCCGTTCAGATAATGGCGATGAATTTGTATCATAGGAATTCATCGATTATCGTGAGTGTGAAGGCATTAAGAGACATTAAACTACACCATGCGACCCTCAGTCTAATGGAGTTGCAGAAAGGATGACTTAGACATTATTGGAAAGAACAAAATGCCTCAAACAAACTGCTAAATTGAAGAAGGGATTTTGGACTAAAGCTTTATCTATGGCGGCTTTTCCATCAACCGCGCACCTTCTGCCGCCATAGATATGAAGATCCCTGAAGAAGTATGGAAAGGAGAGCCTGTTAGCTATTCATTTCTCAGAGTGTTTGGTTGCCCATCTTATGTGCATGAGAGCAAAGGGAAGCTGAAATCTAGAGCTCGCAAGTGTATTTTTCTAGGTTATAGGAGAGAAGTGAAGGGATATAGGTTGTGGTGTCCTATTAGCAAGAAGATCGTTATGAGCGGACATGTGAATTTTGATGAGAATGCTATGTTGAAAGTGGAGCCTTCCTCGTCGGATGACAATGAGAGGACATGTGAAGAATACTAGACACAAAGCAAGTCGTCTGTTGATTCTTTTCATAGACGTTCAAATGATGTTTTCGATGACACCGTGGTTGATGAGGATAATATCAATGTTGGTACAGAGGATCAAACTCAAGATGTGGCTCATTCAGAATCTAGGCCTGTCAGATAAAGAAGAAAGCCTAAGTGGATTGATGAGTTTGTTGGATTGAGCATCGAAGATATTAACTTCGATGATATGGCAACATATGCTTTGAATGTTGTCCATGATGATCCCTGTGACTATAGGAAAGCTATCGCATCAGTTAACAGTTCCAGTTGGTTAGTTGCTATAGAGGAGGAGTTTGAATCATTGCAGAGAAATTATACTTGGGATTTGATGCCTCTTCCCACCAACAAGAGAGCTATTGGGTGCAAATGGATCTATAGAGTGAAAGACGGTGAAAATGGTAATCTCAAATACAAGGCTAGGTTAGTCGGCAAATGGTATGTTCAAAAGAAGGGGTAGAGTATCATGATATCTTTACTCCAGTGGTTAGGCATACTTCTATTCGTATTCTTTTGTCATTAGTTGCTCATTATGACATGAAATTAGAGAAACTAGATGTCAAAACTGTATTCTTGCATGGTGATCTGGATAAGGAGATTTATTTAAAGCAGCCGGAAGGGTTCGTTGATAGTAAATGACCAGACTATGTTTGCAAACTCAACAAATCTCTATATGGACTGAAGCAGTCTTTTAGACTATGGTATAAGAGGTTTGATAAGTTTATGATTTCACAGGGATACTCTAGAAGTTTCAAAGACCAGTGTTTTTATTTCAGGAGATGTGATGGTGATATGATTTATTTGTTGTTATATGTTGATGATATGATGATTGCATCTCGGAGTATGGTCAGAATTAAGGAGTTGAAAGCGGAGTTCAGCAGAGAGTTTGACATGAAGGATTTATGAAATGCACAAAGAATATTGGGTATGGAGATAAGCAGGGATAGGAAGCGGAGAGAGTTAAGGTTCACTCAAGCGCGGTACATCGAGAAGGTCCTTGCTCGATTTGGAATGGAGAAAGCTAAACCGGTTGGCACTCCATTAGGCTCTCGTTTTAAGTTGTCAAAAGACTTGTCTCCCTCATCGAAAGAAGACAAGAGGTATATGACTGATATACCTATTGTAGTGTTGTTGGTAGTCTTATTTATGCGATGTTTTGCACAAGACCACATTTGGTCTATGCAATGGGTGTTGTGAGTCGATATATGTCTAACACAGGCAAAGAACATTGGCAAGCTGTGAAGTGGGTTCTTAGATATCTTCGAGGCATTTCTTCGGTGGGCTTGTTATATGGTGGAGTGGATGGTGACATCTTTCTTAGAGGATACTGTGATTCTGATTATGCTGGGGATAGAGATGCTAGGAAGTCAGTGTCGGACTATGTTTTTACACTTGACGTAGGCTCGATTTCATGGAGATCAAAGCTGCAATCTATCGTAACTTTATCGACTACCGAAGCAGAGTTGATATCGATTGTGAAAGCAACAAAGAAAGGATTATACTTACTTCAGTTGTTGAATGATCTTTCAATGGTGCAGCGGATAGTAGGGCTATTTTCAGACAGTCGGAGTGCGATTCATCTTGTAGAAAATCAAGCTTATAGTTCACGGGCGAAGCACATTGATGAGGTTTTTTTCTTATGCTTAAGGAAGAACGAAGCAAGATCAAATTGTTGAAGGTGAGTACTTTGGATAATCCTTCAGATATGATGACTAAGTCACTTCCAAATGACAAGTTTGAGCATTGCTCAAACTTGATCAGTTTGATACATGTTACTTGAGCGCCATGGAGCACTAGACCCAACAACTTCTATGTTGATTGCTTAATGATAAAGTGATGAAGAGAGATCATTATATTTGAATCAAGGTAGAGTGTTAAAATTGGATGATTCAAATATCTGTTAAAAAGAAAAGAAATTGATTAATTGATTCATTTAAATCAATTAATTTGGCTGGTATGTGAAAGGATATTTTGAAGAAAACTAATTAATGAGTCAACCAATTAATTATTCAAAAAAAATTGTTATATGTAGAAAGAAAAGATTGCTAATGGAGATTAACATATCCACCATTATTCTTTTCTCTTTTTTGTACTCTTTTCTTTTGTGAAATAAAAGGAAGTTGTTGGGTCTCCGTGGACGTACGATATTCATATCTGAATCACGTTAAATCTTCTGTGTCTCTTATTTCTGTTATTATTTTTATGAGACCGCATAATTTTTTTTAAGTGTCATTGGTATCTAAATAGACAATACTAGATGCTGATCAAATAATTCATTTTCATTCAAATTAAAACAAAATTCACTAGAACCTTTATTTTGAATTAAGCTCACTATTAGCTACCATTTTAATTCCACTCGCTCTACGTTCAGTTCGTTGTGATCTTTTCGCACTTCAATGTTTAATTTTCTCTCTCTTTTTCTTTCGAGTTCATGGCTTATTATTGTTTTTTTTCTAACTATGAGTTGAGTTCACGAGAACTCATTTCACTTTCAGCATGCTAAGTTACGTCCATAATTAATATACAACGATTTCTCCCAAGTATTATACTACACTCCTGGAGCAAAAATAATAAGGAAATTTTACGGATTTAGATATATATATATATAAAAGAATATACTAGTTTTGAAAATAATTGCGGAACTTTGACGCTCTTAACGTTGACTATGTTTACCGTGAAGACGATTTTTTAAAACAGGTAAATAGACACAAGGAAGAAGTTGCAAAAAAATTTAGTTTCAGAGACAAGAAGTTTGTTTTTTAGGCCGAAGGACAATTTTTAGTGTAAATCGCAGAATGATAGACTATCATTCTGCGATTTAAACTAAAAAGTGTCCTTCGGTCTAAAAAACAAACTTGTTGTCACTGAAACTGAACTTTTTTCTAACGTTTTCTTTTAGCCTAAAATCCCCGGCCGCAGCAAATTATTGAATGCGACTTTGCAAAAATCGTCCATATACATTTTTGAAAAATCTGCTTTGGACAATTTAAGACTATTTTAATAATTTTTCAACCAACAGTTAGACAAAACAGGTCTACTTTCGTAAATACCTCTAAAACAAATCCATTCTTGTAAATACTTTTGAAACATTTTTTTTTTCCCTTCTTCTTCTTCGAAAACTTGCCTACATGAGCAAAATTTTCAGGACACGTTAGATCTTCAAGGCGACTGTATTACCACTCTACATTTACATATGTGACATGTTAGGTCTATAAGCTATGTTGACGTTTATCTATGATAGAACATCATATGATGTACAGTGTGGGGGCGTGGCCCCTCATCTTGGTTATGCACTATAAAAACAGCAACAATGATTAGACCATCAAAAATATCTTAGACTGGTCAGAAAATACCAGTGCTCTTGAGATAACTTTCCCCTTCTATGTTAGTTTTTTATATCTATGCAGAATCTAGTAAAATCTTCAAATTTGCTAGTTAGATCATTAAAAACAAAAAAACAGTTTACTTTTTCACAAACGAAAAAAATTAAATAAATATACATTCACAATATTCAATTAAACTAGTAGTTGGCTGTTGTTATCAAGATTGATTAACATTTAATTATTCGACAGAAAAGGCTGAAAATTTTCAAACCTTTTAAACTTTTTCTAAAAGAGAATTTACAAGAGCGCAACAACCATTTTTGTCAAATATTGAGTATTTAAACTTAAAATTAATTACACGGATAATCAAAACTGAAGAAGGAAGTTGGTATTTTTTTTTTCCCCCTCCAAATATGTACATGTGAAACCACTTGCTTTTCCAACCATGCCGATTTCCCCATTCTTCCTCCATGGACCAGACGATCCAACATTTTGCGTAAAAAATTGGAATTTACAAACAGTGATGAACATAAGCTGACAAACGGAATTTGCGTATAATTGGAATATATGTGTACACTGATTAACATAAATGGACAAATAAAACTCCACATGTTTAATATAGACAAATACACTTCACATGCCCTTAGGCTTTTATGGTAAGCTTACCTCCTCTTCCCAAAATATAAGCAGACTGCTATATTTCTCAATTCAATTTCTGCCTTCAATTTCTGCCTTCAAGGAGAAGTTTATTCAAGCCTTTTTTTTAGTGCTTAGAGGTAATTTCTGAATCCCTAGTTTTTTGATTTCCAATTCTGCAAATATTTTGCTGAAATAAATCGACTTCGCTCTGAACATTTCATGGTATAATGGCTTTTAGCTTTGAGAGAATGTACCCTTTGTTTTTTAAGCTTCTTCATTAATGTACGCAATGGAAGAGTATGAAGTTAATATGAATCAAACTGTAAATTATATTCTGCCTCCTTTCAGTGGTTTGATTTGGAGTAAAATGCGATGAATTGTTGAACAAAGAATCACCCAAACTTGTTATATCTTGAATGTACTTGACAGTAGATCTGAATTCATTCTGAAAGCATATCTTTTATGTGCAGCAGTATTCATGTATGAGTATTGCAGGTATAGATAATCAATTCTTATAAGTTATAACTGACTAAGTAAGCATTTGCTCGCTTGAGTTAGATTTTATATTTTATAATACAATTATCTTTTTGAAATTCCAAAAATGCCCCTGCTTTCCGTTTATAGGTTCGCGCTCAAACAAAATATCAACGCATACAATAATACAACGGCCCTTGTGCGAAGCACGGGCCCATACTAGTATAGATAGTTTGAAGATTGTAATATAGCTTAATATACTCTTTTTATACTGAAGAGTTATAAAACTATCTGAACGTAGATAGTGATGTTTGTTAGCTTTTAGTTTGATGAATCGTTGTATTCAAACTTTAAAGGGGATATTTAACAAGGGAACATAAAACATACAATTGATAGAAACTCTGCATTTCAGTTATTGTTTCTTACAAGGATATAATCTTTTTGAAATTGTATATAAAGACAACTTATAATGGGACAGTCAAATTATCCTCTTTTAAGGGGACTTTCACAACATGTTCAATCAGAACAAAGGGGCACCCGAGTTGAGAGCAAATCATCTAGACCCAAAGTTTGGTGTTCAGTGTGCCCGACCAATCAAAATGTTTAAAAGTTTGCAAAGTAGTCCATTTTATTTTATTCTTAGGGATTTATTTGCAAAAAAATGTCCATATGTCATGTTGGGCACACCAGAACACCATATTTCGGGTCCAGATGATTTATACCCATTAAGCAACCCCTTCATCGTGAGCAACCACCATTAAAGGAACTATGGTTATAAAACGATATATCACCCAGATATCATGAGTTCTACTTGAGCAATTACCCAAATAATAACCACAGGTTAAACAAATGTATCGGGGAAAAAAATATGCCTTACGTTGGAATTTTTGACATGAAATTTGATTGTTTTAGTTGGCTTAGTTTACAAGCAATTATGAAAAGCAATGCTTGTGGGCTTTCAATTTGTCAGTTTTGAGTTTTTTATTTTTTACAATAAGAGATATACTTTATTCAGGTAGAACACTCATTTTGTGTTCAAAGATTCGAATTTATGTCCTATAGAACTTATGTCTAAAGCGTCGTACCATTAGCCATTTAAGACAGTGGTTCTTGACTAATTATTGTGATTTAGCCATATTTTCAACATATTAAATCGGTGATTTTAGTATTGTTCCTCAAATTTTCTTATAGCTTTATATTCATCAAAAAAAAAAAAAAATTTATTTCAACCTCAAAGCATATTGATTTTATATCTTTTATTTCAAAATGAGCTTTTTAAAAATTAGATGCTATTATATCGATGACACTGTAATGATTTTTGGTCTTAAAAAAAAAAGGAAAACTATTAATTTTGATATTCAAACATTACTTTATTGACTTTTTTAAATTTATTTTTTATCCATTGAATAGGAATTTGTCTTCGTCTGAGTTCCTCTGTTTTCTTTTTTGTAAATTTAGTTTATTATGAATCTTTGGTTTTGAAATCTGACTTTGTTTTTAATTTTTATTGTTTACCGTTGGTATAAGATATAATTTCTGCACACACATGTAATACTTTCAAATCCCATGAAAATTAAACTCATAAGCATGGTTTTGAATGTTTTAAAGCTCTAGTAGAAGCTTTCAAAACCATCCTCCTCTTTGAGTACCATAGTTCAATGATTAAAGATGCAACATTTGATTTATGTAAAATCGATTACCACGTGAGTACTTAGAATCTTTAGTTCGATAAAATTTAGTTACACAATTATTGAGTGGTTTGTGTAAGTCTAGCCTATTAATCATCATTTTATTACGTTTTACTTATCATTAGGTTGATTTATGCAAGTATTAGTTGTATTTTTTTTCCATATCACGCTTGGATTTTACATTAAATTAGGTTTCCATATTGTGTGAAATGATTGAAAGAAATTCAGGATGCATGAAATCATTTACGGTTTTGGACAGGCGCAACATGAACTTTTACTAGTAACATCAAAATTTGTCTACTGGATTTGATCAAAGTTTCTTTTAAAACCACCTTCTAAGAAACTCTTTAGTACGGGTTCCTAGCAACAAACCAATGCCGTCATATAATTTAGTACACAAGTCTAGATTTCTTATGTCAATTAACAGGTTCATCAATATGGCGTCGCTCCCTCAATATTTCATGCTATCCATAGCAATAATCATTCTATCAACAATGGTGACAAAATCAAACTCGCAAGCAAATATCATTCCCCCACTGCACGGGATAAACAACGAAAACAACCCGGGGAAGGCATCTCCTTCAATGGTTGCATTCTTCTCAAAGGCAAACACAGAGCTTCCAGAAGCGCAGAACATCTCAGATCAAATGCTGAAGTCAGCATCAAAGGTGGCACCGGCTGACCCGGGCCGCACACAGGGTCATGCTCGGCCTGCCCTTTTAGTCACTGGAATTGTGTTTGCCATTCTTGGAGTTGGACTGCTCGTCACTGCAGCCGTGGCTTACTTGATCCATGCACGTAGAGTTAAAGCACGGTCGAATTCCGATTCATTTGTTGGCCTTAGTCATTGGAATGAGCTCTGAACTTAGTTTCAGTTTTCTCTCATTTTATTGCTTTTGTGGTACATTCAGTTCAGCTGTTGAATATTGCTTTCTGTATTGCAGATTTTAACTTATGTATTGTGATGTTTGTGTTAGCTTTACAACTGCAGTTGATGCACTGTATGTAGTGTAATGTTTTTCATTGCTCAAAGAAATTTTCGTGCATATATGGCTTTTAAGAGTGTTCGCATATGTATTGGTTGAATATCATACTAGCTATAAAGTTGGAAAAATGTAATGCGTAAAGTTCAGTGTATGCAGCAATACATAAAAGTTTGAATTTGTTCAAAATGAAAATGATGTAATTTGTTTTGCTTGATCTTTTATGTGATTGGATAGTTTAAAGAATAAGTTCAACATGCTTGTCAGATTTTTTACATTAATTTTGATGTAAGCCCAGACGAGTTACTTGAGCATGTAATGTCTTAACGTTGATAACTAATAATCTGAATTCTCGTTAACAAAGGAAGAGCAAAAACTATTTACAGTGGAATATACCAAACAAAACAGAACCAAACATGTAAATGAAATATGTATTCCATCTCTCTATCTCCTCTTTCTTCTTATCTTTGTAAGATAACACAAATACAGACAATATCATATATTTATAAATCAATTCACGTGTCATATTCAACAAATAAAACGAAAGAAAATGGTTTTTTCTTAATAAGTGAAAACAAAAGAGCCTGTAGTTTTTCCAAGTGAAACCCCAAGTGTCAAAAGTGTTTCGGACTTCCTTAGGGCTTGGCTATCTGCGATTCAGCCGCAACAAAACCATTTCTGCAATTGAATTTCAAATGGTAAAGAAAAATTGTAACTTAACAAATTATACTTTGTATTTATTAAATAAGAGATGACATAGTATGGTCATTTTCACCTAGTCCTAAGATATTCTTACACTAGAAAAGCATATTGGCATTCAATTTGCATATCAGCTAAAGAATAAATTGTTGCTACGGTTTACAAATTGCATGTTCCCACAGACCTTTCCAGTTAACCACACATGGGCAAAACAAGCAGTTGTGGTCTGCTAATTTAAAGTTTATTTATATTATTTCCCTATTCAAGTTCATTGGCATATGCTTTGGTTGCTTCAGCGGGTGGACCACCCATGACCAAGCGAGTACATTAAGTTGCCAGGATTCAGGAAAACTGGTGCTAGAAGCCATAAATATTAAACAGTAACTAAAAATAAAACAATTGTTTTGACAACGTATGTATAGGAAACACTGCAAATGAAAATGAAAGACAAGTGATATGAGTTAGTAAAGAACATACACTCTTTCTTTCGTATCGGTAAGGATCTTGCTGTCCATAACCTTCCATGTTCATATTTTGCTTTTGTTGTGGTTGAGTGACTGCGGCTGGGTTGTTGTTTGTTTTCTTCTCATCCCGTGCTTTATTGAAAATAACTGTGAACCCTTCTGCTGATGCTGGATTATTCACGTCCCACTCCCCAAATTTAGGTAGGGGCCGACCCTTATCCTGCTTCAGTTTCATTCGAATCTTATGAATACGTCTAACAACAATTATATACACATAAATGATATTGAAAAGAAGACTACTTCGTAGTAGACAGAATGACAGATACCGAAAAGGCACGTTAAAAGCAGCCTTCATTTTAAGAGTAACATGGGGTATCTTTAAAGAGACTCATCCAGGGGACTTGTTTTTACTTATAGTTAGCACAAACGACAGTTGCTTCACATTTGGATTGCAATTACCGGTGAATACTTTTAATACTTAAAAATCATGCATGCAGGACGTAACGCATACTGTCACAGATATAATCAATTCTATGAGGCATTGCGACAGCTTGTATATTCCATCAAGTTACATAACATTTTGGCATTTAGCATCTATTATTTCTACACTTATGTTGTATAGAAGATCACCATATTTTGGTTATACTTGAAAGCATGGTAACTTATGGTTGATTTCTTCTGAATACTAAGTTTTGGTTTCAGAAATTTGGTTTTATACTAGTTTCGGATGCTTCTGTACATTTTGAGTTTGGGTGATTAGCTTGTAAAATTTGGTAACCTAAATGGGAGGAATCGCTCATATCCCACTTTTGATATACCACATTTAACCCAAAGGAATGTTTGTGCTACAAAATGTCAGATGCTATCAAATTTCATAAATATGTTCTCATATAATTCAAAATTTTCCAATACAAGTCTTGTTCAAATAATTTTAAAATATCCAAATTGATTTCTTAACTAAACAGTTAATATAAGTATTTAAGTTAAAATATACATTTCATCGACTAATATTGAATTAAAGTTGAAGGGTTGGGTTGAAAAAATTTATTTTTATAAAACTGACATTCATAGACTTAATCGCAGTAATAATAATTTAATAACATTTTGAAAAATTTAACTTTGAGGTGGCAATGAATACATCAGTGTCTTTGAACCATTTGCAATGTAAAACAACAATTGCTTAAGGTGATTGATAATAAACTATTTTCACGTTTTAATATCAAACATTTGTGGTTACCATTAAACAATAGAAGGGCTTATTCTTTTTTCATTTGACTGTATGTTTGTAAATTTAAATACAATACCTAATGACCTTCATTCTTTTAAATTTTGTTCACCTTTTCAATTCTGACAGAGTTTTGTTCTAAATTCAGTTTCATAAATTAGGTTCATTTCATTACCCATGGATTATACATTTAGATCAAGAACTGATGTGAATTTTAAGTGGCAAGCACCTCAGCTCCAAAATCATGTCCAGGCCTATCTCTGTAGATGAATTAAGGGATCCGGATGTCTAGGATTTTCATTTAGGTATTGTTGCTTTTTTTTATAACAATAAACATTATTTCAGTTGTGCGTCAACGATTTTGTAAAAGTGATATGTGTTCATAACCGTGCCCTTAAGAATCAACAAGTGCCAAACTAGTAACTATGTGAACATAAGAACAGTTGGTTATACTTCAAGCTATAAACCAAGAAACGGATATATGGTTCAATTCTCTGAGAAGATTCATAATTTGAGTATAGAGCTTAGTCATCAAATGCACAACAAGCATGGGTTGAAATCAAATATTGGCTTAAACTTTAATCAAGTGTTCTGGTTCTCTACTGGAAAATGAATGTAAAAAAAGGAAACCTAATTGAGAAGAAAAGAGGGAGAGTGCATAAATATGAGTCAACATTACTCCTTTTCATTTGTGATGTAATACCAGTTTATATCCAGGATTAAATTGTTATGTAACCATATTGCAGTATATACCACAATTAAAGATCATATAAAATACTTGGTGTTTGATGATTGAAACATCCTTGAGATTATTATCCCACCTCATGACACTGACATTAGGTTTGACATATGATAAATCGACAAGACCGAGTCCCTTAAGAAGCAAAAACTCACATCTACAGTTGGATCAACTGTGGTGAAAATGATAAAGTTGGATACAATGAATGCATTACCAGAAAAGGGTCACTACTAATGTCGTAGGCAACGCATGGAAAGATATGAGAGAAACACTAGCATAACATAATGTATTGAGGTTACAAGCACAATACATCTGAATAATAAGCTACATTTCTGTGCCCCAGGGAACAAGGAAGTTTACTTAAGGAGAGTAATTGTAACATCTTCGGTTTGGAATCAATGTAAGTATGTAACTATCAACTTAACAACATCGAAATCTCTTGATAAACAAGTACAGAAATTGGCTTTTTACTCATGTTAGTCGGTTCAGTAGAGTATTATGTTGTCTGAGAACAATGTCCGTTACAATTTAATGTAAACAACAAATTACATATTCTACATTCGTACGAAGCAATAACACATCCAATTTGAAGGCAATAATTGGGAAAAGGTAAATATATTTGCCTTCGAAGATAAAAACTTTATCACGTTTCCATTAAACCTACACCAAACTAAATGAAACAGGTAGTATAATAAATATTAGAAATTAAAGAAAAAAATGCAAAAGAAATGAAATACACCATCAATGTGAAAAGGAGCAAAGACGCATAAGATGGGAACAACAAACAAATCGTTCAAAAATCTGTAAACGTAGAACAGATCATAAAAAGCATACCGTTGCCATGAATTTGTGAATGGAAGAAGAAAGAGAAGAAGAGAGAGGAAGAAGAGCAGAGACCCAAAAAAACAAATGAAATGTTTTCCCTCTATCAGCGCGAAGATGAAGGAAAAAGGAAAGGCAGGGAAACAAAAAGACGATGTTTTTCATTTTCAAAAAATAAAAAATAAAAATAAAAATAAAAATAAAAAAGAAGATGCATTTTAAATATTATATAATCTGTAATGTGTATAAAATTTTAAAGGATAAATTTTGTATTTAGACCAAATTTGCAGACAAATTATAAGAATATGTCATTTAGCAAACTATTTACAAAACTAGATCAGTTTTGTCCACGTTGGATGTCATGTGTACTGGCGGCATCTCAAATGCCGCAAGTACACGTGTATTGTGCAAAAGCACACTGGCGGCATTTGAGATGCCGTCAGTATGCGGCATCCCAAATGCCGTCAAATTTTGTGCTCTCTGTAAATTTTTCAGTCCATTCTGCTCTCTGTAAATTTTCAGTCCATTCTCTCTCAACATTTTCACTCCCCTTCTCTCAACCTCTCTTCACAAAACACCGAACCCCCTTCCTCCTCCAATTCAGCAAAAATCAAATTTTGAAATAAAAAAACTACTTAAATCTAGTTAGAATTTGAACTATGGCTTCATCATCGTCTCAAGCACATTCTATAGATATGAAATCTATCGATTTTGTCTCTAATTGTCATTTTTTCAATTTAGGGTTTAGGACTAAAATTGTTCTATTATTGCAAAATCTATGGTTGTATAGTACAATGAAGTTGAGTACTCACCTAGAGCGCATGTTTAATTGTTTTTTTCATTGTATACAGTGAAGTTGTATAATTGCAAATCTATGGTTCTATACCCATTGAAGTTGAGTATGATTATGCAATGTTATTGTGGTAGAATATGACGAAATGGCTCCCGGACAGATCGATCCTAGTGTGCTTTACCTCCAACCTCAACACCGTACAAACAACATCGATATGATGGAGGTACAATGTCAAATAATTTGTTATTACTTCTGCAAAGTGCTGGTAATTACCATAATTGCTTTCCTTTGTTACTATGTATTAACAGAGGGTTGAGCCGAACGGCTTCATTGACCATTCATCAACTTTAAAACTCGTCACGTCAGCGCATCCATACGTGTTGGAACTGTTAGACAGAGATGGATTTGGTGTTGTCAATAAGTTGGGATATACACAGCTCGAGTGGAATATTTTGACGGCTTTGATCGATAGATGGTGACCGAAGACGTTTACATTTCATCTTAGAGTATGTGAGATGACAATCACTTTGAAAGACATAGTTGTATTGCTCGGCTTGCCGATTAACGAGGATCCCATTCTGAAACCGGATTTTCCAAGAAATTTTATGGAATTGTGTGAGTCCTTGCTTGGATTGGCTCCTGCAGAAGATGTGAGGTAGGAAAATGAGTCGATCGTGGCTACGTGGTTTAGGGAGCAGTTGGTCGGTG
This sequence comes from Allium cepa, assembly GCA_030765085.1. Taxonomy (NCBI): domain Eukaryota; kingdom Viridiplantae; phylum Streptophyta; class Magnoliopsida; order Asparagales; family Amaryllidaceae; genus Allium; species Allium cepa. The sequence continues at coordinate 272,094,486 of CM060937.1, forward strand.
ATATTCCCCGTCGTGCCTCTCCTTTGCAGATTGCCCAGTGTTCCCGCGCTATTATGTTGCACATCATCACGCAGCGTCTTTTTTGTGATCGATCGAAGACAAGAGCGGCCCTTCAATGGCTTTCATTGTTAGAAGACTTCGGTTCATGTCGGCAATACTCACGGGGTAGTGCGGTGCTTGCTTGCACCTATACGGAGCTTACGAAAGTTGCTTTGGTCCAACAACGACCCGCCGGAGGTTGTATGACTCTACTTTAGGAACGGACATAGTCATTCATTGTTGCATATTTGAGTTTGTCGTAGAACCGTAACTAAAATTAAGTTTTACACTTGCAGCTTTGGTCATGGACCTACCTTCCTGTTGGTTATTTCTACGAAGACGCAAATAATTGACAATTCAAAGCCGTATGAAGCGAGGTAAAATAGTGTTGTTAATGTTGTTGTATCGACACGATAAATTTGAATACTTCCTATAACATGTTGCTATTACAGGTGGATTGGCTCGAAGAATACAAAAATGATCCCCAGACGCAATTTAGCCTTCTATCGGAACGAGGTTGATGTCTTAGATTACAATGCAGTAACATGGAATCTGTAACAACCCTAGTTTTGGTGATTACTTGAGTTATAATTTAATATTGTGAATTAAAATAAAATTGGAGAAATTAAATTGTTTATTTGGAATAAACAATGAATTTTGAAAATAAAATACGAAATAGCATTCTTATTTTATTTTCAAAATTCATTGTTTATTCCAAATAAACAATTTAATTTCTCCAATTTTATTTTAATTCACAATATTAAATTATAACTACCATTATAATTTAATATTTACAAGTAATCTCAAAAACCAGGATTGTTACAGAATCCGTATTCCGAAGCAGACCTTTATGCACTTCCGGCTCTTTGTACAATGGACAGGCCGTTATGGCGGGTAAGACTTATGATTTTTTGTTTCGGAGATTTAGCATACCATCTGCCAGACAGAGTCATGAGACGGTTTGGTCTTCGACAGCACCTACTGTATCCTGCTCCATATTACATGCTTCCATATGGCGAAGATGAGTTTGAAACGATGATTGAGTTATGTAACAACCGTTTCATAGCTAGGGAAGATGATACGAAGTCACTCTAACCGATGACGAGTATCTTAGCTGGTATTTGAATATCACTCGTCGTTGTGTGCTACGAAGACGAGCGGAAGAACCCGAGCAAGAGGTGGCACCTTACACTCTATGAGCTCCGCTAGAACGGGATTTGGTACATATTAATATTTACAACTTATATAGTACTTATGAAACTCATACGGGTTTATGTTATATGCAGGCGGATGATATGTACCATATGTTGGACATTGTTGACGAGCTTGCGGAGGAGGTTCCTGAAAAGAGCAAGGTGAAATGCTTCTCTATCAAACAAATTCTATTATCTTGCTCGTCAAAGAACAATATGTCAAGGCTCATCCCACCTCTGCCTCCTCCTCCTCCTGCAGTGCCACCACTTATCCAGGATATTGCCCCTTCCGTGTCGTATGAGGACATAGTTGCAGCCCCACCGCCCCCCTCATCGAAGAGATAGTATGGAAGAAGGAAGAAAAAGGAGGGCGAGAGTTCCGGAGCAATATCTTCCCAGCATACACAACCCGTCGGGCCATCGCAACCCCCAACGGAAGGGATGCAAGAGGAGAACAGTGAAGAATTATCACTGGAAGAGAAGGAATTCATGCTCAAGCCAAGAAGACCCAAGAAGAAAACTCCTAAGGAATTAAAAATTTTGAGATAAAATTTTAGACTAACCGTAGTGGACCGTGGTTTCTATTTGTTGACTGTAGTGTTGATTGATCGTTTGTGTGGGATGTTGACTGTAGTATTGATTGATCATGGCTTCTATTTGTTTGTTTGGGATGTTTGGATGTTAACAAATGTAGACTAGTGTTTGTCATTGTGATTGTAGAAGTGACTCTGGTATTTCGATGTTGTTGTGAATGTTACTGACTGTAGACTTGTATTTGTTGTTGGTAACTGTAGTCGTAAGCTTAGAAATTTGCAGTGGTCAAGGTTTAGAAATTTTTTACGTTGATGTTGAAATATTGACGCCCTATTTTCGATTTGAAGTTTGTCTGAGTAAGTAACAGAGCGTTATTTCAAATGCCGCAAGGCGCGACATTTGAAATGCCGCATGGGGCGTCATTTGAAATGCCGCATGGGGCGTCATTTGAAATGCCGCTTGTAGCGTCATTTGAAAGGCCGCGTGGAGCAGCATTTGAAAGGTCGCCCCATACGGCATTTGAAATCTCGCATCGGTATGTCGACAACTGCGGCATTTTAGATGCCGCATTGTGGTTTTCTCAGACGTCATTTCAAAACAACAGAGTTCAACAAGGCATAACATACTTCGAACGATGCATAACATACTTCGAACTATCGTTTCAGATATTTGTTCATCATACAACAAGTTTCTAATATCATTACGTTACATTTTAATTATCCTTCAACGATCTACGTGGCCACAACGCCGAATATTTGTACCCATGAATCAACAATTTGTTTCGGTATTCAAGGTTTAACTTTTCCAAACGACTAACCTCCGCTTATATTTCTAAAGCATATTCCACCCCTCTAGGACACAGTGGTGGATCGAGCCACTTAAAAAAATTGCAGCATTCAACCTGATTCGACCGAATCTTGATGGATTTAGAATCGAATTCTTCGGATTTTATTCATGTCTTCGAATGTGAATCTTAGTGAATTGATTTGGTTTTCGAATTTAATCGATTCTTGATTATTTCCCGATTTGTTGCTATCATTTATTAGCAACTTTGATGACCTTTTCTTCGGGATTTTTGTGAACATACCTTTCGATGAATTCGGTGTCGATTTCTTTGGATTCTATTCACGTCTTCGTATGTGAAATTCTTGTGATTGATTGTTTCTACAATCATTTTTGTGATTTGTCACTTTAAAAATATAAGGGTTTCAATACTAGTAGTAAATATCAAACTCTTTTATCAAAATGTTTTCAACTCTATTTTCAATATCAAACTCTTTTCCTAAACCGTTTTTCAATCTATTAGTATATACAAGCCTTTACCTCACTCGGATGAGAAATCTAATTAAACGGCTTAGTAAAACAAGTGGTATGAAACGCTTGCGTTTGCTTCGTCGGTTAATTCTTGGACTTATTCGATTGAACCTCTTGTGACAATTTTATTAGTGAAGATTTACAGTTTGTTCGTAAATATTTAAGTTAAGCAAGTGGTTATGGGACATGAAGCTAAACTTTTATATTCACTAACTTAGTGTAATTGACACTTCTCGTTGATCATGATGATCATTCTTATGATTTAGACTAGCAATTGTGCGATGTCTCCTTTTGGTTAGGCTAGACACCACTTGTGTGATTCCATTCACACATACCTTTTCGGTTAGCCTAGACACCACTTGTGTGATTCCACTCACACATACTTTTCTTTTGTTTGCGAGGTTAGACTAGACACCACTTGTGTGATTCCACTCACACATACCTTTTTGATTTTTTGGTTAGTCTAGATCTCAATCTGTGTGATTCCGACTCACACATGTGGGGTAGCGCCCCACGGTCTTCGGGCCATTCGTGTGTCAAAATTAATGGCTTGCAACCATGAGATAGCGTCTCGTTATGCGTTACACGTGTTGATGATTTTTCATGCTCACGTGTAGGTGAGATTCCGTGCTCCCGTTCTCGCTTTGCGTTGCACGTGTTGATGATTTTTCATGCTCACGTGTAGGTGAGATTCCGTGCTCCCATTCTCGCTTTGCGTTGCACGTGTTGATGATTTTCATGCTCGCGTGTAGGTGAGATTCCGTGCTCCCGTTCTCGCTTTGCGTTGCCCGTGTTGATGATTTTCATGCTCGCGTGTAGGTGAGATTCCGTGCTCCCGTTCTCGCTTTGCGTTGCACGTGTTGATGATTTTCATGCTCGCACGTAGGTGAGTTTTCGTGCTCCCGTTCTCGTTATGCGTTGCACGTGTTGATGAATTTTCATGCTCGCATGTAGGTGAGTTTTCGTGCTCCCGTTCTCGCTTTGCGTTGCACGTGTTGATGAGTTTTCATGCTCGCGTGTAGGTGAGTTTTCATGCTCCCGTTCTCGCTTTGCGTTACATGTGCTGATGAGTTTTCATGCTCGCGTGTAGGTGAGTTTTCATGCTCCCGTTCTCGCTTTGCGTTACATGCGCTGATGAGTTTTCATGCTCGCGTGTAGGTGGGTTTTCATCCTCCCATTTGAGTTTTCATACTCCGTTCGAGTTTTCATACTCTCCTTCGAGTTTTCATACTCCGTTCGAGTTTTCATACTCTCCTTCGAGTTTTCATACTCCGTTCGAGTTTTCATACTCTTATTCGAGTTTTCATACTCCCGTTCGAGTTTTCATACTCTTATCTTATGATTTCTGGATTTCTTGTGTAGTCTTCTGGAATTTGTGCTTCACCAATTTTCGTGATTTCTATTGATAAGTTTATCAATTTTTGTGCATTGGTGAATTCGTGTGTCATTGACTTGTTATGAATACAAGTTTAGGGTATGATACCCCTTTCTATCTTTGAGAAGATTCTTGTGACATTTTTTATGAATGAAAATCCACTTATCGAAGTTGCTACTGATATCGCTGTTTTAATCACGTGTTTTAAAAATTGTTTCAAAATAAAAATCGTTTTCAAAATTTTTATAGTTTACGCTTTCAAAAGAATGAGAAAGCGATTTAAACGTTTCAGCAAAATCGAGGACTATGACCCCTTTTTTTTAATGATTCGTTTAATTCCGGACTTGTCCGTTTGAGGTTGAAAATTTGTGAATTCCTTTTATGAAATTAAAAGAATATTTTGTGATTGTATTGCCCATTGAGTGCTTTAAGAATTCTGGTCGATGCACTTGATCAACGTTATCGATAGGAATCTCCTAGACGCTTTGATGAGACAATCAGACACAGTAAATTGAATTTTAAAATGTAAATTTGCCTGAAAAGATAATTACATAAAGTAAATTGTAAATTTCGAAAGTTTTAGCTTTTCGGGAAAGAATATTATTTAAAACAACTCTTTTCCGATACTTCTATTCTTGCGATTCCCGAGGGGAACCAAGACTCTATCGTTTGTACCAATGCAAATCGTGTTGGTTTGCATACCATTCTCTTGCAAAAGAGAACGTGCTGTCTCTTGTGTTTCTAAATCATTAATGCCTATTGAGATTAGATATGCTACTCATGATCTAGTGCTCTTGGCTATTGATTTCGTACTTCAAAATTTGGCATCATTATTTTTGGGTGAGAAATTTGTTCTCTACCCTGATCATGAATCTTGGGAATATTTATTTTCTCATAGGAAACTTAATTTATGTCAACCACGTTGACTCGAGTTCCTTACATCTTATGATCTTGATATTATTTATCACTCCCGGATGGGAAATCGTGTTGCCGATGCACTTAGTCGTAGGCAACAAGTGGTTGTTTCTTTGGTGATGTCCGTATGGAATCACCTTTTTACCAAGTTCATCAGACGTTTTGATGTATTTCATTTTATTGAGCTTCGTCTCATTCCTTTTATGGACTTACGTCTGATGTTCTTTTATGGTGATCGGTTCATTGGACGTACCGTTTTTGTACTACGTCGGCGTTCCGAATTAATGAAGCTTTGGTTCATCTGGCGTATTGTTATTGTACTACACTGTTGTTCCAAATTATTCGTGTCTCACCTATGATAGGTGTTGTGCGTTTCAGTCGGTTGGGAAAGTTAGTGCCTTGATATATTGGGCCATTTCCTATCACTAAACGTATTGGTTTCTTGGCTTATCGCCTCTTATTGCCGGCTCAATTTTCTGTTATTCATGACGTGTTTCACACGTCTTCCTTCTACGGAAATGCCTTAGGAATTCTGATTTTATTCTTGAGCCCGGTATTATTGAAGAGATTGAAGTTTCACCAGATTTGACTTTGAGCAAACACGTTCTGGCTTGCTCTTTCATGCTCTTTATGGTGAACTTCCTATTTCGAATTCTTCATCTTGTGATGATATGCTCATATGGTTGTTACCTTTTGTCCGTTTATTCCTTATGATTGCGAGGACGCAATTTCTTTAAGGAGGGGAGTCTGTAACAACCCGGTTTTTCGCATCAATTAATAATCGACGTTTAAACGATAAATATTGTTGCAAGTTGCCTATTGAAGTTTTTAAATTTTGAATTAAAGTTTCTTTTATAAATTGTTAAAGAGATTGACGGGCTTTGCAAATTAAATAGTGGTCCATTTTCTTTATTGGGCCGTGATAATTCACTAAAGCATATAACCAGTTTCTTTTTCCCCCCTTTATTCATTCTCGTTCGAGACCTAAAACGAACGAACGAAAATAAAATGGAGGCTGTCTCGTTCGCCCCCTTCTCCAGATTAGGACTTCTCGAAAATCGAAGATGCCGATGCTCAATTGAAGTGGCGATTCAGCGTTCTGGTTCGTCCATCGATGGCCTCCTCGTAGCTTGCTCCAGCTGCTTCGACTCGTGATAGGGTGAGTTGTCTTCCGCTCACATCTAGTTCAAGTCGGTTTCTCATGATTTCTGCCTTGTTTAAATTCGTGTTTTTGGTTGCTTGATTAATTGGTTTTCACGGCTAAAAAAATAAAATAAAAATTGGTTTGTTGTGAAGATGATTTTTGGGTTCGCTTGTTTTCTTTGAATTTCTGGCACCACCGATCCTTTGGGGTTTGATTTCTATGGCCCTTGTGAGCTTCGCCTCTGGCCATTTTGGTGCTCGTCCCTGTGCATTTTCGATCTTGTCATGTTCTTTGTTGTAAGGTTGAATCACTGACATTTGTTTTCTAGTGTGATGCTTGCACTGTTTCACGTGTGCTCAATATCCTTTGATGTCGGTCGAGTTCAACTGATTCTGGTATGTTTCAGTTAGGATCTGTTGTTCATGTTTGAACTAGTTTGGGTGGTCACTGACACCTGGTAGCTTCCCTGACCTGTGCACTCCATTCTCTTATGTTCACCCCTGTAGTATATACTGATGCATGAATGTGTACCCATTTGGTTTGATGTTGAGACCACTGTGGCATTTGTGACCTGCATATGTTTTCAGTTGCAGTTACATTCGTCTCCCTTTTTGTACCTGTTGCACTGGTGTATGCATATCCTGCTTTGAACCTTGCACTTGAATTTGATATGTGCAATGATATTGAACTTCTTCATGTTTCACTGTATGTTAAAACATGATATTCTCTCTCCACTTAATCACAGCCTTCTGGTCATTCATGTTGCAACTGCAATTTTCAGTGTGGCATTCATTCTCTATTATGTTGATTGTGTTGCAGTGTTCATATATGGATATTTAAAACCATATCATTGTTGAGGCTGTGACACTTGATGTCGCAGTTGCTTGACCCAGTTTCATTCCTCCTGAGTCTGTTGTGGTTGCATTACCCCCTCTGTAGCACACTTGAACTTGACTATGCAATTTGCCACTGTTTCATATATGACATAGTTTGCATATTAGTTGTTACTGTTGCCTTGAACTATTTCCATAACATTCATGTGCATTTTCTATTTAAGTGAAATTGATTTCGAGTTGTGTTATTGAACGCTTGAGTTTCAATGAGCATTGTGCATATCACTTCCACCATTATGTCATTCAGCTTGTATTTATATTTCATCAATGCTTGCTGATTGACCTGCTGCACTATATGTTGTGCTTGATTCATTTATGCATCTCTGATTTGCCCACTTACTTCCTGACCTGTAGCACTATTTTTAGTGCTGCTGCGTTATGTAGTTCACTGGACCATGTAATCACCCTCCTTCTATTTTCCTTTTTTAGTTGTACCACTGCCTTGTGCACTTGGTCATTCGAGTTGAGTTCTTTGTAGTCGTGTTGAGTCACGATAGTCGTGACTTGACCTCTGCAGTTTTGTTTGCTGTTAGTATTCACTGTTGTGATGATTTCACATGCTGTTGGTACTTGACTCACTTACTCATTTGGGTTGTACTGTTTCTCGTTTCACTTCTGATTCCTTTTTCCATGTGTGGTTGGTTATGTACATTCATTTGTGTACATATTTTACATTCATTGGGTACGTTATCACTGTTGTGGCAGGGCAGTGCACGTAAGCGTGAACTGCAGCCACACGGTAGTCAATGGGTACCTCATCACTGTTGTGGCAAGGCAGTGCACGCAGGCGTGAACTGCAGCCACACGGTACTTCTTTTATTGTTATTTCTTTTGCTTTGATTTATGGATCTATTTCGTATTCCATATGTTGTAGTGGCGAGGCAGTACACGCGTGCGTATACTGCAGCCCTACTCGTGTTGACCTTTTAATGGATGTTCCAATTGTTTGAATTGGTTCACGTTATATTTACCGTTATCCGATTTCTTATTTAAGAATCGGATAGGTAAATTTATTTTGACTTTCGTCTAATTTCTATTTAATTATTATTGCTTCTGTGCACTAATAACCGAGTTTGAATTAGACTGACCCGAGTATTATTTTCTTTTGAATTTAATACTCGGGTCAGACCGAGTATTTTCAGGTTGTAGATATTCTGCTTTGGGATGCTGCTTGAGCTATGAAGACTTTTCTTATCTTTTGGAGTTGTCGTGTCATAGTATAGGTTGATATGTATTCATGTATATTAGTCGATAATGTACTTGTATATATAACTTCCTGAGTCGACTGTTGTAGTTGTATCACATGTACCGTGTCAAATGTATTGTAACTGTCATCAGTTATTATATATATTTATATATATGAGACTTTCTGTTTTATCTATGTTCCGCATTCATTTTATCTGTGTTATTATTTTATATTTTTGTCCTAGACTATTATAGCCACTGTGTAGTAGCTTTGAGTTTGCATCGGCATGTCGGATTTCCTCCTGAAATGAAATGCATGTTTTTACTATCTGGCATATCGGTGCTCGCACAAAGCAATTACACGGATGGTCGCTCCTCAACAGCCTTATTCTCCGTGCTAGTTGACAGTACTACACCGTAGTGTTCTTGGCTAGCGTGGGCATAGAGGTGGGGCGCCACATATATAGTTCAATGCATTCCATAAGTGTGCAAGCTATATAAAATGAGGTCTATTTTTGCAATTCGTTTTGGATGAGGCCCATAATTGCAATAACTTATTTTTGCAATCTCATTTCAAAAATTTGTCCTTTAGACAACATACAATAAATATCAAATGAGCTAACGTATTTGTTGCGATGTAAATGCCAATATCTATATATGGGCATGTTATACCTTGCATAGGATATCATGTTACACACACACACACACACGCATATATATACATATATATATATGATACATATGTGTATATCTATATGTATCAATATATAAATTAAATAAAACTATATATGTAAATTAATAAATTTAAATAAAATAAGAGATTTTATTTGAGTATAATTTAGAAATGTTCTAAATGAATTAGACTTCATAGACCCAATATAGATCCAATAAGAATTGTTTTTTTGAAATTCACCATAACTTCCACTTCGGGTAGGTCCGATTTCAACAATGGTATTAGAGCCGAATAGCTTATGCGGTCTAAATTAGCCATGTTAGGATTAAATGTTGAGCTCACAACCCAAAAGTTTTCCATAATAGAAAAGGCACAAATTTGAATTGGGCATTGGACTATTTTTAAAAATTGTTTGAAAATTAAAACATAAGATTTTAAATCTAGAAGTGAAATTTGAAATAAGATATACATATATAATAAAAGTTATAATGTAATAAAATTTTCAATGTTTGAAAATATTAGATATTAATTTTGAAAATTTAAATTAATAAGACAAATTAATTAATTAATTAATTAAATAAGTTAATTGGTGAAAAAATTATATAATGTATTATATACGTTCAATATATGTTATGATATTTTAAAATGTTTAAGATATCATACATGTATGTATACAATATGATTTTCGAAATTAATATAATTTAATTAAAATTGTTTAATTAAATAAATTAGTCAAAGGTTTGTTAATTAAACAAAGTAGTTAAAGGTTAACTAATTCAACAAATTAATTAAAGGTTAATTAATTTAATAATTTAATTAAAGGTTAATTAATTGAAGGTTGATTATTTAGATAAAAATACACATATATGAGATATATATGTTGTACTATAAAAGTTAAAGTATATAGTAATTAATGAATATAAATGTTATATTAATATGTGATTATCTAAAATGTTAGTTAATTAAAATTAATCAGATATAATTTAATTAATATAATATTATACATAAAAATATTATATACATAATATGAAATATAAAAGTTATGTAATAATAAAACCTATATAATATGAATGTATAAACTAAAGGTGGAATGTTAATGTGAGGACCTGGATTTTCGGACTAGTCAAAATCATCGAAAAACCCGTCCATTCTAAAACTGCAAATGGAAACTACTAACTTAATACATAATATTTGACAATATTCAACACTATTAAATGTATATGATACAGTTTTAATTTTACAAGTTATCAGAATAATCAATATAATCTACCAGGTGTATTTCAATACATACCAAATACAAATACAAATAAATCTACCGCTATACGACTCTGATGAGAGTGACAGTAATAACCATTCCTGCTGACTCAATAAACATGTCAAATGCGGAATAAAATAATAAGCAGGAAAATCAATACACGATATATAGCAAACAATAAACAGAAATATATTATGTTATTATTGAGGCTGCATCACTACCACTTTTGACTGCTTACATAACCCTATCTAATTGGGTACCCAATTAGATAACAGAATCAAGCCAACGTAGTTCTCCTACCGCAAATAGGACTTATGCAGCCTATGATACAACAAACAGTATGCAATTTCCAAAACTACCAACTTTGGCTTAATCTTCAAATTTAGATTTTCAAATTTAATTACCTTCATCTCTTTGGATTTTATTCCTGAATTCTTATTTTCAAAACCTTTGAAATATATATATATATATATATATAATATTTATATTAAAACTAGTCCTTTACTTTAGGTTCTAAAAAAATCACATTTTGAAATGATATTTATGTACTAGCATACAAAACTATATGCTACTTGATCAGGAGGTTTCTAGCCATAACAAGGCAACTGGGTCCCAGCCTCCTGAATATATATATATATATATATATATATATATATATATATCCCTCTATAAAAAGAGCGGACTATACTGAGGCTATATAACATCTGTACCTCCCTTTCCCACTTTTTAGTTATGGGTTACCTGAACCATCGGTAACATAACAAATCACTTTATATTCCAAAGTGGCGAAATCATTTAAACTAATAATTATAAATACTTCAAATCTATAATAATTTCAATTTTCAAATCCTTTCAGAAATCATCTTAAAACCATCGGCTTTAGTCCTCGAAATTCTTTCCGTTTTATAAATCACTTTTATAAAACCATTCTTTATGCAAACCACTTTTATATAAAATCACTTCAAAATATTTATTCTCAAATATCTTTTTTTTCTCTTTTAAAGGAAAACATTTCATAACATTTCAACTTGAAAACTAATTTTCAAAACAATTCAATAAATTGAAGTGAATCAAATATTACCGCTAAACACCTTATAGTCAAGTTATGAAATAAATCACAAGGTGTCAGCCTACAATTATTTTTTACCCAGCCAATGCATATGGGTAATTAATTGCTCATAAACTGATCGAGCAAAGTCAATAATGAATAAATAATAATCAGTGCTCATAAACCGGTCGACCCTAATTCAAACAATCAATCAATAAAATAAACACAATATTAAATGATAATCAATGTTTCATTCTATCAAATATTTATAACACTTCTTATTTTATCTTGGGTAAAACGGTTTGATATTTATTTTGGAGCATTCGTGCTTTCCCTTCAACATGTTCCATCCCTCGCCCTAATCTCCTTATATCTTGCAGACGAAACATGTGTACTAATCGCTTCCACATACCCCATTATATTTAACTTTTAAATTTCAAAATACTTAATTAACTATCCAAATAGTCAAATAAGGAAATAAAACCATTATTTTAGTAAACAAAGTAAACAAGCATTCAACATGCGTTTTCAAACAACACTTAACACTTAAAGTTCCTTCAACTTAGCTGTGATTTTAATAAACTTAAAGGAAGAAATAACCCACTTTGGATTCCACTCTATCAAACTTAAGGCAAGGAACTCTTGATTTAAACCATACTTCCTACCGATTTTTCTAACTTTGTCACCACGGGTTTTACTATAGCTTCACTACTGTTTCCCGAAACTTCTTAAAATCCTGCTATAGCTCCGTAATCCTAGAAGTTGAGATGAAAAGAGATGGAAATGGATTCTAGGTGGTCACAGCCTTGGGTGTATGGATGGAACTTACTAGCTTGAACTTGACTTAAGTTGTATACTTTTTTTGGTCGATTATTGTTGCCGTAACTTTGTTATGCTTTTGGAATTTTTGTTAGAGAGGCATGGAAGCCATTAAAACTCTAAGGAAGAAGGAGGAGAAGCTTTAGAAAACAAATAAGAAGAAGAATGAAAAGTTTGTGTAATTTGTGAAAGAAGTGGTAGGTATTTATAGAAAAAAAGTTTTGAGTAAAATATTATTTTGTAAAAAGACCAAAATACCCTTTGCTTATACTTTAAGCAAGCTACTTTTTTCAACACTTGATATCACATTTCAAATTATTACATCATGTCATTTTCGCTTAATTATTAAGTAAAAAATATAATAATTATATTTGTTTGATTTAATGATTACTTTTTGACTTTAATAATACTTTTTGTCTTTTTATGCTTAAGTAAATACATTCTAGAATTTTCTAAGTATGTTTAGTAAAAGTAAACTTGATTAGTAAATTAATTAATACTTATACTTTTTGAATATATGTTCATATATAAGAAAATAAAGGTGCAACAACGTTGCGACAATTTTAAATCGGCAAAACACTGATTTTCGACAAATATTTTACGGTCACATTTTGACATTTTAGTTAAACTATTTATTTATGTGAACCAAATTTAAAAATAAATTTTTATAATGTTATTTAAAAACATAAACACTCAATTAATTAACATAATTTTTTAACCATTGAAACCTACTTTTTTGAAATCAGGATTTTGTCACTTTTATCAATATAAGCAATTATTCCCATTTTTATGTATATTTGTTTTTGCAAATTCTATCTAATATTATTTAAATCATAAAATTTTATATATTTTATATTTAAAATCACTTTAAATAGTATATTTTAGCTGTTAAATTTTGGGTCGTTATAGTTAAAAACCCAAAATAGACTTAATGAATAAATACGTGCGTAAATGTACGTATACCGTGATTTCAGATGTTTCCGATACTTGAATCATAAGAGTAATTCATAATAATTATATTATTCTATTAGTCGATACCACTCAATATTAGATATTAAAAATTATGAATCTTTAATACAATGTTTTCATCTAATAATAAATTACTTGCACGCTCCTTAGTTGTTGAGCAGACACAAGCTGGGGATGTTATGTGTAGCAATATTGATATATTGAATAGATGAGGTACAACTATTTGTATTTGTTGAGTATACTCAAGGTACATGTACTATACTTAGGTCATCATGATATGGTAGCTATTAGTGAATAATTTCGTTTCAATTTGTTGAGCAAACTCAAGGTCGAAATGGAACTAAGACAAGGTCCAAATGCTCAGGAGTTGTATATAATACAACCAATAAAGAGTTATCCATCGTCCATGGAGCGATGTCTTGTTGCGCAAACTCAAGATAAGAATTCCAAGGTGGATGAGTCATAACACCTACTAGTGAAGTCGAAAGACTTCTATTTTTCAACTTAGGATTTTGTGAAACATAAAAGGCTAGTGGGAGCTTTATTAGGAGAATGAAATGATAACATTTAACCTTTCTACTATTATAAGAACATATGTTATATAGTGTTATAATAATCTATATTGATAAATTTGTGCATTTAATATGATTGATAAAACGTTTATCGATTAAGATATACAATTGAACTGAATTGAAGATTGGCAAATAGAAATATATCATATATTTACTAATAAACGTTTCTTGCATGTTAATGTTTCAATACCCATGTAAGCACCTAACTTTACAACTACTAAATTAGTTCGTAATTTTGTCGCTTACATGTTTATTTAGCGAGACCATGTATTGCATTCTATGGGTTTTGAATTCTAAAAGCAATACAAGACTATGAACATGTGATCCATATACTATCGTAATAAGTGTTGTATGGGGAACGGTCACAGATCTTAATGTATGATACTTCGATGAAGTTAATTCATTCAAAATAAGCCAATAAATAGTACTGTAAGATCGAGTATTCAATGCGACTGATTACAAAAGGATCATATTGTGTTAAATTTAACACTAGCCCGAAACTATTAGAAAGATCTAAGAATTTGATCACTGGAATATCACTTTGATTAGTTTACATAAGGTGCATCATATTTTATGTCCTTAAATGTTAAGGATGATCAAATAACATCTTTGGAAGAGTTCGTTATGATGTTATAGTTTGGGTTTTTTGAATGATTCAACCATTTAGAAAGACAAACAAATGTACAAAAGTAGATGTAATTTAAGGTGCAGTTGGGATGAAGAGGGTGAATAGTCACTTATGCTTCGTAAAGAAACATCCAAATTGAGAATTATAATAATAATCAGTACTTAACACTGGAATAAGAAATATGATTTATATTCCGAAATGTATTTTTGTGTAGAAAATTGTTTTCTATGAGATTTATTTCTTTGAGTTTAAGATATTTGATTAAAGAATAGTCCATTGTAAACTAGTTACAATATGAAATAAATAATTTCTATTAAGTGAATGATGGACCTCCGAATTCACTACACTATCATAGTGACGGCAGAAATAGTAGGTGTGAGAAATGCAAATTAAGGATCTTAAGGCTAGAATAAACACTAGAGGGGGGTGAATAGTATTTTAGAGAATTGTTAAATCTTTTTGAGTTTCTGTTAATTTAAACACAAATGGATGCAATATTCAAACACAGATATGATCATAGAATCAAACACAAATGCAAACATAAAGTAAAAGCAGTAAAGGAAAGAACACACCGGATTTTATACTGGTTCGGAGTTACCCTACATCCAGTCCCGTACACAAGTACGGATTTCCTTTCAAAAACAATCTTTATAATTACACCCTCGATTTCAAGGCAACGAGGTACACCCTCCAGAATCACAACCCTCTAGGTATAGATACTTGATTTCCCAGGCAACAAGTTCACCCAATTGATTTCCCAAGGCTATAATCACACCTTTTCTCGCTTGATTGATTTCCAAGGCTATAATCGCACCTTTTCTCGCTAAATTGATTACAAAAAGCCTATAACTTTGAATAGCACTGAGGATCTTGTTGAGATGGTGAAGAGAATCAAATCAAAGATAATCTAGTTAGATTCAATGTTGATTTCGATAGAGTAACGGTAAGAATATGTACATAGAAATATGGAAGAAGAAGAGGAGTGAAAAACCGAAAAAACTGAATTAAAATTTGTTGAAACTAACCCCTATTTATAGAAGAACAACATCCATGTCCATTCGTGAAGAGTTATGACGAATATACACTTCTTTTGAAATTTAAATTTTGAACTCAACTGACACCATGTCGACATGGGGTACTTGAGTATGTCGACATCCCAAAGGGATTTTTGGTGTTTTGATTTTCTTTAAAAATAACCTTTATTTTATATTAAAACTATTTTAAACTTTATAAATATACTTGACCATAATTAAAATACATAAGTAAATATAAAGAATAATATATACAAAATTTTACTATAATTTTATATTTAAAATCTAAGTATAAATATTTAAAAGTTACATATATTATATTTAAAAGATAGTTTAAAAACAAGGATAATTTGATTTTGAAATTAAAGATTATTTTGAGGCTAAAAGTATTTGAAATCAGGATAGATGTTTTTGATGCTTTTAAAAGGAAGGTTTTGAAATCATTTTGAAAATAAGATATAATTTCTAAAAAATCATTTTGAATAAAAAGTTAGCGGATACAAAACAATGTTCCACTAGATTTTTCGTAGGTTCCATCCTACTTAGGGTTCTATCCCTTTAACAGGTTCGAAGTGGATTCCATTCCACGAATAAATTGGATTTTAAGATGCCAGTGCTTTTTTAGGAGTTTTAGCAAAATTTCTAAAAGATAAATTACTTGAACTCTTGAACTCTTGATAATCTTGATACTCATAAGTCTTCAATCTTGATAACTTGAATCTCTATACTGTACAGTCTTCATTCTTGATACCTACATGGTTAAATCCTGAATATACATATATATCTAAACTTATATGTTAGTATTTATATTTTATAATCGTATTTATATTTTATAATCTATTCTAAGGTTGTTGTCATTAAAACCATCATCTCGAGGACTAACAATCTCCCTCTTTTTGATGATGACAACCTTTGTTTATAATATATTACTTCTATCCTAATAACTCCCCCTTAATCTATGCCTAACTACCCTATTTTATTCTTCTCCCCTTTGTCATCAACAAAAACTAACTCTAAACTATCTAACGCCAAACTATATAACTCCCCCTCATTCTTGGACTAAAATACCTGCATTAATAAACTTATACAATGGAATATAGAATTAAGAAATAATTATATTGATAGTCACAAAAATGAATCAAAGATTATATACATAACAATGTATAATTATACATGTTTTGTACAACAAGCATCAATCCATACTAAATATCAATCAAATTCAAACCAAGCCAAAGTAAATGAAATCAAATCAATCAAAGCAAACAATTCAAACAAAGCAACCAAATAAAATTAAACGTTACGAGGAACTTCCACCCATCCTTCTTCTCCAAAGATAGGGTCTGCCTTAATAGCATCCTAATTTTCATTTTCGTTGGTGAGAGAGACTGGATGATGTGCTTCGTTATCATCCTTGTGTAGGGAGGAAATCATCCATCGTATTGCATCGAAATGCCTTTCATGCTCCTTGATCATCTACATTTGACTCAATTCTAAGTGTCGCTGGTTACGAAGAATGAACGAGAGAATATTCTTGAACTAATTAAGAGTTTCTTCAAGATTTTCGGATAAGTTATGAATTAGATTAGCCATATTTAGATTTGTGAAAAGAAGGAGAGATAGAGTAGATAAGAAATAGTTTTCAGTGATGAATTCTGGAAGAAAAAGGTATTTATAGGTGTAGAAATTTGTAATGACCCTACTTTTTGGACCGTTTAAACCGACGATCAAATACACATGTCGATTCCAAACCATTCAAAAGTGCAGATAGTTATTGGGGTAAATAAGAAAAGAAAAGAAAAGAAATAAAGGAAATGAAACAACACAGAATCTCGCAGCGGAACGATAAAATATAATAGTCAAATAAACAGTTCATGAAGCTGTTTACTATACTTTGACAATTATTTATACAACATTTATCAGAGTTATACATATATAACAGAACAATTAAATAGTGCAGCAGACAGCATGATGCACAGATAATAATAGTAATAGTGTACCAAATCTTCGTCTTCGTCCTCCAGAATAGATCTTCAAAAACCTGAAAAACTCAGGTCTGACCCGAGCGTAATGAAAAGACAAAACACCCGAGTCAGGACTAAAATATCCTCGTGTAAGTTAAATCAATCGTAAAAAAATATGAGTGTAACGACGTCAGGGATGTTTACGGGGTTTGACATCTCATATCCAGTGTCAACGTGCGTGCAATAACTCAAGAGATGTTACGGGATTTTCCATCTCTCAAGGATCCGTTAAACTATCTACTAGGTAGTAATGTACGCTAAGTAGATAATGTCTATCAGTAATATAAAGTATCAAAATAGCGTTAAGGCGTTACCACAATCCCCCTGAACACGTTTATAATGCCATAGTCTATACAGCACCGTAAGCCCCACCGTAAACTGGTGGTTATCAGAGGGTACCCCATAGGTATAACACAAAACAAAACGTAGTGGTCGCGAATAGGATAATCAGTATGACAAGGTACATGAGGCGATACCAACTAGGATACTAGTAGTTGCGTGATCCGGACTGATGTTGAGCATAGCCAGCAGCTACCCCAACACCGCGAAACAACACTCCCAAATCAAGGGGTGCACCCAAATCGAACCGCAAATGTAATAGATATGGTATCGAAGAAGTGTGTCCGATAGAGGTGGCGAACCTCAATGGCCCGACGCGGCTCCTGTTTTAGTCATGTCAGGGGTCATCCAATATCGTTCTCTTTCTTCAGTCAACGCGTTCACCAAACCATCCACTACATTCTGGATCAACACTCCGCGTATAATAGTTATTAAAGTGGTTTTCGGTATCGACAGAGAGTATGTCCATATCCGATCCCGGTCTCTTTAATAACTACGTATTATTATACCGTTGGCTCTTTTACATTTCAAATCGATTCATAAGTGATATCAAAATATCATATTCGCTTCAAAAATCAAATCCATTTCAAATATCATCGTATCTATCAAAATGTCAGATTTCGTTTCAAAATCATTTTTCGTCTCAATATCTCATTTTGATTTTCAAGATCATTTCGAATTTCAATTTAGGTTACAATTTCATTTAATCCAATTCGTATTTAGATTCAAGATTTTAAATATAAACATTCTCCTTAATGACCAGTTTGGAATTTTAGAAAATAGTTTTAAGTAGTTTAAAGTAGTTTTAAATAATTAAAATAGTTAAAAATACTTAAAATCTTAAAATGGATTTCAAATAGATAAATTAGTTTAAAATAATTTAAATTGGGTTAAGTAGATTTAAAATAGATTAAAAATAGTTTAAGTATTCAAAAATGGTTTATATAACAGAGAAATTTGGAAAACAAAATAAAACAGCTTCAAAACCAAACCATTTCAATTATAACTTCCCAATTCAAATCAATTTCAATTTCCATTCTACCGATTCAATTTCGATTTCAATTCAAAACAATGTCAACTTTGACTTCAAATCAATTCAATTCTATATTCACCTTCAATTAATTCAATTTCAATTTATATCGATTCAGAGCTTGATTTTTCAAAATATCAATTTATAACACTTAACAAAATTACCTTTCAATATTCAAATTTAAAACCCAATTACAAATACGATCCAATTTCAAGCTCAATTTCAAAATATCTTTTTATATCGTTTTTACTTAGTAATGCTCAAAGCTCGAAATAATGTTCAATCTTTGCAACAAATAAAGTTTCGAAATTCAATCATATCCAAATTTTAAATTTCAAAGTCTCGACTTAAATTATTTAACAATTTCTTTTAACCAAAATTTATTTCAACATTTCAGACTCAATTTTCGATAAATTCGATTTCTATAAATTGATTTCTATTTATAACCTTTAAATCAAAACATTCAATTAAATTTCAAATCGACGATTTCAAAATTATTAATTTAGCCAATTCGGTGTCCGTATATAATTTTATATCCTATGGCCAAGTAATTATTTATTTCAATTAATGTGAGGGATGAATATATATCACTTAAACCAATCACAGTGTCATATGTATGCATAACAGTATATATAAGCAAATAACATCCAAACATTTAAATGTCAACCAATAACATCCATCGAAATACATCATCCAATAGCCAATACAATTCATGGCAATTTCATAGTTATCAATGTTAGGTAATTTAATCGCAATTCAATTTCAATTTCAATTTAACTGTCAATTTAATTTTTCAACGGTTAATTCAAATAATAAGCGACATGACAATTAAATTTATATCAAAAAACCACAAATAAAATTCATATCACTTCATAATGTCAATTTAACTAGCATAAAGATATTTAGTACGTTGTGAGCATTATAAAACACTCACCTTGATTTCAATGCAGTTCCAGCGTTTTATTTCGAATAAAATTAAACGAGCATTTAATTTTACCCGAAATTCAAACTAGCTCCAAACGATTCCAATCCAGTTCCATAGCGAAGTGCTCGACCATACGATTACAACGCGACTGGTTTCGTGCGTTTTCGACCTCGTATGACAAAGTTATAGCATTTTGGAGTTAATACGAATTTAATATAATCAATTTACACTTTATTTTATTTTTTTTATTTTAAAACCACACACACATCATCACCGTTCGTTGCTTTCTTCCCCACCCTCCAGTATTCGCGTTCGAAGAACCCACCACGGCCGCCGCTTGCCCTAATACACGCACCCACATTCGATGACGAGACAATGATCTGAGACTTCCCCCACCACCGCATATGCCTACGCCACCCTCGGCTGGAGTATGAATGGGCTCGGTCGACCCATGCTCCCCCCAAACGAACACGAACAAACGACACTCAAGCTCGATTTCCCGATGATCCATGCGTCTATAAACGATCACGATCGTTGGATAGAGAGATATTGATGCCCTCTATAACTTTCATGTTGAAGGTTTCGCGTGAATGTAGACGGATTGAGAGTTTTGGAGGAAAGAAGATGAACGATTCCTGGCCGTTCGAATTGTAGCAGGCGGCTACTGGACTAAACCCTAGGGTTTTGATTTTTGTGAAATAATGAAGTTAAGGGGTCCCTTTATAGAAATTTCAACGAACACTATTCACTTCCAATTTTTCGAACTCCGATTTACGCGCAGTGACCGATGTTTCTAAGGTTAATCCCGCGTTCCGGACACAATGGAATAGGTTTTGAAAGCTAATTCGATCGTCTGGGCGAGTTACGGAAATAAATGATCGATTTGAAATTAAATCGGTTAATCAAATTTCTGTGCGTTTGGGCTCGCCCCGGACAAACGGTAAATTCGATTGACATGAAATTTGAAATCTTACAATAATATCACATTACGGATCCGATGAACTTGGTTTCGTCGAAATCCGAGACCGTTTGAAAAACGACTATTTTAACTCGCCAAATTAATATTAAAACAATTTCAACGCGTTTCGAGCTGCCACGGTCAAACGACAACTCCGATTGCTACGAAAATTGAAATCCGATAATAACTAACTATTACGGATCCAATGGAACTAGTTTCGTCCAATTCTGAGACTGTTCAAAATTGGCTATTTTTCAATTGATAATTAAATATTAAAATATTCAATTTTCACAAATATATTTTAAATTCGGTTTTAAAAGTTCTATAACATCATTATAACTCCAATATGATAAAATAAAATTTTACAAATCATTTTTAATCATATTAACCCCGTTATTCCATTATCCAATAAATTCCAATTTTAAAATCTTATTAACTCTATTTTAATCCCAATATAACTTACATTCACTTTGGAAACCAATTTGAATCATATTAAATCAAATTTCAATTATTCACTCTATTTTCATATATTAAATTTCAATATCAAATTAATCGTATCAAATTCGGAATTTAATTATTCAAACATTTGTAATATTAAATTTAAACAAATTTGATTATTCTTAAATCACTATCTTTTGAAATATTCAAACGAACTTATAAAATTTAACAAATTCAAATTATAGAACAACCATTTTCATTAAAACAGTTATTCAATTCCCGTTATTCAATTAATTCAATAGATTCCAAATATTAAATTTAAACAATTTAATTGTTCAATATTTGACGGATTTCAATATTGGATTTTTAAATAAAATTTCATTATCAGTCTATTTACTATGTTACATCAAATGAACTCTACGTTATTATTAACCAACAGTTAGAGATAATGCACTCAACTAATATATGAACTTTCATTTCAATTTCAATTGGTTCACAAATTTAATTCGACTAACTAAATGAATAGGTAACTTAAATAATTATCACCGTTAACTGTTAATTACTTATAAGTTTATTATTTACAAACAAGCGTCACAATTACCTATACAATACAAATTCATTCAATTACCTTTGACTACATCTCATTTTGATTGATTTGGGATTTTATTCAATTCATAAATAATTAATTTAGATAAAATCTTGTTGCATTTCATTCTAGTTATTATTATTCCAAACGACTTACATTTTTTTTTCTAACACTAAATCACGAAATCTTATTAAATTAGCTATTTTAATTATCGAAAATTTACTGGTTGTTACAAAATTCATTTGAAATGAATAGACATATGGTAGATACTCAAATTTCAAATTCAAAATGAATTATCATTTCTGACCAGTACATATCGACATCGTCATAGAGGGTATGTGGACATGGTGTGATGAAATTTGATGATATATTTTTATTTTGTGAACAATTGTGTGTGTGTGTGTATATTTATATAATATACTAACATTTATTCTTGAGATAAGATAAGCTAGATAACAGAAAGAAATTCCATTTCATTTCATACTAAGACGATACAACGATTAATTATAAAGAACTACACGAACATTCAAATCAAAATAAACTAAAACAAATACAACAAGATACGAAAAGATAGAACTAATTAGAGGATGATGATGAAGAAGAAAGCCCAAGTTTCTTGCTGACTTTGGAAATGAACTTGTTCATCTTGGATGAAATTTTGTCCAACTTCTTACTAATGGATCGTTTAAGAATCCGTTGATACTCAACAATCATCTTTTGGTTTTTGAGAAGGGTTTTGTTGGATGGATTAGGAGGATAGTCGATGCTTTCCAAAGAGGTTTCACCTTCTTCTTCTTCTTCAATTTCCATTTCATCCCCTTCTTCTTCTTCTTCCTCTTCCTGTTCTTCCATTTCCTCATGAGCCAAACACTCTTCCTTTTCGGTAAGAGTCTCATAAGGTTGAAAAACAAATGGAATTTTCATAAGCGAAATGTTGGAAGGATTGAAAACTTTTCTAGAAACAAATTCTTCGCCTTTGAAATCCGTTCCAAAATAGTTAAAAATCCGAGTGAAATAAATTCCATGATACAAAGTGTTCTCATCCATTTCAAGATTTTTAGGACGAATTTCATCCAAAATAACTTGCGCCCAGTTAATGTCATAATTTCCAAAAATAGTAAAAAGTGCTTTGCAAACTTTTGAAGTAGGATTATTAAAATTCCCCGACCTTGGGGTCAAAGTATGTTGCAAAAGAAGATTGAAAATTCTTGCTTTTGGTCGAAAATTTCGATTTTTAGTTCAAAATTATCATTCCCTTCGAAAATGTGATGAAATGTCTCACGATCATTTTCATCGATTTTAAAATTAGAAAGATCCATTCCCGTACTCTTGCAATTAAGAATGGTACCCAAAAGATCACAATTCAAAATAATCTGGTGCCTTTGACACTACTCCAAATTTCATCCTCATTTCCATTATAAAATCCATGGTTTAAATTTGCATAGAAAATTTTGGCAAGGTTTGGATAGCAAACAAAATCATTTTGAGAAGCATCATCAAAACTAAGAATTTGATTGTTTGCAAAAAGAGAATCAATTTCATAAGAAGAAATATCTTGAAAAATAGCAAACTTTTCGGGATGGACTTTAGCATAATTAGCATAATTGATGTATGCTTTTATTGCCTTCGGATCATTGAACGGTTGCTCTTTTATTTTTCTGGAAATTCTCATGATGGAGGGGTTGCTTGAAGAAGCCATTAAAGTAGATAGTAGAGAGCTTGAAGTTTTGAAAAGAGAGTTTGAATTTGAAACTGAGAGTGAAAAGATATGATAAAAGATAGTGAATAAATAGATTCTCAAAGGACATGTTCTCTGGTCAAAAGATGCCTTTTTAGAGAATTGAATGAAGTGAAAAGGTGGAGGAAAATTCAACCATTTGAATTCAAATTTTGAATTTTAAATTCTGTACCCATGTCGACATCATGGTGGGGACCATGTCGACATGTGCCTATGAATTTTTATGATTTATTTTTCCTAAGTACTCTATTATATATATATACTTATTATATTTAATGTATATATATCTGGAATATTATTAGAATTATAGTATTTTCGATATATTATTACACTATGAAAAAATGATAAAAATAATAATAAAATAATAATAAAAAAATTAAAATTCAAATAACACACCAATTAAAATCAATCAATCAAGCATCTAATTCTAAGCATGTAATTTCAACCAATTATATTGTAAATGTGTACCTTTTTGTGAGTCCGTTTCTCTGATTTCATCGGAATCATGAACTACCGTGAAACATAAATTTGAATTATTTGTCTTCTAATCATCATCGCTTGAGGACGAGTCTGTGTCGTCTAGAGCAGCAGTAAATGCACGTTTCCGTTTCTTTACTGAATCATTGTTTATAGGAGGATTTTACCTATCTGGATATGGACAGTCTCTTTTGATATGCCCTGGTTCATCACAGTTGAAACGTTTGACATGTTTGGCATTATATTCTGATTTCTAGAGTTCTTATAGTTGTTTCTCTTGAGATTATTCATCTTTCTGTATTTCAGGAATTTCCTAAAATTTCTGGTCATAAAGGCTATCTCTTCATCATTATCACTGTTTGAGTCTGATTCATCGGTCAATGCATTGAATGCCATTGATTTCTTTTCAGATGCTTTGCTTTCTCTTCTCCCGATCATTTATACTTCAAACGACATTAGATTTCCAATTAATTCTTCTATCTTTAAGGTACTGATGTCATTTTCCTCTTCGATCGCAAGAGTCTTTTGATCCCATTTTGGAATAAGAGAGTTTAAAAAATTTCTGACTTGATCTTCTTCGAAAATTCCTTTCCCAAGGATATTAAAGAATGCACAATATCCTAAAATCTGCTATACATATCTGAAATAGACTCATTAGGATTCATTTTAAATAATTGAAACTGATTTGTGAGCATAGAAATTTTGTTCTGTTTAACTTTGCTTGTTCCTTCGTGAGTTACTTGCAAAGTTTTCCAGATTTCATATGCAGACTTACAAACTGACACTCTATTAAATTCATTTCTATCTAGTGAACAAAACAGAATATTCATTGCTTTAGAATTATTTTGTGCAACAGTCTTTTGCTCAGCGGTCCACTGTGCAAAATCCGTTGTGGGTTCAGAATATTCAGTTTGTGTGATATTCCAAGTGTCTAATCCTATAGATTGTAAATATATTTTCATCTTACATACCCAATATGCATAGTTACGACCATTAAAAAGTGGTGGCCTAATAGTAGACTGGCCTTCTACAAATGAACTAGTGACAGGGATACTAGTGTTAGTAACAATACCAGTGTTGGTAGCCATTTTTAAAAACTTTTTCAAAAATCATATTATGAAACTTTGAAAACCTTGCTCTGATACTAAATGTGAGAAATGCGGATTAAGGATCTTAAGGCTAGAATAAACACTAGAGAGGGGTGAATAGTGTTTTAGAGAATTGTTAAATCTTTTTGAGTTTTTATTAATTTAAACACAAATGAATGCAATATCCAGACACAGATATGATTACAGAATCAAACATAAATGCACATATAAAGTAAAAGTAGTAAAGGAAAGAACACATCGGATTTTATACTGGTTCGGAGTTACCCTATATCCAGTCCCGCAAACAAGTACGGATTTCCTTTCAAAAACAATCTTTACAATTACACCCTCGATTTCAAAAACAATCACACCTTATCTCGCTTGATTGATTTCCAAGGCTACAATCGTACATTTTCTCGCTAAGTTGATTACAAAAAGCCTATAATTCTGAATAGCACTGAGGATCTTGTTGAGATAGTGATAGAGAATCAAACCAGAGATAATCTAGTTAGATTCAATGTTGATTTCAGCAGAGTAATGGTAAGAATATGTATATGGAAATATGGAAGAAGAAGATGAGTGAAAAACCAGAAAAACTGAAATAAAATTCGCTGAAACTAACCCCTATTTATAGAAGAACAATAGCCATGTCCATTCGTGAAGAGTTATGACGAATAGACACTTCTTTTGAAATTTAAATTTTGAACTCAACTAACACCATGCCGACATGGGGTACTTGAGCATGTCGACGTCCCAAAGGGATTTTTGGTGTTTTGATTTTCTTTGAAAATAACCTTTATTTTATATTAAAACTATTTTAAACTTTATAAATATACTTGACTATAATTAAAATACATAAGTAAATATAAAGAATAATATATACAAAATTTTACTATAATTTTATATTTAAAATCTAAGTATAAATATTTAAAAGTTAAATATATTATATTTAAAAGATTGTTTAAAAACAAGGATAATTTGATTTTGAATTTAAAGATTATTTTGAGGCTAAAAGTATTTGAAATCAGGATAGATGCTTTTAATGCTTTTGAAAGGAAGGTTTTGAAATCAATTTTAAAATAAGTTATAATTTTTGAAAAATCATTTGAATAAAAAGTTAGCGGATACAAAACAATGTTCCACTAGATTTTTCGTAGGTTACATCCTACTTAGGGTTCCATCCCTTTAACAGGCTCAAAGTGCATTCCATTTCACGAATAAATTGGATTTTAAGACGTCAGTGCTTTTCTAGGAGTTTTAACAAAATTTCTAAAAGGTAAATTACTTGAACTCTTGATAATCTTGATACTCATGAGTCTTCAATCTTGATAACTTGAATCTCTATACAGTACAGTCTTCATTCTTAATACCTACATGGTTAAATCCTACATGTACATATACATATACATATACATATATATATATATATATAAACTTACTATTATTATTTATATTTTATAATATATTCTATGGTTGTTTTCATCAAAACCATCATCTCACGTACTAATAACGTGGGAGATTATTTTGAAAATAAATTCGTATGCTTGTACAGGACTAGATGTAGGGTAACTCCGAACCAGTATAAAATCCTGGTGTGTTCTTTCCTTTACTGATTTTATTTAGTATCTGCGTCTGTTTCTGATTCCATGATTATATCTATGTCTGTGAATTGCATTTTTTGGTGATTAAATTACACAAGTTTCAAAAAGATTTAGAAAATCCACAAAACACTATTCACCCCCATCTAGTGTTATTCCAGCCTTAAGATCCATAATCCTCATTTCTAGCATTTGGTATTAGAGCAAGGTTTTCAAAGTTGTCATAATCTGAATTTTGGTAAAGTTTTTAAAATGGCTATTTTTGGAGATTTTGTTAACACTAATTTACCACTATTCAAGTCATCATTGTCTCATAAGTCAGCATATAGTTATTATAAAAAATCAAGTTACCTACCAAGTTTGTATTCTGTGCAGAAAGGAAAATGATATATGGCCTTTGAAGAATCAACACTCAATGGACAAATTGTGCAAATCAAGAAAAATAAGTGAATACTTGATAGTAGATGTTCAAGACACATGAGTGGTAATCCAGATATGTTGAATGATATTAGCTATCAAGATGGAGGATTGGTTAATTTTGGAGACAACTCAAAAGGATATGTGATTGGCATCGACAATGTCGATAACTATAAAACTCCTACTATTTCACATGTTTTATTATTTAAGAATCTGAAATGCAATATGCTTAGCATTTGTCAACTTTGCGATAAAGGATACAAAATTAAATTTGAAAAAGATAAGTGTCACATTGAAGATAATAATACAAATATTATATTTGAAGGGATTAGGAAAAAAGAATTATATTCTTAGTATGAAAATCTCAAATGATAATCTATGTCTTTTGACTAATACAAGTGACCCTTGGATTTGGCATAAATAATTAGGGCATTTGAATTCTAAACTCTTATCCAGACTTTCTAAACTTGATCTAGTAAGAGGTCTCCCTAGAATGAGTTTAAAAATAGATAGTATATGTGATGATTGTCAATTAGGAAAATTTAGGAACAGTTCTTTCAAATTAAAAGATATGATTTCAACTTCAAAACCTTTTGAGTCGCTTCATCTAGATTTGTTTGGTCCATCTCAAATTCAATCAATAAATCATAATAAATATGTATTTGTAATTATAGATGATTATTCTATATTTACATGGACAATTTTTATGAAACATAAAAGTGATACTTTTGATTCATTTAATTTTTTTACAAAAAGACTTCAAAACCAACTTTCTTTAAAAATTATAACTGTTCGTAGAGATCACGGCGGGGAATTTAAAAATGAAAATTTTGAGAGATTCTACAATAAAAGGGGAATAACTCATAATTTCAATTTTCTAAGAACTCCACAACAAAACGGAGTGGTAGAACGTAAAAATTGGATGATTAATGAGTGTGCTAGAACAATGCTTTCAGATAGTAATTTACCAAAATATTTTTGGGCTGAAGTAGTCGCTACAACTTGCAACATTTTGAATAGAATATTAGTTAGACCTTTAACTGATAAAACACCTTATGAACTTCTTTACAAGAAGAAATCAAAGGTATCTTATTTTAGAATATTTGGAAGTAAATGTTTTATTCTAAATACAAAAGACAATTTGGATAAATTTGATCCTATATTTGACAAAAGAATCTTTGTTGGATATTCTAATAGAAGTAAAGCATATATAATTTCAATTTAAGAACTAATACCATTGAAGAAACAATGCATGTTTCATTTGATGAAAATTTCAAAGATACTAAAAAAATTAATGATGAAGAAGATTTTGTACCCTAAATAATGAATCAGTTGAAACAAATAATGAACTTATTCATCCAAATAAAAAGGTTAAGCTTTTAAAAGATCATCCTACAGAAAATATACTAGGAGATATTGAATCTGCTATTAAAACTAGAAATCAACTAAATAACATGAGTAATGTAACTTTTATATCATCTGTTGAACCTAAAAATCCAAAGGAAGCATTGTCTGATGATTCATGAATTCTGGCTATGCAATAAGAACTGAATCAATTCACCAGAAATGATGTTTGAGAACTTGTTCCTAGACCCGAGGATAAAACTATGATAGGAACTAATTGGGTTTATAAAAATAAAATGAATGAACTAGGTGAGGTCGTTAGAAATAAAGCTCGATTAGCCACACAATGTTATTGTCAAGAAGAAGGAATAGATTTTGATGAAACTTTTGCACCCGTAGCAAGATTAGAAGCCAATAGAATTCTACTTGCTTTCGCAAACTATATTAATTTCAAATTATTTTAAATGGATGTTAAAAGTGCTTTTTTAAATGGATTTGTTAAAGAAGAAGTTTGCGTTGATCAGTCTCCACTCTTTGAAGATGAAAAATTTCCAAACCACGTTTTCAAACTTAAGAAAGCTCTATATAGTCTGAAACAAGCTCCTAGAGCATGGTATGACAGACTAAGATCTTTTTTATTACAATCAAATTTTGAAATTGGTAAAGTAGATAATACTCTTTTCATTAAAAGAAATAAAAATGATATCCAACTAGTACAAGTTTATGTAGATGATATTATTTTTGGTTCATCTAATTATGAAATGAACAAAGAATTTTCTAAAATAATGACAAAAGAGGTTGAGATGAGTCATATGGGTGGACTTACTTTCTTCTAAGGTTTACAAATAAGACAATTAGATAATGGTATTTTTATTAGTCAAGAAAATAAGTTATGATCTAGTTAGTAAATTTGGTATGACTACTGCGAGTGGAGAACCCACTCCCATGGCAACCAATGAAGCTTTAAATAAAGAAGATCTTTCAAAAGATGTAAATCAAAAACTATATAGGGGAATGATTGGATCACTACTCTATATCACTGCGAGTGGACTTGATATCATGCATAGTATTTATCTCTATGCAAGATACCAATCTCAACCCACTTAAAAGCTATGAAACGTATCATAAGATATGTTAAACATATTTTTGACCATGGTTTATTTTACCCTAAAAATGATTCATTTGATTTAGTCTCTTATTGTGATGTTGACTATGCTGATTGCAAATCTGACCAAAAAAGTACAGGTGGAACTTGTCACTTTTTGGCGCACTCTCTAGTTTTGTGGTTTAGTAAAAATCAAAACACCGTTTCTTTATCAACAACTGAAGCAGCATATATCTCTGCTGCTTTGGCTTGCTCTCAAGTCATTTATATGCAACAAACCCTAAAAGATTTTGGATTAACAATTTCAAATTCGCCAATTTATTGTGATAATACTAGTGTAGTTAATTTATCTAAAAATCCTACTCATCATGCTAGGACTAAACATGTTGATATCAGACATTATTTTCTCGGAGATAATATAAGTAAAGAGATTATTTCTCTTGAATTTATCAACTCCGAAAATCAAATTGCTGATATTTTAACCAAACCCTTAAATCAATCTATATTTAATAAGTTAAGAAGAGAACTAGGCATTTGTTCAATAACTTAGATATAGAATATAGATATAGTACCATATATTTTAATAAACAGAGATATACACGAAAATCAAATTTTTCATAGGGATGTCGACATGCCCCTACCACCCATGTCGACATACAATGGCAAAATACGAAAATTTTATTTTCCCTCTAAAATTAGTTTGGTAGTTATATAATCCTATGTATTTTAATTTTTTTTTTGTCTTCTCAATTATTTTTCGCTGTACTAAACTTCTGAAAATTAAAACTAATGGCCTCCTCCCCTAGATCAAGCCAAAATGACACTATTTCTTTCCCTTCTCCTCGTTCTGGACCATTTCAACGCACTGCACTGGCACATGTGATAAAGATTGAAGAGTCTATGAAGGATGCCATGCAAATGTTGACTGAGCTTCAAGTTGTGCAAATAAGGATGGCAAAAGAACAAGAAAAGCAAGGCAAAATTCTTCGGAATGTGCAAAATTCCTAATGGATAATCATGCAAATCCTATTGTGATTGAAGAAGATTCTCCCAACATTCAAGTGCATAACCTCATAGAGCACAGCAAAGAGGAGGAAGAAGAAGATGTGATAGCCCCGATTTTATGAACAAGTTTTATAATTTAATTTAGTTATGCTTGTTTAAAAATTTTGTTGCCTAGGAGAAAAAAATATATATAATAAATTGACTACAAATGCATTGTGTAAGTATTGATATGTATGCAAGATGAAACACACACATGCACATATTTCTCTGGAAAAAAAAAGAAAGCAGAAATTAATTTGTAAGCTAGAGTAAACTACAAATACATGGATATGATATGATTATTACAGATAGGAATGTGTCATTGAAACAAGTCTAGAATAAGGAAAATAAAGGCTTAGGCAAGGATAGAAATATAGGTATTATACAGGCATTTTAAACAAATACTGGCTGAAGGAAAAATTAGAAATTGCATGGAAATGGTATGAGTTGTTGAATAAATACTTTATCTACTTTTAGCAATTTCCTTAGCTTTAAAAAAAAAGAAACAGAGATCATGCAAATAAGATGACTGGGGTAATAAGGTGTAATTTCTGTTAATAGAAATAGGGACCACTTACCCATTTTCTCTTGAAATAGAATGAGAGGATGATCATAAGTGACAGGGTAAAATTGACATTGGGTAAATTTTAAAAACCCTAGAGGCAGCCAAGGTCTTTTATAAGAAGGCTTAAGGGTAGAAGGATTTGTCACCATTTTCTTAAAGACAGAAAAAAAAAAAATATACAGTAAGCAAAAGAAAGAGAAGCATTGGCCATTAGAGATAAGTAGGAAATAGCAGATCAAAAGAAAAGGATTAAGGTGAGTAACCTCACTGAAAATTGGCATTAAGTCCTGAATATTGAGGCAGCCTAAATGATTTTATATTTTTATTCAATCTGTGTTTGTTTTATGATTTTGGTGTGTTAATGATCTGTTAAATGTTTAACTCTTCTTATGTTAATATACCCAGAAAATATGTTTATGGTTTTCATGTTTAAATGTTTACTGTGTCATGAATTATCTTTGAGATGAGATGCTTTCTTTTATGTGACTTTTACATACAGATCAATTCATGGAAATTTCAAGGATATATGTTATAGATCTATGGTCAAAGGAAAAAAATGAATGAAAAAAAATAGGACTGCAGTATAAAGTGGTTGCTGCTTATGTCTCATGATTAAATAAATGGTAACATAGAAGTGCAATGTCATACATGTGCTGAACTTCTATGTTTACAAATAAATCCAGATGAGAATAAAGACTTGTGGTTTAGTCATATCTTATGAATTCGTGAGTACCTGATTAAATCAGAGGTAAATGGATGCATCAGAGCAAACTATATATATATATGGCCATATATTTATAAGCATGACTCCTTAAAAGCCCATGATGTAAATAACATGTATACTGAGAAACCAGACTAGCTTGTATGAATAAATTTATGTTATGAAAACATGATATGTTATTCCTTGAATACATGCATGATGGTTGAGTTGTTTATTTTTCTCTGATTAATTATGAGATGCAGAAGGGATTAGCACAATTGGGGGAAAAGGGAAAATAAACACTTAGTAATTTAACTAAGGATTTTGGATCTTAGGGCTGCAAAGTATGGCTTGGCAAGGTGAATATTGCAAGCTCACACATGGTATGATTATACCCAGGGGCCTGAGTGTGCTGGGTTAACAGTGAATATGCCCCAGACAATGTGTGATTTAATAGAAGGAAAGTAGCTAAAGTCCACTACAAAACACCTGACATTGAATTCTGAAAATAAGTTCACATGTAGGATTGGGAAAAATCCCTGATAGCCAGAAAGTTATAGATAAGGAAAATAATTAAATGATGATTATATTGATTGGTTAGAGTATTCTATTGGGGGAATTATATGTTTGTACTCCCTGATACAATCCATGGAATTATTTATTATTCTGTTATGCATAAATGAACATGCACAGGTGATACATGAGAGTATCCAAGAGAAATGTTGCTTTACCTTACCTGTTTTAAAAGTTACTTGAAAATAAGAAAAGTTATCTAAATTTAGATTTTCAGTAAGATTACTCATACCAGACAATGTAGTCTGACCCTTTGTGTGTTTGAACACCATTGGGTGTCTCATATTTTTATGAGGCAGCTCATGGTGATTGTGCAGGTAATTAGGCATTTCCTTGATCAAGAATTAGATGAATTAGCTGCTAAGGAATTGGATATAATAGTACAGACTCACTAATATTATGATAGAAGTTAATTTGAATTTAGGCTATGAAATGTTGGTTAAGTTGTTTAGGAGGAAACTGATGTAGTGTTATCTTCTGTTTGTAAGTATTGAACTAACTATGATATTTCTGTTGAAAATTGTGAGTTGCTTTTGAGAATATTTCATTAAGTAATACAGTTTTTTATTAAACTTCTGGAATGCTTAACAAAATGTGCAGTACTAAGATAAATCTGAAATGATTTGTAGATTGGAATTAAAAAAAAAGATAACCTGATATCTATTGTAAGAACTGTGAGACACATAAAGAAACCCAGATTCATTGGTATGTTGCTTGAGTAAAGTAGCAAAAGAATTCAGGCTAACTTGACCAATTTTGCCAAGCTTGGGTTCAACCAGTCTAAATGACCTGAGCTCTTTGGTTAGGAAAGATAATAAATAAATAAAACTAGTAAATCAGGTTAGTTGTATTGAAAAAGAATGGTTACCTGAAATCATCCAGATACACACATGTACACAGAATACATGTACACACTTGCACATGTGATAATTATGGTTTCAGTAAATCTGAGGTCATAGAAGTGCAAACAAACTTTAAAACTAGAAGAAAAAAACAACATATAGAACTTGCCAAAAATTAAATAAGACAGAAAAGTTACTATGGAAATTATTTTGCTATGGTGAGTTCCAAAATGAATTTTCTGCTTCCAAAACTCTTATACTCTGATTGAAAGAAAAAGAGAAAAAGAAAAACTGATTTGTTTATAACAATATTTTTATATTGGTTGAAAGATCCTGGATAGGAGTGAAAAGAGATAAGATGTTCTCTTGAGTAGATGACCACTAAAAAAAAAACTGTACAACACTAAAAAAAAAATTAGGGTAAGAAAGTGGTTCATCTCATTTGGTATCAGAGCTATGTTGATAAATAACATAGCAAAATCTTGGATGAACTTGTTTGTTTTGAATGTATGAAAGTATTGACTGTCTTGGATACTTTATTTTATACTGGTATAATATCTGTTATGATTAAATGGTAATAAGTTAGAATAGGTTAACTTATAAAAGAATAGATAATGGACTAACTCAAGTATTATATCCATAGAACTATGGTGAGACCTAGACAACCAGCTGTAGGACCAAGTGAACCACCTATGATGAATATGCAAGAATTTATGAAAGCACTAAGGGATGCAGTAGGTAACAGGCAAGAAAACCCACATGAGGAGCTTTCCAAACTTCTCAAGACCTTTACCAATCTTGGAGGCAAGACTTTTGATGGAACAGAAGGGATTATGGGAGTTCAAAATTGGCTCAGAATTTTGGATAGAATATTTGCTGATATGCAAGTTGAAGACCAAAAGAAGAGGTTAATAGCATCTAGACAACTGAGGGGAGCAGCTTTGGATTGGTGGGAAGTTATTATAGCTGGAAGACCTGAAGGGGAGGTGACATGGAACCAGTTTAAAGAGATGTTGGAAGGGAGATTTGTACCTGCATCAGCTAAAGAATCTTTGCTAG
This sequence comes from Allium cepa, assembly GCA_030765085.1. Taxonomy (NCBI): domain Eukaryota; kingdom Viridiplantae; phylum Streptophyta; class Magnoliopsida; order Asparagales; family Amaryllidaceae; genus Allium; species Allium cepa. The sequence goes on from CM060937.1 coordinate 272,128,920, forward strand.
AAGAATTTATTAAACTAAGACAGGGAACTATGAGTGTAACTGAATATACACAAAAGTTTGAATCCTTAGCCAAGTACGGTGCAGTGCTTATCACAACTAAAGAGGCTAAAAATGGCAGATATATCCAAGGACTGAATGCCCACATTAGTAGAGCTATGCTACCATATAAGGACAGGACCTTTAATCAAGTTTTGGATCTGGCTTTGAGCTTTGAACAACATGATAAAGCCAGAGAAAATTTCAGAGCATTTAAAAATAACCAAAATAAGAAGGGAAAGGGAAAGTTTCACCCTTATGACAAAAAGAAAGCAGAGGTAGCTTCCACCAAGAAATCAGAAGAAATCAAAACTGCTGAAGTTAAGAAGAAAATTACTTGCTATAATTGTGGACAAGAGGGACACATGAAAAATAGGTGTACAAATCCTAAACCAGCATCCTTTAAATGTCACCATTGTGGAAAGGAAGGTCACATAAGGAGGAACTGCCCAGAGTTTAAGCAAGGAAAAATGAGTACTTTGGAAGTGAAAAGCAAAGCAACTGAGGGACCAAATGTTGAGAAGCATGGCCAAGTTGAAGGTACTTTGCTTATTCACTCCATACCTTTTGTAGTAGTATATGATACTGGGGCTACACACTCCTTAATTTCTCATGATATTGTACAACAACTAAAATTGAATTGTATGATTGTTGATAAGCCATTACTTATTAAAAGTCCTTTAGGAAATTCCTGTGTTTTGGGTATGATGTGTATGCAACTAGGATTGAATATAGGGGGGTATGTGTTTAGTGCAGACCTATATGTGTTGAAATACCCAGGAATAGGAGTAATTTTAGGGGTTGATTGGTTAAGAAAATATAGAGCTGTTATAAACATGGAAATCTCTACCATATCTTTGAGAACTTCTGATGGGAAAAGAGCAGTTGTTCTTTGTGAAGTGAATAAGAACAGGAACATAGCCACCCTTATTACTTTGTCTAGTGAAAAGCACATGCCTGCAATAGAAGAAATCCCTACAGTAAATCAATATGCTGATGTGTTTGGTGAAGTAAAGGGGGTTGTCAACCATAGACTAGTGGAGTTTTCTATTAAACTTATTCCAGGAGCAAACCCAATAGTTAAAAGACCCACTAGAATGGGGCCTAAAGAATTAATAGAATTGAAAAAGCAACTTGTTGAACTTGAAGAAAAAGGCTTTATCAGACCTAGTAGCTCATCATGGGGAGCACCAGTAGTTTTTGTTAAGAAGCAAGATGGATCTCTTAGATTATGTATTGATTATAGAGAGTTAAATAAAATCACAGTTAAAAACAAATACCCCTTACCAAGAATTGATGATCTTTTTGATCAATTGAGTGGTGCAAAAATATTCTCTAGACTTGATTTGGCCTCAGGATTTCATCGAATGAAAGTAGAAGAGGAAAGCATTAAATATACAGCCTTTAATACTAGATATGGACTTTATGAATTTTTAGTAATGCCATTTGGCTTGACAAATGCTCCCTCTTACTTTGTTGATTTGATGAATAGAATTTTTAGAAAATACTTAGATAAATTTGTATTGATATATATTGATGATATCTTAATTTATTCTAAGTCAGTTGAAGAGCATGAGAATCATTTGCATATAGTACTACAGAAATTAAGGCAAGAAAATTTGAAAGCAAAATTTTCAAAGTGTACTTTTTGGCAAAATGAAGTAAACTTTTTAGGTCATGTGATATCAGAAAAAGGCATATCTGTAGACCCCAATAAGGTGATGGCAGTGCAAGCATGGAAAAGGCCTACTAGTGTCACAGAGGTCAGGTCATTTATGGGAATGGCTGGGTATTATAGAAGATTTATAAAGGATTTTGCAAAAATTTCAATTCCATTGACTAGATTAACTAGAAAGAATCAGGCTTTTGTTTGGACTGAGGAGTGTGAGAAAGCCTTTGAGAGCTTAAAAGAAGCACTAGTACAAGCCCCAATATTAAAGGTGCCTGAAGGAAATGAGAATTTGGTGATATATACTGATGCAAGTGGCCAGGGACTTGGGGCAGTATTGATGCAACAACATCAAGTGATAGCTTATGCCTCTAGACAGTTGAAGCCCAGTGAGGTAAAGTATGCTACACATGATCTTGAATTGGCTGCCATAGTGTATGCTCTTAAATTATGGAGACATTATTTGTTAGGCGCTAAATTTGAAGTATACAGAGATCATAAGTCACTCAAATATTTGTTTTCACAAAAGAATTGAACATGAGGCAGCAAAGATGGATTGAACTCTTAGCCTCATATGATTTTGAAATATTGTATACACCTGGCAAAGCTAATAAAGTGGCAGATGCTTTAAGTAGACAACATGCCAAGATAGCTAGATTAATGATAGAAGAATTTAACACTTTATCATTACTGATTGATTCAGAGGTGGAAAGGGACAGTGTGGAGAATATGAACATATGCAGTGAGAAGGAAGAAATAGGAAAGTTGAGTTTTGTTACTTTGGGATTAGAATTGAAAAATAAAATTGTAAAGCTATAAGATCAAGATCCATTTTTACTTGAGAAGAAGACTCAGATATTAAATGGTGAAGCAGTGGAAGGATTTCAATTGAATAAGCAAGGCTATTTGAAGAAAGGAAAAAGAATATGTGTTCCTAGCATTGAAGAATTGAAGCAAGAAATTTTAGATGCTTATCACAAAAGCAAGTATACCATACACCCAGGAAGCACAAGAATGTATCACAACCTCAAGAGAGATTATTGGTGGAGTGGTATGAAGAGTGCAGTGGCATTATATGTGTCTAAATGCATGGTTTGTCAACAGGTAAAAGCTGAATACCAAAGACCCTCAGGAATGCTTCAACCTTTACAAATACCACAGTGGAAATGGGAAGATATATCAATGGATTTCATTGATGGTTTGCCCAAAACTAGAAGGGGAAATGATAGTATTTGGGTTGTAGTAGATAGGCTAACTAAATCAGCTCATTTTATACCTGTAAAATCAGATAGGAATGCATGCACATTAGCTCAGTTATTTATTAAAGAAATAGTTAGATTGCATGGAATACCAAAAACTATAGTAAGTGATAGAGATACCATCTTCACTTCAAAATTTTGGCAAAGTTTTCACAAAGCAATGGGGACTGATCTATGCTTGAGTACAGCATATCACCCTCAATCTGATGGTCAAACAGAAATTGTGAATAAATTACTTGAATACATGTTGAGGGCATGTATATTGGATTGGGGAGGAAGCTGGGAAGATCACATATTTCTGGCAGAATTTGCATACAACAACAGCCATCACAGTAGCATAGGCATGGCACCCTTTGAAGCACTCTATGGTAGACCATGTTTATCACCTTCAAGTTGGGTTGAATCTGGGGAGAAGGTGGTCTTAGGACCAGAAAATGTAAAAGAAACTTCTGAAAAGATAGCTTTGATTAGAAAAAGAATTGCTTCTGCCCAAGACAGGCAAAAGAAGTATGCTGATCAGAAGAGAAAGACAGTGCAATATGATGTTGGAGACTATGTATTTATTAAAGTATCACCCATGAAAAAGATTTTGAGATTTGGAAAACAAGGAAAGTTGATTCCAAGGTATATAGGACCATATAAAATTCTAGAAAGAATTGGAAGTGTAGCATATAAGTTAGAATTGCCCGAGGAAATGAAAGCAATACATGATGTTTTTCATGTATCTCAGTTAAGGAGATGGGTTCATGATAAGGAAACAATTTTAAAATCCTCTGAGAAAGTACAGATTGACCCCAGAATGGTGTATGAGAAGAAGCCTGTAGGCATAGTTGCAAAGGAAATCAAGAAATTGAGAAACAAGGAAATAAAACTAGTAAAAGTGCAATGGAGTCTTGACCCAAATGATTGCACATGGGAGGTGGAAGATAAAATCAGAAATGTTTATCCACAACTAATTGATTGAATAAAAGGTAAAAAAAAAATTTATATGTATATAAGTATACTAATGAATGACTTGGTTAAATACTTTGATATGCATAGGGTTTGATTAAATGATTGGTCTGAGAATGATTGATTTGTTGAATTGAGGATGTCTGAATTAAGTATGAAAGAATTGTGGGTCACAATTCCTAAAAGGAGGGGTATATGTGATAGCCCCGATTTTATGAACAAGTTTTATAATTTAATTTAGTTATGCTTGTTTAAAAATTTTGTTGCCTAGGAGAAAAATATATATATAATAAATTGACTACAAATGCATTGTGTAAGTATTGATATGTATGCAAGATGAAACACACACATGCACATATTTCTCTGGAAAAAAAAAGAAAGAAGAAATTAATTTGTAAGCTAGAGTAAACTACAAATACATGGATATGATATGATTATTACAGATAGGAATGTGTCATTGAAACAAGTCTAGAATAAGGAAAATAAAGGCTTAGGCAAGCATAGAAATATAGGTATTATACAGGCATTTTAAACAAATGCTGGCTGAAGGAAAAATTAGAAATTGCATGGAAATGGTATGAGTTGTTGAATAAATACTTTATCTACTTTTAGCAATTTCCTTAGCTTTAAAAAAAAAGAAACAGAGATCATGCAAATAAGATGACTAGGGTAATAAGGTGTAATTTCTGTTAATAGAAATAGGGACCACTTACCCATTTTCTCTTGAAATAGAATGAGAGGATGATCACAAGTGACAGGGTAAAATTGACGTTGGGTAAATTTTAAAAACCCTAGAGGCAGCCAAGGTCTTTTATAAGAAGGCTTAAGGGTAGAAGGATCTGTCACCATTTTCTTAAAAACAGAAAGAAAAAAAATATATACAGTAAGCAAAAGAAAGAGAAGCATTGGCCATTAGAGATAAGTAGGAAATAGCAGATCAAAAGAAAAGGATTAAGGTGAGTAACCTCACTGAAAATTGGCATTAAGTCCTGAATATTGAGGCAGCCTAAATGATTTTATATTTTTATTCAATCTGTGTTTGTTTTATGATTTTGGTGTGTTAATGATCTGTTAAATGTTTAACTCTTCTTATGTTAATATACCCAGAAAATATGTTTATGGTTTTCATGTTTAAATGTTTACTGTGTCATGAATTATGTTTGAGATGAGATGCTTTCTTTTATGTGACTTTTACATACAGATCAATTCATGGAAATTTCAAGGATATATGTTATAGATCTATGGTCAAAGGAAAAAAATGAATGAAAAAAATGGGACTGTAGTATAAAGTGGTTGCTGCTTATGTCTCATGATTAAATAAATGGTAACATAGAAGTGCAATGTCATACATGTGCTGAACTTCTATGTTTACAAATAAATTCAGATGAGAATAAAGACTTGTGGTTTAGTCAAATCTTATGAATTCGTGAGTACCTGATTAAATCAGAGGTACATGGATGCATCAGAGCAAACTATATATATATATATATATGAGCATATATTTATAAGAATGACTCCTTAAAAGCCCATGATGTAAATAACATGTATACTGAGAAACCAGACTAGCTTTTATGAATAAATTTATGTTATGAAAACATGATATGTTATTCCTTGAATACATGCATGATGGTTGAGTTGTTTATTTTTCTCTGATTAATTATGAGATGCAGAAGGGATTAGCACAATTGGGGGAAAAGGTAAAATAAACACTTAGTAATTTAACTAAGGATTTTGGATCTTAGGGCTGCAAAGTATGGCTTGGCAAGGTGAATATTGCAAGCTCACACATGGTATGATTATACCCAGGGGCTTGAGTGTGCTGGGTTAACAGTGAATATGCCCCAGACAATGTGTGATTTAATAGAAGGGAAGTAGCTAAAGTCCATTACAAAACACCTGACATTGAATTCTGAAAATAAGTTCACAGGTAGGATTGGGAAAAATCCCTGAAAGCCAGAAAGTTATAGATAAGGAAAATAATTAAATGATGATTATATTGGTTGGTTAGAGTATTCTATTGGGGGAATTATATGTTTGTACTCCCTGATACAATCCATGGAATTATTTATTATTCTGTTATGCATAAATGAACATGCACAGGTGATACATGAGAGTATCCAAGAGAAATGTTGCTTTACCTTACCTGTTTTAAAAGTTACTTGAAAATAAGAAAAGTTATCTAAATTTAGATTTTCAGTAAGATTACTCATACCAGACAATGTAGTCTGACCCTTTGTGTGTTTGAACACCATTGGGTGTCTCATATTTTTATGAGGCAGCTCATGGTGATTGTGCTGGTAATTACGCATTTCCTTGATCAAGAATTGGATGAATGAGCTGCTAAGGAATTGGATATAATAGTACAGACTCACTAATATTATGATAGAAGTTAATTTGAATTTAGGCTATGAAATGTTGGTTAAGTTGTTTGGGAGGAAACTGATGTAGTGTTATCTTCTGTTTGTAAGTATTGAACTAACTATGATATTTCTGTTGAAAATTGTGAGTTGCTTTTGAGAATATTTCATTAAGTAATACAGTTTTTTATTAAACTTCTGGAATGCTTAACAAAATGTGCAGTACTAAGATAAATCTGAAATGATTTGTAGATTGGAATTAAAAAAAAAGATAACCTGATATCTATTGTAAGAACTGTGAGACACATAAAGAAACCCAGATTCATTGGTATGTTGCTTGAGTAAAGTAGCAAAAGAATTCAGGCTAACTTGACCAATTTTGCCAAGCCTGGGTTTAACCAGTCTAAATGACCTGAGCTCTTTGGTTAGGAAAGATAATAAATAAATAAAACTAGTAAATCAGGTTAGTTGTATTGAAAAAGAATGGTTACCTGAAATCATCCAGATACACACATGTACACAGAATACATGTACACACTTGCACATGTGATAATTATGGTTTCAGTAAATCTGAGGTCATAGAAGTGCAAACAAACTTTAAAACTAGAAAAAAAAAAATAACATATAGAACTTGCCAAAAATTAAATAAGACAGAAAAGTTACTATGGAAATTATTTTGCTATGGTGAGTTCCAAAATGAATTTTCTGCTTCCAAAACTCTTATACTCTGATTCAAAGAAAAAGAGAAAAAGAAAAACTAATTTGTTTATAACAATATTTTTATATTGGTTGAAAGATCCTGGATAGGAGTGAAAAGAGATAAGATGTTCTCTTGAGTAGATGACCACTGAAGAAAAAAAACTGTACAACACTAAAAAAAAAAATTGGGGTAAGAAAGTGGTTTATCTCAAAAGAAGAGGAAGAAAAAGAAGAGGAAGAAGCACCTATATAAAAAGATGACAACGTGATCTGCGTGGGCGATGTCTATTTTGACAAAGATGGGAATTTGGTTGAACAACGTGGAAACTTTTGTTCTCACTATCCAAATTGTTCGGTTCACAAATCTTCAATTATCAAAAACTCTCGTCAGTAGTGTTATTCTATAATTTATATACCTAAATATATTTATGTGTTTATATGCCATATATACATGTAAATATAACATCGTATATAATAAAATATTTGTTTCACTTATTATATTTCCTTATTAGTATTTAGTTTGGATAGTATTAGATTAAGGGGGAGTTATAATAGTTTAGGATTAGTTTTTGTTGATGACAAAGTGGATGGAATATAAAATAGAGTAGTTAGAGTAGTTAGGCTTAGATTAAGAGGGAGTTATTAGTTGTAAGGGGAGTTATTAGTTCTAAGGGGAGTTATAGTGAAGGTGAAGTATATTTTACAAAGTATATTTTATAAACATAGGTTGTCGTCATCAAAAAGGGGGAGATTGTTAGTCCTTGAGATGATGGTTTTGATGACAACAACCTTAGGACTTGTTATAAAATATAAATACTAACAATATAGTTTATGTATATATGCAAGATATAACCATGCAGGTACTAAGAATGAAGACTGTATAGTATGAAGATTCAAGACTGAAGATATCAAGATTGAAGACTCATGAGTATCAAGATATCAAGAGTTCAAGAATACAAGATAAGTATTGAGTCTAGAATTATGTTAAAACTTCTTGAAAGCACTTACATCTTTATTCAAAATTTATTCATGGAATGGAATCCACTTCGAGCCCGTTAAAGGGATGGAACCCTAGTGGGATGGAACCATGACAATATCTAGTGGAACATATAGTGGTCCTGTTTTGATATCCACTAATTTTATGAAAATGCTTTTCAAAAATATATTTCTTATTTTAAATGTTTTCAAAACCTTCTTTTCAGAAAGACATCTTTCTTGTTTGAAGTATTTTAGCCTCAAAATTATCTTTATCATTTTTAATATTTTGATTTCAAAATTGTCCTTTATTTTAAACTATCTCTTGTTTTAAATATTTAGCTTTTAAATATTTATATACTCGGTTTTTTAAATCACTTTATAGATTAAGATTATATCTACTAAAAATTACTTTTATATGTTTAAACTATATTCAAATATAGTTACAAATTTTAGAAATTGTTTTAACAAATTATAGAAACTAGTTTTAATAAGAAAATCTAAATCACCAATTTTACGTAGAGCATATCGACATCTTTCAACTCCCCATGTCGACATGATGCCCGTTAAATTCAAAATTCAAATTTTCAAAAGAAGTGTCTATTCATCGTATCCTTTCACGAATAGTTATAGCTATTGATTTTCTATAAATACCAGTAGTTCTAAATGAATTTTTTATCAGATTTCATTTGTTTTCTTTCCTCTTCGTCTTCCACATTTATTCTAAAGAATCCTAAACTATACTCTATCGAAATACCAAGTGAATCAAACTTGATTATCTCTTGTTTGATTCTCTGCCACTCTCTCCATAAGATCTCAGTGCTATTCAAAGTTATAGGATCTTTTGTAAATGAAACTGTTGAGTAAAAGGTGCGGTTGAGCCATGAAATCAATTGGGTGTGATTGTAGCCTCGGAAATCAATTCGGTAATCTTGTAGCCTAGTTAAGTCAAGAGAGTTGCCCCGAACTCGAATACAGGAGGGTGTACCTCGTGGCCTTGAAACCAAGGGTGTAATCTGGAAGATTATTTTGAAAAGAAATCTGTACGCTTGTATGGGACTGGATGTAAGGTAACTCGGAACCAGTATAAAATCCTGATGTGTTCTTTCCTTTATTGCTTTTATTTAGTATCTGCATCTGTGTTTGATTCTGTGATTATATCTGTGTTTGTGAATTGCATTTGTTGGTGATTAAATTACACAAGTTTCAAAAAGATTTAGAAAATCCACAAAACACTATTCACCCCCCTCTAGTGTTATTCCAGCCTTAAGATCCGTAATCCGCATTTCTAACAAAAACATGTCTACCTCCTCATTTATTTTTGCAAATTATGGCCCTCTACCTCATTTTACAACATCACCTGTTCCGACATGTTTAAATGTGTTTTAGTATTAATATACTTATGTTTACTTATGAAGACACACTTAAACCTTATATACCTAAGTATAAATACGTGTACGTATACATATACTAATACATGTACATACATACATACATACATACATATATATATCCTAACTTATTTATAAATGTGTATATGTACTAAAGAGATTACAATGTTTCCGACAACATTTAGCCAACCAAAAGTCAAATTTTTGGAAAACGAACTCTGTTCACATTTTTTATTTTTCTTTGAATTAATTATTTTTTTAAACTAAATTTGAAAAGTATTTCACCACCATTATTTATTATAAAAAAGAATTATATTTTAATTAAAAAACCTACTATTTTAATATTTAAAATTAATTAAATATTCGCAATCAAAGCGGTAAAATTTTGGGTCCTTACAGGAAAGAACGTTAAATGGTACATAGATATTTATAAATCATAAGTAAACAACATGCTAGTGATCGTTAACAACGTACTTGTGTTAAAACTAGTTTTAATTTTTTTAATACTCGATGTTTGGTTTTGTAAATGATGTATTTTATAGTAAGTATAAAAGATATAGGAGGTGTCCCAAAACGATATGGAAGGATATCTTATTAAAATGTTTAATACGGAACATGTAAAATGAATTCCTTGTGCATTGGCAATAGTAATTATCATACATATCATGTTATCTATGATATCATGATTCTTTTACGTATTTCATACATGAATCAAATATCAAATCCAACATCATATCATTGAATGGTAGTTTGGAATGTTCTCGTGTATTTATGAAAACTAGAGAACTGTTTACAGAAACAATGAACTCCTTACGAAGGAGTGTTTGGACTCAAACTACATAAATGATACTATCAATAGTAATATTCAAGGTAAGGATCTTTAAGTTAGTTCCAAATAGAAGAGATTGTGGCCGATTCAACAAAAATGCTAAGTACATTTACTTGAATAGTGTCATAGTTAAAGTAATATGTATAGCAAATGCACAAATTTATAACCAAGCTGATGGTGATTCCAAATACTGAGAATCCCATTACATTGCTATATGATAACAATGTCACAATATAGTTCATAATAGAGCTCAGAGTTCACTAGAAGTCGAGAGACATACTTCGAATTATTCCATATGATAAAGGCAGTTTAACAATGTCGAAAAGAGTTGATTGACAGAGTAGATAATTGAAACATAATAACACACCCGTTAATTAAGGGACTGATCCAATTGGTTTTGAGAAAACCAATTGAGAAGTTGGAATAATATTCCATAATTAATCCCAAGTGCAAATGGAAGATTGATAGAGTTAGGGGTATGCCCTAGAGGCAATTATGTAATTTGTTACATATATACAACTCGATAACCAATCTTTGTAAAACATGTTTTCTTTCTATTATATACTTGACGTAATGTGTTACATTAACTAGTTAATTTAATTAATAGTATATTTAGTAGAAAATCAACAAATGATATGTTTTGTGATAGTAGATACAAAATGTTCTAACTGTGAGTAATTTATCACAATGAAAATGAATATACTACTTTAAATGTTATTAGTCAAGATGCATCAAGACCAAATATCGATGTATGTATTGAGAGTAGAGTACGTGGTGCTCTCCAAATGTTGGGTAGCGTATTACTCATGACTGCTAAGGGCACCTAAGGGTTACATATTAATAATTACTTATAGCTATGGAATGACTCGCTCGGTAGTTTTTTGTTGGTTGATACAACTAAAGTTAAACATAAAAATCGATGTGACAGATTTACATAGTTCTCTCGACTTGAGAATACCGTGGATCTTCAATATGAAAACTCCACTTTGATTATAGTCAAATCATGGCACGATGTCCATCGAGTGATTATAGTTGGGTCGAGTGATTGTATTGGAAGTGAAGCATTATTCAAGAGAGGATTGGTCTTTTCAATTATATGGGGTTAGTATTATACTCAACTCAAGTCAAAATATCTGGCCAGAGCAGTTCAGATAATAATAATTCTTATTACTGAACCAATGACTTTGTTTTTGGACTATAGAGTTGAATATGAATGATATTGGAATTTTGACCATCATCAAATTCCATAAGTTCAAAGCGATACAGTTTTGATGAAGAAAATTAGTGTAAATAAAAGTCACAACTAGGTAATGCTTTGTAAAGTGAAATTAGATCTTACCAAGACTAATCAAGCGATGAATTTGGCCAAAATAACACCCATCTACTAAGCGGCATGTGAACATTAACATTTGAATAGTTCGATGTTAATCGCTAACCAAATTTACAACTAATGAGTCACACAACTGAAATGATGATTTCTCTTTTGACCAAACGATTTAATTAGTTTATAATTATTTTAAATTAATTAATATTTATGAAATATTAATTATAAATTAATTATGATTTGAGGAAAAATATTATTAAATATATTTATAATAGTTTTAAATATATCAATCGATATACGATATCGATAAGCGATTAAATTAAGTTTAGTTAAATAATATTTTCTACGGGCGTAAATGGGATCTTGGTCCATGATGATGGATGACTATTTTTGAAAGAAGAGAAATTAATGGAGGTGGCTCAAATAGGTTAGAGTTATAGGGTTCAGATGGCTCAGATTGAGAGAGAACTAGTATGAGATGAGATCCATTATTCTATCTCCTCCATCCACTATTTAAACACCTCCAATGCTAATTGAAACAAGCTTTTGCCGTCATTCCTACCTTCTATTGCGGACTGACTTAAATCCTTAGTAGCTCCATTATATCAAGCCTAAATCAATTCAAGATTAATTACCATTTGATAGTCAAAAATCAACGGTTCAAGGATTGCCGGTCTGCCAAATTGAAAAGCTTACAAAATGCAACGATCCGGAATTTCACCGTTTTGATTTACGAATATTTAATTAATTTTAAATATTTAAATAGTAGATATTATAATAAAAATAAAACTCTTTTAAATAATAATTAACGACGGTGAAATCATTTTCAATTTTTTTTACAAAAAATAATTAGTTCGAAGAAAGATTCAAAATGTGACTCGAATTCTTTTCCGAATTTTCATCGACTAAAAGTTGTTGGAATCATCATCACACTTTTGTACACACATATACACATTTACAAATATTTTGATATGAAAATGCTTATGTGTATGTACACTTAAGTATACATACATAAAAGAAGATAAGTTTTATTTACAAAAGGATAAAAATATATTAGTATATAAAGATGCTTAAGGAAACATTTTGGCAACTCAAAGTACAAGCCATAAAGGGATGTTTGCTTTGACACGATGGGAAAGGAGGCTATGGGGAAGAAATGACATGGTGAGGTGGAGGCTTGATGATGTGGCACTTAGTTTATGGAGGGTGGGCATTTTAGTAATTTAGCATATCCATTTGTATATATACATTTTCCTAAATTTCTTTTCATATTTTTCTCATTTCATACTTCCATTTTCAAACTCCTCCAAGCTTTCATCTTCTTCATATCCACGTCCATGGCTTCCTAACTATTTTCTAAGTATTATAAACCATAGCTATCACTTTCAAAAACTTGTTTTGAATATCTCCTTCTTCCATTTCAATACTCCACTTCCTTCATTTTTACTCACACTTCATCCAACCATAACTTTCTCTAAACTATTCGAAATCAAGAAATTCTTTTTTTCAAATTCAAGAGAATTGACATGAAGAAAATTTATTTTACACAACTTTTACAAATTTTAACTATTTTGGGTCAAAAATACATTTCTTTCTAACTCATTTTCGGACTAATATTTTCAAGCTCGAAAATAACACTCCTTATTTTGACAATTTCTCCCTAAAAAAATCAAAATTGACCGATTAATTTTTTGAAACTATAGAAGAAATAATTTTCAAGAACTTTTCTTTTGACCATGTTTCTAAATTTCGAGAGTAACATGGCCAAAAACCGAGGACAAGATGATCCATTTTCGAGTTGATTTTTGTGGTTTTTAAAGCTTTGCAAGTTTTTAGGTATTTCAAATTTTCAAAAACGTTTGCTTCCAGTTAGTAAGTTTCGATGAGTAAACTTCTAATTTTTGGAATTTTTTTACCTACATATATGATTTTTATGTGGTTGTATGTAATGTTGTTATTTGGATTATGTATGGTTTGGATGTATATGTATGTGCTAACTTTTGATTTAGCATTAGACTTTGAATTGATGGTTTAAGAGATGTTATAGTTGTGATCTTTGTTTTTTGTTTGGAACTGACATGGAAAGTTAGTTAGCAAACTAGTTAGCAAATGGAAACTAATTAGTAAGTGAGAACTAAACTAATTAGTAAGTCGGAAACTAAACTTGAGAAGTTAAATTAGTAAGCAACCAGTAAGCTAAAGGTTTGTAAGCTAAAAGTTAGTGAACTAAACTAGTTAGTGAAGCTAGCAAACTAAACCGGTGTTCGATTTATTTTTAATTATAAATTAATTAAGGGTTTAAATTTATAATTAATTATTTTCTTAAGGTTTATTATTCCTTAATTATTAATTAAATTAAGTTAAGATTTAATTAAGTTTGAGTATTGTTAAATAAAGGGTTTAACTTATAATTAATTATTCTAAATGGGAATTTTAAGTTTTAATCCTTATTTTTCAAGAAACAAATTGTTTTAAAGGTACTTCTTTTCCAAATATGGTTTTCAATACAAGGGATTCAAATGTGGATACCATTAAGTTGACAAACCATTATGAATGAGTTATGTAAATGGTTTGATTGTATGGACATATGTTAGCAGAATGAATTCTCGTTTTGTTATAAGTTAATTGTTTGGACATCCGATAGTAGAATAAATCCTCATTCTGCTATAATGTAATTGCTTATTGTGCGGACGTATGTTTAGTAGAATAATTTTCTGTTTTGCTATAAGTAGTGAATTGTTTGGACATCTATTTAGTAGGACAAATCACCATCCTGCTATTGTGTTATTTGGACATGTATATGCTAGTTGAGTTGTATTGGCATGTTATTCCCTGATTTGGATATGAATTGCATTTAAATATATGTCGACTTATGTAAATAATGGTTAAGTGACTTGAAAGTGAAATTGATGTTAATTGGTAACTTAAATTACTATCATTGGGTTTGCTAAGCCTTTTTTTGAAATTATAAAGCATGGTTTTGAATTAACTTCAATTCTTTAATCAATTTGGGATTTAAGGTTTATAAATGATTTTTCAAGTTATATTATTATTTTATAAAGATATTTATAAATAATAACTTGTTTATAAAAATGGTTTTTACTAAGTAAAAAGGTTTATTTAAAGTAATTTAAAAGGATGAGTTGCAAAAGATATTTTGTAAAGGATTTTCCTTAAAGAAGATTTATCAAAGGAGTTTTAAATAAGGAAACGTTTTATAAATGATTTTATAGGTTTGTAAAGAGGCTTTGTAAATTGACTTGTAGACTTATAAAAGTGTTTTATAAATTGATTTTGGAAAATTTTAAAGGTGTTTAAATGTGAAGTGAGATTTTAAAAGGGAACTTTTTATAATGGATAAGTGGATCGATTTATAGTGAGTAATGTTTTCAAAAAGAAATTTGAAAGGAGGAGTTTTTCAATTTTTTTGATATTATACTTATACATTTAAGATAAGTATAAATACTTTTCATGTAAAAAAGGCAAGCAAAGGGTTTTGGAAATAGCGTTGTGTAAAGACCTTTTGATAAAGTTTTATAAAGTGATTTTATTAATTAAAGATGAATTATTAAATTTTTAGTGGATCCCATATGGAATTGAGTCAATGTTTGAATGAGTGTTCATTTATAATAAAATAGTCGACTATTAAAATCTGGACCTAAACGTAATTCTGAAAATATCTAGGAGAAATACATGAGTTATATGGCACAGTCATCTCCAATGATGTCGTACTGTGTGTATAAATCTAGTTTCGTTCTTCTAGGTTAAATGATAAGGAAAACTGTCCACAAACAGTTAGGAAGTGAACCCGCTCTTGTCTTTTGTCTGCTTATTTCCTAAAGAACTAGGGTTGAGTTTCCCGGAAATTATCGAAAGTTGTTTCAAAGAGCCTGGGAGCGGATATGTCATCCGAAAATCACTTCGATCCAACACAAGCATTTCGAACTGAAGACATCTTTAAGAGTATGGAATTGAAGATAGAGTTTTAAAGTGCAATGGCCATTTTCTACTAATCCCGATGGTGATTCCAAAATGGATGTAATGAAGGTAGTGCCTTTGTTTCGTTCATCACCTAAACAACTTGTATAAACGAATGCGGACATTGCATCGATGTTAGCATTCCAAGTGAGCAGTGCTATATGAAAGGTAAAACGCAGCCTCAGGCCTCGTCAACCGGGAATGACTGAAACATGGGAGATGCAGTATGGCAATGTGTGTCGCACCCATTACGATATGTCATCACCAAATCTTGAATCGTTATTTGATCCATTTTGTATTCTTCAGTATGGTTGTTGATCCCAACCGTGGTGGTAATGTATTCGGTACTATCCAACTAGGGGCAGGCCAGTCCTGTGTTGGTAGGGAATCTTGGTGAGGTTCTTGATGTGTTTATCTATAGATGCACTGTGGCGGGCGGTACCCTAGTAGCCTAGTCATTGTATGGAAACCCAACTTCCAATAAGTGCCATCAACTAGTTGTATACCTATTATGATGGAATTTAATAATGTAATAATTTCGGCTATGTTATATATTGGCTTGAAACCCTAGACATTATGATAATATCATTGCATTTTCTATAAAAGTGGTTTGGTTGCCGTAAGGTCAAAACCCGTCCATGTTTATATCAAACGCGGTCTTACGAGTTACCCTTGATTTTAGAAGTGTTTTAAAAAAATAATTCAGTTGTTTGAGTTTACTTACACTAGCCCATGTCTGACCCGAAGTTTTATTTTCTTTCTCTAAAACTCTTGGGTGCTCAAAATTTTACGAGCAAGCAGTTTAGGTTTCTACGAATGTATTCTGGAGGTGCTTGGAGTAGGTGGCTTTATCAAAAGCTGGTTATTATCTTATTTCCACGGTATTATATGTATTGTATATCTATTATGTAGGGACAAGCAATTATAACTGTCCTAGGGTAGAATTGTAATTGTATGACTCTGATGTATAAATTTGGAAATGACTTTGTAAAGCATTATGTTGATGAATATAAATTATTCCATTGTGTTGTGAAATTCTATGATGTTTTGTTTCTCCTTATCTTTTATCTCCTTTCTTTCCCCTAACAATCTGTCTTTTCGACACTTAGTTGTTTGACAAGTGAATACCATGGATGTATTAGTATCTACTACTGTGGTTTGGGAAGGCGAGTCATTACATCATGGTATCAGAGTGCGAGGTTAAGCGAGAACCTTGGCTTTGGTGGGGCAACTCATTAAGAGATAAGGTAATGGAATGCCTTGTTACGAGTTATAGTGTACATGTATAAGAGTGCGTATTTGTCAGTGGTATACAAATGTTTTATGTTATGTTGATTGATCTATTACGTGGCTTATGGATTTTGGTCAATACGAGTAGCTAACGTTATTCATAGGGATTTCTAAATACTTAAACAAGGCAATTTGACACAGTATTGTTTTGAAATTGGGTAAATGAAATAATTTTACCTAGAATATATTTTATAGATAAAGAATGATTTTCAAAATAGTATAGTATAGTACGGTATAGTTGGTTGAGGTGTTGTTTGTTAAGAGGTAGTAATATTCTATTATTATCAATTAGGATTTTGTTATCCGTGCTTATCCAGTTGAGCATTGACTATTGTTAATATGTGTAGGTAGTTTCCCTTTTAAAGATTTGGTGTGGATAAATAAAAACAGGAAAAACATTGAATCGAACACCTTGTGAATTAAGTTTCACAATTTGATTATAAGGCGTTCGATGTTAATGTTGAGGTAAAATTTGATGTGATAAAAGATGTTTATTAAAGATTAGAATATTTTGCAATAAATATTTGGGAAATGATTTTATAAAAGTTGATTATAAAATGAATTTACAAGAAGGTATCTTTTAATTGAAAATCGAGGACTTAAATCCCGCTGCTTTTGAAAATTAATTTTTAAGGTTTTGAAAGATAATAATAATATTATTTGAAAAAAAAATTGGGTTAAGAAAATTTTAGGAATGAAAATGTTAAGAATGAGGTGTTTTTTTGGATTGGTTTAGGAGGAGGAGTCTCGATTTGTTTTGTGATGATCGGAATAATAATCTAAGTGACAATCAGTGGTTTGCTTAGGTGAACGTTGTAGTGCACTTAGAAATTATTCCTTTATCATTGTATGATCGAAACAATTTCAAATCCAAAGATACTCAAAGCAAGTTGGTGGTAATGTTTTGCTGAAGATATATAAAATATTGTTTCTACAATAAGGTTTGAAATAAAAGTAGTATTCTTAAGTTAAGTAGTTAGAGTGGTTCGAAAACAACTTAAATTTGGAGAAGATATGTATTCGGATGGTAAACACTTCTCTTGAGTATTACCCTTCCTAGTAAGGGAGTGTATGATACTGTTTGGTAATACCCAGTTCCTTAGTATCATTTTGGAGTTACTCGGACTATATGTAAATTTTCTAAGAATTGAAATTATAGTGTCATTTCAAAAAGCTTTTGAAATAAGATCGAATATTTAGATCTTAAGCTTTCTTAGGGAAAAAAATGCAAAATGAAATAGTTGAATCTAATAATAGTATATACTCATAAGCTATATGGAGCATTACACAAGTTGAACCTAAGTTTAATTTTATGAAATATTTTCATAAATAATTTAGTGGAAATAGAATCAGTATTAGGGGAAACAATTAAAGAAATCCGTAAGTTGGATGTAGATCATCTCTCGTTTCCATATAGTTTGATCTAAGATTCGAGTACATGGCTTTGAGGTGTTTCACACTATTTCAGATAAAGATCTATTACTCCATTTTTGATGGAGCACTCAACAAGGATTTTTGGTATGGGAGCAAGGTTTTCTACCATAGTATATGACTATGTAAGTAGAATAGAGGCTCCAAATCAACGAACCTGATTGGAGTCCGCACTAGAAAATCGGGTGAGCGATACCAGTTCAGAAATAAAGTTATGTATTTAAGTGTATATCGAATCAGGTTTTGCATAAGAATGATCTATGCACATTATACGAATTGATGTATAGCGCTAAGTGTTTTTTGGGTTAGGTTGAGGTGAAATTTTGAGGATTGAAATTCTTTTAAGAGGGAAGAGTGCAACGATCTAAAATTTCACTGCTTTGATTTGCGAATATTTAATTAATTTTAACTATTTAGATAGTATATATTATAATAAAAATAAAACTTTTTAAATAATAATTAATGATGGTGAATCGTTTTCAAATTTTGTTTACAAAAATAATTAATTCGAAGAAAGATTGATAATATGACCTGAATTCATTACACAAGATGAGAGAGTTTGTCGTATGAATACCGTGGATGTATTAGTGTTGACTTCTAGGGTTTAGAATGGCGGGTCGTTACATAAGAGGAGAGAGTTCATGATTAAAATGTGTGTTATAAGACATTGGTTCTCAGGTATATTATTCGATGTATTATAGCGTATGATTTCTGACTTATATTTCATTATATATTATTATTATTATTATATTATTATATATTATCGGCTTGGTGGAATTCTTATATGTATTGTTGTTGTCACAACATGGATTGGTTATATGTATGTATTCACTTAAAAAAAATATTTTTTTATATATGTGTCAAATATGTACAACCGAATTTTTAAATATAATAATAATATTCTTGTTTTATTTTATACATATATACATATATCTTTTAATTAAATATATGTATATATATGGTTCATATTTAATTATAATACCATTCTATGGTAATAATTGATCCTATAATTTTATACATGTATATTTACAGTAATAATAATTTTCTATAGCTACAAAATATTTTTTATAATTATTTTTATAATCTTAATCAATATACTCTCTAAATAAATCATATAAAATAAAATATGTTTCAAAAATTACTTTTTAAATTTTACAAAATTATTTTATCATAAGAAAACTCTTGGCTAGAAAATAAAAAAATCAATTTTGCTATTTTCAAAATTCCTATAATTAACGGTAGAAAAATAATTAATTAATAAAAAATAATTTTGACCAAAAATATTATGGAAATTTTTCTTAAACTTAAACATATCATATAATATTTTGTAGAAATTTTAAATTTCAATAAAGTATATTATAAATATTTTTTATTAATATTTTTTCTATTTTCGAGTAAAAAATAAATTAATATATATTTTAAATAATAAAAATTAACAATAAAATTTTATAGTGTTGTACTTATATATATTATAAAAAATACTATCATTATTTATCATTATAGAAATTCATGTATCTTCAGTTTATAATTAAACATTAAATAAAATATATTATGTGTGTGTATATAATTTAATACATATTATAATAATTATATATATATATACACACATACATACACGCGTGTGTGCGCGTTAATAATAGTATTTTACACATATATAAATTTATGTATATTCATATAGGTAAATATAAATATATTCATATACATGAAATTATTTAAACAAATTTAACATATACATTTATTTATATATGGATTTATAGTTTTTATATAAGTAACAAGCTTAAATACATACATATATTTAGATAATTTACAATGTATATCGATGAGCTAATATGTCCATTGCGATATAAATCTCAATATCTATACACAGGCATGTTATACCTTGTACGGGATGTCATGTTACACATGCGTGTGCGCACACGCACATATATGATACATATGTGCATATTTATATGTATTAATGTATAAATTAAATAAAAATATATAAATATATAAATTTAAATATAATAAGAGATTTTATTTAAATAAAATTTAGAAATATTCTAAATAAATTAGACTTCATAAACTCCATATAGATCCAATTAGGATTTTTTTTGAAATTCACCAATAAGTTCCTCTACGGGTTGGCCCAGTTCCAACAGTTCGAGGATGGGCTAGTTGCGCTTACTTTAACGGTATATTTTATCTAGAGATATACAACGCTTGAAAGGTACTTTCTGACCCTCGTCAGGTAGCTGGCCTCGATATACCTGGGAATGTCTCCAATGGAAATTCATGTACATGCATATCATAGAAGTTTTAATTGTACTTCTAACATTGTTGTGTCGTGATGCAAGCGACACAGCTATTTTCCGATTTATATTCTTCACTCTATACATTATCTATTATGTCATCTTATGTACTTATTAGATGAGTGGTTCTTTTAAGGGGATAACTGTTACTGTGATCCATGAAGTCTTAAAAGGACCATTATATTCTAGTTAATATTTATTGAGTTTTTCACATCAGACTTACGTCTGACCAGTGGTTTAAAATTTTCCTTATTTCCGTGGGTGTTTTTTGAGTAGTTCGAGGAAGATAGGTTTTCGTTGATGTTCTTTGGAGTTTGAAGAGATGAATTGGATGCTTTTACCTATTGTAGTATTCTTGTTTCTGCTGCATTACTGTTATGCATATATCAGCATTTGTGAGGATATGTTGTTATAGCTGTCCAGGCCGATGATTGTACTTAAGTTTGTAACTCTGGAATGCTATACATCTTAGAATGATAATTTTTACCGTCTTTCGATATTATATGTTACCATCTGTTGTGAAATTCCGATGTATTCTCTTCTTTCTTGTTTTACTTCATTTTTTTTATTTCACCCTAATATTTTGTCATTCCAACACTTGAGTGCTAAGCACGTGATTATACCGTGGATGTATTATTGTCGATATTGGAGGGTCAGAAAGGAGAGTCGTTACAATTAATAAAAAAACAATTTTAATGCCTTTTTTAGAATGCCCATTTTGCACCCTTTTCATAAAAAAAGAATGCATTCCTCTTTCATGAACTGTCCTCCTTTCGTGCCTCTTTTAAATGCTCATTTAGTTTGCCGCTTTCGTATTGTTCAAGAATGCAACTGAAATGTTTTCGGGTTTCAACCTATTTCTTGTATTTGATTGGGCATTAATGACCACATATGTACCTTTTTCTAGATTTAGATTAAAAATCGGATTTGCAGATGAATTCGTGTTTAATATTTTCTACACAAAATTTTAATTAATTTTGAATAATCATAATATATTTAGAGTTGTAGTTGAAATTGATGGTATTTCAATGAAGGTATTGTTAGGGCCGTTATAGTAACTGTTACGGTTATCGATGAAAAATGGTTACCACATCGATACTACTGGTAAACCAAAAATGAATACCGTTACTTTACCAAAACTATTGGTATAATGGTCAGTGGTATATGGATAGATTGGTATATCGGTGGTCGATAATTGTAAATTTATCAATAGATAAATACATTATAAATGTGTTGTATTATTTCTTTGAAAATGATAAAAATTAATTTAATTGTTATTGATACAAAATCAACTATGTATGTGTATATATGTCCCTATGTCAAGACATTAATTTTATTTACTGACATTAAGAAATTACTTAATTCATCACAAGTTATTTACGGCTACATGAAAGAGTATTTTGGCTTATCTTAAAAATCAAAGTTGAAAAAAACTAAATGGGAAGAATTATCATAAACCGGACCACAAATATTTATATATAGTTTGATTAACTTCAACAAGTGTCCATTATTTTTATTAATTTTATAATAAAACGGCATGATTAAAACCATTGGTAAATTTACCATTACCATTGGTTTTGACATCCCATTCCCGTTATCATTAGTAAAGTTACCGTTACCATATCGATAATACCAATAAAGGTCGATATTAGTTACCAAGTTTTTCATATGGTATCGGTATATTTAACATCACCATAATAGCCCTAGTTATTGTGACCATGCTAGAAGTTTTTAAATGGTCTCATTCTTCTGAACATTATGTTCATAGTCAATTGAATTTTGTTAATGTTGTTTCCGTATGCACCAACAAACATCCAAAGAGGATTCAAAAGCAAATTTCTTTCATTGAGAGTAGTAAGCAATAAAGAAAAAATTAAAATCACAAACATTAAGATGAACAAATACTAAAATACCGAAAGTAACTAGAGCACACAGATTTAAATTGCTTCAAAAAATTTCCCAACATTCGATATTTTTCTATTTCGAACCATACATTTCCAAGAGTATAATGTAGAGATAATTGAGAAGCCATTAATGAAATTGTAATTGTACTCTAAGCAAGAAAATACAAAAAAGCTAAAATGACGTGCAACTTCCACTTCTTTGACTCTTAAGTCATTGCTTAGGAGATGGGCCTATATATATATATGATAGTTTGGAGTAGGCGTTGATCGATGACGTCGTAGAGCTAGATAGATTTTGTTGTTAGCGCTTGATAAATGACACACATAGGATGGCATTAGATATCTGGTCATGGAATGACGACATTTCATATCCTTTTAGGCCGCTGAATACTCTTTATTCATTTTGGCACGTAGCGGATTATATGGCGAGGAATTGATAGTACCATGGATTCGTAGTAGAGGTTGGGCATGAATCTATGGTTATTTTTTAGGTTTGTATGCTTTCTTTAACAGAATTGGATAAACTTTCTAAGCTCAATAATGTAAAGCAACCATTTCGATTCTTGGTACGAATTTATCTTTTAATAACTGTTTGCACAAAAATTGGGCAAACACCTCCAAGTCGTATAATTTAGTCGATTTTATGTTGTTCTTAGAGATTTGGGTGATTTACGCAAATATGTAAAAAGCAGGGACTAAACTGTAAAAGACACACAGATTTATAGTGGTTCGGCCAGAATGTGCCTACGTCCACTTTATATATTATTCTCCTTTACTGATCAGATTACAAGTACAAAGCTTTGATTACAAGTATATGAAAGTTGTTTGAAAGTTCTATCCGTGCTTGAGCTCTCAAACTTGTCTGCCATTGTTGTACCCCTGCCCCTCTATTTATAGAGTGAGGCTGGGGGTAGGGGTCCTGGATGTATATAGCTGCTGGTGGGCCTGGGATGAAGCAATCTGGCCTGGCAATGTTGGTTCGGCAAGGCCTTGGTCTGGAGATGGTTGGAGTGGAATTGGTCCGGTATCACTTTGGTTCGGCAGGCATGGGAAGGGAGTTGGCTTTGGTTCGGCAGTGGTTGGTCCGGTAGTACCTTGGAGATGTGTTGGTTCGGTAACGCTATGGTCCGGTGGTAGATGGGTTGAGTTCTGGTTCGCTAGGCATAGGAAGTGAGTTGAACCGGTAGTACACTGGGAAGGGAGTTGGTTCGGCAGTGCTTAGGAAAAGAGTTGGTTCGGCGGTGCTTTAGAAAGGGGTTGGTTCGGTGGTGTTGGCCCGGTCGAAACATACCCAACACTTGCCCCCCAAAGTAGGGCATGTGCCTGCATATGGCGTGCTTTGTTTTAGGTCACCCATCTTGGACACTCTCATCCGGTCTCGAACGCCGAACCAATTGGTCCGGTCGTTGTTATTTGCCTATAAGTATGGGCCTTATGCTTTCGTTATTCCTTACCAATTGAAGTAGCCGAACCAATTTTTTCCTGCCGAATCAATTACATTGCCGGACCAGGTGAGGTCTTCTTTCACCGAACCAACTTTTCCTGAACCACCGAATGAGATCGGAGGATATGAGTGCCGCATGGTATTTGAACCTTGGACTACCGAATGGACTGGAGAGTATAGTGCCAAATGACCTTTTGCCTTGCTTTACGGGATGAATTCGGGAGTTCGAGTGCTGAATGACCTTTCGGCCTTGAACTACCGAACACACTTTTATGTTTTGAACTGCGAGTGAAATTCCAGACTACATACACTTGCTTGTTTACTTCACTCATTCTAACGACGCACTTTTTGTGTTTGCAGATAAATGTCTCGTAAAGTGGAAACTTGATCAGATAAGAAGAAATCCAAGGACAAAGAAGAGTCCTCCACAGTGCCCTCAGCTCAGTCAGGATCGGGACGTCATGGACCTCCCCCGAGATCACTAGTAGACGGGTACGGCTCTCAGGAGCTCCTGAACTCGCCACCTGACTGCTTTCCTAGCTCCCTTAAAGAGGAGCAACTTGATGTTATATCTCGTTCTTTTGGGATTGACAGAGCACACATGGTGCTACCAGGGAATGGAGTTATGCCGTATGACCCTCCTGAAGGATATTTTGCTTATAGCACGTACCATTGTATGTGTGGGGCCATTCCCCCGATCAATGCTTGGATAGTCAGCTTCATCACCTATTTGAAGGTGGCCCCTTTCCAGCTTCAGCCCAACTCTTATGATATCTTGGTGAGTCTATTTATCATCTTCCAGAGAAAGTACGGGTGTCCCCCCTCCAACCGGGAGATTCGGTACCTGTACAATTTGAGAGGCTACAAGAAGGGGTCTCCCTACATTAGCTTAGAATCAGCCGTGTCCTTCAAGCCGGTCTGGACTTATATTCGAAGTTCAGCATGTTCAAGAAGGAATGGTTTTTCGTCAAGGATGACTCTGTTTCTATCCGTCGCTTCACCTCTGGCTGTAAGTTGAAGCTTATTTATAATTTCCGTTCTTACTGCAATGCCTCTTCTTATGTGTTTTTATTTCTTGCTAGCGGCATGTGGCTTTGCGGTTGTGGAGAACGATCACCTGGTTCAGATGGCTGCGGAAATAGAAGCCATTTCGGGAAGGGAGATGTCAGCTTCTTACTTGATCAGGAATGCTACTCTTCTGGGGCACAATTTGATTCTACCACGTCAGTCTGTGGTCAAGCAGAGAGACACGGCTGAGGAGAGGGCTGCCAAGGCTAAAGGAGGGGATACGGCGAAGAGCAGCAAAAGGAAACCCTTCTCGATACACCCAGTCGCCGGGGGGAAGAAACTCAAGAAGTCCGATGGACCCTCCCCCAGCACATGTCCAGATGTTCCGGAGGAGAAAAATGTGGGGGAGGAGAGCGGAGGTGATGGAGAAAGTGATGGTGATGATGGTGGCGAAGGACAGAGCAGTGATGGCGCTGGGGCTTTGTCCTCTGGGCAAGTAGGGGAGATCCAAGAGTGGACAGATGATGCTTTCCGCCAGACTTTTGAGGGGTTGGAGGAAGGATCGACCTTGGTGGAGAAGCCAAAGAAAGCTAACAAGGCCGGGATTGGTGCCGATTCATCTTCCAAGAGCATTTCAGCTAAGGCAACCCCTACGATTCAAGGTGAATTTTTGACTCCCGACGACTCCATTTATGATAAGGATTTAGCAATATTTTATGGCTAGCTCCCATCCTGGAATGAGATCCAGGACTTATTGCAGTATCCTACTCCTCCCCAGGGTTTGTATAACCAAAGCGTCTTTTTACTCTTCTTAACTTGATACGTTTCTTAAATTATAGCTCAATGTATGCTTGTAACACTTGGTTTTTATTCCAGGAGCGGGCGAAGCGGCCAAGACATCAGATGTTCGGCACCGGCTTGAACAATACAAACTTCTCAAAGCTTCTACTAAACCGACGCCTTTGACTAACCGCCCCGGAGACGTAGTCGGCTACCGTCCTCTTCTTGGGGTCATCAAAGAGGACATCCAAAAGAGGAAGAGGAGCCGTTCCTTGTTCGAATCCTCACCTGGTCCTCGACCCCCAACTCAACCTCTTCGGGATACCACGGAGGAGAATATTGAGTTTATACCTTCCCCGCACCCGTCTGAAAACCCTACTGTTACCCCAATAGATCATCCCGGCTTGGCTCGTAATCCGTTTGCGGGTCATCTGGACCTGGATCCAGGCTCTCATGATATTTCCTTTGACGAGGCTACTAGTGAGCACCTTCTTCCTCGCAATCCTATGGTGCGGGTGCTTGATGAGGCTAAGTCCCTGGATCTTGATTTGCTTACTACTCGGATTGTAACTATGGGGGACGAAGCTAAGGCAAACATCGACCGGGTTGCTGAGGAGACCAGGAAGCTGATGGGGCATCATGCCCGACTGGTCAAGGTCGGAGAGGAAATTGGGAGTGCTAACATTCGATTCCGGTTAATGGTTTCCGACCAGGCCAAGCAAATCGTCGATCAGGCCATCCAGATCTCTCAGCATGAGGCCGCCTCCAGGCGACTAAAGAAAACCATGGAAGAGGCTAGCAGAGCAGAGTTACGGAGAATGGAGGCTGCCTTCCAGGAACGGATCGATATGGCTATTGCAACGGTGGATGAGGTCCGGAAAGCGGATCTCGAGCGGGTAAAGGAGTTATTCGGGAAGCTTGAAGCCGCAGAGCTTGCTCGAACCAAACTAAAGGAGGAGATGGAGGCAATGAGGAAATCTCTTCAGACTAACAGCTCGTGATACCGATCGGAGAGGGATGCTGCCGTTGCAAAGCTGTTGGCTTCTGAGGTCCGAATGAGGAAGTTCGAGAAGAACGAGGGGATGATGGATGAGATGCTCCAGGATATGTATTTCCGTACTTGGAAACAGGGCAACTATCCTGGATGGATGATTATCCCCGAGTCATGGCCAGGATTTATCTCAGGGCTCTGGAGGAGGCCAAGGCTGATGCAGATAAGGAGGGTGGCATGGCCTTCAGAATGGATGTGGTTACGGCCCAATTCACGAAGGAGGAGAAAGTGGCGGTGAAGGAGAGTATGCGGCTGCTCGTTGCTGAGGAGGTAGGTGTGCAGTTGGAGGATGACGATCAAGGAACAGATGTTGGTAAGTCTTCCCTTTTAGCCTTTTCATAACTTGGTTGCTTATTGTTTATTTAATGGATTCTTCTCCTGAATTGGACAGGCGGGACCTTTGAAGCGCCAACTACCTCCGGTCAACATGCTGGGAGTTCTGATCCTGCGGTTAAGTAGATCTCGAAGGGCCAGCAGGATAGAGGCGAAGCCCCGATGCAGCCGACTCCTTGGCTTGATCTGGACATTTTTTGGTTTACTTGACATTGTTGTCTATGTTAGTCTTAAAACATTAATGTAATTTTCAGGTTGTAATTATGTAACGAACAACTTGATTTTTGGCATGTAACTTCTAACTTAGACTGATTCTGCTATATTTGAATGCTTTTGTTATTTTGATATGTTGCATAAAAAACACAGCTGTGCACATGTCTGTGATTCAATCGTGTTTGATGCTAAGTTCTTGCTTAAAATATAATTTCATATCTTGCAATGTTTGTGTGATGTGCGAATAAATTATAGCTACGTATTTATATACAAGAGGAAAAGGTACTGCCCCTCATGTCTTAGTTGTAGATGGTAGCTTTGAATGTCTTGTGTAGCTGAGTATGGAATGCAGCTGAGTGTCATGTCATTCAGTTGTGAGTTCCTATTTCCATTGGCGAGTGTCTCCTATTTTGTGTCCTGTACTTTAGGGATTGTTATAGAGGATAGAAGGAAAAGTTTTCAAACAAAATAGAAATATAAGAAATAGTAAAACTTCCAATCACGGAAGGCCTTCGATATGCTCAAGTTCGTGGCAAACGGGTTTTGTAGCCACTTTCCTAGCTGTGGGTCTTGGAGACATTTTTCATCCATCTTACGCCTCCGTGGGGAGTTTTCTTTTTTACCACAGCCGTACTTAAGACACATCGGAGCCGAGATCGTGCACGGTAACTACCCGGACCATTATGGCCCGTAATCGTGGGTATTATTCGATTTACCGCGACCGGCTAGCGTGGTTGCCGATCGTCAACCGTGAACTACCCCTGGTTGGCCACACCTTATGTTGGGGCTTAAAGTCGGTTCACGGTTGCCGACGAGCCGAACGCCGTAATGAGCTGCCTAGGCTATTTTCGGCCTCCTCGGTGGCTTATAATCGGCTCATTACAGTTGGCTTTGAGGGCCGTCGCGAGCAATGAGTTAACCCGCAGTAGAGGGATACTGGAGCAAAAGTGTCTCATTGGCGAGGGCATAGATTCGTATAGTACCTGTTAGGTCTTGTCCAGGTGAAGTCGCGCCGTGATGTGTCTTGACTAGAAACACAGGATTTTGTTCAACAGAAAAGGATAAAGTTAACAAGCAGCCAAGAAATGAAGGAACAGGTTAAAAAAGAGACAAGATTTTTAAAGTGGTTCGGCACGAAAATGCCTACGTCCACCGATTCTCTTTGTTAATTCACTTCATATGGGCAGTACAAGTTAAGAAAAGTATCGACGAAGGTGTTGGATATTCCATGCCCTCTGGAACACCTCTCTGTCCACAGTTGACAAAATATAAGCTCCATTGTGGAGATCTTTATGAATTACATATGGTCCGTCCCAGATTGGATCTAGCGCTCCGGGGCACGGGAAGATTCGCTTGAGGACAAGATCTCCTTCTTGTAAGCTGCGAGGCTTGACTTTGGAGTTGTATTGTGCTGCCACCTTTTGCTTGTGAGCTACCGCTTTGAGTGCTACATCATTTTTTCTTCCTTCGATTAGATCCAAAGACATATGGAGGAGTTCTTCGTTTTCTTCTGGGTTGTAGTGGATCCTACGGTGGGAAGGCACTACAGTTTCAACTGGGAGCATGGCCTTTGATCTGTATGCCAAAGAGAAAAGAGTATGCCATGCTGATGTTCTGAAAGACGTGCGGTAGGCCCAAAGTGCCATAGGAATTTCATCCACCCAAGCGCCTTTTGACTTTTCAAGCTTCTTCTTGATTAGAGTTTTGAGAATTTTGTTGACAGCTTCGACTTGTCCATTTGCCTGGGGATAAGCCATGGACGAGAAGCTTTTGTAAATTCCGTGCTCTTGGCACCAGTCGGCGAATTCCTTGCTGTCAAACTGAAGTCCATTGTGCGATATGATTTTGAGTGGAACCCCGTACCTGCATAGAACATTTTTGATCAAGAAGTTAATAACTTTTGCTGAAGATACTTTATTTAGAGGTTCCACCCATTTGGTGAAATAGTCGACTGCCACTATGGCATATTTGGCTCCGCCTCGGCCCATTGGCAGTTCGCCAATCAAGTCAATTCCCCATACTGCAAAGGACCAAGGGCTGGTCATCTGAGTAATCTTATTTGTTGGTAGTCGAGGGATTTTAGCAAATTTCTGACATCTGTCGCATTTTTTGACGAAGTCCAAGGCGTCTTTGTTTAAGGTGGGCCAGAAATATCCATATCAGAGTATCTTCTTTGCCAGAGTCTGCTCTCCAGTGTGATCTATGCAGCTTCCTTGATGGATGTTGGCTAAGATTTCCTTGGCTTCCCTTCCAGCGACACACCTTAATAAGGGGTTAGAGAAGCCGCGCCGATAGAGGATGCCTTCTTGTATTGTGTAGCGGGAAGCTTTCCTCAAGATTTTCTTAACTTCGTTACGCCCGTCGGGCAGTGTGCCACTTTGTAATTATTTCCGGATGGGAGTCATCCAAGTTTCCTCTTCGATTGCAGCTATCAGATTCACTTGCTCGAAACTCGGGGCTAGTTGCTTTGAGATGGTTACTGTTCTGGAAGTGGTTCCGTCCTTCATGCTAGCTTGCTTTGCCAGTTCATCGGCCTCCTAATTCTCTTCTCGAGGAATGTGTTTGATTAAATAGTGATCCAATTGATCGAACATCAGCTTGGTCTTCTTTAGATATGCCGTGAGTCGTTCTCCTCAAGTCTGGAATTCTCCCAGTATTTGATTTACAATAAGTTGAGAATCACTACGGAGACATAAAGAACCAACTCCAATCTCTAGGGCAAGTTCTAATCCGGCTATCACTGCTACGTATTCTGCATCGTTGTTGGTGGCAGTGAATTCCAACCTTAGAGCATAGTGTAGCTTCCTTCCCCTGGGAGTGATTATTACAATACCTGCCCCCGAGCCTTGTTCGTTTGATGCTCCATCCACAAAGAGATTCCACTTGATGTTTTCCGCTATTTCAGATTGCTCCTTTGCTTCGTTGGTAGTGAATTCGGCAACGAAATTGGCCATGGCCTGTCCCTTGATGGCGGTGCGAGGATGGTAGGTGATATCATATTGACTCAGCTCGATGCACCATTTAAGTAGTCGCCCGGAAGTGTCGGAACGATGGAGTACCTGCCTTAGCGGTTGATCGGTTAGAACTCTGATGGAATGAGATTGGAAGTAGTGTCGCAGTTTCCGTGATGTGATTAGTAAACAGTATGCTAGCTTCTCAAGTTTAGGATATCTGGCTTCTGCCCCCGTAAACCTCTTGCTTACAAAGTATACTGGCCGCTGCGCGCAGTTGTCTTCTCTTACTAAAGCGGTGCTTAGAGCATGAGATGACACAGCAAGGTATACGTATAGCTCTTCGCCTTCATTTGGAGTTGAGAGTACTGGTGGTCTCTGGAGGTGTTCGATTAGGTTAAGAAAGGCTTTTAAGCATTCGTCAGTCCACTCGAACTTTTCTTTGTCCTTCTTTAGAGCTTCGAAGAAAGGGACGCACTTGTTAGTTGCTTTAGAGATGAATCTGCTTAGGGCGGCCACTTTCCTATTTAGGCTTTGCATTTCTCTTCGAGTGGAAGGTATCCTGATTTCTTTCAGAGCCCGGACTTGTTCAGGGTTCGCTTCAATTCCTCTGGCATGGACGATGAATCCTAAGAACTTTCCCGATGATACTCCGAAGGAGCACTTTAGAGGATTCAGCTTCATTCCACATTGGCGAAGTACTTGAAACATCTTGCTTAGGTGGCTTACGTGGTCGTTGGCTTTCCCTGACTTTACTAGCATGTCGTCCACATAAACTTCCATAGTTCGTCCTATTAGTTCTGCGAACATCTTGTTGACGAGGCACTGATAAGTAGCTCCGGCGTTTTTAAGTCCAAAAGGCATTACTCTGTAGCAGTACAATCCCCGGTCGGTGATAAAACTAGTGTGGCCTTGATTGGGAGCGTGCATAGGAATTTGGTTATATCCTGAGTTTATGTCCATAAAAGATAAGAGTTCGTGCCCGGTTGTGCTGTCCACCAGCTGATCGATTCGGGGGAGTGGGAAACAATCCTATGGGCAAGCATCATTTAAGTTGGAGAAGTCAATGCACGTTCGCCACTTCCCATTAGCCTTCTTTACTAGTACCGGATTAGCGATCCACTCTGCGTAAATGGCTTCTCGTATGAAGTTATTGGCAAGTAGGTTCTTTACTTTTTCATCGAGGGCTGCTGATCGTTCTGCCCCCATGGTTCTCTTTTTCTGCTTTACTGGCACCTTGGTAGGATCGATGTTCAGTACGTGGCACACTACGTCTGGGGAGATTCCAGTCATATCAGCGTGCGTCCATGAAAATACATCCAAGTTGTGGCGGAGAAAATCAACGAGTTGATCCTTCAATTCTGCTTTTAGTTGAGATCCGATTTTCAATAGTCTACTTGAGTCATGTCTGTCTACAGATACAAACTCCATAGCCTCTGCAGGCTCGGCGGTGGCCTCCTCCTCTTTGTCCCTAGGGTCTGATTCATTGAAAGGATCACTGGTATATCGAAGAGGATGGGCTCTCTTTAGTTGCTATGCTTCCAAGCTTTTCATGCAGAGAGTAGTCTCTGCATGCTTCCCTTTATCCCTTCTGCGGTTATTGCGAAGTTCAGTTACATAGCAGTCTCGAGCAGCGTCTTGATCTCCCTCCACTTCTCATACTCCATTGTCTGTTGGGAATTTCATCTTCAGGCACCACGGGGCCAGGACAATTTGGAAGTTGGACAAGGCTGGTCTTCCCAAAAAGGCGT
This sequence comes from Allium cepa, assembly GCA_030765085.1. Classification (NCBI taxonomy): domain Eukaryota; kingdom Viridiplantae; phylum Streptophyta; class Magnoliopsida; order Asparagales; family Amaryllidaceae; genus Allium; species Allium cepa. The sequence goes on from CM060937.1 coordinate 272,160,832, forward strand.
TGTAGGCCGAGTGGTTTTCTATTAGCACAAATGTTTGTTTCCGCACAACGGAGCGGGGATGACTTCCTATTTCAACAAAGAGGTCCAGTTGCCCAAGGGGCATCTTCGCATCTCCAGTGAAACCATGTAGCAATTTGTTGCAGGGAGGCACATCCTTCATTGACAGCTTCATTTTGTCGAAAGCATACTTAAATAGGATATTTATTGAGCTTGCAGTGTCTACTAGAATTCGGAAAACTTTGGCTGGACCGAACCAGGCAGAGATGACCATAGGATCCATGTGAGGGTACTGCCTTCCTTCTAGGTCACGCCTACCAAATGTGATGTCATTGTTCTCTTTCCACTTTGGGTGGCGTTCTTCTATAACGGAATTAACGTAGTCTTCATTGTTTCTAAGCGATTTTCCATATTTTTCCATCTCCGTCCAGCTTCTGTCGACGATGTGTGGTCCTCCCGATATGGTATGGACCACTATCTTCTCTTGATTAGAGCTGCTGGTGTTGCGATTTCCTCCGCCTACTTCCGGGGTTGATAGCCTTGGGCTTTTATTGGCAGGAGCTGGAGTCCTGTTCTGGCTTTTTACATAGCGTTCCAGTATCTTCCTTCTGATGTGTTCTTCAATTAAGTCCCGGAGATGATGGCATTCATTGGTATCATGCCCATGAGATTCGTGAAAACGACAGAACTTTCCAGATTTAATTGCGCTATCTGATTCCTTCTTGTGCGGGAGTCGTTTGTATTTAACTTCATCTTGGGTGGCCAGGAAGTGTCGATTGTTTCAATCTCGATCCTGGCCGATATAGACGCTTTTCTCCCTTCTTGCCCCCAGCACTATCTCTGGAGTCATTTCTTCGAACGTCCTTTGCTACTGCGGGTGTGTTGCCATGAGCTGCCTTAGTTTGTTGCCCTGTCTGCCTTTCAATGGCAGCGTCTTCAAGTCTCATATATTTTCCGGCTTCATGGAAGAAATCGGGTAAGGTAGCTGGCTTTTCTTTCGTTAATCTCCTAGCAAATTTAGTATCCGGATGCACACCACTGCAGAGGGCCATTAGGATAAGTTTCTCATCGGCATCCTGGACTGCGGCCGCTGCGGCATTTAATCGGGTTAGATATTGTTGCACTGTCTCTCCGGGCTTTTGTTTGATATTGGATAAGGAATAAGCATCCTTGGGTTGTTCCACATGAATGTGGAATTGGCCGATGAACTTTTCTTTCAATATTTCCCATGAGCTGATGGACCCTTGGGGTAGATGGCAGAACCAGGAGGTAGCTAGATCTGCCAAAAATAGTGGAAAGCATTTACACAATACTCCTTCTATCGCTCCGCTCATGAGCATATGCTGTGTGTATCTCTGTAAGTGTACGATGGAGTCAGAGGTTCCCTTGTAAGGCTCCATTGTTGGCATTTTCCATTCTCGGGGGGTGATGGCAATTTCGCTATTGCGGGTGAAGGGGCTGGTTACCCTAGTGCCTATCCCTCGATCTCTTTGATCCCGTCGGACGCACTCTCTGAACAATCGCGCCATCCTTTCATCAGAATTTGGAGCACATAGAAATGAGTTTGGTTCTTCTCTGTGGGATTGATTCCGTCCAAATGACCTGTAGGGATGGTATCGTCTATCACTCCTAATATTTTCCAGTGGCTGCCTCTGGTCTTCTGGGAGCATGTTAGGGTCAGCTACAGTTGGCACTTGCCTGGATCTTCCCCTGCTGGGTTCTGTTCCAAGCATTTCCTCGCGTCCAACTTCGGGCTGGACTCTGGCTCGACCCCGTTCGTTGGTGTTCCCATGGCTAGGTAGCATGACAGACTCGGCTACATCCGACCCTCGCCTGGTACCTCCCCTGTTGGGTTCGGTTCCAAGCATCTTCTCGGATCAGAATTCGGGCTGAGTCCGGGCTCGGCTCTCACCATTGCTGTTTCTGTTGTTTGCCTTTTCGAAGAAGAAAGATCTTTGTCGCCTCCCAGGTCCTCCAGACTGGGACTCATCCCATGATTCAATGTTGCGGTTGGATTCTTCTGCATCCCTTAAGCGTGACATGAGTTGGTTCACCAAGGCTTCTTGTTGGGATGTGACGCGATCAGTCACTTCAGCCACAACCCTGTCTAGATCTGCCCTAGTAATTGCTGCTGGTTGTTCCGTGGCAGGGGCTGTCGGATTTACCTGACTTCCATTTTGTACCGCTGTTGGAACGGGACGATTCTCTTGATCAGTGATCACTGGATCTGGAATACTGCTAGTTGCGATGTTCTTTCCTTTGTTAGCATCTTCCTTCTTTCTGGGAGGCATTTTTTCCAAGCAATGAGGGATGCTGATAGGAAGTAGGTTAGGTGGGAGAATCTGAAGCTTCGAGCTCCTGTTCTCAGTGAAAGCACCAAAAATGTTTGCACAAAAATTGGGCAAACACCTCCAAGTCGTATAATTTAGTCGATTTTATGTTGTTCTTAGCGATTTGGGTGATTTACGCAAATTATGTAAAAAGCAGGGACTAAACTGTAAAAGACACACAGATTTATAGTAGTTCGGCCAGAATGTGCCTACGTCCACTTTATATGTTATTCTCCTTTACTGATCAGATTACAAGTACAAAGCTTTGATTACAAGTATATGAAAGTTGTTTGAAAGTTCTATCCGTGCTTGAGCTCTCAAACTTGTTTGCCATTGTTGTACCCCTGCCCCTCTATTTATAGAGTGAGGCTGAGGGTAGGGGTCCTGGATGTATATAGCTGCTGGTGGTCCTGGGCTGAAGCAATCTGGCCTGGCAACGTTGGTTCGGCAAGGCCTTGGTCCGGAGATGGTTGGAGTGGAATTGGTCCGGTATCACTTTGGTTCGACAGGCATGGGAAGGGAGTTGGCTTTGGTTCGGCAGTGGTTGGTCCGGTAGTACCTTGGAGATGTGTTGGTTCGGTAACACTACGGTCCGGTGGTAGATGGGTTAAGTTCTGGTTCGGCTAGGCATAGGAAGTGAGTTGGACCGGTAGTACACTAGGAAGGGAGTTGGTTCGGCGGTGCTTAGGAAAAGAGTTGGTTCGGCAGTGCTTTAGAAAGGGGTTGGTTCGGTGGTGTTGGCCCGTTCGAAACACACCCAACAATAACTACAGTTAACATCAAATTTGGTTTTCAAAACATATGAATTAAGTGATCAATCCTATCGACATTAATCACGGTTAACCTATAATATATTACTATCTCGTTATATATTGGATGTTTACTCAGGTGTTGCAAAATAATTTTAAAAAAGAATCATTTTATTAAAGTCGCACAAGATCAATTTTGTATTATTGTGAATAATCTTTTGTAGGTATATTAAGTCATACTTAAGAGACCCTAAATGTACTTATGCATAATAAATCTTAAAGCTATTAGTACACTAAAGGCGAGGGAAGGAGGGGGAGAGAAGATTGAATAGTGTTTATCAACTATTTATAAGTTGTAAAATTAAATTTTATATACTGGGATCAACAGTAAACTGTTATGAAAATAGTAGCGCTTTGTGGAAGCTTTTATCAACGGATCTTCATCATCCAAATCACAAAAAGATAACTTGGATTGAAAACAAGATGGAATTGAAATCAAAACGCAATAATACAAAATATTCCACCCAACCATCCACTTTATTGATTCACCATAATTTTGTTTACAATTAATAGAACAAAGCTGAAGTAAACAAAATACCATTGAATCAATAACTACTTTGAAAAAGGGAGCAAATATCTATATGGCTAAAATTGTTGGAGAAAAAGAACAAAAAAAGAAGAGAAAATCAACAAATAGATTTACCACCACACTTTTACCCTCTCTTCTAGTCTCTATTTATACGATCAATTGCTTAATGCCCAGGTTAACATTCTATGGCAATTTTTTTTTGATTAGCCAGTTAGAGAGAGAAATAAACATACTCAAATATGCCTATTAATTAGAGGAAACAAAATCTTCTATTTCTTTCTTTTACATATTTATTTCCCTCTATTTGTGATTTATGTATAACCAAAATTTAACATAAATGTATACGTATACGTATACGTATATGTATATAAACTAATATACATAATAAGCTAGAAGACAATATGGTATACACACACACACACACCCCAATACGTGCACGCGTACAGTATTTTGGTTAGCTTCCCTCGCACTAGGCTTTATGTTTTATCTAAATTTTATCTTTGTTTTTCTTTTTATGACATCTCTTAGATACTCTCACAAGTAGGCTCATAGTCATATGATCGAGACTTGCACAAGCAAGTTATTACGGTTTTGATATATGGTTATCGACAATTACCGAGTTTCAGGAATGTTAGACACCGGTATTAACATATAAGACCACATATGTAGTTTGATGTCTTTAGTGCTTAAAATGCACATGGAATATGTATCCAAATTTATTAATAGTTGTTATTAGTTTGACCCATCATAATCTATCTCATATCATATCCATCGTGTTTTATATATGTATATTTCAAAATTATATTTTATTCTTCCAATATGAATTGCATATTATATAAGTCTACGGTGAATTGTTTTAAGTTACATCAAGACCCAAATATTCTTCATTTATCATATGCACAGCTAAGATATCCTGTCTAAGTGTTGATTTTGAGCGACGTAAAAGACATGTTTTAACATTGGTCATTGATAAAGATTATTCTACAAGGCATGAGATAATTCAGATCATTGCATTAATTCAAGGTCCATCAACTTGTCATATTTTGGTAACAAATATGTATCCAAAATGTTGAGAACCAAAGATTTCATCTAATGTTTGAATAATCAACAACAACATTCTATTACCCCACAAGTTAATATCACAAATCAATAAGAACCAATGATCTATCACCGTTATTAAATTAGACATGCTTAAAGCATACAACATGATATCATAGCCCTTCATTGTGAGGGGTTTGAAAAGAATTTGGATTTCTAAAGCCTCTGGTAAACATGATTTGATGAATTTATTTCAAGTTGAGTAAGATAGAAAGCTCCATTTTTTTACCCTATATAAGATTCCTTTGAAAATATTGAACACAGAAGTTCACAGTTTATTCAGAAAGGATATATTGATAGTCAGATAGACTCTCTATCTCTAAGAGCATCTCTAGCAGAAGAGTCGCTTTTAGGGTGGGGAGTAGAAGAAAAAAAAAACGTTGATTCCCCACCCTTATTCAACAGTTTGAGTGAGAAATAATGTTTTGTTTAAAAATATATATTAAAATATACAAATGGTTTTTTGAAAACTATTTATGGACATCAACAGTTTTCAGAAAACCGTTTATGTAATTAGTTGGGTTTTAAAATACAATTTTGGTTTAAAGGGCAATCTGAAAACCTTTTAAGATATAAATGGTTCTCAGTTTGCTATTTGTAAACCCACTCTTTAAAAGTATGAGAAACCCTTGTTTCTTTTCTTTCTCCACGATCAAATCATCATTGCCGCAGCGTGAGAACGGAAGGGAAAAAAATGAGGATTTTCCCAATTTTTAATTAAACTCATCGTCCTAGAGGTTCATCGAAATCTTTGTTATCCAATGCACACGACACTGATTAAATCAAAAAAGGTTCATTCCCAAATCAACAATTCTACTTTGCCCGAAGATTTTTTTGTCAAAACTTGCGAATTAGAGAGAAAAGAATGGGGCCCCCTTGAATTTCAGCCTTAAAATCCGGAGATAAATTGCACTATTCACAGTATTTGACAAAATATATTTCGGGCATCCTAGCAGTGCTCTTTCCAAATTTGGATGAAGAGTAGCTTTGCCACAAAAAAGTTTACAACTTGAAAACAAATGCAATGAGGCTGATATGAATCGCGCGGTAAAGAGCCCATTACATCCAACCATCCATTATAATCGCGCGGTAAAGTTCTCCACTTTCCCAAAATATTCAATCAGGCTAGGGTTTCTCTATCTATAAATCCAATTGGTGGACATAGAATCACCAAACGAAGCAGGAATGACTAGCACAATCGACTTAAATACCAAATCCTCCCCTTGCGGTTCGGATCTGACGGGTAACGTCCATCTGTTACCTTGTTCGATCAAACACAACGGCCCGAGCGAAATCTCGCATTATTTCAAGCCTAAAAACACTGGTTGGTTCGTTTTTTTTCCTAAAGTTTAATTTTTTATTAAGTATATGCTAATATTATTTTCCTATTCTTGTTGTTTTGTGTTCATATCAGATATCGTTGTGGATGGGTTTACTGTTAAAGAGGCTTATTTTAGGGGAAGGAAGCTGCAAGGAGCAGCAATTAGCATACCAGAAGGTTATAGAGGTGACTTATTAAAATGGAACCATATATTTCCCATGAGATTTATTTAATGTAAACTAATTGTTTGTTTCCAAAACATCCAACATTACTGCCATTTTGAGGCAGTTTGTGTCAAGCAAACTAGAATTTATTTGCAAGTGATGACTGAGCCACCTAGTACCTACTGAGCTGTGATGTCTTTCCCTATCGTGTTTTTAATGCATTTCATTGGTGTGTGTATGTGCACCACTACTATAGCATATGTCATGCATATTATAAAAATTGAAATGTGATATTTCACATTTAAGAACAAGATATTCTACTGTACATTTAAGAACAATAAATGTAATTTTATTATACACTAAAAAAGAGTACCGTCAATAAGCTGGGCAGGTAGCTCTTCCTCATGAACCTTTATAACAAAAACATTAAATAATCCCTCTGATAACTAGAGCATATAAATACAAATATACAAAAAGAGCAAAACAAGTCCTATATTTCTAACGTTCCAGTGAAAGTAAAGCAACAATCTCAAACAAAATAACAATATAAACCATATAAGTAGAACCGATATAGCCAACATCAACGACCGCAATAAGCAGAAACATAGTAACCGTAAAAAAAAAGACAACTGAAAGATAACTAAACCAAGACAAGTAGTGCATAAGCAAACATGGCCACGATCCAAACCAACAACAATAGACTCAACAAAAGTAGCAACAAGACAAGTGCATCCAACAAAGTAAGGCTAAAACTGACCAAAGCTCGAAAAACAAACTTTAGCAAAAATATACGTATGTATTTATTATTATTAATATATATATATATATATATATATATATATATATATATAAAATTATATATTAGCATATACATCAATAAGTTTAATATGCACATCATTATATAACTAAATGTATAACTATCAATATATTTAAATATAAATATATACGTATAGACACATATATAGAATAATTTACGAGTAAATCTAAATAATAATGCAAGTGGCAATAATAACTAAGCACAAATTGTGGGTTATGTGATACCAAAAACACAGATGCAAAATGGATTTTAAGGCTGCCAATACATTAAAAGGCGATGAATAATGTATATTAACTATTTAAAGATTATCTTGTGAATTTAAAATTTATTTACTTAATCAGTAATCAAATCACAAAAAATGCAGATGATCAAAGAGCAAAATAAAGCAGTAAAATAAATGACATCAAGAATTTTTATATTGATTTGAGTATACAATTCTACATCCAATCATAGTTATAAAGAGGCGCGTCTGGATGCCAAAAAGGCGCAGGCACATCTACCGCGCCTTTTTAGTTGTCGAGGCGCCTTTGTTACTGGAGGCGCATAAAAAGCGCAGTAAGCGTACTTTTTATGAGTCGCGGAGACGCAATAAAGCGTGCCTCGAGTAGGCGAACCCAAAAATTGATCCCAACCTGACTTGTTTTGTTTGTCAATATTGAAATCGACTTAGTTGATTTCATTTTAGAGTTTCAAATTTTCAATCGAACAAAAAAAAAATGAATTGCCGCCATCATCTCCTGTCGCCGCCGCCTTGTATAAAAGGCACAAAAAGCCCAAGACGCCTTGTATTAATGGAGTTATAAAAAGAGAATATCAAGGATATTTGACATGTTGTCTTTAACATTATAAGACTCAAATAGACTTACCGAAGCACTTCAAATATCTTTGATGTTTTGAGCGTTGTCAGTTTTATTTGAATGTACACATATAAAATTATACATACACACATATCGATATATGATGTTGGTATATATTTAAACATGTTTTATATAAAGTTAATTGCTTAACAATTTTTTGAAAATAATTATCCATACAGAGTGATGTGGTCTGCCATACCCGAGAAAGAAGAATGAATATGGATGAGATTTGATTGAGGATTAAATGGCAAGTTTTAATAAGAGAATATGAAATGTTTCTTTCTTTCTATTAAACCAAAATCTCATGATTCTCTCATTTTCAATTTCTCTCTCACCTTTTCCTTCCCATGGTCGGCCTCCCCTTTCTTCTTGATGGCCAAAATTTATTTTCATTTTCATTCAAAAATAAATAAAATAAAATAAACCGGTTTATTCGATTGTAGTAAGGTTTGGATGTTGATTCTAAAAATTTAAGAACTTTCAAATCAAATGTCACTAATAGGCCAAATCTATAATGTACAAACTTCTTTCACATTATATATTTTGATTCATGCCTATCACCGTCTTTATATATGTTATTGTCATCACTGTAATTATAATTAGCTGTAACAATTTAATTAGCTAGTTAAATATTCAACTTTAATTCAATATGATAGTTTTAAATTAAAACATATGTTTATATGTTTTTATTTTTTCCACATATGTTCAAATTCATCTATAACAATTTTATAAATGCAAAACTTATTTCTTGTAATTTTATATAATCATTTATTAATTTTAATCTTCTTAAATCATAAGATAGATTGATCTCATGTTTTAGGTTATATTTCGAAGTAGCATGTATGTTTATTAGATATAAATTCTTTATGTAATTTAAATAATAATAAAAATATATATCAGTAATTCTGGCTAAAAATCAAAATATTATTTGTAATACATATTCATATTTTATAATAATATAATTAAATTGTGAGCTTTTGAGTTCAAAATATAAAAGACATGTATGGCTGGAAGTATATATATATATATATTTTGGCTGTGTTACATCTAATATTATTGTGTATTTTTATAATAACATTAGTCAATTTAAGATATTTTATAATTTTGAATTAGTGCTTTACATCTAGATCTAGCATTTGAATACACGTTTACTAAGTCATAAGTTAGATATTTTAAATTTGGATTTGAAAACTGCGATGTCGTTAAGCTGCATACGGTAATTTTATCAGAATATACTTACTATTTCATAAAACATAAATTTACAAAACATAATATGTATATTTATATTTTACATCAAATAATTCTAATATGACAATTAACATATACATACACACACAAATACACACACACACACACCCATGAAAAATTTATAAATCTCAATATTTACACATGTATATATTTAACCATGTTCACATCATCTGTACCAAATATTTCATATGCACGTCATATCATTACATATGAATATATTAAATACGTTCATTCTTATTAACATCACACTTAATTAATGTTGATTAATTCGTTAAGATATGACAAAGGAGAGTAAATGACTTGACTTAATTGGAAATTAGAAAAAGATGTTTTAAAGAGATAATGGAAAATGTTTCTAGCATCTCCGTAAAACGCTATCTACCATTCATTTCTATATAATTTTCACCCTCTTTTATTACTTCATACCTGACTGCCACCCCTTCTCCTTATCACATATTCACATTAAATATATTTAATTAATTAGATTAATTAGATAAAGTAAAACATTCAAAATAAAAATATGATTTTATCAAAATAATCAGATTAGATCCAGTGTTAAATATTAGTCTTTATAGGCTCATTAAGATTCAATTTGAATTTTTTTGTTTGAAATTTATTCGTTTCATCCGCTGCAAGATGGATTAGACCTAACATAATGTAACGTGGTTGTATATTTGGAACGTAGTAACCAACATATTTATTAATATTACATTTTGAATCAGTCATTTTTATGCTCACTTCAAACAAACACTTATATATGTATATGTGTGTGTATGTATGTGTATACACACACATCTCCTAGGTAGATTTAAGACATGGTGATTATTTCTAATGGTAATTCAATATTTCTAGGCCTGTCAATAAATACTTTCGGATGCAGATAGTGCCATATTTGCATCCGCATTCAAAATTATTTTGAATATCTATTATCCGTATCCATGGATTCAGACAGACATAAGATATTTATTTTATCTGCTAAAAGACTGATAAATCTATATAAATGAAGAATTTTGGTTTAACATAAAAAATTTCAATTCCACTGATTATCAAAGTACAAAAAATAAATAAATATGGTGATAACAAATAATTTTGAGCAGATAATGTGCACTAATGCATATATAATATAGTTATTTTAATAAAACAATAAACATATATCATTATTATACTAAAACACAAGATGTATGCATGTTCACATTTACATGTGTTCCCATGTGTTCCCTTCAAATCATGCTCGCATACAATATACATAATACATGTTAAACTAATGATTTTATGTGGAAAACCCATAAACAAATTGAATTATGCTACCTTTTGTGGTCGAACTATGGTATAAAAGTTTTAGGCTTTTAGCCTATGTCTTAGACTGAAACAAACTTAAGCATTGAAATAATAAAAAATAATCTCATTGGTGGTTGAAGTTGAGGAGTTTCCTGGAAGGTAATTTTACCATTTTGCTGATAGCTGAAACTGAAACTTTGCAAGATAAAAATACTTTATTTTGGTTAGCATACAACAAACATAACTTTTGTTGTTTTTAACCTCAGCAGCGGTAAAAATTTGCAGGAAACAATTATTCTTTTACTTCAAAATCAGTAAATTGCTCATGCTATGATTGCAGGATATGTCTTGGATAAGAAGAAAACGAAGAAACATAAAAGTGGTGATACAGAAGATTCTATCCAATGGGAATCTAAAGCCGAATTTGGTAACATCACGTACTGGAATCACGACAATATCCCTTCGTCATGTGACCCATTTCTGAAATGCTTTGATTGGTTTTCTGTATCTCATGCTGTGAGTCTCCTAAATCATTAGTTTTTTCCTTTCCAATTTTTAAAAATTTCTTAATTTAAGTTTTAATATTAAACCCACCATAAACTTAACCTTTTATCCTTTCTCATGCTTTGCAAATATGTTACAATCAAGCATTGCTTATCTACTTCAAAATAGATTGTTTTGTTCTTATTTATAACTACTCCCGGGAAATTAATTTAAATTGAATACACATAGAAAATATCCTTGGGTGACAAACTGACAGTTTAAATTCTATCTGAAGCTATAACTAGAAATAAAATATCCAAATTAAGCCATTACTGCTTCAGTGCTATAAACATTCAGGATAATGTGGCTGCATATGCAGATACAGTGTGAGATTGATTTTTTTATTTTGATATTACATCAACTATACTTTTTGTATTAACTCAATTTAATATGTTGTTTAGCTGCCTAATACATTATATTAGGGTAATTGAGATATTTATTGTTAGAATAATTGAATAAAATAAACAAATAAAATAAAGTGACAGTTTGGCACATGCCCTTAATAAGTTTCAAAATATTACAAAAACCCCAGTAAAAAAAAGTTTGTAAATTAGGTCCCTAGAATTAAGTTACCTAATAACGACACACACTTATGCAATTGTTCAGTGAATAATTGCAGATATTTATGCAATTATATCAAAAAATCGCATACATTTCCATAATTATTCATTGAAAAATTGGCGTAAAATTCCGCAATTATTCATCAAAAATTACGGAAATTTCCGCAATTATTCACCGAAAAAATGCATAAATTTATGCAATTTTTGGATATAATTGTATAAATATCTACAGTTATTTAGTGAATAATTGCATAACTATATGCAATAACTTAGTAACGTAATTCTAGGGACCTAATTTACATACTTTTTTTTACTGGGGTTTTTGTGTATTTTGAAACTTATTAGGGACCTGCGCCTAATATTCACTAAAATAAACAAGAAGAAGGGGGAGAGATGAAGAGAATGAATATAGTTAATGGACTATATCTTTATTATATGACTTGATAAATAAATTAATACATCATTGTAATATATAGGCACATTCCTTAGTGTCTCGGTAAATATGAAAAGGAATACATTAAATAATGTTCTTAACACTTATAATTATAGCTTTACTAGTATATTTATTAGTTACGATTTCTTTCGCTTAAGAATCTTTGATTTTTGCTGTCAATGAATCTAACCGAGGAGGGTTTAAGATAATTTCTCTCTCTTTAATCTCCGATGTTTTGTAAAAAAGTGCAACTAAATTTGTTATTTTTCATCCCCAACCCAATCTTACCAAAGTAGTGTTTAGTATCATATCTTTAACCAATCAAATCCAGTCTTTGAATATCAACTATGCTAACAATTTCGAGTTAAATAATACATGGTTATGTATATTTACAGATGCAGACCGCTTGAATTGAAATGCACTCATTTCTGCACGTGCACTCTTTTCTGCACGTGGATACATAACCGTATCTGCACCTTGTAACAAAATCCAGCATATGTGTATACACATGTAATGTATGTATTGATTTCCATAGCTATATCCGCTATGGAAAAATGGGCATACAAATTGCGATCCTACAGCCATTTATAACTATATTTATTGATATTGCTGTAGACAAGTCATTCTACAATTTTATAACGCCTGCAATATGATAAAAATAAGCATTTGCTTTGATGCAGCTACACAAGCCCATTACCCATGAAGAAATAACTTCATTTCCAACGTAAACGAGGAAGCCTAACTGCATGAAGAGATTACAACAATGCTTCTGGCATAAGAAGAAAAATGTATTTTGCTCCTTAAACAGAACTGCTTAAATGGAGGAATTTGTGGCATTTATATGCTCTGAAGCATGTACTCTTTCTTTGGTCAACTATACTGAGGTGCTATGAGTGTGGCAAATCGATAACAATTTCTAGTTTATTGTAACTCTGTTGTGAATCTTTCTGTTGTTTGCTAGGCGATTTGATTAATTTGTATGTCGGAAGCAAAAGACACGATATCTCATATTCTGCTATTATGATTATGATTTATATACTTTTTTGTACATGACTTTGTTAAGGCAAATTCCATTTAAACACATGAATTTACTTCAATTAGTAAAGTGTCTATCCAACTTTTTACCTAGCAGCCGCCTCTGCATTTTATTTTTTTTCAACTCTATTCTCACTCAAGGACAAAACATCTCACGTGCTGCGTTTTTCTATCCTATATAAATTTACCCGAGGTACGGAGGTTTGCATCAGCGGACGGCTATACTGTACCCTTCTTCGAAGTTTACCGGTCTAATGGGTTTTTTTGAATTTTCAAAAAAATAAAAAAAAATAAAAAAAAATAACATCTCATGTGCACAAACAATTCAAAACCTTAGCTATACTCACCCTCCCCGACTCACAAACACAGCCTTGTTGTCTTAAAGCAAGCTGCTTCAGGGATCATCAACAACTGAAGCCGCACCAGGGATCATCTGCAACCGAAGCAGCACTAGGAAATATTAGTAAATCGTGAACTTGGTAAAAATAGAACATGGTAAAAATACGTACCATGCAATTTCAAATGCGTGGTATGTATTTTTACCACATTCTATTTCTACGTGGTAAAAGTACATACAACGTAGTTCAATTGTGTGGTATGTATTTTTACCACGTAGAGACACTGCGTTGTAATTTGATTTTAAAAATCGAATTTTGTTTTCTTATTTTCAAATAATTTAAGCATTTGCTATGTAACGTGTATTATGTATGATTTTGTAATTGGGTCCTTCTACTCGTAGTCGAATGACGGCTTCGGAAAGACAAAGAAGAGTTTTAATGAGACAAGGCAAATCAAACGTAAATTACCAAGTGCATTCTCTACGTGATTTAGTACAAAACCCCGTTTTCCTCTTCCGTGAATATATATTTTAAAAAATTACATAAAAAAATGAATTACCTCATGTAATTGCGTTAGCATTTCATTCTCCTCGTCAAAATCCATTAACTTGAACAAAATATTTGAAATTTAGCCTGAAAAATTTAAAAATTAAGGTCAGAGGAAAGAGCTGGTTAAAAAGAATGTAAGAAAACAATACTTTGAATAGGAGGACAATAATGTTTTGGTCTTTAAAATTTAAGTATTTTAAGGAGGGGCTACTATAAATTCATGTGCGAAATAGAACTTGCCTTTTGTTGACTTTTCAATGATTATGCAACTTTGTATAACCGTGGGCTGGATAAGAGTAAAATGAAACTATAGTAGCTCAAAAATCGTTTGCATAATTCATCCATTTAAACAGAGCCGGCCCAATAGAAATTTGGACCCTTGACAATGCATTGTGGAAAACATTGGGCCCTGGACCTAAAAACAATCTAAGTAGAACTCTACATTAATTAGGATCCAAGAATGCATTTCATTCTCCTCGTCAAAATCCATTAACTTGAACAAAATATTTGAAATTTATCTTGAAAATTTTAGAAACTAGGGTTAAAGGAAAGAGCTGGTTAAAAAGATCGTAAGAAAACAATACTTTGAATAGGAGGACAGTAATGTTTTGGTCTTTTAAATTTAAGTATTTTAAGGAGGGGCTACTATAAATTCATGTGTGAAATATAATTTGCCTTTTGTTAACTTTCCAAAGATTATGTAACATTGTATAACCGTGGACTGGATAAGGGTAAAATGAAACTATAATAGCTCAAAAATCGTTTGCATAATTCATCCATTTAAACAGAGTCGGCCCAATAGAAATTTGGACCCTTGATAATGCATTGTGAAAAACATTGAGCCCTAGACCTAAAAACAATCTAAATCGAACTCTACATTAATTAGAATCCAAGAATAGAACCGTTATCACTAAATTGACAAAATTAGGATCCAACCAACTGAGCTACCATGTTATTTTGATGATTCTTCAGAGTACTATATTTAAACCAAAAAAATTATAAATAATAGTGTGACAACCCTGTATTTTTTTATATATTTTAATTATTTTGATTTAAAAAAAAACTTATTTTACTTATTTTAAATGATTAAATTTTATTACTTAAATATAAATCTTGATTTTATATGAAATTATAATTCCAAACTTGTGTAATTTGAATATGTTCCTGAAATGTTGATTTTGGTCAAAATAGTCAAACTTTGACTTTTGACTTAAATTTTAAAAGTTTAAAATTATAAATTTTATCTTTTATTATGAAATTACATAAAATTCTAAGAACACCACTTTTCGTTTCGTTGAAAACGGAGTTAAAATGTAAAAGTTATGTACATTTCAATTTCTAGTATAATTTGTTTTATTGTGCAATTTTGCCTATTTTAGATTTTATAAATCATATTTTTCTTTCTTATATTTCTTTTAATATGGGTAGATATGTTAATTTATGTATATTTTCATCTCTAAATATTTTAAAAATAATAATAGGATTTTTCTAAAATTTACTATGATGATTTCCTATTTTTAAAAGGCTGTTTCCTTTTTCTGCTATTTTCTTCGTCTAAACTATATTTTAATTAAAATTTATTTATTTATTTTGTGAATTCATTTTATTTTGTGTTCTTATCTTTATTTATAAATATTTTTAAGTACATAAAATTTTTTCCAAGTTCATTGCACTTATTTTTCATATTTTCAGGACTAGTTGTAAATTTTGCTGTTTTATTTAATTAAACTATATATAATTAATAATTTATTTATTTATTATTGTTTATTTACTAAATTTTCGTATTTTTATCTGGATTTATATATATATTTCAGTTATTTAAAATTAAAAAGAATTTAGTGGAAATTTGAAAGGTTTTGTGACTCTTTAGTTGCTTAAGTCTCTTTGTTTTCCCACCTTTTCATTTTCTAACTCTTGCATTCAATTGAGGCCAACCATATCTCATTTCTTTCAGCTGATCACATATCATTTGCATGTAAACAAATGTCCTCCTTCATCTCCTAAAAACTCACGGCACTTCAAAGAAAAATATGGCTTCCATTCTCCTCTCATCTTCTTCCTTTTTCCATTTGTTTGCCTTGATTTTTGCCCTGCTTCTTCATGCTTTGCTCAGCCTAACCTCTCCACCATCAGCTCCACCATCTCCTCCACCATCTACAGTAGCTCCTCCTCCCCCTCCTCTGACATTAACCAAGTTTTGCCCATCCATTGAGGTTAGCATCACAAACTTTGCACCAAACCCCTTGAAATTGCCTAGCCTAGCCATATACTCCACTATCTCCTTCATATCTTGCCTTGGCCACCTCCTATTGTTCCACCACCACCACGATACAACCTTTGACCCTCCACCTACCCACTGTCCAGACCTGAACCAGATCAGGCCGTGGCCTCCCCATGTTGAAAACTCCACAAAAATTGCAAGCAAACCCTTAAAACTAGCCTAGCCGAGCCTTAATGCCAATATCCTTTCACATACTCCTCTTGGCCACCCCTAGAACCACCACCACCAGCAACCACATGACCTTTGGGTGCTGCTATACCATCATTCTCCACTATCTAGATCTGGAGTAAGTATAGCCAGCCCAAGTGTGCCATAGGTCGAGCCAAATATGGACCAAAATCCTTGTTTATGCCTTGTAGTCATAGTTTCATGTATACATACCTTTGCACCATCATCAAATCCATGATACGCTGACCTGTTGCATCCAAACCTGATCCAAAACCATTCCATTACAGTGCTTTTCCAGTCCATAGCTGAAGCATACAAATGTGAATGCAAGTGCAAAAGTTCTAGCTTTGAATTGTGTACTTATTCCTAGCATTGTTTTGTAATATCTTGGTTTATAATTCATGTTTGTTATTGTTTGTTTGATTTGTATTCAAGGGAATTAATCCTTGGCTCCTCCATTCGTATCTGTGTCGTGCTTTTGTGCTTGTGTAGATTCCGTTCGTGAAATTCGTTGTTGTGTCTCCAGCTCAAACCGGTGAGTTATTCTCACCAGACAATCTGTACCTATATAACTGATAAACCGACACCATTTGAATCTGTAAATGTATTGCATCATGTTATAACTGCTATATTATGATCATATGATGTTTACACCTGTTATTACACCTGTTATATCACTTGTTACTGTTTATTACGCTATTCTGTTTATTTATATCAGTTTATCACACTGCAAGTTCCCTTTTGATTAGAATCACTATGGGTTGAAATGATATATACCCGAACGGACTTTGGAATAAGGGAAAATTGTTATGGGCTGAAATGATAGGCCTGAATGATTTTCAAATCATTTATTTAACTTGGGATTGCGGGTTTGCAATGATAAAACCCGGATTTTTCTTTTTAAACTGCGGATTGAAATGATACATATCCGTATCACTTTACCTAGCGTAGAAAATTATATATAGACCCGTAGTTAATATATGTTTTCCTAAAATCTTTAAAGTTATTTTAGAAATGTAAATATTATATTATTTTGATTTAAATATAATTAAAAAGGATTTTTGTAAAATATTATTGATTTTATGAATAATTGTAAGTGAATTGAATTAATGGAAAAGTTAGAAATTTTGAACGTAAGTTATTTTGGAAAAATTGATTTAATTATAATTGGAAATTTAATTGAATATGAATTTATGATAATTTGAATATAAATGGAATTTAAAGTGATTTTATATCATATTAATGATTTTTAATAAAGCTGAAATGTGAAATGAATGAATATTTTAAGTTGAAATTTTGAAATATAACTAAAATTGGAAATTTATGAAATTGACTTGAAAGGGAAATTTTAGTTAAGTAAATAAAAATAAAAATAAGTTATATTTGAGAATTTTAACATAAATGTTAAGTTGAAATTTAATGTAGTGAATCTAAAATTGAACATTGCATTTTGATAAGTGAATTATTATTAAAACTTGATTTTTGAATGGAAACTTAAATTTATAAAATCATGAATTTGAGGAAAATTAAATGATGTTTATAAATGTGAAATGTATGATTTTATAAGTTAAAAAAATATTTTAAATAAAAATATAATTGGTTGAGAAATTTTATTGAATATTTGAAGTTAATTTACTGCATTTTTGAAATTCTATTAATTACAATGTGAATGATATTACAGCATTGTAAATGCTGTAGTTGACGATAATGAACTAAAAAGCTAAATTGAATTAAAAGCTATTATAGAAATTTTTTGTAAGTGCTATAATTTTTGAATTTAACTAAGTTTATTTGAAATTTAAGTAAACCCTATTACAACATTTTAAAATGTTGTCTTTTGTTAAAGTGAACTGTTTTGAATGTATTTTTCCGTAGCATTTTCTAAATGCCACGAAAAGTGAATCTTTACTGTTTTAATAAACTTAAGTGAATAAATGAACATTGAAAGTTGAAAATTTTGGAAGTTTAATAATTTAATTATTAAACATAATAACTTCATTTTAGTGATTAAAAATGATTTTTGGAATATAAACTGTTTTGAAATATGAATTGAAATGGTATTTTAAATTGAATAAAATGAATAATGATATTGAAATGAATGTGGTTGTGAAAAGAGATGATATTTTGATATATTAAATGATTGAAATGTGGTTTCGAAAAGATATGATATATTGAAATGATTTGAAATGAAGTTTTGAAAGATATGATATTCTGGTATATATTAAATGATTCGAAGATGAAGTTTTGAAAGTTATGATATTTTGAAATTAAGACGATTTGAAAATGAAGTTTGAAAGATGTGATGTTTATGTATTAAAAATGATTTGAAATGACTTGATAATTATTTTGATAAATATTGAATTTGGAAGATATGATGTTTATGTATTAAAAATGATTTGAAATGACTTGATAATTATTTTGATAAATATTGAATTTGGAAGATGTGATGTTTATGTATTAAAAATGATTTGAAATGACTTGATAATTATTTTGATAAATATTGAATTTGGAAGATGTGATGTTTATGTATTAAAAATGATTTGAAATGACTTGATAATTATTTTGATAAATATTGAATTTGGAAGATATGATGTTTATGTATTAAAAATGATTTGAAATGACTTGATAATTATTTTGATAAATATTGAATTTGGAAGATGTGATGTTTATGTATTAAAAATGATTTGAAATGACTTGATAATTACTTTGATAAATATTTGAATTGAAAGATATGGTATGATGATATATTGAAATGGTTTGGAAATGATTTAATCTTTATTTTGATAAAGATTTGGGTTGAAATGATATTTTATTTTGAAGTATAAAATATGTTTTAAAGTTATAACTACGGGTTATAATAACGATTGGTTGTTAAAGAGACCGGGATCGGATATTGTCTTATAGCCGGCCAATACCGAAAACCACTTTAACAACTGTGTACGCGGTGGAGATTCCAGAATGAAATAGGATGGTGGCGACGTTCTCGAGGTATATTACGTGGACCCAACTCCCGTGAGTTGGCATATATGACTAAAACAGGAGCTATACCGGGCTACACAAAGGGTCGCACCCTTTCATCGAGCATGCTCCATCGGAAACCATTCTATTACTTTTGTGATTCGATTCGGTGGCGCCACATTTGATTCGGGGGTATTGTTCGAGGTGGGCGGAAGCTGCTGGCTTGCCGTCACCACCGGTCCGGGAGTGCAAACGGTGTATCCACCCTGGCATTGCCTCGCGTGCCGTGTCATATCCTTATATCGAGCCCACTACGATTTTGGTTTTAAAGATCCGACAGCGTTAAGGTTCACCATCCCCTTAACGCTATTTTCTATATGATTATACTTTACTGATTAGACACTACTGTATATAGCGCAATATACTACATAGTAAATAGTTTAACGGATCCTTAGAGGATGGGCGGTCCCAAGCATCTTCTAAGTTACTTGTACCTTTACTACAGTTCACTTGAGTTGGTTTACATTGTATAAGTATGTATGTCCTGACTCGAGTGTTTGTATTTTTATTTACGCTCGGGTCAGCCTGAGTTATTCACAGATTTGGATTTCCACTTTCTGGAGATTGGAATCGCTGGAGATTATCTACTTGTCATGTTTATCTTTTGAAACCTGTTGTTCCTTTCAGCGCTTGTATTAGTTGACTTCTACGAAGTGAGACTTCTTTTGTACCTTATTTCCTCTATTGTATTTTATGTAACTCTGATATTTTTATATAGTAGCTTCATGAACTACTATTTCTTTTGCTTCCGCTGCACTATTATTACTCTGTGTCTGTGATTCTATGATTTTTATTTACTGTATATTCTGAGATTTGCCAAATTTTTATTTACAACGCGGTATTTTGAGCAATTTAATTCCGGCATGAGTGTCTACCTATACACTTATAATGGATGCGAATGGTTGAAAATACCACGGTTGTTACAGTTGGTATCAGAGCTTTGGTAGCTCTAGGCAAAACTCAGCATATGGAGTAGATGTATTTACAGAATCCCTTTCATTCGAGTTGAATCTCTTTCTTTTGACTCGATTCCTTTGAATTTTGGAACGTTCCCTGTAGTTCCAAAATCCATTCTTATTCCCCGCTATTCATCTTCATTTGATTCTGGAGTGTCCCATAACTCCACTTCGAATGATCTTTATAGTGAATTGGCGGTCTCGCCAATCTCAAAAATTTTCTTATAAAAGGGGTGAAACTCCTTTACAACAGCATCAATTCACCAAAGATTTTATATCCTCAGTTTAGATGCTAGTATCTCCTATTATCCAAAACTCTATCTTATGAGGTTGAATGTAGATTTACCCCAGAAAATCCACTTTGACCTTATACTTTAAGTCACGGTTGACCCGATTAAGGTTGCCCGTGATTTATATTAGCTAATCCACCTCCCTACTCTATATTTAATCATCTTGTCTTTTGTTTCCAACATATTTTCAAACATTTTGAATTGTATTTGTCAATCTATATTTTTTTATATATTGTGTTGTTTGAGTTGTTGATGTTGATTTGGGTTTCCGATCGATTCGTCTGATCAGCGCTATCGATAGGATTTCTAAAACACTTTGATAGAACAAACTGACACAATATTATTTTAAAAATTTGGTTAATGAAATAAAATTTTGATATATATATCTATGGAACTTAATGAAATGATTCAAATTGATAATTTGAAATGATAATACTTGATTTATCATTTATTGTTCTATAAATGAATTTATAAATAATTGTTTATAAATTGATTTGGGAACTTAAATGAATTTAGAAAAGAAATCTGAGAATTTATTTTCCGATGATCTCGAACTTTGGTTTAAAAGTTTTAAAAGGGTTATATTATTTAAAGTATTTTGAATAGAATTTGTTTTCAAAGAATTTTAAAGGTTTAAAATTAGTGCTCTTCTCTTTGTCGCTGGAAAATAACTTCGGTGATGATCGCGACATCATCGACGTTCATTTTCGAGTTCGAAGTTAAGAGACTGTTATGTAGTCTTGCTACAGCTTTGTTTTGGGGAATTTAATTGATTTGAATTTCTAAAATATGACTTGATTTATAATAATATAGATATATGATTGAAATTTGATTTGACATATTATATATATTATGACTTATCTCTAAATGGTTTGAATGTAATCGAAAATTTAATTCTTAAATTTTATTTTTAAATAATATTTTCGATTATAAGAAATTTTTGTTAGTTTAAGATGATTGGATAATAAGATAATGAAACTTGATATAGTTAAGATTTATTTAACTTGTGTAAAAATATTAATTATCAATTTAAGTTGAAATTTCCATGCTTTCAAATCTGTTTCTTTATTTTGCTTTCCAAACTATATTTTGGTTGTCCTTATCATCCTTATCTTGATATAGATTGGTATAGGCATCTATCTACAATCTTTATGTTAGAAATCTTTCTATAATCTTTGATAGATCTTTGGTAATCATTTTGAATCTACCTTTTCGTGCCTGTGTTCTTAATTTTGGAGAATCTTGGAAAGATCATCTCCACCTTGTTAAACTTACCTATAACAACAGTTATCAGGTATAATTTTAATCTTCTTGTCATCTTATCTTAATCCTATTTCACTCTATCTTTTTTCTGTGCTTTTCCGTACCTCGTTCCTTTTCGAGGACGAAAAGATTTGAGTGGGGGAGAGTGTGACAACCCTGTATTTTTTTATATATTTTAATTATTTTGATTTAAAAAAAAACTTATTTTACTTATTTTAAATGATTAAATTTTATTACTTAAATATAAATCTTGATTTTATATGAAATTATAATTCCAAACTTGTGTAATTTGAATATGTTCCTGAAATGTTGATTTTGGTCAAAATAGTCAAACTTTGACTTTTGACTTAAATTTTAAAAGTTTAAAATTATAAATTTTAAACTTTTATTATGAAATTACATAAAATTCTAAGAACACCACTTTTCGTTTCGTTGAAAACGGAGTTAAAATATAAAAGTTATGTACATTTCAATTTCTAGTATAATTTGTTTTATTGTGCAATTTTGCCTATTTTAGATTTTATAAATCATATTTTTCTTTCTTATATTTCTTTTAATATGGGTAGATATGTTAATTTATGTATATTTTCATCTCTAAATATTTTAAAAATAATAATAGGATTTTTCTAAAATTTACTATGATGATTTCCTATTTTTAAAAGGCTGTTTCCTTTTTCTGCTATTTTCTTCGTCTAAACTATATTTTAATTAAAATTTATTTATTTTGTGAATTCATTTTATTTTGTGTTCTTATCTTTATTTATAAATATTTTTAAGTAAATAAATTTTTTTTCAAGTTCATTGCACTTATTTTTCATATTTTCAGGACTAGTTGTAAATTTTGCTGTTTTATTTAATTAAACTATATATAATTAATAATTTATTTATTTACTAAATTTTCGTATTTTTATCTGGATTTATATATATATTTCAGTTATTTAAAATTAAAAAGAATTTAGTGGAAATTTGAAAGGTTTTGTGACTCTTTAGTTGCTTAAGTCTCTTTGTTTTCCCACCTTTTCATTTTCTAACTCTTGCATTCAATTGAGGCCAACCATATCTCATTTCTTTCAGCTGATCACATATCATTTGCATGTAAACAAATGTCCTCCTTCATCTCCTAAAAACTCACGGCACTTCAAAGAAAAATATGGCTTCCATTCTCCTCTCATCTTCTTCCTTTTTCCATTTGTTTGCCTTGATTTTTGCCCTGCTTCTTCATGCTTTGCTCAGCCTAACCTCTCCACCATCAGCTCCACCATCTCCTCCACCATCTACAGTAGCTCCTCCTCCCCCTCCTCTGACATTAACCAAGTTTTGCCCATCCATTGAGGTTAGCATCACAAACTTTGCACCAAACCCCTTGAAATTGCCTAGCCTAGCCATATACTCCACTATCTCCTTCATATCTTGCCTTGGCCACCTTCTATTGTTCCACCACCACCACGATACAACCTTTGACCCTCCACCTACCCACTGTCCAGACCTGAACCAGATCAGGCCGTGGCCTCCCCATGTTGAAAACTCCACAAAAATTGCAAGCAAACCCTTAAAACTAGCCTAGCCGAGCCTTAATGCCAATATCCTTTCACATACTCCTCTTGGCCACCCCTAGAACCACCACCACCAGCAACCACATGACCTTTGGGTGCTGCTATACCATCACTCTCCACTATCTAGATCTGGAGTAAGTATAGCCAGCCCAAGTGTGCCATAGGTCGAGCCAAATATGGACCAAAATCCTTGTTTATGCCTTGTAGTCATAGTTTCATGTACACATACCTTTGCACCATCATCAAATCCATGATACGCTGACCTGTTGCATCCAAACCTGATCCAAAACCATTCCATTACAGTGCTTTTCCAGTCCATAGCTGAAGCATACAAAGGTGAATGCAAGTGCAAAAGTTCTAGCTTTGAATTGTGTACTTATTCCTAGCATTGTTTTGTAATATCTTGGTTTATAATTCATGTTTGTTATTGTTTGTTTGATTTGTATTCAAGGGAATTAATCCTTGGCTCCTCCATTCGTATCTGTGTCATGCTTTTGTGCTTGTGTAGATTCCGTTCGTGAAATTCGTTGTTGTGTCTCCAGCTCAAACCGGTGAGTTATTCTCACCAGACAATCTGTACCTATATAACTGATAAACCGACACCATTTGAATCTGTAAATGTATTGCATCATGTTATAACTGCTATATTATGATCATATGATGTTTACACCTGTTATTACACCTGTTATATCACTTGTTACTGTTTATTACGCTATTCTGTTTATTTATATCAGTTTATCACACTGCAAGTTCCCTTTTGATTAGAATCACTATGGGTTGAAATGATATATACCCGAACGGACTTTGGAATAAGGGAAAATTGTTATGGGCTGAAATGATAGGCCTGAATGATTTTCAAATTATTTATTTAACTTGGGATTGCGGGTTTGCAATGATAAAACCCGGATTTTTCTTTTTAAACTGCGGATTGAAATGATACATATCCGTATCACTTTACCTAGCGTAGAAAATTATATATAGACCCGTAGTTAATATATGTTTTCCTAAAATCTTTAAAGTTATTTTAGAAATGTAAATATTATATTATTTTGATTTAAATATAATTAAAAAGGATTTTTGTAAAATATTATTGATTTTATGAATAATTGTAAGTGAATTGAATTAATGGAAAAGTTAGAAATTTTGAACGTAAGTTATTTTGGAAAAATTGATTTAATTATAATTGGAAATTTAATTGAATATGAATTTATGATAATTTGAATATAAATGGAATTTAAAGTGATTTTATATCATATTAATGATTTTTAATAAAGCTGAAATGTGAAATGAATGAATATTTTAAGTTGAAATTTTGAAATATAACTAAAATTGGAAATTTATGAAATTGACTTGAAAGGGAAATTTTAGTTAAGTAAATAAAAATAAAAATAAGTTATATTTGAGAATTTTAACATAAATGTTAAGTTGAAATTTAATGTAGTGAATCTAAAATTGAACATTGCATTTTGATAAGTGAATTATTATTAAAACTTGATTTTTGAATGGAAACTTAAATTTATAAAATCATGAATTTGAGGAAAATTAAATGATGTTTATAAATGTGAAATGTATGATTTTATAAGTTAAAAAAATATTTTAAATAAAAATATAATTGGTTGAGAAATTTTATTGAATATTTGAAGTTAATTTACTGCATTTTTGAAATTCTATTAATTACAATGTGAATGATATTACAGCATTGTAAATGCTGTAGTTGACGATAATGAACTAAAAAGCTAAATTGAATTAAAATCTATTATAGAAATTTTTTGTAAGTGCTATAATTTTTGAATTTAACTAAGTTTATTTGAAATTTAAGTAAACCCTATTACAACATTTTAAAATGTTGTCTTTTGTTAAAGTGAACTGTTTTGAATGTATTTTTCCGTAGCATTTTCTAAATGCCACGAAAAGTGAATCTTTACTGTTTTAATAAACTTAAGTGAATAAATGAACATTGAAAGTTGAAAATTTTGGAAGTTTAATAATTTAATTATTAAACATAATAACTTCATTTTAGTGATTAAAAATGATTTTTGGAATATAAACTGTTTTGAAATATGAATTGAAATGGTATTTTAAATTGAATAAAATGAATAATGATATTGAAATGAATGTGGTTGTGAAAAGAGATGATATTTTGATATATTAAATGATTGAAATGTGGTTTCGAAAAGATATGATATATTGAAATGATTTGAAATGAAGTTTTGAAAGATATGATATTCTGGTATATATTAAATGATTCGAAGATGAAGTTTTGAAAGTTATGATATTTTGAAATTAAGACGATTTGAAAATGAAGTTTGAAAGATGTGATGTTTATGTATTAAAAATGATTTGAAATGACTTGATAATTATTTTGATAAATATTGAATTTGGAAGATATGATGTTTATGTATTAAAAATGATTTGAAATGACTTGATAATTATTTTGATAAATATTGAATTTGGAAGATGTGATGTTTATGTATTAAAAATGATTTGAAATGACTTGATAATTATTTTGATAAATATTGAATTTGGAAGATGTGATGTTTATGTATTAAAAATGATTTGAAATGACTTGATAATTATTTTGATAAATATTGAATTTGGAAGATATGATGTTTATGTATTAAAAATGATTTGAAATGACTTGATAATTATTTTGATAAATATTGAATTTGGAAGATGTGATGTTTATGTATTAAAAATGATTTGAAATGACTTGATAATTACTTTGATAAATATTTGAATTGAAAGATATGGTATGATGATATATTGAAATGGTTTGGAAATGATTTAATCTTTATTTTGATAAAGATTTGGGTTGAAATGATATTTTATTTTGAAGTATAAAATATGTTTTAAAGTTATAACTACGGGTTATAATAACGATTGGTTGTTAAAGAGACCGGGATCGGATATTGTCTTATAGCCGGCCAATACCGAAAACCACTTTAACAACTGTGTACGCGGTGGAGATTCCAGAATGAAGTAGGATGGTGGCGACGTTCTCGAGGTATATTACGTGGACCCAACTCCCGTGAGTTGGCATATATGACTAAAACAGGAGCTATACCGGGCTACACAAAGGGTCGCACCCTTTCATCGAGCATGCTCCATCGAAAACCATTCTATTACTTTTGTGATTCGATTCGGTGGCGCCACATTTGATTCGGGGGTATTGTTCGAGGTGGGCGGAAGCTGCTGGCTTGCCGTCACCACCGGTCCGGGAGTGCAAACGGTGTATCCACCCTGGCATTGCCTCGCGTGCCGTGTCATATCCTTATATCGAGCCCACTACGATTTTGGTTTTAAAGATCCGACAGCGTTAAGGTTCACCATCCCCTTAACGCTATTTTCTATATAATTATACTTTACTGATTAGACACTACTGTATATAGCGCAATATACTACATAGTAAATAGTTTAACGGATCCTTAGAGGATGGGCGGTCCCAAGCATCTTCTAAGTTACTTGTACCTTTACTACAGTTCACTTGAGTTGGTTTACATTGTATAAGTATGTATGTCCTGACTCGAGTGTTTGTATTTTTATTTACGCTCGGGTCAGCCTGAGTTATTCACAGATTTGGATTTCCACTTTCTGGAGATTGGAATCGCTGGAGATTATCTACTTGTCATGTTTATCTTTTGAAACCTGTTGTTCCTTTCAGCGCTTGTATTAGTTGACTTCTACGAAGTGAGACTTCTTTTGTACCTTATTTCCTCTATTGTATTTTATGTAACTCTGATATTTTTATATAGTAGCTTCATGAACTACTATTTCTTTTGCTTCCGCTGCACTATTATTACTCTGTGTCTGTGATTCTATGATTTTTATTTACTGTATATTCTGAGATTTGCCAAATTTTTATTTACAACGCGGTATTTTGAGCAATTTAATTCCGGCATGAGTGTCTACTTATACACTTATAATGGATGCGAATGGTTGAAAATACCACGGTTGTTACAAATAGGCTCTGATCGCTGGGCCATCGCCTAGTTGGATTGGGCCCAGGGCCAATCTCGGGTTTAAATCTGGCTTTGAGAATGATAATTTACTTGGTTACTGTCAACACTTTAACATCATAAGTTAAGCCTAATATTTTTTTGCCTGCATTATTACAAAATGAAAAGTTCTATATTTGGTTAACTTTGATGTTCGTAAAACATTCCCTTCTTAATCATCAATTAATGGAATCTCACAGTTGATTTGCAACCTTCATCATCATTCCGTTCCTGACTATCCATGAACAACCAGCACCCCAGCGGGTTTAGATTTTTGCTACAATGAAAACCCAAGTCCACCAAAAGTATAGACCATTGCTTTAGTATCCTGTAAATAAACAAATGAATGCATATCAAAGCACCAATGATATAACTTACAGCTGAATAATTAAATATAACAAGTCATATAGTCACCGACTAAGATTTGACATTTTCAATGTCTAGTGTTATTGTCAGTGTCAAGCATGGATAAGGAACATGACCTTTCACTGTTCCGATCTTGTTCCAGTACAAGTCCGTCTAAGCTACCCTATGAGTTGTAATGAGGAGGAGGTCATGACAACGTTCTGGTGACTGGTAAATTGTACACTTTACAATAACACTAGTTTATGCCGATTGTCTTTCGTTTTATGTTATGTCTTTAGGTTTTACTTAGTCGCTTCAACTCCCCGTATGCATACGATACATCCCATATACCTGTAGTAGTTATAACTATGTACGTATATATAAATATAAGCACTATGGTGCCCCATTGAACCTAGCTACTATCTCCCCTAATATCTATATATGAGCACCCCATTAGGATCCATCACCCTTGCCGTATCATGATCTCATCGTCATGCATACCGAGGAACTCCTGTAGTGCCTACTAACGGCTTTAAAATAACTTAGCCGCAATCTAACTTGCATTTTTGGAGATTTCCTTTTCTACTTCCTGGTTGTAGACTAAGATCTACGAACTATAAATATGGTGGATTCAGCCCCATCGGCTGTGGACTCAACTCATGGAATATCACATGCACGATTTGAAAGATCTCTTTAATAGGATTAATTAGCCTTGCCTCATAACAAATAAACTAGCAAACAGCGTGGCAATGCATGACCCTACGTAGTCCATACACTAGTAGGCAGTGTAGCCCGTTATGTGTAACCCCTATCTTCCTCGTTGAATGCTAAAAGTTGATGACATTCTCGACTTATGTACATCCTCACTCCTTTATTTGGTACCAATACATGCTAACATGGTGCCGTTCTTTGCTCATTATCCGATTTAGGTTTCCTATTGCATTCAAGGTAATACCCCCTTTTCCTATTATTGAAGCAGACTCCTCTATCTATTGGGGTTTTCCTTCATCTATACGCAAGCATATGCTCTCCATGGATCCTATGGTTGGATATATCTCACATCAGTATAATGTACACACAACTGCTGGTAGCCTCATGTAGTGGGCTTCTATTACGTAACACTACCGACCTCGCATTCTAACCTATACTAATGACTAATGTCATTCTATTCATACAATCGTTTATTAACTTCAATAGTTCATACCCATCATAAATGCATATATGACGCTACGTGTGTGTGTGTGTATTCATTCATCTTTTCTTAGTCATTTTGTCTCTACAATTTACTGTTGACCATAGGTCCTTACTTTATTATGCGTTTATATCTTGCTTACTTTAGGGTTATTGACTGCTTTCTTTTTAAAAGATTTATAATGTCTTCTTTTATCCCTTTACCCTTTTTCACCATTTTCTATTTCTATTCTCTTTTTACCATTTTATTTGTTCTTGTCTACGCTTACATTACTTTCTATTTAATTCCCACCCTCACTGGTATCACATATTTTTCTTTTAGAATGTTCTTAGCACGTTTTTATCTCTTTATTTAACATTTTAGGATTTCTGCATATTGATGCATTTGAATTACGTTTCTATGGAAATGTTAACACTGTAAATTTCTATATCTTATTCAAAAGGAAAGTTTTTGCGGATCTGAAATTATAAAGAATTATCTTTTCGTAGTTATTGAAATAGATGGTACAAAATACAAATAATGTCCATATTTTATACATTTCTTTCTCTTTTTAGGTGCATTCCTCGTTAAACAACGAGTTTTATTTATTCTAGACTTGATAATGTATAGAAATTCACGTTGCGACATCCTAAATTCCAACGAATTAAAATACCACTTAAACCCCTAAAACCTTACAAGGATTTCTTATTTTACATTCGCATCACCTATTTAAATATAAATCTGGAATTATTGCATCAAACACAAATTCATAATTACTATTTACAATAATAATTTTAGAGACTGCTAACATCCTAAACATTTTCCAAGTTCATATTTATATAACATATACAGATATCAAGTTAACAATTGAAGAATATGTAGGCAAGATTACCAATTTCATTACATGTCTATAGATTTAACCCACAACTCCAATTTAACATTTCAGGCATATAAGAATAGATCTACAACTATAGAAATATAATATTATACAAAAGCACATAATATTCCAACTCACCTTTATTACCATTCCAAATCTTCGGTTTTCCCTATTA
Source organism: Allium cepa (assembly GCA_030765085.1). Classification (NCBI taxonomy): domain Eukaryota; kingdom Viridiplantae; phylum Streptophyta; class Magnoliopsida; order Asparagales; family Amaryllidaceae; genus Allium; species Allium cepa. Next base: position 272,190,830 of record CM060937.1, read on the forward strand.
TTCCACTTTGACTTCTTTTTCTCCCTATTTGAATACACACACACACATACACCGTAAGCATATATAGATGTACTAGAAATCTTGATTAGAAAAGAGATTTAGACTTGGTTCGTATTTAAAATCTGAATTTATAGTTTACCTCAACTTTGACAACTTGATTTGACCCTATCCCCTTCTTTGTCATCTTCTACACTTCTCCAATTGTATGTGTAACATCCCCCATTCTGAGGTCCAAAACTAGATGATACGGATGTTGCGATCATCCACAGTTATTAATCCCCGACAATGAAAAACGACTATGTTAATAATATCAATAATCAGAAGCACATGAATATGAAAATTTTTCAAACATAATTTACAATAACTTTTACGTTCCATATCAAAATATGATTTCATATTCATTACATAATCTCATTTGCGATTTTATGTTTAGAGAAAATATAACTATATAAAATACTCCAAGAGCGACATATGAAGATGCCCGTTGAGTTGATCAGAGTCAAATACTTGACAATTTTACAACTTTTCTATTACATCCAAATAGACAAAACCAAACCACGCAACGGAAATAGATAAAATTTTTAAAAGCTAAATTGCCTCCTGCACGTCTTCGAAAGCTTATTCTTCTAACTGGAAACATGAAAACCCTTACTCTCGATGTACTCAAATGAGTACTTGAGAGTTTAAGGGAAAATAAAATAAAAACTTCGGGTCAAACAACAGTCTAATGTGAATAACCTACCATCTCGAACCAAATAGATATCTAGTGAGACCACACCGCTGAGCGGAACGAATTTTCTCCTCACTCATATCTTAACTAAAACATAAAAACCATATACTATGCTCCTGCAACCACAATGGTTAGAACATAGAAAAGAGCATTTATAATCATGCAACAAATACTGGATTTACCATCCCAATTCATTAGATTATCCATCTTAATTTCAAATGACCACCCGTCACAGTTTAAACTAAATATCCGTCTTATTTTAATATGACTACCCCGTCTTATAATTATGTGGACTACCCATCTCATATTTAAACATATTCATAGTTATGTGAATTATCTATCTCATATGCAATTATTATCTAGATTACCCATCTCATACCGTATTTACTACCCATCACAAATGGTTCCATTGTTTAAATTATATGGACAATCCATCAAACATATTTCATTTAATTTACAATGATATGGACTATCCATTACATATCCCATATGACTATGAACCCTTCATAGAGACTATCCATCTCCGACATGATGTGATTATCCATCTCACATCCCGTAGTTTTCCTAGAATAATTATGAACCCATCATTTAACAATTTAATTCATGTTACCCGCATGTTTAACCTATGTTTATTGGTGCCCGCAATTAGATTATCTCCCCTTAATCTTTTAACGCTTAGAATAATATGCATTGATATTCCCAATGATTAATGTTGAACTTATTAAAATTTAAACAATGGTATCCCCAGGGTTTAAAGTCAAAGTTAAAAGCATACGATTCGCAACCATTAAGTAATTTAAATTTAGATCAATGTTGAAGTTCATCTACATTGGTGTCCCTAATGATAATGTCGAAGTTTACAAATTTTAAATGGCATTAGTAACCCCAATGAAGATGTCGAAATGGAAAACATAAGACTCTTCGCCTTTGACGAAGGTAGGTGACATTCGAGCCCCATTATACCTCTATACCCTCTACCCAAGGTGAAACAAAACTTAAATTCTTTTAAGTATAAATTCATGTCGAAGATGACGTTGTCGACTTCCATAAACTATAGGCTATTCACTATTAAAAAAAACTTTTAACTTTTATAAGTTATATGGCCATCTGCCGAAGTTATAGGGTCATCGACCCTATTGAAACATACGCCTCTTCGTCCCTTTAAGTCTATATAAACAAGTCTCTTCGACATTAAAGAAAAAGATGTGGCATTGTTATTAAAGAAAAGTATATAAAGTCGTTGACCTTGAGGCACAACCACATCAAGGCCATTGACATCATTATAAAGACCTTGGATTAAATTACTTCGGCTACTATCTAGTCAAAGAATATACAAAGAGTCGAAGTCAATACAGGCGGCATCACCACCTTAGTAAACAAAACCATCAAAGAGACGAGACGTCGTTTATAACACTTCGATAATCACAATAAGGCTATGCCGTTAAGGATAAGTTGCCGACAATATCGGCGCCGACATTGATGAAACCAATTCATAGCTACTTAAGTGGCTATCATAAGCTATGTTCGTGGAAGCGGCACTCCTTTAGGCTCGAAGAGAATACATGCGGCATGACACTATCGTAATTAAATGAAAATTGGTTTATTTTTATTAAAAGTAAAGACTTTTCACCAAATCCTTCTCTTTGTTAAAATCCTATTGGATAATAAAATCTCTTTACCCAAATCATTTTTGAAACCTTCCACACTCAGATTTTAAAGTCCCGAAACACACTTTAAACTAATTAATTAAATCCTTAATTAATTATTCTTTTAAATGCTTATCTTGCATAATAAATTCACAATAAATCATAATCACTTCGAAAAAATCCCAAAAATTTCACAAAAATTAAAGAATATTATTCTCTTTATCATATAAAAATTTCAAGGCCAAAAAATATATTTAATTATTTAAATAATTACAATCCGAAAATAACTCAATTTTCTCCTTAGAAAATTCGTAGAATATTCAATAAAACTTGGAAAATTATGAAATTAGAAACCCATCTCCAAAAAAAAGTTTTACTTAACATATCCAAAACTCGAATCGGTTGGAGACAAAAATAATAGGTTTTACCCCAAAAACCTATTTAAATAATTTCATAAAAAATCCTTTAATTCATTATTCTATCCAAACAACGAATATTCAACCATATCTTGGCAAAATCTATCAAAATGTTTTGGATATTACCCATTGCCAAATTTCGAAAGCAAAATAGGGATGTAACACTTATTATTCACTTTAGATTTAAATGTTGGAGTTGAGATTGTTGTTGTTGTAGTATTCCTAAGCTTCTTCTCCCTTGAATCCCTTAATTTCGATCTCCTCGCTTGAGTTATGGCCGGCCTCAAATTCTCCATTTTTGATTGTTTAACTTTTATGAAAAATGAGAATAATCTAAGGGGGAGAAGGTTTAAGGGATTAAAATATGGATCTACCTATTTTGCCATTCTCATATTTTCTCTTATAAGTTAAGTTTAAACAATCTTTCTTAGTTAATTAAATATGGCACAACCTTATTAAGTTTCACATCTCATTCTCCTTAACCCTGTACATTATTATATTTAATTTATCCAATTAAATATCTTGAATAATGTTAAATTAAAATTAGGGGTGTTATAGACTCTCCTCCTTAAATAATTTTGTTCTCAAAACTCAGTAAGGACTTCAAAATAAGCACTTCATACATGCAAATAATGCTATATATCATACCAGCTATAAAGTCTATATACAACTAATATAGATCATAACAGCTCATGATAAGTATCCCTAATCCTATCCTCTGTCTCATAAGTTCTGTCTTTCTCATTATCACTCCAATGGACTTTCAATAACCTGGCTATCTTGTTTCTTAATCTCTTGTCATCTCTTTACACAAATCGAACCATTTGTCTCACAAAAGTCAAATACGGTTCTACTAATAGACCTTCCAGTGCAGTCGGAGCAATAACAGTCTCTGCATCATACACATACTTTCTAGGATGAGAAACATGAAACACATTATGAACACCTGCCAAACTACTCGGTAACTCTACCCTGTACACGAATTTTCCGGTCCTCTTTATAATAGGGAATGGTCCAACATATCTTGATGTCAGTTTCTCTAGTTTTCTAAATCGTACCACACCCTTCATCGGTGATACTTTAATAAAAACATGATCTCCAACTGAGAACTCTAAATCTTTGTGCCTCTTATCTATGTAACTTTTCTACCTATATTGAGCTTCTCTCATCCTATCACAGATTAACTCAATCTTCTTTATGGCTTCCCTCACCATATGTTAACCAAGAACTAATCTGTCTCCGGTCTCTAACCAACATGCTGGTGATTTGCATGACCTTCCATACAAAGCTTTGAGTTTCTATACTAGTTTGATAACTATTATTAGAGGAAAACTCAACTAGATGCAATTGGTCTTCCCACGACCCACCAATATCTAGTACACAAGTCCTTAATAAATCCTCAAGTACCTTATTGACCGCTCTATCTACCCATCCATCCGTGGATGATAAGAAGTACTCATCTTAAGCTTAGTACCTAACACTTCCTGTAGACTCTTTCATGATTCACTAGTGAATAGTGATCTGTGTCACTATTGGGAATCCCATGCAGTTTAACAATATTCTTTATGAACAAATTAGCCAATATGGGTGCCGTCCTGGTTGACTTAATGGGATTGAAATGTGCACTCTTGGTTTAGTCTATCCACCATGACCCAAATACTTTCATTTCCCCTATTTGACCCTGACAACCCATTAATAAAATCCATGGATATAGATTCCCATTTCCAAACTAGTATATCTAAAGGCTAATGCAAACTACTTGGCTTCTGATGCTCAGCTTTTACTTGCTAGTAATTCAGACACTGCCTAACCCATAAGTCTACATCCATTTTCATACATTCCCAAAAAAAACTTCTCTTCATATCCCAGTACAACTTTCATTGATGACACTCAGGTTACCAACATTTGGAGCACACAATCTCCCTTTTTCCTTAACCACTCTCTCTGGTCAAGACTAAAATCTTTCAGATCATCGAATCTTATTTTTCCACTTTCCAGTCTTTTGATCCGTTCAGCTAATACTAGATCATCTCTGTGCCTAGATGTAATTCTTTCGATCAATACTGGTCGAACTTCCAAGTAAGATAATATGGATGTACACCAACTAAAACTAGCAGTCCATCTTAACTGCACATAACAAGTAGTCAGTGTCTCTAGATCCTTCCATTTTACCAACGTAGCCAACGTCGCATTCTGATGTTTCCTGCTAAGGGCATTGCAACTTTATTTCCTTCCCTCGGCGTATACTCAATACTGAAATCATAACCTGCTATCTAGCCACTGTTTTCGTCTCATATTCAACTCTTTCTGAGAGAATAAATACCTTAAAGACATATGATTCATACACAACTCGAATCGTTCTCCTAGGAGGTAGCATCTCCACACTTTTAACGCGAAAATCACCGCTGCCAACTCCAAATCATGAGTTGGATATCTAACTTTATGTAGTCTAAGCTATCAAGAAGCATATGTAATTACTTTACCTCTCTACATCAACACAACTCCTAATCCTATTCCACAGTCATCTGTATACACCACTAAATCCTGACTTCCCTCTAGTACAACTAACACGAGCACATTGGTCAACAAATGCTTCAACTTAAGGAATGGTTCCTCACATTTTCCAGACCAAACAAACTTTACATCTTTCCTGATTAGTTTAGCCAGGGGTGCTGCTATTCATGAGAAATCCTTGATAAGTCTTTGGTAATAGCCAGCCAACCAAAGAAAACTCTTATCTCTGCAACGACCCGTAAATTTTAATAATTTTATAATATACTTAATTGAATTTTGAGAAATTTTAAATAATAATATTTTGAAATAAAAATTTGATATTTGGAATATGTCTATTTAAACATAGAAAATGGAAAATTTTCAATTAATTATATGAATATTTATTTTATTGTGTAATTTTATTTCAATTTAAATCAGTTAATAATAGTGGAATTTAAAAGTGTTCTGAAACCAAAATATGTCAACATAAGAAAATTTATTTAGAACTCTTTGAATAAGACTGCGTAATTCCTTTTGCAAATTTTGGATATTTCTAGCTCCGTTTGGATTTTTCCGTATGGAATGACAACGTATATCAGTGTCCGTATCGGCTTTTGATAGGATGTGAGACGACCCGACTTTCTCACCACAAAAAATCGCATCATCTTAAAGAAAGAAAGGGATAGAAAAGAGAAAAGAAAGAAGAGAAAGAAGAAACAACATCAGAATCTAAACAGCGGAACGAATAAATTATATTAATAACATAAATATTACATAGTTTACAATCATTATCAGAGTTACACAGATAGTACAACACATACTAGACAGTTATAAACACCTGTCTAGTTATACAACTCAATACAGTACAAGAGAACTACTCAGAGAAATCAACACAGCGGAAAACTATATATCTACAATGTAGAAGCCTCCTGCTCCATTGCTCCTCCATACTTCGTCAAAGCTAACCTGAATCCCTTGGCTACTCGTAAAAATTTGAGTACCCAAGAGTTTAAGAAAACAGAAGATAAACTCCGAGTCAGACATGGGTCTGGTGTGAGTAACAGTTAAGGTTGCTTAACTTTTTAAAAACCTTTTGAAAAGAAAGGTATCACGTAAGACTTCCTACACATAAACATGGAATTTTTTTTACCTTACGCTAACCAAAACATTTGATAGGAAATCCGGTGATATTATAATAGGTCTAGGGTTTTCAAATAAATAAGAAATAGCCGCAATTGTTACATGATTAAATTCCAGCCACTAGCCACAAAAGTGGGTAATATAATCAAAACCATTGGCACTTATTGGATTTTGGATTCCATACAATGACATGGCTACCGGGGTACCGCTCATCACAGTACGTGGCCTAGATCAACGTACTGAGGATCACTCCCAATCCCCTGCAAAACCATTCCTTACTGAACAGTTTCGAACAAGACAACCCCGTGGTTGTAGCTAGCAACCGCCCACACAGCCGAATAAAAAGGGACCTCTAGACAGGGGAAAATTTCGTCCTACTTGGGCATGACCCACTTAACCTTGCTGCACCTCCCCTGTTTTAGCCATTCCCGTTGGATGAGGCTTGAGGCTACGATTACCTTTAGTGAACACATCACTTAGAATGCTCATCGTCCACCTGACGATGTTATGAAAGCATTCAATCCATAAAAGTTCGTTCCGGGTTCGAACGAAACCAAAGGCATTATCTTGTTACACTTATTTTGGAATCACCTTCAGAGTTAACGACAATAACCCTTACACTCTGAATCTACATCTTCACTTGAGATTCACGACCTATCGTTAATTTGGATTGATGTGGTTTTAGGATATCCAAATATGGAAACCCGATCCCGGTCTCATCGAAATCCAAAAATCCAACTTTTAGGTCCAAGTTGTTTTAAGGTTTAAAACAATTTAATTATCTATATACACACAGATAGATAGCTCACAAATCACAATTGATAATCCATATTATCATAATAAACAGATGATCCATAACAAAATAGGTAATCCATATCATCATCACAATGGATAATCTATATTATCATCACAATGCAACCAAGCATTCATACCATACAACATTACTTATCTCATTTCTGAGATCACAACCATTCAAGGCAATCAATATTACCTATTCATACATAAGCAATGATTTACTTAATCACAATATAATTAACTTAAAATGAATTAAATCATCTATCTCTATTTCTAATTAATTTAAAGTGAATTAAATTAATTACTTCATATTTAATTAATTTAAAATAAAATAAATTAATTACTTCATCAATATAAATCTTGCTTACTTAACCATTTAATTGATTACAATCAATTAATTAATCATTCAAAATAATCACCTTAATTAATCACCCTTGATTAATTATCCTTTAATTGCATTCAAGTAATTATCCTTAACTAATTTCACAAATTAATTATTATCAACCAAAAACAGTAATTAACATTTAATTACTTCAATTAATTAATTGTAATTAATTACATTAATCAATTGTAATTAATTACATTAATCCTTAATTAATAACATTAATTAGTTACCCTTAATCACTTGTCATTGATAAATTAATCATAATTAATCAACTTTAATTACATCATTAATTATAATAATTAATGATATTTAATTATATTTAATTAATTATCCTTTTAAATTAATTTCCTTAAGTAATTAATCCATAATTTTTAATCATTCTTGATTAACTATATTCAGTAATTAACTAAATTAATTACCTCATTAAAAAAATTAATTTTTCCATAATTAATTTCTTAATTAATCCCTTGATTAATTATTAAGTAATTAAATCCAAATTACTTACATTCTTAAAAACATCTTCAATCCTATAATTCCCAATAAATTACTTCACTAAGTAATTTCCAATTCATTAATTACATTAAGTAATTATCTTCCAAACCCAAGTGTTTAAATTAATTAAACTTAATTAATTAAATTAAACAATCACATTTAACACAATTAATTACCTTAAGTAATTAATTTCTTAATTACTTCATTAAGTAATTATACTCAACAATTCACAAGTGATTATTATTAAATTAATTAATCTAATTAATTATTAAAATTAACCACATTAATTAATTATTAAATAATCCTAGTTAATGACCTTCATTAACCATTCTCTAATTATTTTCATTAAGTAATTAACTTAGATTAATCATAAATTAAATTGTCTTTAATTATCCATTAATTAAAGTCTAATTATTTAATTAATTAACCATGATTATAAATTAATTGCTTAATTAAGAAATCTTGAATCATTAGTTAATAATCTAATTAATGATCTTTAATTTCAAATTGATTAACCCTTAATCAATATTTATTAAACCTTAATCAATTAATTAAATAAATTAACTAGTTATTCCTTAATTACTCCATTAATAAATTAATTTCAAAACATTAAATCTTAACTAAATTTAGATAAAACATTTCTTAATTATGTTTAAAAACAAATTTATTTGGAACAAATTACTTTTGGACTTAGTTTTAAATTTCATTTTAAATACAAGATTTAAAATGAATATAATTTAAACTTAAACAAAGTTTTAACAATTTAAAACCTTTTATAATGATAAGACAAACAAGTGCTTGTCTTAGAAATAAAATTCATAAGAGTTTTGAAACTAATTTCATTTCAAAATTAAATAATTTAAATTCACACTTCACATACAAATTTATTTAAATCTTTCAAATCTAAAAGCTTCTTTTAATTTCAAAACTGAAGTTCATTATTTAACTTTAGATTTCCAGATTTAAATTTAATTTTAAATCTTGCTCATATTTAAAATTCCATTTTTCTAAAAAGTTCGAACTACTTTACCAAAATAAAGTAGTTAATTAAGTTCAAGTTTAAACTTTATTTTTATTTTATTATTTAAAACTGAGATTTTAAATTTAAACGTGAATTCTAAAATTTAAACTTGAATTTAAAACCAGGTTTAAAATTTTCTTAACATTAAAAAGCTTCAGATTTACAAATTATTAAACCTAGATGCTACAGGTTTTATCAAACCTGTAAAACAGTGAAATACCCGAGACTTCCCAAACTTACTTCGAGTCTAATGCCTATCTTCCCCGAGCCAATTACCCAAAAACTTCGAGCAATCTCAAGAACTTCCCCCGTTACCATAACTTACCCAAACTTCATCAGTAAATTTCATCACCGTGCATATGCACGGCGACTCCGGCCACCACTGGTCATCGCCGATGAACGCCACACTCCATCAACCAACCCAGCAACCAACCACGACCATCAAATCAAACTACCATTCACGAAATCGAAATCGAACTCTAATTCCCAAACCTGGAAACAATAATCAGGTTTCACCCCTTCAAACCTGTCAACGGCAAACTCTCACCGCTCCGACCACCTGATGATCAACTACTCCGGCCTCTCCTTCAACCACGCACCAACTACCAATTCTCAAAATACCACGACACCCGATCAACTACACTACCATAATGATCGACTCAAATGTCACAGTGAAAAACTAGGGTTTAAAATGAATTTGCACATCTGCACCTTCCACAATGATATCCATCACCATCCATGATATTTCCTAGCTTCCCCTAACCCTTCTCCATTACCTAGAAGAACCCCGAGACACCACAATTCAAAGATCACCAGAAAATGCTTAAAATTCAATTTCAGTTCAATATCCAACTGCAACTTCAATTAATACCTAAAAATCCTAATCCTTGATTTAAAAACCAAGCTTTAGTTAATGCTTTAGATTTATGAAACAGAAGTACAAAATTAACATGTTTGGATTTTGGTTAAAATCAACATGCATTGATGTTATTCTGTGTTTCCAGAGACAACTACTTATGTTTTAACTTACTTAAAGTTTTAAATATTAACCTAAGATAATCAAACAATCTTTACTTTATAAATTTCATTATATCAGAAACTTAATTAAAAGAAAAAGATTTTAATAAAATTTTTTCCTGGAAAATCAAAATGGAATAGGCAATAATAATAAAAAAACAACAGCATGCACACATATAATACTTACATCAGATATCTACTTATAATAACATGCAATGCTTATTCATCTCAACATAAAATCATGCAACCAAAATTTAGATTTTAAATTTTTAAAAGGTTACTCACTGTTTTTAAAAGGTAGTAGAGCCTCTGTTGAAAGGCTTTAAACTTGCTTGATTGTAAAACTGCTTGCATGCAGAGCCAGTTACCGGTATTGCAGAAAAAAGAATGCAAATTTGAAATTTGCAGAACCCATTTTCCAGGGGAAGAAATGTAGTTGCTTGATTTCTAGGTTGCATGCAGATTTGAAATTTTGCAGGGGAAAAGAATGATGCAGATTTGTTTGAAGATAGCAAGTGCAGGGTTTGAAGATGCAAGTTTGATTTGAATATGCAGACTTGCTTTGGATTTGTACAGGTATTTGAATTGCTTTAATACGAGGAGTTTACTGATTTTTGTATTGATCATGATTTCTGGGTTTGTATTGCTTAGTTTCAAGTGGCATGCAAAATAAGTTTCCAGATTGCAGATTAAAAATGCAGGTTTGAAATTTGCAGATGCAGGGTTTTGTATTTTGATTGAATAGTTCTACTAACTGATTTTGGAAAAACGATGAGAAGTTTTGAAGTTCTCCTTTGATTAGGAAATGAGAAAAAAACAAGTAAGAATGAAAATGCATGTTTATATAGATGTATTTTCAGATTTTATTAAATAAAAGGAAATTTAAAACAAAATGACACTTGTAAAAATTTTCAACATTTGTCAAATTAAATGTTTACCTTATAACACTTGGTTAATGAGGCTTTAAGAATACAACACTTGTCCTTTTTTAAATGTAATTTGTATTTAATTCATAAGTTAATATATATATTAAGCCTATTTAATTTGTTAGTTAATATTTAATATGTATATAAATTTATAAAATAAATAAAACAAATTATACTTAAAATAAAGCTTATACACATAAAAATTAAAACAATTAAAAATCTATGATTTGGATTTAAATTCTAGTAAAATTCAAAATCTAATATTTAAAATCAAGTTATGAATACAAATAAAATTTTGAAATAACAATTGCTATTTTTATTCAAAACATATTTGTAAAGACAATACACTATTGATATTATTTTTAGAAATGACTCATTATTAAATTAAAATAATTATAAAAGAATTTATTTCTTTTTTAATGAATTACTTATTTTATTAAGCTATAAAACTTTTTGTTAATGCAATTAAATTTAAAACTCAAGCCAAAATTATTTTAAACATTTAAACATTTGTCTTAACAATTTAAAAACATATATTTATTTATTAAATAGCTTTGAAAACTTAATATTAAATAAAAATCAAAATTTCAAATTTATTAATGTATATACATTTGAATTTTAAATCAAGATTCATTTATTTTATAACTTTGAAAAGCTTTATATATAAAAACAAATTTCTCAAATTACTAAGAATATTTGAATTAGAAAATATGTTTTATTTATTAAATTTAAAACAATGCTAATCTATTTACAATATAAACTATATATTTATATTATAAATAGAAACCAATTTATTATTTTTAAAAGATAAAATAACCAATTAAATATTTATTGAAGAAGATTATTAAATCAATTTGAATTATTATTAACAAAATTATCAATATCAATTTAATTTTAATACAGATTATTAAATTGTTATTGTCGAAAATTCTGGGATATTACAATCCTCCCCCTTAAAAGAATTTCGTCCTCGAAATTTAAAACAGAGGTAATTTAATAATCTTATTAAAGATTTTAATTTTAAAACACAAGCATATATCAAACATATGCTAACTACCAAATCAACCAATTCATCCAATCAAACAAATCTAATTATCCAGACAAAATTCTGGATAAAATTTTCTCGAGTTTACCCAAGTATATATATATATATATATATATATATATATATATATATATATATATATATATACCGGGACACTCGCTTTACAGAATCCAAACAATCAATATCACTAAGCTACAGAGCTCCTACTCAACTATAACTATAACACTAGACAAGATATCAGACTACAGACGAGTCTGACTCAACAACCAAAACTCCCAAACTGCTGGTTCCACAACTAGAGATACATCATACACGTACTCCCTCAGAGATACGTGAAACTCATCGAATTCCAGTTATCCAAACTGGCAATCCAATCCTGTAGATCAATCATTAACCTCCAAGATCATAGAAAAGGTCAAAAACTCTTCAGAGCTAGTCTTCCTGCCTTACCCAATCTTATAGCTCTCCTTCAATCGGAGAAAACTTATCCAAATCAAATCTCCAACTTCAGAATCCACATTCCTCCGACTCTTATCCAAAAAAAAAAATCTCCGGACGATCCTGGCTATCTACAACCTTACTGATCAGCTCAACCCTCGCTGATGCCTCTAGAAATAAACAAAACCAATCAACTCAAAAAAATTGATCTCCTCAAGATCAACCAAGATCCAGGAACTCAAACTCTACTCCTCAAACATCAGAAGACAACAACTTCTCCTATCTGGAAAAGAAAAGCAGATGCACTTCCAAACTGCTTCCGCTGCACAACTCTGATCCGAAGTAGATGAAAAATGCTGATGAAGAACACGAGCACAACTCGACAACACATCCCAGAAATATGGTTCAATAGATCCATAAGAAAACTCAGAAACTCCACTAAAACCCGAGCTGCTACACCAACTCAAATCTCTAAGAACCATCCTTCCATTAAGCTAAACCACCGGTACCACTCCTAGAATCCTAGTCGATAAGGAAACTCAATCTCCAGATGCGAGCAGAACTCCGACTTCCTGAAGACATCCGAAAAAACTCTGATAACCCAAGAGAACACTCAAACAATCGCAAGTCACTTTTGCGATCAGCCCAAACCAAATCCAAAGAATACCGTTCTCCCTTTATCAAATAGAACAGCTTACACTTAACTAGCCAATCCTCCGAAGAAAAGGATCCACTCAGCTGCTTCCGAACACCACTTCAGAAAAACTGCTCAGCCAGAAGACTCCTTTCCCACACACAGAACACTCCGAGATGCACTTCTTCCTAGATGCCAAAGGTGTGACGCCCCACCTCTATACCCACGCTAGCCAAGAACACTACGGTGTAGTGCTGTCAACTTGCACGGAGAATAAGGCTGTTGAGGAGCGACCATCCATGTAATTGCCTTGTGCGAGCACCGATATGCCAGATAGTAAAAACGTGCATTTCATTTCAGGAGGAAATCCGACATGCCGATGCAAACTCAAAGCTACTACACAGTGGATATAATAGTCTAGGACAAAATATAAACTAATAACAGATAATATGAATGCGGAACACAGATGAAACAGAAAATCTCATATACATATATAATAACTGATGTCAGTTACAATACATTTACACGGTACATGTAATACAACTACAACAGTCGACTCAGGAAGTTATATATACAAGTACATTAACGACTAACATACATGAATACATATCAACCTATACAATGACACGACAACTCCAAAAGATATGAAAGAACTTCATAGCTCTAGCAGCAACCCAAAGCAGAATATCTACAACCTGAAATACTCGGTCTGACCCGAGTATTAAATTCAAAAGAAAATAATACTCGGGTCAGTCTAATTCAAACTCAGTTATTAGTGCACAGAAGCAATAATAATAAAATAATGAATAGACGACGGTAATTAAACCAAATCAGAATGCAATTCAGAATATTGAATTGAAATAAACAAAACAGTTCAAAACATTTAAATATCAATTAAAATATTAAGTCGAGTAGGGCTGCAGTATACGCTCGCGTGCACTGCCTCGCCACTACAGCATATGGAATATGCAAAAGATCAATTAATCAAAACAAGATAGATATCATAAAACCATACCGTGTGGCTGCAGTTCACGCTTGCGTGCACTGCCTTGCCACTACAGTGATGATGTACCCATTGAATACCGTGTGGCTGCAGTTCACGCTTGCGTGCACTGCCGTGCCACTACAGTGATGATGTACCCAATGAATACCGTGTGGCTGCAGTTCACGCTTGCGTGCACTGCCGTGCCACTACAGTGATGATGTACCCAATGAATACCGTGTGGCTGCAGTTCAAAATTGCAACAGACAGAGATAAGTGCAAACAGCACCTACCAATGAAACAACAATGGGACATATATATGTAGGCATATAAATGATGCACTACAAACTACTACAATGAACCAGCAGTATGAAAAGGGCAGTGGGCAGGACAAGTGCAAGTATCATACTCGAGAACAAAGTCAACATAATATGCAGACTGCAAACTCGACTAACAAGTTCAGGCTTCAAAACATCAGACTCAAGCACCAAGGCCATAGTACAACTCAAATGCAAACTGCAAATACATGGGGGATATGACACTATATCATAGTGAAGATCAACATGAAATGAAGTTTGTGTCAAAAGGTCAGAAGCAATGCAACAGTGACTCAGAGCATAAACAGGAATGCAGCAGTGATGGATCCAAATGGAAAGTGCAACAACTTCAACAATGAAATGGTTTTGAATAACCATAAATGAATACTGCAACATGTACATGAAGACAGCAACTATCTATAGGTTCCAGTTGCAGTCAAATGGAACTCAAGCAAAATACAACATGAATGTACAGATTCAAGTTGAATCGAAAGACAAGCTAATCCAGACAGCAATGCATGGAACAGAGACTCAGGCATGTATCCAGACATCAACATGAATGCAATAATAAATTCAGTGAAGCCCAAGTATACAATATGACAATGCAAACATGAAGTGAATGCAACTACAGTGATCATATAGTATGCAAGAAGTATGCAACCTATGGCATGAACCCACAGTGCATCAGGTCAATGAGGTTTTAACTCAAAACAGGGAGCTACAGACCAAACTCAGAAATGCAGTGAATCACAAGTGACGTGAAGCGATGAATCAAGTGTAAGTCAGATAACCATATAAATGCAAACTGTCCCAAAATAAATGAACATCACGCAACACTAAGTCAAGTGCCGATGCCATAGGACTGCAGCCAAGCCAGGTCGCAAGTGCTACAGGAACAGTAAACCCAAATGGCCATAGCCACAACTAAGGAGATGAACACGGTCAAACAGTGTCAAAGTCGAAGTTAAACAAGCAAGACAGCATAAAAGCAAATACCCAAATCGATTCTCATCTCGCATCAAATCTCGAACGCATAATTATGATAGGAGATATAGCAGTGGCAAAATCAACCAAAAATCCAAATTGTGTTCGCAAAGCAAAAGGGCAGAGACCAAAATGTTAACACAAAATCACATATATATATATATAAAATCAAGTATCCGAAGTCACTACGAAGCAAACCGTGGTGACCACAAGATACAACAGTGCAGTGATACCCAGAAAACACGAAATCATCAACCTCAAAACACAAAATCAACTAAGCATCAGTGAATCACCCGAAGATAGCAAGTTCGAGCAAATAAAGTCAAGTAGCATAGTAAATCGATGTCCAAAACCAAACGAAAAAAATCACCGAAAATCACAGATGTCGAAAGTGAGTAGAAGAAGATGTGAGTGAGAACGTTCACTCACCTTTGTTCGAAGAACCTCCAAGATCGCGCAGTTCGAATCGAAGCAGAGGCGACTCAATCAAGTGGTCGAAGCAAGCAACACGAAGACGAACAATCGACAAATCGACACGCAACTTGTTTTGAAACCCTAGTTTTCACCGAGGGACGAAAAAGAGGGGCGAACGATTGAGCAGCCATTATTTTCTTCCCTCGTTCGATTTTTGTTTAGGGTTAACGAAAATGAGATGATAAGGGTGCGGTCGAATTCAATTAAGAAGGGAACGACATCACAAAGGAAAATGGGCCGAAACAAATTTTAAAGTCCGATAATTCTCTCAACAATTTCAAACTAATATTAACACGATTAAATCCCTTTAAATTTTTCACGGCCCAATAATAAATGGACCACCATTTAATTTCTCAAAGCCCATCAAACTTTATAACAATTTGTAATTTAAATTTTAATTTAAATTTTAAAAACTTCAAAATGGCAATTGACGAAAATATAAATCGTTTTAACGTCGATTATGAATTGACGCGAATATCGGGTTGTTACAAAAGGATTCCTATTCCAAAGCTCTTCAAGAAGCTCGGTCCTCAAATAAAACAGGAACACCATGCTGAACACAGCCACAACGCTGAAGCAGACTCACTTCCTTAAACTTGTTCCAAAGAAATATCTTCTGAAATATCCACAGTCACTACATCTCATCACGCAGCTACTACTTTCTGAGGTATTCAAAATACCATTACTTTCTTCTGCCAAGCCAATAGATCCAAACTCTACTCATCCAACTTCAAAAATAGACTCCGAACCTTAACAGATTTCCTTCAAAGATCGATGAAATTCTTCATCACAGCAAAATTCACTCGAGACGGTATTAAGTCTACAGTCTCAAAAAATACACTTCCAACCTCAAACATTCAAACTCCAACCAAAGGTAGTCGTGTTACACACACTACTACCCCATCTACCTGTATAACTTATGTTGGAAAACCCGAACAGGTAACCCGACAGATAGGTAGAAATAAATATATTTATATATATTTAAAATTACAAATATGCTCTCTTAAGATAGACACCACTCCAGAGCCTAGGTATTCCCTCAACCTGGCTCTGGTACCAAGTGAGACGACCCGACTTTCTCACCATAGAAAATCGCATCATCTTGAAGAAAGAAATGGATAGAAAAGAGAAAAGAAAGAAGTGAAAGAAGAAACAACATCGGAATCTAAACAGCAGAACGAATAAATTATATCAATAACATAAATATTACATAGTTTACAATCATTATCAAAGTTACACAGATAGTACAACACATACTAGACAGTTATAAACACCTGTCTAGTTATACAACTCAATACAGTACAAGAGAACTACTCAGAGAAATCAACACAACGAAAAACTATATATCTACAACGCAGAAGCCTCCTGCTCCATTTCTCCTCCACACTTCGTCAAAGCTAACCTGAATCCCTTGGCTACTCGTAAAAATTTGAGTACCCAAGAGTTTAAGAAAATAGAAGATAAACTCCGGGCCAGACATGGGTCTGGTGTGAGTAACAGGTTAAGGTTGCTTAACTTTTTAAAAACCTTTTGAAAAGAAAGGTATCACGTAAGACTTCCCACACATAAACATGGAAAAGTTTTTACCTTACGCTAACCAAAACATTTGATAGGAAATCCGATGATATTATAACAGGTCTAGGGTTTTCAAATAAATAAGAAATAGCCGAAATTGTTACATGATTAAATTCAACTAGCCATAAAAGTGGGTAATACAATCAAAATTATTGGCACTTATTGGATTTTGGATTCCACACAATGGCAGGGCTACCGGGCTACTGCCCGTCACAGTACGTGGCCTAGATCAACGTACCGAGGATCACTCCCAATCCCTTGCAACACAAGGCTGGAACCATTCCTTACTGAACAGTTCCGAACAAGACAACCCCGCGGTTGTAGCTAGCAACCACCCACACAGCCGAATAAAAAGGGACCTCTAGACAGGGGAAAATCTCGTCCTACTTGGGCATGACCCACTTAACCTTGCTGCACCTCCCCTGTTTTAGCCATTCCCGGTTGATAAGGCTTGAGGCTACGATTACCTTTAGTGAACACATCACTTAGAATGCTCATCGTCCACCCGATGATGTACTGAAAGCATTCAATCCATATAAGTTCGTTCCGGGTTCGAACGAAACCGAAAGTATTATCTCGTTACACTCATTTTGGAATCACCCTCAGAGTTAACGACAATAACCCTTTCACTCTGAATCTACATCTTCACTTGAGATTCACGACCTATCGTTAATTTGGATCGATGTGGTTTTCAGATATCCAAATATGGAAACTCGATCCCGGTCTCATCAAAATCCAAAACTCCATCTTTTAGGTCCAAGTTGTTTTAAGGTTTAAAATAATTCAATTATCTATACACACACAGATAGATAACTCATAAATCACAATTGATAATCCACATTATCATAATAAACATATGATCCATAACAAAATAGGTAATCCATATCATCATCACAATCGATAATCTATATTATCATCACAATGCAACCAAGCATTCATACCACACAACATTACTTATCTCATTTCTAAGATCACAACCATTCAAGGCAATCAATATTACCTATTCATACATAAGCAATGATTTACTTAATCACAATATAATTAATTTAAAATGAATTAAATTAACTATCTCTATTTCTAATTAATTTAAAGTGAATTAAATTAATTACTTCATCTTTAATTAATTTAATTTAAATTAAATTAATTACTTCATCAATGTAAATCTTGCTTACTTAACCATTTAATTGATTACAATCAATTAATTAATCATTCGAAATAATCACCTTAATTAATCACCCTTGATTAATTATCCTTTAATTGCATTCAAGTAATTATCCTTAACTAATTTCACAAATTAATTATTCTCAACCAAAAACAGTAATTAACATTTAATTACTTCAATTAATTAATTGTAATTAATTACATTAGTCCTTAATTAATAACATTAATTAATTACCCTTAATCACTTGTGATTGATTAATTAATCATAATTAATCAACTTTAGTTACATCATTAATTATAATAATTAATGATCTTTAATTATATTTAATTAATTATCCTTTTAAATTAATTTCCTTAAGTAATTAATCCATAATTATTAATCATTCTTGATTAACTATATTCAGTAATTAACTAACTTAATTACTTCATTAAACAAATTAATTATTCCATAATTAATTTCTTAATTAATCCCTTGATCAATTACTAAGTAATTAAATCCAAATTACTTACATCTTAAAAACATCTTCCATCCTATAATTCCCCAATTAATTACTTCACTAAGTAATTTCCAATTCATTAATTACATTAAGTAATTATCTTTAAAACCCAAGTGTTTAAAATTAATTAAACTTAATTAATTAAATTAAACAATCGCATTTAACACAATTAATTACCTTAAGTAATTAATTTCTTAATTACTTCATTAAGTAATTATACTCAACAATTCACAAATGATTATTATTAAATTAATTAATCTAATTAATTATTGAAATTAACCACATTAATTAATTATTAAATAATCCTAGTTAATGACCTTTATTAACCATTCTATAATTATTTTCATTAAGTAATTAACTTAGATTAATCATAAATTAAATTATCTTTAATTATCCATTAATTAAAGTCTAATTATTTAATTAATTAACCTTGATTATAAATTAACTGGTTAATTAAAAAATCTTTAATCATTAGTTAATAATCTAATTAATGATCTTTAATTTCAAATTGATTAACCCTTAATCAATATTTATTAAACCTTAATCAATTAATTAAATAAATTAACTAGTTATTTCGTAATTACTCCATTAATAAATTAATTTCAAAACATTAAATCTTAACTAAATTTTAAGATAAAACTTTTCTTAATTATGTTTAAAATTTTTTTATTTGGAGCAAATTATTTTTGGACTTACTTTTAAATTTCATTTTAAATACAAGATTTAAAATGAATATAATTTAAACTTAAACCAAGTTTTAAAAATTTAAAACCTTTTAAAATTACAAGAAAAATAAATGCTTGTCTTAGAAATGAAATTCATAAGAGTTTTGAAACTAATTTCATTTCAAAATTGAATAATTTAAATTTACACTTCACATACAAATTTGTTTAAATCTTTCAAATCTAAAAACTTCTTTTAATTTCAAAACTAAAGTTCATTATTTAACTTTAGATTTCCAGATTTAAATTTAGTTTTAAATCTTGCTCATATTTAAAAACTCCATTTTTCTAAAATTTCAAACTACTTTACCAAAATAAAGTAGTTAATTAAGTTCAAGTTTAAACTTTATTTTTATTTTATTATTTAAAACAAATTTAAACGTGAATTCTAAAATTTAAACTTGAATTTAAAACCAGGTTTAAAATTTTCTTAACATTAAAAAGCTTCAGATTTACAAATCATTAAACCTAGATGCTACAGGTTTTATCAAACCTGTAAAACAGTGAAATACCCGAGACTTCCCAAACTTACTTCGAGTCTAATGCCTATCTTCCCCGAGCCACTTACCCAAAAACTTCGAGCTCTCAAGAACTTCCTCCGTTACCAAAACTTACCCAAACTTCATCAGTAAATTTCATCACCGTGCATATGCACGGCGACTCCGACCACCACTGGTCATCGCTGATGGATGCCACACTCCAGCAACCAACCCAACAACCACCCACGACCATCAAATCAAACTACCATTCACGAAATCAAAATCGAACTCTAATTCCCAAACCTGGAAACAATAATCAGGTTTCACCCCTTCAAACCTGTCAACGGCAAACTCTCGCCGCTCCGACCACCTGATGATCAACTACTCCGGACTCGTCTTCAACCACGCACCAACTACCAATTCTCAAAATACCATGACACTCGATCAACTACACTGCCGTAATGATCGATTCAAATGTCACAGTGAAAAACTAGGGTTTAAAATGAATTTGCACATCTGCACCTTCCATAATGATATCCATCACCATCCATGATTTTTCCTAGCTTCCCCTAACCCTTCTCCATCACCTAGAAGAACGCCGAGACACCACAATTCAAAGATCACTAGAAAATGCTTAAAATTCAATTTCAATTCAATATCCAACCGCAACTTCAACTAATACCTAAAAATTCTAATCCTTGATTTAAAAACCAAGCTTTAGTTAATGCTTTAGATTTATGAAACTGAATTACAAAATTAACATGTTTGGATTTTGGTTAAAATCAACATGCATTGATGTTATTCTGTGTTTCCAGAGACAACTACTTTTGTTTTAACTTACTTAAAGTTTTTAAATATTAACCTAAGATAATCAAACAATCTTTACTTTATAAATTTCGTTATATCAGAAACTTGATCAAAAGATAAAGATTTTAATAAAAATTTTACCTGGAAAATCAAAACAGAACAAGCAAAAATAAAAAAAACAACAGCATGCACACATATAATACTTACATCAGATATTTACTTATAATAACATGCAATGCTTATTCATCTCAACATAAAATCATGCAACCAAAATTTAGATTTTAAATTTTTAAAAGGTTACTCACTGTTTTTAAAAGGTAGTAGAGCCTCTGTTGAAAGGCTTTAAACTTGCTTGATTGTAAAACTGCTTGCATGCAGAGCCAGTTACCAGTATTGCAGAAAAAAGAATGCAAATTTGAAATTTGCAGAACCCATTTTCCAGAGGAAGAAATGCAGTTGCTTGATTTCCTGGTTGCATGCAGATTTGAAATTTTGCAGGGAAAAAGAATGATGCAGATTTGTTTGAAGATAGAAAGTGCAGGGTTTGAAGATGCAAGTTTGATTTGAATATGCAGACTTGCTTTGGATTTGTACAGGTATTTGAATTGCTTTGATATGAGGAGTTTACTGATTTTTGTATTGATCATGATTTCTGGGTTTGTATTGCTTAGTTTCAAGTGGCATGCAGAACAAGTTTCCAGATTACAGATTAAAAATGCAGGTTTGAAATTTGTAGATGCAGGGTTTTGTATTTTGATTGAAGAGTTCTACTAACTGATTTTGGAAAAACAATGAGTTTTGAAGTTCTCCTTTGATTAGGAAATAAGAAAAAAACAAGTAAGAATGAAAATGCATGTTTATATAGATGTATTTTCAGATTTTATTAAATAAAAGAAAATTAAAAACAAAATGACACTTGTAAAAGTTTTCAACATTTGTCAAATTAAATGTTTATCTTATAACACTTGTTTAATGAGGCTTTAAGAATACAATACTTGTCCTTTTTTAAATGTAATTTGTATTTAATTCATAAGTTAATATATATATATATATTAAGCCTAATTGATTTGTTAGTTAATATTTAATATGTATATAAATTTATAAAAGAAATAAAACAAATTATACTTAAAATAAAGCTTATACGTATAAAAATTAAAACAATTAAAAATCTATAATTTGGATTTAAATTCTAATCAAATTCAAAATCTAATATTTGAAAATCAAGTTATGAATACAAATAAAATTTTGAAACAACAATTGCTATTTTTATTCAAAACCTATTTGTAAAGACAATACACTATTGATATTATTTTTAGAAATGACTCATTATTAAATTAAAATAATTTATTTCTTTATTAATGAATTACTTATTTTATCAAGCTATAAAACTTTTGTTAATTCAATTAAATTTAAAACTCAAGCCAAAATTATTTTAAACATTTAAACATTTGTATTAACAATTTAAAAATCATATATTTATTTATTAAATAGCTTTGAAAACTTAATATTAAATAAAAATAAAAATTTCAAATTTATTAATGTATATACATTAGAATTTTAAATCAACATTCATTTATTTAATAACTTTGAAAAGCTTTATATATAAAAACAAATTTCTCAAATTACTAAGAATATTAGAATCAGAAAATTTGTTTTATTTATTAAATTTAAAACAATGCTAATCTATTTACAATATAAACTATATATTTATATTATAAATAGAAACTAATTTATTATTTTTAAAAGATAAAATAACCAATTAAATATTTATTGAAGAAGATTATTAAATCAATTTGAATTATTATTAACAAAATTATCAATATCAATTTAATTTTAATACAGATTATTAATTGTTATTGTCAAAAATTCCGGGATATTACAGGATGGTCATACCACCGATATCTGTATATTGTTTTGATCCTCTTGTCCTGCTGATTTCTATGGTATATTTATTTCTGTATTTTGAGCTCTGGTGTGCAATAGTAACGATGAAACAGTTTACCGTATCGATACCTGTTTCGTGCGTTTTGTTTCTTAGGTCTATTCAATCCCCACCGTGTATTAATCCAATGGCTAGTTGCTTTTATCATCTCCATAAATTCAGGTGTGACTTTTCCATTCCCTTTAATTGGTAGATTTGTTGCCATCCTCTATCCTTTCTCTTTCTGTCTTCATTGCTTTATAAAGGAAAGAAACCATTCCACCAAAAAGTAAATATTTAATTATAGCCAGCTCATCTCCTTATATATTTATCTCATGCCTTAAATCCCATCACTCACGTTCTCCTCTTCTCTCATCTTCTTTTACATTCCCAGATCTGCTCGCCTTCAACAAAATTATATATATATATATATATATATATATATATATATATATATATATTCTAAAGTTGTAGCCGCTCCTTGCCAATTGCAAACACAAGCAACCAACCTCCTCCTTCCCTGCTCTTACTCCGATCCTCTTCCCACGCACACACTCCAACCTTCGCATCTCACCACTACGCCGACCAAATTCAGCCTCGTCGAAGCTTCCCAAACACCTCCGTGCCCGCCTCGCCATCAAAGTGCCACCCCTCCTCTCTCGCTTGACCTTTCGCCACCCCTCCTCTCTGACAGCTTCGACCTCTAACCCACATCGAATTCCACAAGGCGACAGCCCACTTCCAGTCGTTCTCCATTGCCCAACCATCCCTTCCTTAGCCTCCTCTTCTCTGTGTAAGGTAGGTATATATTATATGTATTTATATATGAAAAGTATATGTAAGTATATATATTAACTTAGTCTTTGTTTTAAAAATATGAGTTGCATACTTTTTTTAAGCTGTATATATATATATATATATATATATATATTTGTGAGAGTTTCGATTTATGTGTGGGTATATATAAAAAAACTTTTATGTATTTGCTGTATAATATATGCTGCAGCCCTATTTATATATATAATAATAAGTTTAAATATGCAGAAATCTGTTTGTATTATATAAAATTGTATTAGTGATATATATATATTGTTGATTTCAAGGTTTGTATATATTTGTGTATATATATAAGTAGTCATTTCAAAATATATGATGCATGGTTATATGCGTAGTTACTTATTAGATTTCATATAGTATACAGGAATTTGATTCTCAAAATGTATATAGTACATAGACTTATAGTTATACAGCTTATACTAGATAGCTTGGAAGAAAACTTGTGTGCGTTTATAATATATACATTAATATATTAAATTTTGAAAGAGCAGCATTATATGTGCTTAAAAATATACATGTACATATAATCTAAAGTAGTTATCGCTGTGTTGGTTTATATATATATAAAATTTAATTTCTAGTTTTACATATAAAGGTTTACTTAAGCTTTTACGTAGGTTAATATATTGGTATGTTAGTATTTTAGATATATAGTTACATAGGTTTATAGAGTTTATGGATGTTTAAAATAATATCCACTTTATGCTAGTAAAATTTTACTATCTGCATTTGCATATTTGTTAATATGTGGTGTGTGTATATATATATACATACATATATATAAAGTACATGAGAGTGTATATATACGAGTATAGTAGTATATTGTATGAGTTATATGATATGCTTTGAGCTAATATATTTTAGCAAAGTAAATTTCTATATTTTGAGTGTAAAGAGTTTGTTGGGTATTGGTTTAAATTATATGTATAAACCTAGATTTTATTTTGATTGGTGGTTAAGTTGGTTTTTGAAAATTTAAATATATGTAATATATAATTGTTCTCATCGATTCCTATCTATCAGCTTTGTCCATCAAATCTGTGACCAATCGTGCTTTGCTTTGGAATTCCTGCTTGGATTCATCGCTCATTTCTTTGTCAAATCTATCTAGCCTCGAAAGGTGAGCAATCACTCATGATTAACGTTTTTATATTTATTAAATTTGATTTCAATTAAAACTACAATTGAAATATGCTGCTATTAGTTATTTACATTGTTATATATATGCTGTTATTTGTAACTGTTCACCTGTGAGATATGACACCATATCCTATTGCTTATATTTTATTTAATCACTGATGATATATGCCTATTGTTATATGTTATATTATTATCATATCTGTTATCACTCTGCAAGTTCCCTATTAGTATATGATTCACTATGGGTTGAAATGATACATACCCGAACGATTGGTAGAATAAGAGAAAATCGTTATGGGTTGAAATGATAAACCCAAGCGATTTTCATTTGAATTGAATTTGGGATTGCAGGTTGAAATGATATATACCCGTATATATTTAAATTGCGGATTGAAATGATAAATATCCATATCCCTTGACCATAGGATAGAAAATTCTATACAGACACCGTGGTCTATATATAAATATTTTAAAAATAATTTCTATGGTTTTGGAAAGAAATATATGGTTTTAATAAATATTGATTCTAAGAATATTATCTATAAATGATATCTTATTTATAGATTTAATAATAATATTTAATTTAATTAAGATTGATTTAATTTATATATAGTATGTTTAAGTATTTATTAAAATTTATGTTTCAAAAATAGATTTTTGTAATAATTCTAATAAGTTAAGATTGGTAAGATAAATTTGAATTTATTTGAAATTGTATTTTAATAATAAATTTATTAATTAAATGGATTTAGAACTTATTGAAATTGAGATTTTAAGATATGATTCTATAACTTGATTTTTGATTTAAAGTGATTAAATGGAAATTCAAGCTTAAGTAAATCGAAGGAAATACTTAGTAAAATGTAATTTAAGGTTATTTAAATGATATTGAATTTATTAGGTGAATATTTCAAGACTAAATAATAATAAAGTAAAATCAAGATCTATATGAAATTGTTAAAGTTAGTTTTGAAAATGTGGAATATTTAAAGATTTGAAATATATTGGAATTTGAATGATTTATTTTATGGTTCAAATCTGTATTTGAAACCGATAAACTTTGAATTTGTTTATTTAGAAATTGAATTGAATTGAAATTGACAAACTGAGACTGAATTAAATTTGAATTTGGAATTCGAGTTGATTTGAAACGATTTGTGAAATTTGAGGGAATTAAATATTTTATTTTATAAATTATTTAATATATATATACACTATTTTAATATAAAACTATTTTTAATATAAACTACTTTAATATACCAATTATTTTAATATAAATTGTTTTATTTTATAAACTATTTTGTTTTATATACTATTATTAATATCTAAACTGTTTAAGTGGTGGAAGTTATGATTTCAAGGTTGATATTTTGTTTTGAAGTACAAATTATTTTGAAATGACCATGGTGTTATAATGACGTTTAGTTGTTAATAGCGTATGTTTCTACATTGTAGATAGTTCCACGGATCCTTAGAGGATGGGTATGCCAAACATCCTTTAAGTTAGTTGTATTTCACTTGAGTTAGATTTATTGATATAAGAATGTTAATCCTGACTCGAGTGTTTTGTATTTTGCTTTATGCTTGGGTCAGACTGAGTAATTCAGCATTTGAGACTCGCCTTTGGAGTTTGGAGCTTCGCTTGGAGATCCAACTATCGATTCAGCTTTTCCAATTGATTTGTTCAGAGATGTCATCAGTCTGTATTTGAGATATTCTACTGTATTTTATATCTAACTCTGATGTTTATATAGTAGCTTCATGAAATACTATTTATCTATTCCGCTACATTATTATTATATGATTCTGTGTCTATGATTCCGTGATCGATTTATTTACTGTATATGATGAGTTTTGCCAAATTTATATTAACAATCTGATATTTAAGCAATTCAAGTCCGGCATGTGCGGATGTGAATGGTTGAAAATACCAGGCCGTTACAATCTCGGTCACTATTTTGGGTCATTTTCAACTATTAACAGCTATAATCTTGGCTGGATCGACTGACAACCCTTTCTTTGAAGCTACCTAAACAAGAAACTTCACTTCCTTTTTCCAGAAATGACACTTTGAAAACTTCTCTTTCAGCTGATGCTGCCTCAACGTCTCAAGCACTATTCTAAGATGAATCTCATGAACTTTTTCATCCTTAGAATATATCAGAATGTCATCAATGAATATCAACACGAAACTATCCAAGTGCTATTGGAAAATCCGATTCATCAAATCCACAAAGAAAGCTAGCGCATTAATTAATCCAAATGGCATCACTAACCACTCGTACGAACCATATCTTGTTTAAAACACTGTCAAAGGAATACTATCGTCCACCACTCTCAACTGATGGAACCCTATCGCCAAATTCAACTGGGAAAATTCTTTGGATCCACTCAACTGATCAGATAAATCATTAATTCTCGACAAAGGATATCGATTCTTTATCGTCTTCTCATTCAACTTACGATAATCGTTGTACAATCTTAGCGACCCATCCAGTTTCTTCATGAATACCGCGATGGCTTCCCAAGGCGAACTACTTGGTTTAATAAAACTCTTTCCTTCTAAATCCACTATCCGCACCTTTAATTCCTTCATCTCAGTAAGTATCATCCTACTAGATGGTCTACTCACGGGTTTAGCTTCAGATACAAGATTTATTAGAAAATCAATAGCTCATTTCGGTGGTAGTCCTATAACCGGCTCAAAAACATCTAAAAATAAAATTAAATCCCGATTCAATTCGTCTTCCACTTCTATGGCACCAAATAAAGCATAAATTTCTAGACTCAAATTTTCAACTAATATACTATTTGGTCACTACTACTAGGATGTCTCAACGATATTTTTGTATCCTGGCAAAATATCCTAGCATCGTATTGCTTAACCAAATCCATACCCAAAATAATTCCAAACTTGTGAAATCAAATACATATAAATTGTAGGCAAAAGTATAACCTAGCAACTAAAATTCTAGATAGTCACATCTCATCCTAAGGGTTGCATACCTTCCTATTGGATTAGCTATCCTTAAGAAAGTAAAAGGGTATGACGGTTCTAAACATAACTTATCTACCAATTGCTGAGATATAAATGAATGTGATGCGCCGGTGCTAAACTATACCCTAACTGGTATGCTATGAATCAAAAGCATACCTTTCATCACAGACTTTCCCTTCTCAGCTGCTGTTGGCTTAGATGATGATGGTTCCAAAGAAAAGAACTTTCCTTTTCCCAACTTGGCCGCCTCTAGACATTTGTTCTTATAATGTCCTACCTGATCGCAACTAAAACACTTTACATTCTGCTTCTCTACAACTACCTTGCCATCACTAGATAGACAATCATTAGCATAGTGCCCCTTCCTGTCACACTTGTAACAAACTATACTAGCTTTCCCCTTTTTGGCAGCTCCACCTTTCTGAGCTCCCTTCTCCTTAAAGAACTTCCTCTTCTTATTCTGAGAATTCTAGTTCTCCACTGACTTCTCTTTCACAAAGGTCGAAAGTATTTCTTTATTCCTGATAGCCATCTCCACTACTACATTCGAGGGATCTTTGAGATGTTGCATAGTTGCCCTAACAATCTCTGGCCTCAACCCTTGGATAAACTTCTCGTTTCTCTTGATAACAGTGTCAATAGTGGCATACCCATATCTGGATAGTGTTAGTCCTTGAGATGATGGTTTTAATGACAACAACCTTAGGACTTGTTATAAAATATAAATACTAACGTTATAGTTTATATATATATGTATGTATGTGCAGGATATAACCATGCATGTACCAAGAATGAAGACTGTACAGTATAAAGATTCAAAACTGAAGATATCAAGATTGAAGACTCATGAGTATCAAGATGTCAAGAATTCAAGATTTCAAGAGTACCAAGATAAGTATTAATTCTAGAATTATGTTAAAACTTCTTGAAAGCACTTGCATCTTTATTCAAAATTTATTCATGGAATGGAATCCACTTTGAGCTTGTTAAAGGGATGGAACCCTAGTGGATGGAACCCATGACAATATCTAGTGAAACATATAGTGGTCCTATTCTGATATCCACTAATTTCGTAAAAATATTTTTCAAAAATATATCTCTTGTTTTTAAAAAATGTTTTCAAAACTTTCTTTTCAAAAAGACATCTCTCTTGATTTTGAATATTTTAGCCTCAAAACTATTTTCATCATTTTTAATATTTTGATTTTAAAGTTGTTCTTGTTTTTAAACTATCTCTTATTTTAAATATTTAGCTTTTAAATCACTATAGAAATTAAGATTATATATTAAAAATTACTTTTATATGTTTAAACTATATTCAAATATATTTACAAAGCTTAGAAATTGTTTTGACAAATTATAGAAACCAATCTTAATAAGAAAATCAAAACCACCAATTTTGCCTTGAGCATGTCGACATCCTTCAACCTCCCATGTCGACATAGTGCCCGTTAAATTCAAAATTCAAATTTTCAAAAGAAGTATCTATTCGTTGTATCTTTTCACGAATAAATATGGCTGTTGATCTTCTATAAATACCAATTAGTTCTAAACGAATTTTTTTACCAGATTTTCAATTATTTTCTCTCCTCTTCATCTTCCTCATTTGTTCTAAAAAAATCCAAAACTATACTCTGCCGAAATACCAAGTGAATCAAACTTGACTATCTCTTGTTTGACTCTCTGTCACTCTCTCCATATGATCTCAGTGCTATTCAAAGTTATAGGATCATTTTAAATCAAACTGTCGAGTAAAAGGTGCGGTCAAGCCTTGAAATCAATTGAGTGTGATTATTGTTTTGGAAATTGATAAGGTGATCTTATGGCCTGGTTAAATCAAGAGAGTTTTCCTCGGATTCGAATAACAGGAGGGTGTACCTCTTAGCCTTGAAACCGAGGGTGTAATCTGAGAGATTATTTTGGAAAGAAATCCGTACTGCGATAACCAAAATTTTTGGACATCTGTTAATTGGTGATTAGCAGGATTAAATTTAATAAAATAATAAATTGTCAATTGAACAAATAAAATTCTTATATATATATATATATATTGATATGTATATGGGTGAATTTGATTTATAATAAATGCTGAATAATAAATATTTATTTGATAATCTCCTGTTATAATTATTGAAAATTTGATAATATTTGTTTAATGACCTTCTTTTATAATTATTCAATTTAGCAAAATTATCTTTTGTAAATAAATATGTTTTCTATTATGATGATTATATATATATATATATGTGTGTGTGTGTGATTATTTATTTAGTATAATTAGAGTTCAAATCATTTTCTATTAAAAATGTATACATTTACAAACATAAAAAATATAAGACAAGGATTTAAACATAAAATGCGAACTTATGACAAATGTTTAATAAGTAAGATTTAAAT
Source organism: Allium cepa (assembly GCA_030765085.1). Taxonomy (NCBI): domain Eukaryota; kingdom Viridiplantae; phylum Streptophyta; class Magnoliopsida; order Asparagales; family Amaryllidaceae; genus Allium; species Allium cepa. The sequence goes on from CM060937.1 coordinate 272,221,299, forward strand.
TACAAATGTAAATTAAAGGAAAAGATAAACTTACAAGTGTCACTTTCATTTTGATTTTCTTTTTATTTTTAATTAAACCTTATTTAAAACTTATATAAACATATACCTTCTTCTTCATTCCCTTTTTCTATCTTCTTTTCAAAAATTCTAAGATCAAAAAGCTGCAAACATTTTAAAAATCAAAAAAAAAATACCAAACTCAAAACCCTTTTTCTCAAGCCTGTAAATTTAGATTAAACAACAGTATTTCAAAACATTGCAAGCCTGGAAAATCAGAACTTCAACCTAGAAGCAAGTAACAGTTCAAACTAAAGAAAGCTGCAAAATTCAACAATTCCAGATTCAAATACAAAAATCAAGCTTTGGATTCAAATTAACAAAATCAAAGCTTAGATAAACAAACAAACTCAACATCAATCAAATTCTAATTAAGTGCAGTTTCAAATTTCCAGACCTAGTTTCCTCTGCTCAGCATATAAGGTGAGTAAACTAATCTTTACAAAAACTAAAAACTCTTATTTACTAGTATGTATGATGGTTGATGATAAGTTGGCTTGAATTTTGATTGCATGTATATATATAGTTATGTTTTGCCTGGTATAATGTTGTAATACTGTGTGCATATCTGAATAAAGAAGATATGCCTCTGTTTCAAATATAAACAGGTTAAAACAAGTTCTAAAATCAAACCCTCTTCACTAAATCTCTTTTAAGTTATGACTTTAAAGGAAAAAGGATCTGTTATAACCAAATTCTAAATTTAAACAGTTTTAAATGGAATTAGTGGGATTTTGTCTGGGAAACAAGAATACACAATATGAAATAAAAACATCCCAGAAATTGACTAATATAAATTTTTGTTATACATATGTAATCTGACTCGTGATGAAAAGTTAGGATTTTTGGTGGTGGTTTTAAATTTTTTAAGTTGATAATTAGGTAGAAATCGTAATTTGAACGGTAAATGAATGATTGGATGTTTTCTGGAGACCGCAATATTTCGAGCTCTGGGATTTGGATCAAAGGAGGCAGAAGGGATTGGCATTTGGGGAAAAGTAGCAAGGTGGGTTCTAGGTTTTGTGTTGTGTTGTCAGGGAAGAACTAGGGTTTAAAGTGCTGTAGGATTGGAGTTGGGTTGTAGGCGATTGGCGGTGGTAAGGGCATGCGGTCCAGAAGGAGGAGGAAGATGGAATGGCGATGCTCGGGGCAAGATCCGAGGGTGAGCGGTGATCTGTGGAGGCACCTCGAGGCGATTTACTGGAAGTGTTGCTGTTCTGTTTTTAGGGGAAATACTCGATTTCGATCTTTGGTTCGTTGTGGATTCTAAGCAGTTGAACAAGGTATAGGAGAGCGTGGGTGATCAGTGTGGATAGTCGACGGTGACAATCGTAGGCCAGGGTGCGCATACACGTACACACGTTCATGCACGGTCGATCACCTGAGAACATTTTGGCATAGATAGGAGAAAGGAAGATGTAAGTGATGGGCTGAAGAAATTTGAGCCTGCAAAATTTTAAATCGAAGAAGGGGAGTAGAGAAGTTTGGGTCGGAAATCTTTTGGGCCGAAGTTTTTAAAGATAAGTTAATTTAAAAAAATGGAATGTAAAGGAAAATGTTAACAATGCAAGTTTCAAAGTAAATCTATTAAACAGTTTTGTCCCAGGTTTCTCTATGTTTTGCTCAGGCCTGTATTGAAGTTTTTTATGCTTGTTTGTTAAAAATAGTAAATAAGTTATCAAAAGAGAATATAAGTCGGGTCGGAATAAAGTATTAGCGAGTTAAAAATAATTTTTTTTAAAGTTTAATTTGTTTTAAAATTGTTTTTTAGAGGTAATTGTATAATAGGACTAAACTTTTAAATATTTTTTAAGGTGAATTAAATGATATGATTAAAATAAAGAATTATTTATTTAATGTATTGGAATATGATTAATTTGTATAATCAATTTAAGGGATTTACTTATTATTGTGATTAATTAATTAAGGTTTGGTAATTAAGATTTATTATTTAATTGATTGATTATTAATTAAAGATTAATTAATTGAGGATTAATTAATCAATAGTTTAGAATTACCAATAAATTAATGGAAGTTAATTAATTTGTAATTAGAAATCAACGAATTGGTGATTAGGGATTAATTAAATAACTAAAGATTAATTACTTAGTGTAATTAATTTAAGGATTGATAGATTAAGGAAACTAATCAAGGATTAGTTAATTAATGAGGTGTGATAAATTAAGGGGTAACTAATCAATGTAAGTGATTATAGGATAATTAATTTGAGTAATTAATTAAGGATAAATGTAACAAATCATTGTTAATTACTTTATAAGAGTAATTAAGGGATTATTTAATGTGATGGGTGAAGGCTAATTAATTAGTATAATTAATTAAGAATTAATTACTTATTGTAATTAATGGATAATTAGTCAAAGGCAATTAATTAAGATGGATAATTAAAGGATGATTAATTAATTGGTTTGTAATTAATTAATGTTAAGTAAAGGTAATCTAAGTGATTAAAGTTAGTAATTAATTTAATTAGAGATAATTAAGTTAATTTTGGAAGTGATCAATCTTGCTGAAAAGTGATTGAATGATGTTAAATGCCTTGAATTGGTTGATATCTCTGATATAAAATGTTTTATGATATGATATGTTTGAATGGACAATTATAATATGGTTATCTATCAATGATGAATTGCTGTGTAAAAAGTGACATCTTGTATTTAAAGTTGAATTGTATTTTCACTTGAATAATTTGAGTTAAGATGTATTTAATTCGAAGAGACCGGGGTAGGGTATCAATAAAATACTCGAACCTACTTCGATTTGTAACCTAGCATGATTCTTTATAGATTGATATGTGAAATCAATAGGTTGAAATGGAACAATTCAAGTGAGATGGACCATTTAAATAATGTAACAGTACTTGAAGGATTGTCGTGAAATAAGTTTTGATTGTGGCAAGTTAAGAACTCGGATTAAGGCACGAGTTACTCGGGTTTTAAAAAAAAGTTGTTTGCATTGGTATTTCATGATTTGATGGGCTTACTCACGCTGGTTTACAGCCTGACCCGGGTTTTACTTTGATGTAATGCTCGGATCAGACCGAGTATTATAGATTTTCAGGTAAGGATGTTCTAGAGCTCAGTAGGCGAGCTGGATGGCAGGAACGTATGGAGTGCATTCCGCTGTGATATGTTGTAGTTGTCTGGGACGGGTTGATTTAATCTGTCCAGTTTTTGTTTATGTTGTAACTATGATGTATTTAAATGCAATTAACTGCTATAGATTTCTTCTTGTAAAGTATTAGTTGATATTTTATCCGCTGCGAATGTGAGATTTTGAGTTTGGTTTTCTGTTTCTTCTTCTATCTCTTTCTTCTTTTCCTAATGTCTAGAATTTTAAGTATCGGAAATTCCGGGTCGTTACCTTTGGCATCAAAGCAGAGGTTAAAAGAGAACCTTGGCTCTGGTGGGAATACTCATTAAGGATAGGGTCAGTGTTACCTTAGAATGAGATGAGAGTATATATATATGAGAGCATACTTGTTATTTTCTTATATAATAATTTTAAATGGTTTTAAAAATAAATAATTTTTATAAAAGTTTATATATAGAGTAAATAATTTTCCAATTATTATATAAAGAAATCGGTAGTTGGATATTGAAGTTGAATAGGAACTAAATGATATATATATATATATATATATATATATATATATCAAAGTGGGAATTGAATAAAATGAACTATACAGATAAGATGAACCAGAATTGGTTTCAAACCAGAATATTGGAATGGTTGTTGTGTTTAATAATGGGATGTTGTTTTCTGGTAAACATTGATAAAGCAAAATGAAAAAAGTTTTAGGGAAGAAAACTTTTAGATGAGTATAGCTTATAAATTTGAAGTGGGTTTTAAATTGTGAAGTTTTGAATCCCAAGTCTAGGAACATTTGAAATTGTTTTCAAAATGTTAAAAGAAATGATATTGTTCAGACTATTTTGAATGTGATCTTATTTTAAATAAGAGATGTTTGGAAATTTTAAAGGAATTTGTTTTGAATTTAAAACCAAGGATGGTTTAAAATTTAAAGTAATTTGGTGTGTAAAAGAAGTAAATATGCATATAAGTGTGGATATACATAATATCAAAGATGATTTGAAATAAACTCTAAGGTGTTGAGTTTTGATTTTTCCTGAAGTGTGATGTAAAACCCAAAGTGATATAAGTTTTAAACTTATAAGTGGGAAAGAATTTTGAAATTCGAAATGGATAATTCAAATTTGAGTAAGGTTAACGGGATTAAATTGAATTTAACTTGGAGGAAGTTAAATAAGTTTGAATAAACAACCTGATTTGGAAATTTCAAGATGAAACTGAGATTTAACTTGGGAAGTTATATGATTAATTTGAATTGGGAGTTTATGTGATCTCAAAATGGTTTGAGATCTGGAAATTGGAGATGGATGGATGTTTTAAAATATTTTGGACGATATCATCCCGTTGTTATTAATAATCTTTAAACCGTGAATTGGATTTGTTTAAATGAATGAAGAAATGGATTGTGGTAATATATCCATTATGGAGATAAATAAAAACTAAACTTTAATTTGAAATTATTTAAGGTAATTTTGATTTTTGAAGATAAAGTTAAACTTGTGAAAGTGAAATCACTTTGAACTTAAGTTTTTTCAACCAAAATTGCTGAAAATTGATTTCAAAATTGAAATTGGGTAATAAATTGAATTTTAAAGATAAAATTGTTTTGAACTCCTATTTGAACTTTGAAATAAGATAAGTAAAGATAATTTAAAATGGAATTTTGAGAACTGGACTCAGAGTTAAATTGTTTAAAGATTTTGATTGTTGATTTAAAAAAAATAAAGGTTAATTTGATTTAAAGGGTTAAATCAACATTTGATATTTAACTCGAATTTATATAATTGGAGATGGTTTAAAGTAGAGATTTAGATTGCATTAGTTCAAATTGAATTTAGTTTGAATTAATTGGAATTGAAGATGGATAAGTATAAAATTCAAATGGAAAATTTGAATTGGATTAATTTGAAATGAAATTGAAGTTGAATGAGTTCAAATTCAAATGGGAATTGGGATTAATTCAAATAAAAATTGAAATGATTTGAAATTGAAGTGGGTTCAATTTGAAATTAGTCCAAATTGATTTGAATAATTTGGAATTGAGAATAAATCTGAATAGGTTTAAAATTCAAATGGAATTTGATTTGAATTTGGAAAGAAATTGAGGTTAATTCAACTTGAATTGGGGTTAAATCAATTTCAATGGAAATTGAAGTTATTTAATTTGGAATTGAGTCAATTTAAATGGAAGTGGAAATTTGAATTGAATTGATGGAAATGGAGATTGGGAATGAACAGTTTGGCTCTGGACTATTTTCAAAATAAATTGTTTAATATAAACCTATCTTTCCAAGCTATTTACTATCTACAATCTTTCTTTTTAAATCCAAACTATTTTATATTTATTTTACAATTATTTTTGGAACTATTTAACAATTTTTCAAACTGTTTTATAAACTAATTACTGTTTTTCAACTACTTTATAGACTAATTACAATTTTACGACTATTTTGCAATTACTTAAATATTCTATAGCTATTTAACTATTTTCCAACTATCTTACAATTACTTAACTATTTACAGCTATTTTACAAACTAGTAATTATTTTCAACTACTTATCTATTCTTAATTTTTCAAGCTATTTTCTAAAATTCAAGCTGGACAGAGTTCAAACTATTTATGATTAAATATCCATTTGAGATAAGAATTGAGGTGATAATCCAAATGAGGATTTAAGAATTGTGAGTAAGTGAATGAAAATCAAAGTAAAGGTGAATAGAAAGGAGAAATTGATTTAGCTAATAATCAATGGAGATAAATACGTAGGATGTACATATATTATTCTATTTGCATGGTGATTTGACCCAAATTCGAGCACAGAATTTCGAGATAATATATCGATCCGAGTTGGGATTTTTTCCATTCGATTTTCAACGGCGAACCTGGATATGGATTGTTGATTGGTTCTGGATATTCTCTATTATAGTTATGGCTATGCAAGGGGAATGACGGTTTCTGATCAAGGAACCAGATCTGGGTCCGCACTAGGAAGTTTGGTGGACAATACTAGTTCGAAGGTGAGATTGTGTGATCAAGTGAGCGATCAGATTGGTATAGCGTACGGATGATATCTGTACATCGTACGAGTTTGAATGAAATTTCTACTGAAAATTTATGGATAAAATATATAGAATGGTTTTTGAACAAAAAGTAATATGGTTAATGACTTTATAGAGTAATCAAATTTGAATATTTGATTTGGAATAAACAAAGTTATATATCTTTGTTATATAAGATACATCTTTCCTTGTTGAATCTATTGCTAGAAGAAAAGGGTTTTTGAAAATATTTGAAGTATTAAAAGGGAATTTATACAAGTATGAAATGATCCAAAGATTTTCAAAGTTATATATATATATATATATATATATATAATGAGAATGATTTAGGAGAAAAGGTTTATAGAACCTATGGATTTTGGAAAGGCTTTGATTTTTGGGGAAAAAATCAATTTTGGAAAATAGGAAAGCCTAGTTTGAGAATTATCGATTTTGGGATAATTGGTTTTGAGGAGATTTATATAAGATTCATACTAGCTGTATGATTTTGAAGATACTATATGTGTATAGTATAAAGTGTTTTGAAAATGGCTCTGGATAAAAAGGCGCTTCCTTGAAATGAACTTCTCAGGAGTACCATAGGTTGGTACTTCCTTGAGCCTCAAATTGGGGGAGGTTCTAAAGTGGATCCTGTGAGGAAGTCCGGACAAACTAAAGTTCCTGAGGATTATTGGGTAGCGAAAGTCGAGGGCGCTGATGCCTACAGAGGCATTTGGGTTATGCTGTGACGACAGTGTAACTCGATGTCACTGCGATCTACTATAGACCATAGCGAAAGTCGTGTGTGCTGCTGAGAGCCAACAGTATACGTTTGATTTTAAATCGGTAGACTGCGACCTATGGTGACATAGCGAAAGTCGAGAGGCCGTGAGAGCCTAAGGCTGCAATGGGATTTGACTGATGTAGTCCGTGACCTATGTGGGAGTGGTGATGTTTCATTTGATAGCGAAAATCAAGTGCGCTGATGCCTACAGTTACATGGGCTTTTGCTGTGATGGCAACGTAACCCAGGATGTTACTGCGATCTATGGTGGGTTCCATGGCGTAATCGAAGGGCACGGAGTGCCTACAGTTATATGGACTTTTGCTGTGATGACAGCGTGACCCAGGATGTAATTGCGACCATAGATAGGGGTGATGATTTCCAGAGCATTCTCACCAAAAGATATTCTCTCTATTTTCAAAAATGATTTCTACATTTCAATAAATTATTTTTCAAGTATTTTCACTGGGTGTTGAAAACGGGTTTACCAAGTACTTATAGATTTTCAGTCCTATGCCTGATCAACGTATGACCGAATTTCTGTAAGAACGAGGATGGACGTGTTGAAACATCAAGTTATAAAAAGTATTTTTATAAAAACTATTTTATAATATTATTTGGATTTTAAAAATGTTTTAAAGGTGATCAAAGAATAATTTTTCTGATAATAAGCATTTTAATAAATTCTGGCTTCGTTCCTTTTCAAGGACGAAAAGATTCAAAGTGGGGAGGAATCTGATAACCCAAAATTTTGGACATCGGTTAATTGGTAATTAGCAGGATTAAATTTAGTAAAATAATAAATTATCAATTGAATAAATAAAATTCTGATATATATATATATATATATATATATATATATATGGATATGTATATGTATATGTATATAGGTGAATTTGATTTATAATAAATGCTGAATAATAAATATGTGAATAAATATTTATTTGATAATCTCCTGTTATAATCATTGAAAATTTGATAATATTTATTTAATGACCTTCTTTTTACAAATAAATATGTTTTCTATTATAATGATTATGTATATATGTGATTATTTATTTAGTATAATTAGAGCTCAAATCATTTTCTATTAAAAATGTATACATTTACAAACATAATAAAAAAATATATAAGACAAGGATTTAAACATAAAATGCAAACTTGTGACAAATGTTTAATAAGTAAGATTTAAATTACAAATGAAAATTAAAGGAAAAGATAAACTTACAAGTGTCACTTTTATTTTAATTTTATTTTTATTTTTAATAAAACCTAATTTGAAACTTATATAAACATATACCTTCCTCTTAATTCCCTTTTTCTATCTTCTTTTCAAAAATTCTAAGATCAAAGAGCTGCAAACATTTTACAAATCAGAAAAAAAATACCAAACTCAAAACCCTTTTTCTCAGGCCTGTAAATTTAGGTTAAAAAACAATATTTCAAAACATTGCAAGCCTGGAAAATCAAAATTTCAACCTAGAGGCAAGTAACAGTTCAAACTAAAGCAAGCTACTAAATTCAACAATTCCAAATTCAAATACAAAAATCAAGCTTTGGGTTCAAATAACAAAATCAAAGCTTAGATCAAGCAACAAATTCAACATCAATCAAATTCTAATCAAGTGCAGTTTCAAATTTCCAAACCTTGTTTCCTCTGCTCAGCATATAAGGTGAGTAAACTAATCTTACGAAAACTAAAAACTCTTATTTACTAGTGTGTATGATGGTTGATGATAAGTTGGATTGACTTTTGATTGCATGTATATATGTAGTTAAGTTTGCCTGGTATAATGTTGTAATACTGTATGCATATCTGAATAAAGAAGATATGCCTCTGTTTCGAATACAAACAGGTTAAAACAAGTTCTAAAATCAAACTCTCTTCACTAAATCTCTTTTAAGTTATGACTTTAAAGGAAAAAGGATCTGTTATAACTAAATACTAATTTTAAATAGTTTTAAATGGAATTAGTGTGATTTTGTCTGGGAAACAAGAATACACAGTATGAAATAAAAACATCCCAGAAATCGACTAATATAAATTTTTGTTATACATATGTAATCTGACTCGTGATGAAAAGTTAGGATTTTTGGTGGTGGTTTTAAAATTTTTAAGTTGATAATTGGGTAGAAATCGTAAGTTGAACGGGAAATGAATGATTGGGTGTTTTCTGGTGGCCGCAGTATTTCGAGCTCTGGGATTTGGGTCGGAGGAGGCCGAAGGGATTGGTACTTGGGGAAAATAGCAAAATGGGTTCTAGGTTTGTTTGTTGTGTTGTGGGGAAGAGCTAGGGTTAAAGCGCTATAGGCTTGGGGTTGGGTTGCAGGCAATTGGCGGTGGTAAGGGCATGCGGTCCAAAAAAAGAAGGAGGAAGATGTAATAGCGGTGCTCGGGGCAAGATCCGGGTGTTAGCGGTGATCTATGGAGGCGCCTCGGGGCGATTTACTAGAAGTGTTGCTGTTCTATTTTTAGAGGAAATACTCGATTTCGATCTTTGGTTCGTTGTGGATTCCAAGCAGTTGAATAAGGTGTAGGAGAGCGTGGGTGATCTGTGTGGATAGTCGGCAGCAACAATCATAGGCCAGAGTGTGCGTGCACGTACACGCATTCGTGCACGGATGATCACCTGAGAATGTTTTGGCATAGATAGGAGAAAGGAAGATGTAAGTGATGGGCCGAAGAAATTTGAGCCTGCAAAATTTTAAATCAAAGAAGGGGAGTAGAGAAGTTTGGGCCAGGAATCTTTTGGGCCGAAGTTTTTAAAGATAAGTTAATTTAAAAAAATGGAATGTAAAGGAAAATGTTAACAATGCAAGTTTCAAAGTAAATTTATTAAACAGTTTTGTCTCAGGTTTCTCTGTGTTTTGTTCAGGCTTGTACCAATATGCTTGGTTGTTGAAAATGGTAAATAAGTTTTCAAAAGAGAATATAAGTCGGTCGGAATGAAGTATTAGCGAGTTTAAAACAAATTTTTTAAAGTTTAATTTGTTTTAAAATTGTTTGTTTGGAGGTAATTGTATAATAGGACTAAATTTCTAATTGTTTTTTTAGGTGAATTTAATGATGTGATTAAAATAAAGAATTATTTATTTAATGTATTGGAAGATGATTAATTTGTATAATCAATTTAAGGGATTGACTTATTATTGTGATTAATTAATTAAGGTTTGGTAATTAAGATTTATTATTTAATCGATTGGTTATTAACTAAAAATTAATTAATTTAGGATTAATTAATCAATTGTTTAGAATTGCCAATCAATTAATTGAAATTAATTAATTTGTAATTAGAAACCAACAATTGGTGATTAGGGATTAATTAAATAATTAAGGATTAATTACTTAGTGTAATTAATTCAAGGATTGATAGATTAAGGAAACTAATCAAGGATTAGTTAATTAATGAGGTGTGATAAATTAAGGGGTAATTAATCAATGTAAGTGATTATAGGATAATTAATTTGAGTAATTAATTAAGGATAAATGTAATAAATTATTGTTAATTACTTTATAAGAGTAATTAAGGGATTATTTAATGTGATGGGTGAAGGCTAATAAATTAGTATAATTAATTAAGAATTAATTACTTATTGTAATTAATGGATAATTAGTCAAAGGTGATTAATTAAGATGGATATTTAAAGGATGATTGTTAATTGGTTTTTAATTAATTAATGTTAAGTAAAGGTAATCTAAGTGATTAAAGTTAGTAATTAATTTAATTAGAGATAAATTAAGTTAATTTTGGAAGTGATCAATCTTGCTTAAAAGTGATTGAATGATGTTAAATGCCTTGAATTGGTTGATATCTCTGATATAAAATGTTTTATGATATGATATATTTGAATGGACAATGATAATGTGATTAACTATCAAAGATGAATTGCTGTGTAAAAAGTGACATCTTGTATTTAAAGTTGAATTGTATTTTCACTTGAATAATTTGGGTTAAGATGTATTGAATTCGAAGAGACCAGGGTCGAGTATTAGTAAAATACCCGAACCTACTTCGATTTGTAACCTACCATGATTCTTTATAGATCGATATGTAAAATCAATTGGCTGAAATGGAATAATTTAAGTGACCTGGACCATTTAAATTATGTAATGGTACTTGAAGGATTGTGTGTGAAATAAGTTTGATTATGGCAAGTTAAGAACTCGTATTAAGGCACGAGTTACCCAGGTTTTAAAAAAAAGTTGTATGCATTGGTATTTCATGATTAGATGGGTTTACTCACGCTGGTTTCCAGCCTGACCTGGATGTTACTTTGACGTAATGCCCGAGTCAGACCGAGTATTACAGATTTTCAGGTAAGGATGTTCTGGAGCTCAAGAGGCAAGCTGGATGGCAGGAAAGTATGGAGTGCCTTCCGCTGTGATATGTTGTAATGTTCTGGGACGAGTTGATTTAATCTATCCAGTGTTTGTATATGTTGTAACTCTGATGTATTTAAATGTAATTAACTGATATAGATTTCTTCGTGTAAAGTATTAGTTGATATTATATTTTATCCGCTGCGAATGTGAGATTCTTAGTTTGGTTTTATGTTTCTTCTTCTACCTCTTTCTACTTTTCCTAACTATCTGGAATTTTCGGTATCGGAAATTCCGGGTCGTTACACGTACAATTGTGTGGGACTGAATGTAGGGTAACTTCGAACCAGTATAAAATCCCGGTGTGTTCTTTCCTTTACTGTTTTTATTTAGTATTTGCATCTGTGTCTGATTCTGTGATTATATCTGTGTCTATGAATTGCATTTGTTGGTGATTAAATTACATAAGCTTCAAAAAGATTTATAAAATCCATAAAACACTATTCACCCCCCTCTAGTGTTATTCCACTTAAGATCCGTAATCCAATTTCTCACATTTGGTATCAGAGCATTGGTTTTCAAAGTTTTCATAATTTGAATTTTGAAAAAGTTTTTAAAATGGCTTTTTTTGGCGATTTTGTTAACACTAGTTTAAAACTATTCAAAACATCATTGTCTCATAAGTCTGCATATAGTTATTATCGAAAATCAAGTTATCTACCGAGTTTGTATTTTGTGTAGAAAGAAAATTGTTATATGGCCTTTGAAGAATCAACACTCAATGGACAAATTGTGCAAATCAAGAAGAATAAGTGGATACTTGGTAGTGGATGCTCAAGACACATGACTGGTAATCCAGATATGCTGAATGATATTGTCTATAAAGATGGAGGATTGGTTAATTTTGGAGACAACTCAAAAGGATATGTGATCGACATCGGCAATGTCGATAACTCTAAAACTCCTACTATTTCTAATTTTTTATTAGTTAAGAATCTGAAACACAATCTTCTTAGCATTAGTCAACTTTGCGATAAAGGATACTTTGAAAAAAATAAGTGTCACATCGAAGATAATAATTCAAATATTATATTTGAAGGAATTAGGAAGAAAATTATTTATAGTCTTAGTATGAAAATCTCAAATGATAATCTATATCTTTTGGCTAATACAAGTGACTCTTGGATTTAGCATAATAGATTTGGGCATTTGAATTTTAAAATCTTATCTAAACTTTCTTAACTTGATCTAGTAAGAGGTCTCCCTAGAATGAATTTCAAAATAGATAGTATATTTGATGCTTGTCAACTAGGAAAACTTAGGAAGAGTTCTTTCAAATTAAAAGATATGATTTCAACTTCAAAACCTCTTGTGTTACTTCATCCAGATTTGTTTGTTCCATCTCAAATTCAATCAATAAATCACAATAACTATATCTTTGTAATTGTAGATGATTATTCTAGGTTTACATGGACAATTTTTATGAAACATAAAAGTGATACTTTTGATTCATTTAAATTTTTTACAAAAAGACTTCAAAACCAACTTTCTTTAAAAATTATAATTGTTCGTAGTGATCACGGTGGGGAATTCGAAAAAGAATATTTTGAGAGATTTTGCAATAAAAGGGAATAACTCATAATTTCTCTTTTCCAAGAACTCCACAACAAAACGGAGTGGTAGAACGTAAAAATAGGATGATTCTAAAGTGTGCTAGAACAATGTTTTCAGATGGTAATTTACTAAAACATTTTTGGGCTGAAGCAGTCGCTACAACTTGCTACATTTTGAACAGAATATTGATTAGACCGTTAACTGATAAAACACCTTATGAGCTTCTTTACAAGAACAAACCAAAGGTATCTTATTTTAGAATCTTTGGAAGTTAATGTTTTATTCTAAATACAAAAGACAATCTGGATAAATTTGATCCTAAATCCGACAAAGGAATTTTTATCGGATATTCTAATAAAAGTAGAGCACATAGAGTTTTCAATTTAAGAACTAATACCATTGAAGAAACAATGCATGTGTCGTTTGATGAAAATTTCAAAGATGTTGAGCAAATTATTGATGAAGAAGATTTTGCTACCCAAAATAATGAATCAATTGAAACAAATAATGAACAGCTTATTCATCTAAATAAAAAGGTTAAGCTTTTAAAAGATCATCCTATAGAAAATATACTAGGAGATATTGAACATGTTGTTAGAATTGAACCTGTTCCTAGACCTTAGGATAAAACTACAATAGGAACTAAATAGGTTTATAAAAATGAAATGAATGAACTAGGTGAGGTCGTTAGAAATAAAGCTCGATTAGTCGCACAAGGTTATCGTCAAGAAGAAGGAATAGATTTTGATGAAACCTTTGCACCCGTAGAAAGACTAGAAGCCATTAGAATTCTACTTGCTTTCGTAAACTATAATAATTTCAAACTATTTAAAATGGATGTTAAAAGTTCTTTTCTAAATTGATTTGTGAAAGAGGAAGTTTAAGTTGAACAACCTCCATGCTTTGAAGATGAAAAATTTCTAAACCATGTTTTCAAACATAAGAAAGCTATATATGGTCTGAAACAAGCTCCTAGAGCATGGTATGACAGACCGAGATGTTTTTTTATTACAATTAAATTTTGAAATTGGTAAAGTAGATAATACTCTTTTGATTGAAAGAAATAAAAATGATATCCAACTGGTACAAATTTAGGTAGATGATATTTTTTTGGTTCAACTAATCATGAAATGAATAAAGAATTTTTTGAAATAATGAAAAAAGAGTTTGAGATGAGTCATATGAGTGAACTTACTTTCTTCTTTGGTTTATAAATAAAACAATTAGATAATGGTATTTTTATTAGTCAAGAAAAATATGCTAGGGATTTACTTAGTAAATTTGGTATGACTACTGCAAGTGGAAAAACCACTTCCATGGAAACCAATGAAGATTTAAATAAAGAAGATCTTTCAAAAGATGTAAATCAAAAGCTATATAGGGGAATGATTGGATCACTACTCTATATCACTACGAGTAGACCCGATATCATACATAATGTTTGTCTCTATGCAAGATACCAGTCTGAACCCAAAGAGACTCACTTAAAAGCTATGAAACGTATCATAAGTTATGTTAAACATACTTTTGACTATGGTTTATTTTACCCTAAAAATGATTTATTTGATTTAATCTCCTATTGTGATGTTGACTACGCTGGTTGCAAATATGACCGAAAAAGTATAAGTGGAACCTGTCACTTTTTGGGGCATTTGCTGGTTTCATGGTTTAGTAAAAAGCAAAACATTGTTTCTTTATCAACAACTGAAGCAGAATATATCTCTGCTACTTTAGCCTTCTCTCAAGTTATTTGTATGCAGCAAACCCTAAAAGATTTTGGATTAACAGTTTCAAAATCACCAATTTATTGTGATAGCACTAGTGCAATAAATTTATCAAAAAATCCTACTCATCATGTTAGGACTAAACATGTTGATATCAACATCAGTTTCTCCGAGATAATATAAGTAAGGAGATTATTTCTCTTGAATTTATCAACTGAATCAAATTGCTGATATTTTAACCAAACCCTTAAATCAACGTATATTTAATAAGTTAAGAAGAGAACTAGGCATTTGTTCAATAACTGAGATATAGAACATAGATATAGTAACATATATTTTTAATAAACAGAAATATGTAAGAAAACCAAATTTTTCATAAGGATGTCGACATACCCCTACTACCCATGTCGACATACAACGACAAAATTTGAAAATTTGATTTTCCCTCTAAAATTAGTTTGGTAGTTATACAAACCTATGTATTTCGAATTTTTCTATCTTCTCACTTCTCTTGCTCTGTATTAAACTTCTGAAAATTAAAATTGATGGCCTCCTCATCTAAATCAAACCAAAATGACACTATTTCTTTCCCTTTTCCTCATTCTAGTCCATTTCAACGCACTACACTAGCACATGTGATAAAGATTGAAGAGTCTATGAAGGATGCCATGCAAATGTTGTCTAAACTTCAAGTTGGGCAAATAAGGATGGCAAAAGAACAAGAAAAGCAAGGCAAAATTTTTCGAAATGTGCAAAAATTCCTAATGGATAATTATGCAAATCCTATTGTGATTGAAGAAGATTCTCCCAACATTCAAGTGCATAACCCCTTAGAGCACAGCGAAGAGGAAAAGAAGAAGAGGAAGAAGCACCTATGGAAGAAGACGACAAAGTGGTCTGCATAGGCGTAGTCTGTTTTGACAAAGATGGGAATTTGGTTGAACAATGTGGAAACTTTTATTTTCATTATCCAAATTGTTCAATTCACAAATCTCCAATTGTCAAAAACTCTCGTTAGTAGTATTATTCTATAATTTATGTTCTTACATATATTTGTGTGTTTATTTTCCATATATACATGTAAATATAACATCTTATATAATAAAATATTTGTTTCACTTATTATACTTCCTTATTACTATTTAGTTTGGATAGTGAAAGGTTAAGGGGGAGTTATATCAGTTTAGGATTAGTTTTTGTTGATGACAAAGGGGAAGAAATATAAAATAGAGTAGTTAAAGTAGTTAGGCTTAGATTAAGAGGGATTTATTAGTTTTAGGAGGAGTTATAGTGAAGGTGAAGTATATTTTATAAACATAGGTTGTCATCATCAAAAGGGGGGAGATTGTTAGTCCTTGAGAAGATGGTTTTGATGACAACAACATTAAAACTTGTTATAAAATATAAATACTAACATTATAGTTTAGGTATATATATGTGTACGCAGGATACAACTATGCCGGTACCAAGAATGAAGACTGTACAATATAAAGATTCAAGACCGAAGATATCAAGATTGAAGACTCATGAGTATCAAGATATCAAAAATTCAAGATTTCAAGAGTACTAGATAAGTATAAAGTCTAGAATTATGGTTAAAAATTCTTGAAAGCACTTACATCTTTATTCGAAATTTATTCGTGGAATGGAATCCACTTCGAGCCTATTAAAGGGATGGAACCCAAGTGGGATGGAACCCAAGTGGGATGGAACCCATGACAATATCTAGTAAAACATATAGCGGTCCTATTATGATATCTACTAATTTTATAAAAATATATCTCTTATTTTTAAAAAATGTTTTCAAAACTTTCTTTTCAAAAAGAATCTCTCTTAGTTTTGAATATTTTGGACTCAAAACTATTTTTGTCATTTTCAATATTTTGATTTCAAAATTGTCCTTGTTTTTAAACTATCACTTATTTTAAATATTTAGCTTTTAAATCACTTTATAAATTAATATTATATATTAAAAATTACTTTTACTATTTCAAATGTATTTACAAAGTTTAGAAATTGTTTTGACAAATCATAGAAACCAATTTTAATAAGAAAATCGAAATCACCTATTTTCCTAGAGCATGTCGACATCCTTTAACCCCCCATGTCGACATGGTGCCCATAAAATTCAAAATTCAAAATTTCAAAAGAAGTGTATATTTGTCATATCCTTTCATAAATAGATATGACTATTAATCTTTTATAAATACTAGTAAGTTCTAAACGTATTTTTTAACCAGATTTTCAATTATTTTCTCTCCTCTTCATTTTCCTCATTTATTCTAAAGAATCCAAAACTATACTCTGCCGAAATACCAAGTGAATTAAACTTGATTTTCTCTTATTTGACTCTTTGCCACTCTCTCCATAAGATCTCAGAGCTATTCAGAGTTATGGGATTATTTGTAAATCAAACTGTTGAGTAAAAGGTGCAGTTGAGCCTTGAAATCAATTGGGTGTGATCGTTGCCTCGGAAATCGATTATGTGATCTTATGGCCTGATTAAATCAAGAGAGTTTGCCCCGGATTCGAATAACAGGAGAGTGTACCTCGTAGCCTTGAAATCGAGGGTGTAATCTGGGAGATTATTTTGAAACGAAATCCGTACAATTGTGCGGGACTGGATGTTGGGTAACTCCGAACCAGTATAAAATCCTGGTGCGTTCTTTCTTTTACTGCTTTTATTTAATATTTGCATCTGTGCCTGATTCTGTGATTATATATGTGTCTGTGAATTGCATTTGTTGGTGATTAAATTACACAAGTTTCAAAAAGGTCTAGAAAATCCATAAAACACTATTCACCCCCCTTTAGTGTTATTCCAGCCTTAAGATCCGTAATCCGCATTTCTC
The DNA here is from genome assembly GCA_030765085.1 of Allium cepa. Lineage (NCBI taxonomy): Eukaryota > Viridiplantae > Streptophyta > Magnoliopsida > Asparagales > Amaryllidaceae > Allium > Allium cepa. Next base: position 272,238,801 of record CM060937.1, read on the forward strand.
ACAGATAGCTCATCAAATTCAGCAGAGTATTCCAGCGCTGACATTTCCCCTTGCTCTAATTCTATGAACTTCCTGAGCAGAGTTGATTTAGCAACCTCAGACATAAATATTTCCTCGAATCTCCTTCGTATTTCTGCCCAAGTCAACTCCTCTTCAGGTACTCCCATGATTACCCCATTCCACCAGAACAAAGTGGTTCCTTGCAACTATTTCGAAGCTAATCTCATTTTCCGCTCGTATTTTAGACCCAAATCAGCAAAAATCCTTTCACAATGCAATATCCAGTTCTCTACTTCAATCATATTCTTAGTCCCCAGAAAAGGCTTTCTACCCTGACTGGTGTAATCTCGACTCAACTTAGCATAGTTATTACCAAACGGCTCTATGGGATTGACTCCTCTCGCATTAGTAGCATTCCCTCTAGCTACTCCTACAACTACTCTATCTTGCATCAAATTGACGAAGAACTGATACATCGACCCCATATCTACTAGTGGGGGTCACAGTATCTACATTAGCATTTGTATTTTGATTAGCATTTTCCTATCGACCTTGATTCTTCTTGGTATTAGGCCGAACATTTCCATTGGTTGTGGTGCTTCTGTTACCTAGATCCACTCTTTCATTTCCTACTTCTATATCTTTATTTCTTGTAAATATGCATTTGAGCCTTAGTAAGATGTAGAAGAATTGTCTAAGTAAGAGAGGAGAATAGAAATAGAATACATACTTATATATAGCAATTACAAGTACGTTACTATAGCATTATCCCATACCCCAATCTTATTCTTTGATTCATTAGGATTATGTTTTCAAAACTCTTTATAATCATAAACCTATGCTCTGATACCAACTTGTAACATCCCCCATATTGAGGCCCAAAACTAACCGTTATGAATGTTACAGTCATCCATAGTTATTAATCCCCAACGGTAAAATGCAGCTATGTTAATCATACCAACAATCAGAAGCACATGCATATGAAATTTTTTTTTTAAAAAATTAAAAAATAAATTTTACATTCCATTTCAAAATATGATTTCATATTCATTACATAATGTCATTTGTCATTCCACATTCGGAGAAAATACAACTATACAAAATACTCCACGAGCGACATATCAAGATGCCCTCTTGGTTGATCAGAGTCTGATAATTTTACAACTTTGCCATTACATCCAAATAGACATAACCAAACCATACAACGGAAATAGAAAAAACTCCTAATAGCTAGATTGCCTCCTGCACGTCTCCAAAAGCTAATTTATCTAAGCAGAAACCTGAAAATCCTTACTCCCGACGACTCATTTAAGTACCCAAGAGTTTAAGGGGAAAACAAAAACTTCGGGTCAGATAACAGTTTGATGTGAATAATAGCCTACCATCTTGAACCAAATAGATATTTAGTGAGACCATGCCGCCGAGCGGAATGGGTTTTCCACTCACTAGTATCTTAACTAAAACATAACAACCATATACCGTGTTCCTGCAATCGTAATGGTTAGAACATAGAAGAAAGAATTTTTACAACATATACTGGATTTCTCATCCCAATTCGTTAGATTATCCTCTTATGTTCAAATAACTACCGGTCATAGTTTAAACTAACTATCCGTGTTATTTTATTCTAACTACCCATCTTTTAATTATACCCATCTCATATTTAAACATATTCATAGTTATGTGGACTATCCATCTCACATGTAATTATTACTTGGATTACCCATCCCCTACCATATTGACCACCAATCACATATGGTTCCATTATTTAAATTATGTGGACTATCCATCACACATATTCCATTTAATTTACAATGATGTGAACTATCCATCACACATTCCATAGTTTTCCTAGAATGAATATGAACCCTTCATTAGCCTCATAGAAACTATCCATCTCACATCACATAGTTTTTCTACGATACTATGAGCCCATCATTTAACAATTTAATTCATATTACCCACATGTTTAACCTATGTCTATTGGTGTCCCCAATAAGTTTATCTCTCCTTTACCTTTTAACACCTTACGGTAATATGCATTAGTGTCCCCAATGATTAATGTCTAACTTATTAAAATTTAAACAATAGTATCCTCAAGGTTTAAAGTCGAAGTTAAAAGCATATGGCTTGCCACCATTATGTAATTTAAATATCAATGTCAAAGGTTTTCTACATTGGTGTCCCTAATGATAGTCTCGAAGTTTACAAATTTAAAATGACATTGGCAGCCCCAATAACGATGTCGAAATGCAAAACATAAGGGTCTTCTCCTTTGATGAAGATAGGCGACATTCAAGCCCCACTATACCTCATTGACCCTCTATTCAAGGTGAAACCAAACTTAAATTGTTTTAAGTATTAATCTATGTCGAAGCTGACATTGTCGACTTCCATAAACTATAGTCTATCCACCTATTAAAACAAAACTTTAACTTTTCTAAGTTATATGGCTATCTACCAAAGTTATAGGGTCATCCTCCCTCTTGAAAAATAGGCCTTTTTTCCCCTTTAAAATACTTTAAGTCTATATAAAACAAGTCTCTTTGGCATTAAAGAAAAAGGTGCGGCATCGTTGCCATGCATGATTGACATTAAAGCAAAGTATATAAGGTTGTTGACTTTGAGGCACAATGGCATTAAGACCATCAATGTCATAGTAAAAATCTTGGCTTAACTTTCTTCAGCTAGTATGCCATTAAAGAATATACATAGGTGTAACATCCCTCTATTTAGAGGCCTAAAACTAGCCACTATAGATGCTACAGTCATCTATGGTTATTATTTTACAGTGACCAAACGCTGTAATGTTAGATACATTGATATACCAGAAACATATGGATAAAAAAATAATTTAAAATCAATTTTAAAATAGATTTCTCATTCCATTCAAATCGCATTTCAGATTCGTTACATAATACTAATTCATAAACCATTTTCAAAGAAATATAATTATTACAAATTCGCTAAGTCAACATATGAAGATGCCCCCTTGGTTGATCAAAGTCTAAATATAGGGACTAAATAATTTTGCCATTACATAAAATTACACATCGGAATTGAACATAAAGAACTCCTAATAGCCAGCTTGCCTCCTGCACGTCTCTGGAAGCTTATACGTTTAAAAGAGAACCTGAAAACCTTAACTCTCAAATTACTCAAAGTTTAAGGGGAAAACATAAACTTTGAGTCAGACAAAAATTCTTGTGTGAATAAAACCTACCATCTCAAACCATATATATATATCTAGTGAGACCACGCTGTTTAGCGGTACGGTTTTCCCCTCACTAGTATCTTAACTCAATTTATAATAACCATATGTTGTGCACCAACATCCATAATGGTTAAAACATAACATAATATAATGTATCATGATGATATGCATACATGCAATATGCTTTGGATTTCTCATCCCCATTCACGTGACTATCTGTCTCAAGTTATAGTTTCTAGAGTCACTGTTAACCTATTAATTTTCATGAGTTGACAAATAACTTATTCTAAGTTTATGGACTATCCGTCCGGTTTCATAGTTTTCATGGGATCACTAAGAACTTATTGGTGTCTACCAACAACATCATCCAATCGTAGTTCTCATAGGATCACCATGAACCAATTAGATTCTCCAATAACATCTCTCATATCATAGTTTTCATAAGCTGACTATGAACAATCTCTATCAACAACTGGTTCTAGACATAGTTTTCATAGGATCACTGAGAACCTATTGGCCCCTGCTAATAATAATTTCCATAACATAGTTTTTATAGGATCACTAAGAACCTATCTAAACCAATAATCTTTTAATCAGTCTTGGACATCCTATATTCTGGTCCGCCTGACCTCATGAATACAATATACTCAACATAAGTTAATTCAACGTATATTCGCTATTGGGTCAACCTAACCTGTTATTCTTCCCTTAACACCCCAAAATGAAGTTATAGGTTTGTAATGAAGTGAATATGATTACACAAACATACATGATAACCGAGCAAACAACACAACAATATAAACATCCATGGTTTAATCCCTTGTAATCATTTTCTAATGAAATATGGTTAATACCCGTAACCCACTATATTTAGCAAGGAAAGATTTTTCTAAAATTTCAAAGTCAAATTACATTTCAAAACTCTTTTACATAACCATGTTTTTTTTAAAATAAGATTAGGTTCTCCAGTTTGGAAACTAAGCCTTTCGACTATATCCTTTGGATTATTATGACATCATGAGTTACCCTCTGTCGCTCTCCCTTTCGACATCATACAACAACCAAGTCATCCGTCCCCTTCCATTTGACTAATTTGTTAGAGGCAAGCGATTATGCCCCTTTCTCCATTCTACTCTAGCAGCAGGACCCTTTGAATTCATTGCTTAAAATTTTAGACATCGTCTTTCGAAACCATGAAATATATCTTTAGAACACTTGGAAACATTCCTTTCGAAACACTTAAAAACATATCTTTCGAACACTTAAAAAACATACCTTTTGAAACACTTAAAAACATATAAAAACATACCTTTTGAAAGTATTAGGTTCAAGTAAAAAGTGTTTTAGCGACTTCAGCCATATCGTAAGGTATGGAAGCGACACCCACCCTTTCGCAAGTATAAGTTGAAAGAAAAGCAGCTTCAATGGTTGCGGAAAGGTACTGATTCTAAACCCTACCCTCCGAACTCGTTGATTTAAAGAGTTATTAAAGCGGCCTCTTACTAAGGCGACATTTTTTAATGCAACAGCTAGGGTATCGAAGGGGTTAAAAAGCAGCAACCCTTTCGCAAGCATGCATTCGACACCATCCTTTCCTTCCATCTTTCTCCAATACATTACGTACCAGATGCTTGATACCATGTGCGTTGGTTTTGAATAAGCGCAAAAGGTTCACTGAGTATGGTGACGAAAGCAAGCAAATGAAAGTGGTGAAGTTGTAATTCGATATAAAACCGATTTTTTTGCTTTTTAAAGTAATTCCTTTTCACCTAACCTACATATTTAGCTGAAATATATAGTTTCCAATAAGCCGCCGAACTCTTCATTGAACAATTGAAAACATTTTAGCACTTAAGCCCCTCTCCTTAATAAAATGTTTAAAACATTGAAGTCCTCTAACTTAAATAATTTATTAACCATAGTAAACACTTAGGAAAAATCCTCAAAAATCACAATAATTCACATTGAATATGTTTTCCAACATATATAAATTTCAGACCCGAAAATATTATTTAATTGCCTTAAATAATTTAAACCTGAAATTAGATATTTTATCTCATAGAAAATTCATAATAAATTCATAATTACTTAAAAAATTATGAAACGTGAAACCCACTTCTAATTAATATTGTGACCATATATCAAAAACGAACTCATTTGGATGTCATAGGATAAGTTTTCTAATCTAAACATATCATAAAATACATATTAAATCATATAAATCATCAACAAACATATATATCCATTTAATCTATCAAAACATATCATCATTCATCCAATCATATGGTTTAAAACCTTAACCCAAACTAAATCATTCAAGATGACTTATATGAGATGGTTTAGATCATTATTCACCTTGTTTGGATAAGGAACTTGAGACTTGTTCTTGCTTTAATCTTCCTAGCTTGAAGCTAGCTTCTAAATGGATTTTGTGCTCTTCTTATTCTTAGGGTTAGGGCCGACCTTCAACTCTCTTTATTTATGTTTTGGTCAATAATTAGTGAATGAGAACGAGGTAAGGGGTTTAAGGGTTATGGTATACGGCTATTCCCAATTTTCCCTTGCCTTATTCTCTTAAATTTCTAACTTATAAATCATACTTATAATTTCATTAGTTGAGGCACGATCCTAATTAATTTCCAAATCTCAATTATCTTATCACTCTAACTTTTATACTATTCTATTTAATTTATCTAATTAAATCTTTTGAATGATGTTGTTTGTGCCAAAATTGGTTACAAACCCCAAGCGTTGTGAAAGCACCAGTGTTGGAATATAAATCAGCAAATATTCAAACACAAATCACAGATCTAAGCAAGTAAAGCAGAAATTATAAACAAGGACACACGATTTATAGTGGTTCGGCTATCTCCGGCCTACGTCCACTTCAAAGGTTTTCCCTTTTATTTATGTTCTACGCTGATTACACTTGATTACAGCAGATTACAATAGATTATAGCTCTGAAATTCGAGTACAACGATGATTGTGGAGTGCAAAGTAGAGTCTGGTAGAGTCTTGATGCTTCAGAGTCTTGATTTTGCCTAAGAGAAGTCCCGTCCCCTTTTCTGAATGACCTGGGGCTCTATTTATAGGCGTAGGAGGCTGATATTTCTCCTAAAAATCAGGTAGACCGCTTCTGGCACGTGAGGGGGCCCACATGGCCGAAACCTGGAGATCCGGGCCCACATTGGGATCGATTCGACCTTTGGTTCGAATCGATCAAGAAATCGTCCAATCGCGACGAAACTTGGTGTGGACATTCTTCGACATGTAGACGAACTCCTGTAAAAATTTCATGGCATTTGGATCAAGGGATTGAAAGATATGATCGATTCAAGATGGTGTTCTTCGGCATACTGGTTGGTTCGAATCGATCCTATAGGTTCGTTCGAATCGATTAGTTCGAATCCATAGAGTCGAATCCATGCTTCTGTGACGTGGCGCGCGTTCTTCGAGTCGATCCACCTATCTCTCCAAGTTGAATGGGTCAAGTCCGAGTTTGTAGCCACGTTTCCTTGATGGCTTCGAGTGTTGGGTTTGAAGGTCTGCTTCGAATCGATGGAGAGGTACTCGTTCGAATCGATCCAAATACGTTACTCCGGATCGATTCGAAGTTGTCTTTAACATGGGGATTCGAAGACAGTATGGAGCCGAAGCCGTGATGGGTTTGTGGTCGTGTGAAGATGGGTTCGAACGATGGATTCGAGGTATGGCTATCAGGGGGCTTGCTTGATGGAGTCGAAGCGAAGGTACTAGCTGATGGATTCGAACGTCGTCTCTCCTTATGGATTCGATCAAGGTGGGTTCAAACTAGATGGGTTCGAACAAATGAAGAGTGATGGATTCGAAGTGGAGTCGAACTAATGGATGCGAACTCCATCGATTCGAACTAGGGAGTACCCTATCGATTCGAACCGGGCAAGGCTTACTAAATTGGATCCATCATAACTTGAGCATATATACTCGGATTGACTTGAAATTTGAACCACTGGCTTCAACAACTTTGCTCATCATGTCTTGTCAATTATGGCCCGTTCCGGACTCGGACAAAATTCATCGATATCCATGGTTATCCTGCAATGCATAGTTGATATTCATGAATAATAATCATTGATTTTTAGTAAATCTTGGATATCTCAACTTTGCCAAAAGTTGGGATAACACTTTGCCCCCCAAAACATGCCTTTTTGTAAAAGGTATGTTTTGAACGGTCTTAAATCGGGTGTAGTAAATTCATGTTTCGTTGATAGCTGCAGTATTATCAATCAAGTTTATGGCTGTTCGAAGCCGAATCAGCATTCGTGAAGTTCCGTAGTTTCTCCGGACTATTAATGGCTACTCTGAACCCTTACTAAGTCCATTCTAGACTTAGTGATTGAATAGAAAGGTCCTATTGCACTCTGGCGTTGCCTTCTATCCCTTGCACTCCGGTCCCGGTTAGGACGTATAGCGATGTCATGGTCGTTCTGGACCGATCATAGCCTCTCCGGGCTCTTGCTGGATCCCAACCTGTCACTCTTCGGTGAAGGGGAAACAGCGCTTAAGTGAGTTGATCCTGTCGCTCTCCGGCGAAGCAACTCACATCTTGCACTTCGGTTCAGTGTATCTGAACATTAAGCGATGTCTTGGTCGTTCGAGACCGATCATAGCCTCTCCGGGCTCTTGCTGGATCCCATCCTGTCACTCTCCGGTGAAGGGGAAACATCGCTTAAGTGAGTCGATCCTGTCGCTCTCCGGCGAAGCAACTCACTTCTTGCACTCCGGACACCGTCTCTCCGGATAGGGTCATAAAGCGATCATGTTTATATTGGTATTTAATGTTCATTCTTTGACTCTTCGGTCAAAAGATTTGTCGTAAGAGATTCTAATTTATTTATTAAAATTCGAGTTCTAGATGTTCAATCTCAAACATCAGAAAAAGCTAAGCATTGCCTCTCCGGGCATATCGGTTTATCTCCATCTCAGAGCATGCCTAGGGATCTCTCCGGTTCCCGTACTTGTGTAAGTGGAGTAACCGTTTATTTTGAAAACAAATCTAAATAGAATTATTCGACCGAAGCCCAAATCCCGGACTTAGCCCTTGCCATCTCTAATCAGTGGATGACGAGTCGTGATCCCGATCCAGGATCGTTCCTGTTAGGAGGAGGCGGTAGTTGTTCAGGCCTTACCGCCGCAGTCCGTTCTCTGACAAATTGTGGCAATCTACCACCCCTCGCATGTTCTTCCACCTCATCCTTTAGGTGGCGGCATTCATCTGTGGTGTGCCCATCCAGCTCATGGAATAGGCAATATTTTCCAGTCCTGCGCTCCCGCTCAGTGGGATCCCTTATAGGTGGCTTTCGATAGGGGAGTTGCCCCCGAGTTTCAGTGTAAATTCTTTCTAGGCCTGCATTCAGATCTGTGTACTGCCTAAATCTTGGTTCTCGGATTTTCTTCCGTTTACCAGGACCATCATGTCTGTCATCCTGTTTCCTTTTTCCCTCATCCGCTCCGGACTGTTCTCTGGAGGTTCCTACGCTTTACGTGGCGTTCGTTTCCAGCCTCTCGGTTCGTAATTCTTCTAATCGAATGAACTTTTCAGCTTTATGAAAGAACTCTCCAAGATCTTGTGGTGGATCTTTAGTCAGAGAATCTTTAAATTTGGTGCCTTCCGCGACTCCTGCCACCGCCGCCATCAAAATCATCGATGGATCCGGGCGATCTACAGAAGTCACTGTTACATTGAATCTTAGTAGAAAATCTTTTATGGACTCTCCGGCCCTTTGCTTGATCGAAGCTAAAGTCATCACGCTCTTGGGTCGCGTCACATGGACCCTAAACTGTCTCATGAAGCAATCTACAAGCTCGCTCCATGTTCCGATTGATCCAGTCTCCAGTTGTCTGAACCAAAGTGCAGCTAAATCTGACAAGTATAGAGGGAAACATCGTGCCATCACTTCCTCGGATGCCCCCAGCACTTCCATGTGCCTAATATATCTGGTAATATGCATGGTCGGGTCTGACCTCCCGTCATAAGGATCTAACGTTGGTAGCTTGAACTTTGGAGGGTTCCTTGCGTTTCGGATGTTCGGAGTGAACGGACTCCGACTAACTTCTTCCAGCCCTCCACTAGGCAATCCTCCTCTCATGATTCGTCGCATTAGGCCTATCATTCTCTCGTCTCCATCCAGGGGTTGGTCCCTGGTTAAGTTCCTATCCTGCCCCCCGAGCCTTGAAGGGAATTCTGGTACGTATTCTTCTGGTGGCTCGTTAGCATATGCATTGGTTCTGGCTTGTTGAACTCCGTCTATTGGTCTTCCAGTATCGGACCCTGAGGGTCTGCCCCCAAGTCCTTATTGGTGACCTTCAACTCCTGCATTCTGGCCTTGAACCTGACCCTCATTAGCTTCTGCAATCCTGATTTCTTGTCCCGCACTTGCAGTTGTTGTAGTTGGTCCAAGGTTTTGCATATTCGCCGCCCTCATTTGTTCGAGGAAATTCTACAGCATCTCCTGTTGACTCTTCATCATGCTTTCGCGCAATGAATTAGCCATAGCCTCCATCTCGTCTCTAGTGATGTAGACGGAAGCTTGTCATTTTCCTGCTCCTGAGGACGCTTCTTGGCTTCCTCCCTGTTGGCTCCGATCAACCCTTTGTCTTGTTTGTCGAGTCATTGTTTCTGAATTGGAATTCTTTAAATTTTCGAATCTGAACTATGAATCTGATGTAGCGGGTGCTAGTTCCTCTCAGTGAAAGCACCAAAGTGTTTGTGCCAAAATTGGTCACAAACCCCAAGCGTTGTGAAAGCACCAGTGTTGGAATATAAATCAGCAAATATTCAAACACAAATCACAGATCTAAGCAAGTAAAGCAGAAATTATAAACAAGGACACACGATTTATAGTGGTTCGGCTATCTCCGGCCTACGTCCACTTCAAAGGTTTTCCCTTTTATTTATGTTCTACGCTGATTACACTTGATTACAGTGGATTACAATAGATTATAGCTCTGAAATTCGAGTACAACGATGTTTGTGGAGTGCAAAGTAGAGTCTGGTAGAGTCTTAATGCTTCAGAGTCTTGATTTTGCCTAAGAGAAGTCCCGTCCCCTTTTCTGAATGACCTGGGGCTCTATTTATAGGCGTAGGAGGCTGATATTTCTCCTAAAAATCAGGTAGACCGCTTCTGGCACGTGAGGGGGCCCACATGGCCGAAACCTGGAGATCCGGGCCCACATTGGGATCGATTCGACCTTTGGTTCGAATCGATCAAGAAATCGTCCAATCGCGACGAAACTTGGTGTGGACATTCTTCGACATGTAGATGAACTCCTGTAAAAATTTCATGGCATTTGGATCAAGGGATTGAAAGATATGATCGATTCAAGATGGTGTTCTTTGGCATGCTGGTTGGTTCGAATCGATCCTATGGGTTCGTTCGAATCGATTAGTTCGAATCCATAGGGTCGAATCCATGCTTCTGTGATGTGGCACGCGTTCTTCGAGTCGATCCACCTATCTCTCCGAGTTGAATAGGTCAAGTCCGAGTTTGTAGCCGCGTTTCCTTGATGGCTTCGAGTGCTGGGTTCGAAGGTCTGCTTCGAATCGAGGGAGAGGTACTCGTTCGAATCGATCCAAATACGTTACTCCGGATCGATTCGAAGTTGTCTTTAACATGGGGATTCGAAGACAGTGTGGAGCCGAAGCCGTGATGGGTTTGTGGTCGTGTGAAGATGGGTTCGAACGATGGATTCGAGGCATGGCTATCAGGGGGCTTGCTTGATGGAGTCGAAGCGAAGGTACTAGCTGATGGATTCGAACGTCGTCTCTCCTTATGGATTCGATCAAGGTGGGTTCGAACTAGATGGGTTCGAACAAATGAAGAGTGATGGATTCGAAGTGGAGTCGAACTGATGGATGCGAACTCCATCGATTCGAACTAGGGAGTACCCTGTCGATTCGAACCGGGCAAGGCTTACTAAATTGGATCCATCATAACTTGAGCATATGTACTCGGATTGACTTGAAATTTGAACCACTGGCTTCAACAGCTTTGCTCATCATGTCTTGTCAATTGTGGCCCGTTCCGGACTCGGACAAAATTCATCGATATCCATGGTTATCCTGCAATGCATAGTTGATATTCATGAATAATAATCATTGATTTTTAGTAAATCTTGGATATCTCAACTTTGCCAAAAGTTGGGATAACAGATGTTAATCAAAATTAGGGGTGTTATAAGGGTCGAAGTAAATATAGGCGGCATCACTGCCTTAGTAAAGAAAATAGTAAAAGAGATGAGATGTGGCGTCGTTTATAACACTTCGATAATCATAATAAGGCTATGCCGTTAAGGATAGGTTGTCGACAATATCGGCGCCGACACTGATGAAACCAAATTATAGCTATCTAAGTAGCTGTTACAAGCTACCTTCATGGAAGCGACATTCCTTTAGGCTTGAAGATAATACATATGACATGGCACCATCGTAATTAACATGAAAACCGGTTTATTTTGTATTAAAATTAAATACTTTTAACCAAATCTTTCTCTTTGTCGGAATCCTATTGGGTAATAAAATCTATCTACCTAATTGTTTTCTAAAATCTTCCACACTCATATTTTAAATTCCCAAAACACACTTCAAACTAATTAATTATTCTTTTAAATGCTTGTCTAGCATAATAAATTCATAATACATCATAATCGCAAGTGAAAAATCCTAAAAATTCACAAAAATTGTAGAATCTCCTTCTCTTTATCATATAAAAAGTTCAGGGCCAAAGACCATGTTTAATTATTTTACATACTTAAAACCGGAAAATCACTCAACTTCCTTCTTAGAAAATTCGTAGGATATTCAGTAAAACTTAGAAAATTATGAAATTAAAAATCCATCTCCGAAATAACGTTTTACTTTACCTATTGAAAAATCAAATCGGTTGGAGATAAAAATCTTAGGTTTTACCCAAAAAACCCACTTAAATAATTTCACAAAAATCCCTTAATTCATCATTTTATGCAAGCAATGAATATTCAACCTTATCTTGGCAAAATCTATCAAAATGATTAGGATATTACCCACGAATTTCAAAAGCAAAAATAGAGATGGAACACTTATTATTCACCTTCGATTTAATTGTTGGAGTTAGAGATTTGTTGTTGCTTTAGTATCCCTAAACTTTTCTCCCTTGAATCCCCTTAATTTCTATCTCTTGGCTTGGGTTATGGCCGACCTCAAATTCTCCTTTTTTGATTGTTTAAGTTTTGTGAAAAATGAGAACAATATGAAGGGGAGAGGATTTAAGGGATTAAAAGATGGATTTACCTATTTTTCCCTTCTTATATTTTCTCTTATAAGTTAAGTTTAAACAGTCTTTCTTAATGAATTAAGTATGTCATGACCTTATTAAGTTTCAAATCTCATTCTCCTTAACCCTTTACATTATTCTATTTAATATATCCAATTGAATATCTTGAATAATGTTAAACTAAAAATAGGGGTGTTACATTATGTATACATATAACTACAACTAATTTAAGAATTTAGAAATTTGTGGAGAAGGGAAAGTAGTAGAGCTTCCACGTCTATTAGAAAATATGAGTTTGGAAGTGGGGGTTCACGTTTATATTATAGGGTTAAAAATCAGTGCAAGCCGTTTGATTACACTATTTTAAATCGGGGCCATTTGGCAAAGATTTACTGTCGAATTTAGCCTAGCAACGGTCAACCGCCCTTATCCTAGGGTCGACCGCTACCGGTCGACCTGGGTGAATATTTGGTCAACCTGCCTTTTGTTTAATGTTGATTTGTTTAATATGTTGATTCGTTTGATATGTTTTCCTTTTCTTTCATTCCAAGATCATTCGTTTCCACTTTTAATATATACTCCATGATATATTGATGAGGTTATGGTTGTGTCAATAACATTTGTTTTTCTTGTTAAGGAAGTTAAGTGGACCTTGTTGTTTACTTCTTTGCCGAAAAATGCTGTGCGTACGAGCCCCGTTCTTTTGATAGGTGGAAACTGATGGGGTTATGGTGCCTCCACTGGAGGTGATTAAAGAGAGGATTGATTACTCGGTATTTAGTTGTTAAGGAATGTTGTTGCAATGTTTGGAAGATTAGAGGCACCCTTCAAGTGCACATTGATAACTATATGTTCTACTTCAAGTTCTCTAGGCCCGAGGACCATCTTTGTGTCCTTAGTGAAGATCCTTCCTTCATTAAAGGCAAGCCTTTTATTATTACTACTTGGAGTCCGTCTGTCAACTGTGCTAGGAGGCAGGTATTATCTATTCTAGTTTGGGTTTATTGTTCACATATTCCTTCCATTTTGTAACCTTTGATTGGATTAAAATTTGTTAGCTAGTATTGTTGGGAAATTGAAGTGCTTTGATGCTAATATCGTTGCAAGGGAAAGGCTCATTTATGCTAAAGAATTGATTGAAAGTACACTAAAAAAGCCGTCTCCAAATAAAACTAAGATCAGAGTTGCTGAGGGTCATGATGCAGAGGTTGTTGTTCGATACAGTTTGAAACCTTATATTTGCATGTCCTGTCAGTCCTTTGGGCACCTTATGATAGCTTGTGCTCTTCGGCCCGTCGTTGTACTTGGTATACTAGCTTGTCATGCAGTTTCTCCCGTTCCGCTATCTGATAGGGTCCCCCTTCCCCATCCCCTAGTTTTGAAGTGGGTCTGAAAGTTCATTTTGCTCTTGTAGACTCTCCTCCCCAGATTATGCCTCCTATAGCTAGTATTTCTTCACCTCCTGTAGTTCTTGATGTGGTTGATGTTCTAGTGGTTTCTTCGGACAAGTTGCCTCCATAATAGTCTATTATTTGGAACTCTGATTAGCAATCTTAGATTCATTTTCTTTCTGATATAACGTATTCTACTGAGAGAGTGATACTTACCAAAAATTTGTGATTGACGATGTAGGTGAGAACAGAGTCCCTTCTATCATATTGAGGGTGAGGGTCTGACCATTACTATGGAGGATGGAATTGGTAAAGTGAAAAAGAACTCGTTTTGGGATACCACTTCGAAGGAAATACATTTACAGTGATGTTTCCATAAGCTTTGATCCTAACCTTGCTCTTCTATTCTTTGGGTATGTTCTTGTATTATCCTATCATGGCTAATGATAGTAGTAGCTCCTCCTCTTCTGAGGGGGCCTAGAAATTGGTGTTAGTAGTTTAGGCATGCTGCCTAACTCCTGTGTTGTTTTATTTTTCTTTTAGCCACTGAGGCGTCTTTGTCTCTCTCCTGTTTTGTATTTATTTAGTAGTATGGCCACTATAAAACCATCTTAGTTGTTCTATGCATATGCAGAACACCTGTTTTCATTTATTAATAAACATGGCACGACCCACTATAAAGTTGGCTAGCGTTGCTAAAAGGTATGTATGTGCTCCATGATATTGTTAACGTTAGTTATACATAATGTCTAAGCTATCGTTATTGTTGCAATTAACGTTATTATTTTAATTTCCATAATTACATACATAGTTATTTCCGACTCAAAATATTCAAACATCAATAATTTTTTCGTTTGAACTCCGACTAGAAAACATTATATATGAAAATCGATCAGAAAATCGCCATGAACTCGAAAATGCAAGTTTCGTAGCCAAATTCGGACGTTCATAAAAATTCTATTTTTGGCATTATCATTTATTAATTAATTTCTTTTTAATTAATTACAATAAAATTACGGGGTGTTATGTTCTCCCATCCTTAAAAGAATTTCGTCCCCAAAATTTCTCAAGGACTGAATAATGCGACATAATGTACAACCATTCTAAACTAACAGATCAGTTAGTGTGCAATCAATTTTGTAACCAATTGTGTACAAGAACATAGTGTATCGCAATACATATTATATGTACGTAGAATAATTCTAACCGGTGCCTTCAGTATGAATTCATTCTTTTAAATCAATTTCGAAAATATGGTGCAAACATCCTCAATACACTGGCAGTTCTATATGCATGCAACTTTTGAAAACAAAAAACTTGTTTTTACATCCAAAATTTTCCGCACCTCTACGAAAAGAAGCATAGTTCAACCAATTTTGCATCCAATACCTACCATCCAAAATCCTACATTGTTGCTAACATCCAAATTTATAAAACTTCAATTTCCTAAACTTATTTACTTTTGTCGGGAAAAAGGGTTTAGATGGAAAATTTTCATATTTCCACCCATTTTCTCTTGGATACCCAACTTCCTATTGCACTTTGGAGCCTTCTCTTTGCTCCCTATTCTTTTTCAACTTTTTCAAGTACAATTTGCACAATTAATTTTTGCATCTTAAAATTTTAAAATAGGGTTTATTTCAAAGATCAACTTTTTGTTCATGTATCAAAACTATATATAGGAAAAGATTCCATAGATAAAACAACTTTCTCGTCATTAATCGTAATTTATTTTACTACTTCTTCTGCTGCACAGTAAAATCCATACTAACCAACCTATCAATTATTCCCCGATGTCAAATTTCAAATTTTTGATATCTTTCTTTTCTACCTAAAAATATTTTTATATTACTTCTTAAAATATCGGTAAAAATTTTGGACTTCAAAAAATTTCATCGTAAAATTTTCATAAAAGCATATTATTTTCAAAACCAAAAATTTTGAACAAAAATTTTCAGAAGTATACATATTATATATTTTCTTCAAAATAATTTATGCTACATCTCATAAATTGGGGTTTAGTTAACAGTCTAACGTCCATAGTGGAATTCATCTAATTTCACAATAAATTTTATGTTTCAAAACTTTTCTTTTATTTATAATAGCAACACATACAAATTCATTTATAAATTTCAGCTTTTAAGGTACAAGGACATTGACTCATGGCTTCGCAACAATCTTTCCTTCGCTTGCTAGAATTTAGTCTCCAAAATTTTTCTATATTTTGGGACTTAACTCTTATTCCTTTTTCTTTAGTAGCTAACTAAATAAATTTTATTAATTTATTTTATGCTTCTTTTCTTTTACTATTTTTTTCTTTTGCATCAGTTAAGTGTCTTTTTAGAAATTTTCTGGTCTTATTGTTTTCCTAATAATATCATGGTCTAACCAAAAAAAATAAGATGGACGTTTCTATAAACATCGTACGCAATTTTACATAACATAAACTACTAATGCTTACAACCCAACTAAAAGGAAAACAACCAATGGACGGAAGTACAACTACTACTACTTGTGGATCTTTCTAACGTGCCATCTTTCTCCAACCCACGTATCTTTACTTTCCTTTATGGCTTCTGATGAATAGGGTCCATCTATTATTTCCACTGCTGTACCTAATTATGGAACAATTTGTGCATCCTCCCGCACTGTAGTAGGTAAGAAATAAAAATATGCACCCTTTGAATAACTCACTGGCAACTATCTTGATGGAATAACTTTCCTGTCTCCTATCTTTCCTTTCTTAACTTTAAGTATACCAATATTATCTATGTGTGTTTACTATTTCATTACCTTATGTTACTATCTTGTCTTAATCCCAATCTCTTGATAGTATTCTTAAATCTTGGTATTTATTTCCTTTTGTGATAACCTGGGATATCTGTTAATTATTAATTAGCGGGGTTAATTAATACAAATACTGATTTATAGATTTAACAAATAAATATGATAATAAATAGTTATACATGGATTGTATTCAAATTCAGATTTGAATTTGAAAACTTGAATTTAAGATTTAAATAAATGCCTTAGTTAATAATTTGGATTTTAAAATAATATATATATATATATACATGTAATTTACTTAATGTATAATTGGTTTAAAACATTTTCTGTAAAAATAATATATAATTATAATTGGGAGAAAACATAAGTTAACAAGTTTTAAACTATATGATTTAAAAACTCTAAAAAGATAAGTATTTATTAATATAAAAAGTATGATAGTTAAATGAGATTTAAATAAAGGAGTTTATTTTGATTTGTATTAAGGATATCAACATAGATTAATAAAAACAAATATTTAGTTGTTCAAAACATAATAGCTTAAAATAAGAGTTAACAAGGGTTTAAATACATTTTTATATACTTGAATTTTTTTGTACTTTGTATATATATAAATTTAAATTTAATAATGACAAGTGGTAGGTTATTAATCCTTGTATTAACATGTGTTAAGGGTAAAATAATGGTTGTGACAAATATTACAAATTGAACAAGTGTCCTTCTTAATTTTCTTTTTCTTTTTCTCTAATTTTGATAAAACATGATCTACATTTTCTTACCTCATTCTTTTCTTCTCTCTTCAAAAAGCAAGCAAAGCTTAACTTAAAATTTTCATTCCTCAAAACAAATGCCAACCAGAAAAAAAATCACAACCTGATAGCTTTTTACAAAAGCTCAAGCTCAAATTTAAAATCTGTAAACAATTTTCAAAACTCAAAACAAGCCCTATAAGCAGTTTTCAAATGCCTGTAAATTCCTCAATCAAAGTCTGTAAAGCATTTTCAATCCCCAGCCTATAATCTTCTTCAACATGTATCATCTTCTAGTTTTCAAAGTATCATAGCATTCAGTTTTCATAAACAAAGGAGTTCCAGTTCAAAAGCAATTCAAGTCTTCAATTTGCAAAACTGCTTCAAAAAGCTCTCTGTTCCTTCATAAGAATGTGAGTAAACAAATCATTTCACTTTGAAGCTTAAATATGCTTATATGTTTGATGCCTATGAAATATTTGAGGATTATGTGTGAATGATGTTTTCATAAAAGAAATTTGTTGAAGTATAGTTATGTTCCTGTATATATATATTCATGCATGCCTGTGAAAGAATAAATCTGCCTCTATCTGTTTTCAAATCATCTAAATCAAGTTCAAGATTTTATATCTTCTTATATAAATAAATTTATGTTATGAACTTTAAAAGGAAATTGTTTTTACATATTAGATTAAATTTCTAAAAATGGTTTCACATTTGTTTATAATGTAATTGGGTCGGAAATGGAAGTTTACAGGAGTAAATCAATTCAAATCAGAAAATAAAGTATTTTAAACTCGAGATTTATTTATATGATCTAACTCGATTTTTGAAATGATGATTTTTAAAGGAAAAATCATAATTTTTAAACATGAATTTGAAGAGAATTTTTGGGTTGTTCAAAAAGGGGATTTCGATCTAATTCCGCCGACAGGCGTAAAGATAGTGGTCGAGAGTATGGTCAGAGGAGGATGTGAGGACGGCTGTCTCAGGTAAAATAATGGTAGGGATTCTCGATGGCCGTGGTGACGGGAAAAGGGGAAAGTAGGGTTAGAGAAGCTTGTTGGGTCAATGTTGAAGCCTGGGTTTTTTGCGTTGCCGTAGATGATCTACGGACGATCGGTGGTGGGGGAATAAATAGAAGAGGGTCTGGCGCTGCTACTGGTGCAAGCATGTGGTTTCTGGTGACCGGGGTTGTCTTCGGCATGACATTTTGTGTTGGAGAAGTGTTTCCAGGGAGAGGCGTTTGGTTCGGTTTTTTTAATTCGGGAAGGCGACATCGATCTGGGTGCTCCTCTGTGTTGGAGTGGTCAACGATGATTTGTCGGAGGGTTTAGAGATGGTCGACGACGTCCAGATTGGATGTGCAGGTGCACCGTGTCATTGCGTGCAAGTGACAATAGGAAAGGCTGGAAGAAGAAGAAGTAGAAGAGGAGAAGAATGGAAGAGGTTCGAGTAAGTTTCCAAGTTGTAGCGCACGTGACTCGAAGCAAGCAGGAGTTGGACTCGAAGGTTTTGGTAGTGCGTTACTCGTGTTGAACTCGAGAATTGGGATTTTCGCTTGGGTATTTCCAGTTTTAAAACAAAATGAAGAACAGGTTTAAAATTTGAATTTAAACGAATTTTAAACCCATTCCTTAACCTATTTTTTCTTGGAATATTAAAGGTTGGTTTGAATATAAGGGATCGAGAAAAAGGGTTAAGTTAATTGTGTTTTTTTAAAATAATATATAACCTTTGTTTAAAGGTTAATTTAAAATAAGCTTGATATTGTAACCAAGTAAATGATTTAAAAGAGATGTAATGTTTTAATCCTAAATTTTTACTTAAGGGTTTAAGTTAATAGAATGGAGATAAATTATTTTCATAAATTTATCTCGTACGGACTTTAAGGGTAATTAAAGAAAATTTATAAAGACAAATGATTTATTTTATCAAATAAGATATTTAGTAATTAATGACTTATTAATCAATTAAGAGATAATTGATCACTGAATGAGATAAATCAGGGTAATTAGTGAATGTAATTAAGTAAAGATTACTTAATGGAATAATTAATTACTGGGAGTAATTAGAGGATCATTAACGAATGTCATTATTTAATTAATGTAAAATGGATAAGGCTAATTAATCTAAGTGATTGATTTAAATGAAAATTTCTAAATGTGATTATAAGAAAATTAGTCAGGGAGAATTAATTAAGATGGATCATTATTTGGGTTGAAATTAATTAATGATTTAATAAGCAGAATTTTAAAATGATTAAAGAGTTTAATTTAAGTTAATTTATTTAAATTAATTAGAAATGGATGGACTAATTAATCTTTCTTATGAATGATTGGTTGATATTTCTGATATGAAATGTTTGTGATATGATATGTTGTCGTGAACAGTGATTATGTGTTATCTGTCGCTGATGAATTGCGGTGTAAAGGTGACACCCTGTAATTGAAGTTTGAATTGTGTTTCACTTGAATAATTTGAGATAAGATTATATTGAATTCGAAGAGACCGGAGTTGGGTATTAGTAAATACCCGAACCCACTTTGATTCTTTATAAACTGATATGTGAAATCAATAGAGTGAATTAGATTGATCAAAGTGAATTAGACTATTTTAATCTAAGTTTTTGGTACTTAGAAATTGATGTGTAATATAAGTGATGTCTATAACGGTTTGTGAACCTGTAATTGATACAAGTTACCCGGCTTATATATACATAAGTTGTATTCTTTTGTCATTCATGTTAGATGGGTTTGGTCACGCTAGTTTCCAGCCTGACCCGGGTATTACTTTGATGTAATGCTCGGGACATACCGAGTATTACAGATTTCCAGGTAGGGACGTTCTGGAGCTCAGGAGTCGAGCTGGATGACAGGAACGTGAAGAGTATTTTCGCTGTATTATATTATTATAATATGTGACATGTTGATTTGTATATGTCCAGTGTCTGAATATATGAGTAACTATGATGTATTTAAATGTAATCGACAGGTATAGTATTCTTCTGTAAACTGTTATTATTTATTATTATGTTTTATCCGCTGCGAATGTGAGATGTTGTTTCTGATCTTTTTCTTCTTCTTCTTTTTCTATCTCTTTCTTCTTTTTCATAACTATCTGGAATTTTCGGGATCGAAAATTTCGGGTTATTACATTTGGTATCAGAGCGAGGTTAAGCAAGACCTTGGCTCCGGAGGGTGTACTCATTAAGGATAGGGTCAATGGTACCCTAAAATAAGTTGAGTGTGTGTGTGTGTGTGTGTGTGTGTGTGTGTATGAGAGCATACTTGTTATTTTCTTATATAAAGATTTTAAATGATTTTATATAAGAATATATTTTGATATATAAAGCAATATATCTTTCTAATAAATATTAAGGTAATTGGATGTCAAATATTGGAATTAAATTAAGTGGTAATAGAATTACAACCAAATTAAAATTAAATCAAAGATAAGTTTGAAATGGATTCAAACTGAAATTAAATCTTGAAGTTGGGAAGAATTTCAAAATAAGATTAATTAGAATTGGTTTCAAACCAGAGAAATAGAATGGTTATTGTGTTTAATAATAAGATGATTGTTTTCCAATAAACAATAAAAATGTTTTAAGGAAGTAACCATTTAAAAAGAAGTAACTTGTAAATTTGCAAGGATGTAAATTAAAGTGGGTTTCAAATTGTGAAGTTCTGAATTCTAAATTTAAACATTTGAATGGGTTTCAAAATGTTAAAGGAAATAATATTATTCAAACTATTTTGAATATGATCTTATTTTAAAATAAGAGATGTTATTTAATATATTCGAATGAAAGGGTCCTATTTCAAACATGGGTTGTTTGAAATTTTAGAGGAAGTTTTTTGAATTTAAAACCAAGGGTGGTTTAAAATTTTAAAGTAACCAAGTTTGTTAAAGAAATAAACTCTAAGGTTGAGTTTTTAATGTAACGACCCGTAAATTTCGACGATTTAATTTATTTAATAGAATTTTGTAATAAAAATTTAGTAGAAATAATAAAAGGTGATAAATATATATTGAACGCTAATTTAACAATGGTAATTTAAGCCTTTGTTTGTAATATGAATAAATTTTTCAATAAAAATTGGTGTAAGTATTGTACCTGAATATAATGGGAAGATAGAGAGTATAAGTAAGGCATTTAATTAGTTAAGTGTAAATTTATGGGTATAATAACAATTCGTATACATTACCTAATTAATCTGTCAATTAATTTGCTAAAAAAATCAAAATCTTTTAATTTGGTAAATAATTTGATGCGTATTGATAAGCGTTACTTTAACGATTAATTTTAAAGTGATGGGAAGAAAATAAGTAAAGTTATGCAGTAATAAATAAATAAAAATATCGCAATAAATAGGAAACTGACAAAACATTTATTTATATGAACGTTACTTATTGATTTGAGAGTAACGGAAGTGTGAACGTAGAATAAAATAAGCGTAGATTTATGTTAGGTAATTATTGAGAATATGGGAAATAAGTTGAAATAATATTAATTAAAAATTTATGCGTAAAACATGTTATGTAAGATATATTGATTCCATTTAATAAATTGAGGATTAATATTATCGAAGAGGATTATATATGGTCTCAATGTATATTTAGATAAGTTTTGAAATAAAGACTAATTCCATTCAGAAGATGACAATGGGTGCAATATTTTGATTTGTAAGCAATAGTAATAGGTTACATGTTTAATTGGTTGATAGAATTTGAATTGAATTAATGTTAATACACTAAATAAAGGTTACATTAATATGATAAGTAATACAATGTCTAGAAGTTTAATATAGAGTGTGTTAAGACGTAGAAATGGAAATTAGGAAGCAGTTGGAATTAAATGAAATTTTAGGTGTATTTATGAGAAATGTACGTACAATTAAAGAGGCGAACGAAATAAATACCAACCAATTTTAGTGAATAACGGGATCTAAACCTAAATAAATAAATTCCTTGAAATTTAAGTTTTAATTTTTGATAAATTGGATTTGTACTTTAATATTGAAAATTTTGGGATTATTCAAAAATAAATTAATGTAGGAAGTTGTTAAAGGATTCTGAATTTACCAAGTGGTCCAAACTGACAAAATTTGCAAATAATTAAAGTTGGATTGTAAATCTGATTCAATTAACCTATTATTAATTTATTTGTTTGGAATATAAAAAGTAATGATAGGGTAACTGAAATTAAGGGTAGTTTAATTTGTATGTTATTTGGGATTAAGGCAAGATGGGTGGATATTAGGAGTTATATACTTAGATCATTCAATTTATTTGGATAACATTGTAATAAATGTAATTAAATGTACATTTACGTGAAATATAATACCATGCCTAATAGATTGCTAAGTTGTATATATTAAAGGGAATTTTATTAATTGTTTTTAAAAAACCTTAATTAATATGGTTGATAAATTTAATATAAGAAAAACCAATGAAATTCTGGGGAATAATGTAGTTTAATATGAGTTAGTAGTTAGGGTAGTGACTAAAATTGGCAATACATTGCAATTAATGTTAATAGTGTTGACATAAGCTAATAAACTTAAATGTTAATGCAATACCAATTTATGTATTTAAGGTGATTGCGAAATTGGAATTTGATAAATGCAGTAACTAACTCAGGGCAAATAGATTTTATGGAATCAATAAAAGATAGGTAAATTTAATGATTGTTTGGTGGTAATTTAAGCATGAATGGGAATAAATCGGGAAATAGTGAGAATTATTAATTATTACCCATCAATTTATTTAGAATCTAAATCAAATGCAACATTCGTTGTTATTTGTAGCTTATAGGTGGAAATAACGTAAACTTTATTCAGAATATGATAATTAGTTAGATTAAAAGAATGGAAGGCAGGATATATGGATTCATTTGGATTTAGAACATGATAATTTGAATTTATTGAATTTATTGGAAACTGAATAGAACATTTTATTTGATTGAAATTAAAGTTGGAATTCAGAGATGTTTTAGGAATTCCCATCTATGGGATACCAATAGATAGGATAATTAAATGAAAGTTCAACTAAAGGATTTCTGCAAAGTTAATTTATAATTTGTAGATAAAATAAAATTGAAGTTTTACGCTGAAGTTAATAATGTACTCAGCATTTAAGAAACATCTTAAATTGTCTAAATTTGAATAAACAATGAAGTAATAAATAATAATTATTAATAAAGTCCAAAATTTGGTAACCCTTTTTCAAATTTATGATAATTAGTGTTGGTATAGGCTATTTATTTAAGTAACAGTGCGATGCCAAAAAAAAAATGGATTGGAAGTAATTGCGAAATATAAATAAAATATTTTAGTAGGGAATTCAAATGTATATATACATAGAAATGTGGATTTTTATAGTATGAAAACTTAGTCAATTTACAATAGTTAAATCTATTGAGAATGAATAAAAATCTAAGATAATTATTACGGTAATTTAGAAATTTAGTTGGAAATGGAAACTTATCTATGAATTTGGAATTTAATGAAATTGTGAATTTATATTGAAACTTATAAATGAAGCATCTAAATTTACATTTGTAAATACGTTTAAAATTCAATGTAAATGTCTGAGGAAGAAATTAATTTATTTACTAATCCGTAACGTATCCAATTAATATAAAATATTCTGGTGGGCCAACAACCGTTTTGCGCGTTTATGATTCGTGCCCACCTATCCTATTTCACTTTGTCTATTTATAGGCTGTGTAAACCCTAGCCTCCATCTATCTTCATTTCTCTCTGTGTGTTCTTTTCTTCAATTTCTTCTCTTCCAATGGCTGCAAAATTTCTAGATCCAACTACAGTCCAAAAAAAAAAAATATATATTTCAAACTCCTCTAAAAATTCCAGAAAAATTATATGTCATAATTCTCGAAGAGCATAATCTGTTGGTACTGTCTGTTTTTTTTGATTGGTGCTGTAGTGTGCTCGAATTTGAGAAGAAGGACGTGGCCTGTGACTTGGCATGGTGATGGGGTATATTTGTTTATTTTGTTTTATTTAATTTTTGTTTCAATCAAAATTTTCGAATAACTTTCTCATACGTAGTCCGATTCATGCGAGATTTTTTTTGTTAGGATCGTAATTAAATTCCAGATCTATTGACGCTAGTTTGGACCAATTCGAAGACCGTCGAATTTTGAGTTTAAATTGAATTTAAATTCGATTTAAATTCAAAAGGTGAGTGTTTTAACCCACTCACAATTTCTAAACTTTCTTATGTTTGTTAAATTGATTTTAGATATGAGTAGAAATTTATTTATGACTGTTTGACATGTTTTATTCCTTATCTCTGTTAAATTGCATTTATTTAATATAACTATTCATAAATTTTATTATATAAATTGACAGTTAAAAATTTATTTATTTGCATATTAACTGCTAGTTAAATAGTTATTAAATTTATTTTGAATATAATCTGTTAAGTTAGTAACTGTCATTTATTTCCTGTTATATTGCATATGCTATATATTGATGTTTGTTTAAATTGACGATGTTTGAAATAAATTGATGATGATTGAATTTAATTGGTTAATAATTGATATTGGATGAATGGATGATGTGTTCTATCTTATATAAACTGCAAGTTATCATGCATTTTCTTTTCATCTGGGATTGCGGTTTGAAATGATATACAACCACATTTTATTTTTAAATTGCGGGTTGAAATGATAAACATCCGTATCACTTGACCATAGGGTAGAAAATTTTATACAGGCACCGCGGTATATATATATATAAAATTATTTTTTTGAAATGTTTTTCTATGGTTTTTTGCAAAGCTATATATATGGTTTATGGGTTTTTGATTTGGTTATTAATAAAGGTTATTTATATACAGTAATTTTCGGTTTTAAGCTTTGTATAAATTGTTTTGAAGTATAAAATAAAGTTTGATTTTTAAGATCAAATACGATTAAGCATTTCTTTAAAATTTAAGTTCTGGAGTTTTATTGACTTAAATGAGAATAAGGGCGGAAGATGAATATTGAGTAAAATTTGGAATTAAATAAAAAGGTTATTAATTTTTAAAGGGTATGATTTTTATAACTTGATTTTTGTGTAGAGTGATTTAAATGAATATATCAAGTTTAATAAATTGAAAGATTATCCAGTTATGTGAAGTTAAAGGTTTTACTTAAATTATATTGAATTCATTAAGTAAACATTTCAAGTCTAAATAATAAGTAATTGGGTTTGATACATATGGATTTGTCAAATGAGTTGTTTTTGAAATGGTGAAATATTTAAAGCCTTGAAACATAAGAATTGAAATGGTATTTGGAAGTGTAAATCGATATTTGAAATTGATTTGTGAAATCTAAAGAAGCTATTTTGTTTTATAAAAGTAGTTTAATATTTAACCATTTAAGAGATGGAAATTTGTTTCAAAGCTATGTTTTTCAAGGTAGTATAATTTGGAAATATTTTGTTCAAGAGTTTGGTTTCTAAATATTTTACTTTGGAAACCCTATGATTTTGGAAGGAATATATATTGGAAAATAAATGATATCGTATTAATTCGGGTTTTAAAAGGAAATGATATCATATTTATATGGTTTTGAAATGGATATTTTATTCTGGTTTTAAAGTATAATTATTTTAAATGACCGCGGTGTTATAATAACGATTGGTTGGCAAAGAGACCGGGATCAGATATGGACATACTCTCTGTCGATACTGAAAACCACTTTGACTAACCGTGTACGCAGTGGAGATTGCAGAATAAAGTAGGTTGGTGGCGGCGTTTCCTGTAAGGTAAATACGTGGACCCAACTCCCGTGAGTTGGCATAAGGCGGCTAAAACAGGAGCGATTGACGGGTTAATGAGGTAGCACCTCTGATCGGACACTTCCCTTCAATACTATACTCTGACTTTGGATTTTTCGGTGGCCACCTTCACTTTTGATTTCTTTGACGTGGGGAGTTTGTTCGAGGTGGGCGGCAGCTGCGCGCTGCGCGTTTCCATTGTCCCGAAACGTAATTGGTATATCTACCCTGGCATTGCCTAGTTGTGCCGTGTCACCTACCCTAACGCGCCTTATACGATTTTGTTTTGTACCATACCTATGGAGTGCCCTCTGACGACGCCCAGTACGGGGGAGATTACGGTACTGTATAGACTATGGGAATATATAAATGTGTTAATGTGGAAAATGTAAAGCCTTAACGCTATTTAAAAGTAAGTTTATTTTACAATTAGACACTATTATAATAGCGCAATATACTACATAGTAAATAGTTTAACGGATCCTTAGGAGATGTAAATCCCGAGCATCTCTTGAGTTACTGTACTCATATTTATTTCTGTTAATTTAACTCACATAAGATCTTTTAGTTCTGACTCGAGTGTTTTGTCTTTTCAAGTTCGCTCGGGTCAGTCCGAGCGTTTCAGGATCGAAGACTTTAGCTCTAGAGGACGAAGACGGAGATTTCTATTATTAATATTAATTATATTCCACTACACTCATATTGTTCCGCTGGTTTGTCGTATGGTATATGTACCCTGATATGTATTGTATAAATAAAATCAAAGGTTTTGTAAAACAGCTTCATGAACTGTATATTTGATTATTATATTTTATCCTTCCGCTGTGAGATTCTGTTTAGTTTTTTTCTTTCTCTGTTTTTCTTATTTATCCCATAACAATCCGCCCTTACGTATGGTTTGAATTGGCACGTGTGTCTGTTTAAATCGTGCAAAAAGGCGGGATGCTACAGTTGGTATTAGAGCTTTGGTTTAGCGATAAATCTTGGCTTTGTGGGGTTTGACTCTTTATTAATAGGGTAGTAATACCCTATGGGAGTCACTGAGTGTATATATGAGAGAGCGTATTTGTTAGTATTATAAAAAGGTTTTAATATTGTGTTAATTTGTTCCGTTTCGTATTTATAAATTCTGGTTGGTGCATGGGACGCTATGACATCAATAGGGATTTCTAAACACTTAATAGGACAGACCGACATAATATTTGTTTTTATTATAGGTGAATGAAAATTTTTTGCCTATTATATTTTTATATATAAAATAAAAAATTTCAATTGATATTTATATTTGACTGCAATAGATTGATTGTTAGGCAATAAAGTGTAAATAATAATAGAAATAAGATTGAAAAATAAGATAAATGAAATTTGGAAATTTAGAACTTAAGTCTGGGGTTTTTCTTTTGAATGATTTTGAAAATATTAATAATTTTGTTTATAAGTATTTTCTGATATAAATATTTAACATAATTCGGAAGAATCGTTTTAGAAAATAAGTTTTGTACTTTCCTCTCTGTCGCTGGAAAATAATTTCGGTGATGGCGGCCGCATCATCTACTTTCATTTTCGAGTTTCGAAGGGGAAAGGTCACTGTAGTAGTTCTACTGCAGATTCATTTTCGAAAAAGATATAAATTTTTAATTGTTTTAAATAAAATTAGAGGTATATAAGTTAGAAGAATATATTTATCTAATATTTCAAAATAATTTGAAATTTAACCCGGTATTTAATTCTTAAATTTCCATTAATTAATTGTTTAAATTATTGTAGTGAAATAAAAGGTAAGTGATTAATAAATTGAAACCTCTAATTTAGGTAAGAGATTTAATGCAAAGTTATAAATGGAAATTTGAAATTTGTAACATATGAGATAAAGAGTAATATTGTTGAACATTAAATTTAATTAAAAGATGAGATAAAACTTGTATAAGTTCATTTGCATTTTCTTTAACATATATAACTTACCAAATATAAAAAGTTGAAATGTTTAATAAGAAATGTAGTAGAAATTTGTACAAGTAATAGTAGGTAATGAAGCATTCAATGAATTTGCTGTATTCAATAACTTAAGATATAATTGAAATTTTACCAAGTAAATATAAATAAAGGTAAGCATGATAGATAAATGATTATAAAACTTAAGGAATTAAAGTAAATAAATAAGGACATGTTATTATAAATGAATGAATAATTATAACAAAATATAAGGAACCAGCATGACCCGAGTTAATGGAATTGAGTAATTGTAAGTAATAAGTAAAAATGAATGAGCAAACCTTTGATAAGAAAATGTGAATGAGAAAAAAATCACTATATAAACAAAAAGGGAAATCAAACAACTAAAGCATGAAATTTATAATAGGTTAGTTTGGTTGCTGGTTTGAATTGTTATTGTTTGATTTATGGTTGGTTGGGTAAGGAAATTTGAAGTTGTTGGATGAATAAATAATCTATTTTGTTCCATCTAAGACTGTTGAGTAAATGATGCATTTGATAGTTATTTTTCATTCCGTACAATTTCAAGTTTGAACCCAAACAACTATTTGATTGTGTGATTGTATGGTTGTTTTGTAATTGTATGTATGTTGTTCGAGGAAATTGATGGTTGTTGTATTAATTTGGATGATTAGTGATTGGAACTACTTAGATATTTAAATTTTGGACTTAGAAATATTTTGAAATGTTCTCCAAACTCTAATAAATTTAAGTATAAAAAAGATAATGTTGTAAATTTGTATATTTTAAGAAAAGTAACAAATATTGTAAATTTAATTGTTTATAAGGTAATGTTTTGAATAAGATATGTAGATTCAAAATCCTTCTCTTCCCTTCTTTTTACTTTTCGGGGACGAAAAGTTTTGTGTGGGGGAGAGTGTAACGACCCGTAAATTTCGACGATTTAATTTATTTAATAGAATTTTGTAATAAAAATTTAGTAGAAATAATAAAAGGTGATAAATATATATTGAACGCTAATTTAACAATGGTAATTTAAGCCTTTATTTGTAATATGAATAAATTTTTCAATAAAAATTGGTGTAAGTATTGTACCTGAATATAATGGGAAGATAGAGAGTATAGGTAAGGCATTTAATTAGTTAAGTGTAAATTTATGGGTATAATAACAATTCGTATACATCACCTAATTAATCTGTCAATTAATTTGCTAAAAAAATCAAAACCTTTTAATTTGGTAAATAATTTGATGCGTATTGATAAGCGTTACTTTAACGATTAATTTTAAAGTGATGGGAAGAAAATAAGTAAAGTTATGCAGTAATAAATAAATAAAAATATCGCAATAAATAGGAAACTGACATAACATTTATTTATATGAACGTTACTTATTGATTTGAGAGTAATGGAAGTGTGAACGTAGAATAAAATAAGCATAGATTTATGTTAGGTAATTATTGAGAATATGGGAAATAAGCTGAAATAATATTAATTAAAAATTTATGCGTAAAACATGTTATGTAAGATATATTGATTCCATTTAATAAATTGAGGATTAATATTATCGAAGAGGATTAAATATGGTCTCAATGTATATTTAGATAAGTTTTGAAATAAAGACTAATTCCATTCAGAAGATGACAATGGGTGCAATATTTTGATTTGTAAGCAATAGTAATAGGTTACATGTTTAATTGGTTGATAGAATTTGAATTGAAATAAATGTTAATACACTAAATAAAGGTTACATTAATATGATAAGTAATACAATGTCTAGAAGTTTAATATAGAGTGTGTTAAGACGTAGAAATGGAAATTAGGAAGCAGTTGGAATTAAATGAAATTTTAGGTGTATTTATGAGAAATGTACGTACAATTAAAGAGGCGAATGAAATAAATACCAACCAATTTTAGTGAATAACGGGATCTAAACCTAAATAAATAAATTCCTTGAAATTTAAGTTTTAATTTTTGATAAATTGGATTTGTACTTTAATATTGAAAATTTTGGGATTATTCAAAAATAAATTAATGTAGGAAGTTGTTAAAGGATTCTGAATTTACCAAGTGGTCCAAACTGACAAAATTTGCAAATAATTAAAGTTGGATTGTAAATCTGATTCAATTAACCTATTATTAATTTATTTGTTTGGAATATAAAAAGTAATGATAGGGTTAATTGAAATTAAGGGTAGTTTAATTTGTATGTTAATTGGGATTAAGGCAAGATGGGTGGATATTAGGAGTTATATCCTTAGATCATTCAATTTATTTGGACAACATTGTAATAAATGTAATTAAATATACATTTACGTGAAATATAATACCATGCTTAATAGATTGCTAAGTTATATATATTAAAGGGAATTTTATTAATTGTTTCTAAAAAACCTTAATTAATATGGTTGATAAATTTAATATAAGAAAAACCAATGAAATTCTTGGGAATAATGTAGGTTAATATGAGTTAGTAGTTAGGGTAGTGACTAAAATTGGTAATACATTGCAATTAATGTTAATAGTGTTGACATAAGCTAATAAATTTAAATGTTAATGCAATACCAATTTATGTATTTAAGGTGATTGCGAAATTGGAATTTGATAAATGCAGTAACTAACTCAGGGCAAACAGATTTTATGGAATCAATAAAAGATAGGTAAATTTAATGATTGTTTGGTGGTAATTTAAGCATGAATGGGAATAAATCGGGCAATAGTGAGAATTATTAATTATTACCCATCAATTTATTTAGAATCTAAATCAAATGCAACATTCGTTGTTATTTGTAGATTATAGGTGGAAATAACGTAAACTTTATTCAGAATATGATAATTAGTTAGATTAAAAGAATGGAAGGCAGGATATATGGATTCATTTGGATTTAGAACATGATAATTTGAATTTATTGAATTTATTGGAAACTGAATAGAACATTTTATGTGATTGAAATTAAAGTTGGAATTCGGAGATGTTTTAGGAACTCCCATCTATGAGATACCAATAGATAGGATAATTAAATGAAAGGTCAACTAAAGGATTTCTGCAAAGTTAATTTATAATTTGTAGACAAAATAAAATTGAAGTTTTACGCTGAAGTTAATAATGTACTCAGCATTTAAGAAACATCTTAAATTGTCTAAATTTGAATAAACAATGAAATAATAAATAATAATTATTAATAAAATCCAAAATTTGGTAACCCGTTTTCAAATTTATGATAATTAGTGTTGGTATAGGCTATTTATTTAAGTAACAGTGCGATGCCAAAAAAAATGGATTGGAAGTAATTGCGAAATATAAATAAAATATTTTAGTAGGGAATTCAAATGTATATATACATAGAAATGTGGATTTTTATAGTATGAAAGCTTAGTCAATTTACAATAGTTAAATCTATTGAGAATGAATAAAAATCTAAGATAATTATTATGGTAATTTAGAAATTTAGTTGGAAATGGAAACTTATCTATGAATTTGGAATTTAATGAAATTGTGAATTTATATTGAAACTTATAAATGAAGCATCTAAATTTACATTTGTAAATACGTTTAAAATTCAATGTAAATGTCTTAGGAAGAAATTAATTTATTTACTAATCCGTAACGTATCCAATTAATATAAAATATTCTAGTAGGCCAACAACCGCTTTGCGTGTTTATGATTCGTGCCCACCTATCCTATTTCACTTTGTCTATTTATAGGCTGTGTAAACCCTAGCCTCCATCTATCTTCATTTCTCTCTGTGTGTTCTTTTCTTCAACTTCTTCTCTTCCAATGGCCGCAAAATTTCTAGATCCAATTACAGTCCAAAAAAATAAAATAAAATTTCAAACTCCTCTAAAAATTCCAGAAAAATTATATGCCATAATTCTCGAAGAGCGTAATCTGTTGGTACTGTCTGTTTTTTTTGATTGGTGCTGTAGCGTGCTCGAATTTGAGAAGAAAGACGTGGCCTGTGACGTGGCATGGTGATGGGGTATATTTGTTTATTTTGTTTTATTTAATTTTTGTTTCAATCGAAATTTTCGATTAACTTTCTCATACATAGTCCGATTCATGCGAGATTTTTTTTGTTAGGATCGTAATTAAATTCCAGATCTGTTGACGCTAGTTTGGACCAATTCGGAGACCGTCGAATTTTGAGTATAAATTGAATTTAAATTTGATTTAAATTCAAAAGGTGAGTGTTTTAGCCCACTCACAATTTCTAAACTTTCTTATGTTTGTTAAATTGATTTTAGATATGAGTAGAAATTTATTTATGACTGTGTGACATGTTTTATTCCTTATCTCTATTAAATTGCATTTATTTAATATAACTATTCATAAATTTTATTATATAAATTGACAGTTAAAAATTTATTTATTTGCATATTAACTGCTAGTTAAACAGTTATTAAATTTATTTTGAATATAATCTGTTAAGTTAATAACTGTCATTTATTTCCTGTTATATTGCATATGCTATATATTGATGTTTATTTAAATTGACGATGTTTGAAATAAATTGATGATGATTGAATTTAATTGGTTAATAATTGATATTGGATGAATGGATGATGTGTTCTATCTTATATAAACTGCAAGTTATCATGCATTTTCTTTTCATTCGGGATTGCGGTTTGAAATGATATTCAACCGCATTTTATTTTTAAATTGCGGGTTGAAATGATAAACATCCGTATCACTTGACCATAGGGTAGAAAATTTTATCAGGCACCGCGGTA
Source organism: Allium cepa (assembly GCA_030765085.1). Classification (NCBI taxonomy): domain Eukaryota; kingdom Viridiplantae; phylum Streptophyta; class Magnoliopsida; order Asparagales; family Amaryllidaceae; genus Allium; species Allium cepa. Next base: position 272,271,713 of record CM060937.1, read on the forward strand.
TATATATATAAAATTATTTTTTTTGAAATGTTTTTCTATGGTTTTTTGCAAAGCTATATATATATGGTTTATGGGTTTTTGATTTGGTTATTAATAAAGATTATTTATATATAGTAATTTCCGGTTTTAAGCTTTGTATAAATTGTTTTGAAGTATAAAATAAAGTTTGATTTTTAAGATCAAATACGATTAAGCATTTCTTTAAAATTTAAGTTCTGGAGTTTTATTGACTTAAATGAGAATAAGGTCGGAAGATGAATATTGACTAAAATTTGGAATTAAATAAAAAGGTTATTAATTTTTAAAGGGTGTGATTTTTATAACTTGATTTTTGTGTAGAGTGATTTAAATGAATATATCAAGTTTAATAAATTGAAAGATTATCCAGTTATGTGAAGTTAAAGGTTTTACTTAAATTATATTGAATTCATTAAGTAAACATTTCAAGTCTAAATAAGAAGTAATTGAATTTGATACACATGGATTTGTCAAATGAGTTGTTTTTGAAATGGTGAAATATTTAAAGCCTTGAAACATAAGAATTGAAATGGTATTTGGAAGTGTAAATCGATATTTGAAATTGATTTGTGAAATCTAAAGAAGCTATTTTGTTTTATAAAAGTAGTTTAATATTTAACCATTTAAGAGATGGAAATTTGTTTCAAAGCTATGTTTTTCAAGGTTGTATAGTTTGGAAATATTTTGTTCAAGAGTTTGTTTTCTAAATATTTTACTTTGGAAACCCTATGATTTTGGAAGGAATATATATTGGAAAACAAATGATATCGTATTAATTCGGGTTTTAAAAGGAAATGATATCATATTTATATGGTTTTGAAATGGATACTTTATTCTGGTTTTAAAGTAAAATTATTTTAAATGACCGCGGTGTTATAATAACGATTGGTTGGCAAAGAGACCGGGATAGGATATGGACATACTCTCTGTCGATACTGAAAACCACTTTGACTAACCGTGTACGCGGTGGAGATTGCAGAATAAATTAGGTTGGTGGCGGCGTTTCCTGTAAGGTAAATACGTGGACCCAACTCCCGTGAGTTGGCATAAGGTGGCTAAAACAGGAGCGATTGACGGGTTAATGAGGTAGCACCTCTGATCGGACACTTCCCTTCGATACTATACTCTGACTTTGGATTTTTCGGTGGCCACCTTCACTTTTGATTTCTTTGATGTGGGGAGTTTGTTCGAGGTGGGCGGCAGCTGCGCGCTGCGCGTTTCCATCGGAAGCGTAATTGGTATATCTACCCTGGCATTGCCTAGTTGTGTCGTATTACCTACCCTAGCACGCCTTATATGATTTTGTTTTGTACCATACCTATGGAGTGCCCTCTGACGACGCCCAGTACGGGGGAGATTACGGTACTGTATAGACTATGGGAATATATAAATGTGTTAAGGTGGAAAATGTAAAGCCTTAACGCTATTTAAAAGTAAGTTTATTTTACAATTAGACACTATTATAATAGCGCAATATACTACATAGTAAATAGTTTAACAGATCCTTAGAAGATGTAAATCCCGAGCATCTCTTGAGTTACCGTACTCATATTTATTTCTGTTAATTTAACTCACATAAGATCTTTTAGTTCTGACTCGAGTGTTTTGTCTTTTCAAATTCGCTCGGGTCAGTCCGAGCGTTTCAGGATCGAAGACTTTAGCTCTAGAGGACGAAGACAGAGATTTCTATTATTAATATTAATTATATTCCACTACACTCATATTGTTCCGCTGCTTTGTCGTATGGTATGTGTACTCTGATATGTATTGTATAAATAAAATCAAAGGTTTTGTAAAACAGCTTCATGAACTGTATATTTGATTATTATATTTTATCCTTCCGCTGTGAGATTCTGTTTAGTTTTTTTCTTTCTCTGTTTTTCTTGTTTATCCCATAATAATCCGCCCTTACGTATGGTTTGAATTGGCACGTGTGTCTGTTTAAATCGTGCGAAAAGGCGGGATGCTACATTTAATTTTCCTTGGAATATGATGAAAAACCCAAAGAGTAGTAGGTTTTAAAAATAACTGGGAAGATTATTTATGAGAAGTTTTAAAATTTGAAATGGAAGTTCAAATTGGGTAAGGTTGACTGGATTAAGTGGATTGAGTTTAACTTGGAGAAAAGTTAAATAAGTTGGAATGATCAACCTGATTTGGAAATTTGAAGATGAAATTAAGATTTAACTTGGAAAGTTAAATGGTTGATTGAAATTGAGAGTTTGAGTGATCTCAAATTGGGTTTGAGATCCGAAAATTGGAAATGTATGGATGTTTTAAAATAATTTGAACGATATCATCCTATTGTTATTAATAATTTTTTTTACAAAAAAATGTGAATTGGATTTGTTTAAATGAATGAAGAAATAAAGTGTGGTAATACATCCATTCTTGGGATGAATGGGTAATAAGTTGAATTTTAAGATTAAAAGTAAACTAGTGAAAGTGAAATCATTTTGGACTTAAGATTTGAATGTTTAAGATAAAACTTCAAAAGTTTGGTTACAAAATTGAAATTTGATGATAAATTGAATTTCAAAGATTTAGTTGTTTAAAAAGGGATTTGAATTATTATTTGAACCTAGAAATAGGTTTATGAAGAAGCAAAGGTTAAATTGATTTAAGGGAATTAAATCAACATTTGAAAGTTTAACTCGAATTTATATAATTCGAGATGATTTAAGTGAGATTGAATTTGAAATTAGTTCAAATTGAAATTGATTTAAATAATTTGGATTTGTGATTAAAGTTGAATAGTTTTTAATTCAAACGGAATTTGATTTGAATTTGGGAAGAATCAAGGATAATTCAACTTGAATTGGGATTAAATTCAAACTGGGGTTGAAATGAATTAAAGATTTAAAATTGGTTCAGTTTGAAATTTAATTGAATTAATTGGAATTATGATTGAAGATGGATAAGTTTAAAAATTCAAATGGAAATTTGAACTGGATAATTTGAATAGAAATTGAAGTTGAATGAGTTTCAAATAGGAAGTTGATTTGAGTTTGGGATGAGAATGGAAGTTAACTTAATTTAAATTGAAAGTTAACTGGAAATTGGCAATTGATTGGAATTGGGATCAATTCAAATTAGAATTGAATCAATTTAAATGGAAGTGGAAATTTAAACTGAATTGATGGGAATGGGGATTGGGAATTGAACAGTTTGGCTCTGGACTATTTTCAAAATAAATTGTTTTAATATAAATCTATTTTTCCAAACTATTTACTTTACAACCTTTCTTTTAAAAGCCAAATTATCTTATACTTATTTTACAATTATTTTTGGAACTATTTAACAAATTTTCAACTGTTTTATAAACTAATTACTGTTTTCAACTACTTTAGAACTAATTACTATTTTACATATATTTTGCAATTATCTAACTATTTTATAACTATTTAACTACTTTCCAACTATTTTATCAATACTTAAGTATTCTACAGTTATTTTGCAAACTAATAATTATTTTTCAACTACTTATCTATTTTTAAAATTTTCAAGCTATTTTCTAAAAAAATAAACTGGACGGAGTACAAACTGTTACTGATTAAATACCCAGTTGAGATAAGGATTGAAGATATGATCCAAATGAGAATTTAAGCAATTGTAAATAAGTGAATGGGAATTAAAGGAAATGTGAATTGATAAGAAATTGATTTGGCTAATAATCAATGAGATAAATACGTAGGATGTACGTATATTATTCTATTCGCATAGTGATTTGATCCAGATTCGAGCACAGAATTTCGAGATAGTTATATCGATCCGAGTTGGGATTTTCCACTCGATTTTTGAAGGCAAACCTGGATATGGATTGTTGATTGGTTCTGGATATTCTCTATCATAGTTATGACTATGCAAGGAGAATGACAGTTTTTGATCAAGAAACCAGATCTGTGTCCGCAGTAGGAAGTCGAGTGGACGATACTAGTTCGGAAGTGAAATTGTGTGATCAAGTGAGCGACCAGATTGGTATAGCGTATGGATGATATGTGTACATCATGCGGGTTTGAATGAAATTGATACTGAAAATTTGTGGATAAGAAATGTGAAATGGTTTTTGAAATAAAAAAATATATTTTGTGAGATATATGATGAAATAAAATAGAAATTAGATATTTCTATGGTAAAGATTTACTTATAGAAGTAAGTAAACTGGTAAGTGACCTTATAATCAAATTTGAATATTTGATTTGGAGATGAACAAAGTTATAGATCTTTGTTATATAAGATAAATCTCCCCTTGTTGAGTCTACTGCCGGAAGGAAAGGATTTTTGAAAATGTTTGAAGTATAAAAAGGGTTTTATACAAGTTTGAATGATCCAAAGTTTTAATTTTTTATATATCTGAATATATATATATATATATATATATATATAAAGGATCTTATGAGGATTTTGGAAAAAAGTTTAGGGAACCTTTGGATTTGAAAAGGCTTTTGATTTTTGGGTAAAATCAATATGAGAATTTGGAAAGCCTAGTTGAGATTTATCGATTTTGGGATAATCGATTTTGTGTAAAGGAGCTTTGTATGAGATCATACTAGGTGTATGATTTCAAAGATACTATATGTGTATAGTATAAAGTGTTTTAATGATGGCTCTGGGGAAAAAAGGCGCTCCCTTAAAATGAACTTCTCAGGAGTGCCACCGGGTGGTGCTGCCTTGAGCCCCAAGGGGGTTCTAAAGTGATCCTGTGAGGAGTCCGTACAAAACTAGTTCCTGAGGATTATGAGTAGTGTATACCATAGCGAAAGTCGTGTGTGCTGCTGAGAGCCAACGGTCTGCATTTGATTTTATATCGGTAGACTGCGACCTATAGTAACGTAGCGAAAGTCGTGTGTGCTATTGAGAGCCAACAGTCTGCGTTTGATTTTATGTCGGTAGACTGCGACCTATGTAGGAGTGGAGAAGTTTCATTTTGACAGCGAAAATCGTGTGTGCTGCTGAGAGCCAACGGTTACATGGACTTTTGCTGCGATGGCAACGTAACCCTGGAATGTAACTGCGATCTGTTGTGAGTTCCATGGCGTAATGGAGGGGCGCGGAGTGCCTACAGTTATATGGACTTTTGCTTTGATGGCAACGTAACCCTGAAATGTAACCGCGACCATGTATGGGAGTGATGATTTCCAGAGCATTCTCACCAAAAGATGTTTCCTCTATTTTCAAAATGTTTCCTATATTTTCAATAAAATTATTTTCCAAGTATTTTCACTGGATGTTGAAAATGGGTCTACTAAGTATTTATAGATTTTCAATTTTACGCCTGATCAATGTATGACTGAATTTCTATGAGAACGATGATGGACTTATTGATACATCGAGTTATAAAAAGTATTTTTATTAAAACTATTTTACAATATAAAATAAATTTTTTAAAAGTGCTTTAAAAATGATCAAAGAAAATTTATATGATTTTATGCATTTTAATAAATTTTGGCTTCGTTTCTTTTCGAGGACGAAAAGATTCAAAGGGGGGAGGAATGTGATAACCTGGATTTTGGAATATCTGTTAATTATTAATTAGCAGGGCTAATTAATAAAAATATTGATTTATAGATTTAACAAATAAATATGATAATAAATAGTTATACCTGGATTGTGATTCAAATCTGAATTTGAATTTGAGTTTGAATTTGAAAATTTGAATTTAAGATTTAAATAAATGCCTTAGTTAATAATTTGGATTTTAAAATTATATATATATATATATATATACGTAATTTACTTAATGTATCATTGGTTTAAAACATTTTCTGTAAAAATTGTATATAATTATAATTGGGAAAAAAACATAAGTTAACAAGTGTTAAACTATATGATTTAAAAACTCTAAAAAGATAAGTATTTATTAATAAAAAAAGTATGATAGTTAAAAGAGATTTAAATAAAGGAGTTTATTTTTATTTGTATTTTTAATAAAAATAAATATTTAGTAGTTCAAAACATAATAGCCTAAAATAAGAGTTAACAAGGGTTTAAATACATTTTTATATACTTGAAATTTTTTGTACTTTGTATATATATAAAGAAAACTTAAGAAAAAATTTAAATCTAATAATGGCAAGTGGTAGGTTATTAATCCTTGTATTAACATGTGTTAAGGGTTAAATAATGGTTGTGACAAATGTAACAAATTAAACAAGTGTCCTTCTTAATTTTCTTTTTCCTTTTCTTTAATTTTGATAAAACATAATCTACATTTTCTTACCTCATTCTTTTCTTCTCTTTTAAAAAAGCAAGCAAAGCTTAACTTAAAATTTTCATTCCTCAAAACAAATTCCAACCAGAAAAAAATCACAACCTGAAAGCTTTTTACGAAAGCTCAAGCTCAAATTTAAAATCTGTAAACAATTTTCAAAACTCAGAACAAGCCCTATAAGCAGTTTTCAAAAGCCTGTAAATTCCCCAATCAAAGTCTGTAAAGCATTTTCAATCCCTAGCATGTAATCTTCTTCAACATGTATCATCTTCAAGTTTTCAAAGTATCATAGCATTCAATTTTCAGAAACAAAGGAGTTCCAGTTCAAAAGCAATTCAAGTCTTCAATTTGCAAAACTGCTTCAAAAAGCTCTCTGTTCCTTCATAAGAATGTGAGTAAACAAGTCATTTCACTTTGAAGCTTAAATATGCTTGTATGTTTGATGCCTATGAAATATTTGAGGATTATGTGTGAATGATGTTTGCATAAAAGAAATTTGTTGAAGTATAGTTATGTTCCTGTATATATATTCATGCATGCCTGTGAAAGAATAAATCTGCCTCTGTCTGTTTTCAAATCATCTAAATAAGGTTCAAGATTTTATATCTTCTTATACAAATAAAATTTTGTTATGAACTTTAAAAGGAAATTGTTTGTACATGTTAGATTATATTTCTAAAAATGGTTTCACGTTTGTTTATAATGTAATTGGGTCGGAAATGGAAATTTACAGGAGTAAATCAATTCAAATCAGAAAATAAAGTATTTTAAACTCGATATTTATTTATATGATCAAACTCGATTTTTGAAATGATGATTTTTAAAGGAAAAATCATAATTTTTAAACATGAATTTGAAGAGAATTTTTGGGTTGTTCAAAAAGGGGATTTCGATCTAATTTCGCCGACAGGCGTAAAGATAGTGGTCGAGAGTATGGTCAGAGGAGGATGTGAGGACGGAGGTCTCGAGAAAAATAATGGTAGGGATTCTCGATGGCCGTGGTGACGGGAAAAGGTGAAAGTAGGGTTAGAGGAGCTTGTTGGGTCAATGTTGAAGCCTAGGTTATTTGCGTTGTCGTAGATGATATATGGATGATCGGTGGTAGAGGAATATAAAGAAGAGGATCTGGCGCTGCTACTGGTGCAAGCATGTGGTTTCTGGTGACCGGGATTGTCTTTGGCATGACATTTTGTGTTGGAGAAGTGGTGTGACGCCCCACCTCTATACCCATGCTAGCCAAGGACACTACGGGGTAATGCCGTCAACTAGCACGGAGAATAAGGCTGTTGAGGAGCGACCATCTGTGTAATTGCTTTGAGTGAGCACCGATATGTCAGATAATACTACAAACATAAGTCCGACATACCGATACAAACCCAAAGCTACTACATAGTGGCTATAATGTCTTCGGAAACAAATATAGAAATAAGCATAACATAAATCAGTCACAGACATCCATATCACAAAGGCGGAAAAAGATATGAATATAACACATGAAAGTGTACATCAGAGTAGTGGTCAAACAATCCACAATATCACAAAAGAATGGTTACAAGTGCTAGAAAAAAGAATATGTATACATCAAGGAGTCTATATCTCAAAGGTATACAACAAAAACTACTAATCTAAGTAGTTAGCCAAAAGTCAGGATGATAATCCCAGAAGTGAAGTCAAGCAGAAGCACTTGTAACATCTCGGTCTGACCCGAGTATTATTTAATAAGAAAATAATAAACGGATCAATCTAGCTATAAATATCAGTCAAAATGATATAGAATAAGGGATACGACATAAATATATGACAATCCATAAAGCCATACTGTGATAAGTATGTAATTGAAAGCAACAAGGGATTAATCAATATCACAAGAATCTTCTCAAAGATCAAAAGGAATGTCATACTCTATATTATTATTCACCAAAATCATAAGTATTGACAATAATATCAACGCCAATCACAAAAATCAATAACACACGAAATTCACCAATGCACAAATATTGATAAAACTTATCAATGCAAATCACGAAAATTGGTGAAACACAAACTCTAGAAATCATCAATGGAAATCCAGAAATCACAAAAGGGGGGAAGTCTATCACAAAACGGGAGCATGAAAGCCCACCAACACGTGTATCACAAACGGGACGTTATCCATGGTCGCTATCCATAGAGCCGGTGCAACGACGTAGTACAACGGTACGTCTGAGAAACCAGAAACTCGAATAGTTCGGAACAACGACGTAGTACAACGGTACGCTCGATGGACCGAACTCCATAAAAGAACATGGGTCGCTAGCCCACAAAAGTTGAGTCGAAACTTCAAATAATACGTAGGTCGTTAACTTATAAAAGGAATGAGACAAAACTCAATAAGACGAGGTACTGTCCCCTACGTGGACAAAGAAACATAGCATACCGTTAGTCATAATCACAAAAATGATCATCATCGATCATCAAGGAGTGTCAATTACAATAAGCTAGTAAATATATGAGCTTATCCTCATGTCCCATAACCACTAGCTTAACTTAAATATTTACGAACAAATTGTAGATCTCCACTCAAAAATTGTCACAAGAGATTCAATCGAACAAGTCCAAGAATTAACCGATGAAGTAAACACAAGCTTTTCATACCACCTATTTTACTAAGCCGTTTAATTAGATTTCTCATACGAGTGATGTGAAGTGACAAATCACGAAAATGATTGTAGAAACAATAAATCGCAAAAATTCACATACAAAGACGTGAATAAAAAATCCAAAGAATTCGATTCCAAACTCATCAAAATGGAAATAGCCTAACGACTCAGGACGGCGCGACCTAACAGAGGAGCGACCTAAGGTAGAAGCGGCTTAGGGAAGTGGTGCGATCTAGCAGCTGAGCGACCTAACAAGGTACGACCCAAAAGTGTGGCGCGACCTAACCAATGCACGTGCCGAGCGGCCTAAGGAGGTCAACGACCAAAGGGATAAGGAGGCCGAGCAACCTAACAACTTAAGGGGATGGGCGACCTAACACGAAACGACTTAAGTGGGTTGGATTGGCCGAATGACGCGCGACCTAAGTGAGAAGGTGGCCGAACGACTTATCGGCGTACAAGACCGAGCGACCTAACGTTCCGCGACCTGGGGGTGGGGGGGAGGGAAGGAACGACCTAAATGCAGGCCGACCTAAAGGAGACAAGGCCGAGCGACCCAATTAGGAGGCGACCTAACTTGCCGCGACCTTTGGTTATGACCAAAAGCCAGTGACCTAGTGGTGTAACGACCTAAAGGGGTGCGACCTAAAGGTATAGCGCGACCTAAAGGTATAGTGCGACCTAATGATGGAACGACCTATGTGTAGAAGGCTGAGGTCTTTGGGGTTGCAGGCCGAGCGACCTAGCAGCAGGCCGAAAACGACTTAAGCAATACAAGTGCAAACTCTCTCAATTTGCAACCGGACGAGCACAAAAGCTAGGGGATTACGCCTATCGGCTACCCGGTCCTATTGGCTCCTCGATTCATCACCAAAAACATGTTCAAACATCAAAGATTGGATTTTTAAAGATTTGAACCCAAAACATTAAAAATTGGGATTTTCACCAATTCAATCCAAATCAATAGCAAATGCACATGAATAAGTGTTAGGAATTCATACCCAACAATCAAAGATAGTTATAGACAAAGATGTGAGATAAAAATCTCACCTTTTCACAAAATCAATGAAAGAGAAACTTGAAAGCAAAGGAGAATCAAACCAAGAAGCTTGAATCAATGTCTACTCTTTGAATTTGGAGTTAGATGTAGGATTTGCAAGTGAACTAGGGCTTGGAGTTTTAATTTCCCATTCCTTCCTCCATTTTTATGAAGCTTGAGTGTTAGGAAATGAAAGTAAAATTATGAAGGGAAGGGGGTTGAATAGAGTTATAAGTTTAGGATAATGGGCTAAACCAAACCTAAAGCCTAAAGTGAAAAAGTAGCAAGATTCCACTAACTCCAAACATATCAAAGTTTATACTTAAAAAGATCGCAACGGCGTTTTGAGCTCAATGGAAGTGGTCCTGAGTCCAAATTCGACCGTATGCAAAAAGTAACTTTTCGGACTATAATCCAACTAAAGATAAAATATTTAAACAAAATATTTAAACATTCAATCATAAAATATGCGGGTTGTTACAGACTCCCCTCCTTAAAGAAATTGCGTCCTCGCAATATTTAAGAAGAAAATATAAGATAACAACCATAAAAGCATATCAACACAAAAGAAATTTGAAGCAAGAAATTCACCTCAAAGAGCACGAGAAAGAATGTCAGGATGTGTTCGCTCGATGAACTCTCTTGATTCCCAAGAGCAATCCTTAGGATTTGAGGACCATTGGACTTTAACAAGCGGAACATCTTTATTTCGAAGGCGCTTGACCTCCGAAGCAATAATACGAATAGGATGTTTCTCATAAGTTAAATTAGGTGAGACTTCAATTTCTTCCACAACACCGGGCTTAAGAATAGAATTAGAATCTCGGAGGCACTTCCGTAATTGAGAAACGTGAAACACGTCATGAATAGCAGAAAATTGAGATGGTAATAAAAGGCGATAAGCCGCGGGACCAATACCTTCGGTGATGGAAAATGGACCAATATATCGAGGTGCTAACTTTCCCGATCGACTGAAATGTACAACACCCTTCATAGGTGAAACACGAATAAACATAAGATCTCCCACAGAAAATTCTAATTTCCTTTTCCGGTTATCGGCATAGGATTTTTATCTGCTCTGGGCTTCTTTCATCCTATGACGAATAAGATCAATCTTTTCTGTGGAATCACAAATAAAATATGGACCTAAAACTAGCCTCTCACCGGCCTCAAGCCAACAAGAAGGAGAACGGCATGGCCTTCCATAGAGTGCCTCAAAAGGTGCCATACCAATACTAGATTGGAAGCTATCATTATAGGAAAACTCAACAAGAGAAATATGATCTTCCCAACTTCCACCAAAATCAAGAACACATGCACGAAGAAGATCTTCAAGAGTTTGATTCACATGCTTAGTTTGTCCAACGGACTGGGGATGATAAGCGGTGCTAAAATTAAGCCTCGTTCCCAAAGCTTTTTGAACACTCTTCCAAAATCCACTAGTAAACGATGGATCACGATCACTAACTGTAGAAGAAGGAACTCCATGCAATTTTACAATTTCTTTAATAAAGAGTTTGACCAAGAAAGGAACGGTTCGATTGGACCGGATGGGAATAAAATAGACGGATTTAGCAAGTCTATCGACTATCACCCATAAGCTATCATGATCCGAACGAGAACGGGGAAAATCCATGGAAATTTGATCCCACTTCCAAATTGGAATTTCTAAAGGTTGCAATAACCCTCCAGGCCTTTGATGTTCGGCCTTGACAAGTTGGCAAGTCATGCAACACTTAACAAAGTTAGCAATATCAGATTTCATTCCCTCCCAATAATAAAGTCGCTTCATATCCGCGTACATTTTACTACTACCGGGATGAATGGTAAATTTAGAACGATGAGAATCATCTAAAATGTCTTTACGAAGATTACCAATATTTGGTACGACAAGTCTACCAAATTTTCGAATACCGCCACGAGAATCAATATCAAAGTCTTTCAAACTTTCAATATCAATTTTATCCCTAAAATTTTGGCCAAGAAGAGCCAATTCGGGATCTAGCTTTTGAGCTTCAAGAATGCAGTCTAAAAGAGAAGGATGAGCCTCAAGACCATAAAGCAAGAGATGAACACAAATCGGAAACGCGATCTCGAATCTCACAAGTAAATAAAATCTCGAGATCATTCCATTCGGATATCATCATAGAAATAACTGCTTGTTGCTTACGACTAAGTGCATCGGCAACACGATCACCCTTTCTGGGAGTATAAAGAATATCAAGATCATATGCTGCAAGAAATTTGAGCCAACGTTGCTGATGCAAATTAAGTTCCTTTTGAGAAAATAGATACTTCAAAGATTTAGGATCAGTGTAAAAAATAAAATTTTCTCCCAAAAGATAATGACGCCAAATACGAAGGGCGAAAACAATAGCCGCGAGCTCTAAATCATGAGTGGCATATCTAGTCTCGGCTGGCTTCAATTGCCTAGAAGCATAAGCAATAACACGTTCCCTTTGCATAAGGACGACACCCGAACCAACGCGACTAGCATCGGTATAAACAATAAGATCTTGGTTTCCCTCGGGAATAACAAGAATAGAAGCATCGGAAAGGAATTATTTTAATTTCTGAAAAGAGCTTCACATTTGTCCGACCAAATGTATTTAACACCTTTCTTTGTCAAACTAGTAAGAGGCACGGAAATTTTGAAAAAGTCCTTTATGAAACGGCGGTAATAACCGCCCAATCCAAGAAAACTACGAATTTCCGTCACACTCTCCGGTCTCTTTCAATTTCGAATTGCTTCAATCTTTAAAGGATCCACGGAAATTCCGGATTGGGAAATAATATGACCGAGAAACTTCACACGAGATTGCCAAAAGTGGCATTTAGAAAATTTTTCTTTTAATTGCTTGCTCCTAAGAGTTTCCAACACAATCCGAAGATGTTTTTCATGCTCCTCCTCGGTTTTAGAATACACTAGAACATCATCAATAAAGATGAGAACAAACCGATCAAGAAAGTCTTTGAAAACTCGATTCATAAGGTCAACGAAATAAGCCGGAGCATTCGTTAAACCAAATGGCATAACAAGCCACTCATAAGATCCATAACGAGTACGGAACGATGTCAAAGTAATGCTATCCTCTGTAATATGAAGCTGATGGAAACCGGTAGCTAAGTCTAATTGTGAGAAGACTCTAGCACCACTAAGTTGATCGAATAGATCATTAATCCGAGGTAAAGGATATTTATTCTTGATAGTAAGACATTAAGCTTGCGGTAGTCAATGCAAAGCCTAAGTGTACCATCAGATTTCTTCACAAAAATAGCTGAAGCTCCCCAAGGAGAGGAACTAGAGTGAATAAATTGCTTCGCCTCCAATTCGGATAATTGTCTGCGCATCTCCTCATTTTCTTTATTGGACATACGATAAGGAAGACGAGTAATAGGTTGAGCTCCAAGGATGAGATTAATTTTGAACTCAATTGCTCGCTTAGGTGGTAATCCTAAAACGGGGTCAAATATATCGAAAAATTCACGAACAACGTGAATAAGAGAAATAATATCCTCTTCATCTTCATTATCGTCATCATGAGGATTTAAAGAATATAAAGATGCAACCAAGCTGGAATCCGAATCTTTAAGATCAATAAAAATCCGCTTAACAGATTGAGGATGTCGAAGATGAATAGTCCGTTCAGGACATAGGATTTGGGCTTCATAGCGGTTAAGCCAATCCATTCCCTAAATCATTCCAAGCCTAAGTAGCGCATAACGTGCAAATCGGCTCAAAAAGAAAAATCACACAAAATAATCTCGACATCTTTACAAAGCAAACTGATAGTTGCGGATCCACCAACCGGATTCGCAATTCTCAAAGAAGTCATTAAAGCGACAACACTTAAAGAAAAAGTATCAAAAAGTTCTTTTAATATAAAAGAATGGGATGCACTCATATCAAAAAGAACCCAAATAGGTTGATTATGAAACGTAATAATGCCATCAAGGGTAGAATGAAGAGTACCTTGACCACAAGATGTGTTTCCAGGGGCTTTAGCAACATTAAGCTTTCCCTCCTTCTTGCCCTGAAGTTTGGGACATGAAGATAAAAAATGACCCGAACTTTTGCAATAGCGACAAAAGAGAGGTTTCGGACATCTATTGGCATAATGGTCTTTAGAACCACAATTGTAGCATTGCCCACTACTAGGGGCAGAAGCCTTTGCACCGGAATTGCTTGCTTCCCTTTCTTGTTGGGATAAGACCCTTTCAACTTAATAGGCCTTTTCTTGTTGTTGTTTAATTTTGGTTTGGCACCCATAACATCAGCATCACTCTCTTTATCTGCCTCTTCAAGTCGAAGAGCGATATCAGCAAGTTGATCAAAAGAAACTTCTAGCTTTAGAAGTAATGGCTTCTTGAGATTTTTATTCAAGCCATGGACGAATCTCTGATTTTTCTTCAATGGGGTGTTTAGTATTCAACACCGTACTTAGAAAGTGACTCGAATGATGCGACATAGTCTGTCATGAAAGATTCACCTTGAACAAAGTCAGTGAAACGGCGAGCTAAAGTCACCTTCTCACCTTCTGGCACAAATTTTAACTCGAATCGTTCTCGGAATTTCTCCCAAGTAAGATCTGCTTCAACTATTTCAGAAATAAGAAGCTCATACCAATCTAATGCTCTTTCTTGGAGCACACTAGAGGCCACCTGAACACGGTGAAGATCAATAAGATTCATGCGAGAAAAGATTCGATCGCACGTTCTCAGCCAAAACTGGACTTCAATAATGGTTTCAGAACCTTTGAATGACTTCCCACCCAAATTGGTGTAATCGTTGCACAAGCGTGCAAATCCAGACTTAGGGTGAGAGGACTCCAAATTAGAACCGGCTGCTTGAGCATTCTTTACTAGATCAAGAAGCTGCTGGGCAGACATAAATACTCCATCTTGGGGAGTAACACGAGATTGACCGGCGCTAGGACAGCCAGGTCTAACCATTTCTCTTCCTTAAGAAAGAAAGAAAGAAGAAAAAGGTTATTCACCAAATAAGTATCAAGCAATCTTGATAGATAAAATAAGGAATCATAACGAAAATAGGATGAATCGGTACGAAGACTCGAATTAAATCCCAAAGCACGACTCCTACGATGGACTTAGGACGATGATCCTTGCTAGATTATTCTACATTGTTCTGAAGATTGGCTCTGATACCAACCTATGACGCCCCACCTCTATACCCACGCTAGCCAAGGACACTACGGGGTAATGCCGTCAACTAGCACGGAGAATAAGGCTATGGAGGAGCGACCATCCGTGTAATTGCTTTGAGCGAGCACCGATATGTCAGATAGTACTACAAACATAAGTCCGACATACCGATACAAACCGAAAGCTACTACACAGTGGCTATAATGTCTTTGGAAACAAATATAGAAATAAGCATAACATAAATCAGTCACAGACATCCATATCACAAAGGCGGAAAAAGATATGAATATAACACATGAAAGTGTACATCAGAGTAGTGGTCAAACAAGATCCACAATATCACAAAAGAATGGTTAAAAGTGCTAGACAAAAGAATATGTATACATCAAGGAGTCTATATCTCAAAGGTATACAACAAAAACTACTAATCTAAGTAGTTAGCCAAAAGTCAGGATGATAATCCCAGAAGTGAAGTCAAGCAGAAGCACTTGTAACATCTCGGTCTGACCCGAGTATTATTTAATAAGAAAATAATAAACGGATCAGTCTAGCTATAAATATCAGTCAAAATGATATAGAATAAGGGATACGACATAAATATATGACAATCCATAAAGCCATACTGTGATAAGTATGTAATTGAAAGCAACAAGGGATTAATCAATATCACAAGAATCTTCTCAAAGATCAAAAGGAATGTCATACTCTATATTATTATTCACCAAAATCATAAGTATTGACAATAATATCAACGCCAATCACAAAAATCAATGACACACGAAATTCACCAATGCACAAATATTGATAAAACTTATCAATGCAAATCACGAAAATTGGTGAAACACAAACTCTAGAAATCATCAATGGAAATCCAGAAATCACAAAAGGGGGGAAGTCTATCACAAAACGGGAGCATGAAAGCCCACCAACACGTGTATCACAAACGGGACGTTATCCATGGTCGCTATCCATAGAGCCGGTGCAACGACGTAGTACAACGGTACGTCTGAGAAACCAGAAACTCGAATAGTTCGGAACAACGACGTAGTACAACGGTACGCTCGATGGACCGAACTCCATAAAAGAACATGGGTCGCTAGCCCACAAAAGTTGAGTCGAAACTTCAAATAATACGTAGGTCGTTAACTTATAAAAGGAATGAGACGAAACTCAATAAGACGAGGTACTGTCCCCTACGTGGACAAAGAAACATAGCATACCGCTAGTCATAATCACAAAAATGATCATCATCGATCATCAAGGAGTGTCAATTACAATAAGCTAGTAAATATATGAGCTTATCCTCATGTCCCATAACCACTAGCTTAACTTAAATATTTACGAACAAATTGTAGATCTCCACTCAAAAATTGTCACAAGAGATTCAATCGAAAAAGTCCAAGAATTAACCGATGAAGTAAACACAAGCTTTTCATACCACCTATTTTACTAAGCCGTTTAATTAGATTTCTCATACGAGTGATGTGAAGTGACAAATCACGAAAATGATTGTAGAAACAATAAATCGCAAAAATTCACATACAAAGACGTACTGTGATAAGTATGTAATTGAAAAGCAACAAGGGATTAATCAATATCACAAGAATCTTCTCAAAGATCAAAAGGAATGTCATACTCTATATTATTATTCACCAAAATCATAAGTATTGACAATAATATCAACGCCAATCACAAAAATCAATGACACACAAAATTCACCAATGCACAAATATTGTTAAAACTTATCAATACAAATCATGAAAGTTGGTGAAACACAAATTCTAGAAATCATCAATGGAAATCCAGAAATCAAAAAAAGGGGGAGGCCTATCATAAAATGGGAGCATGAAAGCTCACCAACACGTGTATCACAAACGGGACGCTATCCCATGGTCGCTATCCATAGAGCCGGTGCAACGACGTAGTACAACGGTACGCCCGAGGAACCAAAAACTCGAATAGTTAGGAACAACAACGTAGTACAACGGTATGCCCGATGGACCAAACTCCATAAAAGAACATGGGTAGCTCGCCCACAAAAGTTGAGTCGAAGCTTCAAATAATACATAGGTCGTTAACCTATAAAAGGAATGAGACGAAACTCAATAAGACGAGGTGCTGTCCCCTACGTGGACAAAGAAACATAACATATCGCTAGTTTTAATCACAAAAATGATCATCATCGATCATCAAGGAGTGTCAATTACAATAAGGTAGTAAATATATGAGCTTAGCCTCATGTCCCATAACCACTAGCTTAACTTAAATATTTACGAACAAATTGTAGATCTCCACTCAAAAATTGTCACAAAGAGATTCAACCGAACAAGTCCAAGAATTAACGGACGAAGTAAACGCAAGCGTTTCATACCACCTATTTTACCAAGCCGTTTAATTAGATTTCTCGTACGAATGAGGTGAAGTGACAAATCACGAAAATGATTGTAGAAACAATAAATCACAAAAATTCACATACGAAGACAAGAATAAAAAATCCAAAGAATTCGATTCCAAACTCATCAAAATGGAAATAGCCTAGTGACTCAAGACGGCGCGACCTAATAGAGGAGCGACCTAAGGTAGAAGCGGCTTAGGGAAGTGGTGCGATCTAGCAGCTAAGCGACCTAACAAGGTACGAACCAAAAGTGTGGCGCGACCTAACCAATGCACATGCCGAGCGGCCTAAGGAGGTCAACGACCTAAGGGATAAGGAGGCCGAGCGACCTAACAACTCAAGGGGATGGGCGACCTAACACGAAACGACTTAAGTGGGTTGGATAGGCCGAGTGACGCGCGACCTAAGTGAGAAGGTGGCTGAACGACCTATCGACATACAAAACCGAGCGACCTAACGTACCGCGACCTATCGACCTATGGGAAAGGGGGGAGGAACGACCTACATGCAGGCCGACCTAAAGGAGACAAGGCCGAGCGACCCAATTAGGAGACGACCTAACTTGCCGCGACCTATGGTTACGACCAAAAGCCGAGCGACCTAGTGGTGTAACGACCTAAAGGTATAGCGCGACCTAATGGTGGAACGACCTATGCGCAGAAGGACGAGGTCTTTGGGATTGCAGGCCAATCAACCTAGCAGCAGGCCGAAAACGACCTAAGCAATACAAGTGCAAACTCTCTCAATTTGCAACCGGACGAGCACGAACGCTAGGGGATTACGCCTATCGGCTACCCGGTCCTATTGGCTCCTTGATTCATCACCAAAAACGTGTTCAAACATCAAAGATTGGATTTTTAAAGATTTGAACCCAAAACATTAAAAATTGGGATTTTCACCAATTCAATCCAAATCAATAGCAAATGCACATGAATAAGTGTTAGGAATTCATACCCAACAATCAAAGATAGTTATAGACAAAGATGTGAGATAAAAATCTCGAAGATGTGAGATAAAAATCTCACCTTTTCACAAAATCAATGAAAGAGAAGCTTGAAAACAAAGGAGAATCAACCCTAGAAGCTTGAATCAATGTCTTCTCTTTGAATTTGGAGTTAGATATAGGATTTGCAAGTGAACTAGGGTTTGGAGTTTTAATTTCCCATTCCTTCCTCCATTTTTGATGAAGCTTGAGTGTTAGGAAATGAAAGTAAAATTATGAAGGGAAGGGGGTTGAGTTAGAGTTATAAGTTTAGGCTAATGGGCTAAACCAAACCTAAAGCCTAAAGTGAAAAAGTAGCAAGATTCCACTAACTCCAAACATATCAAAGTTTATACTTAAAAAGATCACAAAGGACGTTTTGAACTCAATGGAAGTGGTCCCGAGTCCAAATTCGACCGTATGCAAAAAGTAACTTTTCGGACTATAATCCAACTAAAGATAAAATATTTAAACAAAAGATTTAAACATTCAATCATAAAATATGCGGGTTGTTACAAGTGGTTCCAGGGAGAGGCGTTTGGTTCGTTTTTTTTAATTCGGGAAGGCAACGTCGATCTGGGTGCTCCTTTGTGTTGGAGTGGTCAACGATGATGCGTTGGAGGGTTTAGAGATGGTCGACGACGTCCAGATTGGATGTGCAGGCGCACCGTGTCATTGTGTGCAAGCGACAATAGGAAAGGCTGGATGAAGAAGGAGTAGAAGAGGAGAAGAATGGAAGAGGTTCGAGTAAGTTTCCAAGTTGTAGCATGCGTGACTCGAAGCAAGCAGGAGTTGGACTCGAAGGTTTTGGTAGTGCGTTACTCGTGTTGAACTCGAGAATTAGGATTTTCGCTCGGGTATTTCCAGTTTTTAAAACAAAATGAAGAACATGTTTAAAATTTGAATTTAAACGAATTTTAAACCCATTCCTTAACCTATTTTTTCTTGGAATATTAAAGGTTGGTTTGAATATAAGAGATCGAGAAAAAGGGTTAAGTTAAATGTGTTTTTTTAATAATATATAACCTTTGTTTAAAGGTTTATTTAAAATAAGCTTGATATTGTAATCAAATAAATGATTTAAAAGAGATGTAATGTTTTATTCCTAAATTTTTACTTAAGGGTTTAAGTTAATAGAATGGAGATAAATTATTTTCATAAATTTATCTGGTATGGACTTTAAGGGTAATTAAAGAAAATTTATAAAGATAAATGATTTATTTTATCAAATAAGATATTTAGTAATTAATTAATTAAGAGATAATTGATCACTGAATGAGATAAATCAAGGTTAATTAATGAATGTAATTAAGTAAAGATTACTTAATGGAATAATTAATTACTGGGAGTAATTAGAGGATCATTAACGAATGTCATTATTTAATTAATGTAAAATGGGTAAGGCTAATTAATCTAAGTGATTGATTTAAATGAAAATTTCTAAATGTGATTATAAGAAAATTAGTCAAGGAGAATTAATTAAGATGGATCATTAATTGGGTTGAAATTAATTAAAGATTCAATAAGCAGGATTTTAAAACGATTAAAGAGTTTAATTTAATTTAATTTATTTAAATTAATTAGAAATGGATGGACTAATTAATCTTTCTTATGAATGATTGGTTGATATTTCTGATATGAAACGTTTGTGATATGATATGTTGTCGTGAACAGCGATTATGTGTTATCTGTCGTTGATGAATAGCGGTGTAAAGGTGAAACCCTATAATTGAAGTTTGAATTGTGTTTCACTTGAATAATTTGAGATAAGATTGTATTGAATTCGAAGAGACCGGAGTCGGGTATTAGTAAATACCCGAACCCACTTCGATTCTTTATAAACTGATATGTGAAATAAATAGAGTGTATTGGATTGATCAAAGTGAATTAGATCATTTTAATCTAAGTTTTTGGTACTTAGAAATTGATGTGTAATATAAGTGATGTCTATAACGATTTGTGAACTTGTAATTGATACAAGTTACCCGGGTTATATATACATAAGTTGTATGCTTTTGTTATTCATGTTAGATGGGTTTACTCACACTGGTTTCCAGCCTGACCCGGGTGTTACTTTGGTGTAATGCTCGGGACGGACCGAGTATTACATATTTTCTGGTAGGGACGTTCTAGAGCTCATGAGTCGAGCTGAATGACAGGAACGTGTAGAGTATTTCCGCTGTATTATATTATTGTAATTCTGTGACATGTTGATTTGTATATGTCCAGTGTCTGAATATATGAGTAACTCTGATGTATTTAAATGTAATCGACAGATATAGTATTCTTCTGTAAACTGTTATTATTTATTATTATGTTTTATCCGCTGCGAATGTGAGATGTTGTTTTTGATCTTTTTCTTCTTATTCTTTTTCTTCTTTTTCTATCTCTTTCTTCTTTTTCATAACTATCTGGAATTTTCGAGATCGAAAATTTCGGGTCGTTACACCTTTATTCTTGATCTTTCCTATAGAATACCCTAGTACTCATAGAAGTGTATTTTAACACAATTTATTATTCATTTGTGGCTATTCTTATAGATTGCACACATGTCTAACAAAACATTCCTAGGTTCTCGCCAGTATTCTTTATACTCTGCAGGAATCCTTGTTGCTACTCTAAGAATAGTCCTCACTATCTTCTTCATAACCTTTTCTTTTACCCCGTCTTACCTAAGCAGCCATTTTTATCTACTCCATATTAAAAGTTGGGTTTGGTGTTTGTAAATTTTATTCAAAAATTGAAACTTAAAATTTTTGAAGCATTTAATTCCAAAACTTTTATCTTTAATAGTACAACTTAGAAACTTTTTTTTAGCAAATTCAAAAATAACTAAGTGTCTTAACTTTTAAAATTACAATTATTTTTTTTAAAAAGTTCTTTTCCTTTTAATTTTTTTTTCTCCAATTTTTACTTCTTAATAATTAGGATTTTTAACTCAAACCATTTATTAAGTTATCTTTTTAAAACTCAATTGTTATACCAAACATTTCTTTCCAAAGATGTACTTTACAGTATTTATAAACATCCTTTAAATTTTAAACAATAAAAACTAGAGTAGATAAGAGCAATTCTCACTCTATCATTTTTTTATCACTCATTCTATATCCACTTTCAATCCTTGGAGGAGTCTCTAATATCATATGAGGGGGAATTCTAAAAGATACTTGTAATAAATATGCACAACAATGGAAAATGTCCATTTTTCTTTGTTTTGCCTTTAATTTCCTATACTTCTTCTAATTAGATTACTAAATTATTTTTAGTATAATCTCGTAACATTATTTCTAATTAAGAAAATTATTTTATATAAATTCGTAATATTATTTATATTATATTTTATAATGGTACTGCTTTTTATCTTTCTTCTACCTAAACCACTCTTATTTAATGGTTCCTTTTAATCAACCTTTCTCTTAACTTACAGTCTTCTAAATTGAACTGTTGTAGTGCATTCGTCCACCGCTTTATTTTTGGGTTCTAATCTTCCTTCTAGTTCTTTTTACTCCAACTCAAACTTGTACCACTTCCTATTGTCTATCCCTAAAAAAATTTCAACTTAAAAAATTTTCGTCTTAGAAAAATCCATTGGCTACATGCCCTCTACTTTATATTTTTTCAAAACAAATAACTTTCCAATTTATAATAACCCCTTTTATTGAAATTTTAGTTTTTAGCAAATTTTAATTTCTAGTGGAACTTTATATTTAAATAAATTATAGGCAATTTATTTATTTTGGAAATTTAACATTTACTCCTCAAAATTAAGATTTCTCTATTTTAAATAAACACTTTGAAAATCATTTCAAACATATCATTTATATATTTTCTCTAATTTTTATATTAAATTCTTTTCTATGGGCTCGGAGTCAAGGTGGATTTTTATTCGTCCGTTTTTAGGACTTCCTTTCTACCTACTTTCTAACTTATCTTTTTTCAAACTATAAAATCCTACGACCATCTTGGAGTGACTGCTACATACCATCCTTTGGGAACTCAATTGGTTTCGGATATCTACAACATATGTATTCTTACTTTTCCCTTATCTGGACTTTTTATAAATCATCAATCAACATCATATAGGGATCTACAATTACTGGGATATCGAGGACCTACTAGGGAGTCATGTACTATCCAGCTTCAGGAATCTTCAATGTGCCACACTCATTCTCTTCTTAAGTTAATGTCTTTCCATGCGATCTATTTCGTATGAGGTAATTGTGGTAGTGTATATCTTCAACTTCTTCTATTATTCCAACTTATAGTTAACTTATCCATATTCCAATGTATGGTTACAATTACTCTATAGTCGGAATTTGTAGGATTTGGCGTATAATGTATTAAATTTATAGGCAAAATACAAATACGTTCACTTAACGTTTCTTATTTTTTTGAAGATCAACTAACGTAATCTCTAATACCAAATGTAATAGGCAGCACCCAAGTGGACCTAGATTTTCGTCAAATCGAAAATCCAAGTCCATCAAAGTACGGATCATTGGTTTGGTATCCTGCAAATAAACAAATGAATGCATATCAGAGCATTAACGATATAACTTACAATAGAATAACAAAATATAATAAGTCACGTAGTCACTGACCAAGGTTTGACATTTTCAATATCTAATGTCCTCATTAGTGTCGAGCATGGATAAGGAAATGACCTTTCACTATTTCTACCTTACACTAGTACTAGTTCATCTAAGCGAAACTATGGGTTGTAATAAGGAGGGGGTCAAAACAACGGTTCTGCTGATTGGTAAATTATACACTTTATACATTGCACTAGTTTACGCCGATTATCTTCCGTTTATTTTATGTCTTTTAGTTTTACTTAGTCAGTGTAAGATACATCCCATCTACCTGTAGTACATTATAACTATGTACGTATATATAAATGTAAGTACCATTCTCCTTCATTTACCTAGATACTATCCCTACTAGTATCTCTATATCAGCACCCCGTCAAGATCCATCACCCTCGTCGTATCACGATCTCGTTGCGGCACATAACGAGGAACTCCAGTAGTGCCTATTAACGGGTTTATAATAAATTACCTGTAATCTAACTTGAATTTTTAGGGATTTTCTTATTTGCTTCCTTGTTATAAAATCAGCTCTACGAACTATAAATATAGTGGATTCAACCCCACCGGCTATGGACTCAGCACCACAAACTACCCCATACATGATTTGAAAGATATCCTTAATAGGGCTAACTAACCTTGACTCCTATAAATAAATTAGAAAACAACGAGATGATGCATGACCCAACGTTATCCGTACTAGCAAGTAGTGTAGCACGATAGGTGTAACCCTTATCTTTCCTATTGACCGCTAAGGGCTAATGATGTTCTCAACCTACATATAGCCCTATTCCTTTATTTGGTACCAACACATGCTGATATTATGCCGTTCATTACTCATTATTCGATTTAGATTTCCTATTGCAAGGTAGTACCCCCTTTCCTATCGTTGAAGCTTACTCCTCTATATATTAGGGTATTCCTTCATCTATACTCAAGCGTATTCTCTCTACGGATTGTATGATTGGTAATGTTTCACATCAATATAATATACACAAAATGCTGGTGACCCTGGGGTTTACAAACTTCTATTGCGTAATAGTACTGACTTCGCATTCCATCCCATGCTAATGAATAATGTCATTATATTCATACAACCGTTTATTAACTTCAACAGTTCACACCCATCTTAAACGCATATTTGAGGCAACGTGTGTGTGTGTATTCGTTCATCATTTTTCCTCAAAAATTAAGTTTGACCATAAGTCCATATGTAACAACCCGCCATTTCGATCTATAGAAGTCGACAATAAATACATACTCGGTATTCAAGTCAAGCATCTAAGTGACAGAAAAAAAAATTATTAAGGGTGAAAGAAAAGGAAGAAAAGAAGAAACTAAACAACACAGAATCTCACAACAACAACACATGTATATTAGAGATAATAAGTTTTACATAGTCATTTTAAAATGATATATCGAAGTCATAACACTAACCTATCTCAACCCTTTGACAATTATAACATCCTGTCCTTACAATTGCTGAAATTTACAATAATAAAAAATGGCGAAAAGAGAATATACAAAAGATATTTCTTGGGCATCTAGCTCGACTCATGAGCACCAAAGCATCCAAAGCTATGAAAATATGCTCCGTTAGACCCGAGCATCATAAGAAAACAATGCTTGGGCCGGTCTGATAAAACCAACGTGAGAAACTCAAATACAAGGAATTTTGTTTATTATAATTTGTAATTACTTTAAAATCAAAGGTATCTCATAAGACTATCCATAAATAAACACAGACGAGTTTTTACCTTACGATAACCAAAACATTTTCTATAGAAAATCAGGTGATATTAAAATATTGTCCGGGGTTTTCAAATAAATTATGAATATAGATGAAATTAGTACATTAATTAAATTCCATCATAATAGGTATAAAACAAAATCCGTAAAGGCTCATATTGGAGAATGAATTCCATCAATGACTAGGCTACCGAGGTACTTCATATCATAATATACCTCTAGAAAAATGTGCCGAGGTCAACGAGAACGTCCTGCACTCCTGCTCACAGCACCGGCCTACCCCTTACTGGATAGCGTCGAATATTTCATTACCCCAGTTAGTTTCCAACCTTTATTGAGAGATATATCCAAATCCATAAAATAAATGCATATCTATAAAGGTGATGATACACTATAATTGGGTGCTGATCCACTTAGCCCGGCTACATATCCTCTTTTTTAGTCATTCCCTGTTGATGAGGCTAGAGGCTACGTTTCTCTTTAGATAGCAAACTTAGTTGGAATGCTAATACTGCCCTCCAGGCTGTAATGTAATGCTAGCACTCATCCATACAAGTTGTTTATGATATGAAAAAACTGAAGGCACTACTTTTACTATATCCATTTTGGAATCACTCCCAATGTTAGTAGCAAGTAGCCCTTACACTTCAAAGGACTCCATCTTTGATCCCATCATCTTCAAAATGTCTTTAGTATGTCGCTTGAGTTGGACTAAAGAGGTTTTTAGATTATTCATCTGATCCTGATCATTTCGAACAATACTTGATAGTTTTTGATAAAATTAACCCCAGTTTTTCAGGAAATAAACAGACAATACATGGAGCAGGGATCACCCCCTAATCGTTTTACTGGACGGAGTTCCCTATCATTTTTCCTAGGAGAATAGAATGTGATTTATATGCACATTACAACATCATCGATATGCCATATAACTCACGTGTTTCTCTAAGATATTTCCAAAGTTTTTTTGGTTCAGATTTGACAGTCGGTTATTTAACTATCAAATAAAAATACAAGCAACAATTCAGAGATTTAATTACCAATAATAACCTTTAAGCCCTAAAGAAATTTTTTCATTTATTTAAATCTCTTCCCAAAATATTCATATACTTATCCCATTGGCATAAATATATTCACAACACATTGTGAAAGATTTCTTATTTCCAATCCATATTTAAAGAGTCAAAACAATGTTATTTAAACTAGAGATAAGGATAACCCCAAATACTATTCCTTCAGTGTTAATCATGGAAAAAATATCCATATCACCATAATTAAGAAGTCAATCAAGGGAAATCTCATCCCAAACTTTTTATAAACTTCTTAAATAAATTCTTTTGATAAATCACTTTCATTTATGAAGACTTCCTTGCTTAAATTTTAAATCCATTTATCAAACTTTTTATAGATATCCAAAAATCATTTATAAAATATATTTTTTATAAATTTTCAAAGTCATTTATAAAACTCTCCTAGAAATCTCCATTTAGAATTCCCTTTTCTTAAAAAATATCATTTACAAATATCATTTGTAATTCTCCTTTAAATAAATCCTTTATAAAATGTTATTTACAGAATATATTTGTAAATGCCTTTGATATAGAGTTAAAGTTGATAGCATTACAAATTTGAATGGAGGCTTAGTGACCATAATGGTCGTAAATCAAGTTAGGTTTTAATTTCAATTTGACTTTCAAGTCATAACATAAATATTACATAAGCAGCAAATAAATAAAATCCATAACCAAAATCAAGGAATAGTATGTCAATATAAACTACTAGGCAGATACATGTCCACAATAACCTAATAGCAGAAGGGTGGTTTGTCCTGCTAAATTGATGTCCAAACAATCTTTTAAGTTAGTTACTGTGAACAGGGATTTATTCGGCTAAAAGATGCCTAAATAATCTACTTAATTATGGTATGGTAGAATGGAGATTTATTTTGCCAACAAATGTCAAAGTCTAATATAACTTATTCATGGTTGTTTGGCTATTTAATAATAAAGACAATAGACCCCTTGGATTAAAATCACTTTCATTATAAAAGAGAGTAGGCTACAATAATTGATTGAGTTTAAATTAAACCTTTTTGAAATAATGTTAAATTCTTTATTTAATTACTAATCAAATCACTGTTTAATTAAAACATTTTTAATTACTAACTAAATCTTAATTAACTCTAATTTCAAACTTAATTAAACTTAATTAATCCCTAATTAAAATGTCAATTAAATCTAATTAGATTAATTAATTCAATCCTGCTTAATTAGTAATTAATAATTAATTGATCTTAACTAGATAATTAATTCATTAAATAATTAATATAAATATTAAAATTACTTCTTAATTAACTTTTAGTTTAATTAATCATTAATTAAACTTCTTTGATTAATTAATTAAAATCAATTAACTTTAATCCATAATTGAACCCTAATTGACTAACTTAATTATAATTAATTAATAATTATCTTAATTAAGTAATTAATTAATAAACTAATTATTAAACTCTTATTTTAATTACCAACGTAATTATATTTTGAACTTACTTAATATTTTTAAAATATTTTTAAAACCATTTCAAAACGAATCATTTTTAAATCTAAACTCTAACTTTTTTCGAACTGCATTCATAGTGACTATCGCTATAAATGCAACTCGTCAAAGTTAGATTTAGTTTAGATCTAACTCTAACTTCATTTCTAACTTTACTCTTAACTTTCTTCTCTTTGAAACATAAATAAAAGTTTTCATTTTGAAAACTAGTTAAAGTTTTAATCTTTTAGTAACTTGAAAACAAATAAACCACTTTTGATCTTTTCTAAGTGATCTCCCTTCCCATTAGCATACAAGTTACTAACTTTCATAACACATGACCAAACAACCAAGTTTACACATCCAAATATATATATATATATATATATATATATATAGTCACATATATATAAGTAAAATGACAATGTTAACACTAAACCAAACTTCTAAGCTACATTTAACAAGTCAAATTCAAACTAACACTAACATTATACATATACATACACAAAACAACATGGATTTACAACCAACATAATATGGTAATATAAAGGTAATTTTTTTTCAAATATAACATAGTTTGCTCATTAAAATCTTTTTAAATCTTTTCTAAGTTTTGAAATAGCCTAGAACTTTTCAAATCCCTTTAACAAAATATGCATTTTGACCAAAACAAGGCAAGATGGGCTAAGCCGACATGGGGAAGGGTTTGGCCATGATTGAGGAATGTGGATATGGGCTTAAAATTGAAAAAGAAGATGAAATAGGAAGGAAATAAGTGATTTAAACAAGATTTAAAAGGTTTTAAACTAAAAAGATATGATTTTTAACTTGAGAAATGAAAATGGAAGTCATTAAAGATAATATATGAGCATTTTTGTAACGACCCGAATTTTCAGTTGTTTAATTTTGAACATTTAATTTATTTTAAATATTCAATTCGAAATGAAAATGGAATTTAAATATGAAGGTTATTAATCAAATAAGTTGAATAAAGCTTAAGTTCCAAATAAAGCGATTTATTGAATAAATTTAATTGTTGAATTAATAATTGAAAATAGTTTAAATAATTGAATTGGAGTTGAAAATGAATCAAAATGATTCTAATATTTGATATAAATTCTATTGGAATTATAATCAAGTTAATAAGTTTAAAAAAACTGAAATTTCAAGTGATTTGTTTAATTTTTGAAATTGTCAATTTAATCGACGCGTAAAAATAGTGATCCGGGGGCACAGTCTCAAAATTCGACGAAACTAGTTTCCTTGGATCCGTAATAATGTATCAATATCAGATCTCAATTTCGTAGCATTTGGATTCACTGTTGGACCGTGGGATCAGAAAACGCCTAGAAGTAATTTAATTGAATTAAATTTAGATAGTTGATTTAAAAAGCTATCTTCCACATATGATCGAATTAGGTTCCGAAACTTATTCCATTAGGTTCAAAATAGGGGTATAACATTAGGAACGTCAGGTGGCATGCCTCGATAGTAATTCAAGACTTTGAGTTATGGAAATGAGATATTTTTAGAATTAAATAACTTAATAAAATTTAAAGCCAACATCTCAGGCCAACTTATTCTCATTCCAGCCCACCCTACCTCTGATAAAGCCACCTACTCCACGTTTAAATTTCATTTCCTTTTTTAGCTTCAATTAGAATTCACGAAAAAAGGAGAAACAAGCTAAATCACGATTTGGAAAATGAGGGGCGAGCGCTTAGGCGAGATGGCCAAGATGAGGGAATGGGTCATTCGAGGCAGGTGGTTGGTTCGTTGCCTCATAGGCGTTGGCGACAGGAATCCATTCTCGAAGTCAAAGCAGGTTGAGGTAAGATCATGGCGACTGGCAAGGGATAGGGGGATACGCGATAATTGGTGGAGATCGACGCATCGCTGGAGTCACGTGGGAGATTCCCCGGTTGCACTAGGGGAATGCGATGATCAAGGAGGAGACGATGGTCTTGGGTTCAAACGCAAACGATTTCGCATTTGGGGATAATTGTTTGGAAGGAAGGTCTGAGTTTAGAAGTGGGGTTTTCTTCGGTTTTTGGAAAAAATTTCACGTACTAGTACGTGGAGGCACTATGAGGATTTGTGTGACTTGTTTGTGAATTGAGAAAGCTTTTAGCTTGGGTGACTGCAGCGTTTCGTCAATAAGGCGGAGAGATGAATGAGATGGCGGAGATAATTTAATTTAAAAACCATTTAAAATTTAAGTTAATTATCAGTTAATTTATTTCGAAGTTTGTTACTTTGTATTAAATTCATACGAGGTCCAAAAATCATGAAACAAGTCGAGTGTGGTTCATAACTGGGAAATCTACACAATAGGATTGGTTTGGGACTTTTCGAAATCAACTGAAATTTTAAATTTTATAAAATTTAAAATCTGGATGATCGAAAAATTAAAAATCAAGGTGAGTAAATCTCACTCATTTGGATTGCTAGTTTTATTTTGAAATATTAAAAACTATTCATTTGTTGATTGGATGAATTGATAATTATTACTTCCAGTTGGATGTTATATTATATACATAGTAGTATATATATTAGTAGTTGGATATATTTCCGGCCCATTGGAGCGGATGAGACCTTATGCGCCCTGCATAATAGCAGATGACCCTATATTACTGCGATATCCCACCTCGAAGCGGGATTGGTATTTTATGTTACCTAACATTTGTGGATGTAGGGAAGACAGTTGGATGGATCCAACTGGATTTCTCAAAACAGTTGATTTAAAAATTCATATGTAGTGATATATGATTTATGTGAATAATCTAATATAGATTATGTGGTGATTTGAATTACTGAATGCTACTTTAGCGCTGACCTTAATTTTGGTATTTTTAAACACCATACATATTATTTTTAATTTTGAAGGAAATTAAAGGAGATTTTCAATTTAAAAATATTTATATCAAAATTTAGATTGTTTTAAAAGAAAATGATTTGGATAAAACAACAATTGATTTTGGATTGTACTTAATTATTTAAAAGATGTTTTAAATAGAGATTTTAAAATAGTTTATATAAAGGATTTTTAAACAATGGATTTAAAATGATATTTTCGAAAAATATATGGAAAGAAGTTAAAATCAATATTAAAAATGGATCTGAAAAATAAATGGAATTTATAAAGAAATGGATTTATAAGAATAGAATTTTATAAATGAGATTATTTTTATAAACAAGTAAAAACCAGTTGAGTTTTTAAATTTGTAAACGATGTTTATAAATAAGAGAATGATATCCGTTTATAAATTGGGAATATAATTTCATAGTGTGAATTTATATCAAGATGCGAAAATAGATTTTTAGGAAAAATAGTGGATTCTATTTTGAAATGTGAGAATGGTTAGGGAATCAGAATGAAAATGATGTATTATGAATTGAGAAGGATTTATAAATTGAATTTGGTTATTTGGATTTTTAAATATATTTTTACCGAGAAGTTAAGTTTGTTTTGAACGGGAAATTTTATTTATTCAAACTATGTAATTTAAAGCTGCTTTAGTAATTAAATATTTCGAAAACTAGATTATTCAAATATTTAATATTAATTGTAATAAGTTCTAATTTTTATAACGAGCTTTGTAAATCGATTAGGTTTATATAAAAACAAATTGTAAATGAGTTATCGATGTTTTATTTAACTTTTTTTATATTTTTAAATAATTACTTTATACATGTTTTTAAAAATAAATTATTATTATTTAAAAATACTTATATATATAGAGTTTTGAAATGATTATAATTGATTTATAAATCCTCTCGAGATTTGTAAATGGGGTTTAGTTAATGGAGATGATTTTGTAAGAGAAATCTTATAACAGGAGTCTAGGAACTTAAGGAAATTCCCAAAGTGTTTAAATACAGAAACTTCAAAAGTGGATTAGAATTCATAAAAGAAGTTAGAAATGGGTAGTTGGGATTATAGACAAGTACAATCAATCTTGGAAATTTTAAAGGATATTAATTTATCAATTTCCAGGAACTTATAGAATTAGTTATAAATGAGTTATGGAAATTATGAATGAATTGCAATTTTTTTTAAGAAATAGGAATAAATAGAGTATTTTCTAAGTATTGGAAACAAATGATTTTAGGAAAATATACTTGGAGATATTTCCTAAATATTGAACTAGAAGGGTTTGAAATATTTTAACTACGAGATTACTATTAGAGAAATATTTTCAAAGTGTTGAATGATAAATGGAATTGGATGAAAATATTTCTAAGTATTGAAATAATTCAAAAATATCCTGTTATGGATATAAATATTTGAAATTGTTTCAATTATTGAATATACTGGAAGAGATTTGAATATAGATCTTCGTAAAGATATTTTGAAAGATTTATAAAATCGAGCCTAGTGACTGCTTATGTGTGTAATTTGATAGTTAAATAATCGATTACCAAATTTGGCCAAATTTGTTGGTCGTTTCGGAGAGACCGAGATCAGATTTAATTATCCGAAAACCACTTCGATCCGATTTGTGCGTTACAAATTGTGATATCTCGAAGATAATGGAGATGGTGATCTTGAAGGTGATTCAGTTTGTCCAGACCCAGGAAAACTTGTATGGATGAATGCTATCATTTCATTGCTTTCCTCGAAAGCAGTGTTAGCATTCCAAGTATGAATGCCATTCTAAAGGTAAAATGTGGCCTCAAGCCACGTCAACCGAGAATGACTAAAATAGGAGAGATGTAGCAGGGCAAAGTGAATCGCACCTGTAACGACCCATAAATTTTCGATAATTAAAATAGCTAATTTAAAAGATTTCGTGATTTAATGTTAGAAAAAAATTTGTAATTCGTTTGGAATAATAATAACTAGAATGAATTGCAACAATAATTATCCAAGTAATGAAAAATGAATGCTACTTAGTGAATGCCTTTGAAATCAATAGTTGAATAGGATAATAAATGTTGAAATTCATTAGGTATAATAGAGTAATTGATTGATAAGTAAAATCTACTTAAAAATCAAATATTGAATATTGAACAGGTAAATTGTTTAAATTAAATATTTAAAACTTATTGAATAATTGAATAACTGTAAAATGAAAATAGTGTTCTAGAATGTGAATTGGTTTTAAAAGGTGAATCTTATAAGTTCAGTTTCAATATTTCAAAAGATAATGAATTATTGGATAATCGAAATTATTTAAATTTAATACTTGGAATTTATTGAATAATTTAATATTGGAAATCGAATAACCGCATAATGGAAATGGTTGTTCTATAATCTTAATTCGTTTCAAAAGTTAAATTTTAAGTTCGTTTTGAATCTCAAAAGATAGTGATTTAAGAATAATCAAATTGTTTAAATTTAATATTACAAATGTTTGAATAATTAAATTCCGAATTTGACATTAAAATATAATATATGAAAATAGAATGAATAATTGAAATTTGATTTAATATGATTCAGATTGGTTTCCAAAGTGAATATAAGTTATATTGGGATTATAATAGAGTTAATAAGATTTTAAAATTGGAAATTATTGGATAATTGAATAACGGGTTTAATATGATTAAAAATGATTTGTAAAATTTTATTTTATCATATTAAAGTAAGAATGATGTTGTAGAACTTTTAAAATTGAATTAAAAGTAAATTTGTGAAAATTGAATATTTTAATATTTAATTATCGACTGAAAAATAGCCAATTTTCGAACAGTCTCAGAATTGGACGAAACTGGTTCCATTGGATCCGTAATAGTTTGTTATTATCGGATTTCAGTTTTCGTAGCAATCGGAGTTTTCGTTTGACCGTGACAGCTCGAAACGCATCGAAATTGTTTTAATATTAATTTAACGAGTTAAAATAGTCATTTTTCAAACAGTCTCGGATTTCGACGAAACCAGTTTCATCGGATCCGTAATATGATATTTTTGTAAGGTTTCAAATTTCGTGTCAATCGGATTTACCGTTTGTCCGCGGCGAGCCAAAACGCCTAGAAATTCGTTTAACCGATTTAATTTTAAATCGATCGTTTATTGCCGTATCTCGCACATACTATCGAATTAGCCTTCGAAACCTATTTCATTGTGTCCGGAACGTGGGGTAAACCCTAGAAACGCTGGTCACCACGCGTAAATCGGAGTTCGGAAAATCCGGGATGAATAGTGTCGCGTATTTTTCTATAAAAGGACTTCATAATTCACAAATTTCTAAAACCCTAGGTCAAAAGGTGATAGCCGCCACTTTCATTTCAATGGCCAGAAAATTTCGAAACTTCTTCCTCCTTTTCCTCTCAATCCATCAACAATTAGCAAAAAACTCTCAACTACAAAGTTGTAGAGGACATCAAGATCTAGCTATCCAACGGTGGAGATCGGAAACGGAGCCACGGATTGACGGCAACACGCGATGGAAGCAGCTGCGTTTTTCACGCAATTTGAGTAAGAGGGTGAGGCCGAGCTTGGAGCTATTTGGGGTGAAGGTGGAGTAAGGCGGTGGCTTCGAAGTGGTGTAACCTGATCGTCTTCAAGTGGAGCGTGGTGGTCGCGATAATTACTTGATGTATGCGGCTATGGGTTTGCTTGCGTACGAAAGAAAGGGGGAAGAGGGAGAACGCGTGCGTGAGGGAGAGGGAAGGAGCGGCCCTGATGTTGAAGTTTGAAATGCACGGCCACGATGTGAGGGTTTACAAATAAATAAATAGAAATGTAAATCGTTTATATTTAAATTCGTATAACTTTAAAATGATGTAACTCATTCATACGAGGTCGGAATTCGACGAAACTTTTTGCGTTGGAATCGTATTGACGAATACTACGCAATGGAGCTGGATTGGAGTCGTTTGGAGCTAGTGGAAATTTCGGGTAAAATTAAACGCTCGTTTAATTTTATTCGAAATAAAACGTTAGAACTACATTGAAATCAAGGTGAGTGTTTTATAATGCTCACATCGTACTAAATATCTTTATGCTAGTTAAATTTGATATTATGAAGTGATATGAATTTTATTTGTCGTTGTTTGATAAAATTTAATTGTCATATAGATTGTTATTTTAATTAACCGTTGAAAATTAAAATTTACAGTTAAATTGAAACTAAAGTTGAATTGCGATTAAATTACCTGACATTGATAACTATGAAATTGCCATGAATTGTATTGTCTATTGGATGATTTATTTCGATGGATGCTATTGGTTGACATTTAAATGTTTGGATGTTTTTTTGCTTATACATAACCTGTTATGCATACATATGACACTACGATTGGTTTAAGTGATATATATTCATCCCTGACATTTAATTGAAATAAATAATTACTTGGCCATAGGATAGAAAATTATATACGGACACCGGATTGGCTAAATTAATAATTTTTAAGATCGTCGATTTGAAATTTATTTAAATGCTTTGATTTAAAAGTTATAAATAGAAAATTTATAGAAATTGAATTTATCGAAAATTGAGTTTGGAATGTTGAAATAAATTTTGGTTAAAGGAAACTGTTAAATAATTTAAGTTG
Organism: Allium cepa; assembly: GCA_030765085.1. Classification (NCBI taxonomy): domain Eukaryota; kingdom Viridiplantae; phylum Streptophyta; class Magnoliopsida; order Asparagales; family Amaryllidaceae; genus Allium; species Allium cepa. Next base: position 272,306,527 of record CM060937.1, read on the forward strand.
ATACTTTGAGATTAAAATCGGGATATGATTAAATTTCGAAAATTTATTCGTTTTAAAAGATTGAACCTTAATTTGAGCTTTGAATATTACTAAGTAAAAGCGATATAAAATGATATTTGAAATTGAGCTTGAAATTGAATTATATTTGTAATTGGGATTTAAATTTGAATATTGAAGGATAATTTTGTTAAGTGTTAAAAAATTGATATTTTGAAAAATCAAGCTAAAAATCGATATACATTGAAATTGAATAAGTTGAAGGTGAATGTAAAATCGAATTAATTTGAATTCAAAGTTGACATTGATTTGAATTAAAATCGAAGTTGAATCGGTATAATGGAAATTGAAATTGATTTGAATTGGGAAGTTATAATTGAAATGGATTGGTTTTGAAGCTGTTTTATTTTGTTTTCCAAATTACTCTGTTATGTAAACCATTTTGAATACTTAAACTATTTTAATCTATTTTTAATCTACTCAACCCAATTTAAATTATTTTAAACTAATTTATCTATTTTAAATCCATTTTAAAGATTTTAAGTATTTTTAAGTATTTTAATTATTTAAACTATTTTTTTAAACTACTTAAAACTATTTTCTAAAATTTCAAATAGGTCAATAAGGTTAAATGTTTATGTTTAAATCTTAAATGTAAATACGAATTGGTTTAAATGAAGTTGCAACCAAAATTGAAATTCGAAATGATTTTGAAATCGAAATGAGATATTGATGCGGAAAATGACTTTTGAAACGGAATCTTATATTTTGAATGCCTATGACGATATTTGAAATGGATTTGATTTTTGAAGCGAATATCATATTTCGATATCAATTATGAATCGATTTGAAATGTAAAAGAGCCAACGGTGTAATAATACGTAGTTATTAAAGAGACTGGGATCGGATATGGACATACTCTCTGTCGATACCGAAAACCACTTTGATAACTATTATACGCGGAGTGTTGATCCAGAATGAAGTGGATGGTTTGGTGAACGCGTTGACTGAAAAAAGAGAACGATATTGGATGACCCTTGACATGACTAAAACAGGAGCCGCGCCGGGCCATTGAGGTTCGCCACCTCTAGCGGACTCACTTCTTCGATACCATATCTATTACATTTGTGATTCGATTTGGGTGCACCCCTTTATTTGGGAGTGTTGTTTCACGGTGTTGGGGTAGCTGCTGGCTATGCTCAACATCAGTCCCGATCACCCAACTACTAATATCCTAGTTGGTATCGCCTCATGTACCTTGTCATACTGATTATCCTATTCGCGACCACTACGTTTTGTTTTGTGTTATACCTATGGGGTACCCTCTGATAACCAACAGTTTACGGTGGGGATTACGGTGCTGTATAGACTATGGCATTATAAAAATGTGTTAAGGAGGATTATGGTAACGCCTTAACGCTATTTTGATACTTTATATTACTGATAGGCATTATCTACTTAGCGTACATTACTACATAGTAGATAGTTTAACGGATCCTTAAGAGATGGAAAATTCCGTAACATCTCTTGAGTTATTGCACGCACGTTGACACTGGATATGAGATGTCAAACCCTGTAAACATCTCTGATGCCGTTACACTCATATTTATTACGATTGATTTAACTTTCATAAGGATATTTTAGTCCAGACTCGAGTGTTTAGTCTTTTCATTACGCTCGGGTCAGTTCTGAGTTTTTCAGATTTTTGAAGATCTATTTTGGAGGATGAAGACGAAGATTTGGTATACTATTACTATTGTTACCCTTGCATCATGCTATCTGCTGCATTATTTTAATTGTTCTGTTGTATATGTATAACTCTGATAAATGTTGTATAAATAATTGTCAAAGTATAGTAAACAGCTTCATGAACTGTTTATTTGACTATTATATTTTATCGTTCCGCTGCGAGATTCTATGTTGTTTCATTTCCTTCATTTCTCTTTCTATTCTTTTCTTATTTACCCCAATAACTATCTGCCCTTTTGAATGGTTTGGAATCGACCTGTGTATTTGATCGTCGATTTAAATTTTCAAAAAGGCGGGTCGTAACAGTTGGTATCAGAGCTTTGGTTTAGCGATAAACCTTGGCTCTAGGGGGGAATAACTCATTGAAATAGAGGTGAACTATATGAATGAGTTGAGTGTACATGAGAGAGCGTACTTGTTATTTAATATAAAATGGTTTTATATTGTGTTAACTTTGTTCCGTTGAGTATTTATGAATTCTGGTCGATACTTGGGACGCCAAGGCGTCGATAGGAATTTCTAAACCCTCGAATAGGACAAACCAACACAATATCGTTTTGGAATATATTTTATATAAAAGAATTATTTGAATATTTATTCACTTTGATTGAATTGATTGTTAGGAGATGATAATATTAGATTATTATTGTTATTGTTTGATCAGACAATATTTACAACAAATTGATTAAATAACAATGGATTTAGGAAAATGAAATCTTGTAAACACAATTGATAATGAATATAAATGAATTTTAACTTGGATTTGGGAAATTAAATTCTAGTGTTTGAAATTGACTTACAAGAATTTGAAAAAAATATAATACGAGTATTATATGATAGTATAATTGTGTTGAAATTGTTTTCGAAGGATTTTTTTTATGATAAGTGTTATATTCCCTTCTCTTGACGCTAGAAAATGATTTCGGTGATGAGTGCACGCATCATCGGCGTTTATTTTCGAGAGTCCGAGTGGGGGAGACCACTTAATAGCTTGTCTAAACCTTGTTTTGATTCAAATTTATTTTATTTTGTATTCTCTATAGTATGATTTGATATATAAATTATATAAGTACATATTATTTCAAAACATGATTTGAAATGAAACCGAGATTGGAATTCTTAAGTCCTTTAATAATTAATGATTTTTTTTAATGATTGAAATGAATTTAGACTTGAATCATTAAGGAACTTATGAATTGTGAAATGAGAAATGAACCTAAGAGCTAAGTGAAAATATCAATTGAAGTAGAAATCCTTAGAATTAGGAAATTATGAACTTAAAATAAAATTGAAACTGTAAAACTCGCATAGTATTAAATTTCATTCTATAGCATAGATATAACTTACCAAATATTTAAGAAGTTCAAAAATGTTATATAAATTGTTAATTGGATAATATACGTATAGGTTTGAATAATGAAATATGCATTTAATTAATGGTTTGCAAATACAAATAAAATTGTTAGTAAATAATTGGAATTTAAATTAACATTTAAAGGTGATTCACAATTATGTTAATATAAAATGGAAATACTATATGTGAATGTAAATGTGAAATTAAATTATAGTGAAATTTAAGTAATGACTTAAGAATTAATTAATTGAAAATTCAACTTTAAATGAAAAGAAGTTGTATGTTGTTTAACTACATTCTATTTGCATAACTATAACTTACCAAATACTTAAAAGGTTTAAAATGCTAATAAGGATAAGTAGAGAAATAATATACCAGTGTGAGAGTGAATAATAAAATGTGAAGATCTATTGATAGTTGTAAATATAAAAGAAATTTAAGCTATAAAATGAATGATATATATAAGTGAATGAATAAAATTTAAATTAATGAAATATAAATTGGTAAATGGAAACTAATTAAATTTGAATATAACTAAATGTCAATAAACTTGGAAGTGTATGAAATTAAAATTGACTTGGAAATGTATAATTGATTTAGTGTAGATTTTGGATGGATGTTAATGCTTGATATGCATTGGTTGTTAGATGGATGATAATTGATTAAGTAAAATACATTAGTGTTAATGGAATTGAATAAACGGAATAAAATTTTAAAATAATTAAATTCAAATTTGAAGCAAAGTGAAATTAAATATAATTGAATTCAATTTAAATTGAAGCAAATTGACTTGAAGTTAAAATGTGAATGAAACAAACTTGAATAAATCGGAAACAAATCGAATGTAAACCTATTGCATGGATGAATAAGAAAATAAATGACTTTGTGTTTATAATTGTTTTTTAGAAAATTTGAAGTTTTGATGGTTTGTACTTTGAAATAATAAAAGCAAATTTTTGGGAAAAATCCAAAATTGTCCAATATATGCTGAAACGAAAACAACCATAACTTTTAATGGCTGAACGAAATTCGACGATCTTGGACTTTTCGAAAATCTTAGAAACTATAGCACAACTTTTATTTAGAGTGTCTTGAGAAATTCCTTCGTCTACTAGGTTAAAAACTTGAATGTTACTCGCTGTCCTGTGTAAAAATAAGTAAAATCAGTAATATATACCCTTAGTAATTTCGCCATATCTTTTGACTGGTTTATCGTATTTTTATGATCTTACACTTTCTGGAAAGATAAGAACTTAAGCTAAAACTTCTGTTTTAAATGTTTTGTGTTTTGATGTCGTTTAGAAGATCGAAAACGTGAGTGAACGTCGCTGACCTGCGCAATTCATTGCCCAGGCTGAGGCGTATCCTCTAAGTAAAACAGCCGTAATTTTTGAACGTATGGTCCGAATTCGATGATTTTGGACATTCCGGATAGATTGAAATGAATGCAACAACTTTCATTTATATTCTGTTGCCGAATTTTATCGTTTGGGTGACCTAAAACTAAGATTTGTTTGCCGTCCTGAAATTGGAATCTCAGTTTTGAAGCTAAATATGTTATATATATGTTGTGTAGGCTAAGTATATCGATCTATCTTTATGTGCATGGTTCTAACTTAGTTATTGAGCATTTTAGTAGGTAGCAAAGGAGTTGCGCTTTGTTGTGGAGCTCGCTTCTGCGCTAAATGCAGAATGTAAGTAAATTGCTAATAAATGCTAAATAAAAGGTACGTTTATGGTTTTATATGGTATTGGTGATATATATATGTTGTTTCCCCAGATATGGGATGCCTCATCATTGAGATGAGATGTGTATTTGATATATATTGGTTATATTTGTGTTAAATATTGAATTGTAAAATTTTTCGATCGAGCCGCGCAAAGGAGACTCTGCCGAAATTTTCCGTAAAATCCAGGTGTTAGAAATTTTTTCAAGTTTTAAATTTTTTATATAACTTGTTTTGATAACTAACTTTTAAAGTTAGAAAGACGTTGGAATAACTTATTGAAAGTGTAGTAATGACTTTATAAATGGAATTTCATTGTTTATAAGTTGGTAACTTTGAATAAAATATATCTAATGTTGAATTCTATACTTAGTTCCTTTTCCCTTTTTTTCCTTTTCGGGGACGAAAAGTTTTGAGTGGGGGAGAGTGTAACAACCCGTAAATTTTCGATAATTAAAATAGCTAATTTAAAAGATTTCGTGATTTAATGTTAGAAAAAAAATTTGTAATTCGTTTGGAATAATAATAACTGGAATGAATTGCAACAATAATTATCCAAGAATGAAAAATGATTGCTACTTAGTGAATGCCTTTGAAATCAATAGTTGAATAGGATAATAAATGTTGAAATTCATTGGGTATAATAGAGTAATTGATTGATAAGTAAAATCTACTTAAAATCAAATATTGAATATTAAACAGGTAAATTGTTTAAATTAAATATTTAAAACTTATTGAATAATTGAATAACTGTAAAATGAAAATAGTGTTCTAAAATGTGAATTGGTTTTAAAAGGTGAATCTTATAAGTTCAATTTCAATATTTCAAAAGATAATGAATTATTGGATAATCGAAATTGTTTAAATTTAATACTTGGAATTTATTGAATAATTTAATAATGGAAATTGAATAACCGCATAATGGAAATGGTTGTTCTATAATCTTAATTCGTTTCAAAAGTTAAATTTTAAGTTCGTTTTGAATCTCAAAAGATAGTGATTTAAGAATAATCAAATTGTTTAAATTTAATATTACAAATGTTTGAATAATTAAATTTCGAATTTGATATTGAAATTTAATATATGAAAATAGAGTAAATAATTGAAATTTGATTTAATATGATTCAGATTGGTTTCCAAAGTGAATATAAGTTATATTGGGATTATAATAGAGTTAATAAGATTTTAAAATTGAAAATTATTGGATAATTGAATAACGGGTTTAATATGATTAAAAATGATTTGTAAAATTTTATTTTATCATATTAAAGTAAGAATGATGTTGTAGAACTTTTAAAATTGAATTAAAAGTAAATTTGTGAAAATTGAATATTTTAATATTTAATTATCGACTGAAAAATAGCCAATTTTCGAACAGTCTCAGAATTGGACGAAACTGGTTCCACTGGATCCGTACTAGTTTTTTATTATCGGGTTTCAATTTTCGTAGCAATCGGAGTTTTCGTTTGACCGTGACTGCTCGAAACGCATCGAAATTGTTTTAATATTAATTTAACGAGTTAAAATAGTCATTTTTCAAATAGTCTTGGATTTCGACGAAACTAGTTTCATCGGATCCATAATATGATATTATTATAAGGTTTCAAATTTCGTGTCAATCGGATTTACCGTTTGTCCGGGGCGAGCCAAAACGCCTAAAAATTCGTTTAACCGATTTAATTTTAAATCGATCGTTTATTGCCGTATCTCACACATAAGATCGAATTAGCCATCGAAACCTGTTCCATTGTGTCCGGAACGCGGGGTAAACCCTCGAAACGCTGGTCACCACGCGTAAATCGGAGTTCGGAAAATCCGGGATGAATAGTGTCGCGTATTTTTCTATAAAAGGACTTCATAATTCACAAATTTCTAAAACCCTATGTCAAAAGGTGATAGCCGCCACTTTCATTTCAATGTCCATAAAATTTCGAAACTTCTTCCACCTTTTCCTCTCAATCCATCAACAATTAGCAAAAAAATCTCAACTGCAAAGTTATAGAGGACATCGAGATCTAGCTATCCAATGGTGGAGATCGGAAACGGAGCCACGGATTGACGGCAACACGCGATGGAAGCAGCTGCATTTTTCACGCAATTCGAGTAAGAGGATGAGACCGAGCTTGGAGCTATTTGGGGTGAAGGTGGAGTAAGGCAGTGGCTTCGAAGTGGTGTAACCTGATCGTCTTCAAGTGGAGCGTGGTGGTCGCGATAATTACTTGATGTATGCGGCTATGGGTTTGCTTGCGTACGAAAGAAAGGGGGAAGAGGGAGAACGCGTGCGTGAGGGAGAGGGAAGGAGCGGCCCTGATGTTGAAGTTTGAAATGCACGGCCACGATGTGAGGGTTTACAAATAAATAAATAGAAATGTAAATCGTTTACATTTAAATTCGTATAACTTTAAAATGATGTAACTCATTCATACGAGGTCGGAATTCGACGAAACTTTTTGCGTTAGAATCGTATTGACGAATACTACGCAATGGAGCTGTATTGGAGTCGTTTGGAGCTAGTGGAAATTTCAGGTAAAATTAAACGCTCGTTTAATTTTATTCGAAATAAAACGCTGGAACTACATTGAAATCAAGGTGAGTGTTTTATAACGCTCACATCGTACTAAATATCTTTATGCTAGTTAAATTTGATATTATGAAGTGATATGAATTTATTTGTCGTTGTTTGATAAAATTTAATTGTCATATAGATTGTTATTTTAATTAACCGTTGAAAATTGAAATTTACAGTTAAATTGAAATTAAAGTTGAATTGCAATTAAATTACCTGACATTGATAACTATGAAATTGCCATGAATTGTATTGTCTATTGGATGATTTATTTCGATGGATGATATTGGTTGATATTTAAATGTTTGGATTTTTATTTGCTTATATATAACCTGTTATGCATACATATGACACTATGATTGGTTTAAGTGATATATATTCATCCCTGACATTTAATTGAAATAAATAATTACTTGGCCATAGGATAGAAAATTATATACGGACACCGGATTGGCTAAATTAATAATTTTTAAGATCGTCGATTTGAAATTTATTTAAATGTTTTGATTTAAAAGTTATAAATAGAAAATTTATAGAAATTGAATTTATCGAAAATTGAGTTTGGAATGTTGAAATAAATTTTGGTTAAAGGAAACTGTTAAATAATTTAAGTTGAGACTTTGAGATTAAAATCGGGATATGATTAAATTTCAAAAATTTATTCGTTTTAAAGGATTGAACCTTAATTCGAGCTTTGAATATTACTAAGTAAAAGCGATATAAAATGATATTTGAAATTGAGCTTGAAATTGAGTCATATTTGTAATTGGGATTTAAATTTGATTATTGAAGGATAATTTTGTTAAGTGTTAAAAAATTGATATTTTGAAAAATCAAGCTAAAAATCGATATACATTGAAATTGAATAAGTTGAAGGTGAATGTAAAATCGAATTAATTTGAAGTCAAAGTTGAATCATTGATTTGAATTAAAATCGAAATTGAATCGGTAAAATGGAAATTGAAATTGATTTGAATTGGGAAGTTATAATTGAAATGGATTGGTTTTGAAGCTGTTTTATTTTGTTTTCCAAATTACTTTGTTATATAAACCATTTTGAATACTTAAACTATTTTAATCTATTTTTAATCTACTCAACCCAATTTAAACTATTTTAAACTAATTTATCTATTTTAAATCCATTTTAAAGATTTTAAGTATTTCAATTATTTAAACTATTTTTTTAAACTACTTAAAACTATTTTCTAAAATTTCAAATAGGTCAATAAGGTTAAATGTTTATGTTTAAATCTTAAATGTAAATACGAATTGGTTTAAATGAAGTTGCAATCTAAATTGAAATTCGAAATGATTTTGAAATCGAAATGAGATATTGATGCGGAAAATGATTTTTGAAATGGAATCTTATATTTTGAATGGCTATGACGATATTTGAAATGGATTTAATTTTTGAAGCGAATATGATATTTTGATATCAATTATGAATCGATTTGAAATGTAAAAGAGCCAACGGTGTAACAATACGTAGTTATTATAGAGACCGGGATCAGATATGGACATACTCTCTGTTGATACCGAAAACCACTTTGATAACTATTATACGCGGAGTGTTGATCCAGAATGAAGTGGATGGCTTGGTGAACGCGTTGACTGAAGAAAGAGAACGATATTGGATGACCCCTGACATGACTAAAACAGGAGCCGCGCCGGGCCATTGAGGTTCGCCACCTCTAGCGGACACACTTCTTCGATACCATATCTATTACATTTGTGATTCGATTTGGGTGCACCCCTTGATTTGGGAGTGTTGTTTCGCGGTGTTGGGGTAGCTGCTGGCTATGCTCAACATCAGTCCGGATCACGCAACTACTAGTATCCTAGTTGGTATCGCCTCATGTACCTTGTCATACTGATTATCCTATTCACGACCACTACGTTTTGTTTTGTGTTATACCTATGGGGTACCCTCTGATAACCACCAGTTTACGGTGGGGCTTATGGTGCTGTATAGACTATGGCATTAAAAAAATGTGTTAAGGAGGATTATGGTAACGCCTTAACGCTATTTTGATACTTTATATTACTGATAGGCATTATCTACTTAGCGTACATTACTACATAGTAGATAGTTTAACGGATCCTTAAGAGATGGAAAATCCTGTAACATCTCTTGATTTATTGCACGCACATTGACACTGGATATGAGATGTCAAACCCCGTAAACATCTCTGACGCCGTTACACTCATATTTATTACGATTGATTTAACTTTCATAAGGATATTTTAGTCCTGAATCGAGTGTTTTGTCTTTTCATTACGCTCGGGTCAGTCCTGAGTTTTTCAGATTTTTGAAGATCTATTCTGGAGGATGAAGACGAAGATTTGGTATACTGTTACTATTATTACCCTTGCATCATGCTATCTGCTGCATTATTTTAATTATTCTGTTGTATATGTATAACTCTGATAAATGTTGTATAAATAATTGTCAAAGTATAGTAAACAGCTTCATGAACTGTTTATTTGACTATTATATTTTATCGTTCCGCTGCGAGATTCTATGTTGTTTCATTTCCTTTATTTCATATTCTTTTCTTTTCTTATTTACCCCAATAACTATCTGCCCTTTTGAATGGTTTGGAATCGACATGTGTATTTGAAGTCGATTTAAATTTCCAAAAAGGCGGGTCGTTACAACACCCAAGTAGGGTATGTTATTACTTTTCTAGATACCCTCGGATAGAAAATTATGGATATGGTTGTGCATGAAAAAGAGAGCACTCGATTAGGGTGGGAACACCCAGGGTAATAACATATTCAGTACTATCTAGGTCAGGGGTAGGCCGGTCCTGTGTTGGCAGGGATCATTAGGTACGATCTCGGTACATTTTTCTAGAGGTGTACTATGATGGACGGTACCCCAATAGCCTAGTCATTGTGTGAAATCCAATATCCACTACGAGCCTGTTTGGTTTTGACTATGCCCAACTATGCTGAAACGTCGGATGCAAGCATTTTAGCTATTTTCTAATTTACTTTCTATAGGCCCTATTATAATATCAGATGATTTTGATATAAATGGTTTTGGTTATCGTAAGGTAAAAACCCGTCGTATTTATTTGTGGCGTGGTCTTGCGAGATATCTTATTTTTCAAAGGATTTTGAAAATAGTAATAATTCAAAATGAGTTTGTTTTCTCACGCTAGTTTTCTAGACTGACTCGGGTGTTATTTTATCATAGTGCTCAGGTCAGACCGAGCATGATAGATTCATGTTAGGATGCTTTGGAGCTTAGGAGACGAGCTGGAGGATTTAAAGCGTATTTCACGTACTTGTTTATATTCTGCTATGTGTGTAGGCTGTATAGTCAGCACTGGTGAGGACAAGTTATAACAACTGTCTATATTGATGTATTGATTGTTGTACTCTAGTGATTGTATGTATATTAACAGATATAGTTTCTTTTGTACAAAAATCGGTTATTATATATTATATTTTGTTACGTTGCGATTGTGACTGTTGTTGTTTCTATTTGCTTCTATCTCTTTCTTCTTCATCCCTAATGATTTGTATTTTCGTTCCATTTGGAATGGACACTTATGAATTATTGTCGACTCAAAGGGTACAGAGATACAGGTCGTTACAATTTTAAAAGAAAATAATTTTTGATAATTTTTGAAAAGTGAGAATGAAGGGAGAGAGAAAAAGGGGATTTATTTTATAGAAAAAAGTGAAGTAAAATTACTTTTTGACCCTCTAGCACCCATACCCCCCGTTAGAATGATGCCACATCACCCCTTGTCCATTCCACATTGTTTCACACGTCTTACCCTTGGTCACCCCCTTTTACCCAATGGACAAAGCACTTATGTGTACTAATGTAAAAGTGATAAGGACATGCCATGATTTCTTTTTTATTTAATTTTTTAAACCTAAAAATTTATCACATCTTTCTTACATAAGTACACTTATGTTATTAATCTTTATTTTATTTTCTAATCCATGTTTTTGTTATTTGAAATGTGCAAACGTGTTAACTAAGGTGTTTACAATTTTTTAGTGAGGAAAAATTAAAATTTTTGAAAAAGCTTTCTGGTCACATTTTCTAGTTTCCTTTAAACGTTTTTGTCGTAAAAGAATTTTAAAAATGATTTCATCATCACTAGTTATTTTTAAAAGAGGTTTATTTAACCCTTAAAATCATTAATTTGGAATATTTAAAATTAATTAAGTATTCATAGATCAAAGTGATAAAATTCTGGGTCGTTACGCCTTACTTCAATATGCATTTATATTTTCGTTACTTTAGGGTTATTGACTGCTTCCTTTTTAAAAGATTTATAACGCCTTTTATGTACCTTTACCCCTTTTCACCATTTTCTATTCCAATTCTCTTTTTACCCTTTTATTTATTCCTGCCTAAGCTTACATTTCTTTTTATTTAATTCCCACCCTTATTGGTATCTCATATCTTTTCTTATAGAATGTTCTTATCACGTTTATATTTCTTTATTTAACATTATGGGATTTTCTGCATTTCAATGCATTGGAATTACTTCTCTACTATGGAAATGTTAACGCTGTAAATTTCTATATCTTATCTAAAAGGAAAGTTTGTAATGAGTTTATAATTACAACGAATTTTATTTTCATAGTTATTGAAATAGATAGTACAAAATACGATAAATATTCATATTTTATACATCTCTTTCTTTTTATATGCATTCCTTGTTAGTTCAAACAATGCACTTTATTTATTTTAGACTTGATAAAGTATAGAAATTCATGTTGCAACATCCTAAATTCCACCAAATTAAAATACTACTAAATCTCTAAAATATTACTGTGGCTTCTTATTTTACATTCTTATTACCCATTTAAGTATATATCTAGATTTATTGCATCAAACATAAATTCATAGTTACTGTTTTAAATAATAAATTTAGGGACTGCTAATATTCCAAACATTTTCCATGTTTACATTCATATAACATATATAGGTAATAAGTTAACAATTGCAGAATATGTAGGCAGGATTGCCAATTTAGATTCAACCCACAAATCCAATTTAACATTTCAGGCATATAAGAATAGATCTACAGCAATAGAAATATAATATTATACAAAAGCACATAATATTCCGACTCACCTTTATTAACATTTCAAATCTTAGGATTTAATCCTTGTTATTCCACCTTGACTTCTTTTTCTCCCTATTTGAATATATATACCGCAAGCATACGTAGATATATTAGAAATCTAGATTAGAAAAGAGATTTAGATTTGATTCATATTTAAGACCCAGATTTACAGTTTACCTCAGCTTTGACAATTTGATTTGACCCTATTCCCCTTCTTTATCATCTTTTACAATTATTAAATTATATGTAGAACTAGAATTTATTTAAAAATTTTGAAATTTATGGAGAAGAGAAAATGGCAGAGCTTCTGCGTCCATTAGAAAATGTGAGTTTGGAAGTAGGGGTCTAGGTCAACATTTACAGGGGTTCAAATCAAGGCAAGCCGTTTGATTAAACTATTTTAAATCCATGCCATTTGGCCAAAAATTTTGCTATCGAACTTAGCCTAGCAACGATTGACCGCCTCTATCCTAGGGTCGATTGCTATTGGTCGACCTAGATGATTATTGGGTCGACCTGCCTTTTGTTTAAACAATGATTTATTTGCTATGTTAATTCGTTCGATTTGTTTTCCTTTTCTTTCATTCCGAGATCATTTGTTTCCACTTTTAATATTTACTCCACGTTATTGTTAACGTTAATTATATTTAACATCTAAGCTATCTTTAACTTTGCAATTAATGCTAATCATTTCAATTTTCGTAATTACATATATAATTATTTCCAGCTCAAAGTATTTAAACGTCGGCAACTTTTTCTTTTGAACTCCGATAGGAAAATATTATAGATTAAAATTGATCAAAAAATCACCACGAACACAAAGGAGCAAGCTTCATAGCCAAATTCTGATGTTTTAAAAAATTCTATTTTTCGATATTGTCATTTAGTAATTAATTAATTTTTAATTAATTGTCCTAAGATTACAAGGTGTTACAATCCATTAACGAAATCTCACCATCTAGCCTTCACCACCGACAAGCCTGTTCGAAAGAAATATGCATATGACCATCAAAGCTTCTGCATCTATAGTGCATGCAAAAATAATATTATTGTAACAGAATTGTTTTCCTATGTTGAATTTTAAACAAAACGTATATACCTTTGGTTATTAGATGCAAACAGGTGCTTGCATTTATACTAGTAATAGATAAAGGAAATGAAGTTTTATTTATAATAATAACAAACAAAATCATGTACTTTGACTATCTAATACATCATAATGTTCTCTATATTATGTATAAAAGTTATTTTCTCTCATTTTTATTGATAACAAAGAAAGAGAGAAAAATGTATAAATATAGTAGTAAAAAAGATAAGGGGATAATTAATATAGGGGGAGCATTAACACATAAGGAGTTAAACTTATATTCATCTTATATTTTACCGAAAAATATTTAGATAGATATCATCATCAAAAAAGGAAGATGATTATAGAACCACATGTATTGGTTTTGATGACAACAACCACATAAATATTGGTACTGAAGATTTTCTATTTCCGTGTTGAAATAATACAAGGGATCGAGTAATATGAATATTTATCTAAGTTATGAGCTATTCGGAATAAAAATGTAAAATAATATACTGCACCAGATATTTTTATATTGATTTGAACTTCTCGTTCTACGTCCAGTCTTAGACTTCGGATTTAAACAACACCCTCACTTAACCCGGAGGAATATGTATTACAACTGCCTAAGCTACCAAACATGACGTCATGCCTGAAGATCTCAATAGGATTGTGACTACAAATGGTAGTAAACAAATTTTTTGACTTTGTATGCTCTAGAATAACACAAATTAGTCGATAACGTACACCCTTCTTATAATCTCCTTGAAATGATGATTTCAGTGTGATGATTTAGGAAGTAAAGAGTTGAAAACTTTTGTAATTCAAAAGAATAAGAGAATAGTAAATTAAGTAAGAATTTGTTAATTAAAAGGATAGATTTCAACTTATTTTTAGTGGTGAATAGTTCTAGTTGAAAGGTTATAGCCATAAGAAGAATTGCAACCCTTTGGGAAGAAGGTGACTCTCTAGAATTCAAATTTCTATTGAAACGACCCGCCTTATTCTCCACAATACGACGCATCATTATTAAGAAAGAAAGGGACATAAAAGAGAAAGATAGAGAAGAAAGAAAGACACAACATCAGAATCTCAACAGCGGAACGAATTATATTAATCACATAAACATTACATAGTATCATATACATCAGAGTTACAAAACTTATACAACACATACTAGATAGTTATAAACACCTGTCTAGTTATACAACTCAATATACAATACATATATCAACTCAGAGATCAACACAGCAAAACCACTATCTATCTACAAACGCTAAAGCCTCCTGCTCCATATCTCCTTCAGAATTCATCAAAGCTAACCTGAATCCTTGGCTACTCGTAAAAATTTGAGTACCCAATAGTTTAATAAAACAGAAATAAACTCCGGGTCGGACATGGGTCTAGTGTGAGTAAATGGTTAAAGTTGCTTAACTTTAAAAACCTTTGAAAACAAAGGTATCACATAAGACTCCCCACACATAAACATGAGTAAGTTTTTACCTTACGCTAACCAAAACTTTGATAGGAAATTCTATGATATTATAATAGGGTCAAGGATTTTCAAATAAACTAGAAAATAGCCGAAATTTTTACATTTATTAAATTCCAGCTACATAGGTATACAATCAAATCCGAGGGCACTTATTGGAGATTGGATTCCATACAATGGCAGGGCTACTGGGGTACCGCCCGTCAAAGTACATGGCCTAGATCAACATACTGAGGATTACTCCCAATCCCCTGCAACACAAGGCCGGAACCATCCCTTACTAGACAGTCTCGAACAAGACAACCCCGGCAGTTGGAGCTCAACAACTACCTACACAGTCGAATAAAAGGGACCTCTACACAGGGGAAAATCTTGTCCTACTTGGGTGCTACCCACATAGCCTTGCTGCACCTCCCCTGTTTTATCCATTCCCGGTTGATGAGGCTTGAGGCTATGATTACCTTTATAGAACACACCTACCTTAGAATGCTCATTGTCCACCTGATGATGTTCTGAAAGCATTCAATCCATACAAGTTCGTTTCGGGTTCGAATGAAACCGAAGGAATTATCTCGTTACACTCATTTTGGAATCACCCTCAGAGTTAATTAACGACAATAACTCTTGCACTTCAACTCCATCTCGATCTTCACTTTGAGATGTCATGACCTAATGTTGAACTTGGATCGATGTGGTGTTCGGATGTCCAAATCTGGAAACCCGATCCTGGTCTCATCGAAATTCAAACGTATTTTAAAGGCCAAGTTGTTTAAAAGTTTAAACGGTTCAATTCAATTCAATTCTATTCAATACTTGAATTCACACAGCATAACACATATAAATATCACGCATTTGTCAATGATATATCAAATATCATATCACCGAATAACACAACGTATCATCCAATAGATATCAACCAATTCAGATATTCTACTCAAACAATCATCCATAAGCAACAATTATTAATCCCTATTATAATCAATTTAATTAACTTAAATTAGATCAATTACTTAAGAATTAATCACCTAACTTTGCTTAATCAACCATTAATTAATTACAAACCTCTTAACTAATTAACCATCTTAATTAATCACCTTGATTAATTATTCCTTAATTACATAAAGTCATTATCCTTCAATTAATTATACAAATTAATTATCCTTAACCATTTACAATAATTAACCTTTAATTACTCTCATTAGTAAATATTGAATTAATGATCCTTAATTAATTATTTCCATTAATTAATTATTTTTAATTAATTACATTGATCCTTAATTAATTACATTAATTAATTATATTTTATTTAATTACTTCGATTAATCAATCTCAATTAATCATAAACAGTAATTACCCTTCTATAATTACTTACTTAGTTAAATAAATCCTTAATTAATTATTAATCCTTTGATTAATTACATCAAGTAATTAATCCTTAATTACTTCCACTAAGTAATTACCCTTTAATTACTTCTCATTAAGTAATTCCCATTAATCAATTACATCTAGTAATTATACATTAATTACTTCACTAAGTAATTACACTAATTAATCTATACTTAATTAATCACCAAGAGATTATTTTTAATTAATTAACAAATTAATTACAATTGGGTAATTCATCCCTTAATTACCCTTAAAATAAATAAATTAAATCTTTAATTACACATTGATTAATTCCTTAACCATTAATTAATAAACCTTAATTATTAATTAATATAACTTAATTACAAATTAAGTACTTCTTAATTACCAGTTAATCAACCCTTAATTACAGTTAATTAACCCTTAATTAATCTTAAATTATAGATTTATTATCCCTTATTATTAATTAATAAAACTTAATTATTAATTAAAAAACTTAATTAGATATTCTTAATTACCATTAATCATCCTCTAATTACTTGATTAAATAATTCATAATTACAAACTAATCATCTTTAATCACTTAATTAATAATCCTTAATTACAATTAATTAACCTTTAATTAATTAATTATAACCCTCAATTAAATGAATCCTTAATCGTTAGTTAATTAAATTAATTAATTATTCTTACTTAATTACTTAATTAACTCTTTATGCTCAATTAATTAAGTTAATTAATTATACTTAAATTTCTTAATTAACTTAATTAATCTCAAATCATTGAAACCGTAGTTATCTTCAGATAAAACCTTATTTTACTTATGCCTTGATTATCATTTAAAATATTTTATTTAAAAATAACTATACTTAATTAATTCAATAATTAAGTTTAAAATACTCATTCAACTTGATAAATTAAAGTTACAAATCACAACTTACTTTAAATGCCTTTAAAAATATAATCAAGTAATAGTTTTAAAAAATAATAATTTCAATTTAAATTTAAACTTGCTTTTATAAAATCCCTAAAATTTCATTTCTACTTAAGTTTTAGAATAACCTTAACTTTATTTAATAAAATTAAATTAAACAAAGTTTTCAAAACTTCTTAATCAATGCTAAAGAAAAACAACTATTATATAAGTAATTTATAAAAGAAAGATTAAACAATTTCAAAAACTAAGTTTTAAAACCCTTTTTAAAATTTACTTAATATTTGCTTCGGGACAAACCCGAAGATCACTCGGGTCTAACCCAAGTTTCCTTTCATTTCAAGATTTTAGTTAGTTTTTAATTTAAGTTTAAATTATAAAACTTGTAACTAAAACACTCCCAAACCACTCGAGTTCACACTCGAGTCAGATGCTAAACTGCACGAGTCTCTCTTTGAGACAAACTCCCACAACACCCCACTGCCACTGACAGGACACCGTACACATGCACCATCACTGGCCTCAACTCCAACGCCTCTGACCATCCTCAACAAGTCGGAAATATCCCACTTAATCGATTCCAATCACCCAAAACTCTCAACGAATCCTGAAGCAAAAACAAGCTATCACGATCGAACCAGAAAGCTATCCATCACCAGAGAAACGCCTCGAAACCATGACGCCGTTCACCAGACCTCGCTGCGATTCTGGCCATGACTTGCTAACCTTCCACGTTGCCACATCACAAAGTTCGATTATCCTCGATGCATCAAGGACGCTGCCACGATCTCGATTCCAGTCATGCCTAAATTTGGTTTAAAAACCTAAATCTCGTCCTCCACATCGCCTCGATGATCTGGAACACTTTTAGGCAATTTTCTCGAACACTCCACAACTACAACCATGTCCAAAAGAAACCCCTAGACTTCTCAACCTCTTGATCGCCAGAGGTAGCCTCAATGTAACAACTTGCAAATCCGTACCCCTTGAGTCAACACTATTCTACCTAAATCAACTCAAGTTGTACAGAAATACGAACCATTAGGGTTAAAGAAGAAGAGGTAGAAGAAGAGAAAACAAAATCAACATCAGAATCTAACCATCGCAGCGGAATAAAATATAATAGATAATAAATAATCTTTACTCAACATCAAATATTTCTGTTTATATATTACATCATCAGAGTACAAGAATCACAGCTCAACACCAATATCATACAATGGATACACAACTCAAACATCGGAATATATATAAACAAGTACGAGAGTACATATCGTCATCCAGCTCGTCTCCTGACCTCCACAACATCATATCCTGTATCCTATAATACTCGGTCTGTCAGGACACGATTCTTCATCTTCCGAAAATTCAACATCGACACTCACTTTATCGACTGCCGAGGAATCGAACGACGGAAAACCGAACACTGAGGGTTTTTTTTAAAAGAATTTAAGAAAAGAAAAAGAGAGAAAAAGGTAGAAGATGGAGAGGGAAATAGAAAATAGAAATTTAGAAAATAGAATAGAAAAGAGAAAATAGAGAAGAGATAGAAAATTTTAAAATAGAAAGAAAATACGAACCCTTAGGGGTTTTAGGAAAAATTTAAGAAAAGAAAAAGTAGAAAAGAAGGTAGAAAGAAGAGGGAAGAGAAAATAGAAAATAGGAAATTTTAACATAGAAGAAAAAGAGAATAGAGGAAAAAGAAAAACAGAAGAAAATAGGACGGAACAGAAAACAACAGAACAACATCAGAATCTCACAATTCGCAGCGGAACAACATATAATAATAAATGAATAATCTTTAAACAAAGAACTATATCAGTTATTACATTTTATCACATTACATTACATCATATCATCAGAGTGTACAACAACAACAACTAGTGCAGCGGAAAAAGAAATACTATTTAAACTAGTAATACGCCATGCCATCCAGCTTGCCTCCAGCAAATCCAGAATATCCAGAATATCCTGATAAACCTGAACTCTTAACTGCCCGTGTGGAAATTGGTGGGCACCCAGAGTTTAGGAAGGAAAACAATAAACTCCAAGTCAGTCATGTGACTGGTGTGAGAACTCAAAACAGTTTATTTATCTTTAAAATCAAAATAGAGGAATATTTTTAAATTCAATTCGCAATGCTTTTAAAAATGAGACTACCATAAGGCCTCCCGCGCACACACACAATGCAAACGCAGAATCGGAGGAGATTTCTCCTTATGATAGTCAAAGATGCTTGATACGCATTTTAAAAGAACATTTCATATTATTACTAGTGTATAGTGTAGGAGAAAAATTCATTTTGAAAGTAGAATATAAATCTTAGCCAACATAGACATTTCGAACTATGCCTACTATAGCTACCATCCAAACAGTGTTGCGACACCATAAGTGAATGATAGGTTCTACAACTAATACCGTACAAGTTTCGTATTGTTTCTTTGGATTTCCAACAAATGGTCAGGCCAAGGAACTTCCCATTGCCACATGAGAATGCCTCTGGAAAGACATCCCCGAGAACCAAACCGGAACTCTGCCAACACAAGGCCGGGTTACCCCTAACTGGGTAACTACTGACACGAGCACGCCATTCCCCGATCGTAAACGACCTTTCTCACGGGATCCCGAAAACCAACAACCACAAAGTAATAAATTCGTAGTAACCACATAGGTTAAATATCTGGGTTCCATACCATGATACCACCTCTATCCAGAAGGAAATGTACATACCCTAAAGGGTGCTACCCCTCATAACCTTGCCGCATCTTTCCTGTTTTGACCATTTCCGGGGTGTGAGGTTTGACGAAGTCACGTCCACAAAAACATACTTTATACAAAAGCCATGCTTTGGGTCAACAAATGATCAACACAATGATCACCAAGATAGACGATCAAATAAACGATCCTATCACAATAATCAACACAATGATCATTTCAGCATCACTCAGCATATCACATTACCAAATTGGGAATATATCGCTGATAACTTCAACTATATAACCTCTGAGCTCGTACGTCTCAGAGAAGGGTGTTAAGCTAAAAGAATAAATTCTCCGCCACCAACAGAAATATATTTGAAAGAAATCGGCTTTATATCTCAACTTGTAATGTCAGACACACAATCCATACAAGTCCGTTCCGGGCTCGAACAGAACCGAAGGCACTTACAAAGAAGTCCTTGCAATCCGGATATTCACAATCCTGATCGGATTCACCATCACATATGGAGAACTCTATACCGGAGCAACTCGGTGCAGAGTAAATCGACAGGTCATCCTATCGCTCTCGCAAATACCGGGTCTTCAACACCGATCTCCAATGCAATTCATAACGACGTATCACATATTCGGAATGGGTTATACGACCCCATGGTCCTTTCCCGGTTAACCCGAATAGTGAGCGCTTATTCAAAAATAAGTGTAGCATTCTAATTCAAACAAATCACATCAAATACCCATTCAAAGGGAAATATTGATAGTCGGTTATTGAACTATCACTGGATATGCACACATCACCAGATTCCAAATAATTTTCCAAATTATTTATTTTCCAAAAATATCTTTACTAGATATATAATTTTCACATTTCAAAATAAATCAATATTTATTTTTAAACCAATTCCACTTTCTTTTATAAATTCCATAGTGAATTTATATTCACAATATCCATGCATATACATTTCAATTATTCATTTCAATTTATCTTCAAAAAGATAAATTCTAAATATTCACTTCATATTGGAAAACATTTCCATACTTATTTATTCATAAGTAATTTTCAATCCATTTATTTTCAACACTTGGAAAATATTCAATATACTTAATCGAGATTAAGTATATATTTCATTCTTTAAGGTAAACATGCTCTTAAACATATTTATTTGGGTCAAAACGAATGTTGCGTAAAATATCGTTACGACGTCCCAAAATCACTAGTATAGGGATTCGAAATTAAAATAGATATATAAATCCCAATACTATACAAAACATTTCCTTTCGGAAATCATTTACTATAACAACAGTGTTATAGTCCATTATTTCCTTTTATTTCTCGAAACGTCTATTTCAACAATAAATGTTGAAATCTATGGTTTCGAATCTCAATACATTTTAAAACATCGTTAGATCGTTTTAATTCTATTTCAAATATCACATTCAAAACAATTTCTTTAACATATTATTCACTATTCAAAAATGTGAATAAACTTTGTTAACGAATCTCTTCCTTTTATTCATTTTAATTCAAAGGATTATTCCCTATTCAAAAATGTGAATATAACTCCATTGAATAAGTTATGACAATTAACTTATCAAAATAAGTTGTTTGCGGATTTATAAAACAACGTTTATAAATTCCATTTCTATTTATTTATAAAAACTTCCTTCTTATAAATTCCTTTATTAACCTATTCCAGTTTATAACTTAATTATAAACTAAAAGTTCATATTATAAGTTAAATACTTATAAAACGATTATTTTACAAAGATCGTTCTTTTAACTTCCCAAATTATAAATCTCATAACTTATAAGATTCATTTATTTATCCAAAACCATTCTTTTAATAACTTTACAAATTTTATAAACCTACTGCTTATAAAATTACATTTATCACTTCACCGTTTATAATTCTATAAATTTCATTCAATTATGAAATTCATTTTCACTTCATTCAAACACTTATAAAAACTCGTTTTATAATGTCCATATTTCAATTTATAAATATCCATTTATAAATCTCTAAATATAATTCAATTTATATTATTCTTTTTAAAACGTCTTAAATCTCCTTTATTATTTCACCATTTTGATTCATAAAATAATTAAATTTCATAAATCCTATATTTAAACTTTTCACAATAATTCTAAAATATCTCGATTTAACTATTTTATAAACTCAATAGCATCATATTCTCAAAAATCAGTTTTTAACTATATTTCTCAAAAATCATAATTTTTATAACTTTAAAAATTATAGCGTTTATTTATTTAAAATGAATCAATTCCAAAAATATTTTATAAATGTATACTTTCAAAAATCACTTTGAAATCATTTTAAAATTCCAAATTTGGTCCAATGATGCTACACACCAAATAGTCAATCACGACTACACGATCCATCATATATCGATATGATAATCCATCAAATATCAAAATATCTGAAATCAAATAAAAACTGTTGAGGAACCCAGTTGGATCCCTCCAACCTGTTTTCCTGCATCCAAAAACATTAGCACAATACCAATTTCGCTCCAATACGAAATTATCGCGGTATATGTTTTTAATAAATATTATCCGCTTAATAACGGCGCAATAGGGTCTCATCCGCTAAACAAATAAATGCGGGAAATCAATCAACTCCAATATATACATATGCCAATATATATATATTGATATTATATATAATACCAATTTCACTGTTTATGAAATATTCGCGGTATATGTTTTTAATAAATAACATCCGCTTACTAACGGCGTATAATGTCTATTTTAACAATCAATAGATATTAATCAACATTCAAACATGCATTCAAATATTTTAAATCTAACTATTTAAAATAAAATCGAAACTGATTCGATTGAGTGAGAAGTTCTCACCTTGGTTTTAAATTCCGTTTCAGCTTTTATTTCGAATAAAATTAAACGGACGTTTAATTTTACCCAAAATTCTCACTAACTCCAAACGACTCCAAACCAACTCCATCGCGTAGTGCTCGTCCATACGATTCCAACGCAACTGGTTTCGTAATTTTTCGACCTCGCAGCAAAAAGTTATGGGTTTTTAAAGTTTTACGAATTTAAATTATAAATAATTTACACAATTACTTAAATTTCTAACCCTAACTCAATCATAGCCGTTGTTTTCACCTCCCCCAGATCTCGGCCGCGTGATGTTTTCTTCCTCCTACAGGTAACACGCGAGCAACATTCACGTACAAACCCACCTAGCCGCCACCACTTCTTCAATTTTTAGAGCCACCACGTTCATCTTTGCAGAGATCAATGACCACCACTTCAACCCCCCACGCAAGAGCCACACTCGGCCCAAAAGTCTCAGAGCTCGGTCGCTTCCTTGCCTTGATACGCGAGCTCGAACATGCTAGTTTTAAATGGAAATTGCCGATAATCCATGATGCTATATACGATCGTAGCCGTTGAACTTGTAGAGCTCGCAGAGCTCTACAACATTGCTGTTGAGGTCGAGGCGTAATAACTTGTGGATTGGATGAAAAATGAGGAAGATGGAAACGAATTTCTGGCCGTGGGTTATGTGGGTGGCGGCTAGGGTTAGGTTTTTATTTATTTATTTATTTATTTATTTTTTTTTACGTGGGGGGCTATTTATAGAGAAAACCGAAACACTATTCATTCCGGAAATCCCGAACTCCGATTTACGCGCCGTAACCAGCGTTTCTAGGGTTTAGCCCGCGTTCCGGACACAATAGAACAGGTTTCGGAAGCTAATTCAGAAGTATGTGCGAGTTATGGCTGTAAACGCTCAATTTGAATTAAACCGATTTAAGTCGATTTCTAGGCGTTTTAATTTGTACAGGACAAACGGTAAATCCAATTGACTTGAAATTTGAAACCTTGCAATAATATCACATTACGGATCCAATGAAACTGGTTTCGTCGAAATCCGAGACTTTTTGAAAAATGGCTATTTTAGCTCGCCAAATTAAAATTAAAAATAAATCGATGCGTTTCGAGCTGCCACGATCAAACGATAACTCCGATTGACACGAAAATTGAAATCCGGTAATAACTAACTATTACGGATCCAATGTAACTGGTTTCGTTCAATTCTAAGACTGTTCAAAAATTGACTATTTTCACTAGTCGATTTAAATATTAAAATATTCAATTTTCACAAATTAACTTTTAATTCGATTTTAAAAGTTCTAAAATATCATTCTAACTCTAACATGATAAAATTAAATTTTACAAATCATTTTCAATCATATTTAACCTAATTTTCAATTATTTCCATAATTTAACGTATTAAATTATCGATTTAATTATTCAATTAATTCCAAAAATTCAAATAAAAATTTATTCGACTTATAAATTTACTTATAAATATTTAAAATTAATTAAATATTCATATTTTAATTTCTAAAAATTCTGGGTCGTTACAATCTTCCCCACTTAAAAGAATTTCGTCCTCGAAATTATAAGTAAGAAAAGTTGCAGAATCTATTAATTTTCCAAAATTCATAGTTAAACTTCTTACAATACTTTACTAAGTTTTCCAAATCATACTTAGTTATCTTTTCAAAAACAATTACTATTGTTTAACTTTCAATTCCAAAATGAAAGTTAAAGTTTTTTTTTTTAAATTTTCCAATTTTCTCAAATTTTTTCTAACGCCTTAAATTTTCGGAAAAATTCGCCATAGTCTCCTTTGCGCGGCTCGATCCGAAAAAAAAAAATGACAGTATATATATCACAAATATACATCTCATCAAGTAATGAGGCATCCCGCAGGGAAAAAAGTGTAAAAGTACGATATTTAATCCGAGATATGTACCTTATATTTTATTAGCAAGCATATACGGCTAATATAGCGCAAAAGCGAGCTCCAAATGCGAAGCAAACGCGATCCGCACCTACTAATTACTCAACAAACAACATGAGAATCATGCATATAGATAATAATATCGATATACATCATATAGCAACATAATAACTATATATGTCACATAGCAAATGCAACAAACAACAAATGCCAACATCAACCATCAACCAACTATCATCCAACAAATTCATAATCAATATATTCATTTATATTCTCATTAATATTCAATGAATTGGTTCTCAATTTAATCACATTTGATTTATTTACATTGGATGTTTTTACTAACATTTATTCTCAATTAGTTTATATTCACTAATTCATATTTAAGTTGGTTCATTTCCAATTCAAATTCAATTCTATTCAAATTTTATTTGCTTCTAATTTGAATTCAATTTAATTTAGCTTCCAATTTCATTAATTCACTTTCATTAATACTTAATGAATTATATTCAATCAATCAACTAACAACCATATAACAACCAATGTATATTAATTACAACCAAATTCCTTTGCTTCACTTACATTCATTTTGGTTTAATACCATCACTTTCAATTGGTTTAATTAATTGATTTTTCTTTCAATTATTCAACTTCTACTAACATTAGATTTTAATGAATTAACACTTATTCATTATTCCATATCAATTATTTACCTTTAATTGATTAATATTCAATCCATTCATTCAATTCAATTTCTAAAGTTGAATTTCATTTACATAACTCAAGTTCACATTTATCTCTTAACTTTATTAATTTACTTTGATACTAATATCAACTTCATTCCATATCACTTAAGTTATATTCATATAGTTTCACTTCTTATATATAAGTTTATTTCACAATTGCAAATCACTTTAATTATAATTCAACTCTTATAATTCTTTTTGCTTATACTATTATTCTTTTATTTAGATTATTCAAACAACTAAACAATCAACTTATATACACTTTAATAATTCTGAAAAATTATTTCTTTATATATAAAATATACTCAAGGTAAAATTATTTCATTTACCCAATTTTAAACAATATTGTGTCGAATTGTTCTATTCAAGTGTTTAGAAACCCCTTCGGCATAGTTTGACAGACCGTGCTGACGAAGGCTCATATGCCACTCAATAAACCAATCATCACAATATAAAACAATTTTATATTCACTAACAAATACGCTCTCATAGCTATTATTACACTCAAATTCATTCTAGAGTACTACCGACTCTATCTCTAATGAATTATACCCAACAGAACCATGGTTGTCGCTTAACCATAAGCTCTGATGCCACATTGTCAGGACACGATTCTTCGTCTTCCGAAAATTCAACATCAACACTCACTTTATCGACTGCCGAGGAATCGAACGACGGAAAACCGAACACTGAGGGTTTTTTTAAAAGAATTTAAGAAAAGAAAAAGAGAGAAAAAGGTAGAAGATGGAGAGGGAAATAGAAATAGAAATTTAGAAAATAGAATAGAAAAGAGAAAATAGAGAAGAGATAGAAAATTTTAAAATAGAAAGAAAATACGAACCCTTAGGGGTTTTAGGAAAAATTTAAGAAAAGAAAAAGTAGAAAAGAAGGTAGAAAGAAGAGGGAAGAGAAAATAGAAAATAGGAAATTTTAACATAGAAGAAAAAGAGAATAGAGGAAAAAGAAAAACAGAAGAAAATAGGACGGAACAGAAAACAACAGAACAACATCAGAATCTCACAATTCGCAGCGGAACAACATATAATAATAAATGAATAATCTTTAAACAAAGAACTATATCAGTTATTACATTTTATCACATTACATTACATCATATCATCAGAGTGTACAACAACAACAAATAGTGCAGCGGAAAAAGAAATACTATTTAAACTAGTAATACGCCATGCCATCCAGCTTGCCTCCAGCAAATCCAGAATATCCAGAATATCCTGATAAACCTGAACTCTTAACTGCCCGTGTGGAAATTGGTGGGCACCCAGAGTTTAGGAAGGAAAACAATAAACTCCAAGTCAGTCATGTGACTGGTGTGAGAACTCAAAACAGTTTATTTATCTTTAAAATCAAAATAGAGGAATATTTTTAAATTCAATTCGCAATGCTTTTAAAAATGAGACTACCATAAGGCCTCCCGCACACACACACACAATGCAAACGCAGAATCGGAGGAGATTTCTCCTTATGATAGTCAAAGATGCTTGATACGCATTTTAAAAGAACATTTCATATTATTACTAGTGCATAGTGTAGGAGAAAAATTCATTTTGAAAGTAGAATATAAATCTTAGCCAACATAGACATTTCGAACTATGCCTACTATAGCTACCATCCAAACAGTGTTGCGACACCATAAGTGAATGATAGGTTCTACAACTAATACCGTACAAGTTTCGTATTGTTTCTTTGGATTTCCAACAAATGGTCAGGCCAAGGAACTTCCCATTGCCACATGAGAATGCCTCTGGAAAGACATCCCCGAGAACCAAACCGGAACTCTGCCAACACAAGGCCGGGTTACCCCTAACTGGGTAACTACTGACACGAGCACGCCATTCCCCGATCGTAAACGACCTTTCTCACGGGATCCCGAAAACCAACAACCACAAAGTAATAAATTCGTAGTAACCACATAGGTTAAATATCTGGACTCCATACCATGATACCACCTCTATCCAGAAGGAAATGTACATACCCTAAAGGGTGCTACCCCTCATAACCTTGCCGCATCTTTCCTGTTTTGACCATTTCCGGGGTGTGAGGTTCGACGAAGTCACGTCCACAAAAACATACTTTATACAAAAGCCATGCTTTGGGTCAACAAATGATCAACACAATGATCACCAAGATAGACGATCAAATAAACGATCCTATCACAATAATCAACACAATGATCATTTCAGCATCACTCAGCATATCACATTACCAAATTGGGAATATATCGCTGATAACTTCAACTATATAACCTCTGAGCTCGTACGTCTCAGAGAAGGGTGTTAAGCTAAAAGAATAATTCTCCGCCACCAACAGAAATATATTTGAAAGAAATCGGCTTTATATCTCAACTTGTAACGTCAGACACACAATCCATACAAGTCCGTTCCGGGCTCGAACAGAACCGAAGGCACTTACAAAGAAGTCCTTGCAATCCGGATATTCACAATCCTGATCGGATTCACCATCACATATGGAGAACTCTATACCGGAGCAACTCGGTGCAGAGTAAATCGACAGGTCATCCTATCGCTCTCGCAAATACCGGGTCTTCAACACCGATCTTCAATGCAATTCATAACGACGTATCACATATTCGGAATGGGTTATACGACCCCATGGTCCTTTCCCGGTTAACCCGAATAGTGAGCGCTTATTCAAAAATAAGTGTAGCATTCTAATTCAAACAAATCACATCAAATACCCATTCAAAGGGAAATATTGATAGTCGGTTATTGAACTATCACTGGATATGCACACATCACCAGATTCCAAATAATTTTCCAAATTATTTATTTTCCAAAAATATCTTTACTAGATATATAATTTTCACATTTCAAAATAAATCAATATTTATTTTTAAACCAATTCCACTTTCTTTTATAAATTCCATAGTGAATTTATATTCACAATATCCATGCATATACATTTCAATTATTCATTTCAATTTATCTTCAAAAAGATAAATTCTAAATATTCACTTCATATTGGAAAACATTTCCATACTTATTTATTCATAAGTAATTTTCAATCCATTTATTTTCAACACTTGGAAAATATTCAATATACTTAATCGAGATTAAGTATATATTTCATTCTTTAAGGTAAACATGCTCTTAAACATATTTATTTGGGTCAAAACGAATGTTGCGTAAAACATCGTTACGACGTCCCAAAATCACTAGTATAGGGATTCGAAATTAAAATAGATATATAAATCCCAATACTATACAAAACATTTCCTTTCGGAAATCATTTACTATAACAACAGTGTTATAGTCCATTATTTCCTTTTATTTCTCGAAACGTCTATTTCAACAATAAATGTTGAAATCTATGGTTTCGAATCTCAATACATTTTAAAACATCGTTAGATCGTTTTAATTCTATTTCAAATATCACATTCAAAACAATTTCTTTAACATATTATTCACTATTCAAAAATGTGAATAAACTTTGTTAACGAATCTCTTCCTTTTATTCATTTTAATTCAAAGGATTATTCCCTATTCAAAAATGTGAATATAACTCCATTGAATAAGTTATGAAAATTAACTTATCAAAATAAGTTGTTTGCGGATTTATAAAACAACGTTTATAAATTCCATTTCTATTTATTTATAAAAACTTCCTTCTTATAAATTCCTTTATTAACCTATTCCAGTTTATAACTTAATTATAAACTAAAAGTTCATATTATAAGTTAAATACTTATAAAACGATTATTTTACAAAGATCGTTCTTTTAGCTTCCCAAATTATAAATCTCATAACTTATAAGATTCATATATTTATCCAAAACCATTCTTTTAATAACTTTACAAATTTTATAAACCTACTGCTTATAAAATTACATTTATCACTTCACCGTTTATAATTCTATAAATTTCATTCAATTATGAAATT
The DNA here is from genome assembly GCA_030765085.1 of Allium cepa. Lineage (NCBI taxonomy): Eukaryota > Viridiplantae > Streptophyta > Magnoliopsida > Asparagales > Amaryllidaceae > Allium > Allium cepa. Next base: position 272,336,061 of record CM060937.1, read on the forward strand.
CATTTTCACTTCATTCAAACACTTATAAAAACTCGTTTTATAATGTCCATATTTCAATTTATAAATATCCATTTATAAATCTCTAAATATAATTCAATTTATATTATTCTTTTTAAAACGTCTTAAATCTCCTTTATTATTTCACCATTTTGATTCATAAAATAATTAAATTTCATAAATCCTATATTTAAACTTTTCACAATAATTCTAAAATATCTCGATTTAACTATTTTATAAACTCAATAGCATCATATTCTCAAAAATCAGTTTTTAACTATATTTCTCAAAAATCATAATTTTTATAACTTTAAAAATTATAGCGTTTATTTATTTAAAATGAACCAATTCCAAAAATATTTTATAAATGTATACTTTCAAAAATCACTTTGAAATCATTTTAAAATTCCAAATTTGGTCCAATGATGCTACACACCAAATAGTCAATCACGACTACACGATCCATCATATATCGATATGATAATCCATCAAATATCAAAATATCTGAAATCAAATAAAAACTGTTGAGGAACCCAGTTGGATCCCTCCAACCTGTTTTCCTGCATCCAAAAACATTAGCACAATACCAATTTCGCTCCAATACGAAATTATCGCGGTATATGTTTTTAATAAATATTATCCGCTTAATAACGGCGCAATAGGGTCTCATCCGCTAAACAAATAAATGCGGGAAATCAATCAACTCCAATATATACATATGCCAATATATATATATTGATATTATATATAATACCAATTTCACTGTTTATGAAATATTCGCGGTATATGTTTTTAATAAATAACATCCGCTTACTAACGGCGTATAATGTCTATTTTAACAATCAATAGATATTAATCAACATTCAAACATGCATTCAAATATTTTAAATCTAACTATTTAAAATAAAATCGAAACTGATTCGATTGAGTGAGAAGTTCTCACCTTGGTTTTAAATTCCGTTTCAGCTTTTATTTCGAATAAAATTAAACGGACGTTTAATTTTACCCAAAATTCTCACTAACTCCAAACGACTCCAAACCAACTCCATCGCGTAGTGCTCGTCCATACGATTCCAACGCAACTGGTTTCGTAATTTTTCGACCTCGCAGCAAAAAGTTATGGGTTTTTAAAGTTTTACGAATTTAAATTATAAATAATTTACACAATTACTTAAATTTCTAACCCTAACTCAATCATAGCCGTTGTTTTCACCTCCCCCAGATCTCGGCCGCGTGATGTTTTCTTCCTCCTACAGGTAACACGCGAGCAACATTCACGTACAAACCCACCTAGCCGCCACCACTTCTTCAATTTTTAGAGCCACCACGTTCATCTTTGCAGAGATCAATGACCACCACTTCAACCCCCCACGCAAGAGCCACACTCGGCCCAAAAGTCTCAGAGCTCGGTCGCTTCCTTGCCTTGATACGCGAGCTCGAACATGCTGGTTTTAAATGGAAATTGCCGATAATCCATGATGCTATATACGATCGTAGCCGTTGAACTTGTAGAGCTCGCAGAGCTCTACAACATTGCTGTTGAGGTCGAGGCGTAATAACTTGTGGATTGGATGAAAAATGAGGAAGATGGAAACGAATTTCTGGCCGTGGGTTATGTGGGTGGCGGCTAGGGTTAGGTTTTTATTTATTTATTTATTTATTTATTTATTTTTTACGTGGGGGGCTATTTATAGAGAAAACCGAAACACTATTCATTCCGGAAATCCCGAACTCCGATTTACGCGCCGTAACCAGCGTTTCTAGGGTTTACCCCGCGTTCCGGACACAATAGAACAGGTTTCGGAAGCTAATTCAGAAGTATGTGCGAGTTATGGCTGTAAACGCTCAATTTGAATTAAACCGATTTAAGTCGATTTCTAGGCGTTTTAATTTGTACAGGACAAACGGTAAATCCAATTGACTTGAAATTTGAAACCTTGCAATAATATCACATTACGGATCCAATGAAACTGGTTTCGTCGAAATCCGAGACTTTTTGAAAAATGGCTATTTTAGCTCGCCAAATTAAAATTAAAAATAAATCGATGCGTTTCGAGCTGCCACGATCAAACGATAACTCCGATTGACACGAAAATTGAAATCCGGTAATAACTAACTATTACGGATCCAATGGAACTGGTTTCGTTCAATTCTGAGACTGTTCAAAAATTGACTATTTTCACTAGTCGATTTAAATATTAAAATATTCAATTTTCACAAATTAACTTTTAATTCGATTTTAAAAGTTCTAAAATATCATTCTAACTCTAACATGATAAAATTAAATTTTACAAATCATTTTCAATCATATTTAACCTAATTTTCAATTATTTCCATAATTTAACGTATTAAATTATCGATTTAATTATTCAATTAATTCCAAAAATTCAAATAAAAATTTATTCGACTTATAAATTTACTTATAAATATTTAAAATTAATTAAATATTCATATTTTAATTTCTAAAAATTCTGGGTCGTTACACGGTCTGACCCGAGCATTATAGTTAAATAATACCCGAGTCAGTCTGGAATACCAGCGTGAGAACATCACACCCAATTGATTATTAAAGTTTCAAAAATCCTTGGAAAACAAAAGCATCTCGTAAGACCACGCCACAAATAAACATGTCGGGTTTTTACCTTACGATAGCAAAAACAAATTTTATAGAAATCCTTTGATATTATAATAGGGTCTATATACAAATACTTATAAAATAGCCGAAATTGTTACATTCATTAAATTCCAGCTACTAGGCACAAAAGTGGGTAATACAAACAAAACTTGTATAAGGCTCGTAGGGAGAATGGATTTTCAACAATGACTAGGCACTGGGGTACCACCTGTCACAGTACGGGGCCTAGATCACCGTACCGAGGATTACTCCCTTCATCCCCTGCAACACAAGGCCGGAACCATTCCTTACTAAACAGTCCCGAACAAGATAAATCCCGTGGTTGGCGCGACCAACCACCACTAAGCCGAAATATATAAGGGACATCTAGACGGGGAAATATCTTGTCCTGCTTGGGCATGGCCCACCTAACCTTGCTGCATATCCCATGATTTTCAGTCATTCCCGGTTGATGAGGCTTGAGTCTAAGCGTTACCTTTATAGAACATATTCCTTAGAATGCCCATCGTCCACCTGACGATGTTTCGCAAGCATTCAACCATACAAGTCCACCCCGGGTTCGGACGGAACCGAAGGCACTATTCCTACTACATCCATTTTGGAAATATCCTCAAGATTAGTAGCGACTAGCCCTTGCACTTCACTGCTCCATCTTCGAATCCAAAATCGTTTACACGAAACGTACAGACCGGATCGAAGTGGTTTTCGAGAAATAAATCTCGATCCCGGTCTCTTTGAAACGATCAACGCATTTGTCCAATATTGATAGTCGGTTATTTAACTATCAACTAGTATTCACAAACAACCATCCAACAATAAATAATTTTCCAAATTATTTATTAATCCCAAAAATATCTTCACAAGATATATTCCTATTTTCAATCCTTTGAAAACAGTTAAAACCCCCCTTCTTTTCAGAATGAACTTTCCTAAATATTTCCTATCTCCACTGAAATTACCAAGTACAAAACTAGATTTTAAAAATAATTTAAAACATTTTACTTAGGAATATACTTTATAATATTTAAGTTAAAAACTACTTCAATGATTTGTTAAAAATACATTCTATATGAATATTTGAAAATAAGGTTGCTAAGTAAAATATAAAAACTAGATTTTTACTTTTTAAAAATAAAATAAAATATTAAGTCACTCTTTAAAAAATTATAACTATAATAGATTAAAAGAAAATACTTTCTTTAGAATTCAAATATTTAGAAATAATAAATTTTCAAAACATACTTCTCTAAATAACTTTAAACTTTTTAATTTATATTTAAAAAGGATACTTGAAAACGTACTTGGTTATCCAGGGAGAATTCCAACATTTTTAGATTTCTCAATTACTTCTTTATTCTTCTAAATAAATTTAAACCTTGAATTTTAAGATAATCCTTTATTCCTTTAATTGATATAACTTAAGTTTACTATTCATCAATTTCATTTTATTAACAATTACATTCCTCTTCATACTCGAAGTCATTTATTATTATTTTCATATTACTTCTATTTCTTTTCAATTCATTCTTAATTTATTCAAACTTACTATACTTGTTTCGCTTACAAATTTACTTCCTTTCAATTTCCTTCAACAATCCAATTCATATATTTCGGTAATTCATGATACCCGAATATCCAATCAAACCATACATTCAATATTCCAATATAACTCATCATAGGGTATCAAATAATCAAAACAGAGAATATTGAATAGTTTAAATAAATGTGAGGGGTCCAGTTGGATCCCTCCAACCTGTTTTCCCTGCATCCACAAATGTTAGCACAATATAATATGCCAATTTCAAAATATCACACTATACCACATCAATCAATTCAACCATTCAAACAATTATTTAAATTTAATCATTTAAATTTAAATTTAAACCGAGTGAGATTAACTCACCTTTATCGTTTTGCAGTCCATTTCAATATTGCCTTGGATTCCCTGATGTTTGACCTTAAATAAACAATTTATAATTTATTAATATTCGAAATAATCGAACAATTCATTTTCTCTTCTTTTTTTTAAATAAATTTAATTTACAGATGATTTAGTTTTTAAACTACAAAGTTTCCTAAAAATCATTTTAGTTGCTAAAATAATTAAAATTGTACCTTCAAAATCCTATTCCCATATATATTTACACATTACTGTTTACAGATATATACATGACCTTTTCAACATACTTGCTTTGCATCCTTCTATACTTTAAACCTTATATAAACCAATATATGATTTATTAACACTTGAATAAACCAAACAATTTATTACTATTTAACAAATTTAATCCACTAAAATTTAATTAAATTCAAACTAATTATTTCCCTTTCACAATCTTTTCGTAACTATAATAAATCAAATAGGTAAATTTAACAATTTAATCACCAAATCCATTTATTTGAAATAGACTATATGTTCACATTTATATTTTTTTCTTTGTCTTTAAAACTCATACGGTTATAAAATACATTTATATAGCTTCAAAACTAATTTTCCTTTTTAATAGAATATTTTAACATCCAGATAATTAAATAAATTATTTGGAACAATTAAATCTTCAAATTCGTTAATCTTCCAAACATTTTAAAATTAGATTAACTAATGATTTAACCATCTTATTTATCATTTAAAAAAAAAAATTAAATTGTGAGTTTTAGAATTATGCACATATTTTTCTCATTCATAAATAACAAGAATAAGAATTTAATTCTCTGTTCCAAATATATATATAGCTAATTCTATTTTAAACAAAACTGCTTTGAAATCAAAATAAATTCTAAAACTCGTTGTATACTTCCTTCCTGTATATGAAACATTTATTAAATTAAATTAAAAATGAAGATAATACCTCACTAACAACATCCTTGCGAGCACCTACTCGTCGACCAAAATCTATTCGTCTCAGAGCCCTGCCGAACTTCCTTAACCCTAGAACTAACCGCCTCGAACGCACCTCCACCACCATCTTCGAACGCCCAGCTCGAACGGCCCTCACTGCAACGCAAAACCGCCGTCACCACTCCCTGCTCGCGCGCACCTTGTCCTCATTCGCGACCTCATGTGCCATCGCCGAAACCCCGAATTGCTTCGATGATGGCGACGCGATGCAGCGCGAGTCCTCCCGCAACCTTACCCCCTTCGATTTCGAATTTATTTCTGAACGATAGAGAATGGGAGAGAGCGTGATTCAATTCCAAGGTTCGGCCATTTTATTTCGAGTGCTGTAGGGTTTTTTTTAAAGGAGGAAGGGGTTCGGCCTCAATTATGTTCAGTGTGTTATTATTATATTCTTTTGTTTTTATATATAATGCAGCTTCCCTTAGAAGCTTCTTCCTTTATTTATTATTTTATTATATTATATTTTTTTTAAGTGATAAAAGGAAAAGGGAGGAAACATAGTTCGAGAGTGATCTTAGATTGGCTTGTAGAGGAATACTCGGCTAAAACAAAACCGATGCAAATCATTTGACTAGGCAATATTTATAGAGTTTAAAAATTTAAAATTGAATCGAATTAAAATATTAAACTTTCGATATAGATTTAAGCGCGTTTATATGTCGTACGCTCACACAACAACTCCAATCACTACGAAATTTGAAATCCGATAATAATACAATATTACGGATCCAATGGAACTGGTTTCGTCAAATTCTGAGACTATGCCTCGGAAGGCTATTTTTAAATTCAGTTTAAACTATAAAATTTTAAAAATGAACAAACCATGGTTAATTTCAATTTTAAAACTTCTATTATCTTTAGTGTTATTAATATAAATTTTATAAGCCTTCATATTATCTTTAACAGGCTTAGAACTCTAAATTCAGAATTTTACCCAACCTCAAATTATTAAATTCAATAATTTAATTATCAAATAAATTGTGATATTTAAATTCGAGTTAAAACTTAACCTTTTAAATATTTAAAATCGATTAAATATTCGCTCAGAAATTTCGGGTCGTCACATTCCTCCCCCCTTACAAGAATTTCGTCTCCGAAATTACTAGTTAGGAAGAATGATCCAATACCCATTAACTATTTTTCCAAAACTAACGATCCAACATCCTACCAATTTTCTGTTTATAGAAGACTCATTACCCTTCTAACTAACTTTCCAAACTCTCCCTAGTAACAACTTTACTTATTTAACCATTTAAATTACAATTTAAAACCAAGTCTTAAATTTTCAAATTTTTATCGAAAATTTTCTAACTCCCTAAATTTTCGAAAAATTTCGCCAACGTCTCCTTTGCGCGGCTAGCTCGGTACAACTACAAAACGGCTCTACGGCCTCCCAAATCCAAAAAGAAAACAAAAAGCCAAGTGGCTCTGTAACAACCCGGAATTTTCGAACCCGAAAATTCCAGATAGTTATGAAAAAGAAGAAAGAGATAGAAGAAGAAGAATAGAAACACCAAACATCTCACACTCGCAGCGGATAAAATATAATATTAAGTAATAACAGTTTACAAAAGAATATTATAACTGTCGATTACACTTAATATACATCTGAGTTTCACATAATATACAGTCACTGAATATTTACAATTATCGTGACTCAGATAAACAATAATATAAATACAGCGGATATACTCTATACGATACTGCCACCAGCTCGCCTCCTGAGCTCCTGAACGTCCTAACCTGAAAATCTATAATACTCGGTCTGACCCGAGCATTACATCAAAGTAACACCCGGGTCAGGCTGGAAACCAGCGTGAGTAAACCCATCTAATATGAAATACAAAGGTATACAACTCATATAAAACCGGGGTAACTTATATCAATTTTCAATACACAAGTTGTTATATACATCACTATGTCACACATTAATTTCTAAGTGTCAGAACTTAGATTATATGTCCAATTCACTTAAATCATTTCATTACACCCTATCGATTCCACGTAACAATTTGTAAAGAATCGAAGTGGTTTCGGGTATTAATTATACCCGACTCTGGTCTCTTCGAATTCAGTTCATCATAACACAAATTATTCAAGTGAAATGCAATTAAATTTTAAAAAGAAGCTGTCACCTTTACTCAGCAATTCAACATATTATCATTGCCCACCCAACACATCATATCACGAACCATTTCATATTAGGGTATCAATCAATTCAGGGCATATAAACAATCGCTTATCATACATAAGCAAGATCATCAATCACACCATTTCAAATAAATCTAATTAACCAGAATGAGTTAAATCAATTAACTTTAGGTCCTGCTTATTAATTAATTATAGCCAGATGATTCACCATCCCATAATCATTTATCTTAGTTAATCCTCCGTGATTAATTGTTTTTTAATTACATTAAGATTATCATCATTATCTAATTACTTTCATTAAGTAATTATACTTAACCAAACCCATGAATTAATTGCATAATTTAATCATTCCCAATTACGCATAAACATTAATTACCCTCTGTAATTGCTTACCCAAGTAATTATCCTTTAATTTCTACCCATGAAGTAATTCCTTTTAATTTATTACATCCTGTAATTATGAATTACTTCACTAAATCTCATCAAGTATTTATATTTTAATTAATCCGTAAGAGATTACCTTTAATTAATTAACAAATTAATTTCAATCGGGTAATCTATCCCTAAATTACCCCAAATTAATAAATCTTAATTGCAGATTAATTATTCTTTAATTATATTAATTTATAAACCTTATTTATTGATTAACATAATTTAATTTCAAATTAAGTGTTCCCCAAATCACCAGTTAATTTATCATTAGTCATTTGTGAATTAAATTACTTATTTACTTAACTATTGATCATTCGTTACTCAACTTTAAGTAGTTAATTACAAATTTATTTATCAATTAATAATTAATTAATCCAAACTCTAATTATAATTGTAATGTAATTATTCTCAATTACTTTCTAAAAACAATTAATTAATATTAATTATTCAACTTAACTGACATTTTTAAAGAAATCTCCTTTAAACTTTGAAAATCAATTTAGTATTAACTACAAACTTTAAATGTTAATTAACTTTATTCTTCATTGAAATTAATTACTTAATTAAAATATTAAATAAGTGTTAAAAACATTGTTAACGTATTAACTAAAATAATTAAGACTTGTATTATATTCTTGACTAAAGCAATTAATCCCTTTATTAAGTTATAGTGCTTAGAACTTGTTCAAACAGGTTTTTCTTAACCTTACCTTAATAAAGAAACAGTGCAGTATTTAGAAACCCGAGACTTCCCTTGGTCAGCTCGAGTTGTACTTCGAGTCAAAACACCATTTCCCCCGAGTCTTCCCTGTACCCAACTTCTTCTTTCCCCTTTTTTTTTTCTTTTATGTAGTTCAGTTTTTATCTAAGTGTTAGCATCAGGTATCCATTCACGCTCACGAGCAAAAACCCCAAAGCTTCCATCATTTATACTCGAGCACGACTCGAGTCACACAACCACATGGCACTGACACCCATCACCGCTGCCGTGCACGTGCACGGCATGTCGCCTCCCCCTTGGCGAACCTCTCTTCCTTCAATGAGTCGCAAATCACCACTGCACTCCAAATCCAAAGTCGTTTTGATGCCCAAACCATCAGATCAAAAACCAACCTTCAGCTCGAAACAGGAAGTCGAACTCATCAAATATAAACGCTGCGCCACACCCACGTCGTCCACCTGAGGCGCCATGACTCCGGCCCCACTTCGCCAATCCACCGTGCCACCATTTCCCTGAAACTTGAACGTGTCGATGCACTAGAGGTGATGACATCACCTCATTTCCAGACCGCAACCAAACACGAGTTCAAAACCCTAAATTCGTTGCTCCTCAAAATTTTTGCATTCGATAATTTCCTTTGACATTTTTCCTGTATTGGTAAACCATCAAGCTAACTTCACCACAAAATTTCCATCTCTAAAATTTGTTAAGCAATTAGAAATTGAATAAAAAGCATTTTCGATTCATTTAAGGACTGCACCTTGTATACTGATCTAAAAATCATCATTTCTGTTTTAAAAATCTTGCCTTTGTATGTTCAATCAAATTTGAAATCAAATTAACAATTAAAATTATTCGAATTTTAACATATGTTTTCCTTTTTACTGTAAACTTGAGTAAACTGAAGCCATGTTCCTCAGTCATGCTTAAATTATTTCCAGCTTATGATTTTAGTGTAACAAATTTATTTAGTTAAAAAAAATCCGAAGTTTTAAAATGATTTATTGGAAGAAGTATTTGTTTTCCTTGCATTTCTTTACTCTGTAACCCAACATATAGATTAACAGATCATATTCAAATATCCAGTGCAAACAGAATATACACAGAGTGGTTTGTTTAAACTATAGCAAGCATATATCATTCAAAAGGTGAATACACAAGTTTAAATTTGGAAATCATATGTTTACTCACTTAAAGAAATTTGCAGCCAGAGAACTCTTCCAGTTTTGAAAACCTGTATTTAGATCTCCCCCTTGAATCTGTTCTGCCCTTTCCCTTTTTTTTTTCTTTTTTTTTTGAATTGAATGATGTTTTGGTAAAATGAAGATACTTCTTATCCCTTTTCTTTCTGGTTTTTCTTAGTTTATTACTGAAAGAACTGGAAGACAAGTTGCATTGCATATCTATATAAACAGTTTTGCAAAGGTGGCTTGTGGTACAAGATTATTTTTGATCTTTGACCAAGCAGATTTTTATAGAACTGACATGATTTTGTATATTTCGGCTAAAAGGATTTCTTGCAAATTGGAATTGACAGCATATTGTGCTAATTAAATGCACATGTCTACATATATGTTTACACATAATTATTATTTACTGATATTAGTATTTGTATACAAAGATATTTTGAATATGTTATGAATGGTTTGTCTTCTTTTGTTTACATGATTTCCACATCAAGCTTGTTATTATTTTCTTTCAAGTTTATGTAAGATTATTATGGTTATTGTTTACATAACTTCTTAGTTTTATTTTCTATTTGTAATTAAATTTTTAAACCTTTCATTTACAACATATGTTTGTATTTGTATATACTATATTTCTATTCATATCTTATATTTACATTATAGTTTTCTTATGTATATATATTTATGTTAATGACCATATATTATTTTATACTTATGTTTAATATTCATGTTTAATGTTGATAGGATAGTTTCTTTTAAACATTATTTTTAAAGACTACATTTATATTCATAGATATATATTGTCAGATGTTAATAATACAGAATCTAAAAGAAATTTTTTATTCAATAAAACAGATTTTAGTATAAATATTTTGAATGAATTTATTTTAGATTTTCAGATCAAAGTTTCCTTCACGGAACATATATAACTGATAATGCCCAAAAATTTCATTTATTTATAAATGAAAAACTTACTTTTTTTAATTTAAATTAGATTAAATATCTATTAAAATAATACTGCTAAAATACCGGGTCATCACAGGCTCAATCCAAAATCCCAATCCAATTTCATACCAAAATTTAAATACATACCTTTTTCCGAGCATTTCAAATTTATTTCTTGAAATCAAATCCAATTTCCTTTTTCCTTTAAAATACCTGCATACCTGCTTAGCACTTGTATCCATTCACAACATTCCAAAACATTTGATCCACTTTTTCACAAAACGCCAATATCTATTCATTCCAATATTGACTTAAATTACATTGATAGTATCAATTTCCAATTAAGAATTGACCATTCCTTACTCAAGTTAACATAAGCATTTCACATGTTACTTATATTCATTTTCATCATACCACTTTAGTTTATCTCTATTTCTACTCACATTGATTCTTTCATTTCCATACGAATTCAATTTATTTTCACTCTAAACTTTAAATTTTATTTTTCATTTATACTGATTCATGTTATTATTTTAATTAGTTTCATTCACTAATTTCTTTCAATTTCTAGTTTGAAATTGTTTTGTCGTTAACAAAATTTTTCAAAATTTTCTAACTCCTAAAATTTTTGAAATTTTTTGGCAGAGTCCCCTTTGTACGGAGGAGCTTTTACAATTTGTCAAAAGAGATAAATATATATACATCGACCCACACGGTCGGAAAAAATCAAAAACAGTTCGTATTTCCTATTTTTATTGTGTAGGCGTACCTTATTTAGCATTTTAAGCAAGCGGCTTATTATTTTTAGCAAATAGCCCAACCCAAATCCAGCCATACGGCTTCCAGGTACCTGTACTTACTCAGTTTAAACATGTAAGTGCCAAATATATGCAGTTTAACTACATTTCACTTATTTATAATAGTTAAAACATATGAATTCTAAAAGAAACTCATACCAAACATTTTCCTGTAAGCAATTTATATAGTTTCCATGCTAATATAACTGTTCCAATTTATTTATAACCATTTTCACTCAATTCGGATGGTTTTCGATTCATTCGTATACAACTCCATCAATTTGAATGGTTTAGAACTCAATTGCTTACTTTTAATTTATTCTTAAGCAGATTGAACTCATATTTAATTCAATTGCTTTCAAAATCAATTTATTTTACTTCTATTAACTCATAGAATTTTAATTACTTTCATTTACATCCAATGATAATTTATTCTTTGCAATTTGACAAGATCTATGTGAATAAATAAGTATTTATGGTTTATAACCATTTTAAATGGATTTCAACTCAATTCTATTCTGTTTTTAAATTTATTCACGATCCATATATTCTTATTTTTATTGCATTTTAGATTTGAATCCATTCACTTTACATCTCACTTTACTAACCAACTAGTTCATTCAAAACCATTTACAACCTAGGTTCATCTTGATTGCCACTTAAATTTCCCCTTCTATTTTAATCCATCCTCACTCATTTATTTAGCTCAACACATTCCATTTAAATTTCATTTACCATCCATTTATTTACATTTCATTCCATGTTAGTTTATTCCAAACTATTTTATTTAGCTCGAAGACAATCCAAACTATTTCATTCAATAACCATTTCAATATCATTCATGATCTATTCATTTGCATTTCATTTAAAACCATTCAAATTTAATTTTTTTTTTAAAAAATCTGCAATTTCATTTGATTGGTTATTATAAAATTTAACTTTCCAGATTCACTCATTCAATTTATTACAAGGCCGTTTCCAATTTACTCCCACTTATTTGAATTTTATTTGTAATTCATTTCATCACTATTTTAATCCATTTCATTTTTATTCTACACTTTTCAAATTATATTTACTTTATTAACACTTCAAGTCTAATTTTAATTAATAACTCAAGTTCTGATTCTGTTTTTCACTTTTAATTTGCCACCCAATTTATTAACTCACAATTCAGCTTCACTCTCAATTACTTTCACTTCATCAACAATTTGAATCAATTTTAATTTATAACTTGAGTTTATTTCCAAACTTCACCATAAACTCACAATTCAATTTCATTAACTAATTTATTATCTAATTAGTTCTTCCCTTATTTATAATCCAACACTTGATTTTTTTTTTTTTCAAATATCCTTATTTCTTAAGTTCAATATACTTTATAATTCAAGTTTGGATTTTCTTCTCATTTTTCAATTCATCACAATATTGATTTTGGGCTTTGCATTCCATTTTAAATTTTATAAGTCACAACTTATATGTCATACAATCACACTTATTCTAGGCTTGAATATATTCATCCATTATTTTTAACTCAAGCCTGCTATTTATTTATAGTCCAAGCATATTTTATTTCTATGGATTTTTAATTCTCTTATAAGTTATTCTGGTTTATTTATTTAAATTCTCATGATTATCCAATCTATTTTTCATTTATCCAGGTAAGAATTTAATTCCATTCAATAATTCAGCTGAATTTTTATTCCAATTTAATTTTATCTTAATTCGAAGTTATTTAACTCAATTCGATTCCAACCTGATTTGAATACAACTGGATATTATTTCAGCTTATTCAATAAATTTCAATCCAATCAAATTTTTATTTCCAACTCCAAGTTAATTTTCATTTTCAACTTTTCTCTTTAAATTTAAATTCCAACCTTCAAAGTTTATATTCCATTCCTGATTTAAAATCATCCTAACTTAAGCTTATAACCCATCTTATCAGGATTTTTAAAATACCGGCTTTTGGTTTCAAAACATTTTGAAATTTCCAGCATCGCAATCACACTTCTCAAAAATTAAACCAATCCTGGCTTTTATTTTCAACAAATTTCCTTTTGAAATTTTCAAAACAATTTGGCAGCAATCCATCACTTCGAAATTCGAAAATGAATACTGATGATGCGACCGTCATTATCAGAATTATTGTCCAATAATCCAAGTGATTTCAATGCTATTTCACTTCCAAAATCCATTTTAAAACAATTTTCCTTTCGGAAGTACCTCCAAACAATTGTGTTATTATTCATCTTCCAATACTTTTGACAAACACTTCCAAATTTCCGGGATTTAAATTTCCAAATCCTGCTTTAAATCAATTTTACTATAATTTTATTTGCATAGCTTATGCTCATACAAATTCTTATTTGGTTATATTTTAATTTATAATGCACATTTACAATTCATATTTATAAATTTCATTTTCTAATGAATTTATTTACTTAAACCTTTTTGGTTGTATTTTCAATTTTAAGTCAAATTTTCACTCAACAATGATAATAATTCAATACTATTCTTTTTAACATCCAAACAACCATATATTAGATAAATAGTTTAATAAAAAATTTCTTATATCAAAATATATTTTTGGGCAAAATTATTTCATTCACCCACATTTAAAACAATACCATGTCGATTGTTCTATTCAAGTGTTTAGAAATCCTTTCAATACAGTTGCACAGACTGTGCCGACGAAGGTTCATATGCCACTCAATAAATCAATCAACACAATATTAAAACAATTTATACTCACTAACAAATACGCGCTCATATCTATTAATACGCTCAAACTCATTATAGAGTATTACGGACTCTATTTTAAATGAGTAATTCCCACCAGAGCCAAGGTTATCACCAACCTATGCTCTGATACCAAGTGTAACAACCCGCAAATATGTACCCCTTGAGTCAACACTATTCTACCTAAATCAACTCAAGTTGTACAGAAATACGAACCATTAGGGTTAAAGAAGAAGAGGTAGAAGAAGAGAAAACAAAATCAACATCAGAATCTAACCATCGCAGCGGAATAAAATATAATAGATAATAAATAATCTTTACCCAACATCAAATATTTCTGTTTATATATTACATCATCAGAGTACATCAATCACAGCTCAACACCAATATCATACAATGGATACACAACTCAAACAGCGGAATATATATAAACAAGTACGAGAATACGTATCGTCATCCAGCTCGTCTCCTGAGCTCCACAGCATCATATCCTGTATCCTATAATACTCGGTCTGACCCGAGCATTATAGTTAAATAATACCCGAGTCAGTCTGGAATACCAGCGTGAGAAAATCACACCCAATTGGTTATTAAAGTTTCAAAAATCCTTGGAAAACAAAAGCATCTCGTAAGACCACGCCACAAATAAACATGTCGGGTTTTTACCTTACGATAGCTAAAACAATTTTTATAGAAATCCTCTGATATTATAATAGGGTCTATATACAAATACTTATAAAATAGCCAAAATTGTTACATTCATTAAATTCCAGCTACTAGCCACAAAAGTGGGTAATACAAACAAAACTTGTACAAGGCTCGTAGGGAGAATGGATTTCCAATAATGACTAGGCACTGGGGTACCACCTGTCACAGTACGGGGCCTAGATCACCGTACCGAGGATTACTCCCTTCATCCCCTGCAACACAAGGACGGAACCATTCCTTACTGAACAGTCCCGAACAAGATAAATCCCGTGGTTGGCGCGACCAACCACCACTAAGCCGAAATATATAAGGGACATCTAGACGGGGAAATATCTTGTCCTGCTTGGGCATGACCCACCTAACCTTGCTGCATATCCCCTGATTTTCAGTCATTCCCGGTTGATGAGGCTTGAGGCTAAGCGTTACCTTTATAGAACATATTCCTTAGAATGCCCATCGTCCACCTGACGATGTTTCGCAAGCATTCAACCATACAAGTCCGCCCCGGGTTCGGACGGAACCGAAGGCACTATTCCTACTACATCCATTTTGGAAATATCCTCAAGATTAGTAGCGACTAGCCCTTGCACTTCACTGCTCCATCTTCGAATCCAAAATCGTTTACACGAAACGTACAAACATGATCGAAGTGGTTTTCGAGAAATAAATCTCGATCCTGGTCTCTTCGAAACGATCAACGCATTTGTCCAATATTGATAGTCGGTTATTTAACTATCAACTAGTATTCACAAACAACCATCCAACAATAAATAATTTTCCAAATTATTTATTAATCCCAAAAATATCTTCACAAGATATATTCCTATTTTCAATCCTTTGAAAACAGTTCAAAACCCCCCTTCTTTTCAGAATGAACTTTCCCAAATATTTCCTATCTCCACTGAAATTACCAAGTACAAAACTAGATTTTAAAAATAACTTAAAACATTTTACTTAGGAATATACTTTATAATATTTAAGTTAAAAACTACTTCAATGATTTGTTAAAAATACATTCCATATGAATATTTGAAAATAAGGTTGCTAAGTAAAATATAAAAACTAGATTTTTACTTTTTAAAAATAAAATAAAATTCTAAGTCACTCTTTAAATAATTATAACTATAATAGATTAAAAGAAAATACTTTCTTTAGAATTCAAATATTTAGAAATAATAAATTGTCAAAACATACTTCTCTAATTAACTTTAAACTTTTTAATTTGTATTTAAAAAGGTTACTTGAAAACGTACTTGGTTATCCAGGGAGAATTCCAACATTTTTAGATTTCTCAATTACTTCTTTATTCTTCTAAATAAATTTAAACCTAGAATTTTAAGATAATCCTTTATTCCTTTAATTGATATAACTTAAGTTTACTATTCATCAATTTCATTTTATTAACAATTACATTCCTCTTCATACTCGAAGTCATTTATTATTATTTTCATATTACTTCTATTTCTTTTCAATTCATTCTTAATTTATTCAAACTTACTATACTTGTTTCGCTTACAAATTTACTTCCTTTCAATTTCCTTCAACAATCCAATTCATATATTTCGGTAATTCATGATTCCCGAATATCCAATCAAACCATACATTCAATATTCCAATATAACTCATCATAGGGTATCAAATAATCAAAACAGAGAATATTGAATAGTTTAAATAAATGTGAGGGGTCCAGTTGGATCCCTCCAACCTGTTTTCCCTGCATCCACAAATGTTAGCACAATATAATATGTAATTTCAAAATATCACACTATACCACATCAATCAATTCAACCATTCAAACAATCATTTAAATTTAATCATTTAAATTTAAATTTAAATCGAGTGAGAGTAGCTCACCTTTATCGTTTTGCAGTCCATTTCAATATTGCCTTGGATTCCCTGATGTTTGACCTTAAATAAATAATCTATAATTTATTAATATTCGAAATAATCGAACAATTCATTTTCTCTTCTTTTTTTTAATAAATTTAATTTACAGATGATTTAGTTTTTAAACTACAAAGTTTCCTAAAAATCCTTTTAGTTGCTAAAATAATTAAAATTGTACCTTCAAAATCCTATTCCCATATATATTTACACATTACTGTTTACAGATATATACAGGATCTTTTCAACATACTTGCTTTGCATCCTTCTATACTTTAAACCTTATATAAACCAATTTATGATTTATTAACACTTGAATAAACCAAACAATTTATTACTATTTAACAAATTTAATCCACTAAAATTTAATTAAATTCAAACTAATTATTTCCCTTTCACAATCTTTTCGTAACTATAATAAATCAAATAGGTAAATTTAACAATTTATCACCAAATCCATTTATTTGAAATAGACTAATAAATGGAAATTTGTATGTATACTTTCATAAAGATATGTTCACATTTATATTTTTTTCTTTGTCTTTAAAACTCATACAGTTATAAAATACATTTATATAGCTTCAAAACTAATTTTCCTTTTTAATAGAATATTTTAACATCCAAATAATTAAATAAATTATTTGAAACAATTAAATCTTCAAATTCGTTAATCTTCCAAACATTTTAAAATTAGATTAACTAATGATTTAACCATCTTATTTATCATTTAAAAAAAACAAATTAAATTGTGAGTTTTAGAATTATGCACATATTTTTCTCATTCATAAATAACAAGAATAAGAATTTAATTCACTGTTCCAAATATATATATAGCTAATTCTATTTTAAACAAAACTGCTTTGAAATCAAAATAAATTCTAAAACTCGTTGTATACTTCCTTCCTGTATATGAAACATTTATTAAATTAAATTAAAAATGAAGATAATACCTCACTAACAACATCCTCGCGAGCACCTACTCGTCGACCAAAATCTATTCGTCTCAGAGCCCTGCCGAACTTCCTTAACCCTAGAACTAACCGCCTCGAACGCACCTCCATCACCATCTTCGAACACCCAGCTCGAACGGCCCTCACTGCAACGCAAAACCGCCGTCACCACTCCTTGCTCGCACGCACCTTGTCCCATTCGCGACCTCATGTGCCATCGCCGAAACCCCAAATTGCTTCGATGATGGCGACGCGATGCAGCGCGAGTCCTCCCGCGACCTTACCCCCTTCGATTTCGAATTTATTTCTGAACGATAGAAGAATGGGAGAGAGCGTGATTCAATTCCAAGGTTCGGCAATTTTATTTCGAGTGCTGTAGGTTTTTTTTTTTAAAGGAGGAAGGGGTTCGGCCTCAATTATGTTCAGTGTGTTATTATTATATTCTTTTGTTTTTATATATAACGCATCTTCCCTTAGAAGCTTCTTCCTTTATTTATTATTTTATTATATTATATATTTTTTTAAGTGATAAAAGGAAAAGGGAGGAAACGATAGTTCGAGAGTGATCTTAGATTGGCTTGTAGAGGAATACTCGGCTAAAACAAAACCGATGCAAATCATTTGACTAGGCAATATTTATAGAGTTTAAAAATTTAAAATTGAATCGAATTAAAATATTAAACTTTCGATATAGATTTAAGCGCGTTTATATGTCGTACGCTCACACAACAACTCCAATCACTACGAAATTTGAAATCCGATAATAATACAATATTACGGATCCAATGGAACTGGTTTCGTCAAATTTTGAGACTATGCCTCGGAAGGCTATTTTTAAATTCAATTTAAACTATAAAATTTTAAAACTGAACAAACCATGGTTAATTTCAATTTTACAACTTCTATTATCTTCAGTGTTATTAATATAAATTTTATAAGCCTTCATATTATCTTTAACAGGCTTAGAACTCTAAATTCAGAATTTTACCCAACCTCAAATTATTAAATTCAATAATTTAATTATCAAATAAATTGTGATATTTAAATTCGAGTTAAAACTTAACCTTTTAAATATTTAAAATCGATTAAATATTCGCTCAGAAATTTCGGGTCGTCACACTCAACATCCATTTCCAGTCAAACCCAAATTGCATACTCAACGCAACATTAAAAATTGAGATTTTAGTTTTAAAAATCATAACTTTCTAAATAGATTCAAGTTATAATCTTGAAACATCAAATTATTATGTTTGAAATTTATCATATTTTGAATTTTGACTGTAAATTCCCAATTTCCAAAGAAACTTTGTTTTGATTTACTTAAAACTATTTTTAAGATTTAAATCTTTTTAAAACTAACATCTTTTGTTTAGAAACTATTTTCTAAAATGAATCAGAGGGATGAGAAATGATTTTTGAACAGATATAATGCCTGTAGCTTAGAAACAATCTAATAAGTTTGATTCTTCAGACATGCACAGCCAATTCACAACATCTTCATACATATAATTATGTTCCAGAATCTTAAAATCATCATGAAAACTCATTTTCAAACATAGATCACCAGTTTACTTCAACCATATGTCATATGCATCAAATCTGAAGGTGTTTCATATTCACAGTTTTAAAACAGAGGCCTAAACTAAGAACTAAGTTGTTTTAAAATCAACAACAGAAATACACAAAAACTTACATTCATACAAATATGCAAAGCAACCATCAACACAGTGATTCACATGCAACATATATTTGTTACTTAAGTTTTTAATCTAAAAAGTTTACTCACATGGCATGAGCTTTTGAAACAGTTTTGGATTAAGAAAACTGGAAGGGTGTTGATGCTGAAAACTTTGAATGCTTTGAATTACTTTAAACTGAAATGCTAATTTAGATTGATGCAGGCTGAAGCTTTAATTTGCTGCTGAATGCTTTGAAAATCCAGGTTGCATTTGAAACTTGCATCTTGGTTGCATGCTTGCTTTGAAAGTTTGTTAATAGGCTTGTATTTGATATGAGTAAATTGATTACAGGTTTTGATATAAGGAGTTACAGAATTTCTAAAGAATGCTTGACAGGTTTTGGTCTCAGATTCGAAAAGGTTGGCATGGTTTGATCTGCATTTTGATTTTGAGGATTTGATTTATTTTAAGGGATGGTTTCTGGTTTTTGAATTGAGAAATGAATGCATTGTTTTGATTTTTGAGTTTTGAGGATTTTTACAGAACTTGATGTTGAAGCAGAAAAAATGTTTAAAGGGTTTTGGAAAGATGCATTTACACTTGAATTTGTTTCTTTGTTTGAAAATGAGATTAGAAAGAAAATAGAAACGAAAGATGTTTGTTTACATAGGCTAATTTACGGTTTTATAAAAATCAAAGAAAATGAAAATAAATCATGACACTTGTCCCATACCATACTTAACTAACACTTGTTATTAAGGATGCTTATAAATTAACACATGCATTTATGTATTTTCGTTTAATTTTAAATTGATTTAAAAAGCTTTTATATAAATATCCTAATTAGTTAATACATTTCTAATTAATAAATGATTTTGTAAATTTATAAAAATAAAACCTTTAAAAGAAAATTAAATATAAAACCAATCGTATTTCAGATAAAATCATATATAGTTTATTTAATCCATTTATAAATGTAAATATAAAACTTTTGTATTTATTTACTATTTAAATAAATGCTTTCATAATTTATATAAATAAATTTCTTAAGAAAAAACAATATAAAACAAATTATATTCTAATGAAAACTTTATTCATATATTTTTATATCCAACTATTTCAAAATAATTATCCTTTAAATTCAAATTTAAATTCAAATATTAAATTCAAATTCAAATTTTAAAAATCCAATTTAAAGTCAACTTAAGCATATATATATATATATATATATATATATATATATATATGTTAATCTAAACTAACACTTTATTAAATCTGCAAATAATAATTCTATTTTAAAATTAACTTAAATAAATATATATATACACAAATACATTTAATCAATACTTATTTAAATTTGAAAATAATAAGTCTATTAAAAATCTATTTATAAAATAACCAAATTAAATTTGTAAAAATATAATTATTCCATTCAAAAATCTATTTATAACTATATTCAAAATCATCGAATTATATTGTTTAAAGTTACAATTTTACCAATTTTAATTAATTTAATAAGAGAGATTATCACATTTAAATTGCTTGAAATTCCACGATATCACACCTATGAAGGGACAGTTCTACCCATTTAGGTCGGCTGGCTGATTTTAAACATTAGATGGTTGAAAATATGTAGAGAAATGTAAAAATAAATGAGTACAAAAAGTGTGTTTTGGACGTTTGAAATCGTATTTCAGATGGCTGAAATTTATTTCAGACGTCTAAAATAAAATTTCAAACGGTTGAAATACACTTTTTTGTGTTTGTCTACTTTTAGTAATCTAAATTTCTTTCTAAAATATTAAATTCTTAATTTTTTTATGGAAACAAAATTTTAAAGCAATATGTGTGTGTGTGTGTGAAATCTTAATATTGGAGATTGTACAAGAATATCTAAAATAACTAAAATATACAACTAACTTTTTTGTCTTCAATATTTAAGCTTGATTCTAATATTGATCATTTTGTCCTTGTATATATTCCTGCATATATAATAGTAACTAGTGTGTGTACATATAGAAATGTATAGTTGTCTCATTAAAACTTGAAAGGTAGGATCTAACATTCTTTCCCTTTTTGATAATGACATATGTAAATTCCATTTGAGTGTATATGCAATGAAAGCTCCTCCTGTCAATATACACTACTTACAAAGAACTTCTTCTATCAATATGCCTATATATCTAATACTATTTCTCCCACTTTGTCATAAAAAAATAGTTTTTAATTAAAAGTAGATATGTATGGAAAACAAGCCATTACAATACAAACCAAATGATTACAATGTTTTCTGCATGACACCACATACATAATAAAGTTTAAAATACCAAATAAAAGACTTCACAATGTTCCACAAAACATAACATAAACGAGTATGAAAATTTTCCTAAATGATTGAAGGCTTGAAAGACTTCATTCCATGCAAGAACCCAAAACACGCACAAGAACATCCATGATGCAAGACATATAACAAATAGGACTTATATAAGTGAATATGTTTTTTTTTTTAATTTATTGTTTATGCATCAGAAGGTTTGTAATGAAAATGTTACCTCACTAGTCTTCCCACGTTGGAGAGGGAGTAGGAGAACGTATGATGAAGTTTTTCCAAATTCTTTTAAGTATAGTCTTTACCCCTTTTACCTCATTCGAATTGGTTTCTATTTGATTAATCCTTGAATTATTTATGTAAATTATTAATTGCAAACTATCACATTATAGATAAGTATACATTTTCAAAAGTTATTTCTTTATATATGAAATATCATCTTAGGTAAAATTATTTTATTTACCTAAAATTTTCAAAACAAATTCATTTTTAGCATTAACAAATACATGCTCATACATAATACTCTTAACTCATTCTAAGGTGTCACTTACCCTATCTCTAATGAGTTACCCATCCTTAGGTATCACTAACCCTATCTCTGATGAGACACACCCCAACCACACATAGATGTTCGCTTAACCTAAGTTCTGATACCACTGTAACTACTCATAATTACTTACATTTTAAGTTGACAATAAACCATACATGTCCAACTCAATTTAAATGAAAAGGTGGACAATTATGGGGGAAAACAAAACAAAGACATAGAGCAGAATATTACATGAATGAAAAAACATATATTATTTCAACATATAATCTTTACCATGGAAAATTTGAAATAGATTTATCAGAGTTTAACTTAACATCAGCATGGACAGTTATAAACCACTTCCCCTACAAATGCAGAATACAATAACACATAAGCGTAGTGGAAATGGATAACAATCTTTAGAAGAATTTCTAGCTCCATGCTCTGAGCTCGTTCAAAATGCTCCAAACTAAACCTAACTACTAGACTGCTCGAAAAAATAAGGCATCTGGAGTTTAAGGGAAAGGGAATAACTCTAGGCCAGTCATGTTACTGCTGTGAGAAACTCAAAATACGAGTAGTTGAAAAGAAATGGTATATTAAAAGACCTCGTCGCACATAAACACGAAACGAGTTTGTGTCTTATGATAACCAAATCGTTTCTACGTAAAATCCAATGATATTATTTTTAATGACATTCTTTGAAAACCTTTCTAATATACATATTCAAATAGCCGAAATTGTTACATTGGTTAAATTTGATGGCATAATAGGTAACAACTAAGTCGGAAGGCACTTATTGAAGAATGGATTTCCAATGAATAATGAGGTACAAGACTACCTCCTGTACATTATATTTCTAAAGGAATGTACTAAGTCCACCAACCGATGGCCCTCTGCGAATTAAGACCGGCCTGTCCAAGACCAACAGGTGGTACAGATAGCACCGAATATAATATCACCCATGCCATTTTCGACCTCTCCGAGATGTCTCATAGATGCGCCACAAAATTTAAAACCAATGTTACAGTGGAAGAAATAAATAAATGTAGAAATGTGATATCATACCCTAATGGTTGCAAACCACATAGCCTCAAAGAAACCACTATTTCATAATTCCTCGGTGTAAGGCTTGAGGTAAAGTTTACCTTTCTTAGAACATTTTCACTTAAAATGCCACATTGTCATTTCCAATAACACACTATTGATTTCAACAAAAGTACAACCTCTGAATTTGTACGTCTTAGAGAAAGGTGTTAAGCATAAGAAGGGTTACCTCCTACACCACTAAACAGATGTACATTTACAGAAATTAATGTACCATGTTCTTACAAATGCAACGTCAGACATTCATCCATTTATCCACGAATAGGACAAACCGAATGCACTCTCCTACACATCCTATTGGGCATCACTCCTGGGATTAGTAGCGAGTAGTTCTTGCATTCGAAGATCCCAGAATAAAGGGACCACTGCTATTTATTTATCTTAGGAGCTACTCCATAACTACCAACAAGAAGTCCTTTGTTATGAAGATATAACTACCTGCACCCCAGTAGGATTAAATTATCGATGAACTGAAAATCCAAGTCCACTAAAGCACGAATTGCTAGTTTGGTATCCTGCAAATAACAAAGGCAAGTCAGAGTAATATTTATAAAATCTCTTAGCGGAATAATGATAAAGTATTCAACATATGGTTACTAACCAGGATTTGGCTACTTTCCCTAACAGTGTTGAACCTAGGAGTGAAACTTGCCTTTTTTATTAAATCCCAATAGTTACTAAACTGTCTTCTAGTGATTTGGAGAAAATAGGAAAAATTGGAATGGGTCAGACATAAAGTCTGATGAATGAGAAATTAAATAAAGCAAAAAGAATAAAACAACTTAATTCCAAGTCTTCCTCGGATATCATAGAGGGTGAATAATATAATGTAGTGAATCCTTCTTAGATACAGTTCCTAAGAAGTCAAAGTCGATGGTCACTCTAGGGAAGTCAACCATGCAGTAGTACTAAACGTTAGTCGGCCTGTCGGACCTGCTGTCCTTACCTGTCCACATGCTATAGCGTGAAATTCATGCTCTTCACCCATGCACCGTGACTTTCCATCCACGTGCTACAACGTGAAATTCATGCTCTTCACCCATGCACTGTGTTTAAATGCCTCTTACGTCTGACCGGTGCCAACTCTAACAACCTTGCAAGACCCCATAGTTGCATTCTAGCTCCGCCAAATTGGACTCCTATCCTCATGTCTCCTCAGTCACCAATGTGGACTTGCCCCTATCCAAAGTGTCGGTCCTCCAAAAGAGTGCCTGTAACAGGGTTGGCTGCGCAAAATTCTCTGACGATCTGCCGAAAGAAGCCTACGACAGAGCACACTTGTCTTGTTCCGTCTGTTAGGAACTGGAGATAGTGGTTTTGAAGACAACAACCTTTATAACTTATTTTATTATAACTTATATACTAACACTATTGTCTAAATATATATGAATGTTATTATGCAGGATATATATAAGGCAGGTGTTGATTATTGAAGACTGTACAGTATAAAGATCAAGAATGAAGGAATTAAGTTTGAAGACTCATGAGTATCAAGATCAAGATTTCAAGATATGTGTCTAATTTTTGTTAAACTTTCATAATAGCATGGAAATATTCATTTTGAATTTCATTTGGGATGAAACCCATTTCTACCTTCTTAGTGGCTTACAAACCCACGACAAGTAGCTTACAGACCTACGACAAGTGGTTTAGAAACCCACGAACATCCTGGTTTTGTATAAGTTCTCGAGTACTGATGTGATGAGATATTTTGCAGGAAGAAGCTTGCAAAACTACTTCAAAATGGTTTTTCAAAATGATTTTCAAATCTACTTTTGAAAATGTTTTAGCCTTAAAACTATCTTTTCAAATGATTTTCAAAAAGATGTTTTAGCCTTAAAATATTCTTTGTTTTTGTGTTTTAAAACATAGTAAAATTAGTTTATTTTACTCCAGAATCATTTTATCTTGTTTTTCTTTCAAAATCATTTTCAAAACAAATTTTACATTTTTTTAACAAGGGGATGTCGACATCATGGGATACCCCATGTCGACATGATGGCCGTTGAATTCAAAAGTTTCAATTTTCAAAAGAAGTGTCTATTCGTTTAAATCTCTTCACGAATGGTTATGACCGTTGGTGCTTTATAAATAGACATTACAAACAAATATTTTCATCATATTTTTTCATTTTTTCTTCACTTCTTCTTCTCCATAAATCCATATTCAATAATTTTCATATTTTTAAGATCGTGCCGAAATTCTACCAAATTCTCAAGTGAATCAAATTAGAATCTCATTCTTGTTTGATTCTCTGCCCTCTCTCGAAGATCAAAGTGATATTCAGAGTTATAGGATCAATTTGTAATCAAAAGTTTATCGACTCTCTCTATAAGGTATGGTTGTGCCTGGAAATCAATTAGGTAATCTTATGGCCCGTAAATCTAGAGTTTGCCCCGGACTCGTAAGATAGGAGGGTACCTCAAGGCCTTTATAAATTGAGGAGTGTAATCACGACACTGGTTTAATAAAAAATATTATGAGGTGGTTTTGCCTTGGTACAGGACTGGACGTAGGGTAACTCCGTACAAGTATAAAATCCGGTGTGTTCTTTCCCTTTACTACTTTTTATTTACTTTCTGCATCTGTATTTGATTCTGTGATTGTTCTGTTATTAAGTTCTGCATTTGTTTGTGTCATAATTTCAATTTAGTTCATATAAGTCTTAGAATTCATTAAACACTATTCACACCCCTTTAGTGTTAAATCAGCCTTAAGATCCTTAATCCGCTGTCCCTTTCAATTGGTATCAGAGCATTGATTTTCATAGTTTTCATAATCTGAAACTTGAAAAGTTAAAAATGGCATTTTTAGAAAGTTTTGTTAACACTAGTTTGAATTTATGAATTTCATCAAAATATCATAAGTCTGCATTTAGTTTTTATGAAAAATCAACTTATCTACCGAATTGGTTTGTTATGCAGTAACATACATGCTACATGGTTGGAGAATCAACAACCAATGGACAATTTGTGCGAATTGAAAAGATAAATGGATACTTGAAAGTGGCTGTTCAAAGCATATGACTGGTAATCCTGAGATACTCAATGACATTATATATTAAGATGGTGGATTGGTCAACTTTGGAGATAACTCAAAAGGATATGTGATTGGCATCAGCAATTTTTGTAATTCTAAAACTCCTTTTATTTCTGATATTTTGCTAGTTAGGAATTTAGAACACAATTTGCTTAGTATAAGTCAACTATGTGATAATGGATTTAAAATTAAATTTGGAAAAGATAAGTGTCACAACGAAGATAATATGTCAAATATTATCTTTGAAGGAATTAGGAAGAAAACATTTACATCCTTAGTATGAAAGTTACAAATGATAACTTATGTCTTTTGGCTAATACAAGTGACCCTTAGATTTGGCACAAAAGATATGGTCATTTGAATTTCAAACTATTATCTGGGTTGTCAAAACTTAACTTAGTTAGAGGTCTTCCCAAGTTAAACTTTAAAGTTGATAGTATATGTGATGCTTGCCAATTAGGAAAACTCAAGAAAGTTCATTTAAATTAAAAGATATGATTTCTACTTCTAAACCTCTATAATTACTTCATTTAGATTTATTTTTTCCATCTCAAGTTCAATCAATTAATTACAATAAATATGTTTTTGTAATTATAGATGATTATTCTAGATATACTTGGACAATTTTTGTTAAACTTAAAAGTGATGCTTTTGAATTATTTAAGAATTTTGCTAAAAGAATTCAAAATCAACTTTCTTTAAAAATAAATACTATACATAGTGATCACGGTGGAGAATTTGAAAACGAAAATTTTGAGAATTTCTGTAATAAGAAAGGAATTACTCATAATTTCTCTTTTCCAAGAACTCCACAACAAAACAGAGTGGTAGAACGTAAGAATAGAATGATTCAAGCGTGTGCATGCTTTCTAATAGTAATTTACCTAAAAATTTTGGGCTGAAGCAGTCGCTACAGCTTGTTATATATTAAATAGGATTTTAATTAGACCATTAACTGATAAAACACCGTATGAATTACTTTACAATAAGAAATCCATAGTAGCTTATTTTAAAGTTTTTGGTAGTAAGTGTTTTATTCTTAATATAGAAGATAATTTAGATAAATTTGAACCTAAATCCGATAAAGGTATCTTCATCGGATATTCTAATAGAAGCAAAGCATTTAGAGTTTATATTTTAAGAACTAACACTATTGAACAAACAATTCATGTATCTTTTTATGAAAATTTTAAAGATACTGTACGAATAGAAGATGAAGAATATTTTTTAACTTTAAATTATGAATCTAATAAAACTAATTGTGAAATTATTCAACCTAATAAAAGAATTAGGCTATTAAAAGATCATCCTGTATAAAATATACTAGGAAATATTGAATCTATTGTTAAAACAAGAAATAAACTAAATAATATGAGTAACGTAGCTTTTATATCAACTATTGAACCTAAAAATCCAAAGGAAGCATCATCCGATGATTCATAGATTCTTGCTATGCAAGAAGAATTGAATCAGTTCACCAGAAATGATATTTGGGAACTTGTTCCTAGACTTGAGGATAAAAGTATATTTGGAACAAAATGGGTTTATAAAAATAAAATGAGTGAACTTGGCGAGGTCGTGAGAAATAAACCTCGTTTGGTCACGCAAGATTATTGTCAAGAAGAAGGAATTGATTATGACAAAACCTTTGCACCCGTAGCAAGACTAGAAGCTATTAGAATTCTACTTGCTTTCGCAAACTTCAATAATTTCAAGTTATATCAAATGGATGTTAAAAGTGCTTTTCTAAATGGATTTGTAAACGAAGATGTTTATGTAGAACAACCTCTGCTTTTTGAAGATAATAAAGTTCCAAATCATGTATATAAATTAAAGAAGGCTTTATATGGTCTGAAACAAGCTCTTAGAGCCTGGTATTAAAGACTAAGATCTTATTTTCTACAATCTGATTTTGAAATTAGTATAATAGATACAACTCTTTTTATTAAAAGAAACAAAAATGATATTCGATTGATACAAATATATGTAGATGATATAATATTTGGATCCACTAATAACACAATGAGTAAAGTATTTTCAGATATAACGACTAAAGAATTTGAAATGAGTCATATGGAAGAACTAAGTTTCTTTTAAGGCTTCAAATCAAACAATTAGATAAATGAATTTTCATTAGTCAAGAAAAATATGTTAAAGCTTTAATTAATAAATTTTGATTGACCACTTCTGGTGGGAAACCAACTCCAATGACAACTAATGTAGCTTTAAGTAAAGAAGATAAATCAAAAGATGTTGATCAAAAATTATATAGGGGAATGATTAGTTCGCTGCTTTATATAACATCAAGTCGTCATGACATCATGCATAATGTCTGCCTTTGTGCAAGATACCAATCTCAACCTAAAGAAATTCACTTAAAAGCGTTTAAGAGAATTTTAAGATATGTTAAACATACTTTATATTATGGTTTAGTGTATACCAAAAACGATGTATTTGATTTAATTTCATACTGTGATGCTGATTACGCTGGTTGTAAATCAAACCGAAAAAGTACAAATGGAACTTGTCACTTTCTAGAACATTCTTTAGTTTCGTGGTTTAGTAAGAAGCAAAGCACTGTATCCTTGTAAACAACTGAAGCAGAATATATATCTGCTACTTTGGTTTGCTCTCAAGTTATATATATGCAAAAAACTTTAAAAGATTTTGGAATAACTATAACTAAATCACCAATTTATTATGGTAATACTAGTGCAATAAACTTATCTAAGAATCCAACTCTTCATGCTAGAACAAAACATATTGATATTAGACATCATTTTCTTCGAGATAATATAAGTAAAGAAGTCATATCTTTTGAATATATTAATACTGAAAAACAAATTGCTGATGTATTAACCAAACCATTAAATGAACAAAACTTTACTAAATTTAGGAGAGAATTAGGTATATGTTCATTACTGAAATATAAATTATAAATAATATAAATATAGTTAATAATTAATATAAATAAAAAATTTCTCAAAAATTGAACTGGGCATGTGGACATGACCCATCCTCTTACGTCGACATGTAGGTCGAGATTTTCAAATTTAAATTTCCCTCTAAAATTAGTTATTTGGTTATATATTGATATATTTTGACTTTTACTCTTTTTCTCTGTTCTCCTCTCTGTAATAAACTTCTAAAACAGTAAATTAATGGCTTCCTCCTTAAATAATGAACCTTCTTCACCCACTTCTCCTCATTCTACCCCTTTTCAACGTTTCACACACGTACGAGTCATCAAACTGCAATAAATGATGAAAGATTTACTTCAAATGATGGTGGAAATTCAAGTAAGTCATCTGTAAATGGCTAGAGAACAAGATAGGCAAGGCAAAATCCTTAGGAATTTACAAAAAAATTCTTATGGATAACCATACAAATCCCATTGTCATCGAAGAATCATCTCAAGCCATCAACTTTGAAGAAGAGCCTCTGGAAGAACCATAAAAGGATCAAGAAGAAGAACATCCTCTACCGAATCCGGATGTTCATATGGACGAAGACGATGGCATGATTTGCGTTGGAGGGGTCCTTTTTGACGCTAATGGGAACTTGGTCGAACAACGTGGAAACTTTTGTCTTCACTATCCAAATTGTTCGATCCATAAATCACCGATAGTTAAGGGTCCTCGTTAAGTGTTTTTTTTGTTTTTTTGATTGAATATTGGTTTGTAAATTTGTACATAATTAGTATATTAGTTAATGTTCATCTAACAATTGTTGGTATTTAAGATCTTAGATTCCATTTTAACTTAGGATTCTATGTTCCACTCATACATACTTATTTTTCTTATGTCATATGTTTGTTTATCACTTTTTCTATTAAATTCAAGGTTTATAAGTAATTTTTGTTGATGACAAAGGGGGAAATAAGTTATATAAAATAGTAGGCTTGGAGTAAGGGGGAGTTATGGTATGATCGAAGTGGTAAGTATATTTTATAAGGTTGCCATCATCAAAAAAGGAGAGATTGTTAGGAACTGGAGATAGTGGTTTTAATAACAACAACCTTCGTAACTTATTTTATTTTAACTTATATACTAACACTGTTGTTTATATATATATGAATGTTATTGTGCAGGATATATATAAGGAAGGTGTTGATTATTGAAGACTATACAGTATAAAGATCAAGAATGAAGAAATCAAGTTTGAAGACTTATGAGTATCAAGATCAAGATTTCAAGATGTGTCTAGTTTTTGTTAAAACTTCATAATAGCATGGAAATATTCATTTCTAATTTCATTTGGGATGGAACCCATTTCTACCTTCTTAATGGCTTACAAACCCACGACAAGTAGCTTATAAACCTACGACGAGTGGTTTAGAAACCCACGAACATTCTGGTTTTGTACAAGTTGTAACAACCCGCATATTTATCGATTTTATATTTAAATATTTTATTTAAATGTTTTATCAATACTCGGAATTTAGTCCGAAAAGCTACTTTTTGCATACGGTCGAATTAGGACTCGGGACCACTCCCATTGAGTTTAAAATGCCGTTTGCGACCTTTTTGAGTATAAGCTTCGATATGTTTGGAGAAAGTTGATTTTTGCTACTTTTCACTTTGGGTTTGGGTTTGGGTTCAGCCCTATGTTTAACTTATACTCAAAACTGAGCCACTCTTCCCCATTCACCCTCACTTCTTCCTCTTTTCAGTTCTAAGGCAATAATGGTGGGAGAGATTGGAAATTAAAACTCCAAAACCCTAGTTCCTCTTGCAACCTCAAATTCCTAGCTCCAAATTCAAGAGAACCCATTGGTAAGCATTCTCTTCTTCTTCTCCAACTTATTCTCTTACCAATTTCAGAAATTCCTAAACCTAATTTTGGGAATGTTCCTATTTTGAGCATAGATTCAAGCTCATTTGGGTTGTGTTGAAGAGAGGTTGATTCTCCATTTTCTTTCAAGCTTCTTCTTGTTTGATTTTGTAAAAAGGTGAGATTTTTTTATCTCACATCTTTGTCTATAATTATCTTCGATTGTTAGGTATGAATTCCTAACACTTATTCATGTGCAATTGATTTTGGTTTGAATTGATTTCGTGTACATTCAAATTTTTGGTGCTTTGGTCTAATTTATGAAAATCCTATTATGGAGATTTGGACATTGATATTTGAGGCGTATCGAAGAGCCGTTTAGGCTGGGTTGTCGCTCGACGTAATTCCTTAGTCGTCGTCGCTCGATCGATCGCTTCCGGTATCCGTTTGGCCATTTTTGGCCTAGGTTCAGGGAATGCCCTGAACCCTTTATTCAGACGTCTGAAACGTAATATTCAGACGTCTGAATATTGTCTGGGAAGATTTCTATTCCCAGATTCAGACGTCTGAATATAGGGTTTCAGACGTCTGAATTGGTTCTATTTCAACCAGAAAGGAAGTAGGCTAAAATATGCCTATTTCAGACGTCTGAAACACTTGATTCAGACGTCTGAATTGTGTTCTGGAAATCTTTATATTTCCAGATTCAGACGTCTGAACCACTTGTTTCAGACGTCTGAAACTGCTGTGTTCTGCCTAATTTGCCTATTTGCCTATTCGCTTGAGAATTCCAATTTAAATTGGTTTGTGATGATCCTATTTGTTGTTATCAATTATTATGACTTTGATGACTCCTTTTTAGGGATTTTTGAATATCCATTTTGATGGATTCTTTATCGGTTTCTTTGGATTTTATTCACGTCTTCGAGCGTGAATTTTAGTGATTGATAGTTCCTACAATCTTCTTTGTGATTTGTCACTTTAAAAATATAAAGGTTTTCTATACTAGTAGTAAATATCAAAACTCTTTCCTCAAACGATTTCAATACTATTTTAATACCAAATTCGTTTATAAAACCGTTTTCCAATCTATTAGTATATACAAACCTTTACCTCACTCGTATGAGAAATCTAATTAAACGACTTAGTAAAACAAGTGGTATGAAACGCCTGCGTTCACTTTGTTGGTTAATTCTTGGACTTGTTCGATTGAAACTCTTGTGACAATTTTCTAGTGGAGATCTACAATTTGTTCGTAAATATTTAAGTTAAGCTAGTGGTTATGGGACATGAAGCTAAGCTCATATATTTACTAGCTTACCGTAATTGACACTTCTTGATGATCATGACGATCATTTTTGTGATTTAGACTAGCAATGTGCGATGTCTCTTTGTCTACGAGGGAGACTAAACCCCGTTTGTGTGAGTTCCAACTCACATATGTGGGGTAGCGCCCCATGGTCTTCGGGCCGTTCGTGTGTCAAAAATTAATGGCTAGCTACCATGAGATAGCGTCTCGTTCGTGTGATACATATGTTGGTGAGTTTTCATGCTCCCGTTCGTGTGATAGGCCTCCCCCCTATTTTGTGTGATTTCTGGATTTCGTGTGTCGAATTCTGGAATTTTCTTCTTCACCTATTTTTGTGATTTCTATTGATATGATTTATCAATTTTTGTGCATAGGTGAATTCGTGTGTCATTGACTGGATTTCTTGAGATGATTTCTAGAATTTATGCTTCACCAATTTTCGTGATTTCCATCGATAAGTTTTATCAATATTTGTGTATTGGTGAATTTGTATGTCATGGACTTTTGTGATTGACATTGATATAATCGTCAAGATTTATGGTTTGGTGAACGAAATGAGGAGTATGGCATTTCCTTTGATTCTTGTGTAGATTTGGTGATATTGATTTATCTCTTGTTGATTCTCAATTACTTATATATATCACAGCTTGGCATTGTGATTATTATGTGTTTAGTCATATCTCTTACTCTATATCGTTTCATCTGATATTTATAGTTAGACTGATCCATTTATTATTTTCTTATTAAATAATACTCGGGTCAGACCGAGATGTTGCAGGTGCTTCTGCTTGACTTCTCTCCAGGGATCCATTACTCTGACCCTTTGCTTACTACTTAGATTAGTAGTTTTTGTTGTATACTCTTGAGATATTGACTCATTGATGTATTCTTTTGTATAACACATGTTGCTATTATTTTGTGTTATTGTGGATCTTTCTGACCACTGCTCTGATGTACACTTTTACGTGTAATATTCATATCTTGTTCTGCCTTTATGATATGAATTATCTGTGACTGATTTATGTTATGTTTATTTCTGTATTTGTTTCCGAAGATATTATAGCCACTGTGTAGTAGCTTTGAGTTTGTGTTGGTATGTCGGACTTCCTCTTGATAAAGTATTGCATGTTATACCATCTGACATATCGATGCTCGCGCAAAGCAATTACACGGATGGTCGCTCCTCAACAACCTTATTCTCCGTGCTAGTTGACAGCATTCTCAGTAATGTTCTTGGCTAGCGTGGGTATAGAGGTGGGGCGTCACAGCTTGGTATCAGAGCCAAACTTCGGAACAATATGGAATATTATAACAAGGATCATCGTCCTAAGTCCATCTTAGGAGTCGTGCTTTAGGATTTTGTTCGGGTCTACGTACCGTTCTATCCTATTTTCTTTTATGATACCTTGTTTTATCTATCAAGAATTGCTTGATATTGAATTTGGTGAATAACCTTTTTCTTCTTCTTCTTTCTTTCTAAGGAAGAGAAATGTCTAGACCAGGCCGTCCCAGAGCTGGACCATCTAGTGTTCCACCCCAAGATGGAGTTTTTATGACTGCTCAACAGCTTCTTGATTTAGTGACGAATGCTCAAGCAGCTGGAGCTAACCCGGAACCTACTCACCCAAAGTCGGGATTTGCACCCTTGTGCAGTGATTACACTAATTTGGGTGGGGAGCCATTCAAAGGTTCCGAAACTATTATTGAAGTGCAGGCTTGGCTAAGGTCATGCGATCGAATCTTTTCTCGCATGAATCTTATTGACCTTCACCGAGTTCAGGTGGCCTCTAGTATGCTCCGAGAAAGAGCATTTGACTGGTACGAGCTTCTTATTTCTGAGATTAATGAAGCGGATATCACCTGGGAGCAATTCCGGGAACGCTTCGAGTTGAAATTTGTACAGGAAGCAGAGAAAGTGACACTAGCTCGACGATTTATAGACCTTGTTCAAGGTGAGTCCTCCATGACTGATTACGTCGCCTCCTTCGAGTCGCTTTCCAAATATGGGGTTGAATACATCAACACCCCTCTAAAGAAGAACCAGAGGTTCGTCTATGGCTTAAATAAAAACCTCAAGAAGCCATTACTTTTAAAATTAGAAGTTTCTTTCGACCAACTCGTTGATATTGCTCTTCGTCTTGAAAAGGCGGATAGGGAGAATGATGTTGAAGTGGTGGGTTCCAAACCAAACTTCAACAACAAGAAGAGGCCAAACAAATTCAAAGGCCCTTATCCCAATAAGAAAGGGAGGCAAGCAACTCCTGTTGAAAAGACCTTTTCCTCTACTCATGGGAAATGCTATAATTGTGGTTCGAAAGACTATTTTGCGAATAAGTGTTCAAAGCCTCGTACTTGTCGCTATTGCAAAAGCCCGGACCATTTTATGCATGTGTGTCCCAAACTTCAAAATAGGAAGGAGGGAAAGCTTAATGTTGCTCAAGCCCCTGGCAACACATCTCGTGGCTAAGGTATTTCTCATTCTATTCTGGATGGAATTATTTTATTTCGTGATCATCCTATTCGAATTCTTTTTGATACGGGTGCGTCCCATTCTTTTATATCAAAAGAACTTGTTGATACTTTTTCTTTGGATGTTTTGTGTTTAATGACTTCTTTGAGAATTGCGAATCCGGTTGGTGGATCCGCGACAATCAGTTTATTGTGTAAAGATGTCGAGATTATTTTGTGTGATTTTTCTTTCCGAGCTGATTTGCATGTCATGCGTTATTTAGGCTTTGGAATGATTTTGGGAATGGATTGGCTTAACCATTATGAAGCTCATATCCTATGTCTTGAGCGGACTATTCATCTTCGACATCCTCAATCTGTTAAGCAGATTTCTATTAATATTCAAGATTCAGTTTCCAGCTTGGTTGCATCTTTATATTCTTTAAATCCTCGTGATGACGATGATGATGATGAGGGTGATATTATTTCTCTTATTCACGTCGTTCGTGAATTTTTCGACATATTCGAGCCCGTTTTAGGATTACCCCCTAAGCGAGCAATTGAGTTCAGAATTAATCTCATTCCTGGAGCTCGACCTATCACTCGCCCTCCTTATCGTATGTCCAATAAAGAAAACGAGGAGATGCGTAAACAATTATCCGAATTGGAGACGAAGCAATTTATTCGCTCTAGTTCCTCGCCTTGGGGAGCTTCAGCTATTTTTGTGAAGAAATCCGATGGAGCACTTAGGCTTTGCGTTGACTACCGCAAGCTTAATGATCACACTATCAAAAATAAATATCCTTTACCTCGGATTGATGATCTATTCGATCAACTTAGTGGTGCTAGAGTCTTTTCACAATTGGACTTGGCTACCGGTTTTCATCAGCTTCGTATTGCAGAGGATAACATTCCTTTGACATCGTTCCATACTCGGTATGGATCTTATGAATGGCTTGTTATGCCATTTGGTCTAACGAATGCTCCGGCCTATTTCGTTGACCTTATGAATAGAGTTTTCAAAGACTTCCTCGACCGGTTTGTTCTCATCTTTATCGATGATATTCTTGTGTATTCTAAAACCGAGGAGGAGCATGAGAAGCATCTTCGGATTGTGTTGGAAACTCTTAGGAGTAATCATTTAAAGGCAAAATTTTCTAAATGCCATTTTTGGCAATCTTGTGTGAAGTTTCTCGGTCATATTATTTTCGAATCCGGAATTTCAGTGGATCCTTCAAAGATTGAAGCGATTCAAGATTGGAAGAGACCGGAGAGTGTGACAGAGATTCGTAGTTTTCTCGGATTGGCGGGCTATTACCGTCGTTTAATCAAAGACTTTTCTAAGATTGTCGTGCCTCTCACTAGCTTGACGAAGAAAGGTGTTAAATACATTTGGTCGGACAAATGTGAAGCTTCTTTTCAGAAATTAAAAGAACTTCTTTCTGATGCTCCTATTCTCGTTATTCCCGAGGGGAATCAAGATTTCGTTGTTTATACCGATGCTAGTCGCGTTGGTTTGGGTGCCGTACTTATGCAAAGGGAACGTGTTATTGCTTATGCTTCTAGGCAATTGAAGCCTGCTGAGACTAGATATGCCACTCATGATTTAGAGCTTGCGGCTATTGTTTTCGCCCTTCGTATTTGGCGTCATTATCTTTTAGGACAGAAATTTGTTCTTTATACCGATCATAAGTCGTTGAAGTATTTATTCTCTCAAAAGGAACTTAATTTGCGTCAACAGCGTTGGCTCGAATTTCTTGCACCATATGATCTTGATATCCTTTATACTCCCGGAAAGGGAAATCGTGTTGCGGATGCACTTAGTCGAAAGCAACAAGCGGTTGTTTCGATGATGATATCCAAATGGAACAATCTCGAGATTTTATCCTCTTGTGAAATTCGAGACCGTGTTCCCGATTTATGTTCATCTTTTGTTTTATGTAGCCTAGAGGCTCGTCCTTCTCTTTTAGACCGCACTCTTGAAGCTCAAAGGCTAGATCCCGAATTGGCGCTTCTTGGCCAAAATATTAAGGACAAGACTGATATCGAAGGTTTGAAGGACTTTGATATCGATTCTCGTGGCGGCATTCGGAGATTTGGTAGACTTATTGTGCCAAATAATAGTGATCTTCGTAAAGATATTTTAGAAGATTCTCATCATTCTAAATTTACCATTCATCCCGGTAGTAGTAAAATGTACGCGGATATGAAGCGGCTTTATTATTGGGAGGGAATGAAACTTGACATCGCTAACTCCGTTAAGCGTTGCATGACTTGCCAACTCGTTAAGGCCGAACATCAAAGGCCCGGTGGGTTATTGCAACCTTTAGAAATTACAATTTGGAAGTGGGACCAAATTTCCATGGATTTTATAGATGGCCTTCCCCGTTCTCGTTCGGTTCATGATAGCTTATGGGTGATCGTTGATAGACTTACTAAATCCGCCCATTTTATTCCCGTTCGGTCTAACCGAACCGTTCGTCTTTTGGCCAAACTCTTTGTTAAAGAGATTGTTAAATTGCATGGAGTTCCTACTTCTATTGTTAGTGATCGTGATCCATTGTTTACTAGTGGATTTTGGAAGAGTCTTCAAAAAGCTTTGGGAACGAAGCTCAATTTTAGCACCGCTTACCATCCTCAGTCCGATGGACAAACTGAGCGTGTGAATCAAACTCTTGAAGATCTTCTTCGTGCTTGTGTTCTTGATTTTGGTGGAAGTTGGGAAGGTCATATTTCCCTTGTTGAATTCTCCTATAATAATAGCTTCCAATCTAGTATTGCTATGGCACCTTTTGAGGCACTCTACGGAAGGCCATGCCGATCTCCTTCTTGTTGGCTTGAGACCGGTGAGAAGCTGGTTTTAGGTCCAGATTTTATTCGTGATTCCACAGAAAAGATTGATCTTATTCGTCATAGGATGAAAGAAGCACAGAGTAGACAAAAATCCTATGCCGATAACCGAAGAAGGAAATTAGAATTTTCTGTTGGAGATTCTGTTTTTATTCGTGTTTCACCAATGAAGGGTGTTGTACGTTTCAGTCGATCGGGAAAATTGGCGCCTCGATATATTAGGCCATTTCCTATCACTGAACGTATTGGTTCCATGGCTTATCGCCTTTTATTACCGGCTCAATTTTCTACTATTCATGACGTGTTTCACGTTTCTCAACTACAGAAATGCCTTCGAGATTCCGATTCTATTCTTGAGCCCGGTGTTGTGGAAGAGATTGAAGTTTCGCCTAATTTAACTTATGAGCAACATCCTATTCGTATCATTGCTTCGGAGGTCAAACGACTTCTAAATAAAGATGTTCCGCTCGTTAAAGTTCAATGGTCTTCAAATCCTAAGGATTGTTCTTGGGAATCTAGAGAGTACATCGAGTGAACACATCCGGACTTACTTTCTCGTGCTCTTTGAGGTGAACTTCTTATTTCAAATTTCTTTTGTGTTGAATATGCTTTTAGGGTTGTTACTACATATCTTCTTCTTAAATATTGCGAGGACGCAATTTCTTTAAGGAGGGGAGTCTGTAACAACCCGCATATTTATCGATTTTATATTTAAATATTTTATTTAAATATTTTATCAATACTCGGAATTTAGGCCGAAAAGCTACTTTTTGCATACGATCGAATTAGGACTCGGGACCACTCCCATTGAGTTTAAAATGTCGTTTGCGACCTTTTTGAGTATAAGCTTCGATATGTTTAGAGAAAGTTGATTTTTGCTACTTTTCACTTTGGGTTTGGGTTTGGGTTCAGCCCTATGTTTAACTTATACTCAAAACTGAGCCACTCTTTCCCATTCACCCTCACTTCTTCCTCTTTTCAGTTCTAAGGCAATAATGGTGGGAGAGATTGGAAATTAAAACTCCAAAACCCTAGTTCCTCTTGCAACCTCAAATTCCTAGCTCCAAATTCAAGAGAACCCATTGGTAAGCATTCTCTTCTTCTTCTCCAACTTATTCTCTTACCAATTTCAGAAATTCCTAAACCTAATTTTGGGAATGTTCTTGTTTTGAGTATAGATTCAAGCTCATTTGGGTTGTGTTGAAGAGAGGTTGATTCTCCATTTGCTTTCAAGCTTCTTCTTGTTTGATTTTGTAAAAATGTGAGATTTTTTTATCTCACAACTTTGTCTATAATTATCTTCGATTGTTAGGTATGAATTCCTAACACTTATTCATGTGCAATTGATTTTGGTTTGAATTGATTTCGTGTACATTCAAATTTTTGGTGTTTTGGTCTAATTTATGAAAATCCTATTATGGAGATTTGGACATTGATATTTGAGGCGTATCGAAGAGCCGTTTAGGCTGGGTTGTCGCTCGACGTAATTCCTTAGTCGTCGTCGCTCGATCGATCGCTTCCGGTATCCGTTTGGCCATTTTTGGCCTAGGTTCAGGGAATGCCCTGAACCCTTCATTCAGACGTCTGAAACGTAATATTCAGACGTCTGAATATTGTCTGGGAAGATTTCTATTCCCAGATTCAGACGTCTGAATATAGGGTTTCAGACGTCTGAATTGGTTCTATTTCAAGCAGAAAGGAAGTAGGCTAAAATATGCCTATTTCAGACGTCTGAAACACTTGATTCAGACGTCTGAATTGTGTTCTGCAAATCTTTATATTTCCAGATTCAGACGTCTGAACCACTTGTTTCAGACGTCTGAAACTGCTGTGTTTTGCCTAATTTGCCTATTTGCCTATTCGCTTGAGAATTCCAATTTAAATCGATTTGTGATTATCCTATTTGTTGTTATCAATTATTATGACTTTGATGACTCCTTTTTAGGGATTTTTGAATATCCATTTTGATGGATTCTTTATCGGTTTCTTTGGATTTTATTCACGTCTTCGAGCGTGAATTTTAGTGATTGATAGTTCCTACAATCTTCTTTGTGATTTGTCACTTTAAAAATATAAAGGTTTTCTATACTAGTAGTAAATATCAAAACTCTTTCCTCAAACGATTTCAATACTATTTTAATACCAAATTCGTTTATAAAACCGTTTTCCAATCTACTAGTATATACAAACCTTTACCTCACTCGTATGAGAAATCTAATTAAACGACTTAGTAAAACAAGTGGTATGAAACGCTAGCGTTCACTTTGTTGGTTAATTCTTGGACTTGTTCGATTGAAACTCTTGTGACAATTATCTAGTGGAGATCTACAATTTGTTCGTAAATATTTAAGTTAAGCTAGTGGTTATGGGACATGAAGCTAAGCTCATACATTTACTAGCTTACTGTAATTGACACTTCTTGATGATCATGACGATCATTTTTGTGATTTAGACTAGCAATGTGCGATGACTCTTTGTCTACGAGGGAGACTAAACCCCGTTTGTGTGAGTTCCAACTCACATATATGGGGTAGCGCCCCATGGTCTTCGGGCCGTTCGTGTGTCAAAAATTAATGGCTAGCTACCATGAGATAGCGTCTCGTTCGTGTGATACATATGTTGGTGAGTTTTCATGCTCCCGTTCGTGTGATAGGCCTCCCCCCTATTTTGTGTGATTTCTGGATTTCGTGTGTCGAATTCTGGAATTTTCTTCTTCACCTATTTTTGTGATTTCTATTGATATGATTTATCAATTTTTGTGCATAGGTGAATTCGTGTGTCATTGACTGGATTTCTTGAGATGATTTCTAGAATTTATGCTTCACCTATTTTCGTGATTTCCGTTGATAAGTTTTATCAATATTTGTGTATTGGTGAATTTGTGTGTCATGGACTTCTGTGATTGACATTGATATAATCGTCAAGATTTATGGTTTGGTGAACGAAATGAGGAGTATGACATTTCCTTTGATTCTTGTGTAGATTTGGTGATATTGATTTATCTCTTGTTGATTCTCAATTACTTATATATATCACAGCTTGGCATTGTGATTATTATGTGTTTAGTCATATCTCTTACTCTATATCGTTTCATCTGATATTTATAGTTAGACTGATCCGTTTATTATTTTCTTATTAAATAATACTCGGGTCAGACCGAGATGTTGCAGGTGCTTCTGCTTGACTTCTCTCCAGGGATCCATTACTCTGACCCTTTGCTTACTACTTAGATTAGTAGTTTTTGTTGTATACTCTTGAGATATTGACTCATTGATGTATTCTTTTGTATAGCACATGTTGCTATTATTTTGTGTTATTGTGGATCTTTCTGACCACTACTCTGATGTACACTTTTACGTGTAATATTCATATCTTGTTCCGCCTTTGTGTTATGAATTATCTGTGACTGATTTATGTTATGTTTATTTCTGTATTTGTTTTCGAAGATATTATAGCCACTGTGTAGTAGCTTTGAGTTTGTGTCGGTATGTCGGACTTCCTCTTGATAAAGTATTGCATGTTATACCATCTGACATATCGATGCTCGCGCAAAGCAATTACACGGATGGTCGCTCCTCAACAGCCTTATTCTCCGTGCTAGTTGACAGCATTCTCAGTAATGTTCTTGGCTAGCGTGGGTATAGAGGTGGGGCGTCACACAAGTTCTCGAGTTCTGATGTGATGAGATATTCTAAAGGAAGAAGCTTGCAAAACTACTTCAAAATGGTTTTTCAAAATGAATTTCAAATCTACTTTACAAAATATTTTAGCCTTAAAACTATCTTTTCAACTGATTTTCAAAAAGATGTTTTAGCCTTAAAATATTCTTTGTTTTTGTGTTTTAAAACATAGTAAAATTAGTTTATTTTACTCCAGAATCATTTTATCTTTTTCTTTCTTTCAAAACCATTTTAGAAACAAATTTTACATTTTTTTAACAAGGGGTTGTCGACATCATGGGATACCCCATGTCGACATGGTGGCCGTTGAATTCAAAAGTTTCAATTTTCAAAAGAAATGTCTATTTATTTAAATCTCTTCACTAGTGGTTATGATCGTTGGTGCTTTATAAATAGACTTCACAAACGAATTTTTTAATTGTCTATTTTCATTTTTCCATAAATCCATATTCTATAATTTTCATATTTTTAAAATCATGCCGAAATTCTGCCGAATTCTCAAGTGAATCAAATTAGAATCTCGTTCTTGTTTGATTTCTCTGCCCTCTCTCGAAGATCAAAGTTCTATTTAGAGTTATAGGATCAATTTGCTGTCAAAAATTTATCGAGTCTCTCTATAAGGCATGGTTGTGCCTGGAAATCAATAGGGTAATCTTGTGGCCCATAAATCAAGAGAGTTTGCGCTGAACTCGTGGGATAGGAGGGTACCTCAAGGCCTTTATAAATTGAGGAGTGTAATCTCGACACTGGTTTAATAAGAATCCGTATGAGGTGGTTTGCCTTGGTAGGATGTAGGGTAACTCGAACCAATATAAAATCTGGTGTGTTTGTTCCCTTTACTACTTTTTATTTACTTTTTGCATCTGTGTTTGATTCCGTGATTGTTCTGTGATTAAGTTCTGCATTTTTTTGTGTCATAATTTCAATTTAGTTCATATAAGTCTTAGAATTCATTACACACTATTCACCCCCCTCTAGTGTTAAATTAGGCTTAAGATCCTTAATCTATTGTCCCTTTCACCGTCCGCGTCGATCTACCTAAAGAAGCCTACGACTGCGGATGCTATCTATCCTACGTACTAGCAACCTATGAAAGTTAACAAATATCCTTACGAACCTACTTGCCCGCTCCTAGTATGTACATCCAAAACTATATTTCGGTCTTAACTGCATGAAACACCTACTTAGACCTTTATAACGTTTGCCTACCAACTCGCTTCTAGATTAATTAATTTTATCGTTACAGTTTGCATACTATATATTTCCATTAATCTTCTTTAGGCCATTTTTACATCCGATTTGGTTATTTCATAATTTCCCTTTTCTTACATAAATGGTGTTTCATTTCACATCCGTTCAGTCCGTATGGTTTGTTTGTAATTTTTATGCCATTTTGTTATAGATTTACACTAGCATTTAGGGTCCGTCCAATTTGCGTTTTTTTCCACCCTAATTTACGTTCACCTTTTGAATATTTAATCTGCACAAATTTTTTATCCAATAGCCACAAACCATTTAATTACATAAAATTCCACTTTTTATGTTTAAGGCCGCATATAAAATAAACACATACACCGATTAAAATTTCCAATTTTGTTCCATAACCATATTCAGAATTACGTAATTATACCAACCAAATTGCTAATTTTATTCAAAGAACATATTCTGAATTTACCCAACTAACCAGTATTGCCATTAAAAATTAAATAACAATTCTAATTCAATTTAATTAAACCAATCTCATTTATGCTATAAAATGTGAATAAGCAATTTATACGTTCTATATTTTAAACCAAACATGAATTAGAATTAAGAAGTGGTAGAAGAAGAAGTTACAATAATTTGCATCAAACCTCAATTATTAATAGAAATTAATTCATATTATCGTGTCAGAAAAGAACTAAAATTAAACTACTTTATTTTTCTATTTCATATTAATTCTCACTCACCTAGCACTTGAGCTTGTATAAATTTGAAAAGCTTTTCTTCTTCTTATCTTCCTCTTTTTAAATTCTTCAAATAACTCATATATATATATATATTTTAATTCAATTTCGAAGAGAATTATTTATTTACTGGAGAAAAGGATGAAGAAGAATACACATAATTTTTTTTGTAGACTTACGGCGATGGCTGAATAAAAGATTAGGTTTTAGGTTAGATGGTTTATTTATATATAGTGTGAGTGCATA
Source organism: Allium cepa (assembly GCA_030765085.1). Classification (NCBI taxonomy): domain Eukaryota; kingdom Viridiplantae; phylum Streptophyta; class Magnoliopsida; order Asparagales; family Amaryllidaceae; genus Allium; species Allium cepa. Next base: position 272,380,041 of record CM060937.1, read on the forward strand.
TAATCCATTAGATTTTCCTAAGTTAAATATGTTCATCCGAATGGTTATCCACTCAAGCTCATACACATCACTAGACCAATAAAACATTAGGAAATCAAAAACCACGTCACTCAGTCCAATAGAAAACCGCCATGTCAGAAAATAAATCCATGTTCATTAATTATTCCCATTAATTGATTGCATTTCAAAATTTTCATTTTTGTTGTTTGTGTGTATAAATTACACTTTTTGAGAGATTATACTCTCCCTCTTAATTGACTTAACAAATTGTTTCTCATTTTACAAATCTCATTAGATCTTTATTTTAAATATTTGCATTTGTTAGCAATCAATCCATCTTAATTTGCCAAATTTACATCCGTAATAATTTTCTTTGTTATACATTCTCATTAATGTCAATTACGTCATTAATTCAACCAATCAATTTATTCCCAGTTCTTATCTATTTATCAATTGGGTATGTTACACATTTATTTACACTTTTGAGTATGTACAATTAATAAGGATATATGTATATATACATATAAAATTTAAACTAATCAATCCCTTGGTTAATTTTATTCATTCATAATTAATTTTCTTAATTGATTGCTTACTAATTTTAACCATTCCCCATTGATTCTTGTGCGTCACAAAATTTATTTGTTAATGTTTTATTCTCCTTTCTAAATCTTCTATTTATAAACATTAAAGATTTAAACCTCAAGAATATATTTTACAAACAAATTAAGTTTCCTCATCTTACATGTCTATAATCTATGTTAATTTCCAATTAACGTACATTATTAAATGTTGTAAGGCATGTTATTACAACTATAACGTATATTAATTACTAATAATGTGCATTTATTGTCAATAAATATTTTTACCATTTCTCTCCTTACGCATATATATGTGTATACACACATTAATAAAGTACTCTTGCTTCCAATTAATTTCATTAATCAAATTCAAACATTTAAATATGCATATAAACGTGTAAGCTATTGAAATAATTCCAAACTTTGTGTGCATAATATGTTTTCCTTTTTAATAAATTCTACTGACTCATTGATGACCGTGTATATATGTAATTTAACACACATCAGCAATCAATCAATCAATTATAATTAATGTAAGTTACCAATTTCATACGTCCAATTGTTTCTGATGCCAAAACTTCAAACGGTCATAACTTCTTTGTTTGAACTTCATTTGGAAAACATCATATATGAAAATTAATTAGAAAATTTCCATGAACACAATGGTATAAATTTCGTGGCCAAATTCCAATATTTGGAGCATGTCCATTTTTCACAGTTGTCTAAGTTTATTAATTATATTTCCATTAATTAATTAGTGTAAAAAAAGTGAGGTGTACTTTAATTTACATGTTTCCTTTAAATTTTAATTTAATAATAACTTCTTCTATTTTAATTCCTTTTTAATTATTTTTCCCTTGAAATTTCGGGGTGTTACATTCTCCCCCCTTAAAGGATTTCGTCCTTGAAATCTCCAAAGACGGAAGAATGTAAGTAGTAACCATCATTCAAAAACTACATCCATCTAATCATCCATCATCCATTTCTACCATTATCCTTATTTTTAACTAATGTAATTTATGATTTATGCAAAGCGCAATACATATGAACTTACCAAATGCAAAAAGGTTGTCGGTCTACTGATTCAGTTGACCTCCTGTAATGCAAGTATGCTTATGCCATGCAACCAAATGAATGCAATTACCATAGTATAATTGATAATTCTATATGTATGTTTCAATCATTCACCCAAATGCACCATCCATATGAAACATCCATTTATATACATACATACATACATACACACACACACACACGCACATATACATACATATACATATACATACATACATACACACACACACACAATCATGTGCAAATGCAATAGATAACAGACACGCATATGTAGGTATGCATACCTAGTTGGAAGATTATCCTAATAAATTTTTGTCTACTGATGCAGTGCATCCATTTGAAAACATTGGCATCTACTTGCAACCAAAAGCAACCATCAAATATAACATGTCCTAATGGAATTTTTACAAACATCCCTACCAACAAAAAGTGTCACTTAAAAATATCCATCGAAGGATCCTAATTAGGAAAAGATCAAAGATAGGATGTTCAAAAGAAAACTTACCAACAAAAGACGTGGATCAACATCCATTTATATACATATATATATATACATTATATACATACATACATATATATACACATACACACACAACCATGTGCAAATGCAATAGATAACAGAACGCATATGTAGGTGTGTGTACCTAGTTGTCCTATTATCCTAATAAATATCTATTTAGTGCAAGCAATGCATCCATTTGCAAACATTAGCGTCCACTTGCAACCATAAACAACCATCAAACATAACATGTCGTAATGACATGTTTACGAACATCGCTACCAACACAAAGTGTCACCTAAAAAGATCCATCGAAGAATCCTAATTAAGAAAATATCAAAGATAGGATGTTCAAAAGAAAATTTACCGAAAAAAGATATGGATATGAAATCCTAATCCTTTCCTTCGGGGACATATCCCGAAGCTGTAGAGTAACCAGCCGAGCATTATCAACAAGATATATCCTGAAATTAACCACCCTCCATGGAAGAAGGCCAGCGACCTCCTCAAAATAATAATAATCATGGAACAATGAAACAACTGGAATAGAACTAAGATCATCGGGCGATATGTCTAAAGAATAATGGTAGCTAAGCATATAGACCCTCGTGGATCACATGAAACCTCCAAAGTACACCCACTGCACGTAGCTAACAAGCCTCCAATCACAAGCTAAGATCGCCCCATACATCGACATCCAGTCCATACCCAAAATAAGACCAAAAACAGAGAAACCAAGAACGAATACCTCACAGTCAAACTCTACTCTAAGAATCAAAATTTTCAAACCTCAAAAAAGTATCACCAAGTAAGCCAATCCTCCAACTGGGTTTGAGACTACTACTGGATCGGAAATGATAGAAACATATAAATGAAGTCCCTCAGTAAGAGAACTAGAGATAAGGGAATGAGATGCTCCTGAATCAAACAAGGTATGTACCAAAGTGTCAGAAATGGAACACAAACCTTCCACCATAACTTTCTCATACAATTCCATTTTTTTTGAACTCTAGAGTCAACCTTATCCCAATGGGCTACTTAATCCTATTTATCTAACTCCAAATTTATTTCTTCCCTTTCTAAGTGAATATCAAAATATTTTTACTTCGTCTTTTCAACAAAGATCATGAATTTATCAAAGCAAATTAGTCTTTAAAACTATAAAGTCTGCCTTTTCATTTCTTTTACAATTTAGTTCAACTTTTGATTTTATCATTTCCATACAACTAGTAAATCGCCTAAGATTTTAAAATCTTCATATTTTCAAATTTCACAAAGCTAGAAAGTTTTAAAACTGCTAAATTCTCTTTTAAATTTTAAACTCACAAGCATTTACCCTTATATTTTCAAATACTATTTATTTCAAAAAGTAAAAAAGTTCAGAAGTAGTGCTTTATAGACTTTTTAAATTCTCTTTTTTTCATAATTTCCATTTAAAAAGTAAAATACACATTGAAGATAAGTGCAACAATGTGTAAAATAACTGCTAAATAATTATTAAAAAATAGCTTTCCTCCTAGTTTTGTCAAATTCTTTCAAATTTTCTTTTCAATGAAATTTAAGTGGTTTGTCTGATTATTTTATTGAACTAAAGTATCAGACACCACCACTTCCACTAAATGCAAAATACACACTGAGGGTGAATGTAACAATGTGCTTAAAAAGTTCTACGATGATTATCGAAAAATAACCTATAAAATTTCTTCTTACAGAATTTCCATAAAATTTGTTTGACAAATTTCATATCATTTTCCTTTCTCTTTTAAATATAAGATTTCCACTTTTTTTTTGAGAAAACATTTTCACTTATTTACCATTTAAATCGGAGTACATAATAGCTTAAGCCCACTTTATGCACCAATACTAAAAATGCACAAATTTCCTTATGGTCGCGAAGCCTTTTTTCTCATATTTGTTTCCTACTTATCCATCTCCTAAAGGTCGCACTGGGCTAATCTCCTTGATTTACTTTCATGCCCAAAATTCCTCTACTAATACTAGCTTATATAAGAAACAACCATTAGCATTTCTACAAGAATAACTAGGGAAGGTCCATCCTATCTTCTAAAACTTGTTCTAATTCACTTTCCCATAGATAGGGTAGGCCTGAATAAAAGGAATTCTGACATATATAGATAGAACCTTTAAAAATCACTCTTAACAAAACTTTTATCTATATACATATATATAAATATATACTTTCGAAACTCGATTTTGAAAACTTTTTGAAAGACTCCTTGAAAAACCATTTTTTCAAGTGCGTTCTCTAAATACATGTCTTAATCCTAGGGAATCCTTAACTCTAGGCACCATTACCTATCTACTCCATACTTTAAAACTTGGTTTGGCATTTAATTCTTCCGTTCAAAAACTAAAGCTCCAAAATTCTTTGAAATCCTAAAATTCTTGCCTTTAAAAGTGATACCTAATACTTCTTATCAAATCGATAATACTTGATGGCTTTACCTTACACCCTTACGGTGTTTGAATTTAAATTATCCCCTAAACCTAGATGGGAACACCAACAATTCTAAGTTTAGAATTTAACCTGCTTTTCCTTTTAAAGACCTTTATAAATTTCTAAAAATTGAAATCTTTGAATCAAATTTTTCGTTAAGTTTTTCTTTTTCAAAAACTTATTTAATTTCACCGAACCATTTATTCCAAAGACATACCTTATCTGTTTTCAAAATGTTATGAAAATTCCATATCACAAATACTGGAGTAGATAAGAACACAAGAGTTCCTTGATTATTTTCTACTACACTTACTTACATTTCTTCCAATTACTGCACTTTTTATTTATATTAAGATTAATATATTGGAACTACTACGAAAATCATTAAAAATCGTCTATTAATCCTTTAAAGGAGGATTTATATCTGTGTGAAATTACAAGGATTTTTTCCCCCGCATATTCCTTATAATTTCAACAAAACATGTTTATTTATAGCTTGGTTGATTCATAGAAAATTATATCGTTACTCCTTTCATTCTAATAAATTAAAGTATGTCAAATCCCTACATATCTATAACACTAATGTAGTTACTTAACTAAATTTCAAGTTCTATGTCTCCCTTTTTTTAAAACATGTACTTTATTTCCAATTTCTACCATTTATTTTGTTTACCCATAAAAATAATTTTCATGTAAAAATATTTCCAAGCTATATTGCTCTTTTTATCCCTTTCATAAGAATAGAGTTTTAAAAAATTTCATTTATTGAAATTTCTGGCTTCCAATTAACTTAAATTTAAATTCGTTTTGATTTATAAGAAACTAGCAAGCTACTTATGCTGTATAATCTTACAAAAAGAATTTTTCTTCAAACATTTTATCATACAAAAACCATACCACTTTTCCAAAACGCACTATTTAACTTTCCAAATATATTTCAACTTTTTAATCTCAAAAAGTTTCCTCTTTAATCGGTTAAACTTAAAGTGGACCTATACCTGCTTCCTTAGGAATGTCCTATTCCTAATCTTGGAAATATTTTTTCCTCCACCAAATTCCTCTTTCTCTATGGAATTTTTCTACTTGTATAACATACGGATCCTAATTTTTTACTAATAAATGGACCTATTGTACATTTTCCAACGGAAATAAAAATGGGAAATGAACATCCTTGGGCTACTACGATCCAATTAGAACTCATGTACAAATTTCCTTTCTTTCCATGGACTTTTCATATGTTACTAATCTATAATTGGGATTAATTGATTTTAGCATTAACTTTTGCAAATATATTCACTCATACTTCCTATTTTTAGGATTTACTAACCTAAGCTCTGATACCAAATGTAACAACCCGCACCCCAATAGGCTTAAATTTTCGATGAACCGAAAATCCAAGTCCACTAAAAAACGAATTGTTGATTTGGTATCCTGCAAATAACAAAGGCAATTCAGAGTAATGTTTATAAAATCTCACGATGGAATAATGATAAAGTATTCAAGATAAGGTTACTAACCAAGACTAGGCTACTTTCCCTTACAGTGTTGAACCTAGGAGTGAAACTTGCCTTTTTACTAAATCCCAATAGTTGCTAAACTATCTTCCTGTGATTTGGAGAAAATAGGAAAAATAGGAATGGATAAGACATAAAGTCTGGTGAATGAGAAATAAAATGAAGCAGAAAGAATAAAACAGTTTAATTCTAGGTCTTCCCCGGATATCGCAGAGGTGAATAATATAATGCAGTGAATCCTTATTATATACAGTTCCTAAGAAGCCAAAGTCCATGGTCACTCTAGGGTAGTCAACCATGCAGTAGTACTAAATGTCAATTGGCCTGTCGGACCTGCTGTCCTTACCTATCCATGTTCTACAGTGTGAAAGTCATGCTCTTCACCCATGCACAGTGACTATCTATCCACTTGCTACAATGTGAAAGCCATGCTCTTCACCCGTGCACTTTGATCAAATGCCTCTTACGTGTAACGACCCGGATTTTTCGATCCTGAAAATTCTAGATAGTTAGGAAAAGAAGAAAAGAGATAGAAGAAGAAACAGAAATGAAACACAGAATCTCACATTCGCAGCGGATCAAAATATAATATCAAATAAAATAACAATTATTCAAGGAAAAACTGTATCAGTTAATTTACATTAATTTACATTAATACATCAGAGTTACAACATTTCATAATCACTGGACAATTAAAATAACTTTAGATAGCCAACAATAATATAATCAGCGGAATACACTCCATACGTTTCTGCCATTCAGCTCGCCTCTTAAGCTCCAGAACATCCTTACCTAAAAATCTATAATGCTCGGTCTGACCCGATCATTATATCAAAGTAACACCTGGGTCAGGCTGAAAACCAGCATGAGTAAACCCATATAATATGAAATACCAAGCTACATAACTTAAGTGAATTACCTTGGTAACTCATACTTTTCTACGAGTTCTAATCTTATTTAAGTCAATCGTTAATCTCAAAATAATATCCAAGATTTGTTATCCAGATTAAATATCCCTGATACGTAATTTATTCCATTCCAACACGTATAATTTCACATATCCAACTTATAAAGAATTTAGTTTACTAACCGAAGTGGTTTCGGGTATTTACTGATACCCGGCCCTGGTCTCTTCGAATTCAATGTCATCTCTAATCCAACTGTTAAGTTTTTAAACAATACAGTTCATATCCAAGATATCATATCACATAACCATTCAACTCAGATAGGTAACCTACGTTATCATAGTTCAATCCATTCATATCACATCACATCTTAATCGCCCATCAGTGATATCATCCACCCAAATTATCCAATATTATTCAACCATCCTTAAACAAGATTTATTAGATATATAATTCTTAATTAATTTAATTTAATCTCCAATTAAATTAATTACCAACTTAATTACTTGGATTACCTTAATCCTGCTTACTTAACATTAATTAATTACTACCCAATTAATAAATCATTCCTTAATCATGCATCTTAATTAATTATCCTTAATTAATTAACCTTTAATTACATTAAGTAATTAACCATTAATTACCATACAGATTAATTAGCGTTAACCATTCTCATTAATTATCTTTAATTAAACTCTTAATTAATTAATTAATTACATTCATTAATGATCCTCTAATCACTTCCAGTAATTAATTATTCTTTTAATTAATTACATTTAACAAGTAATCTTAAATTAAACACATTCATTAATTTACCTTAATTAATCTCATTCAGTAATTAACTATCCATTAATTACTTACATTAATTAATAAATCATCAATTACTTAAGATCTTAATTGATTTTAAGGATAAACCCTTTTATCATTTTCTCTTATTATTTTAATTATCATTAAATCCTTATTAAATAAAACTTGAAAATAATTCATTACCATTTTATTAACTTAAACCTTTAAGTTACACTAAGGATTTTAAATCACTTTACCTTTTTAATTATTTACTTAATTACAATATCCAGTTTTATTTAAAATAAACTTTCGAACAAGGATTATATAATTTTTAAAACACCTTGAACTTAATAAATTTAACATACTTTATCTTAAACCCAAATCAACCTTTAATATTTCAAAATAAATGGGTTGAGAAATTGGTTTTAAATTTTTTTAAATTTTAAAACTCATATTTTCATTTTGCTTAGAACTGGATATCGACACACCCGAGCAAAAACCCCAAATTCTCGAGCTCAAATCCTAGCAACCTGCTACCCTATTACTTCGAGCCAAATCCTTGATTTCTTCGAGTTCGTTCCTGAGGCCATCACCAACATTCCCGAGTTCCACAACCCAGCCAAAAGAAGATATAAGGAAACAATTGTACACATGCATAGATGGTCGGCGCATCTTCGACCATCGTCACCCCCTCTGGTAAGTCGATGCCATCACTCACCTCTGATTCCAACCTTCAGACCAACGTATCGAACACCAGAACGAAATCGAATAGATCGAATGGTACCAGGAACTAAGTCGATCACCAGAAACCTCCCAACATCGCCACCATAGACCTCCGATATTCACGTCGACCAACTCGATACCACGCCACGCTCCAACAACCCTTTTCCCTCCTTTGCGATACCTTCCGGCGGTCCCTTGACGACGTTCAGTCTTAGAAAAACCCAACGACTCAGTCCAGACGTCGAACCCTAGATTGGCCTCATCCAAGCTTTCCGCTTAAAGGAAAAATTTCATGCTAATTTTTTTGTAATCATCGACCCTTAAGCCACCTTCGACAAGAACCCCGACCACCTTAGTATGCCGATCACCAGAAAATACCCAAAACCCATATCATGTTCAACTCTCGATTTCTTGAGATTTACTATCTTAAAAATCGTGGTTTTGCTTTTAGAAATCCTAGATTTCAAAATCGAATTCGATCATATACTTGATTTCAGAAATCATTTAAGTCGAATTTTTGCTATTATTAAGATCCTACTATTCTTCTTCCTTCTTTTTAAAACTACTCTTAATTATCTTCTGCAAATATTTTTATAATTGGTATCATGATGTAGCAAACAAGTTTTGTTTATACAACATGTTCTAAAGAAGATCAGGGAATGAGAACACGATTTTTCTTACAATTCATAGAACTTGAACAATATGAACATAGCAAATGTCCTGTGAATAGACATCCTCAACCATTCAATTCATATATATAATTCATACTAAACAATCATATGAACATTTATCACACTTTGCTGCAAATTTACTGCATGCCATAAGATTTGGAAAATAGGTTAGAAGTTTGTTTACTCACCTTTGTTTGAATAGAGACGGTACTTCTTTTATTTTATTTTATCTGGAACCTTGATTTGTTGAATTGAACCTTGATTTTGATTTGTTGCTTGATTCCAGTTGAATCTTTGTATCTCTGCCTGATTGTTGAAATGATAGTTGTTTACAGGTTGCAACTGATCTTGTTCCAGGTTTGATTTTGATTCTCCAGATTTTTATTTTGAACTAGTTTTCTTGTTTCTTTTTTTTTATTTTAAGAATAGAGATGAACAAATATACAGCTTTTAGAAAAGAAAAATAAAATAAATTGACACTTGTTCAATTCTATGTTATAATAGTTAACACTTGTTAATTTTATCATAAAACCATTACATTTGTAAATTTATGTATTAATATCTTAACACTTGTTATTCTATATGAGAATATATTTTGACAAATATTTATAAGTCTTATACTTGTAAATGTATGTGTATTCATATCCTTTTTATTTTTAAGTTTATATATATATATATATATGTGTGTGTGTGTGTGTGTGTTATCAAATTTATTTTCATACTTTCCCTTAACAAAATATTGATAAAATTTTAAAGAAAATAATTTGAAACTAACTAAATATTAGTCAAAATCTAATATATATTATTCTAAGTTCGATTTATCTTTTATGACATTTGTTTTTTTGAATTTCAAATTTAATTCAAATTACATAGGAATGCTTCAGGTTAAACAACAGCTTCATATATATATATATATATATATATATATATATATAAATTCACTTGTATATGAACACACTTAAAATTTTCAATAAAGTTTGCAAATGTCTATTAACATATTTTTTAAATTTACCACAAGGTTTGTTATTTCCAGATAATTTTAAATTATCAGACTTCCACTTATTTGTTCAAATAAAACCAGTAAATTATCCAATTACCAGATGTTCAAAAATCCGGTTATCACATTCCTTCCCCCTAAGAATCTTTTCGTTCTCGAAAAGGAACGAAGCTAGAATTAATTCAATACTTAAAATCGGATAAATTATTCTTTGATCATTTTTAAAAGACTTTTTAAAAAAATCTATATAATATTATAAAATAGGTTTTTATAAAAAAATACTTTTTATAACTCGATGTTTCAACCAGTCCATCCTTATTCTCACAGAAATTCGGTCATATGTTGATCAGCCGTGCGACTGAATATCTATAAATACTTAGCAGACCCATTTTCAACACCCAGTGAAAATACTTGAAAATCATTTTCGAAAACTTTATAAAAATATAGGAAACATTTTTAAAAATAGATGAAACATCTTCGGTGAGAATGCTGTGGAAATCATCACCCTCATCCATGGTCACAGTTAAGCGGATGGTTGTGTTGCCATCCTGGCAAAATCCATAGATAAGTATAGACACTCTGCGCCCCTTAATTACGCCATGTGACCCCCTATAGATTGCTACTACATCTGGGGTTACGTTACTATCACAACGAAAACCCATATAACTGTAGGCATCAGCGCCCTCGAATTTCACTGCCAAAAAATGAAACTTCTCCAATCCACTTGACCATAGATCGCAGTCTACCGATGTTATGTTGCCTTTCCGGCAAAATCAAACATAGACCATTGAGACTCTACTCCACACGATTTCCACTATGGTCCATAGTAGATCGCAGCGACATCGAGTTACACTGTCGTCACAGCATAATCCAAATGCCTCTGTAGGCATCAACGCCCTCGACTTTCGCTACCCAATAATCCTCACGAACTTTAGTTTGTCCGGACTTCCTCACAGGATCCACTTTAGAGCCCCTCCTTGAGGCTCAAGGCAGTACCAACCTATGGTACTCCTGAGAATTTCATTTCGAGGTAGCGCCTTTTTCTCCAGAGCCATTTTCAGAACACTTTATACTATACACATATAGTATCTTCCAAATCATACACCTAGGATGAATCCCATATAAATCTCATTTTCTCAAAATCGATTATCCCAAAATCGGTAATTCTCAACTAAGCTTTCCAAATTTCCAAAGTTGATTTTTCTCCAAAAATCAAAAGCCTTTCCAAAATCCATAGGTTCTAAAAACCTTTCCTCCAAAATCATTCTCATAAGATCCTTTATATATAAATATAGACATATATAACCTTGAAAAATCTTTGGATCATTTCATACTTGTATAAAGTCCCTTTTTATACTTCAAATACTTTCAAAAACCTTTTTTTCTTGCTATAGATTCAACAATGTGAGTTTTATCATATATATAACAAAGATACATAACTTTATTTATTCCAAATCAAATATTCGAATTTGATCACTCATTTATAAAGTTATTAACCATATTGCTTACTTTCATAAAGTAAATTTCTACCATAGAAATATCCAATTTCCATTTTATTTCATCATATATTTCACAAAATATACTTTTCATTTCAAAAACCATTTTACAGCTCTTATCCACAAATTTTCAATATCAATTTCATTCAAATCCGACAATGTACACATATCATCCGTATGGTATATCAATCTGATCGCTCACTCGATCGCACAATTTTCCCTCTGAACTAGCATCGTCCACCCGACTTCCTAGTGCATACTCAGATCTGGTTTCTTGATCAGAAACCGTCATTCTCCTTGCATAGTCATAACTATGATAGATAATATCCAGAATCAACCACAAATCCATATCCAGGTTCGCCGTCGAAAATCGAGTGAAAAATCCCAACTCGGATCGACATACTATCTCAAAATTTTGTACTTGAATTCGAATCAAATCACTATGCGAGTAGAATAATATACGTACGTCCTACGTATTTATCTTCATTGATTATTAACCAAATCAATTCCCTTTTCTATCCACATTCACTTTTGACTTTTACTCACTTTTTCACATTTGCCTGAATCACTTTTTGGATTATCACTTTAATTCTTATCCCAATGATTATTTAATTATAAACAGTTTTCACTCTGACCATCTTAATATTAGAAAATAGCTTGAAAAATTAAAAATAGATAAGCAGTTGAAAAATAATTATTAGTTTGTAAAATAGCCGTAAAATAGTTAAATAGTTATAAAATAGTTATAAAATAGTTATAAAGTAGCTAGATAATTGCAAAATAGTGATTAATTATAAGTAATTGAAAAATAGTAATTAGTTTATAAAATAGTTGTAAAATTGTTGTAAAATAGTTAAATAGTTCCAAAAGTAATTGTAAAACAAGTATAAGATAGCTTGCGTTTAAAAAGAAAAGTTGTATAGTAAATAGCTTGGAAAAATAGGTTTATGTTAAAATAATTTATTTTGAAATAGTCCAGAGTCAAACTGCTCAATTCCCAATCTGCATTCCCATTAATTCAATTTAAATTTCCACTTTCATTTAAATTGACTCAATTCCAATTTAAATAACTTCAATTTCCATTGAAATTGATTTAATCCCAATTCTAGTTGAATTAACCTCAATTTCTTTCCAAATTCAAATCAAATTTCATTTTAATTTAAAACCTACTCAACTTTAATTACAATTCCAAATTATTCAAATCAATTTGAACTAATTTCAAATTGAACCCACTTCAATTTATAATCATTTCAATTCCTTTTTGAATTAAACCCAATTCCAGTCTCCACTTTTTAAATCATCTTGAATTATATAAACTCGAGTTAAATTTTCAAATGTTGATTTAATTTCCTTAAATCAAATTAACCTTTACTCTTAATTTAACAACCCAAGTTCTTACACAATTAAATTTTGAGTTCAACATTTTAATATTTATTCAAATCACTTTTACTTACTTATCTCAAGTTTTCAAGTAAAAGTTCAGAACCTTTAAACACTTAAATCTTAAATTCAAAGTGATTTCATTTTCCATTTATATTAGTAATGGATATTTATTATTCCAATCCATTTCTTAATTCATTTTAAACTACACAATTCACAATTTCAAAATTATTGATAATAATATGATGATATTAGGATAAATAAACATCCAATTTATTTAAAAACATCCATCAATAGCGTTCACTACCCCTTCCCAGATCTCAAACCTCTTTGAGATCACACATAACTCTCTTCCAAACAACCCATTTAACTTCCCCAAGTTAAATCTCAATTTCATCTTAAAATTTCCAAATCAAGTTGTATATTCCAAACTTATTTAACTTTCCCAAAGTTAAGTTCAATGTACTTAATCCAATCAACCTTACCCAATTTGAACTCCCATTTTAAATTTTAAACTTTTTATTAATAATCTTCCCACTTATAAGTTCAAAAACTTATCACTTTGGGTTTCCACATCTCATTCCAAGTAAAAATTTAAAACTCAACACTTAGAGTTTATTTCAAATCATCTTTGATATTATGTATATCCCTCATAGATACATATTTATTTCCTTTACACGCCAAGTAATACTTAAATTTTAATCCAACTTTGGTTTAGTTCAAACCAAATGTCTTTTAAAATTTTCCAAACATTTCTTATTTTAAAAAAGATCACATTCAAAATAGTCTGAATTATATCATTTCCTTTAACATTTTGAAAACAATTTAAAATGTTCCTAGACTTAGGATTCAAAACTTCACAATTTAAAACCTACTTCAATTTATAAGTTATACTTATCTAAAAGTTTTCTTCCCCAAAACTTTTTCATTTTGCTTTATTAATGTTTACTAAACACAATAATCATTCCATATTTTGGTTTGAAACCAATTCTAATCCATCTTATCTGTATAGTTCATTCTATTCAATTTCCATTTTGATATATATATATATATATATCACTTATTTCTTATTCAATTTCAGTATTCAACAACCAATTATTGCTTTATATATAAAATATAAGCTTTTATAAAAATCATTAATTAAAACCATTTAAAAATCTTTATATAAGAAAATAACAAGTACGCTCTCATATATATATACACACACTCAACTCATTCTAGGGTACCATTGACCCTATCCTTAATGAGTAAACCCACGAGAGCCACAGCTCTCGCTTAACCTCGCTCTGATACCAAATGTAACGACCCGGATTTTTCAATCCCGAAAATTCCAGATAGTTAGGAAAAAAAGAAAAGAGATAGAAGAAGAAACAGAAATGAAACACAGAATCTCACATTCGCAGCGGATCAAAATATAATATCAAATAAAATAACAATTATTCAAGGAAAAACTATATCAGTTAATTTACATCAATACATCAGAGTTACAACATTTCACAATCAATGGGTAGTTAAAATAACTTGTCCCAGATAACCAGAAATAATATACTCAATGTAATACACTCCATACGCTCCTGCCATCCAGCTTGCCTCCTAAGCTCCAGAATGTCGTTACCTGAAAATCTGTAATACTCAGTCTGACCCGAGCATTACATCAAAGTAACACCTGGGTCAGGCTGAAAACTAGCATGAGTAAACCCATATAATATGAAATACCAAGCTACATAACTTAAGTGAATTACCTTGGTAACTCATACTTTTCTACGAGATCTAATCTTATTTAAGTCAATCGTTAATCTCAAAATAATATCCCAGAATTGTTATCCAGATTAAATATCTATGATGCTTAATTTATTCCATTCTAGCCTGTATAACTTCACATATCAAACTTACAAAGAATTTAGTTCAATAATCGAAGTGGTTTCGTGTATTTACTGATACCCCACCCCGGTCTCTTCGAATTCAATGTCATCTCTAATCCAAGTTGTTAAGTTTCTAAACAATACAGTTCATATCCAAGATATCATATCACATAACCATTCAACTCAGATAGGTAACACAGTTCAATCCATTCATATCAGAGCATATCTCAATCGCCCATCAGAGATATCATCAATCCAAGTTATCCAATATTATTCAACCATCCATAAACAAGATTTATTAGATATATAGTTAATTTAATTTAATTTCCAATTAAATTAATTACTAACTTAATTACTTGGATTAGCTTAATCCTGCTTACTTAACATTAGTTAATTACAACCCAATTAATAAATCATTCATTAATCATCCATCTTAATTAATCATCCTTATCTAATTAACCTTTAATTACATTAAGTAATTAACCTTTAATTACCACAAAGATTAATTAGCCTTAACCATTCTCATTAATTATCTTTAATTAATCTCCTTAATTAATTAATTACATTCATTAATGATCCTCTAATCACTTCCAGTAATTAATTATTCTTTTAATTAGTTACATGTAACAAGTAATCTTTAAATTAAACACTTTCATTAATTTACCTTAATTAATCTCATTCAATAATTAACTATCCCTTAATTACTTACATTAATTAATAAATGATCAATTACTTAAGATCTTAATTGATTTTAAGGATAAACCCTTTTATCTTTTTCTCTTATTATTTTAATTATCATTAAATCCTTATTAAATGAAACTTGAAAATAATTCATCACTATTTTATTAACTTAAACCTTTAAGTTACACTAAGGATTTAAAATCACTTTATCATTTTAATTAATTACTTAATTACAGTACCATTTTTATTTAAAATAAACTTTTGAACAAGGATTATATAAATTTTAACATAATTTATCTTAAACCCAAATCAACCTTTAATATTTCAAAATAAATGGATTGAGAAATTGGTTTTAAATTTGTTTAAATTTTAAAACTCATATTTTCATTTTGCTTAATACTGGATACCGACACACCCGGGCGAAAACTCCAAATTCTCTAGTTCAAACCCTAGCAACCTGATACCCTATTACTTCGAGCCAAACCCTTGATTTCTTCGAGTTCGTTCCTGAGGCCATCACCAACATTC
Organism: Allium cepa; assembly: GCA_030765085.1. Lineage (NCBI taxonomy): Eukaryota > Viridiplantae > Streptophyta > Magnoliopsida > Asparagales > Amaryllidaceae > Allium > Allium cepa. The sequence continues at coordinate 272,396,196 of CM060937.1, forward strand.
CCGAGTTCCACAACGCAGCCAAAAGTAGATATGAGGAAACATTTGTACACGTGCATAGATGGTCGACGCATCCCCGACCATTGTCACCTCGTCTGGTAAGTCGACGCCATCGCTCACCTCTGATTCCAACCTTCAAATCAATGTAACAAACACCAGAACGAAATCGAATAGATCGAATGGTACCAAGAACTAAGTCGATCACCAAAAACCTCACAGCATCGCCACCATAGACCGACGATATTCACACCGACCAACCCGAGACCATGCCACGCTCTAACAACCCTTTTCCTCCTTTCGCGATCCCTTTCTGTGGTCCTTTGACGACGTTTAGTCTTCGACAAATTCATCGACCCAGTCCAGACGTTGAACCCTAGATTGAATGCATCCAACCTTTCCGCTTAAAGGAAAAATTCCAGGTTAATTTTTCTGTAATCATCAACCCCTAAGCCACCTTCGACAATAACCCCGACCACCTTAGTTTTGCCGATCACCAAAAAATATCCGAAACCCATATTACGTTCAACTCTCGATTTCTTGAGATTTACTATCTTAAAAATCATGGTTTTGCTTTTAAAATCCTAGATTTCAAAATCAAATTCGATTATGTACTTGATTCCAGAAATCATTTAAGTCGAATTTTTGCTATTATTAAGATCCTACTGTTCTTCTTTCTTCTTTTTAAAACTACTCTTAATTATCTTCTGCAAATATTTTTAAAATTGGTATCATGATGTAACAAACAAGTTTTGTTTATACAACATATTCTAAAGAAGATTAGGGAATGAGAACAAGATTTTTTTTTTTACAATTCTTAGAACCTGAACAATAAGAATAGAGCAAATGTTCTGTGAATAGACATCCTCAACCATTCAATTCATATATATAATTCATAATAAACAATCATATGAACATTTATCACACTTTGCTGCAAATTTACTACATGCCACAAGATTTTGAAAACAGGTTAGAAGTTTGTTTACTCACCTTTGTTTGAACAGATGTAGTATTTCTTCTTTTTTTATCTGGAGCCCTGATTTGCTGAATTGAACCTTGATTTTGATTTGTTGCTTGATTCCAGTTGAATCTTTGCATCTCTGCCTGATTGTTGAGATGATAATTGTTTGCAGGTTGCAACTGATCTTGTTCCAGGTTTGATTTTGATTCTCTAGATTTTGATTTTGAACTAGTTTTCTTGTTTCTTTTTTTATTAAGAATAGAGATGAACAAATATACAGCTTTTAGAAAAGAAAAATAAAATAAATGGACACTTGTTCAATTCTATGTTATAATAGTTAACACTTGTTAATTTTATCATAAAACCATTACATTTATTAATTTATACGTTAATATCTTAGCACTTGTTATTCTATATGAGAATATGTTTTGATAAATATTTATAAGTCTTATACTTGTAATATATGTGTATTCATATCCTTTTTATTTTAGGTTTATATATACGTGTTATCAAATTTATATTCATACTTTCCCTTAACAAAATATTGATAAATTTTTAAAGAAAATAATTTGAAACTAACTATACATTAGTCAAAATCTAATATATATTATTCTAAGTCCGATTATTTTTTATGACATTTGTTTTTTTGAATTTCAAATTTAATTCAAATTACATAGGAATGGCTCGAGTTAAACAATAGCTTCCCATATATATATATATATATATATATATTCACTTGTATATGAACACACTTAAAATTTTCAATAAGGTTTGCAAATGTCTGTTAACATTTTTTTAATTTACCATAAGGTTTATTATTTCCAGATAATTTTAGATTATCAGAATTCCACCTATTTATTCGAATAAAACCAGTAAATATCCAATCACCAGATGTTCAAAAATCCGGGTTATCACATTACGTATGACCGATGTCGACTCAAACAACCTCGTAGGACCTCGAAGTTGCGCTCAGGCTCTACCAAACTGGACTCCTATCCTCCTGTCTCCTCGGTCACTAACATGGACTTGCCCTAATCCAAAGTGTCGGTCCTCCGAAAGAGCTCCCGCAGCTGGGTCGGTTGCGCAAAATCCTCCAACGATCTGCCTAAAGAAGCCTACATCGGAGTACACTTGTCCTGTTCCATCTGCATCGATCTGCCTGAAGAAGCCTACTATTGCATATTCTATCTATCCTACGTACTAACAACCTATAAAAGGTAACGAACATCCTTATGAACCTACTTGCCCACTCCTAGTACGTACATCCAAAACTATATTTTGGTCTTAACTGCATGAAACACCTATTCAGACCATTACAACGTCTGCCTACCAAATCGCTTCCTGATTAGTTAATTTTACCGTTACAATTTGTATACTTTTTATTTCCATCAATCTACTTTAGGCCATTTTTGCATCCGATTTGGTTATTTCACAATTTCCCTTTTCTTACAAAAATAGTGTTTCAATTTCACGTTCGTTCAGTCCGTATGGTTTGTCTGTAATTTTTATACCATTTTGTTACAGATTGGCACTAGCCTTTAGGATCCATTTAATTCACATTTTTTTCGACCCTAATTTACGTTCTCCTTTTAGAGATTTAACCTATTATCCAATAGCCACAAACCATGTAATCACACAAAATTCCATTTTTTACGTTTAAGGCCACATATGGTATAAAAACATATACTAATTAAAATTCTCAATTTTGTTCCATAACCATATTCGAAATTATGTAATTCTACAAACCAAATTTCCAATTTTATTCAAAGAATATATTTTGAATTTACCCAACTAACCAGTTATGCCATTAAAAAATGAATAACAATTCTAATTCAATTTAACTAAACCAATTTCGTTTACGCCATAAAACGTGAATAAGCAATTTACACGTTCCATATTTTAAACCAAACATGAATTATAATTGAGAAGTGGTAGAAGAAGAAGTTACAATAATTTGCATCAAACCTCAATTAGTAACATAAATTAACTCATATTATCGTGCCAGAAAAGAACTAAAATTAAACTACTTTAATTTTCTATTTTATATCAATTCCCACTCACCTGGCACTTGAGCTTGTATAAATTTGAAAAACTTTTCTTCTTCTTATCTTCCTTTTTAAAAAATTTCACAATTCTTCAAATAACTCGTGTGTATATATATATATATATAATTTGATTTGGAAGAGAATTATTTATTTAGTGGAGAAAAGGAGGAAGAAGAATATACACAAATTTTTCTGTAGACTTATGGCGATAGCTGAATAAAAGATTAGGTTTTAGGTTAGATGATTTATTTATAGATAGTATAAGTGCGTATAATCCATTAGATTTTTCTATATTAAATCATGTTCATCCGTGGTTATTCACTTTGGCTCATACACGTCATTGGACCAATAGAACGCTAGGAAATCAAAAACCACGCCACTCAGTCCAATAGAAAACCGCCACGTTAGAAAATAAATCAACATTCATTAATTATTCCCATTAACTGATTGCATTGCAAAATTTCTATTTTTGTTGTTTGTGTGTATATATTACACTTTTTGAGAGATTATACCCTTCCTCTTAATTGACATTACAAATTGCATTGCAAAATTTTCTATTAATAATAAATTCTTCTATTTTAATTCCTTTTTAATAAATTTCCTCTGAAATATCGGGGTGTTATAGAAGATCCCCAACTTCGACTTTATTATCTTTAACGTATCTTCACTTTCGAACTCGTAAATTGTTTCGAATTGGTTTTTGGATATGAGTTTGCCCAAATCCAATCCCTCTTCCTCCAAACCAATCATCGATAAAAAGATGTCAAGTAGGTGGGTGATAAATATTCTATTAATTAGTAATTTTTTATTCAAAATACCCTTTTAGAGATATATATCCTTTTAAAATCATTTCTCCTCAGTATACTTGTGATCATTAAACCTCATTTATCAAATCTTTGTTTAACTAAAACCTTTTTAAATTTTGGAGTAATTCCAAATAATTTCATCTTTTCCTTAGGAAAATATCTCCAAATCAATTATTTAAATCTTAACAGAGATTTCTTGTTTCAAAATCATAACTTTTAAATGGGTCAAAAATAGAGTTATTTAAGACATTGTTTACTGCAAACCCAAAATAATATATTTTGAGTAAAAGGATCCATAGGAATTAAAATAATTCCAAATGATTTATTTAAATCTTGACATAAGATTTCTTATTTCCAACAAATATTTAATAGGTTGAAAACATGTTATCTAAGATGGTAAATCCAAATTAGTTAGTATTCGAGTAAAATGGATACATAGAAATTGTACTAATTTTACTCAATTCTAATTTTCGTATTCAACTTGTACTATTCATTGAATAATGGTTTTTAATTTCATATGATTAGTATGAGTTCCCTCCTCGAAATTTAACACCAAGTATAAGAAGATTATCTCCATTCAATCCAAGTTGCAATTAATTAATTATAAAAATTAAATCTTTTATACTTGTCATGTTTTCGATATTTCAACCTTATCTATCCCTCGCCACGGAAAGAGGTCAGATGAGCCAGGGCACTGGTTTCTCCTAAGCAACTCCTTAATTTAAGAACCTCACATTTGGATCTCGCGAATAGAAAAATCTAGTCTACTCATTGGCTTTTAGAGCAAAGATTAAATTACTTTATAACAGTTTTTCTTTAAATCATTTATTTAAACTCTTTTATATAAACTTTAAAACCTCCATATTATCTTTAACATACTAAATTATTTATTTGAAAATAATTATAAAAGATTTGGAAAAGAATACTTAAGTTTAAAGCCATATTTCGAAAGTTACTAAAAACCGCTGCAAATAGTTCTTTTAAGGCTCATTTGATCAAAATAACCTTTCTATCATTTAGAAATCCATTTTTATAACTCAAATATCTTTTAAATTTTTTTAATATATTTATAGAATTTATTCCATATTTTTAAAGAATTAAAAATATCTATTTTAAAGAATTTATGGCTTTGGTTTCTGAACTTCCAATGCACGATTCTTTTGAAAACTTTATTTTCTCATATTTCAAAATTTACTAAATGAAATCTTAATCCTTTTCTTTTGTTTGATAACTATGTGTGACGACCCGAAAATCCATACCCTTGGAATCGACAATAATCCACACATGTACGACCCAAAAAGCACAAACTGACGGAAATTCAAGAGAAAGAAAAGAAGAGAGAAGAAGAGAAGAGAAGAGAAGAAAGAGAGAAGATAGAACCAAACAGAACAATACCGAATCTCACATCGCAGCGGAAAATATATAATATCATATCAATGATCTTTACAAAACAGAAACTGTATATACATACATCAATCAGAGTTCAACAATCAACCAGAGTTATCAGCTTGAACAGTTAAAATAATCTGTCCTCACAAATGCTGATAATAACAACAGCTAAGCACAACGGATAATCAATAATCAAAACAGATACGCATATACGAAATGAAGATCTCCAGCTCTCCTGCTGAAGCTCCAAAGGCACCAAATCTAGACCTGCAAATATACTCGATCTGACCCGAGCATTGAAGGGGAAGAACGCCCGGATCAATCTGGTAAACCAACGTGAGAAACACACTCAACTGATTTTATTAAATTACCAAAACTTTTCCTTAGTTTTCAAAACAAAAGTATCTCGTAAGACAAGTCTACACATAAACATGGACATGTTTTTACCTTACGATAACTAAAACATATCATATCAAATCCTCTTATATTATAGTAGTGTCTACTATATACAAATAATATTAATCATAACCGAAATTGTTACATTAATTAAATTCCAACATATAGCCCAACTAGGTAATACAATCAAAATGGCAAGTACGTAGTGGAGTTTGGATTTCCATACAAATGACCAGGTGAAGGGACTACCTTCCGGTAGTACATCTCTTGAATAATGTACCGAGATACCATCACAAAGTTTCTCTACCAACGCAAGACCGGCCCACCTCTATAACTAGATGGTACCGAATATGTCATCCTCCAGTCGTTACCGACCTTTACGAGGGCCCTCTAGCATACAAACCACAATAATCAGATGCACGACGTCATAGCGTGTAATGATATATCAAGGAGAGGATGATCATATCTTACTTGAGAATGACCCACTTAGCCTTGCCGTATCTAACCCTATTTTGGTCATTTCCGGTTGATGAGGCTAGAAGTAACGATTACCTGTCACAAAGCACAATCACATCACTTAGAATGCCACACGGCCATTTCCGTTGACTACTAATTGCCTTCCACAAAAATACAATCCTTAAGCTCATACGTCTCAAGAAGGGTGTTAAGCAAAGAGAAGTTGCCTTCTCCGCCACCACTGATGTACATTTGTAAAAACCAATTTACGTAATCTAAAGAAATGCAATGTCAGACAACCATCCATACCAGTTGTCTACGAACAGGACAAATCGAAGGTATTTTCCTACCACATCCTGTAAGGAAATCCCTAGGATTAGTAGCGAAGAGTCCTCGCATTGGATATTTCATAATGAAGAGACCACCGCTACTGGATGTATATTGAGATTTTAACCTCAAACGATCAACAAGCTGTAACGACCCAGAATTTTTAGAAATTAAAATTTGAATATTTAATTAATTTTAAATTTTAAAAAGTGAATTTATAAGTCAAATAAATTTTTATTTGAATTTTTGGATTTAATTGAATAATTAAATCGATAATTGAATACGTGAAATTATGGAAATAATTGAAAATTACGTTAAATATGATTGAAAATGATTTGTAAAATTTTATTTTATCATGTTAGAGTTAGAATGATATTTTAGAACTTTTAAAATCGAATTAAAAGTTAATTTGTGAAAATTGAATATTTTAATATTAAAATCGACTAGTGAAAATAGTCAATTTTTGAACAGTCTCAGAATTGAACGAAACTAGGTTCATTGGATCCGTAATAGTTAGTTATTACCGGATTTCAAATTTCGTGTCAATCGGAGCTATCGTTTGATCGTGGCAGCTCGAAACGCATCGATTTATTTTTAATTTAAATTTGGCGAGCTAAAATAGCCATTTTTCAAAAAGTCTCGGATTTCGACGAAACCAGTTTCATCGGATCCGTAATGTGATATTATTGTAAGGTTTCAAATTTCAAGTCAATTGGATTTACGGTTTGTCCGGTACAAATTAAAACGCCTAGAAAATCGCTTAAATCGGTTTAATTCAAATTGAGCGTTTACAGGCATAACTCGCACATACTTCCGAATTAGCTTCCGAAACCTATTCCATTGTGTCCGGAACGCGGGATAAACCCTAGGTACGTCAGTTTCGGCGCGTAAATCGGAGTTCGGAATTTCCGGATGAATAGTGTCGATCGGTTCTCTATAAATAGACCACCACCATCAAAAAAATTAAAAAAAAATATACAAAACCCTAGCCAAAAACTGCAGCCGCCTCCCCCTATTTCAAAGGCCAGTATTTCTTCTCTTTCTCCCCTTAATCATTCACAATCCGTTGACATTCACGCGAAGTGTTCAACACGGAAGTCGAAGAGCATGAGGAGAGCTTCAGATCCGTACGGTGGAGATGTGGTTTGGAGCGTCGAAGGGGGAGCAGGGTGGGGCCGTTTGCTGCAGGTGCGCACGCATTTCTAGGTGGAAGGGAGAGGCCGAGCTCCACATGCTTCAGGCCGAACATGGCTCTTGCGTAGGGGGTCGAAATGGTGGTACTTGATCGAGCTAGAACGCGACGAGGAAGAAGAATAATTCAACCCTAGTTTTCATTGATGGGTTCGGCCGTGTTTTCTTGTTCCTGGAGACGTGCGTGTTTTTACTGATGATGGGGGAGAAGTAAGGGACGGTGATGATGAGGGGCAGTGGGATCCAATGGCCAGAAACTGATTTAGGTTTATAATTTATAAATTTAGTTGTAAATTAGTAAGTTTAAATACGTGTAACTTCAAAAATTCATAACGTTTTCATACGAGGTCGAAAACGCGCGAAACCAGTTGCGTTGGAATCGTATGGATGAGCACTACGCGATGGAGTTGGTTTGGAGTCGTTTGGAGTTAGTGAGAATTTTGGGTAAAATTAAACGTGCGTTTAATTTTATTCGAAATAAAAGCTGAAACGGAAATTAAAATCAAGGTGAGAATTTCTCACTCAATCGAATCAGTTTCGATTTTATTTTAAATAGTTAGATTTAAAATATTTGAATGCATGTTTGAATGTTGATTGATATATATTGATTGTTAAAATAGACATTATACGCCGTTATTAAGCGGATGTTATTTATTAAAAACATATACCGCGAATATTTCATAAACAGTGAAATTGGTATTATATATAATAGCAATATATATATATATATATATTGGCATATGTATATATTGGAGTTATTGATTTCCCGCATTTATTTGTTTAGCGGATGAGACCCTATTACGCCGTTATTAAGCGGATAATATTTAATAAGAACATATACCGCGATAATTTCGTACTGGAACGAAATTGATATTGTGCTAATGTTTTTGGATGCAGGAAAACAGGTTAGAGGGATCCAACTGGATTCCTCAACAGTTTTTATTTAATTTCAGATATTTTGATATTTGATTGATTATCATATCGATATATGATATCGTTGTTGTCGTGATTGACTATTTGGTGTGTAGCATCATTGGACCAAATTTGGAATTTTAAAATGATTTTAAAGTGATTTTTGAAAAGTATACGTTTTATAAAATAATTTTTGAATTGATCCATTTCAAATAAATAAACGTTATAATTTTTAAAGTTATAAAAATTATGATTTTGAGAAATACGGTTAAAGATTGATTTTTGAAAATACGGGTTAATGATGTTATAAAATAGTTTAAACTGGGATTTTTAAATTTATTATAAAAAGTTTAAAAATAGGATTTATAAAAAATTTGATTATTTTATAAATCAAGAGAATGATGAAATTATAAAGGAGATTAAAGACGTTTTAAAAGAATAATATAAATTGATTTATATTAAGAGATTTATAAATGGATATTTATAAATTGAAATATAGACATTATAAAACGAGTTTTTATAAGTGTTTGAATGAAGTGAAAATGAATTTCATTAAAGAATGAAATTTATAGAATTTAAATGGTGAAGTTATAAGAATGAAATTTATGGAATTATAAACTGTGAAGTTATAAAAGAAATTTATAAATAGTAAGATTTATAAATTTGGTGAAAATATTTGAAGAATAGATTGGTTAAATAAATGGATCTTATAAGTTATAAGATTTATAAATTAGAAAGTCTTTAAAAGAACGATTTTGTAAAATAATCGTTTTATAAGTAATTAACTTATAATATGAACGTTTAGTTTATAATTTAGTTATAAACTGGAATAGGTTAATAAAGGAATTTATAAAAAGGAAGTTTTTATAAATAAATAGAAATGGAATTTATAAACGTTGTTTTATAAATCCGCAAACAACTTATTCTGATAAGTTAATTGTCATAACTTATTTGATGGAGTTATATTCACGTTTTGACTGTGAATAATCCTTTGAAATAAAATGAATAAAAGAATGAAATTTATTAACGTAGTATATTCACGTTTTTGAACTGTGAATAATTCTTTTAAATAAAATGTATAAAAGGATGAAATGTGTTAACATAGTATATTCACGTTTTTGAATAGTGAATAAGATGTTAAAGAAATTGTTTGAATGTGATATTTCAAATAGAATTAAAACGATCTAACGATGTTTTAAGATATGTTGAGATTCGAAACCATAGATTTCAACATTGATTGTTGAAATAGACGTTTTCGAGAAATAAAAGGAAATAGTAGACTATAACACTGTTGTTATAGTAAATGATTTCCGAAAGGAAATGTTTTGCATAGTATTGGGATTTATATATCTATTTAATTTCGAATCCCTATACTAGTGATTTTGGGTTGTCGTAACGATGTTTTACGTAACATTCGTTTTGGCCCAAATAAATATGTTTAAGAGAATGATTTCCTTAAAGAATGAAATATATACTTAATTTCGATTGAAGTATATTGAATATTTTCCAAGTGTTGAAAATAAATAAAATTTGTGAATTACTTATGAATAAATAAGTATGGAAATGTTTTCCAATATAAAGTGAATATTTTGAGAATTTATCTTTTTGAAGATAAATTGAAAAGGAATATTGAAATGAATAATTGAAATCGAATATTCATAGATATTTTGGATTGTAAATTCACTATTGAATTTATAAATGAAATTGGAAAATGGGTTTAAAAATAAATGTTGATTTATTTTTGAAGTATTGAAATTATATATCTAGTGAAGATATTTTTGGAAAATAAATAATTTGGAAAATTATTTGGAAACTGGTGATGTGTGCATATCCAGTGATAGTTCAATAACCGACTATCAATATTTCCCTTTGAATGGGTATTTGATGTGATTTGTTTGAATGTGAATGCTACACTTATTTTTGAATAAGCGCTCACTATTCGGGTTAACCGGGAAAGGACCATGGGGTCGTATAACCCATTCCGAATATGTGATACGTCGTTATAATTGCATTGAAGATCGGTGTTGAAGACCCGGTATTTGCGAGAGCGATAGGATGACCTGTCGATTGTCTCTGCACTAAGTTGCAACGGTATAGAGACTCCCTAAGTGATGGGAAATCCGATCAGGATTGTGAATATCCGGATTGCAAGGACTTCTTTGTAAGTGCCTTCGGTTTTGTTCGATCCCGGAACAGACTTGTATGGATTGTGTGTCTGACATTACAAGTTGAGATATAAAGCCAATTTCTTTCAAATATATTTCTGTTGGTGGCGAAGAATTTATTCTTTTAGCTTAACACCCTTCTCTGAGACGTACGAGCTCAGAGGTTATATAGTTGAAGTTATCAGCGATATATTCCCAATTTGGTAATGTGACATGCTGAGTGTTGCCGAAATGATCATTGTGTTGATTATTGTGATAGGATCGTTTATTTGATCGTCTATCTTAGTGATCATTGTGTTGATCATTTGTTGACCCAAAGCATGGCTTTTGTATAAAGTATGTTTTTGTGGACGTGACTTCGTCGAACCTCACACCCCGGAAATGGTCAAAACAGGAAAGATGCGGCAAGGTTATGAGGGGTAGCACCCTTTAGGGTATGTACATTTCCTTCTGGATAGAGGTGGTATCATGGTATGGAACCCAGATATTTAACCTATGTGGTTACTACGAATTTATTACTTTGTGGTTGTTGGTTTTCGGGATCCCGTGAGAAAGGTCGTTTACGATCGGGGAATGGCGTGCTCGTGTCAGTAGTTACCCAGTTAGGGGTAACCCGGCCTTGTGTTGGCAGAGTTCCGGTTTGGTTCTCGGGGATGTCTTTCCAGAGGCATTCTCATGTGGCAATGGGAAGTTCCTTGGCCTGACCATTTGTTGGAAATCCAATTCCCAATACGAAACTTGTACGGTATTAGTTGTAGAACCTGCCATTCACTTATGGTGGTCACCACTGTTTGGATGGTAGCTATAGTAGGCATACGATAATGGTCGTATGTTGGCTAAGATTTATATTCTACTTTCGAACTAAATTTTTCCTACATTATGCACTAGTAATAATATCAAATGTTATTTTAAATGCGTATCAAGCATCTTTGACTATCATAAGGAGAAATCTCCTCCGATTCTGCGTTTGCATGTGTGTGTGTGCGGGAGGCCTTATGGTAGTCTCATTTTTAAAAGCATTGCGAATTGAATTTAAAAATATTCTTCTATTTTGATTTTAAAGATAAATAAACTGTTTTGAGTTCTCACACCAGTCACATGACTGACTTGGAGTTTATTGTTTTCCTTCCTAAACTCTGGGTGCCCACCAATTTCCACACGGGCAGTCAAGAGTTAAGGTTTATCAGGATATTCTGGATATTCTGGAGTTGCTGGAGGCAAGATGGATGGCATGGCGTATTACTAGTTTATATAGTATTTCTTTTTCCGCTGCACTATATTGTTGTTGTTGTACACTCTGATGATATGATGTAATGAAATGTGATGTAATGTAATAACTGATATAGTTCTTTGTTTAAAGATTATTCAATTATTATTATATGTTGTTCCGCTGCGAATTGTGAGATTCTGATGTTGTTCTTGTTTTCTGTTCCGTCCTATTTTCTTCTGTTTTTCTTTTTCCTCTATTTCTTCTATGTTAAAATTTCCTATTTTTTATTCTCTCTCCTCCCCATTTTTCTATCTTCTTCTCTTTTCTTTTCTTAAAATCTTTTCTTAAAACCCTCAGTGTTCGGTTTTCCGTCGTTCGATTTCTCGGCAGTCGATAAAGTGAGTGTCGATGTTGAATTTTCGGAAGACGAAGAATCGTGTCCTGACAATGTGGTATCAGAGCTTATGGTTAAGCGACAACCATGGTTCTGTTGGGTATTACTCATTAGAGATAGAGTCAGTAGTACTCTAGATTGAGTTTGAGTGTAATAATAGCTATGAGAGCGTATTTGTTAGTAAATATAAAATTGTTTTATATTGTGATGATTGGTTTGTTGAGTGGTATATAGATTCTGGTTAATACGAGTAATTAACGTTGTTGATAGGGATCTATAAACACTTGAATAGAACAATTCGGCACAATATTGTTTTAAATTGGGTAAATGAAATAATTTTGCCTTGAGTATATTTTGTATATAAAGGAATAATTTTTTTAGAATTATTAAAGTGTATGTAAGTTGATTGTTAAGTTGTTTGAATAATCTAAATAAAAGAATAATTGTATAAGCAAAATGAATTATCAGAGTTGAATTATAATTAAAGTGATTTACAATTGTGGAATAAACTTATATATAAGAAGTGAAACTATATGAATATAACTTAAGTGATATGGAATGAAGTTGATATTAGTATCAAACTAAATTAATAAAGTTAAGTGGTGGATGTGAACTTGAGTTATATAAATGAGATTCGATTTTGTAATTGAATTGAATGACAGGATTGAATGTGAATAAATTGGAATGAAATGATGAATATAAGTGTTAATTCATTAAAATCCAATGTTATTAGAAAGTTGAATAATTGAATGAAAATCAATTTAATTAAACCAATTGATAAGCAAAGGAATTTGGTTGTAATTATATATACATTGGTTGTTATATGGTTGTTAGTTGATTGATTGAATATAATTCATTAAGTATTAATGAAAGTGAATTAATGAAATTGGAAGCTAAAGTAAATTGAATTCAAATTAGAAGCAAATAAAATTTGAATAGAATTGAATTTGAATTGGAAGTGAACCAACTTAAATATGAATTAGTGAATATAAACTAATTGAGAATGAATGTTAGTAAAAACATCCAATGTAAATAAATCAAATGTGATTAAATTGAGAACCAATTCATTGAATATTAATGAGAATATAAATGAATATATTGATTATGAATTTGTTGGATGATAGTTGGTTGATGGTTGATGTTGGCATTTGTTGTTTGTTGCATTTGCTATGTGACATATATAGTTATTATGTTGCTATATGTTGTATATCGATACTATTATCTATATGCATGATTCTCATGTTGTTTGTTGAGTAATTAGTAGGTGCGGATCGCGTTTGCTTCGCATTTGGAGCTCGCTTTCGCGCTATATTAGTCGTATAGGCTCGCTAATAAAATATAAGGTACATATCTCGGATTACATACCGTACTTTTACACTTTTTCCCTGCGGGATGCCTCATTACTTGATGAGATGTATATTTGTGATATATATACTGTCATTTTTTTTTCGGATCGAGCCGCGCAAAGGAGACTATGGCGAATTTTTCCGGAAATTTAAGGCGTTAGAAAAAATTTGAGAAAATTTGGAAAATTTTGAAAACTTAAACTTTGATTTGGAATGGAAAGTCAAACAATAGTAGTTGTTTTTGAAAGGATAACTAAGTATGATTTGAAAACTTATTAAGTATTATAAGAAGTTTTAATTATGAATTTTTGGAAAATTAATAAATTCTGTAACTTTTCTTACTTGTTAATTTCGAGGACGAAATTCTTTTAAGTGGGGAAGATTGTAACGACCCAGAATTTTTAGAAATTAAAATTTGAATATTTAATTAATTTTAAAATTTAAAAAGTGAATTTATAAGTCAAATAAATTTTTATTTGAATTTTTGGATTTAATTGAATAATTAAATCGATAATTGAATACGTGAAATTATGGAAATGATTGAAAATTACGTTAAATATGATTGAAAATGATTTGTAAAATTTTATTTTATCATGTTAGAGTTAGAATGATATTTTAGAACTTTTAAAATCGAATTAAAAGTTAATTTGCGAAAATTGAATATTTTAATATTAAAATCGACTAGTGAAAATAGTCAATTTTTGAACAGTCTCAGAATTGAACGAAACCAGTTTCATTGGATCCGTAATAGTTAGTTATTACCGGATTTCAAATTTCGTGTCAATCGGAGCTATCGTTTGATCGTGGCAGCTCGAAACGCATCGATTTATTTTTAATTTAAATTTGGCGAGCTAAAATAGCCATTTTTCAAAAAGTCTCGGATTTCGACGAAACCAGTTTCATCGGATCCGTAATGTGATATTATTGTAAGGTTTCAAATTTCAAGTCAATTGGATTTACGGTTTGTCCGGTACAAATTAAAACGCCTAGAAAATCGCTTAAATCGGTTTAATTCAAATTGAGCGTTTACAGCCATAACTCGCACATACTTCCGAATTAGCTTCCGAAACCTGTTCCATTGTGTCCGGAACGCGGGATAAACCCTAGGTACGTCAGTTTCGGCGCGTAAATCGGAGTTCGGAATTTCCGGATGAATAGTGTCGATCGGTTCTCTATAAATAGACCACCACCATCAAAAAAATAAAAAAATATATACAAAACCCTAGCCAAAAACTGCAGCCGCCTCCCCCTATTTCAAAGGCCAGTATTTCTTCTCTTTCTCCCCTTAATCATTCACAATCCGTTGACATTCACGCGAAGTGTTCAACACGGAAGTCGAAGAGCATGAGGAGAGCTTCAGATCCGTACGGTGGAGATGTGGTTTGGAGCGTCGAAGGGGGAGCAGGGTGGGGCCGTTTGCTGTAGGTGCGCACGCATTTCTAGGTGGAAGGGAGAGGCCGAGCTCCACATGCTTCAGGCCGAACATGGCTCTTGCGTAGGGGGTCGAAATGGTGGTACTTGATCGAGCTAGAACGCGACGAGGAAGAAGAATAATTCAACCCTAGTTTTCATTGATGGGTTCGGCCGTGTTTTCTTGTTCCTGGAGACGTGCGTGTTTTTACTGATGATGGGGGAGAAGTAAGGGACGGTGATGATGAGGGGCAGTGGGATCCAATGGCCAGAAACTGATTTAGGTTTATAATTTATAAATTTAGTTGTAAATTAGTAAGTTTAAATACGTGTAACTTCAAAAATTCATAACTTTTTCATACGAGGTCGAAAACGCGCGAAACCAGTTGCGTTGGAATCGTATGGACGAGCACTACGCGATGGAGTTGGTTTGGAGTCGTTTGGAGTTAGTGAGAATTTTGGGTAAAATTAAACGTGCGTTTAATTTTATTCGAAATAAAAGCTGAAACGGAAATTAAAATCAAGGTGAGAATTTCTCACTCAATCGAATCAGTTTCGATTTTATTTTAAATAGTTAGATTTAAAATATTTGAATGCATGTTTGAATGTTGATTGATATATATTGATTGTTAAAATAGACATTATACGCCGTTATTAAGCGGATGTTATTTATTAAAAACATATACCGCGAATATTTCATAAACAGTGAAATTGGTATTATATATAATAGCAATATATATATATTGGCATATGTATATATTGGAGTTATTGATTTCCCGCATTTATTTGTTTAGCGGATGAGACCCTATTACGCCGTTATTAAGCGGATAATATTTAATAAGAACATATACCGCGATAATTTCGTACTGGAACCAAATTGGTATTGTGCTAATGTTTTTGGATGCAGGAAAACAGGTTAGAGGGATCCAACTGGATTCCTCAACAGTTTTTATTTAATTTCAGATATTTTGATATTTGATTGATTATCATATCGATATATGATATCGTTGTTGTCGTGATTGACTATTTGGTGTGTAGCATAATTGGACCAAATTTGGAATTTTAAAATGATTTTAAAGTGATTTTTGAAAAGTATACGTTTTATAAAATAATTTTTGAATTGATCCATTTCAAATAAATAAACGTTATAATTTTTAAAGTTATAAAAATTATGATTTTGAGAAATACGGTTAAAGATTGATTTTTGAAAATACGGGTTAATGATGTTATAAAATAGTTTAAACTGGGATTTTTAAATTTATTATAAAAAGTTTAAAAATAGGATTTATAAAAAATTTGATTATTTTATAAATCAAGAGAATGATGAAATTATAAAGGAAATTAAAGACGTTTTAAAAGAATAATATAAATTGATTTATATTAAGAGATTTATAAATGGATATTTATAAATTGAAATATAGACATTATAAAACGAGTTTTTATAAGTGTTTGAATGAAGTGAAAATGAATTTCATTAAAGAATGAAATTTATAGAATTTAAATGGTGAAGTTATAAGAATGAAATTTATGGAATTATAAACTGTGAAGTTATAAAAGAAATTTATAAATAGTAAGATTTATAAATTTGGTGAAAATATTTGAAGAATAGATTGGTTAAATAAATGGATCTTATAAGTTATAAGATTTATAAATTAGAAAGTCTTTAAAAGAACGATTTTGTAAAATAATCGTTTTATAAGTAATTAACTTATAATATGAACGTTTAGTTTATAATTTAGTTATAAACTGGAATAGGTTAATAAAGGAATTTATAAAAAGGAAGTTTTTATAAATAAATAGAAATGGAATTTATAAACGTTGTTTTATAAATCCGCAAACAACTTATTCTGATAAGTTAATTGTCATAACTTATTTGATGGAGTTATATTCACGTTTTGACTGTGAATAATCCTTTGAAATAAAATGAATAAAAGAATGAAATTTATTAACGTAGTATATTCACGTTTTTGAACTGTGAATAATTCTTTTAAATAAAATGTATAAAAGGATGAAATGTGTTAACATAGTATATTCACGTTTTTGAATAGTGAATAAGATGTTAAAGAAATTGTTTGAATGTGATATTTCAAATAGAATTAAAACGATCTAACGATGTTTTAAGATATGTTGAGATTCGAAACCATAGATTTCAACATTGATTGTTGAAATAGACGTTTTCGAGAAATAAAAGGAAATAGTAGACTATAACACTGTTGTTATAGTAAATGATTTCCGAAAGGAAATGTTTTGCATAGTATTGGGATTTATATATCTATTTAATTTCGAATCCCTATACTAGTGATTTTGGGTTGTCGTAACGATGTTTTACGTAACATTCGTTTTGGCCCAAATAAATATGTTTAAGAGAATGATTTCCTTAAAGAATGAAATATATACTTAATTTCGATTGAAGTATATTGAATATTTTCCAAGTGTTGAAAATAAATAAAATTTGTGAATTACTTATGAATAAATAAGTATGGAAATGTTTTCCAATATAAAGTGAATATTTTGAGAATTTATCTTTTTGAAGATAAATTGAAAAGGAATATTGAAATGAATAATTGAAATCGAATATTCATAGATATTTTGGATTGTAAATTCACTATTGAATTTATAAATGAAATTGGAAAATGGGTTTAAAAATAAATGTTGATTTATTTTTGAAGTATTGAAATTATATATCTAGTGAAGATATTTTTGGAAAATAAATAATTTGGAAAATTATTTGGAAACTGGTGATGTGTGCATATCCAGTGATAGTTCAATAACCGACTATCAATATTTCCCTTTGAATGGGTATTTGATGTGATTTGTTTGAATGTGAATGCTACACTTATTTTTGAATAAGCGCTCACTATTCGGGTTAACCGGGAAAGGACCATGGGGTCGTATAACCCATTCCGAATATGTGATACGTCGTTATAATTGCATTGAAGATCGGTGTTGAAGACCCGGTATTTGCGAGAGCGATAGGATGACCTGTCGATTGTCTCTGCACTAAGTTGCAACGGTATAGAGACTCCCTAAGTGATGGGAAATCCGATCAGGATTGTGAATATCCGGATTGCAAGGACTTCTTTGTAAGTGCCTTCGGTTTTGTTCGATCCCGGAACAGACTTGTATGGATTGTGTGTCTGACATTACAAGTTGAGATATAAAGCCAATTTCTTTCAAATATATTTCTGTTGGTGGCGAAGAATTTATTCTTTTAGCTTAACACCCTTCTCTGAGACGTACGAGCTCAGAGGTTATATAGTTGAAGTTATCAGCGATATATTCCCAATTTGGTAATGTGACATGCTGAGTGTTGCCGAAATGATCATTGTGTTGATTATTGTGATAGGATCGTTTATTTGATCGTCTATCTTAGTGATCATTGTGTTGATCATTTGTTGACCCAAAGCATGGCTTTTGTATAAAGTATGTTTTTGTGGACGTGACTTCGTCGAACCTCACACCCCGGAAATGGTCAAAACAGGAAAGATGCGGCAAGGTTATGAGGGGTAGCACCCTTTAGGGTATGTACATTTCCTTCTGGATAGAGGTGGTATCATGGTATGGAACCCAGATATTTAACCTATGTGGTTACTACGAATTTATTACTTTGTGGTTGTTGGTTTTCGGGATCCCGTGAGAAAGGTCGTTTACGATCGGGGAATGGCGTGCTCGTGTCAGTAGTTACCCAGTTAGGGGTAACCCGGCCTTGTGTTGGCAGAGTTCCGGTTTGGTTCTCGGGGATGTCTTTCCAGAGGCATTCTCATGTGGCAATGGGAAGTTCCTTGGCCTGACCATTTGTTGGAAATCCAATTCCCAATACGAAACTTGTACGGTATTAGTTGTAGAACCTGCCATTCACTTATGGTGGTCACCACTGTTTGGATGGTAGCTATAGTAGGCATACGATAATGGTCGTATGTTGGCTAAGATTTATATTCTACTTTCGAACTAAATTTTTCCTACATTATGCACTAGTAATAATATCAAATGTTATTTTAAATGCGTATCAAGCATCTTTGACTATCATAAGGAGAAATCTCCTCCGATTCTGCGTTTGCATGTGTGTGTGTGCGGGAGGCCTTATGGTAGTCTCATTTTTAAAAGCATTGCGAATTGAATTTAAAAATATTCTTCTATTTTGATTTTAAAGATAAATAAACTGTTTTGAGTTCTCACACCAGTCACATGACTGACTTGGAGTTTATTGTTTTCCTTCCTAAACTCTGGGTGCCCACCAATTTCCACACGGGCAGTCAAGAGTTAAGGTTTATCAGGATATTCTGGATATTCTGGAGTTGCTGGAGGCAAGATGGATGGCATGGCGTATTACTAGTTTATATAGTATTTCTTTTTCCGCTGCACTATATTGTTGTTGTTGTACACTCTGATGATATGATGTAATGAAATGTGATGTAATGTAATAACTGATATAGTTCTTTGTTTAAAGATTATTCAATTATTATTATATGTTGTTCCGCTGCGAATTGTGAGATTCTGATGTTGTTCTTGTTTTCTGTTCCGTCCTATTTTCTTCTGTTTTTCTTTTTCCTCTATTTCTTCTATGTTAAAATTTCCTATTTTTTATTCTCTCTCCTCCCCATTTTTCTATCTTCTTCTCTTTTCTTTTCTTAAAATCTTTTCTTAAAACCCTCAGTGTTCGGTTTTCCGTCGTTCGATTTCTCGGCAGTCGATAAAGTGAGTGTCGATGTTGAATTTTCGGAAGACGAAGAATCGTGTCCTGACAATGTGGTATCAGAGCTTATGGTTAAGCGACAACCATGGTTCTGTTGGGTATTACTCATTAGAGATAGAGTCAGTAGTACTCTAGATTGAGTTTGAGTGTAATAATAGCTATGAGAGCGTATTTGTTAGTAAATATAAAATTGTTTTATATTGTGATGATTGGTTTGTTGAGTGGTATATAGATTCTGGTTAATACGAGTAATTAACGTTGTTGATAGGGATCTATAAACACTTGAATAGAACAATTCGGCACAATATTGTTTTAAATTGGGTAAATGAAATAATTTTGCCTTGAGTATATTTTGTATATAAAGGAATAATTTTTTTAGAATTATTAAAGTGTATGTAAGTTGATTGTTAAGTTGTTTGAATAATCTAAATAAAAGAATAATTGTATAAGCAAAATGAATTATCAGAGTTGAATTATAATTAAAGTGATTTACAATTGTGGAATAAACTTATATATAAGAAGTGAAACTATATGAATATAACTTAAGTGATATGGAATGAAGTTGATATTAGTATCAAACTAAATTAATAAAGTTAAGTGGTGGATGTGAACTTGAGTTATATAAATGAGATTCGATTTTGTAATTGAATTGAATGACAGGATTGAATGTGAATAAATTGGAATGAAATGATGAATATAAGTGTTAATTCATTAAAATCCAATGTTATTAGAAAGTTGAATAATTGAATGAAAATCAATTTAATTAAACCAATTGATAAGCAAAGGAATTTGGTTGTAATTATATATACATTGGTTGTTATATGGTTGTTAGTTGATTGATTGAATATAATTCATTAAGTATTAATGAAAGTGAATTAATGAAATTGGAAGCTAAAGTAAATTGAATTCAAATTAGAAGCAAATAAAATTTGAATAGAATTGAATTTGAATTGGAAGTGAACCAACTTAAATATGAATTAGTGAATATAAACTAATTGAGAATGAATGTTAGTAAAAACATCCAATGTAAATAAATCAAATGTGATTAAATTGAGAACCAATTCATTGAATATTAATGAGAATATAAATGAATATATTGATTATGAATTTGTTGGGATGATAGTTGGTTGATGGTTGATGTTGGCATTTGTTGTTTGTTGCATTTGCTATGTGACATATATAGTTATTATGTTGCTATATGTTGTATATCGATACTATTATCTATATGCATGATTCTCATGTTGTTTGTTGAGTAATTAGTAGGTGCGGATCGCGTTTGCTTCGCATTTGGAGCTCGCTTTCGCGCTATATTAGCCGTATAGGCTCGCTAATAAAATATAAGGTACATATCTCGGGTTACATACCGTACTTTTACACTTTTTCCCTGCGGGATGCCTCATTACTTGATGAGATGTATATTTGTGATATATATACTGTCATTTTTTTTCCGGATCGAGCCGCGCAAAGGAGACTATGGCGAATTTTTCCGGAAATTTAAGGCGTTAGAAAAAATTTGAGAAAATTTGGAAAATTTTGAAAACTTAAACTTTGATTTGGAATGGAAAGTCAAACAATAGTAGTTGTTTTTGAAAGGATAACTAAGTATGATTTGAAAACTTAGTAAGTATTATAAGAAGTTTTAATTATGAATTTTTGGAAAATTAATAAATTCTGTAACTTTTCTTACTTGTTAATTTCGAGGACGAAATTCTTTTAAGTGGGGAAGATTGTAACGACCCAGAATTTTTAGAAATTAAAATTTGAATATTTAATTAATTTTAAATTTTAAAAAGTGAATTTATAAGTCAAATAAATTTTTATTTGAATTTTTGGATTTAATTGAATAATTAAATCGATAATTGAATACGTGAAATTATGGAAATGATTGAAAATTACGTTAAATATGATTGAAAATGATTTGTAAAATTTTATTTTATCATGTTAGAGTTAGAATGATATTTTAGAACTTTTAAAATCGAATTAAAAGTTAATTTGTGAAAATTGAATATTTTAATATTAAAATCGACTAGTGAAAATAGTCAATTTTTGAACAGTCTCAGAATTGAACGAAACCAGTTTCATTGGATCCGTAATAGTTAGTTATTACCGGATTTCAAATTTCGTGTCAATCGGAGCTATCGTTTGATCGTGGCAGCTCGAAACGCATCGATTTATTTTTAATTTAAATTTGGCGAGCTAAAATAGCCATTTTTCAAAAAGTCTCGGATTTCGACGAAACCAGTTTCATCGGATCCGTAATGTGATATTATTGTAAGGTTTCAAATTTCAAGTCAATTGGATTTACGGTTTGTCCGGTACAAATTAAAACGCCTAGAAAATCGCTTAAATCGGTTTAATTCAAATTGAGCGTTTACAGCCATAACTCGCACATACTTCCGAATTAGCTTCCGAAACCTGTTCCATTGTGTCCGGAACGCGGGATAAACCCTAGGTACGTCAGTTTCGGCGCGTAAATCCGAGTTCGGAATTTCCGGATGAATAGTGTCGATCGGTTCTCTATAAATAGACCACCACCATCAAAAAAATAAAAAAAAAATATACAAAACCCTAGCCAAAAACTGCAGCCGCCTCCCCCTATTTCAAAGGCCAGTATTTCTTCTCTTTCTCCCCTTAATCATTCACAATCCGTTGACATTCACGCGAAGTGTTCAACACGGAAGTCGAAGAGCATGAGGAGAGCTTCAGATCCGTACGGTGGAGATGTGGTTTGGAGCGTCGAAGGGGGAGCAGGGTGGGGCCGTTTGCTGCAGGTGCGCACGCATTTCTAGGTGGAAGGGAGAGGCCGAGCTCCACATACTTCAGGCCGAACATGGCTCTTGCGTAGGGGGTCGAAATGGTGGTACTTGATCGAGCTAGAACGCGACGAGGAAGAAGAATAATTCAACCCTAGTTTTCATTGATGGGTTCGGCCGTGTTTTCTTGTTCCTGGAGACGTGCGTGTTTTTACTGATGATGGGGGAGAAGTAAGGGACGGTGATGATGAGGGGCAGTGGGATCCAATGGCCAGAAACTGATTTAGGTTTATAATTTATAAATTTAGTTGTAAATTAGTAAGTTTAAATACGTGTAACTTCAAAAATTCATAACTTTTTCATACGAGGTCGAAAACGCGCGAAACCAGTTGCGTTGGAATCGTATGGACGAGCACTACGCGATGGAGTTGGTTTGGAGTCGTTTGGAGTTAGTGAGAATTTTGGGTAAAATTAAACGTGCGTTTAATTTTATTCGAAATAAAAGCTGAAACGGAAATTAAAATCAAGGTGAGAATTTCTCACTCAATCGAATCAGTTTCGATTTTATTTTAAATAGTTAGATTTAAAATATTTGAATGCATGTTTGAATGTTGATTGATATATATTGATTGTTAAAATAGACATTATACGCCGTTATTAAGCGGATGTTATTTATTAAAAACATATACCGCGAATATTTCATAAACAGTGAAATTGGTATTATATATAATAGCAATATATATATATTGGCATATGTATATATTGGAGTTATTGATTTCCCGCATTTATTTTTTTAGCGGATGAGACCCTATTACGCCGTTATTAAGCGGATAATATTTAATAAGAACATATACCGCGATAATTTCGTACTGGAACGAAATTGGTATTGTGCTAATGTTTTTGGATGCAGGAAAACAGGTTAGAGGGATCCAACTGGATTCCTCAACAGTTTTTATTTAATTTCAGATATTTTGATATTTGATTGATTATCATATCGATATATGATATCGTTGTTGTCGTGATTGACTATTTGGTGTGTAGCATCATTGGACCAAATTTGGAATTTTAAAATGATTTTAAAGTGATTTTTGAAAAGTATACGTTTTATAAAATAATTTTTGAATTGATCCATTTCAAATAAATAAACGTTATAATTTTTAAAGTTATAAAAATTATGATTTTGAGAAATACGGTTAAAGATTGATTTTTGAAAATACGGGTTAATGATGTTATAAAATAGTTTAAACTGGGATTTTTAAATTTATTATAAAAAGTTTAAAAATAGGATTTATAAAAAATTTGATTATTTTATAAATCAAGAGAATGATGAAATTATAAAGGAAATTAAAGACGTTTTAAAAGAATAATATAAATTGATTTATATTAAGAGATTTATAAATGGATATTTATAAATTGAAATATAGACATTATAAAACGAGTTTTTATAAGTGTTTGAATGAAGTGAAAATGAATTTCATTAAAGAATGAAATTTATAGAATTTAAATGGTGAAGTTATAAGAATGAAATTTATGGAATTATAAACTGTGAAGTTATAAAAGAAATTTATAAATAGTAAGATTTATAAATTTGGTGAAAATATTTGAAGAATAGATTGGTTAAATAAATGGATCTTATAAGTTATAAGATTTATAAATTAGAAAGTCTTTAAAAGAACGATTTTGTAAAATAATCGTTTTATAAGTAATTAACTTATAATATGAACGTTTAGTTTATAATTTAGTTATAAACTGGAATAGGTTAATAAAGGAATTTATAAAAAGGAAGTTTTTATAAATAAATAGAAATGGAATTTATAAACGTTGTTTTATAAATCCGCAAACAACTTATTCTGATAAGTTAATTGTCATAACTTATTTGATGGAGTTATATTCACGTTTTGACTGTGAATAATCCTTTGAAATAAAATGAATAAAAGAATGAAATTTATTAACGTAGTATATTCACGTTTTTGAACTGTGAATAATTCTTTTAAATAAAATGTATAAAAGGATGAAATGTGTTAACATAGTATATTCACGTTTTTGAATAGTGAATAAGATGTTAAAGAAATTGTTTGAATGTGATATTTCAAATAGAATTAAAACGATCTAACGATGTTTTAAGATATGTTGAGATTCGAAACCATAGATTTCAACATTGATTGTTGAAATAGACGTTTTCGAGAAATAAAAGGAAATAGTAGACTATAACACTGTTGTTATAGTAAATGATTTCCGAAAGGAAATGTTTTGCATAGTATTGGGATTTATATATCTATTTAATTTCGAATCCCTATACTAGTGATTTTGGGTTGTCGTAACGATGTTTTACGTAACATTCGTTTTGGCCCAAATAAATATGTTTAAGAGAATGATTTCCTTAAAGAATGAAATATATACTTAATTTCGATTGAAGTATATTGAATATTTTCCAAGTGTTGAAAATAAATAAAATTTGTGAATTACTTATGAATAAATAAGTATGGAAATGTTTTCCAATATAAAGTGAATATTTTGAGAATTTATCTTTTTGAAGATAAATTGAAAAGGAATATTGAAATGAATAATTGAAATCGAATATTCATAGATATTTTGGATTGTGAATTCACTATTGAATTTATAAATGAAATTGGAAAATGGGTTTAAAAATAAATGTTGATTTATTTTTGAAGTATTGAAATTATATATCTAGTGAAGATATTTTTGGAAAATAAATAATTTGGAAAATTATTTGGAAACTGGTGATGTGTGCATATCCAGTGATAGTTCAATAACCGACTATCAATATTTCCCTTTGAATGGGTATTTGATGTGATTTGTTTGAATGTGAATGCTACACTTATTTTTGAATAAGAGCTCACTATTCGGGTTAACCGGGAAAGGACCATGGGGTCGTATAACCCATTCCGAATATGTGATACGTCGTTATAATTGCATTGAAGATCGGTGTTGAAGACCCGGTATTTGCGAGAGCGATAGGATGACCTGTCGATTGTCTCTGCACTGAGTTGCAACGGTATAGAGACTCCCTAAGTGATGGGAAATCCGATCAGGATTGTGAATATCCGGATTGCAAGGACTTCTTTGTAAGTGCCTTCGGTTTTGTTCGATCCCGGAACAGACTTGTATGGATTGTGTGTCTGACATTACAAGTTGAGATATAAAGCCGATTTCTTTCAAATATATTTCTGTTGGTGGCGAAGAATTTATTCTTTTAGCTTAACACCCTTCTCTGAGACGTACGAGCTCAGAGGTTATATAGTTGAAGTTATCAGCGATATATTCCCAATTTGGTAATGTGACATGCTGAGTGTTGCTGAAATGATCATTGTGTTGATTATTGTGATAGGATCGTTTATTTGATCGTCTATCTTAGTGATCATTGTGTTGATCATTTGTTGACCCAAAGCATGGCTTTTGTATAAAGTATGTTTTTGTGGACGTGACTTCGTCGAACCTCACACCCCGGAAATGGTCAAAACAGGAAAGATGCGGCAAGGTTATGAGGGGTAGCACCCTTTAGGGTATGTACATTTCCTTCTGGATAGAGGTGGTATCATGGTATGGAGCCCAGATATTTAACCTATGTGGTTACTACGAATTTATTACTTTGTGGTTGTTGGTTTTCGGGATCCCGTGAGAAAGGTCGTTTACGATCGGGGAATGGCGTGCTCGTGTCAGTAGTTACCCAGTTAGGGGTAACCCGGCATTGTTTTGGCAGAGTTCCGGTTTGGTTCTCGGGGATGTCTTTCCAGAGGCATTCTCATGTGGCAATGGGAAGTTCCTTGGCCTGACCATTTGTTGGAAATCCAATTCCCAATACGAAACTTGTACGGTATTAGTTGTAGAACCTGCCATTCACTTATGGTGGTCACCACTGTTTGGATGGTAGCTATAGTAGGCATACGATAATGGTCGTATGTTGGCTAAGATTTATATTCTACTTTCGAACTAAATTTTTCCTACATTATGCAATAGTAATAATATCAAATGTTATTTTAAATGCTTATCAAGCATCTTTGACTATCATAAGGAGAAATCTCCTCCGATTCTGCGTTTGCATGTGTGTGTGTGCGGGAGGCCTTATGGTAGTCTCATTTTTAAAAGCATTGCGAATTGAATTCAAAAATATTCTTCTATTTTGATTTTAAAGATAAATAAACTGTTTTGAGTTCTCACACCAGTCACATGACTGACTTGGAGTTTATTGTTTTCCTTCCTAAACTCTGGGTGCCCACCAATTTCCACACGGGCAGTCAAGAGTTAAGGTTTATCAGGATATTCTGGATATTCTGGAGTTGCTGGAGGCAAGATGGATGGCATGGCGTATTACTAGTTTATATAGTATTTCTTTTTCCGCTGCACTATATTGTTGTTGTTGTACACTCTGATGATATGATGTAATGAAATGTGATGTAATGTAATAACTGATATAGTTCTTTGTTTAAAGATTATTCAATTATTATTATATGTTGTTCCGCTGCGAATTGTGAGATTCTGATGTTGTTCTTGTTTTCTGTTCCGTCCTATTTTCTTCTGTTTTTCTTTTTCCTCTATTTCTTCTATGTTAAAATTTCCTATTTTTTATTCTCTCTCCTCCCCATTTTTCTATCTTCTTCTCTTTTCTTTTCTTAAAATCTTTTCTTAAAACCCTCAGTGTTCGGTTTTCCGTCGTTCGATTTCTCGGCAGTCGATAAAGTGAGTGTCGATGTTGAATTTTCGGAAGACGAAGAATCGTGTCCTGACACAAGCAGTCCCCCACTATGAAAACCCGAAATATCAATATCATCACAAAGCAACCTGCACAATCGTCGCATATACATTGGTCCGAAATTATTTTTAGATAAATCTGATCCCGGTCTCTTCGCACCAACAATGCAAAAGTGTTTCTCAACCTCACACAAAAACTAAGTCTCACAGACTTATCACATCTCCAACTTTCAACTTCCTATCCTTTGGGCCAAGAAGGAAGCTCGATAGATTGGAGTAATACTCTGCACTATACGAATCAACATCCTCAAAACAAATGATAATCAAGCCTACACAGAAGGATACATACTGAGTTTACGACTAAATAGTTCCCACATCAAGTCAAGGAACTAAAATTTTTGGACAATTTGATAGTCGGTTATTTAACTATCAAAGCAAACAAACAAATATTCGGCACTATATACAATCACTAGGCCCTTTTATTAATCTTTCATAAATTGAATAACTTGCCAAATATTCACTTCAATTTATCTTTTAAAAAGATATATTCTCAAAACATTTCAACATTGGAAAACATTCCATATATTTAAATCACGATTAAGTATAAATTTTATTTTATAAGGAAAATGTTCTTTTTAAACACATTTATTTGGGTCAAAATGAATGTTGCGTAAAACATCGTTACGACAACCCAAAGTTAATAGTATAGGGATTCGAAAATTAGATAGATATATAAACTCCAGTACTATATAAAAACGTTTCCTTTCGGAAATCATTTACTATAACAACAGTGTTATAGTCCATCATTTCCTTATACTTTTCGAAAACATCTATTTCTACAATGAATGTTGAAATCTATGGTTTTGATATTTAACCATTTTAAAACATCTTTAAAACATTTCAAATCCATTTAAAAGATCACTTTCCAAAACAATATTTAAAAATTATTCACTGTCCAAAATCGTGAATATACTTCATTTACTAAATCCAATATTTCTATACATTTTATTTTAAATATAATCCACTGTCCAAAATCGTGGACATATTTCTTTTACCAAATTAATCACTACTGCAAATTTAATTAAAGGATTATCCACTGTCCAAAATCCTGGATATAATTCCTTTAATACACTTCTATATTTAACTTATCAAATTCAATCAATTTCAGATTTATAAAACAATGTTTATGAACTCCATTTATATTTTATAAAAACTTCAACTTATAAAATCCCTTTATAAATCAATTAAATTCAATAACTTAATTACAAGCTAAAATCCAATTTATAAGTTAATTCCTTATAAATTATTTATTTTACAAATTCATTATTTTATAACTTTAAATTATAAATCTTATTCACTTATAAAATCCATTTATAACTTCATTTTAACATTTACAAAACTTGTCTATAATTCAATTAATTTGATTTATAAAATATCAATTTTATAATTCCCATATACAAACCATTTAATATAATTCAGAAACTCAATTTAAACTATTTACCAAATCATTTACTCAATATTTCAAAAATCACATTTCGATTATATTTTACAAAAATCATAATTTTTATAACAATAAAAATTATAACTATTTATTTAATATAAATTCATTTACTTACAATTCAAAATTCAATAAAATGTATATTTCCAAAATCATTTAAAAATCCTTTTAAATTTGGAAATCATCACTTTGACATTTTTAAATTATCAAAATAGACCCAATGCTGCAACAGCACTAACCTATCAACTACAACAACAAAATAGACCCAATGGTGAGGAATCCAGTTGGATCCCTCCAACCTATCAACTACAACAAATATACATATTAGAATATGTGTACAATATCTGCTTCAAGGCAGACGCGCATACAAAGGGTCATCCGCTCATACACGGGAACGTATACAGTCATCTGCTCCACTAGGCAGGTATATATCCAAATACCAATCAATATATCATATATCATCCAAACAATCATCAATCATCTTATAATAAATTATTTCTCACTTATGTAAAAATATCAGTGAGTCAGAAAGAGTGAGTTGTACTCACATTGCGTCCAATAGCAGTTGCAGCGTTTTATTCCGAATAAAATTAAACGAGCGTTTAATTTTACTCAAAATTTACACTAGCTGCAATCAACTCCAATCCAGCTCAAAAATGTATTGCTCGTCAATACGAACCCAACGCAAGCCGTTTCGTGCGAAACGGACCTCGTACGACAAAGATATGCAATTTGAAAGTTTGTACAATTTATAATATAATAAATTAACAATTTTTTTTTAATTTTTTTAACCTAATATCGATCTGGGCCGTGCATTCAGCTTGATGGAATCATGGCTGCTAGATTCATCTTCTTCTTTGCGTTCCTTTCCAGTAAAACATGCACGCAAAACCCAAAGGTCGCCGATGTTTATTGAATTATCGTGCCCTCCCTCCTCGTCGTGAACACGATCGAGTACCATCATCTTGTAGCCCATTGTAATCTCCACCTTCATGCAAAACATGGCCGAACTCATCTGTGAATTGGCTTCGAAAAACATTTTTCGACCCCACGTCATTCAAACTCGATTTGCCGTTGATCGGCAACGCTTTAAACGATCTCCACCGTTGACCTTTTAGATCTTGTCATGCTATAACTTTTTCATGTTGGAAGTTTCTTGAATTGATTGACGGATTTGGAGATAATCGATGGAAATGGTTAGAATTTTCTGGCCATTGAAATTAATGGCAGTTTAACCCAGTTTTGAGTTAGGGTTTACAAAATAGAAATTATGATGGCCTTTTATAGAAAATTTCACGACACTATTCACCCAAAAATTTTCCGAACTCGAAACGAAGCATGCCACCTGACGTTTATAATGTATTACCCCTATTCCGAACGCAATGGAATATATATCGGAAGCCAATTCGATCGTATCTGAAAGATAAGTTTTCGAATCGATAAATTTAAGTTTAAAATTCACCTAAACCGATTTCTACGCATTTTAGCATGCCCCGGACAAACCGTAAATCCGATTGACACGAAATTTGAAATAATACAATAGTATAACATTACGGATCCGATGAAACTAGATTCGTCGAAATCCGAGACTGTTTGAAAAATGGCTATTTTTACTTGTCAATTAAATATTAAAATATTCAATTTTCTGAAATTTAACTTTTAGTTCAGTTTTAAAAGTTCTCTAACATCATTTAAATTCAACTAGAATTTATTACAACTTTATAAATCATTTTTATTCACATTAAATCCAATTTCCAATTATTTACAAAATTTCAGATATTAAATTAACCATTAAATTATCTAATTAAATCGAGATATTAGAAATATTATTTATTTAGCTTATTAAATTTACTTGAAAATATTTAAAATCAATTAAATATACAAATTTCAAATGACAGAAATTCCGGGTCGTTACACTATGATTATAGGAGTTTAGGAAATTCTTATTCCAAAGAATTTCGACTTCGAATCCATCATATAAATTGATCTAACTTTCTGCGGTGCGAAATCGCAAACTACCATTACGCGATGCGTCTATTTTAATTCAAGTTTCATTTTCTTTTCAAAATTTGTCGAAATAATTTAAAATGTTTATAAAACATTTCTAAATCATTTTAAACCATTTTGGAGAGGTTTAACAAGCTCATATACATCATTTCATTTAATAAAGGAAAGCAAGTTCCTTTATGATATTCGACGTGTATTAACGTGACTTTTTTACACAATTTAAACAACTATATTAAAGCAACCAAACTTGATGATCAAAGCGTAGTAAACATCCAGGGCAAACATATCACATTATCATTACCATATATATATATATATATATAAAGTTTTATAGAGGTTTCCCATCTTTATTGGATATCAAACTTAGGATAATGGACTATAGCTTGATTATCATCGAACCAAAGCTTATGGAATTGAGCCCGAGACCTTGGGAAAGCTTGATCTATTCTTATAAGTGAGGTGGGCTCGGTTTTGGTAATGGAGGGCGGTAGTTATGTGTTGTGAAGGAGGAAAGAAGGTGATTGCACTTGGTAGTGGATTGCTAGTATATATATACGTATATATGTATATATAAATAAATTTAGTTTCTTTTTTGCAATATTTTTCACCATATTTTTCTGAAGGTGAGAAGCCATTGAAATAGCTTGAGAGGAAGGAGAAGATGAAGAGAATTTGTGTGTAGGAAAGTGAGAATGGAGGTAGGTATTTATAGAAAAGTTTTGCACCAAAAATATCATGATATTATTTTCTTAACTAAGCATGCTTGTATCACCATCCACCTCATCTCCTCCCATCACCATTCGACCGACCATGAATCCCACTCCCCCCTCCATGTGCTTGGCTTGTGATGTGATGTGGTACTTTATTTTTATCTCTTGTTTACACATATGGAGCTTGTATATATACATATCTGTTTGGATATTTTCTTTGCTTGATTTGGCTGATTCCTAAACATAATTAAAATCATATGTGTATACTTTTGTATATGTGTTCATGTATATGTATATGTATCACAATGTTGTATTGATTTGTTTACAACTTCTATGCTTAAACCGTTACGAATTTTGATTTCGATTCCCTTTCACATTTCCATTTTTAGTTAAACTATATGTATTAGTAAAAAAACTTGAAAATATATATTTCACCATTTTACTTGAAGTAAAACGATCTCACTTCTTATAAAACCATATATATCGATATTAACAAGTGTTTACAAAAAGTGTTATCATATCAATAAAGCGTTTTGTATTTTCTTATATATTCAAATCAACTATATAGCTTCTTAATACTATTATAAATGATTATTATCACTTTATAACTAAATAAAATGAATTATTAGCATATTAAAACAATTATTTAATTATTTAAACTTAACTTCAAATTTTGGAGAAATATATAAAACCGATGACATATTTGGTGATGTCATAAATACGTTTTATGTCTAAATATAAAATAAATAATTTTATTTCATAATCTTGTTTAAATTGATATATCAGTGTATGTATCTAGACTCTTGTACTCAAATACTATGAAAATCTCCTTTCTATTGAAAATCATTTATCGATGAAAATTTGTGTATGAAGCACATGCTTTATTTATGAAACTATATTCCACAATTATATTTTAAAATAAGTTTCTTATCGTAATTTTATGGTTTAAATATTTATAGTTGATATTATAAAACCGTGCATTTGAATATTTCAAAATTAAATATCATTTATCAAAGTGATAAAGTTGTGGGTCGTTACAGACTCCCCTCCTTAATAAAATTTCATCCTCGAAATTACAACGCAAAAATCGGTGGTACTTTATTCAAAATAAAATTTGAAATTTCAAATATGAACTTGTTATTAAATTTATAGATTATTTGTATGCACCATCTTATTTGATCTTAAATTCAAATATATCACTTTCCTTCTGAACTAGTATTGATCCTTCATTTCTCTAGAGCGGACTTTGATTAGGCTCAGAAACTTCTATTTTCCTTACATAGCTCTCAGCTATGATAGAAAATGTAAGGATCGGACCACAAACCCTTATAAGTGTTCACCATCAAGAATCGAGTGATAAATCCTTTTTCAAACAATTGGTCAATACCTCAAAGTTTTGTACTCGAATCTTAAGTCAAACAGTTAAGTGAATAAAATGATTTATGCTTAACTTACGTATTTATTCCAAATTGTTTACTTAACTATACCAAATCATAATCAATTTTATATCACTATCAATTTATGAACCATTTCATAAAACTATTTCTTAAGTTTAAACACTTATAAAACACCACTGTAGTTTAATTAACACTTTTAAGTCTCATAACCATTCACCACATACTAAATCCATTATTGAATTACCTCTTACAACATTACTTGAGTGTATAAATAGTTCATGACTTATGTTAACCCGTCTTTTGGCAAGGTAGTACACATGCAGATATAACACAACTGACTTCATGATCATTAAGGCAGAAAGCCTAGATAGATGGTTATTAGGATTGGAGATCGGTTATATTTGAAACTATGGATTACAGTTGAATGGATTCGGGTGGATAACACTCAAAACTTGGCTAAGTATGGAACTAGTACTTCCCCTGGAAGAGGGATTGGAATAGAGGGATCAAAATAGAGGATCAGAATAGAGGGATCAGATTAAACAAGATGCACACAACACAACTCAATGATGATCGCTACATAACTCAACAACCACAAGGCGGATTGAAATGAAACTTTGGAAACATGAAGAAGGACCCTAAGGAGTCTTCACTAAGGATCGCATATCCTTTGGAGTAGTTTGGAGGGATTGGTCCCTATTCCTCCAAAGGGATCGGCCCCTCTTCCCTCTTCCCTCTTAGGGATCGGATAAAGCTAACTTTATTGCAAAGACCGATCAATATCTCAACATCTACACATCCAATTAACATTAAACTTAGATCATAAGCTAACTACATCATTTGGAACACCCCATAGTGATCGCACATCATTTGAGCAATTTGGAGGGATCGGCCCTTATCCCTCCATAGGGATCAACTATAATCAGCCTTTGCACCATATTGCAACAAAGATCGATCAATAACTCAAGTTTTACTAATCCAATTAGCATGAATCTTGGAGGCTATATATGCTATAAAATGGAAAAGCTCCCCTAGGGATCACATGTAATTTGAAGGAGTTCGGAGGGATCAGCCCCTATCCCACCAAAGGGATCGGTTGAAATCAGAATATATGCAACACCACTTCACGAAAACGCAATATCCCACAAACCGTAAGTCGAAATGACACGAAATTTAAAGGGCAAGTAGATGACATCATGGGGAACCCTAGAGGGATCGCACCCCATTTGGACACCAAAATAGGGATCAGTACCGATCTCTATTAAGTACCCTAATGGGCCTGAAAATTCTTGGTTGGCTTCGTCATGGCTTGGAGTCTACCAAAATTTCAGCTCGATCCGTGCACATCTTCCTCTATAAATACAAAAGGTATGGCATCAGAAAAAGGGATTTTTCTGCTTGTCTTTATATTGAACCTAGGCTAGACTCTTTCAATTTTATTCTTGGATTTTGAATTATAACTGTGAACAAACTGCAGTATAATAAAATGGATTATTCTGGAGTGGACGTAGGCTGGAGTTAACCGAACCATTATGAATTTTGTCTCTTTTTACTTGCTTTCGTTATAATGTGTTTGTTCTTCATATTATATTCTCTACATTAGATACTATCTAAGATTTGTGACGAGATATTGGTGCTTTTACATAACTGGGTGTTGGTGGCCAGTTTTGACGCCAACATTTTGGTGCTTTCATTGAGAGGAACTTGCACCCATGGATTTGGAAGCTAGGGTCTTATATTTAGAAGCTTCGGTACTTGGATCTAGGAAGCAATGGCTAGGCAATCAATAGGTGAGTGCTACCGAAATGGAGCCAGTGTGGAGGGAGTCAGGAGGCTTTCTCAGGAGTTAGAGCTAATCAAGCATATATCTACGTCACAGGGATGAAATGGAAACGGTTATAGATGTTATGCAGAAGTGGATGCTGCAAGGACAAGAGGAGATGATGAAGAATTTACTCCACATATTGGACAATCTAGAGCATATAATCAAGGAGTAGAGCAGCAAGAGCTAATGAAAACTTAGATCAACGAGTTAAAGTAGCAGGAATCACCAAAAATCAAAACCGGTAACATGGAAATGGAGCCAATGGACAAAGAAATGGAACAAAGCAGCTGGGCGTACTCATTGACAATTTTAGAGGGAACAACATTGATCCCTCCAAAGGCTCGGGAGCATAACCCTAGGCCTGGTTGATCGTGATGTTGGAGAACCTGCGATCAGTCCCATGGAGCTTGGTGGGAATCAGAATTTGGATGCCCATTCGGAGGACCTGCAATCAATCCCAGATTACCACCAAGCTCTATGGGATTGATCGTAGATCCTCCAACATCGCGATCAACCAGACCGAGGGCATGATGAATTCAGAATATATGCAACACCACTTTACAAAAAATGCGATATCTCACAAACCGTTGATCAAAATGGAATGAAATTTGGAGAGCAAGTTGCTAACATCATGAGGAACCACCCTAGTCGAATCACACCCCATTTGCACACCAAATTGGGATCAGTACCAATCCCTATTGTGTCCCCTAATGGGTCTGAAAATTCTTTAGTGGTCTTGTCATGGTCTGGAGGTTCTTCTACCAAAATATCAACCCAATCTATGCTTGTCTTCCCCTATAAATACAGCAGGCATGTCATCAGAAAAATGGACCTTCTTTCTACTTCCCTTTATCATGAACCGAAGCTACACTCTATCAGTTTTATTCTTCTACTTCGAATTGTAACTATAAACAAACTACAGTATAATAAAAAGATTTTTCTGGAGTGGACGTTGGCTGGAGTTAGCCGAACCATTATAAATCATGTTTCTTTTTACTTGCTTTCATTTTTAATTTATTTGTTCATTATATTATGTTCTCTACATTAGATACTATCTGAGATCTGTAACTGGATATTACTGCTTTCACATAACTAGGTATTGATGGCTAATTTTGACGCCAACAACTTAAGTCTATGTTTGTATCATACTCCATTACATCCCAAGAGTACATATAAAAGTCCCATATTTTAGATTGGTTTTACTTACATCAGGGTGTTTGAAAATTTTAAAACTTGTTGTAATTAATTATCACCTCAAATTCATAAGTTATAAAACATATCTCTTGTATTTTATTCAAAAATACTTCCAAATAATACTATTATTATTTTCTCAATTTTAAAGAAGATTTTTCAAAATCACCATGATTTAATTTATCAAATTCTTAGTTTTTAAATCCTTTTTATTTATAAATCACATTTATAAATTATACTTATATAATTTTATTCACTCAAAAAATTTCACAATCATTTATCTTTTATATTTTCAAAATTTCTTAGTTATGAGTTAAGTGTGATTCAGAAATTTCCGATTGTTCAAAATTGCCGAAAATTTCATTTTATTTTATAAGTTAGTGATCCAAATTATCTTTGGTTTAACACTTTATAAAGATGTTTACAATTACTAATCAATTTATCAATTGATGATTCACATTGTCTTTCAACCTAATTTTTTTTGTAGCTTGAGTAACTCCAAATTGATGCCAAGGAACTGGATACTACCAATTATATCATATATCCCCTTAACAAAAAGGGTATTACTTAAGAGAAGTATTTACCATTCGAACATATCTTCTTCCCATTTTTAGTTACTTCCGAGCCACTCGAACTAGTCACAATAAGATTCTTCTTTTAAATTCCTTTATTTATAAACTTGATAATTCATTTCTTAGGATCATATTATTTTTACATTTTCAGGCTCATAAGTTTATTTGTCACAAATAAATTTCTTAACTTTAAACAAATATTATTTCCAAACACCGTATAGTCAAATCGTTAAACTTAATTCATTAGGTTTCGTGTTTTTTAAATCAAACAATCAATCGATCAAGAATAGTAACTGAATATTATTATTCCCTTAATTGCAAACTATCACACTATAAATAACTATACATTTTCAAAAGTTATTTCTTTATATATAAAAAATCATCTTAGATAAAATTATTTCATTTACCCAAAATTTTCAAAACAAATTCATTTTTAGAATTAACAAATACACGCTCATACATAATACTCTCAACTCATTCTAGGGTGTCACTTACGCTATCTCTAATGAGTTACGCATCTTAGGGTATTACTAACCCTATCTCTGATGAGACAGACCCCAACCAGGCTTAGGTATTCACTTAACCTTAGCTCTGATACCACTGTAACGACCCACAATTCCATTATTTAAGTTGACAATAAACAACATATGTCCAACTCAATTTCAATGAAAAGGTGGATAATTATGGGGGAAAAGAAAATAAAGACATAGAAATGAATCTTACACGAATGGAATAACATATATTATTTCAATATATAATCTTTACAGCAGAAAATTTTAAATAGATTTATTAGAGTTTAACTTAACATAAACATGGACATTTATATATCTCTATCCTACAAATACGGGACACAATAATACATAAGTGTGGTGAATATTGATAACAATCTTCAAAAGAATCTTCTAGATCCATCCTCGAAGCTCTTTCAAAATGCTCCAAACTAAACCTAACTACTCGACTGCCTGGAAAAATGGTGCCTGAGTTTAAGGGAAAGGAATAAACTTTGGGTCAGACATGAGACTGGTGTGAGAAGTTCAAAATACGAGTATTTGAAAACAATGGGTATCTTATAAGACTAGGCCGCATATAAACACGAAACAGGTTTTCACCTTATGATAACCAAATCATTTCTACCTAAAATCTAGTGATATTATTTTTAATGACTTTCTTTGAAAACCTTTCAATGAAACATATTCAAATAGCCGAAATTGTTACATTGGTTAAATTTGATGGTATTATCTTTGAAACATAAACATATTCTTTGAAAACCTTTCAATCAAACATATCCAAAAGTTTTATAGAGTTTTCTCACCATTATTGGATATCAAAATTAGAAAAACAGACTATAGCTTTAACACGAGTGAAACAGAGCTTATGTAATTGAGGACGTGACCTTGGGAAAGCTTGGCCTATGCTTGGAAGTGGAGCTGGGCTCAGCTTTGGCAATTGAGGGTGGTGGCCATGTGTTATGAAGTATGAAAGGAGGTGATTGCGCTTGGTTCTGAAGTGGAGTGCTAATATATATAATATTTTAATTTTATTTATTTTTTGCAATATTTTGCACCATATTTTTTTAAGGTAGGAAGCCATTGAAATAGCTTGAGAGGAAGGAGGAGATAAAGAGAATTTATGTGTAGGAAAGTGAGAATGGTGGTAGGTATTTATAGAAAAGTTTTGCACAAAAAATATCATGATATTATTTCCTTACCTAATAATTCTTGCATCACCATTCCAACTCATCCCCTCCCATCACCGTACGGCCGACCATGAAGCCCACTCCCCCTCCATGTGCTTGGCTTGCGATGTGACGTGGTGCTTTGTTTTTATCTCTTGTTTACACATAAGAAGATTGTATATACATATGTCTTTGGATATTTTCTTTGCTTGTTTTGACTAATTCCCAAACATAATTAAATTTACATGCGTATACATTTATGTATATGTTCATGTATGTGTATATGTATCACAACGTTGTATTGATTTGTTTACAACTTCTATACCTTAAGCTATTACGAATTCCGATTCGATTTATGGTCACATTTCCAGTTTTTTGTTAAACTATATATATTAGTAAACAAAACTATAAAATATATTTCTCATCATATTAATTGAATTAAAACGATCTTACTTGAACTATAAAACCATATATATCGATATTAACAAGTGTTTACAAAAAGTGCTATCGTATCGATAAAGCATTCTGAATTTTCTTATATTTTAAATATAGTATGTATCTTCTCAAAACTATTATAAAAGATTTACCCTCACTTTATAACTAATTAAAATTAATTATTAGCATATTAAAACAATTATTTAATTATATGAACTTAACTTGAATTTTCGATGAAATATATAAAAGTGATGACATCTCTGGTGTATCATAAATACGTTTTATATCTAAAAATAAAATAAGTAAGTTTATTTCATAATCTTGTTTAAATATATATATTAGTATGTATCCAGACTCATGTACTTAAAAACCAAGAAAATCTCCTTTCTATTGAAAATTAATTTATCGATGAAAACATATATATGCATCATGTACTTTAATTTGTGAAACTATATTTCACAATTATATTTTTAAAAAAGTATCTTATCATAATTTTAGGGTTTAAATCTTTATAGTTGGTGTTATATAACCTTGTATTCGAATATTTTAAAATTAAATATCATTTATCAAAGTGATAAAATTGCGGGTCGTCACAATTATCGTCGTCATCACTCTCTTCTTGCGTAGTTAAATACCCACAAATTCCTGCTATAGCGAAAAAGGCTCTTCGACCACTATGCCATTTTAGTTTAGCATTATTAAATAGTGGATCTGCTTTAAGCCCTTCTATTTTTCACCACAATCGCTAAATTAGGGCTATTTAGTACCCGCTTTAACAACATTAATGTACAAATGTTACCTGACTAGTTCTTTTTTTAAACCAAATCAACAAAGTTAGGGTGAAGACTTAATTTTATGGCATATATGCTCAATATAAGTTCAAAATCTATTATCGTCACCAAATTTAGTCTGCATAATCCATGATATTCTTCTATTTTTTAATATTAGATTAAACAATGTTTTTTCCTACATAAATGATAAATGAATGATAATAAATTAACTTGAATACTTTGTCTTATATCTAATGAATCTTTTTGCACCACTGCTATATACCCACTATAACTTTTTACAACTCCACCGCTATGGAACCGCTAACTGCTATAACTGCAAAGCTTTGTTCTTCTTCTTTTCATAATACTAGTTGTTTGCCTTTTTCTTTTTGATTCGGGGGTTGAGCCTTAGCACTTTTTTAAACTTGAACAAATTGCATATATATGTTTCACACGAATCATAGTTCAAAAATTCCTTTGGTAGATGCATGAGACTATAAATACATTTGTCAGTTACGTTGATAATAATAACATCTTGTCTGATCCCTTGAATGTTTTAATCATTGGAAAGGCGAGTAATATAAGCCAATATACAAGTGTTCTTCTTATAGTTAAAGTAATTACGAAGCTCATGATAGATGTATCTCGCCCAATGAACTTCAATATTACCAAAGATAGCATACATTGCCTTATATTCTAGATCATATATAAGCTCAAGAATTCCAAGGCATGGGAAGAGGGCATTGATCAACATTAACCTTAGACGGGGACGTTGGTCCTTCGATTTAGAATTTCCCCTAATACCGTCCCATAAATGGCAACTAAATTTACATCTAACCATATTTTTAATGCAAGTATCTTCCAAATCATATCCTTGTTTTCCAATTTTCAAAATACAAGCGATGCCATTTATGTGGAATTTGACAATATTGTCATAGACTCTTGACCAAAGCCAACCTTCGTCTCTATGTAGCGTAATGCCTTTATTGTTTATGTTAGCTAAAAAGAGTTGAACACTCAAGATATCCTTTTTACATTATTATTATGAACATCCATCAAATTAGTCATTTTAAATTGTTCGGTAAAGCTTGTAGATTGTAAGATGGAAAACCATTGAGATTATAGAAGATATCGATGAACATTTTCATCCTATAGAGAAGTTTGAATCTTTCAATACTTCTTTCATTATGATGGAGCCATACTTTAATTTATTTGTCGGATGGAATAGCAGTAGAGCTTACTTCGGTCATTGTTCTTTTCTTTGATTGTTTAGAAGCCAATTTTTAAAATGATTTGAATTTGGATTTTGTTTTTGGATTTTGGAATTTTTATGAAAGTTAATTTCAGTTAAAAATGGAGAGTAATTTAAATGAAAAGATACGATTGTTAAAAGAAGGTAGTTGGAAGATAAAGTGGAGTTGGCTGGTCAATCTTTGGGTTTCCCAGTATTTCAGATGCCTTAAATATATTTTCATACGTCGAAAAATATACCGGTGAAATCCGACACTTTTTAATTCAAAATTGGGCTTTTCAAACGTCTAAAAATTAAAATTAAGCATCTGAATTTCTTTTTATATGTTTGATTTAAACTTTTAGACATTTGAAAGTAGGGAAATTACTATAGGTTTTTCAGATGTCTTATATGTAAAATCAAATGGCTGATTATACCTTTAATCAGATAATGTTTATTTTTACTTTTTTTTTTACTTTAATGTGGTAAATTTTGTATAATTTATTTCTGACCATGGAAAATAAAAAGTATCTACCACTTCAAGTGCGTTGTGAGTGCGTCATGGTTTTAAAAACAAAAACATTTTTTATTAATTTATTTTATTAGCTATTACAATGATTTTTTATACAGATATAGATGGAATATCAAGAATAAAATAAGATATGGAGAGAATAATTTATTTGTTTTCAGATGTTTTGGATTCTTCTCCCGATGGTCGTGCTTCCTATGACTTTTTTGGGTTGGAGTTATAGATTTTTAATGGAGTTTCCATTAGTCAAGGAGAGTTTTTGCATATACCATCCTTTGTTGGTGATCGTTCACACAATTCCAAAATAGATCTTTCAAGAAAAATTAAGACGCGCTCCCTATTTGCGTTGTTCCTAGTACACTTTATCTGAAGACCCATCATTTCTTGTTGATAATGATGTAATTCATCCATGCAATGGTCATTAAACGATGATATAAATTAAAATATATTGATTACTTAACATTCTTTCCCTTTAGAGTAAAACCAATGTGATAGGTTAATGATGGAATGATCCTTAGTGAAGACGAACCACTAGAAGAAGGAGACTTTTTTATAAAAATTAATATGAGCTTTTTAAAGAAGGTGTGCTAAAATCGATTGACGAATAGGTTGAATCATGGTCCGAGGCCATATTTTTGTTTTTGGAAACGTTTAATGAGACTTACCTTTAAATATTTGTAATGTGCACTGAAATATAGTTTGTTCAGTTTATATAGTAGTATTGAGAACATATGGTTATTATTTACTTTACCATAAACTTACTCTTAACTATTTTTGG
The DNA here is from genome assembly GCA_030765085.1 of Allium cepa. Lineage (NCBI taxonomy): Eukaryota > Viridiplantae > Streptophyta > Magnoliopsida > Asparagales > Amaryllidaceae > Allium > Allium cepa. The sequence goes on from CM060937.1 coordinate 272,437,972, forward strand.
CAAATTTTGGTTTTATGGTAAGTAAAATTTTACCATTAAAATTTATGGAAATAGCTTCCTAATTTTCAGTTTGACATAAAAGGGCTATTGTCAATAATAACTTGATAGAACTATTAGGAATTAATTTTGATTGTTTCAAAAATATACAATTTTAAAGAAGCTCTTGTAAGGAACTAATTCTCAGTTCTCGTTGTAGTTTTATAAAACTATTTTCATTCAATGGTTTAGTAGAAGTCAGCAATTTGGTTTTCAAAAGTTACAAAATCAAGTGATATTACTTCTTTTTGTATAAAGTCTCATAGAAAATAATGACATATGTCAATGTGTTTCGTTCGTGAATGATTTACTAATTTTTTTGAAAGATATATAGCATTCATATTATCACAATACGTTGATGATTTATTTAAGCAGATACCGAAATCTCTAACTGTCTATTGCATGTACATGTCTTGTGCATATGCCAAAGCAGGAGAAATGTATTCCGCTTCACACATTGATAGTGAAACACAATTTTATTTCTTACTAAACCATGATACTTGAGACTGTCCTATAAAGTGACATTTACTGCTCCTACTCTTTCTGTCCGTCCGACATCCTTTGAAGTCAGCATCGCTGCAAGATACTAGCTCGAAACAACATTCTTTTATGTAAAAGTGTATGTAGTCTCTTTATTGTTTAAGTAATGCAAAATTCATTTCATGGCACGTAAATGTGGTTCTTTGGGATTTGCCTGAAACCGTGCGCACAAGCTGACACTTATCATAGAATATGGGCAACTGGCGGTTAAATATAGTAAAGAACAAATCATACTTCTATTGAGTTTTGATCCGTGCTCTTTCTAGTTTTCTTTATCAAGATGAATCGTAGCGCTCATGGGTGGCGGTTTGCTAGATGTTTTTTCCATTTGATTCATTTTATTATATTATTACAATATTTTTTATTAATAAAAATGCCATTACTTAATTATTTTATTTGTAGATCAAGAAAGTATGAGAGTTCTCTTATATAAGACATTTCAGACTTACTTTTCTTTATATTTGAAAATTCGGTATATAAGTTTTGTTTATAGAGCCGAAAATGTTATCATCTACATAAACCTGTGTAATTGATATATCTTTCTTATCTCATTTAATAAATATAGTTTGATCAACTTTTCCAATCTCAAGTCCAAAAACTATGAGATAACTTTTCAGTTATTCATACCAAGCACGGTGTGCTTATTTCAAACTATAAAGAGCTTTCTTAGTAGACATGATCTGGGAAGTTTTCATGTGGTTGCTCTACAAAAACATTTTCTTTAATCTAACCATTTAACAATGAACTTTTAATATCTATTTGATCAAGTTTAAAGTATAGGTGACATGAAAACGCCAGTAAGAAACATATTGCTTCTAATCTCGCGACAAGAGCAAATATTTCTTCGTAGTCTATTCCTTCTTCCTAGTTATATCTTTATGCTACTGACCTAGCTTTATTTCGAGTTATATTACCATTTTCATCCCTTTTTTCTTATAGACCCACTTAGTACCAATGACTATTTGATCATTTAGTCTTGGAACCAATTCCCAAATGACTTTTCATTCAAATTGATTCATCTCTTCCTGCATAGCTAAAATCCAGTAATCGTCAGTTGAAGCTTCTTTAGGATTCTTAGCTTCTATGTTAGAAATAAAAGCTACATGTTGCATTTGATTTAATTGATGCCTAGTTTTAACATTAGTATTGACTTCACCAATTATATTTTCGATTGGATGATTTTTTAAAACAGGAAAATAGGAAAAGGTTAAAAGTTGCAAAAAAATTTATTTTAAAGGACAACAAGTTTGCTTTTTAGTCTGAAAGACACTTTATAGTGTTAACTAACAATAATAGTTACAACTATCATTCTGTGATTTACACTAAAAAGTGTCTTTTAGCCTAAAAGCAAAACTTCTTGTCTCTAAAACTAAATTTTTCACCAACTTTTTCCTCGAGTCTAAAACCCCCTTTTTAAAATTTATGAAGGAGTTTTAAGTTCATTTTCAATTGGATTTTGTGTATTTTGTTGTTCTTCATTTTGAAGTATAGTAACTTGAAGTTGATTTTAAATAGTTGGTTGTTCAGTAGTTTCTTCTTCGTTATCTTTATAATTTTTGTAATTATCGTCAAATGATACATATAAAGTTTCATCTATAGTGTTTGACCATTCAGTAAAACTCTATAGGCCTCATTTTGTACTAAATATCCGAAGATTGTGCCTTCGTCGGATTTTGGATCGAATTTTCCAAATTGATCTTCTATATTTAACATAAAACATTTGGATCCAAAGATTCTTAAATAAGCTATATTAGGTTATCTACCATTAAAAAGCTCGTATGAGGTATGTTTAGTTTAGGGTCGAATAGTGACATTATTTAAGACGTAGCATGTAGTAGACACAGCTCTGCCCAGAAATGTTTTGGTAGTTAGCTAACACTGAGTAAAGTCCTAGCACATTCCTATAACATTCAATTCTTTCTTTCTACAACTCCATTTTGTTGTTGGGTTCTAGGGAATGAAAAATTGTGACAAACACCCTTTTTGTTAAGAAAATTATCAAATGATTCATTTTCAAATTTGCCACCATCATTAGTTTTAATATTTTTAAGTTTCAAACCTTTCAAATTTTGAATTCTTTTTGCAAATTTTTTAAATGTTTCAAAAGTATCATTTTTTTTCAAAAATATCCACGTATATCTGGAGAAATCATCTATGATTACAAATTCATACTTGTTATGTTTTATAGATTGAACCTGAGTGAGACAGAACAGATCCACATGAAGCAGTTTGAGAGGTTGTAAAGTAGAAATGATTTTATTAAATTTGAAAGACGTTTTAGTTAATTATTCTAATTGGTATGCATCACAAATATTATTGACTTTATAACTCATCTTTGGTAATCCCTTTACTAAATTATTTTTAGAAAATTTGCTAATAGCTTTAAAATTTATGTGACAGAATCTTTTGTGTCATAGCCAAGGATCATTATCTTTGGCTATAAAACACATGTTTATGTTGTGTTTAATTTTCATATTTAAAACATAAGTATTTCTTTCTCCAAATCCTTCGAAAATAGATTTTTTACTTTGATCGAAAATACATCATTTATCTTTTTTAGAAAAGACACTAAAACTTTTATCGCATAATTGACTAATGCATAATAAATTATGTTTTAAATTTTTGACTAATAGTACATTAGTAATAAGAGGTGAATTAAATACACTGTTGTCGCTCACGTCTCCTTTTCTAATGACACATCCTTGGGAGTTATGTCCAAATGTAACGGATCCTCCATCTGAGTAGATAATATTTGTTAGCATTTCTTTATTACCTTTCATATGCTTGGAGCAACCACCATCGAGTATCAATTTTCCTCTTTTCTTATTTGGCACCTGCAAAAAATATCGAATTGCATTGGTACCTACTTCCTACGTTAAGGCCCTAAGAGTTAGATCTTAGGAAGCCATACCCATGTGGGTTTGGAGTTCCTTTTGAAAATAAAATTAGAATCCCTATGTGTACTAGACATAAATGTTTCTATATACTTATTTCTTATCAATTGTTGTTAGTCTTTGGAACCCATATCTTAATAGATTTTGATTTGTTTATTGGTTGCTTTCGACTATCATTATTTTTTTGAAATTCGTATATAGTGAGCTATATCTTTTAGGTTAGGTTCTTTATTTTCTTATTAATTTTATTATAGCATATTCCTCTTTTACTAAAAGATGATTGTGAATTGACGATAATTTAGAAATATTTTCTCTACCTTTATTAAAGTTCGAAACATTTTTGGTTGTGCTTTCCAACTTTGTTTGAAGTTTTACTACTTCAATTTTTAGTGTTTTAATACTAGAATTTAAATCATGATTTTCTTTAGTTAATATAATTTTCTCATTTTTCCGAGTTTCTATTTTACTACATAACATAACGATCTGAGATGCTAGACTAACATAAGAATCTTGTGGTTTTACTAACTCCTTTTCTAGTATTTTCCTTTCGTCTTTTAGCATGTTAACTTCTGGTTTGTATCCATTTAATTTACTTAAATTGTCATTATATTTTCTTTTTAGATCTTTTAATCTATCCATTAATTCAAAATTTGTCTCTACTAGATCATTGAAATATAATTCACATGCATTGTTGCTTGTAGCCATAAAGCACACTTTTGCCGTTCGGAGTAGCTATCACTATTTGACAAAGAAGATGAGTCCAAATCATCCCATGCTAATGCAAAAGCTTGCTTCGTTTTCTTGTGAAATTTCTTGTTTTTGTTCTTGCTACTTTTGTTCTCCCCAAACTTCTATTTCTTTTGGAACTTTAGAATTTTTTTGAAATTTTTAGCTAAAAATGCAATACCATTGTCACCTTCATCGGATTCCTCCTTTTTTGCCTAGAATGCAATGGTCTTTCTATCTTGGGTTTGTACTCATTTTTCCTTTGAGTTTACCTCATAAACATAAGATTTCCTCTTAACTCTATGACTTTTATGGTTGAAATGTCATTAACTTCTTCGATAGCTAGGACTTCTCGTTTCCATTCATCCGTCAAAAAGTTTAGGATCTTTGAAACAATATCAAAATCGATGTATTTTTCTTCTAGTGCTAAAAGTGAATGATAGACTTCTTGAAATCACATATCATTTATAATTTCATCTTGCTTTATTTTAAAGTTTTGAAATTGGTTTTTAAGCATGAAAATCTTGCTTTGTATGACCTTGTTTGTTCCTTCATGATTTATTTTAGGAGTACGTTAAATTTCATATACAATTGTGCATATACTAACTCTATTAAACTCATTTTTATCTAGGGAAAAAACATGTTCATAGCTTTAGCATTAGAAGTAGCATCAATTTTCTTAGTGTTTGACCATTGAGTATAGTCAGTGGTAGGTATAATGTATTCTTGTTGTATGATATCCATGTATCAAAACCATTAACTTGCATGTAAATTATCATTCTAGTCGACCGGTAAGAATAGTTTAATCCGCAAAATAGTGGTGGTCTTGCGGTGGATTGACCTTCAACAAAAGTAGATATAGTGTCCATATTACTTAAAATATCAAATAAACTTCATTATAGTTAAATGATAACCTTGCTTTGATACCAAATAAAATAATACTAAGGATCAAGTAGTATGAATATTTTTCTAAGTTATAACTTATTTGGAATAAAAATGCAGAATAATAAAGTGCACCGGATATTTTTATGGTGGTTCGAAATTTCCGTTCTACGTCCAGTTCCATACTTTTTCTAGATTTAAACAGCACCCTCACTTAACCTAGAGTAATAGGTATTATAGCCACCTAAGCTATCGAATATGACTCATGTCTAAAGATCTCAATAAGATTTAGACTACAAATGGTAGTAAACAAAAACTTTATGTGCTCTTGAATAACACAAATTAGTTGATATTGTACACAATTGCTATAATCTCCTTGAAATGATGATTTGAATGTGATGATTTAGGACCTGGAGAATTGAAAGCCTTTGGAATTAACAAGAATAAGAGAATAGTAAATCAAATAAGAATTTTTAATTCAAAGGATAGATTTCAACATTATTTATAGTGGTGAATAGCTATAGTTGAATGGTTACAGCCATTGGATGAATTGCAACCCTCTGAGAAGAAAGGGACTCTCCAGAATTCGAATTTCTATGAAGAGACACTTCTGTTCGTTCAAGTAAGCTGGTTGATTTTAAAATTCAAATAGCTAAAAATATACAAAGAAAGGTAGAAAAAATGTGTACAAAAATTGTTTGTTTCAGACGTCTGAAATTGTATTCCAAATGGTTGAAATTTATTTCAGACGTCTGAAATAAAATTTCAAACAGTTGAAATACACTTTTTTGTGTTTGTTTATTTTCAGCCTTTTTAATTTAAATTTCTTTTAAAGATACTATTTTTTTTAAATCTAAAATATTTTTTTTTATGAAAACAAAATTTTCAATGCAATATATGTGTGTGTGAAATCATCATATAGGAGATTGTACAAGAATGTCTAAAGTAACTAAAATATACAACTAACATTTTTGTCTTCAATATTTTAGCTCGACTCCAATGTTGATCGTCTTGTTTCCTTGTATATACTCCTGCGTATATAATAGTAGTGTATATATATAGAAATGTATAATTGTCTCATTAAAAGTTGAAAGGCAGGTTCTAACATATGTATGATATAGTATAGGAAACACAGGATTCTATCAAGATATATTACAGGAAAATCAAGTAGAGATGCAGTACACTAGTCAAGATAGATCAATACAAGAACTCCAGTACAAAACTAGGTGGATCAAGAGGAATTGAGGAGATCAAGGAGATATAGAGTAATCAATAGATCAAGGAGATCAAGTGGAAGAAAGAAGATTCAAAGCAAGACTAGGAGAACAAAAGAAACTCAGGGAAGAAAGACTAGAAGAGTATAAGACAATTGCCGGTCAGTTTTATAGTTTATCAAGTCACATAATTAATTATTAATGATACCCAAGAAATTTTTGAATTCTTTTCTTCAAAACTCTTTAATTTATTCTTCATAATCATTTTATAATAAAATTATTTTGGTTTTATAAGTTTAAAACATTAAAACAATCTACATAAATAAATTATAATTTTAAACTAGGATATGTCGACAATATCCTTGTAAGCATATCGATATACTAGCCGTTGGATGCGATTACTCATTTGAAATGAATGGATAATTTAAAGTCACTTCTTTTCATCTTCTATATAAAGATTCCAAAAAATAAATTTTTGATAAAATTCTCCATCATTTCTCTCACTCTCTTCTCTTTCACATTTTGTAGAAAAGCCTTATTGCTTATGTACACTTTTACTTTGCAAATCCACTTTCTTTCTCTTTATTTCTTCATGGATTTGCAATCTACTAAAAAATTAAAGAGTCTACATTGAATTCTCTATTATCTACTATCTGCCCTTATCCTATTACTAAGTTATATTGCTACTAGAGGTTTATAAGAAGTTGTATTGAAGACTATATGAAATTGTGATCGAAAGATTCGATTTCATATAGATATTACTGTAACGACCCGAAATTTTACTGCCTTAATTTGCGGATATTTAATAAAATTTAAATATTCAAATTATATGTGTTATAATAAAAATATAATTTTTTAGATAATAAAAATGGCCGTAAAATAGATTTGTAAAGGCCTAGGATTTTGCCACTTTGAAATAGGTTATTTAAATATATTTTATATAATCAATAAATGGATTTCTATTAGAAAATATATCTATTTTAATTATTTAATAATGATGATAAAATAGTTTTCAAATTTTTTTACTAATATAAATAGTTCAAAAAATAGAAAATGTGATCGAAGAACGTTTTTCGAATTTTCGACACCAAAAGTTATCAGGAAACGCTGTGCACATTTTTTGAACATGCAAACACTTATAAACTGATCAAATTTGCAAATAATATACGTTCATATGCATGTATAAATACATGAATAACATATACATATACATTCATGATATGACTATTTACGCATATTTACACACACAAATATATATATAACCTATGTTAGTAGCTATACGTCACCTAAAACGCCTAGATTAGTACCTGAAAGTATGGAGGGGGGTACGTGTGGAACAAGGTGGAGAGGGGAGATATGGGTTCATGCATATGTGTATTGTTTTATTTATAGTCACTTTATATAGTTTATTACTTTCCTAAGCTTATAAATACCCCTACCCCTACACTTATCTTCACTTTCTAAAATTCGTAAGGCATTTTAATTTCCATGCTCTTGTTCATAAATTCTTGCATCCATTCATGGCTCCAAAAATTCAATTCCTATTATATATTCCTAAAATCAAAGTTAGAACTACTCTATATCACACTACGTCCAAAACAAAACCCTAACTTCTTACTTTGGACCATGGCCGAGCTCATATTTTCCTAGCCCAAGCACTAGCATTCCACCAAGGTCCACTTAATCAAGCCGTTAGCATAGTGAAGCTTGGTTCTTAGGGTGTTCGAGAAGTTAGTGCAAATCGGTTAAGTTAGTAAGCGTTTTGGTGAATAAAGTTCATGTTTTTAAACTCAAGTTACTAACCTTTTAAAGTTGTAAAATTTAGGAGTTAAATTGTTGCTTGAGTATGTGGTAATGTTATATATTGTGTATGCATGCATGCACGTTGATTTGGTGTTAATTGTTTATGCCAAAGTTTGAGTAAGCGATAAAGATTATAACTTGAATATTGGAAAAGCTAGTTAGCAATATGAAGTAATACTTTGTTTATAATGGTACTATAATGTTATGTTATGATATTGTGTTGGAATGTTGTACATGTTGTATGTATGTTCATGACACAAAGGTAGTGATTCGCTAACCAAAATCGACGTAGAAATCCGCTTTTTGTCGAAAGTTTGATTTTTTATTTTAAAGTGAATTTTTTTCAAATTTAAGTCTTTGATTTTGATTTCAAAATTTTATTTTTATGTTTTAAAGAAGACAAGAATTCAAGTTGAAGTTTTAAAGTTAGAGGGTACAATTTTAAATTTTGAAAACTACAAGTCCGTATAGCGATAGTCGCTATACACACACTTTGAAAAATCTAACTATTTTTCTAATCTAAACTGTTTTCACTTAGAAATGATTTTGGGAAATATATTATAACTTTATTTCAGTAATTAAATAATTATTATTTAATTATTTAATGATTATTTAATTGATTATCAATTAATAAAGGTAATTGGTACTTATCATTAGTTAATAATGGTTTTTAAACTTAAATGTTAATCGATTAAGTTAATCGTGAGTTGTTACTTAATTAAGGATAATTATTATTTAATTTTAAATTAAGGATTAATGAATTATTACTCAGTTATTTATTTAAGATAATTATTAATTAATTATTATTTTAAAAAGGGTTTTATTTAATTAATCTTTGATTAAAGTTAATTGTATTTGGTAAGGTTTAATTACTTTTAGTTACCATTTAACAAGGTTTGATTCTCATTTACAAGCGCTTTAATTTATTTTAAAATCGCTCTGAGTTTAAGCAATCATTTTGTTTTAAACTTTTTTCTTTTTAAATTTGTTTTTAATCAAGGGATTTTTGTGTCACTTACCCTTAAGTGACCCCATATGATTGAGAAAACTAAATGTAACCTATTAGCAGAAGGAAAAAACCATTATACTATTTCAATTAACTTGGACATATACTTAAGTCGATTGATTGTTATGTGTTGATCCTTTATATACCTGTTGTTATGTGATGCCATATTAAATTAGATAAGTAGAACAAAATTAAAAGCACTATTATGGACATTAAGCCTTCGTTTGATTTTTTAAGGGTAAATATTTCATTTTCTTTTTGAAATAGTTTCAAAATTAGTGCATTTGAACGAGGTAATTGAAGAATGATTTGATAAATGGTTTTACTAAAGATGTTTCTTACTATTGGAAATGGTTTTTCATGTTATACAAAGAAGATTTTATAAAGAGTTTTATAAAGGAATTTGGAAATCTATAAGGTGTTTTGGGTAAATGGATTTGAGTTTTTAAGCAAAGAAGATTTCATAAATTAATTAGATTTATACAATGGACTTTCTTATTAAAAGAAGCTAATTTGAATTAAGGTTATTTAAGAAGTTGTTTAAATGTGAAAGGTTTAAAAACAAGTTTATAAATGATTTTGGGGGTATTTATAAAAGAAGTTTTAGAAAATGATTTGGATACTCACAAAGGGAGTTTATAAAAAGGTTTGGATATTTATAAGAACTTTATATAAAAATTTTGGACATTTAAAAAGGAATTTATATAAATGGTTTTGAATATTTATAAAAGGGATTTATAAACAAACTTGGTTTTGGAAAGTATTTTAAAATGGTTTTGATTTCAAAAATAAAAGGAGATTTCTTGAATGATATAAATTTGTTTAGGATTTATCGAAAAAAATATAAAAAGAATTTGAGATATGGGTATTTCTAAACTGACCTTTTAAAAATGGTGCAATGGAACGCCTATTTCACACTTAACATCGAGGAAATAGTGTTTACGGTTGTCCTTGCCTCCAATTTAAACAACATCTGTTTAATCCGTTTAACATAATTTGGAGGTAAGAAGTTATTCACTTATGTTTTATGTACATACTTATGTCAAAGAGATATGTATATGAATGTTTTAGACAAATATTTTGAAAGGAGATTTATTAAATAAAGATTTGCTTTGAGGCTTAGTGGTTACCATGGGTAAATAAATCTCAAATGGAATTGGTTGTTGTTTGTTTATTTGATAGTTAAATAACCGACTATCAAATCCGGACTATTTTGACACAGGAGATATGTCGGGTATATTCGAGGTCCCCGGTAAGGACTCGATTGCTTAACGCATACTTCCAACAAAAATGAAATTAAGTTAGCCAGAAAATTATTACTTAGTTTTAGGGAGAATGGTCCTTGGATTTATCCGAACCACTCTAAACTAATAATAAACAATGTTAAATCATATTGAAGTACGTTATGGAGTTATACTATTCTTCCTAAGGGTGATTCCAAAATGGAATGGAATGTTTGTCCGATCCTATAAAAACTTGCATGGATGAATGCTGGCATTGTATCTTTGCCTGGAAGGCAGTGTTAGCATTCAAAAATGGTCTGCTAAGAGGAAGAAAATAAAGATGTGACCTCACGAGCCTCACAAACTGGAAAATGGAAAAAACAGGGTATGCACGAGAGCTATGTAGTTAGCTACCATTAGGAGAGGCCATTCAATTCTAGATTGTCCATATTCGAGTTGTTTTGTGCACAAACACCAAGGTAGTATAAGGCCTCGGTCTCAAAAAGGGATGAGGTAATCTGGTTCGCCATATTAAAGGGGCAGCAGGTTCTGTGTAGAATGGTACAAGAAGTTCTTGTCACACTCTGGTGCATTTTCTAGGAGTGTACCATTCGGAAGGTAGTCCCTTACCTTGTTATAGTATGGAATCCATTCTCCAATACATGCCTTTACAGTTTTAGATGTACTCAACTATGTTGAAATGTGAGATGTAAGCATTTTATCCATATTCATATTTTATTAGAAAACATAGACATTATTATAATGGCACTGGGTTTTATATACAAATGTTTTGGTTATCGTAAGGTAAAAACCAGTCCGTATTTATGTATAGCGTGGGCTTATGAGATGCCTTTGAGTTATAAGTTTCAAAAAAGTTAAAGACTTATGCTTTACTCATACCAGACCCATGTCTGACCCAGAGTTTATTTTCCCATTTTCCTAAACTCTTGAATGCTCAAAATTGAATGGGCAATCAAGTAGTTTAGGTTTTTTGCAGATTCACTTTAAAGGAGCTTAGAGCAGATGGCTTCATCGATAGCTAGTTATTACTTTGTCTTCTACTGTATGATATGTATATAGTATCTGTTAGGTAGGACGAGTTGTTATAACTATCCTAGAGTAGAATTTATATTAGTATGACTCTGATGTAACATTTTGAAATGATTTTGTAGTATACTATGTTGAGTAATTTATATTGTTCCATTGAATCATGAGATTCTATGTTGTTTAGTTTCTTCTATTCTATCTTTCTTTCTTTCACCCCTAATAATTGGTCTTTTGGACGGCTAAATGATCAGCATACGAACACCAAGGATGTATTAAGTGTCACCTTTGGTAGTAAAATGGCAGATCATTACAGTTACCCTATTATTTGTTTATTACTTATCTGTAAAGGTGCATCCTACCACCCATAGAAGGTAAGGATTGTATAAGTATGTCCTGCCACCCGTGGAAAGTCGGAATAGGCTTTCTTGCCATTGGTTCAAGGCAAAGAAGGTCAAGTCTATCCACCACTTGTGAAAAGTCAGGATAGAGTTACTTACTACCTAATTCAGAGTCAAGTTGTAAAAAATTTCTTGCCATATGTAAAAGTGCAAGTTGGTTACAGTGAAATTCTATGTGGCGTACAGAACTAGATGTAGGATTAGAAATCCGAATCAATATAAATATTCTTGATGTTTTCTCTTTTCTTATAGATTTTACCTACTGCATTTACTGTAATAATGCATGTGATTTTGATTATGTGATGTTACATTTGATAATCACAAAGTAAACTGATAATAAGTTAAAAATACCATTGACCCTCCCTCCAGCATTACTGAGCCTTATGATCCATTCTGTACATTATCAGGGTAATGTAACGACCCAGAATTTTTATTAATTAAAATTTGAATATTTAATTAAATTTAAATATTAATAAGTGAAATTTATAAATCGAATAAATTTTATTTTGAATAATTGGATTTAATTGGATAATTAAATCGATAATTTAATATGTGGAAATACAAAAATAATTGAAAATAGGGTTAAATATGATTGAAAATGATTTGCAAAATTTTATTATATCATATTGAAGTTAGAACGATATTTTAGAACTTTTAAAATCGAATTAAAAGTTTATTTGTGAAAATTGAATATTTTAATATTTAATTATCGACTGAAAAATAGCCAATTTTTGAACAGTATCAGAATTGGACGAAACTAGTTCCATTGGATCCGTAATAGTTTGTTATTACCGGATTTCAATTTTCGTAGCAATCGAAGTTATCGTTTGATCGTGGCAGCTCGAAAAGCATCGAAATTGTTTTAATATTAATTTGGCGAGTTAAAATAGCCATTTTTCAAAAAGTCTTGGATTTCGACGAAACCAGTTTCATCGGATCCGTAATGTGATATTATTGTAAGGTTTCAAATTTCATGCCAATCGGATTTACCGTTTGTCCGGTGCAAGCCAAAACGCCTAGAAAATCGTTTAAATCGGTTTAATTCAAATCGAACGTTTATTGCCATAACTCGCACAGATGACCGAATTAGCTTTCGAAACCTGTTCCATTGCGTTCGGAACGTGGGATAAACCCTAGAAACGCTGGTCACCGCGCGTAAATTGGAGTTTGGAAATTCCGGAATGAATAGTGTCATTCAAACTTCTATAAATAGACCCTTATCTCTTCACAAAATTAAAAAAAAAAGGTTTAAAACCCTAACCGCCACCCCTAAAACCAAAGGCCAGAAACGCGCGAGCTTCCCCCTCGATTATCTCCTAATCCATCCCCTTTCACCAGAAACTTCCAACTGGGAAGTCGTAGAGGACGACGAGGCGAACCTATCCAACGGTCAAGATCGTCATCGGAGCATCGTGGTCGCCAGAATCTGGCCGTGAAGTACCCACGTTCGCGCACAAATTGAGGGTGTTGGGGGAGGCCGAGCTCGTCACGGTTGCTGGCGTGGGGAGCTTGCGTGGAGGACTACGAGATGGAGGTTCTTGATCAAGCTAAACGTGATGGAATTTGGTGCGTGTGTTAGTGTTTTTGTGCGTGCGTGATGGATTCTACGGCCTGTAGGTTTTCGCGTGGAGGAAGAAGCATTCGTGCACGGCTCTGATGGAAGCAACAAATATCAACGGCTTGGATTCAATCTAGGGTTAGAAATATAATATAAGTGTTGTAAATTTTATATTAAAAATTCGAGTAACTTTAAAAATTCGTATCTTTTTCATACGAGGTCGAAAACGCGCGAAACCAGTTGCGTTGGAATCGTATGGACGAGCACTACGCTATGGAATTGGATTGGAGTCGTTTGGAGTTAGTGAGAATTTCGGGTAAAATTAAACGTCCGTTTAATTTTATTCGAAATAAATCGCTAAAACGAATTGAAATCAAGGTGAGAACTTCTCACTCAATCGAATAGTTTCGATTTATGTTTTAAATAGTTATATTTAAAATACTTGAATGCATGTTTGAATGATGATTGTTATCTATTGATTGTTAAAATAGACATTATGCACCGTTAGTAAGCGGATGTTATTTATTAAAAACATATACCGCGAATATTTCATAAACATTGAAATTGGTATTATATATAATAGCAATATATATATATTGGCATATGTATATATTGCAGTTGTTGATTTCCCGCATTGTCTAGCGGATGGGACCCTATTGCGCCGTCTATTAGGCGGATAATATTTTATAAATCCCATATACCGCGATATTTCCGTAATGGAGCGGAATTGGTATTGTGCTAACATCTTTGGATGCAGGGAAGCAGGTTGGAGAGATCCAACTAGATTCCTCAACTGTACTGATTTATTTACAGATATTTTGATATTTGTTGATTATCATATCGATATATGATATTTGGATGTCGTGATTGACTATTTGGTGCTGCTGCATCATCGGATCCATTTCTGAAGTTTTAAAAATAATGATTTTGGTTTTAAAAGGAAATTTTAAAGTGATTTTCGAAAGTATAAGTTTTATTAAATATTGAATTGTTAAAATAAATAAACGTTAAAATTTCAATGTTATAAAATTGCTTTTATGAAATGTAAGCGAAAAGTGATTTTGAAATAAATAGTTGAGTAATTTATAAAAAGGTTTAAATTGAAAATTTTTGAACTATTACAAACAATTTTTATAAAAGATTGATAAAATGGATATTTATAAATTAAAGATATTGGAATTATAAAACAAGTTTATTAAGTGTTAAAATGAAGAATAAAATGGATTTCATTGAAAATTTTAGATTTGTAAATCGTGAAGGTATAAAATAAATAGATTTTGTAAAATAGAAGACTTATAAGTAATTATCTTATAAATCGGATTTTGGCATTTAAATGAGATATAAATGGAATTTGTTAATAATGAGATTTATAAATCGAAGCTTATAAATAGAAATGGAATTTATAAACATTGTTTATAAATTCGAAATCAATTTAATTTGATAAATTGAATATTGAAGTTTATTAAAGGAAATATATTCACGATTTTGGACAGTGAATACCTTATTGAATAAAATGGTCATGTTTGGCAAAATGAATATTATAGAATGAAGTTAATTATTTTAAAGATGTTTTAAAATGTATTATGAATCGAAACCATAGATTTCAACATTTATTGTTGAAATAGACGTTTTCGAGAAAAAAGGAAATGGTAGACTATAACACTGTTGTTATAGTAAATGATTTTCGAAAGGAAATGTTTTTGTATAGTATTGGGATTTATATATCTATCTAAATTTCGAATCCCTATACTAGTGATTTTGGGTCATAGTAACGATGTTTTATGCAACATTCGTTTTGGCCCAAACAAATAAGTTTAAGAGAATGATTTCCTTAAGGAATGAAATATATACTAAATTTTGATTTAAGTATATCGAATATTTTCAAATGTTGAAAATAAATAGATTTGTGATGTACTTATTATTAAATAAGTATGGAAATATTTTTCCAATGTGAAATGAAATGTTTTGAGAATTTATCTTTTTGAAGATAAATTGAAAATGAATATTAGAAATCGGTTTGGGAAATCATATATTCACAAATATTTTAGAATGTAAATTCACTATGGAATTCATAAATGAAAAGGGGAATTTGTTTAAAAATAAATGCTGATTTATTTTTGAAGTGTGGGAATTCATTTACGGTTTTGGAACGTTAATATAAAGTAAATCGGTAAGGATTTATTTAATTGGTTTAAATGAACCATTTTGAAATAAAAGTATTTCCGAGTAAGGAAATGATTGAAATTTGCTTTTCAAAAGTGATAAAGGTGAAAATTGATTTGAAAATTTATTTTCAAATGGTTAAAGTGTGGAAAATTTTATATCTAGTAAAGATATTTTGGAAAGTGAAAAAAAATTTGAGAAATTATTTGGAACTTGGTGATGTTGAGCACGCCTATTGATAGTTAAATAATCCGACTATCAATATTTACCTTTAAATAGGTATTTGTTGTGATTTGTTTGGATTTGAATGCCACACTTATTTTTGAATAAGCGCTCACTATTCGGGTTATCCGGGAAAGGACCTTGGGGTCGTATAACCCATTCCGAATATGTGATACGTCGTTATGGATTGCATTTGATGACCGGTGTTGAAGACCGGATATTTGTGAAAACGGAAGGATACCTTCGAGTTACTCTACATCGGCTGATCTCCGATATAGAGGTTTTATCACCCTTAGTGACGGGAAGTCCGGTCGTGATTAGTGAATATCCGGATTGCAAGGACTTCTTTGGAAGTACCTTCGGTTCTGCTCGATCCCGGAACAGACTTGTATGGATTGTATGTCTGACATTACAAATTGAGATATAAAGCTGATTTCTTTCAAATATATTTCTGTTGGTGGCGGAGAATTTATTCTCTTAGCTTAACACCCTTCTCTGAGACGTACGAGCTTAGAGGTTATATAGTTGAAGGTTATTAGTGATATACTCCCAATTTGGTAGTGTGGCATACAGAGTGTTGCTGTGAAATGATCATTGTTTGATCATTTGTGCTATGATCATTTATTTGATCATTTATCTTGGTGATCATTTCTATGATCATTTGATTGACCCAAAGCACGGCTTTTGTATAAAGTGTGGCTTTGTGGACGAGACTTCGTCGGATCTCACACCCCGGAAATGGTCAAAACAGGAAGGATGCGTCAAGGTTATTAGGGGGTAGCGCCCCTTTAGTGTATGTCATTCCTTCTGGATAGAGGTGGTATCATGGTATGGAGCCTAGATATTTAACCTATGTTGTTGCTGCATATTTTGTGGTTGTTGGAAATCGAGGATCCTCGGATAGATCGGTTACGATCGGGGGATGACATATTCGTGTCAGTAGTTACCCAGTTAGGGGTAACCCGGCCTTGTGTTGGCAGAGATCCGGTTTGGTTCTCGGGACGTCATTCCAGAGGCGTTTCCATGTGGCAATGGGAAGTTCCTTGGCCTGACCATTTGTTGGAAATCCAAAGAAACAATACGATCTTGTACGGTTTTAGTTGTACAACCTATCATTCACTTATGGTGGCGCCCCACTGTTTGGATGGTGGCTATAGTAAGCATAGTTCGAAATGTCTATGCTGGCTAAGATTTATATCTTTATTTTCGAAATGATTTTCTCTACACTATGCACTAGTAATAATATCAAATGTTTTTTTTAATGCGTATCAAGCATCTTTGACTATCATAAGGAGAAATCTCCTCCGATTCTGCGTTTGCATTGTTTGTGTGTGCGGGAGGCCTTATGGTAGTCTCATTTTTAAAAACATTGCGAATTGACTTTAAAAATATTCTTCTATTTTGATTTTAAAGATAAATAAACTGTTTTGAGTTCTCACACCAGTCACATGACTGACTCGGAGTTTATTGTTTTCCTTCCTAAACTCTGGGTGCCTACCAATTTCCACACGGGTAGTCAAGAGACAGGTTTATCAGGATATTCTGGAATTCAGGAGTTGCTGGAGGCAAGCTGGATGGCATGTCGTATTACTAGTATATAGTATTTCTTTTCCGCTGTTGATGTTGTTTGTTGTTGTACACCCTGATGATGTAATGAAATGTAATGTAATGTAATAACTGATATAGTTCTTTGTTTAAAGATTATTCATTTATTTATTATATGTTGTTCCGCTGCGAATTGTGAGATTCTGATGTTGTTCTGTTATTTCTTTCTGTTCTGTTCTATCTTCTTCTACCTTTTCTTCTTCTTTAACCCTAACGGTACGGTTTTCCGGCCTTCGATTGCTCGGCAGTTGATACAATGGACGTATTGATGTCGATTTTCGTGGACGAAAAAAATCGCGATCGTCACAGGTAATTTATCACGTCTCCCGTAAATTGCATCATAATGTTAACAGTAGGTAGTACTCTTATTATGATGATCGACAATGAGAATAAGTTCATACTAAATTACAATCTTCCTTTGAGCCAACTAATTCTTCACTTTTAAACCTTGTAATTGGCATATATTAATTTATCATTACACATGTGTAATTGATTTGGCATAATATTAGTCACCCTTTGGGTTGACTAATATCCACATCATTACAGTCACATGTAAATATTAAACATTTTCATGAACAACTAAAATAAAAGAGGTCACTTTGACGACATGTTGCTTCAGCTGAATATTTAGGTAAGATTATTTAATCATGTTTGAATGCCCATTGCAGCAATAAGATATTTAATGTAACATACAATTATGTTGTCCATATTAAATAACAACTTGGTGTAAGCATATGTAATAATTAATTGAATACTATACAAACGATTCACTGTAAACAATGCATTCAATGAATCCAATCAGATCATCTAGAATTTTATTTATACAGTTGAATGGTTTAAGCATAAAAGTCATTTCATATTAATAATAGTTTGCTTTAGTAGTGTTAGATTGGCATTTGAATTCATTAAATCAATCAGCATATTAGGATAACATACTTATACTTACTAAAAACAAATAGTCTCGAACCATATTATCATAATTCATTATTACCCCTCACATCCTTTTAGATCCAAGCAATAATGCAAGAGTGGTATAAAGATAAAATAATAATAAAATAGATTAATATCTTTTAAATAGTTGGGTTTATTTGAGTACCATACAAAACTAAGTAAAAATTAAAAGCCTTAACTATATACTACTAATTTTGGCATTGTATATTTTTTTTTTAGTTTTCCTAACAAATCAGTAATGGGTTGCTCTAATCACACGTATTAACGATTCAATATGATTTAGAAGCAAATGGATATTATGTCCTAACCTATTTGGATTTCATAGATGGGAAGAAAAAAATGATAATAAAAAGTTGAAGTCATATCTGAATCTATATATGTTAGCTAAAAAGAGAAAAGAGAATATGCTAAACCTTGTGTGATTTTGGGGCCATAACCCTATATTTATAGTACTGTGATATTTTTAGTTTGATCCTCCAACAAACTAAAAATATCACTTTGGTGTCTACACATTTTACATTTACATAACAATTATACCCTTTATCCTTAAGATATTTATTTTAAATTGACCACTTCATTTATATTAGCATGTTACATCTAGATTTTGACATAAAATCATTCCAACATGTTTTAGCATGTGTTGACAACATCATTGTCATAGGCTCTCCTTTAACATGTGTGTTCATTCACTAATTAAATCATTATACTCGTCTTTCACAAGCAAGATTTTGGACTTTTTAACTATTTCCATGGTATTGAGGCTAAGCGAACTTGGTTTATTTTTATATCGAAGGAAGTATATCGATGATACATTACATACTAAGATGGTTGATGTTCATCCATTATCCACTCCACTTGAGCAAAGAACATGCTATTGATTCACGATGGTAAACAAGTTATCAATCCTATGTTTTATGTAGTGTTGTTGGTGCACTACAGTATCTCACATTTTACCATCCCTGTATATTGTCTGCTACTAATTGTATATGTTAATATATGGAAGATCCACAAGAAGATCATTTCGATGTTGTTAAAAGGATCCTAAGACATCATAAAGGAACTATTAATTTTAGAATTTTCTTGCAAGCTACTTTGACATTAAACTTATGTGCATATCCCATGTTGATTGGATTTACTATCCATATTTTTTCTGCCATACTAATAGGTTTTTTATGTTTTGGTAATAACTTTATATCATGGAGTGCACACAAATAATGTCATCAGTCCTGACAGTCATAACACCTATCCTAACAAATGCTGACCATACACACAAAGTAATGTAGCGGAAATAAATATTACGATAGCTAGAACTCCAACTCTCCTTTAAAATATCCAAAGCGTCCAAAGCTAAATCTGGAAACATACATGGGGCTGATCCGAGCATTAGTAAAATAATACCTAGATCAGTCTGGTTAACCAGCGTGAGAAACTCAAATCATCAATATTTATTATCTTAAAACCCTTAAAATAAAGGTATCTTGTAACATCGCACCGCTAGTAAACACGGATGGATTTTTACCTTACGATAACCAAACCGTTTATAAAGAATCCAACTATATTATAATAATGTTTAAGATTCAAAATAAATATTGATCATAGCTAAAATGGTCACATTGATTACATTCCAGTGAAGTAGGGGTATAACCAAAATCAATGAGGAATGTTTGCATAATGGATTTTCTACGGAAATCTCTTTAGGGATGCCGAATCCAAAATCCATGCACATGGATCAAAAGGTACCCACCAAACATCGTATATCTCTAGATAAAATATTATAAGAAAGAAACAAAGGCCCACGTCCAAACATAAACATGAACATTATGAACCACCATCAACTCCCATGCGCAACACCGATATGCATACTTTAGATATCGAATTGATAATAATAGGTAAGCCAAACCCCAGATTGTGCAGCCTACTCTATCTTTAGCCATTTTCGAAGTCGAGGTTATGTTAAACATCTTTTACACAAGTCTTTATTCCATAAACAGAACATGAACCTTAAAATGGATTCCATCATTTTGAATAGATCACGAATTCCTAAATGAATTCCCATATCTCGAACAAATCACGAATCGCTACATGGATTTGAGCATCTTGAAAGGATCTCGAACCTCCATATAGGTTTCCCCATGTAAATCTTCTGACGAATTCTAACGCTATCCTCTCCTTCGGATACTCATTAAGATAGACAGTCCTTTACGATAGCATTGTTCAAAAGTTGAAGCTATATTCAATAAGTAAAACACTTATCTCTCCCGATCTCTTCAAACCAATCGACGAATTTCCAGTTAAATAAATCACGGTTCTCTCAGAAGTAAGCGAAAGTTAGAGATGTTTTGTACCAACACTCCTCCCCGAGGGTTCTTATTGGTATAAATAGCCTTTTGATAAGTTCTTAAGTCTTACTTTTGTCAATTCGATATTCGACTAATCGACTATCTCATACAAGATAGAGGTTTCTTAATGGAAACCAAGATTCTTTTACTTTTCATAAATGAATAAACACAGAAAACACTATCACTATCCAGAACACAATCAAGCCACACAAAGTATGATTTAACTTACTTAAGTAACTCCTAATTCCTTTCATTTAATCAATCCTTTATTAATTAAAACTCCTTTATTAGTAGACTTCGTTTATCTAAGAAACTTTTATTTTTTTCTATCTTTTCCCAAAAGATTCGGTCACTTATTATTTCCATCGGGATATCCATTTTAAGGTTCTAAGTACTTTAACAAATCCATCGGAAAGGTTTAAGATGAATGTTACATAAATATTTTCATTACAAACCTAAAACATCGCTTTTTCTTATCTGTAAATCATTCTTTTAAAGATATATTACATCCCTAAGTATAATAAAAAAGGGTTAAAGATGAATTCGATCAACAAATTGTCACAACAAACCCAAATCATTTTCCTACTTGTTATTATCGTTACAAACTTTTGTTTTAAAGATCTAAGTTCATATTCAGTCTAGTTCATTATGGGCTAGTTAACTATCAAGTTCTAAAGATGACTGCTTATACAAACCACGATTCATATGCTTAACTCATTTCTGACATTCCAACTTAACTATTCCTCGCCCAAGAGTGAAGACAGGTAAGTTTGGGCACTGGTTACTCCAAGCCTTGTCTAGATACTTAAGTCTTGAATCTCACAAATAGATAAGTCTACCCAGTGTTAAGTATAATAATAATTATTTCCATAAACAATAAAAAAATCAACTCGACTAACATGTTTCCGGCATTTTCCGTTTACATATTCCAAGGTTAAAAGGGAAGCCCGATAGGTTAGAGCTCTATTGCTCCGTCTCTACTCGATATAAATCTCAGCTCTCACAAATACATAAAATTACCTTGTTAGCATATTATTTTTAAGCATAATTAATTACATTTCTAATACATAATTAAACAATTTAACCATTAAGCAATTACTTGTCCCTTTCTAAACCTTTTGTTTTATAATCTAAAATAAGATTTATTAAGATATTTCCCAACCTTTTGTTTTATAATCTAAAACAAGATATTTGTATAAGATATGCTCCAAGATATTTATATAAGATATTTTCAACTAAAAATACTTATAATAGGTTTTAAAACATTCTTACAAATATTACTTAAAAATAATCATTTTGTAATTTACTTGAAAACATGAAAATCATGTTTTCCACAAAACAACTTTTTATATAAATTCTTAACTATTTCTTAAAAATTCATATAAAGCTCAAACTACATTTAAAATAACTTAATAAGAGCTAAGAAATACATGTAAAAAGAATGAAATAAATCACGCAAACATAAAGTCCTTTTCAAAACATTTGAAGTCCAAAAATCAAGGCTAAACGGGAAAGTTTTGGACTAGCAATGTTTTGGTTGTTTTGGAGATGTTATTTAACTTTTTACTATTCAAGATTTTAATATCAGCAAACACAAATATAAAAGAATGTACATATGGTGAGAAACCCCTGAGGAGCTCTTTACGAAGTTCCCTAACAATTTCCAAAAACAAGGCAATTTCGAACTGCTTCTATATCGACTAGTGCTATAAGTGAACTTCTAAATCCAAGTCAAATTCCAACTTATGTTCAACTACAACTTATGAGATTTGTTCCAATACCTTGTCACAAGTCATACAGGTCCATTCCAAGTTTGTTTAAGTCCATATAAATGGATCACATACGTCACTTGCTTTTAAAGTAAGAAGTTACAACCATTGTTTTTAATATAAGTTATTAACAATTCATGCAACATAACCATAATCAAAAACAATATATATGTGTTATATTTTTCATTCGAAGTGATGTGTTGACTCATCTTTAACCTCACAAACAACCAAGATCCATGAACCAAAGTCAAGCCTCCACCTTGCAACACCTTCCCTCCTCCTCCTCCTTCGTGCTTTAGCCTTAGTCCTCTTCCTCCATCACCATAAATAACTTACGACCAATGGCTGCTTTGGTTGTTTGGCTCCATGTTTTCAACTTCTAACATGTTAGAAGGTTTTCCAATATTATACTAAGCCTTGTGGCAAAGCTTGAAGTGATTTGTTGTTGATTTGAAACTCTTTCTTTTTAGAACATAAGAGAGGAAGAAGAAGAGAAGCCATTGATTTTCACAAATCAAGCTTTGTTATTTTTGTGATTTATTCATAGGGTTGTATCCCTTCTTATATAGGCTTAGGAATATGAATGGGAAAGACCATATAAAACCCTAATGAAATTTAATTAGTTCTTATCATGACAACTTTATGTTACTTCTCCTTTATTCAGTTTACCATTTTACTCTTACTATGATAATACCTCACGTCCTATTAGAAATTTCCAGAACATTCCAAGCTTTATGAATAGGAGAGCATGTTAATTAGTTTCTAATGTGTTCATTTGATCATTATTTAAGTGCAAAAGAGTTCTAACAACTTATATCGATCGAAAAGCTATTTATCAATAAACCGATTTTTGGTTACACCATCGATTTCCCTTCGAAGAATATATTTTGTAAACATTTTTCCTAAACAAGTTTCCCATATTTATTTATGCTTTAAAAGGGGTTTAAAGAGCTTATTTAATCTTTTTAACAACATTTAAATCCAAATATTTAAATAATTCACATATTTAAATATGAAGTGTTCGAAATTCCACGTGGTTACGTTCCCCCCATTTAGAATATTTCATCCTCGAAATTCCAACACAAGCAACCAAAGAAACAACCACATATCAATACTTAGTAGTATTGCAATCCTTGTCAAATAAAGCCTATGGTTTGTTCAAGTCAAACCCTCTCATCTCACAAAGATGAAAATCAATCCACTACATTTCGCTCAACAGCCCCAAGTTATTACTTAGACGATTATTCATGCCACCTTAGAACAAATCGAAAAGCCATTCCTTAAACATTGCCTAAGCCAACAAACATACTAAAGCCTATATGATGTACATGAACCATTTGTTAACCCGCTTTTTGGCAAGGCCGTATACAAGTGGATTTAACTCTATGGACTGCACGGTTATCGAGGCTGGAATATTATGGGTTTGGTTCGAATAGGTGGATGGATGACCAGTTACAGATAATAAATATGAATATGAAGTCAGGATTCAGCATAGTCGATGGACAAACCATGCCGGGTAATTGGAGTATGGATTTCGAGAAATGTTGAGTTACTTTGGGTCAGCCATGGAGTTGCTTCGAGTCACCACATGGTTTACTTCGGCTCAGGTAAGAGTTTACTTCTGGTCATAACAAGATATGCTTCGATCAGGTCGGCATTGGTATTGCCTTAGGTTTAGATTTAGGTCGGCGTTGGTATTGCTTTGGGTTCAACTTCGGGTCGGCACTGGCTTGACTTCAGGCTTCACTTTGGATTGGCATTGAACTAAGGGTCAGAATTTACATCGAGTCGGTAGTTAGTCCACTTAGTGTCGGCATTGAGAAGAGATTGGGGTTGGCAAGCTTGTTTGGGATCAACACTGCTTGGGGTCGGCATTAGGAAAACTTGGGGTCAGCATCAGGAAAACTTGGGGTCGACACTGGACTTGGGGGTCGGCATTCATGTTACTTCAGGTTAGAACCATGATTACTTCGGGCCAGTACTCGGGTCGACATTGGATTCTAAGATCAGCATACTTGGAGGGATTGGCATACTTTTAATGATTTGCATCACTTCGGGTCGGCTATTGTTTGGCTTCGAGTTGGTGTTGGAGCTTCAGATCGGCAAGGATATAGGGTCGGCATATGGGAATGACTAAGGGTCGGCTATGGGTGCTGCTTCGGGATTCACTTCGGGTCGGTGTGGCATTTGCTTTGCGTCCGCACTCGGGTCAGTAGAGGGGATTTTATCTGGGGTCAGCTTACACATTACTTGGGGTCGGCATTCATTTTACTTTGGGTCATCAATGAGTTTTCTTCAGGTAAGCACTTGGGTCGACAAAGGAGGATCAAACTTGGGGTCGATTGTGTTTTACTTGGGTTCTACTTCGAGGTTGGCTTCGGTTCGGAGTATTTAGATGAGTTAGGCTCAATGGTCACTATGGTGGGCCCATGTAAGTAAGGAGCCTTGTCGCCGGGGTTCTGCCTATAAATACAGTAGGCAGGGCTTCAAATAAGCGATCCAGATTCTATTTCTCTTCATCTCCCCCCTAAAGGGTACTCTACCATTTTTGTTTCAGAAATTCCAGATTGTAACTGTAATCAAAGTTCAATCTAATAAAAAGAAAATTTCTAAAGTGGACGTAAGCCGGAGTTTGCCGAACCACTATAAATCTTGTCTTTTTTACCGTTTTAATGTTAATTTTGATTATTCTTCGTATTATACTCTCTATATATACTCTATCTGTGATCTGTGACTGGATATTGGTGCTTTCACTTGCAGATGGGTGTTTGTGGCCAATTTTTGTGCGAACATCATCCGTACGCAATATCAAATCTGATCACTTGCTTGACCATATAGATTTTCGTTCCCAACTACTATAGATTACTTGATCTCTCTCTAGTGCGGACGTCGATTTAGTTCCTTGATTAGAAACCTTCATTCTCCTTACATTGCCATATAATATGATAGAAAACTTTGGGACCGTATCAAGAATCCATATCAAGAGTTTGCCGTTAACACTACAAGAAAAATTATATCAATAGCAAGCGTGGATTGCACGAAAACTTGACTTGCTATAGTTAAGTGGCTATTCTTTATTCAACTCCAAAAGACAACAACTTCAAGTGCAATTATATTAAAATGTATGCAATTATATTAATGCCGTTCACCGTAAATTTGCATTCCACTCTCGTTTCCCTCTAAAAAAAATTTGGCCGCCAAAATTTCATTTTCATTTTCGTTTTCTTCCCTTAGACTTCTCATATTCACCCTCTTCACACTCTTTTTAACATCGGTCCTCTTCGCTTTATCCTCAAGCTATTCTTCAAGCTCAATTCCTCTTCTGCAATTATATTTAACATCGGTCCTCCTCTGCCGCTTAATTCGATCCAAGTTCAACGACCTGAAGCGTGATTTGGTCCAGACACAATTCCTCAAACTCATTCGATCCGAAGTTCAACGACCAGAAGGCCACCAGAAGCGCGATTTGGTCCGAAGTTCAATTCGTCAAGAGCGAGGATTAGGTATATTTTTATGTCATTGTGTATATACAGGCTTGCTGTATAATTATTTCTTGTTACTTTTTCCTCTCTCTGTCAATGCTGTTGCTTTTTTTGACAAGAATTCAATGGAGTTGATGGATTTTTTATTTGGGAATTCTCTTTGTTTACAATATTTGTTAATTCTTTTCTTTTAACAATATTTGTTTTTTCAGGTCGAGTCATTTAGTCAATTAAATGTGAGTGTTATGAGTTTTCTTTTCATTATTCAATTAATGCTAAGTGTTATGAGATTTTTAAGAATCTAAATATTTATACAATATGAATTCCTGGCTATTGCTAAGTGTACTTTAATGCTAAGTGTTCTTTCTACAAGTGATTTTTCTCGACCAAATTTAGCATATCATCTATAGCTAATGGTCAAACAGCCCCTTGATTATCAGGTGAAATAGGCAATAACAAGTATATAAAATGCAATGTAATTTTAGTTTTGTTTTCAGCAGATCAGTTATCATCTCCACAATAAATTCGAACACATTCTCCACTTTACCATGTGTTTGTTCTACTATGTCCAAAGATAGACCGAGTATATCCCGTAAAAGGCTGGAAGAATTTTTTTTGTATAGGTTTTTTTTTGGATAAAGGTTTTTTTTGGATCTGACTATGATCCTATTGTAGACAGAATTTTGTCCATGCTAAGCAATGTAGGATCTGACTTGTGGTTCTAGTGCGGTCATGTAGTCTCCTCGACTTAACTGATATGGAAGATATCATTCCTACCTATTTAGCTATTTAATGGCTTATGTGTAGGCTAAGATTAATTTGTTAGTAACAATTGGAAAATTAAGTATTATGTTAAGAATCTCTCTGTAAACTAGATTGGGCACCATACAGCTAATATATATTCAATTACTCTTTAGAATATGTCCACCAATACAGTCCTAATTGATCTAAAATCTTAGAATTTTTTGCTATATTATTTAAATAGGTTAACGAAATATTGTATTAATCTGGCTATTAATATCCTCTTTTAAGGATTCTAGTAACTTGTTCACTTCAAACCTCTACTGTCTCTATCTTACTGTTTGTTTAGTATTAAAACTACTCTTGCCATTGTAGTTTTGTTCACTTATTGTTTGTTCACTTCAAACCTCAGAATCTTACTGTTTGTTCACTTCAAACCTCTACTGTCTCTATCTTATTATTATTTTCAAGACCGATTTGTTTATTGAAGGAGATGGACATGATGTTGCTAATAAAAAACCATAAAAGAAAAAAATGGTGGAGAAAACAAACAAACTGAGAAAAAACAAAATGCTTAGAAATAGGATAAATTATTAAATAAAATTATATTAGCTAAGGTAATGATAAGACTATAATCTTTTGATTAAAAAAAACCATTACAGGTTTGGTGATACATTTGTTTTGTAATTAATACACTAATTTAATTACTTGAAGAAATGAATGTACCGGAGGACTTCAAAAAAAATATAGTAGGAGACAGAAAGCGACTCCATGGCCATTAATGCAGGGTACTAAATAACGTATCACAATTATAATAACAATTTGAAATCAGCCCGTTAACTGTTGAATTTAATCAAACATTTACCTCTTAAAAAAGGAGTAGAAATTGCTCATTTTATTTGAAGTTAAATGGATATAGGATCTGACTATGATCCTATTGGATATAGGATAGTAGGATGTTTTTATAACTTGATGAGAATCAAATTTGTCTACACATGAATACCAAGCAATGTAGGCAACTCTTCTCTATTTTCAATAGCCTACCATAAATCAAATTTGCAGATAGTGAATTCAAGGGAGCCTATATATAATTTGCAGATAATTTGCGATGGAAAAAGATTGGGTGTATTTACACAGGTACTAATACAATATTTAGCTTAAAATTTAACCTGGAAATTAAAATAATAACTCGATTTTTTATGTCGATAACTTTGTTTTTAATTTTACCCTAGAACTAGTAGCGAGTACGAGCAAGGAGCATGGAATTTTGTGCATGCCGCAAAGAGAAACTTAGGAAACCTGGAAAATTTTTTATGTCCTTGCTTAGATTGTCGAAATCTCACTCATCAAAATGGTGATATTGTTGTCGAGCATTTGATTATAAGAGGAATGGATCCTTTATACAAGTGCAGTAAGTGGTACAGTCATGGTGAGCAAATGAATATAACTGAAAAGGTGGAGGTGGATGACAAGTATGAATTACTTCAAGCCATTCGCTTTGAAGATAAAGCGTTTGTCAACCAAACTTTTTTCTCCGATGATAAAAATAATGATGATGCACAAAAGCGAATGGATGATTTTCTTAAAAATTTGGAAGATGCAAAAACTCCACTGTACCTTGGTTGCGTAGATCAAACAAAATTATCTGCTATCACTGCATTGTACAATCTAAAATGCGAAACTGGATTATCTGATACTGGTCTTGATAAGCTTCTAAATGTGCAACAAATGTTATTACCCAAAAATAACGTCCTTCCGAAAACTTTATATGAACTAAAGAAGTTCCTCAAAGTATTTGACATTGGATTCGACAAGATTCATGCATGCAAGAATGATTGTTGTCTTTTTAGAAAAGAGTACAATGATTTGAATAACTGTCCGAAATGCGGTTCTTCGAGATGGAAGATAAATGAGTGGATGAAAGAGATAATGCAAGGTATTCCGGTCAAAGTGTTAAGATATTTTCCAATTATTCAAAGATTCAGAAGAATGTTTAGGTCCCCACAAACGGCAGAAGATTTAAGATGGAATTTTAGTAATAAAAGTAATGATGATAAAATGCGTCATCCTGTGGATTCTTTGACATGGACCATGGTGGATGATAAATGGGAATCATTTTCAAGTGATCCACGTAACCTTTGGCTTGGTCTTGCTACCGATGGTTTTACCCCATTTGACATTAAGGGTACCAAGTATAGTTGCTGGCGAGTGATGCTTGTGACATATAATTTTTCTCCTATATTGTGTATGAAAAAGGAAAATATTATGTTAACATTATTGATTCCTGGTCCAAAGCTACATGGGAATGACATTGATGTATATTTAGCTCCTTTGGTAGAAGATTTGCAGCAATTATGGAGTAACGGGGTGGAGATTTATGATGCACTTAGCAAGACACTTTTTAACTTGAAAGCAATCTTGTTATGGACTATAAACGATTTTCCAGCTTATGGAAATCTTGCTGGATGTTGTGTAAAAGGAAAAAAAGGTTGTCCATTATGTGGCGTGAATACTCATCATCGATGGCTAAATCATAGTCGGAAAAATGTCTATATGGGACATAGAAGATTCTTACCTCTGTCAGATCCACAAAGAAAACAAAAGGCTTGGTTTGATGACACCGTGGAGGAAGGTAGCAAACCAAGGATTCTTACAGGTAGAGATATTTCTGTTATTTTGAAAGATTTTCCAAATGATTTTGGAAAAGCTAAAAATAAAGAAATAGAAACAGACAAGAAGAGAAAGAATAAGAAGTTAAATAAGAAGCAAATTACAAAGATTATGTGTAGGAAGAGAAAGTGTACTGACAACAAAGAAGATGAAAACAGTCCTGCAAAAATAGAGCTATCAAGGTGGAAAAAAATCGATTTTCTTTGACTTACCATATTGGGAGGTTAGTGTTCAAATTATATTTTATTCACAATAATCTAATTATAAAATTATATAATGTTAAAGCGGTCATATTGTTGATGTTTATAGGAACCTCCACTACGCCACAATTTAGACGTGACGCATGTTGAAAAAAACGTGGGCGAAAGTTTACTCAGCACAATATTGCATGATAGCAAATCGAAAGATGGTATTAATTCTAGAAAGGATTTAGAGGATTGGGGAATCCGACCTGCTCTATATGCACAACCTCGTGGGAAGAAAACACATCTTCCACCGGCTCCATATACTATATCTAGTTCTGAAAAAAGAATATTTTGCAAAAGATTGTATGACTTCAAGGGACCTGATGGTTATTGCTCAAATTTCAAAAGATGTGTGTCGTTGGAGGATTGCAAAGTTAGTGGATTGAAGTCGCTTGATTACCATGTTTTGATGCAACAAATGTTATCGGTTGCAATGAGAGGATTGCTTCCAAAAAAGCCAAGGAAAGTAATAACTCGTTTGTGTTTATTTTTTAATAAACTATGTCAGCGTGTTCTTGACAGAGAGAAGCTGCAACAAATCGATGATGAGATCGCTACAATTTTATGTGATCTCGAAAGATATTTTCCACCTTCATTTTTTGACATAATGATACATCTAACAATTCATCTTGGAAAAGAAGCTCGATTGTGTGGACCAGTTCATTTTCATTGGATGTACCCCTTCGAAAGGTATATGAAAATGCTTAAAGATTATGTTAGGAACTATGCACGTCCTGAAGGATGCATTGCATAAAACTATCTCGCAGAAGAATCCGTAAGATTTTTTGGCGAATTTCTAAAGAAATCATCACAATTTGAGGAGAAAGAGGGTAGAAACAGAGATTATGAGAATGATGATGCAATATTTGAAGGACGTCTGATATCAACATACAAGACAATTACATTGACAACTCATGAGAAGGAAGCTACTCACCTTGCTATGCTAATGAATATGGCTATAACCGAGCCATTTTTAGAGTAAGCACATATTGGTTTCTTTCTCAGATTTATCGTAATATGTGTAATTATAAATGTAACTTAATATCTTTTATATTATGGTAGTATGCATTTGGAAGAGTTACAAAGTTCGGACAAGCGCATGGAAAGAAATGCAACATTGCTATGGAAAATTCACACAAAAAACTTTGTTGATTGGATTAAAAAGAAGGTTAATCAGCTCTTTTAAATTTTGTGTATAAGTTTGAAAATATTGTTTTTGAATCTATATTGAATCTATATTTGAAAATATGGTTTTTTCAGATACCTATTAACTCAAGCGAACACGATGAATTATTAAAATGGATTGCCTATGGTCCAAGTAGTAATGCTTCGTCCTGCGAAGGATATATAATTAATGGATTACGTTTTCATACAAAAGATGTTGAGAGAGAAACTCAGAATTCTGGAGTGACTTATGATGCTACTACCATGTGTAGAGAAAGTGCAAAAGATGTCTCTCAAGTAGTTGATGTGGTCACGTACTATGGGATTTTGACCGACATAATCTTATTAGACTATCATAAATTTTATGTTCCAATTTTTAAGTGTCATTGGGTAAACATTGGAAATGGGGTGAAGGTTGAAGATGGATTTGCTCTTGTTAATTTGCATCAAAATCAAGCTTCATTTTCGAGGGATCCATATATTCTTGCATCTCAAGCAAAACAAATTTTTTATTCAAGAGAGAATGATTCTTCTAATTTGTATGTTGTAATGAAGGCACCACCAAGGGGTTATCATGAATTAGAGACAGATGATTATATTGAGGACACAAGCCATGTTATTCAAGATTGCGAAGAAAACATGATGGATGTGGATTATGTGGAAGATGCTGGCTATGTTAGAGAAGATTGTGATGGCATATTTGAGAAAAGTTTAAAATACTTGAATAAGGTGATTTGACATATCGGTATTTATATGTAAATGGTTTTGTGAAAAAAACCCAATAAAATGCAAGTTGTTTGTTTTAGTAAGAAATTTATTTTGAAAATATTTTGAACCGAGTAACAAAACATTTAACTCAATGGACTTTAAGGCTATGCATCAACTTTATAAAGCAGCTTATATGCATCGGCTATCTAAAAATATAGATGATTTGCACGGCTTTAAAAGTAACAAACATTTGGAGAGGAACTTCTGCCTATATATATTTGCAAGAATATGTTTCACGAATATGTATTTCATATATACTTCCAGGTTTCACTTCAAATATATGTACATCAGCTTTCTGAAACAATATATGCATCATCTTTCTGAATGTATGAAACAATATATGCAGTCTATTTGGCATTGAATTTCTGCTTATATATGAAACAATATCACTTCAAATTTCTGAATGTATGAAACAATATAACTTCAAATTTCTGCTTATATATATATATGCAAGAATCCTAAACACTTTACACTTACTTTAGAAACGATATATGCAGTTCTTAAATGCAGTGCTCAACCTTCAATGCATTTTAACATCCAGTTTTTTCTTTTACATGCAGTAAATGGGTAAAAAGAAGGCGGCTGCTTTAAAATGGCTAAAAACAATTGATAAATCCACGGCTAATGCAAAACACAAGGACAGTAGGGTCAGTAGCGAAGTTGGTATTGAAGACAACTCGCAAGATTGGAAATTCTGAGAACAATGATGCTCGAATTCAAGACATCGTTGAAGCAGTTGACGAAGATACAATGCAAGTTGAAGAAGATTTTGAAGCTGACATGAATGAGAGAACCACTCGAGATGCCACCGCAAATCCGGTAGTGAAGCGCAAACGTAGAGGTCCAACTAAAGTGAAAAGACTTCCAGTAAATCCATTGAGTCGCATTGAAGTCAAATTTAATGCGGATGGCAAACCAATAGGAGATGGGTCTGTCAAACTATCTTCATATTTAGGCCCGCTAGTAAGGGAACATGTTCCTATTACACTTGATAAGTGGAAGGAACTAAGTGACAGATTACAAGTTGCTTTGTGGGGATGCATTCAGGTATATACCATTTTTATGTCATATATGTCTTATTTATTTTTCTAAATTTAGTTAAAATATATATGAAAATGATGCATTTTATGTTACCAGTTTTAAGAATGTCTCAATTGCTCCTGAAACAAGTTGCTTCGTTATCTGTTACACAAAACTATATGAAGTAAATTCTATAACTGTTAGGACTGAATTGGAGGAAGTAAGGGATTGCATGTTTGTTGAAGTATTATGATGCTGAAAGAGGAGTTGTGTTTTGAAAATACAAGAGTTCATTTGATACTGTAACTTTGTTGTGCTGGATGTTTTATAGACATGAGTGATGCATTATTCCACTAGATGACATCAAGAATGTTTGAGATGTGGTTTCGGGTATGGGTAAGTTTTTAAACATTTTTTCGTAGTTAAATTTAACTTTAGTTGTGAAATAAATGTCCTTTTTATCATCATATTTTGCAGACAAACGCTTTTCCTTCCCAGCTATGATGTACTTGTACGTACCATCCTTTGAGCATGACCATGCCCACAGTAACCTTCACTATAATGTCCTAAACTATGTGTAAGAGATCTCATATAACTGATTTTTTTTTGCATGCCACACCCTATCTTCCATAATGTCCTGAACTAGCATCTTCTCACACCTTGTTCTCTCTATGATTCAACTCCCAGTTTTGTAATAACCCTTCCTCCTTGCATCCAAGGTTCAAACCATAATGATGTACTTTTTCCATCAATGACTCGTTTGCCAAAACATTTCGTAGCTTTTTCTCTATTTTTCAACATATACTTCCAAACTCCCGAATCATCTCTTTTAATGTTTAGTTCCCAAAAATATTGATTCCTGATCATTGATTTGTTTATGTCTTCCGATTTTCTCAACTCCATACCTCTCTCACACTTTTCTTTGCATAAAACCTCTTCAGGAATTTTACTGACCTTTCCTTTCCATAGAAAATTCAAGCATAAATTCTTTAATTTATTAATATTGGCCTTTAGGAATTTAAAACATTGTCAATTAAACTTGAATAGTCCCTGCCTTTTAAGTTGACACTTGAAAGTGGAATGCCCAGATACTTTATTGGCATGCTACCTCTTCAATACTTAGCTTTCCCATGATTTATGAAATGTTAATAACTCCTCCTCTAAAGAAAACTTTTGATTTTTCAGTGTTGAGTTAAAAAGCCCCATAGTTAAACATTATCTCTGATTGATCCATTATTTTTGTTTGATTTGTATTTAGAACCTGCCATCTTTGAATTATATGCAATTGTTTCGTTTGTAACTAGCAAATGCCATTCTTCAGTAGTATGATTTTGTGCATTATGACAATGATTTGATTAGAGAATCCAGAGTTAAAACTTGTAGTGGTCAGTTGTGTGGACTGATTTAGTATTTATATATGATAGCACGACATATTATCATGTGTAAGGATAGTGTGAATTAATTTTGGGTAGTGTGAGTTAATTTTCTCAGTGGGAACGTAGTTGATGATGTTAATATTATTTGTAGATGATGTTAATATTATTTGTGTCCTGTGGTTTTGTGGACATAGAGTACGTTTGATGCTTTTGTGGACGTTTTTTTTCATTTATTTTTAGTTTTGCTACCATTTGACTATAAAATAGAATGTAAACAACTATTAATTAATTAGTATTAGTGTTGGTTTATAAAAGTTTTCTTCTTAGCTAACGTTGATATTGCAGGCTAGATTTAAATTGGATGAGGAATGGCAAAAAGCGTCCATATTTCAGCAAACGGGGTGCATTTTTAGAGGTTCAAAAGCTAGATTA
This sequence comes from Allium cepa, assembly GCA_030765085.1. NCBI lineage: Eukaryota > Viridiplantae > Streptophyta > Magnoliopsida > Asparagales > Amaryllidaceae > Allium > Allium cepa. The sequence goes on from CM060937.1 coordinate 272,472,246, forward strand.
GTTTGGAAAATAGCAGGCGCAAAGAACGAAGAAGAAAGAATTCGGTTGAAACCCGATAACCTAAGTATGAATGAGTGGAAGAAGTTTGTCAAGTCGAAAACAACGCCAAAGTTTAAGGTATTTCAGTATTGTTGAAAGTTGTGAAGTTTGAATTAGTGAACGAGCATAAATAATATATTGTTTATTCTTAGGAATTGAGTCAGAAATTCAAAGCTATTAGAGAGAATCAGATACCACACACATGTAGCCGTAAAGGAATGGCTCGAGTAGCTGATGATTTGGTAAGAATTGCTAATTTATTTACCGTAATATTTATCAACTAGTTAGTTAATGTGTTGTGCTGTAATAAATATTCTTCAAACATAGAAAAATACGAGTCCTCATCCGTCTTCCTCTCATGAACTCACGTTTGGATCAAATCCCATACTCGAAAAAATGGCGAACTGGTAAATGCGACTACTGCAGATGCTATCGTAAGTACTTTGATATTTTATTATATAACAATTTGTTTGCTATTGTGATATTTCAATTGTGTATAATATGCATATATGATAACATGTATAGGAAAAAATTAAACAAATCGAGAAGGAATCAAATCCTAGCTCAACATCTAATTACAAAGAAGATGCGCTTGCAAAAGTTTTGGGACAAGACAGACTCGGACGATTAAGAGGCATGGGGAGGGGTATAACTTACACAAAGGCAGTATGGTCACACATAAAGGATAAACAGACGGTCGACATGTAGAACAAAATTTTAGAATTAGATGCGATGGTCCGCATGCTTCTGAAAAATCAGGTATGGAAAATGCATCTCAATGTTAGAATCAAGCTACGAAGCTGAGACACAAGAAAATACAATCTTATTTTAGTTTGCTCATGAATGACTTGACTATTGAAGATAAAATAGCACAAAAATGAATATAACTAAATTGCTTCTTTTAAATGTCATAAAAGAGGATGTAGTGATACTACTAAGTAAATTATTACTCCAATGTTATGAAAGTGTTACAAGCACCTTGCCTAAAATTTGCTTTTATTCTTTGTTTGATAGAGAAAAGAAAACTTGGATGAAGCGAATGTATCTCAACTGGCAAATGTTGAATTGCACAACTTCGATAACTTTGAAAAAGAAGATAATGCAGTAATCTTTGATCTTTATACTTATTAATTTGTCATTTTGAATGTTTAAAAATAAAAATCAACATGTTTTTTTGTATAGAGTAAAAGTAGCAGCATGGATCATAAGTGCAAATTAATTGATTGGATAGGGAGTGAAGAATTAGTTGCAGAAGGACGACTACATTCGAGTGATCCAAAACAACTTGTTAATGATCTACCTCTTGGACCGGGTGCCATTGCAGTTTGGATAGATAAGCCAAAAATTGAAGATGCTTTTCTGTGGAGGCCTACAAAGGTTTGACACTAGTTGGAGATGCCATTGGCATCAAAGTCGCATGGCCTGAATCAAAAGTAGTTATTGAAACGGTTAACACTGCATTATCGGATAATCATATGAGTAATGTCGGAGTTGTCGAAAAGGTAAACTTGTTTATAATTAACACTTTATTATTTTTTCATCGTACAATTTTTGATGCACATAATATAACCTATTTGTTTGATTGATAGAGTTCAAATTATATGGCAAATGATAAATGCAAGCTGATGATTGGTCGGGAAAGAGAGAAATAGTTGCATTAGGACGCGTGTCTTCGACCGATCCAATTGCAATGGTTCATTATGTTCCTTTGGGAAGAAATGCAATTAAAGTTTGGGTAGATCTTGTAAAAATTCTAAAAGCCCGTCTATGGAGAACAACATCCGATTTAGAAGTCATTGAAGATGCTCTTGGTACAACGATAGCTTGGCCTGCTGCTAATGTTATAATGGAATCAACTTATAGTAAGTATAATTCAAATTTGCGTTAGTGTAGTTACTGGATTCGATTTTGCTTGTCTAGTATTGGCCATATACACGATGCACTCACACACATTTCTTTTAGTTCTGTGTTTAATGAATATGAACGTTCTATCATTTCGTTCTTCCATATATTCCAAAGGCACACTGAGAATGTCAACTTAGTTATATTACTGCTATTGCACTTAGTATTGAAACGCCGCTTAAGTTTTTGAATTTCTATAAAGTTTCTACATAATTTATTGATCACCCAAGTTTAATCCTACACCACTTCCACACATAAGCTCAAAACTTACACCTGAAAAATAGATGGTCCACACTTTCCTCCTCCCTCTTGCATAACACACAAGTAGGATTAACCTGCATTAACCTTTGAACAGGCCTATCTTTCATTACTAGCAAATTCATTAATGCTTTATAGCAACAAACACTTGTTTTAGTATAATTAATGCGGTCCCAAATCCATTTCCACAAAGAAGTCTAATCATACTTCACCCTTATCCTTTTGACCACCTTTTTCAATATAAATTTTTGTTTGGTTAAGCAAGTCCAAAAATCAAAGTATCGGTCTTTATTGATTTTAATAGCTTCGATTTCATTTCTTAAACCTCCTAGAAAACTAACCCTGTTCGTTCTCCATCTACCCTCTTCCAGAATGTCTTCCACCAACATTTTCTCTCCCATAACCAATACTATTGTATTTATCCCCAGTTTCGTGATTAGATTGCTTCCCTTAATCCATGGATCATACCGAAGTCTAGTGCTTTTACCATCCACAATTTGCTTATTAAGACATTTCAATGCCTTCAATCTGACTTTTAAGGTAAACTTCCAAACCCTAGACTCATCTTTGTAGAAACCATATTCCCAAAGAGATAAACTCCTCCCATATCAATAAGGCAACTGTTAGTTGAAGGTGAATGGAAGTGAGGCAATTGAGGCACTGGTTATGTGGTGAATGGTGTAATGGTGATTGGCAGGATAACATTCAAGCATTCAAGTTCGATGAAGTGATGTTGTGCGAAGGCAATGGGGTTGGTCTGGATATTTGGAGGATTGCATTGATGTGGTGGTGATGTATAGGCTGCAGTGACGGAAGTTTATTGGAGTTATAGTTGTTGGAATGTATGGTTTAGGATGGTAAACTGTTGATGTACAGAGATTGATGGAAGATGGGGAAGTGGGAAGACAGGGCAGTGTGATGTTTATGTATGGTACCAGAGGTGTTGCAGGCAAGTAGGAATACGCAAGGAGATGGAAGATTTGGTAGAGGGGAACTTTTGGATGACAGTTTGGTGGAACTTGTCTGTGAAGTTGAACTATTACAGTAAGAAGGAGGTTGCAAGATAGTTTGCAAGGCAGTGACAGTTGCAGCTAGGCAGGGAGAAAATTTAGGGGTTGCAGGCAATATTAGTGAAATGGAGATGGTGGAAATTGACTATGGTTGTGGTTGAGTGTTGATGAAGATGGATGAACTGATGATGATGATGTGGTAGCAACTGTTAGTTGAAGGTGAATGGCAGTTAGGCAATGAGGCACTGGTTATGTGGTGAATGGTGTAATTGTGAATGGCAGGATAACAGATGATGGTTGTGTGCATCACTGTGGATAGCAGATGAATGGTTTAGGAAGGGTGGAGCAGACGTTGGTCTGGAGTTTTTTGAGTTGACACAGTTGTAAGCAGAGTTAATGATAGAGGTCAACAGTAGTGGTGATTGTAGGACTGTGAATGTGGCAAGTTTGGAGAATGAAGTGTACTGCTGTGGTGAGAATAAGAGGATGCAGTCGATTGGGTGAGGTGAATGTAGTGACAGCTTTGTAGAAGGGATGACAGAGGAAGACGGGTGTGAAGGCAGATGATATTTGTTGTTTGCAGGAATGAGTTGGTAGCAGTTGAACTTGTATTTGCTTCTAGCGATATGCAAATGTACTGGTGATACGAGGCAGGGGTATTTCTGTTGATATTTAAGCTCAACGCACCATGTTTTCGTTCAAAGTTTAAATGTTAATAGAAATAACATGTTCACGGTCCTCTAAAACAATTGTTTTAGTATGTGTGGGTACCGGGTATTAAGCAAAGTAGGAATCGCATCCCTAAAAGTTCAATGATAATTGCAACTCTGGGTATAAAAAATATTATAGACATAGTCAAATTAGTTGCACAAATTATTGATTTTTATGGAATTTATAGATCATCAGGTAGAGGATGAACTCAAAATGAAATACCTTAGTCTATATTTTGAATGCTGAAAGTTGCCTTCATCCCATTACTTTAGTTTCTACGAATTTCTACGGGGTTAGAACAACCAATCTAGAATCCAAGTAATTGCTACCTTTGATTATTAAACAAATGCAATAGGCAAAGGTTCTAATCCAGCAACATTGTATCCTTATGCATATAACTAGAATTTTCATTACCCAGCAACATTATTATCCTGCAACGACGAATTCTGAAACCAAAGCCTGCAGCAACGAATTCGCTGCCTCCTTCATCATCCGAGGCAGGGGTATTTGTCAAATGCGTCTTTAGTAATATAAGTAACTATTAAACAACTCTAGTTTGTACTTTACTATTTACATTAACCAGATTTTCATTCAATAATAAACTAAATAATTACCAGTACATAGAATCAGCGCATAGAATGATTTAGCTGTTAATTTTGAGTATTTTATTTGTCTGCCGCACATATTTTCTTCCATATTTCGGTATTCATGATAATTTATGTTTACTTTTTATGACTAATAGATGTATGTGATTTTTGACAGGTGGTGTATGATGCTCTGAGTTTGCGCTATGGTGGAAGGCATGAAAAAATATGTTGCCGCACTCATTCTCCTTCAAATGTATTTTGTGTCGATGCTCTTACATCTTTACTTTTACTATGTATCATTTTGGTTAGCTATGGTTGCATGGATTGTTAATTTTATTATGTATTGTTTTGGTTAGGTACGATTGTATGAATTGTTACTAATATTTATATGATTAATATTGTGCATGAAATGCTTTTATTCATATTTTTTATGCTTAATTGTTAATACTGTGTGAAATACCGTATATTACATCTTTTTTATATTAATGCTAGAAAAAAAATTGCCATGGCTATACATATTATAGCATTATGCTAGTGCAATAAAAATATTCTGCAACGATTAAACAGTTTTCATAGCAAGTAAATAACGCTATGAAAGACTAAAGTAAACATCCTATAGCGTTTTTACAGCATTTATAGTTGCTATAATAATCAGGCAATGATGTTTCTATAGCATTTATAATTGCTATAATAATCAGGTAATGATATATCTACAGCGTTTACAATTGCTATAGAAAGGTACTTGTATGTCATAAATCGTCCATTTAATAGCAATTCAGAAACGCTATAAGTAACATCATTTATAGCATGTTTTTTGTAGCGATTCTGAGGTTGCTATTATAGGTCCCTGACATATTACAACTTGTTGATATACAACGTTTATAAAAATGCCATCATATCCTTTTACAGCGTTTTTTAAATGCTATAAAAAGGTATTTTTCGTGTAGTGTAAGAATCAAGTGAAAATCCTTGTTCGAAACGGTGTCAACTATCTCGAAAATATATACTCGAATACTGGATCAAGAATGGTCAGGCGAATAAAACGATCTATGTACAACTTACATATTTATCCTATTAGTTTCATAAACATACTAATTCCTTTTTAACCACATTCATTTAATTAGTATATCTCTTTAGTACTAAATTGTTTATGCCTTATTTCATAAATCTTAACTTCAAATTTATAAATGTTTTATAACTTAAGTTCATATACTCATATAATACATCATTACATCCTAAGAGTATATACTAACATTAATTTTTTTTAATTAACTAGTTTCTATTAACAAATTTGAACTTGGTTTAACTTGATATCTTCTCAATTCAAGTGTTATATATAAACTTAACTTTATATCTTTAAAACATTTCATTACAAGTTCTATAACCATTTGGAAGTTCCCGACCATCCAAAATCGTCGAAAAATTCCATTTCATTTTAAGAAATGAAAACTACCAAACAACATATTATATCATGAAGGACATCTATACTTTCCTAATGCATAAGCTACATGTGTCCATTAAATAACTCAACAAGAAAACCTTAGAACTAAACGCCTGTTTTCATTTCAAATAATTTTGAAATAATATGTACATATATCTTACTTTTATCAATTCTTACTTTAGATTAATCAAAATACGTTTTACCAAAACAACTTTGTAGCATCCCATACTTAGAAACCCAAAAATATATGCTGATGATGTTGAAGTCATCACCAGGATTATTTTCAAGTGATAGGAGTGAGTTCAATACATCCAATTTATGCCTTTTGGACTTAACCAAAATAATTTCAAAATAGTATCAAATACTTTGTAAATGTTACTAAGTACCATTATTCCAATTTTATTAACTAATTACCCAAATACTTATTTCTAAATAATACTGTTATTATTTTCTCCAAAATCTTGAAAAACATTTCCAAAGATACTTGGATTTATGTTCTCAGATTCTCTATTTAGTTCCTCTTCGTTTATTAACCATGTTTATATATATTTGCTTTCTTATCAATTCACAAATGTATATCTTTGTTTAGATTATAACAAACAACTCTTGTTAAATTTCAATTTTAACCCAACATTGTCATTTAACGCCTTATAGTCAAAGCGTGAAACTTAATTAACAAGATGTTCATATTTAATGTTCCCATAAATTACTGTCAACCCAAACCTTGTTGTAAGAAGGTAGATTTCTTATAAATCAACGACTATAATAAATGCTTATAAACTGGCCAAGCATGACTAATAAAACCATAAATGATAATAATAGAATATTATCCTTTCCTAATAAATAACCATATCATAAATAACTATATCAGTTTATGAAAATTATATTCTTTTGTATATAAAATATAATCCTAGGTAAAATTATTTCATTTACCAATTTCTGAAACAATACTATGTCGGTTTTCCCCATTCAAGTGTTTAGAAACCCCTATCGATAACGTTGATCAGGCGCGCCGATCAAAATTCATAAACTACTCAATATACTAATTAACACAATATAAAATAATTTTATAGTACTAACAAATACGCTTTTATTTGTATAATACTCTCAACTCATGCTAGGGATTCCATTACCCTATACTTTATGAGTCATACCTAAGCGAAGCTAAGGTTCTCACTTAACCTTCAGCTCTTGCACTTCAAAGAGCTCTATCATCAAATTCTATCGTCTTTAAAATGTCTTCACTTCGAAATGTTTGAGTTGGATTGAAGTGGTTTTCAGATAATATATCCAATCCCTATCTTTTCGAAACAACATCCGATAGTTCTCGATAAACTCAACCCCGGTTCTTTAGGAAATAAACAGTCAATGATAAGAGCGGAGATTACCTCCTAACCATTAGTGGATGTATTTCCTTATCGTCTGTCCTAAGAGAACGAAATGAGATTTATACACACAGTACAACATCATCGGAGATGACTATGCCATATAACTTATATGTTTCTCTTAGATATTTCCAAAGTACATTTTGGGTCCATGTTCAATAGTCGGTTATTTAACCATTGAATAAACAAATATGCAAATCAGGGATTTAATTCCATAGGGAAAAACAACATTGGTTAAGCATATAAGTAACCACTAGCCTCCTTAATCAATCTTTTCATTAATTAAATTCATCTTGTAAATATTTATATCAAAATACTTTTACAAAGATATATTCATAATCCTTATATTTTTAATACTTGGAAAAATATTCATATACTTGTCTCAACGGTATAAGTATATTCATGGAACGGAGGAAGATTTCCTCTTTTACACAATTCAAAAACCGTTTAGAATATTGATATATGAAAAACTCCTTTATAAATTTCTAAAACCCCTTTATAAACTATTTTACAATTCCCTAAAACCCATTTATAGATGTCTCTAAATCATTTCTCAAATCATTTATAAACTTTTTATGGATCCGTAAAACTAAATATAAAACTCCTTTTATAAATTTATAAACCCATTTCTAGATTTTTTTCTTAAATATATGACCATTTATAAAACTCCTTTACCTTGTAAAAATTCGTCCTTTAAGTCTTCAAACAATTTTATGAAACTCCTCTTATAAAACCCAAGTCCATTTATAAAACTCTATTTATGAGTCTCAAAAATATTTGAAAGTAAATAAAAATCATTTACTTCAAAATCCTATTATATAATAATAATTATTAACAATAATATTGTCAACAAATAATAATTATTAACTTCAAAAAATATTTAAAATAATAATTAATAATTTCATAATATTTTAAATAAATAATAATAATTCGTGTATACCATTAGTAAAAATAGTAGTAATAATTTCCAAAACATTAATAATAAGTCATTATTATTAATTCAAGTTATATTAATTATTTAATTCATTACTTTTCAAAATATTAAAATATGGATAAATAACTTTAAAACAACATTAAATATAAATAAATAATCTTTAAAAAATATTAAATATAAATAAATAACTTTGAAAAAATAGATAAAAATGTTGGAGTAAAATAGAAGTTAAATCCTTTAAAAAATATATTTCCAAACCCAATTTCAGATTTAAAATCACTTCCTATCTCAAAAACCAACTCAAACTCAAATGGCGATTTTTAGTATTTTTATAATAGAAATTTGAGGCCAATGGCTACCCAACGTTTAACCAATATTGGTACTGATTTTCTATCACTACACGGTTTATGTTTTGAACAAATAACAATGTCATAATCAATAGAGCCAACAACCAGTTTTAATATCCAATAATTCATATGAAAGGAATATTATTGAAATTAAAATCAACAATGGCGACGAATCCTGTTGAATCCCACCAACCTGATTCCCTACATCACAAACAGTAGATAATCATATAATATGGATCATTCGCGACTAGACAGTTATATATAAAAGTTCATCGATTCCAGGGGCGGGAATAAATCCAAACCAACTGATAAAGCAGTAAACCATCCAAACATCCAATGAATAATTTTTATCAATTATATGAACTAAAAAAGTGAGTTTAACTCACCCAAATTCCAGTTGTCGCCAAAACATCCAAACATCCGCTCCAACGACTAGACTTCTGTTTTCGTCTGAATCTAAACGACGTCCGAGTTCAGTTTAAAATTCAAATAGCTCAAATCTTTACCAAAATAATTCCATGACATATTATTTGTCGATATGAACCTAAAGTGATTAATCACGTTCAATTTGGACCTAAAATAATGAATGTCGTGGGACTTTGAATGCCTCCTCATGCCTCCATGCTCGTATACGTGTACGAACCCAACTCAACCCATGCAACTTCAAACCCAACCCAGGCCGACTTCGAATGCCTCCTTATGCCACCATGCTCATCCATCCATCTACGCACCATATCAGAACAGTGAGAAATGCGGATTAAGGATCTTAAGGCTAAGGATAAACACTAGAGGGGGGTGAATAGTGTTTTAGAGAATTGTTAAATCTTTTTGAGTTTTTTGTTAATTTAAACACAAATTTATGCAATATTCAGACAGATATATGATCACAGAATCAAACACAAATGCAAATATAAAGTAAAAGCAGTAAAGGAAAGAATACACCGGATTTTATACTGGTTCGGAGTTACCCTACATCCAGTCCCGCACACAAGTACGGATTTCCTTTCAAAAACAAGTTACCCTACATCCAGTCCCGCACACAAGTACGGATTTCCTTTCAAAAACAAGTTACCCTACATCCAGTCCCGCACACAACTACGGATTTCCTTTCAAAAACAATCTTTACAATTACACCCTCGATTTCAAGGCTACGAGGTACACCCTCTAGAATCACAATCCTCTGGGTAGAGATACTTGATTTCCCGAGCCACAAGTTCACCCAAAGGCTACAATAACACCTTTTACACTTGATTGATTTCCAAGGCTACAATCACACCTTTTACACTTGATTGATTACAAAAAGCCTATAACTCTGAATAGCACTAAGGATCTTATTGAGATAGTGATAGAGAATCAAATCAGAGATAATCTAGTTAGATTCAATGTTGATTTCGGTAGAGTAATGATAAGAATTTGTATATAGAAATGTGGAAAAAGATGAGGAGTGAAAAACTAGAAAAACTGTCTTAAAACTCGTTGAAACTAACCTCTATTTATATAGGAACAACAGTCATGTCCATTCGTGAAGAGTTATGATGAATAGACACCTCTTTTGAAAATTAAATTTTGGACTCAACTAACACCATGTCGACATGGGGTACATGAATATGTCGACAACCCAAAGGGATTTTTGATGTTTTGATTTTCTTTGAAAATAACCTTTATTTTATATTAAAACTATTTTAAACTTTATAAATATACTTGACTATATTTAAAATACATAAGTAAGTATAAAGAATAATATATACAAATTTTACTATAATTTTATATTTAAAATCTAAGTATAAATATTTAAAAGTTAAATATATTGTATTTAAATTATAGTTTAAAAACAAGGATAATTTGATTTTGAAATTAAAGATTATTTTGAGGCTAAAAGTATTTGAAATCAGGATAGATGTTTTTGATGCTTTTAACAGGAAGGTTTTGAAATCATTTTGAAAACAAGATACATGTGGATAAAAGGTTAGCGGATACAAAACAATGTTCCCTTAGATTTTTCGTAGGTTTCATCCTACTTAGGGTTCCATCCATTTAACAGGCTCGAAGTGGATTCCATTCCATGAATAAATTGGATTTTAAGATGCCGGTGCTTTTCTAGGAGTTTTAACAAAATTTATTAAATTACTTGGATTCTTGAACTTTTGATAATCTTGATACAAATGAGTCTTCAATCTTGATATCTTGAATCTCTATACAGTACAGTCTTTATTCTTGGTACCTGCATGGTTAAATCCTGCATATACATATATATCTAAACTTATACTGTTAGTATTTATATTTTATAATCTATTCTAAGGTTGTTGTCATCAAAACCATCATCTCATGGACTAACAATCTCCCCCTTTTTGAAGATGACAATCTTTGTTTATAAAATATTACTTCTATCCTAATAATTCCTCCTAAAACTAATAACTCCCCCTTAATCTATGCGTAGCTACCCTATTTTTTACTTCTCCCCATTTGTCATCAACAAAAAAATAACTCTAAACTATATAACTCCCCCTCAATCTAATACTCCATGATGTGTGTTTATAATGATAGTGTTATCATAAGTAATCAATACTTAGATCTAATAATAAACCTATTCCTAAACTACTAACCATGATAACCATATAGTTATATTTATTAATAGGGAAGAACACATATAAGAACACAATTTATTTGTTAATCATATAGTTATATTTACATTTTCATTGTAAATGTAAGAAGGAATAAACAACAATGGTAAAGAAAGAGAAGAAACTAATGTGCGTTTTTGAACATAGGAGATCCATGAATCGAACAGTTTGGATAGTGGAAACAGAAATTTCCATGTTGTTCGACAAGATTTCCATCTTTGTCAAAACAAACTTCTCTAATGCACATGACTTTGTGTCATCTTCCTCATGCGCTTCTTCCATGAGATCTTCTTCTATTTCTTCTTCTTCTTCTTCGCTGGCCTCTCGTTCTTGATCTCCTGAAGAATCTTCGTCAATCAAGATTGGATTAGCATGATTGTCCATTAGAAATTTTTGCAAATTCCTAAGGATTTTTCCTTGCCTCTCTTGTTCCTTGGCCATTCGAAGTTGCATTACTTGAATTTCAGTCATTAACTGAAGTGCATCCTTTAGAGAATCCTCCATTTTAGTCACACGAGCGAGAGTAGTACGTTGAAATGGACCAGATGTAGGATTGGGGAACGAAAAGGTTGATTTTATGTTTGATTTGGAAGAGGATGCCATTGATTATTTGATTTCAGAGAAAAGAACAAAGATATAACAGAAAGGATGAATAAAATTTCGAAAATGTGAAGAATATGTAACCAATTATTTGAATTTTGGTGGGAAAAATTAAAAAATTGTATGTTGACATAGGGTAGAGGGGTATGTCGACATGGTTCTTGAATTTTTGCCTATTTAATTTATTTTGAATTAATTTTTAATTACACTTTGTTTATTTATATTTTATTTTTCAGTTATTGAACAAATACCAAGTTCTCTTCTTAATTTAGTAAATATAGATTCATTTAATGGTTTCGTTAAGATATCAGCAATTTGATTCTCAGAATTGATATAATCTAGAGTGATTACTTCCTTACTTATATTATCTCTGAGAAAATGATGTTTGATATCAAAATGTTTAGTTCGAGCATGCTGAGTAATATTTTTGGATAAATTTATCGCACTCGTATTATCACAACAGATTGGTGATTTTGAAAATTTTAAACCATAATCTTTTAAAATTTGTTGCATATATATTACTTGAGAACAAGCCAAAGCAGCAGAAATATATTCTGCTTCAGCTGTTGATAAAGAAACCGTGTTTTGCTTTTTACTAAACTAGGAAATCAGAGAATGCCCCAAAAATTGACAAGTTCCACTTGTACTTTTTCGGTCTGATTTACAACCAGCATAATCAGCATCACAGTAAGATATTAAGTCAAAAGAATCATTTTTAGGGTAAAATAAGCCATAATCAGAGGTGTGTTTAACATATCTTATGATACATTTTACGGCTTTTAAGTGGGTCTCTTTAGGTTGGGATTGATATCTTGCACAGAGACAAACACTATGCATGATATCAGGTCTACTAGTTGTAATATAGAGTAGTGATCCAATCATTCCTCTATATAACTTTTGATCTACATCTTTTGAGACATCTTCTTTACTAAGGTACTCATTGGTTGCCATGGGAGTGGGTTTTCAACTTGCAGTAGTCAAACCAAATTTATTAACTTGGTCTTTAGCATATTTTTCTTGACTAATAAAGATATCATTATCTAATTGTTTTATTTGTAGTCCTAAAAAGAAATTTAATTCACCCATATGACTCATCTCAAACTCTTTTGTCATTATTTCAGAAAATTCTTTATTCATTTCAAAATTAGTTGATCCAAAAATGATGTCATCTACGTAGACTTGAACTAGTTGAATATCATTTTTATTTCTTTTAATAAAAAAGTATTATCTACTTTACCAATTTCAAAATTTAATTGTAATAGATAAGGTCTTAGTCTATCATACCAGGCTCTAGGAGCTTATTTTAGACCATATAAAGCTTTCTTTAGTTTGTAAACATGATTTGGTAATTTATCATTTTCAAAAAGTGGTGGCTGTTCAACATACACTTCTTCTTTTACAAAACCATTTAAAATGGCACTTTTAACGTCCATTTGAAATAATTTGAAATTATTATGATTTGCGAAAGCAAGTAGAATCCTAATGGCTTCTAATCTTGCTACGGGAGCAAAGGTTTCATCAAAATCTATTCCTTCTTCTTGACAAAAATCTTGAGCGACTAAACGTGCTTTATTTCTAACTACCTCTCCTTGTTGATTCATTCTATTTTTATAAACCCATTTAGTTTCAATTATAGTTTTATTTTCAAGTCTAGGAATAAGTTCCCAAACTTCATTTCTAGTAAATGGATTTAGTTCTTCTTGCATAGCCAAAATCCATGAATCATCACTTGATGCTTCTTTTGGATTTTTTGGTTCAATAGTTGATATAAAAGATACATTACTCATTTGACTTAGTTGATTTCTAGTTTTGACTACAGATTGCATATCTCCTAGTATATTTTCAATAGGATGATATTTTGAAAGTTTAATCCTTTTATTAGGATGATTAATTTCATTATTAGTTTCAGTTGACTCTTAATTTTGAGTAATTAAATCATCTTCATCATTTGTATCTTCAAAATTTTCGAAATTATCATTGAATGACACATGCATTGTTTCTTCGGTGGTGTTAGTTCTTAAACTAAATACTCTGTACGCTTTACTTCTATTAGAATATCCGATAAAGATACCTTCATCGGATTTAGGATCAAATTTATCTAAGTTATCTCTAGTACTTAAAATAAAACATTTACTTCCAAAAATTCTAAAATAAGATACTTTAGGTTTCTTTGAGTGAAGAAGTTCATAAGAAGTCTTATTAGTTAAAGGTCTAATTCAAATTTTATTTAAAATATAACAGGCGGTAGCAACTGCTTCTGCATAAAAATTCTTTGTAATTTACTGTCTGAAAGCATAGTTCTCGCACACTCTTGAATCGTCCTATTACTACTCCGTTTTGTTGTGGAGTTCTTGGAAATGAAAAATTGTGAGTTATTCCCTTTTTATTGCAGAATTCCTCAAACTTTTCATTTTCAAATTCACCATAGTGATCACTACGAATGGTTGTAATTTTTAGAGAAAGTTGATTTTGAATCCTTTTTGAAAAGTTCTTAAAACATTCAAAAGTATCACTTTTATGTTTCAAAAATATTGTCCATGTAAATCTAGAATAATCATATACAATTATAAAAACATATTTAATATGATTTATTGACAGAATTTGAGATGGACCAAAATAAATCAAGGTGAAGTAATTCAAGAGGTTTTGATGTTGAAATCATATCTTTTAATTTAAAGGAAATTTTCTAAGTTTTCCTAATTGACATGCATCACATAAACTATCTACTTTAAAATTCATTTTAGGGAGGCCTCTTACTTAATCATGTTTTGACAGTCTAGATAAGAGTTTGAAATTCAAATGCCCAAATCTCTTATGCCAAATCCAAGGGTCACTTGTATTTGCCAAAAGACATAAGTTATCATTTGAAACTTTCATACTAAGAATATAAATATTCTTTTTCCTAACTCCCTTAAATATTATGGCTGAAATGTTATCTTCAATGTGACATTTATCTTTTTCAAATTTAATTTTATATCCTTTATCGCAAAGTTGACTTATACTTAGCAGATTATGTTTCAGATTTTTAACTAGCAAGACATTAGTAATAATAGGAGTTTCAGAGTTGCCGACTTTGCCGATGCCAATCACATATCCTTTTGAATTGTCTCCAAATTTAACCAGTCCTCCGTCTTTGTATATTATATCATTCAGCATATTTGGATTGCCAGTCATGTATCTAGAACATCCACTATCAAGTATCCATTTGTTCTTTCTGATCTGCACAATTTGTCTGTTGTGGATTGATTCCTCAACAGCCATATAACATGATTCCTGCACATCAAACTATTTTGATAGACAACTTGAATTTGAACATTGATTATATGTAGACTCAAAAGACAATGATGATATGAATATTTCTAAACTAGTATCAACGAACATAGCCATTTTAAAACTTTTTCAAAAATCAGATTATGAAACTTTGAAAACCTTGCTCTGATGCCAAATGTGAGAAATGCGGATTAAGGATATTAAGGCTAAGGATAAACACTAGAGGGGGGTGAATAGTGATTTAGAGAATTGTTAAATCTTTTTGAGTTTTTTGTTAATTTAAACACAAATGTATGCAATATTCAGATACAAATATGATCACAGAATCAAACACAAATGCAAATATAAAGTAAAAGTAGTAAAGGAAAGAACACATCAAATTTTATACTGATTTGGAGTTACCTTACATCATATCCCGCACACAAGTACGGATTTCCTTTCAAAAACAATCTTTACAATTACACCCTCGATTTCAAGGCTACGAGGTACACCCTCCAGAATCACAATCCTCTTGGTAGAGATACTTGATTTCCCGGGCAACAAGTTCACCCAATTGATTTCCAAGGCTACAATCACACCTTTTACACTTGATTGATTTTCAAGGCTACAATCACACCTTTTACATTTGCTTGATTACAAAAAGCCTATAACTCCGAATAGCACAGAGGATCTTGTTGAGATAGCGATAGAGAATCAAAGAAGAGATAATCTAGTTAGATTCAATGTTGATTTCGGTAGAGTAGTGATAAGAATTTGTATATAGAAATGTGGAAGAAGAAGAGGAGTGAAAAACCAGAAAAACTGTCTTAAAATTCGTTGAAACTAACCCCTATTTATAGAGGAACAATAGTCATGTCCATTCATGAAGAGTTATAACGAATAGACACTTCTTTTGAAATTTAAATTTTGGACTCAACTGACACCATGTCGACATGGGGTACATGAGTTTGTCGACATCCAAAAGGGGTTTTTGGTGTTTTGATTTTCTTTGAAAATAACCTTTATTTTATATTAAAACTATTTTAAACTTTATAAATATACTTGACTATATTTAAATACACAAGAAAGTATAAAGAATAATATATACAAAATTTTACTATAATTTTATATTTAAAATCTAAGTACAAATATTTAAAAGTTAAATATATTATATTTAAAAGATAGTTTAAGAACAACGATAATTTGATTTTGAAATTAAAGATTATTTTGAGGCTAAAAGCATTTGAAATCTGGATAGATGTTTTTGATGCTTTTAAAAAGAAGGTTTTGAAACCATTTTGAAAACAAGATATAATTTCGAAAAATCATTTTGAATAAAAGGTTAGCGGATACAAAACTAGATTTTTCGTAGTTTCCATCCTACTTAGGGTTCCATCCCTTTAACAGACTCGAAGTGGATTCCATTCCACGAATAAATTGGATTTTAAAATGCTAGTGCTTTTCTAGGAGTTTTAACAAAATTTCTAATTAAAGAATAAATTACTTGAATTCTTGAACTCTTGATAATCTTGATACTCATGAGTCTTCAATCTTGATATCTTGAATCTCTATACTGTACAGTCTTCATTCTTGGTACCTGCATGGTTAAATCCTGCATATACATATATATCTAAACTTATACTATTAGTATTTATATTTTATAATCTATTCTAAGGTTTTGTCATCAAAACGATCATCTCACAGACTAACAAGAACGACGCTTCAACCTCCCTCTGCTAAATGACACTAACCATGTCCATCATCGTTGTCCCTAGCTCTTTGGCGAATGGAGAAAACAAATGCCATTTATCTTGAGGTTTTTGATGCCACCAACCACTATAGCAAAATCACACCATTGATCGAGTCGAGTTCCTTCCAACAATTATCTTTGCAGTTGAACTTGAGGTCTAGAAATGCTTGAAATGGTCTTGGTCGTCATGGGACGTTAGATCGAAGGAGGAAAAATTTGAAAATAATGAACGAAATCTCTCTCTGCTCACATTTAAATAATGGGAGGAAGGAATAGGATGAACATCTTGGGTATGGCCCAAACAATACAAACGTGGACTTAGTATGGTGAATATATATTTCATATTCAAAAATATCTAGCTCGATGCACTCAAAAATCTCAAACCCCAAATGAGGCATGTCGCCTGGCATTCTATTGGTAAACCCCTATTCCAAACACAATGGAACTAGTACCGAGACCGATTCCTTCATATGCAGAAGTTAGATTCCCAAATCAAAATATATTAATTTAAATTGCTTTAATTAATTTCTACGTGTTTCGAACTCTTAGGACTAAATGATACGTCCGCCATGAAATTCAACCGCATACAATAATTCACTATTATAGATCCAATGAAACTGGTTTTATCAAAATCCAAGACCGTGCCCCAGAATGATATTTTTACACATTAATTAAAATGATTATCATTAAAACTAGTTTATTCACTTTTCATTCAAATTTAAAAGTTTGCTATCTTCAATCTTATTTAAATAGAATTTAAATCAACTTTCGAAATCATTTTTATTCACATTAAATTCAAGATTCAATTATTTAAACAATTCCAAATATTCAAATAACCATTATATTTGAAATTCAAGTCTATTTAACTTATAGATTAACTTTTCAATATTTAAATTCAATTATATATTCAAATTCAAATGACTAAATTCTGGGTCGTTACATGGTGCATTGAAGGAGGAAAGGGATAAGTTGTTGGCCAATGCTTTATCCGTGATACAATATATCCTGAATGGGCGTCAATCCCAATCCGGTCAAGAAATTGAATGGGAAGTGGTGGACTTGTGTCGACTACTCGGACTTGAGCAAAGCTTGCCCGAAGGATAGCTTCCCATTACCAAAATCGACTAGCTCATTAGCAGAGGGGCATGAGCTTCTCTCAGTCATTGGCACCTACTTAAGATACAATATGATTATGATGCATGAGCTCGATCAGGAGAGCACTAGCTTCATTACCGACTAGGGACTTTACTATTATCGTTTAATGCCGTTCGACTTAAAGAATGATACCGCTACTTACCAAATATTAGTGAATGCAATGTTTAGAAATTAGATTAAACAGACAGTGAAAGTATACGTGGATGACATTCTTTTGAAATTACGAGTACTTGGAAAACATCTAGATAATTTCTCGAAGATGTTTGAAATCCTTTAAAAGTATGGAATGAAATTGAACCCCTTAAAGTGCTCATTCGGTATTTCATCAGAAAAATTTCTCTGATTCATTGTAAACGAGAAGGGCATCGAGGCCAATCAAGAACAGATCGACATATTACAGAATGTTAGAGCCCCATAGACAAAAATGAGTTATGGTGTCTGAATGGGAAGATCGCAGAATTAAGTTGCTTCATATCCGAAGTGACGGATAAGTGTATACCATTTTTCGACACGTTGAAGAAGCGTAAAAAGAACTTCAAGTGGAATCAAGACTTCAAGATAACATTTAAGGAATTACTTTGACACATGGAAACATCGTCGTTTTATACCGCCGGTTTCATCTAAACTAAAGGTAGGTCTATTCATCTGCCTGCCAGTTTCTGCATATGTGTTAAGTGCAACACTTATAAGCAAGGAAGCTAGGATTCAACGACTTGTCTACTACATCGGCAAACAGTTCACCGGAGAAAAACGAAATTACTTGAAGTTAGAGAAGTTAGCGCACTACTTTTTGATAGCATTAAGGAAGCTGCAACTGTATTTCCAAGCTTACCTTATTAAGGTGTTGACGGATTAACCCTTGAAGTAGTACTTTACCGATCTGAGACTTCAGGACTTTTAAAGTGGAATCTTGAGTTAAGCTAGTACGATGCGACTTATCATCCCCAAAGAGTGATTAATGGACAGGCGTTGGCTAATTTCATCACCGAGTTCATAATTTGAGTTGAAGAGGAGGAGGACACAGTGTTGTAGCATCACAATGGAAATTATTTATCGATGCTGCATCAAACGAATTCTGCTCGGGAGCGGGAGTTGTGCTTGAAACTCCCAAAGGTTGGTCGATATGCTCTAAGGTTAGATTTCCCTTCTACTAACAACAAGGCGGAGTACAAGGTGTTAATAGCATGGTTGAAGATCATGAAGGAACTAGGAATTAACGCTCTTCTTATATATAATGACTCTCAATTAGTCATATGTCAAGTAAAGCGAGAGCATTAGGCTAAGGCTGTGAACCTTGCCCCTTATCCTTCGAAAGCGTGGAAGTTGCTCAAAAATATCAAACACTACACGATGACTCATATTCCCAAGGAACAGAATGTGAAGACTGATCACTTGGCTAAACTGGCCAGTTCTAGAGGTACACTGTTGCTAGGACTGGTTCCAGTGGAAGTATTTTCAGCTCTTAGCATAGGTTAGATGGATGCCGACTAGATTTTGGAAACCACAGAAGAGGAGGAATCGTGGATGACGCCGATCCAGGGCTACCTACTTAGAGGAATACTCCCAAGGGACCAAAATGAATGAAAAAGCTCATTTGGAAAACACTATGACTCATAATGCATGATGGGATATTGTACCGAAGAGGGTTCTCGCTTCTTTACTCAGGTGTGTAACAGAAAAGGAAGCTAGGAAAATCCTCATAGAAATTCTTGAAGGAAGTAGCCATGACCACACCGGGGGGCAAACATTGGCGAAAAAGGCTCTCCACTATGGATACTTCTGGCCAACAATAATCTAAGATGTGGCAAACTATTCCAGACAATGTGATCGCCGTCAGAGATTTGCAAAGATTCCATGAACCCCATCTATGGAACTTATACAAATGGTCAGTCGATGGCTGTTTGCAATATGAGGGATGGCGTAGCGTGTTACCAATAGTATAAGGAGGAGCTAAACACACCATCATTGCGGTTGATTACTTTAACAAATTGGCCGAAGTGGAACCACTTGTAATGATTACTACTAAAAAAGTGATTAACTTTGTACCTAGAAACATTGTTTGCAAATTTAGGGTGCCTTGTCATGGACAATAGAACTAAGTTCGAGAGTACCGAGTTCAAGGACTTCTACTAGCGCTACTTGATCAAGAAAAGCTTTTCTACAGTAGCGCATCCACGAGTAAATAGGCAAGTAGAGGCAGCAAACAAAATCATCAAAACCACCATAAAGAAGAGGTTCATGAAAGCTAAAGGAAATTAGGTTGTTGAGCTTCTTCTTGCATTATGGGCTTACAAAATGACACACAAATCCATGACTGGACACTCACCCTTCGCTTTAGCTTATGGTTTAGAAGCTATGATACAATTGGAACTGGAAGCCCCTCTCATCCTAGAAGGCATTTCAATCAAAGAGAAAATTAGCAACTACTGCTCGAATCACTTGACCAGATTGATGAGAAGAGGGAGGAATCTGAGCTTAGAACTACTTCTCACTAGAAAAGAGTGGCGTGACACTTCAACACCAAGGTTCGAAACCATACCTTCGAAGTAGGAGTTCTCGTTCTGAAGCAGATCTTCCCCAATACGGGAGCACTTAGCCTAAATTGGGAAGGACCGTATGTGATCGACCAGAAACTTGGAAATGAAACATTCAAGCTGACGATGGTCGATGGAATTTCGATTCTCTATGCTTGAAACAACGACTCACTACGGCATTACTATACTTACTACTTATCTATGCATTTTCTATTTTTGCAAATAAGCAATCCAGGGACACTGGGGGCATTGTAAATAGTCAGGACTTGCCTTTCCTTTTATCAATAATATATCTCACTTCTTGAACCAATGGAACCGTGTTCTTGTAAGCAAACTGCCAAGTCGATGGGGAAAATCGACTCAAAATGTCGGATCGACGGGGAAAATCGATCTACGCCTTCTGAAAACTGACATTGCTCCAGGAATGTCAAGAATGCTTATCTCCTTATGCACCACCAATAAGCTGGTCATTGCTACTTGAACCGATGGAACCATATTCAAGTATGCAACACTCCATGTGTGCCACCAATAAGCCATACGCCACTGCTTGGACCAATAAAACCGCGTCCAAGTACACAAAACTCCTTATGCGCCATTAATAAGCTGCACATCGCTTTTGGAACCGATGGAACTGCATTCTTGCAAGCTATAAAATCCCCCTACTTGGAGGACCAAAACTAACGACTAAGGATGCTGCAGTCATCCATAGTTATTAATTCTTGGCGACCAAATACGACGGTGCTAGATACATTGATACACAGATCATAGAAATATGGAAAAAATTAACAATTCAAAACATATTTCACATTCAAATAAAAACACTTGAAGTTCATTACATAATCCAAAAAACTTAACCACATTCACCAAAATATAATTATTACAAATATACCAAGAGCGATATATGAAGATGCCTCCTTGGTTGATCAAAGTATATAGCAAGGCTAACAAGTCTGCATTTACAAACAAAATACACAATGGAAAGACAATTCTAGATAACTATCTGCCTCCTACATGCCTTCGGAAGCTTTATTCATCAAAGAAGAAAACCTGAAAATCTTAAACCTCAACTACTCAAAACTAATTGAGTACCCGAGAGTTCAAAAGGAAAACAAAAACTTCGATCGGACATAAAGCCTGGTATGAATAATAATCTAACATCTCATTCCTTTTAGATATCTAGTGAGGCCAAGCCGCTTACCGGAACGGGTGTTCTCCTCACTAGTATCTTAAAACCTTTTTGAAACCTTATTTTATGCTCCTGCATCCACAATGGTTAAAATATACATTTTCAAAATATTACGATGATATGCATACTTGAAAACAATTAGGATTTCCTTATCCCCTATTACATTTTAACTTGCCTCAAAAAGGTACTATCCATCCCATGTTCATTTTACTTAAGCAGATGTGGACTATCCATCTCACATCTCATAGTTTTCCTAGGATGACTATAAACCCTTCATTAAACATATGGAGGCTATCCATACCCAATATGTTGTTGACTATCCATCAAACATCCCATAGTTTTCCTTGGATAACTATGAACCCTTCTTCAATCATATAAAGACTATTCATCTCCATCCTGATGTTGACTATCCATCAAACATCCCATAGCTTTCCTAGGATAACTATGAACCCGTCACTTTAGCCACCATATGAATCTAATTATGTCATTCTTTCCACATGATTAACCAATTTCCATTTGTATCCTTAGTTTAGGTTAAATCCCAATTATCCCATGCTATCTGCACGGTTGACCTATTTCCATTAGTATCCCTAACTTTGGTTACGTCCATTTATAATTTACATTGGTATCCCTAAATGATTGTCAAAACATATAACTGATGGTATTCCCAACTATCGTCTTGAACCCGTTAAGCCCACCCTGACATCCCCAAGGTTAAACAACATTTTATAAGTTTAAAAGAAACAATTTTCCAACCCTTTCGAAAGTATCCCATTCGAAAGCTTTGCTTTTGACCCTTTCGAAAGCAACCTTTCGACCCACTCGAACGGTTTGTTTTCGACCCTCTTCAAAAGCATAAACCATAAATTTTAAAACAATAGGCTCCACTCTTTATAATACTTTAAAACCCCTCCTTCAAAACCTTTCGACCATGTCAAAGTATTATTATAGAAGGGTAGAAGCATAGCTTCAAAATCCCTTGAAAGTATCACTTTCGAAAGCATTGAAGTTTACCCTTCAAATCCCTTGAAAACCAAACCTTTCGAAACCATTGAAATTCAAACCTTTCAAAATCATTGACGATCAAACCCCCGAAAGCATTAGATTTGTGCTTGAGAATATTACTTTGTGTCATAGTGAAAATAGGTGAAAGTATCTCTTTCAAAACCAAAATTTTATGTTGTAAAATTCTAGGGAAGACAATTAAACCTCTCGACAACATCGAAAGCTTCCGCTTTCAGCCCCTTCGAAAGGTTTGGGAAGCGACTTGTATTTATAAGAATATTTAAACCTTTCGACAACGTTGAAAGCTCCTACTTTCGACCCATTTGGAAGGTTTAAATAGAAATAAAGGCGGCAACTCTCTTTCAAAAATCTCTTTGAAAAACCTTTCGAAACCATAACTTTCGACCTTGTCAGAAGCTCTTAAAAACAGGCAAATCCTTTTCTTTTTCGAATGAAAGTAAACTAAGGGGCCATCTCCTTCGAAAGCAAACCTTCGACACCATACCTTCTAACTTGGAACAATTCACCGCATACCACCTAACTGATATCATGTGCATTGCTTTCGGCCTTATCAGTCATTAAAGTCGAAAGATCTTGGTTGGTAGGTTTAAGTCGAAAGGTTGTCAAAGAAGGCGAAACAACCTTTTTCTGGGAAAAATTGATTTTACCAAATAAAGTAAACCTTTTATAATAAACTTGCTTACTTATAAACATTTGATTGGCTCTTACAAACCTTTTAAATAACTTGAATAATTTTTGCTGCATTTTCTTAAATCTAAATTCAAGATAACTTTTAACAAATAAGCCCTTCCTATTATCAAAATAATTAAATCGTTTAGGTCCTTCTCTCGAAATAATTTAATGTCCATACTAATCATTTAGTAAAAATCCCTAAAAATTTCAGAAATTCTCTTTAATCACGTTTTCTAACATATCAAAATTTCAGACGAAATTCTTAATATAATTTCCAAAATAAATTTAAAAACCCAAATAACCATATTTTCCTTTGGAACTTCATAATTAATTCTCCACGGCATGGAAAATTGTGAAAATTGAAACCCAACTTCAAAATCATGTTTTCCATTACATATAATTTTCCCATGGCATTTCAAAATCATTTAATCTCGGTTTTACCTTAAAACCGTATATGTGTCCCTTAATTAACCATGTTTGAACATATATAAATCATAAATCAAACATATCATCATTCAATATATATCAAAAAAAAACAGATTTACCCTTAAATCTAAAACCATATGATTACAAAACCAAATTAGAGATGTAGAAATCATTATTCACCTTAGATTGGATAGGGAAATTGAAGTTTGATTGAGATTGATTTCTTATAGCTTGATCCTAAGCTTCACTTTGATTTTCTCTTCTCTTCCTAATGGCCGACCTTGCTTTTCTTTTTAACGCTACTATTTTGTTTGAGATAAAATGTGTGTGTATGGCCTAATGGAATTGTATAAGAGGGAATGTAGGTGGCAATTTACCCTAATACCTTTATGTTCAATTTCTTAATACTTAACATTTTGGCAAGGCTGTGATACCAGGAACTTAACTGGAAAACAAGGACAGTCCATCCCGAAGATCGGTTATATGTAGGCTCACTGTGGATATCAATGAATTTTATCCAAGTCCAGATCAAGCTACAATTGATATGACATGACAAGACAAGCAAAGCTATGAAAGCCAACATTCCAAATTTTGAGTCAATTCGAGTACGTATGCTTAACATATGATCAATACAAGTTAAGGAAACCAACTCGTTCGTATCCATCATTTCGTGCCGACCAGGACGCAATCCATCTCTTCGTATCGATTGATTTCTTATCTATCACATAACTATACTATTTGTATCCCTCAAGGGGAGCCTTGTTCGAATCCATTAAGCTTTGCTAGTTTGTGTCCATCAGGTGCCTTGGTTCGTATCCATCAAGTAATCGTTACTTCATATCCATCATGGAACCGCTATTCGTATCCATCAAGGCCAAACAAAGCCGCTATCTATTCGTATCCATCACAACATCAGTCATTCATATCCATCAAGTTGGAGTAACATCGATCGATACGAATGAGACCACATAATCAATACGAGCCGTGCAACTTGGATCGATACGAACAGAGCCACGACACTCGATACGAACTAAGCCATTTCCATCAATACGAGCTGAGCCACTTCCATCTATACGATCAAGGCGAAAACCTTGGAGTGACTCGGTCAACTAGGCATCGAAAGTGGAGCAATCCAAAGATCAAGCACCATGTCAACTCCCAGGCACGTGCTCAGCATCGAGTCGAAGTGATCGATACGAACAGTATCGATATGAACGGGACCGTGACCAAAAACTATAATTTGCATCGATCATAACTTGTAATCCACGTGTCCAAATGCTATGAAATTTTCACATGAGCTTACGTACGACCTAAGAAATGTTCATGCCAAGCTTCGACTCGATTGGATCAAATCTTGACCGATATGAAATTCGTTCATATCGATCACAGATCGAGTCTAAATCGCATGGGATCGATTGTGTGGGCCCATGCACATGCCAAAAGAAGTCTGCCAAGATCTGAGCGAGATACTTTCAGCCTACACCTATAAATAGCACCCCCAGAACCTACAGAAAATGGATCTTTTGACTCTTTGACGTCCAGACTCTGCCGACACCATTTTTGCACTTCAAGGCTGCTGTTGTACTCAAAATTCGTCACTGTAATCCATTATAATCCATTGTAATCAGCAAGCGGATATCAATAAAATCATTAACTTCATAGTGGACGTAGGCCATATGCCGAACCACTCTAAGATCCTATGTTTCTGTGTGTTTTGCTCATCTGTTTTTGAAGTTTTTGTTAGATAATCCTCTTTTTACAGTTCTATTCTTCATTTTTATATCTTCAAATACTTCCGAAGAGCGCTGTGCCCTATTTTGGTACAAACACTTTGGTGATTTCACCGAAAAAACACAGTTTTCACCTGCTCTTTAGAACTACTGTAAATACTGGATTACACAAATCTAAGAAGAAAATCCAGATCTCAAGTTGAGAATCCTTCCAACCTATTCAAATTTGCATCAAATCAAGGAAATGACTTCATCATCCACCATTGTTCGCACAAGGACCGCCTCTACAGCTGTAGATTAAGAAGGACAAGAAAGACAATCCCGTACAACTGCCTCCATCCAACCTGAATGCTGTTGGACCGTCAGATCCATTGGGCCCTGTCACCAGATAAGAGTTTCAAATGCTTATACAAGAGCTGACTTAGAGCCGTCATCAACTCACTCAATAGTTGCGTGCAAATGCAGAGTTGATTAGTCACCTAAATCGCTAGAGGCATTGGAGGTCCAGGAGGGATTATGCCTCTTACTCGTCCATAGAGAGTCCAGTCTCAACCGACTACCATCATAGATCTACACGCCCACGACTGGATGTAACCTACACTCAAGCTACCAGACATCAACCTACGCTGAACATTGGGATGCCTAGAGTCGGCCCGTCAACCAGCTACTAGACTAGACCCTCCTCTGGTGAGGTACCATTCATCATTTCACCATAAACAACTGCGCTACTACTGCCGCTGTTGAACCGAGGGTTGATGCTCGGAATCAACCAGATCTGAACCGTCATAAGCGTTGTCGTACTCCCAAACCCTACATCTCCGAAGACTTGGAACCAAGGAGGCGAAACATGGACTGTCGACCTCATCTAGTCCAGCCTCGCATTGTGGAACTGGACCACACATTGGCTCAACATGCACAGAATGTCCATATGTTGGATATCCCCACAATGATATGTCAGATGATTCGAGAGAGTTAAGGCCTCACATATGAAAACTAGGGGGAGTCATACTCCCTTTACCGATGAAATACTTTATGCTAAACCGCCTCGGCGATTCAGGATACCGACTCTACCAGTCTACGAAGGAAGTTCTGATCCCAACCAATACATCCTGAAGTATGAGTGGTCGATGAGTGTTGCATGGGCTGATGATGCAGTCAAATGTCGAAGCTTCCCGATCTCTTTAGGGGGCATAGCTACTATGTGGTTCACTCGTTTTCCACCTCGATCTATTTCTTGCTTTGATCAATTGGCAACCATGTTTGTTGAGCAGCTACGGATGCATGCCACAAGGCCAAATGATGTTAACACTCTGTCTAGTGTCACTCAAGCTCCTGGAGAGACAGTTAGACGCTACTCGGAGAGATTTCATCTGCATGTGCAGAGATAAGCAATCCTAACGACGACTCTATCTTAATGGCATTGATTAAGTGGATGATCCTGATTTCGAGTTCGAAAATTGGTTGGCTAGCAAGCCTCCTGCATCATTGAACCATTTCTATTCCAAAGCAGCCCAATTCTTGAGAAGGTAGGATGCAAAACAATCTAGGAAGCAGGATAACGCAGGGCCAAGCATGGAGGGAATCCAAAGTAATGTTGTAGTGAAACAATCGGGGAGAGTTCCGAAAAGGTTCAGTTGAATATTCAGAATAAACAAACTCAGCAAAAAGGAAATGGGAATTAGAATAGAAAGAGTGATCAAAACCATGATCCACGACATAGAGCTCCTATGTTCGATAATTACACTCCTCGGAATACGTCGTTGAAGAATGTATATCTACAAACCTGCAATACTATCCAGTACATGTAACGACCCGGATTTTTTGAACGGTCAATTTGAGATATTTAAATGGATTTAAATATTTGATTTGGATTATGAATTGATTTTGAATTTGGAAAGTATGTTTTTCATTTATAAAGTAAATTCAGGATCTAAGATATAATGATTTATTGGAAAATTCGACTTTTGAATTATATAATTGGTAATTGGGTAGAATATAAAATCTAGAGTTATAAGCTTGTCAAAAATATTTCAAAGGCTTATAAAATTTGTATTGATAATACTAAAAGTAACGGATGGGGTAAAATTGAATTTAACAGTAGTTTGTTCAATTTTAAAATACATCGTTTAAATTGATGTTCAAAAATAGCCTTCCGAGGCACAGTCTCGGATTTCGACGAAACTAGTTTCATTGGACCTGTAATATTGTATTATTATATTGTTTTAATTTTCGTAGTATTTCGAGTTGTTGTGTGAGCATATGATATATAAATGCGCTGAAGTTCATATCGAAAATTCAATATAATAACTGATCCAAAAAAGCTATCTTCTCCATACGATTGAATTAGGGCTTGAAACCTTTTCCATTGCATTCGGAATAGGGGTATAACATTATGAACGCCTAGCGGCATGCCTCGATAGGAGTTTGAAATTTTAAGTTACGTTTATCGAAACTATTTGAATTCAATTTAAAATATATATATATATTTACATTCTCATACAAGCAACCTTCGCCAGCTGAAATAAATGTCACGTCAGTTCTTTTTGTCTCCCCTTCAAAATACTGTAGCTCATCTGCTACATGCGACCAACTTTTTAAATTTTGCACGCTAAACATCTTTTCCTGTTCCCCATTCCTTCTTTTAAAATGCAGACAGATTCACAAAGAAATTGAAAAGCTTCAGGGAATCAAAATAATGGCTGAACGAAAAGAGGGCGGTTAAATTCGAATAGAATGCGAGCCATTTCCCTCAATCCCTCAGTCTCATTCGCAAATTCAAATCCAATCGAAAAAAAGAGATAAGAGGGGGGAATCTGAATCTCAAATATGTGAACTCACACGACAATTTGTCTACGACCTCACACTCTTTTCGTACGCACGACTTAGGTTGGAGGAGGTCGGCATCGCGTGAGTTGGATATGGGTATGGTCGAGATAGGGGTTTGCGCTCTGGTGATAGACAAGGATGGGGGAACTCGAGCTAGTGTGACCAGTGGGACAACAACGTTTAGAGTATTGGCAAGCGTAAAATGGAATTGGGGGAAAGCATCACGGGGTCGAGAGAGTTGGCATCGACTTTTAGGGAAGCTCGAGAAGTGCTAAGGTTTGGTTTGCAAGGCGATGGCATTGCTGCAGCATGTGGCATGGTGGCATGCGAGAGGGCGATGGACGGGATGGGTCGACTCTGATCGTCGGCGTGGGCTCGAGCAGTGTGAGTCACGATGGATTTTTGAGGGCGGGCTTGGTTACTGATTAGCTGTGAGGTAGTTTCTGACTATTTTAATTAAATTATATATACATAAGCATATGTATGAATGTATATACATGGGTTTGAAGAGTATATATATTGGAAGAAGCGAAGCAACTCTGTTTTTTCAAAAAAAAATATGTAAAGTTTAAAGTAGAAAACTTAGTCTGATTTGAATTTTTTTTTGAAAATAAAGTATAATGTTGGAAGTAAGCATGTGTAAATATATAGATTAAGCTTTACAGTAATTAAATTACTACTTATGTTATTTACAGAAAAAGAAATATACATCCATGTTTAGAATATGGATAAAAATAGGAAAAATGAATATAAATAGAGATTGATTGTTTGGCTGAGCCAAATATTAATAAACCATATGAATGTTTGTACAAGGTCTAAAATTTTGGAAGAATGGTCGAGATGGAA
The DNA here is from genome assembly GCA_030765085.1 of Allium cepa. Taxonomy (NCBI): domain Eukaryota; kingdom Viridiplantae; phylum Streptophyta; class Magnoliopsida; order Asparagales; family Amaryllidaceae; genus Allium; species Allium cepa. The sequence continues at coordinate 272,501,481 of CM060937.1, forward strand.
ATGGATTGCAAACAATAATATAAGGTGAGTTAATCTCACTCTTCTATATAGTATTTAAATTTAAATAGTTAAATTTAAATTATTGGTTGTTTTGCTTGGATGATGATTGCCATTAGTTAAAATTAAATAGACCCTATGCGCCGCATAATAGCGAATGATATTATATATAAACCCATATAACGCGATATTTCATCTCGAAATAGAATTGATATTTTATATTGTGCTAACATCTATGGATGTAGGGAAAACAGGTTGAAGGGATCCAACTGGATTCCTCAAATTGATTTAGATTGTTAAATACTCTCTGATATGATTTATGTGATAATCTGTGATAGATTATGTTAGAAATTCAAATGTTGGATGCTATGGTTTGATTGGATATATTTGGATATATCGAGTTATCAAATTGTATAGATTTGGATTTTTGGAAGAAAATAAAAGAGAGAATTTTAAGTAAAAAATTATAGGCATTTGAATAAATTAAAGAATGAATTGGAAAAGAATAAAAGTTGATTTTTGAATTCTAATAAATAAAATTCCAAGTATGGAAAATGAGAGTTTAAATAAATGGGAATAAGTGATTTTTCTTTAAAAAAACTCAAGTGTTATTATTTAAAGGAATAAAGAATTTATTTTAAATTTCAAAGTTTAAATTTATTTAAAAGGATAAAGAAGGAATTTGAGAAATCTGAAATTGGTATTTTTTAGTGAAAAGATTGTAAATCATAAGCAAGAATTAAAAATCTGAAGTTAATGGGTTTTGAAGTAAATGAGCAAGTAAAGGAATTTATTCCAAAATAGAGTAATTTGAAAATCAATTTTGAAAATTGATTTAAGTGTTTGAAATTGGAATTTTAAGAAGGATGGGGCTAAGAAATTTATAAAATGGGTTTATAAAAGTGAAGTAATATATCAGTAGATATCTGGAAGAATAAATTCACGGTGGGAATTTATTAAAGGAATGGGTAAATTTGTTTAAAAATAAATAGTGATTTATTTTTAAAGGACGTGAAAGAGAAGTGTATTTCCTTGGATAGCCAAGTACATTTTCAAAGAATTTTTTTTAAGTATAGGTTAAAAGTTGTAAAGTTGTTTTAAAAGCTTGTTTTAGAAAATTTATTATTTTTAAATGTTTAAATTTTAAAGTAAGTATTTTTCAGATTTATCTTAGTAGTAATTATTTAAAGGTGACTTGTTATTATGTTTTAAAAAAAGAGAAAATTTAGTTTTATATTTTATAAAGTAACATTATTTTAAATATTCTTAAAGTGTATATTTTTGAATAAATTATTAAAGTAGTTTTAAATTTAAATGGTTTAAAGTGTTTAAAATTATTTTAAAAATCTAAAGTATTTGTACTTGGTGTTTTCAGTGGAAATAAATATTTGGGAATTCATTCCATGAGAAAAGTGTGATTTAAAACTGTTTTCAAATGGTTGAAAAGTGGAAATATATCTTGTGAAGATATTTTGAGATTAATAAATAACTTGGTGAAATTATTTATGTTTGATGGTTGTTTGTGAATGTTAATTGATAGTTAAATAACCGACTATCAATATTTGGCCAATGCGATGATCGTTTCGAGGAGACCGGGATCGAATTTTTTTTTCTTTAAAACCACTTCGATCCGATTTGTACGTTTTCATAAGGAAGACTAGTTTGGGTTCGAAGATGGAGCAGTGAAGTGCAAAGGCTAGTCGCTACTAATCCTGAGGTGATTCCAAAATGGATGTAGAAGGAATTGTGCCTTCGGTTCCGTTCGAACCCGTGACGGACTTATATGGATGAATGCTTTCAGAACATCATCAGGTGGACGGTGAGCATTCTAAGTGATATGTTCTAAAAAGGTAACGCTTAGCCTCGAGCCTCATCAACCGGGAATGGCTGAAAATCAAGGGATATGCAGCAAGGCTAAGTGGGTAGCACCCATTAGGGTAAGGCCACCCCTATCTAGATGTCCTTTTTTTATTCGGTTTAGTGGGCGGTTGCTGATACCAACCGTAGGGTGATCTTAATTGGTATTATCCAGTAAGGGGTAGTCCCGGTCTTGTGTTGCAGGGGATTAGGAGGGATCCTCGATACAGTGATCCAGGCCACGTACTGTGATAAGTGTACCCTAGTGCCTAGTCATCAGTCGAAAATCCATTCTCCCTACGTGTCTTTTACGGTTTTGATTGTATAACCCACCCTGTGCCTAGTATGCTGGAATTTGACAAATGTAATAATTTCTGCTATTTGAATAAGTATTTGTATGTAGACCCTATTATAATATCAGAGGATTTTGATAAGAGATGTTTTGGCTATCGTAAGGTAAAAACCCGACATGTTTATTTGTGGCGTGGTCTTTGTGATGCTTTTGATTTCAAAGGATTTTGATACTTTAATAATCAATTTGAGTGTTGTTTTCTCAGACTGGTATTCCAGACTGACTCGAGTGTTATTTAACTATAATGCCCGGGTCAAACCAAGTATTATAGAATACAGGAAAGAATGCTATGGAGCACAGGAGACGAGCTGGATGGCTATACGTACTTTCGTATTTGTATGAAATATTCCGCTGTGTTGATTAGCTGGTATTCAGTTTTGTAAGGACAAGTTGTGATAACTGTCCAGTGGTGTGTATTGTGGTTATTGTTCTCTGATGATGTAATGTATAAACAGATATATTTTTCCTTTGTGTAAAGATCAGTTATTATTTATTATATTTTATTCCGCTGCATTGGTAAGATTCTGATGTTGTTTCTATTTTCTTCTTCTACCTCCTTCTGCTTTAACCCTAACGGTTCGTATTTCCGTGCAACTTGAGTTGATGTGTTGGAATAGTGTAAGGGGTACGGGTATGCGGGTCATTTCACTTGGTATCAAAGCTGAAAGGTTAAGCGAGAACGTTGGCTCTGGTGGGAATTACTCATTAAATAGAGTCCGTAGTACTCTAGATATGAGTTTGAGTGTATTAATAGATATGAGCGCGTATTTGTTAGTGAATATAAAAGTTGTTTTATATTGTGTTGACTTATCGGTTGAGTGTTTATGGATTCTGATCGATATGTGGGACGTCATGTCATCGATAGGAGTCTCTAAACTCTTAAACAAGATAAACCGACACGGTATTGTTTTATAATAGGGTAAATGAAATAATTTTACCCAAATTATTTTTGTATATAAAAGAAATAATTTTTGTAAATTATTATAGATATATATGGTTGCTTGATTGTTAGGAATGATAATATTAAATTATTATCATCGTTGTGTAAAATTGAATAAGAAATTGAAATCATAACCGAAAGCTAAGAAATAAATTCACATATGAATGTGAATTATAATTGAAATGAGGTAAATTCTAGAGAATGTTGGATATAGATTGAAAGAATTTAAAATTTGAAATTTTGGGAAAGATCTAAATTCTTTTGGGTTTGAAAATGGCTTTCAAGGGTTTTGGAGAAATAATAGTAATACTATTTGGGAAATATTTTTGAATTGGGTATGAAATCTGGTGAGATTTGGAACTTAAAAATATTTGAAATGTTTTGGAAGGATAAAAGCATTAAACTCTTTTTGGTCGCTAGAAAATAACTTCGGTGATGACTGCAGCATCATCGATGTTCATTTTTGAGTTTCCAAAGGAGGAATTGCTGCTTGAATTTTTTAAGTGGGAGATGTTTGCAAACTGGGTTTGTTTTTGAAATTCAAAGAGGTAATTGAATTTACCAAAGAATTTTGGATATAATTGATTTCAAATGATTTTTGAAATACTTAAGTGATATTTGAAGAATCTGGAATTGGTTTAAATGTTTTTAAGTGTCTAAGTAATGGTTTAAACTCTGGAGGTTTAACTAAAAATGTTTATGGATTATAAACAGATTTGGGAATTTATAAATTTTGAAATTTCCTGGGATGAAATTAACTTGTAAAAAGTTAATAAAGTTAGAAAGGTAAAACAATTAAATAAAGTAAACTAAAGAAGGTTAGTAAAGTGGAAATGAAAAATATAGTTTGGGTGGATTAAAAGAACAAAGTTTTAAGAATTAAAAATTTATTTGAATTTGAAATAAATTAGTAAATGGAGCTAATTTAAAATAAGTATGGAAACAAAATAAGTTAGACGAATAAGTCGAGTTTAATGAACTTAAGCTAAGTCTAATAATATTGTGATTAGATTTGAATCAAAATCGAAATATAATTGAGATGGAATTGTATCATGTGGTGGATACACTAAATGAAATTAAGTTCTTACCTAATAAAATGTAAATGAATTGTGTGAAGTCAAAGAATAGTATGGGGTTAGATTTAACTGGAGTTAAGTTAAATAAGATGGAATTGGAATGAATATATTTCGATGGCTTATAAAAGAATTGAAAACCCATTGAATAAAAATATATATACTTGGCTAAATTAAATATATGATCCCGAGTTAAAAAGTAAAATGTGAATGGGATTGATTGTAAATGGAGGAAAGTATGGATATAAATAAGTTGTGACTTATAAAACTTAGAAGTAGAATAAATAAGCCAACATAAAATTGTTTTGAATTTTGGGAAATAAATAAAAATTCAAAACTTGAATTATAAAATAAAATTGAAACTAAATATTGAAATTTAATTTAAATTGGTAACAAATAGAATTGAAACTGAATATTGAAATTTAATTTAAATTGTGTATGTAAAGTAAAGTGAAAATTGAAGAATTTGTTCGAAGAAACTAAAGGATGTAAAAGTTTGCATATAAACTTTTATTTGAGATTTAAAATAAATTAGTAGGTGGAACTAATTTAAAGAATGATTAATTAAATATTGTTTGAGATAATATGAATTGGAAATTGAAATAAATTAGTGGATGAAACTAATTTAAAATAATGATATGAATCAGTTATAAATGGAAGGTAAAATTCAATATTCAGAGTTGAAGATAAATTGAATTCATATGGAAATGGAAGAACCAATTTGAATAGAAGTAGATATAAACTAAAGTGGTGAAGTAAAAATAAATATAAGAAGCGTATAAAATACTTATATTGAACTTAAGAAGAAATGGTAGAATTCTTAAGTAATATGGGTGTCGGGAAAATATATTGAATAAGCATTTGAGTGAAGATTTAATAAAAATATGTGAAATGATAAGCGTAGATAAGTGAATAGAAATCAAAATGAATGTGAATAAAAGAGAATTGATATAATTGATAATCAATTGAGATAAATACGTAGGATGTACATATAATATTCGCATAGCAGTTTGATCCGGATTCGAGCACAGAATTTCGAGATAGTTATATCGATTCGAGTTAGGATTTTTCACTCGATTTTCGATGGCAAACCCTGGATATGGATTTTGATTGATTCTGGAAATTCTCTATCATAGTTATGACTATGCAAGGAGAATGACAGTTTCTTATCAAGAAACCAGATCCGAGTCCGCACTAGGAAGTCGGGTGGACGATACTAGTTCGAAAATGAAATTATGTGATCGAGTAAGCGATCAGATATGGTATTGCATACGAATGATATAGGTACATCATACAGGCTTAAATGGAATGAATATTGGAAATTTTGGAAAGAAGTGTATAAAATGATTTTGGAATATATAGTTGGATGTGGTTAAATTGGACATACAGGTATTAAAAAGCAAGCAGGAAAATTGGGATTTTTGATTTCAGAAGATAAATTGAAAATAATAATTTAAGAATTGGATGTAAGCGATTGAAATTGGTGTCGGAATCTTATAAATTGCATATGGGCATTGTTTAGTGTAATTGCTTATGAAGTGCATGTATCTAGCTATTGAAAGTAAATAAATGTTAGTGAGTTGCATATACTTTATACTTACATGTTTGAATTAAGTAAGTACAGGTACAGATAAGCCGTATGGCTGGATTTGGATGCGCAAATGATAGATAAATAAGTCGCTTGCTTAAAAATGCTAAATAGAGGTACGCCTACGCAATAAAAGTTAGGAAATATGAACTATTGTTTGTTTTTTTGTTTTTCCGACCGTGTGGGTCGATGTATATATATTTATATCGCTTGTCAAATTGCAAAAGCTCCTCCGTACAAAGGAGACTCTGCCAAAATTTTCTGAAAATTTTGGGAGTTAGAAAATTTTTGAAAATTTTTAGGAAAATTTTTGTTAAGGACAAAATGATTTCAAATTGGAATTAAATAAGGAATTTTGGAAATGGATTTAAATATTTGATTTGGATTATGAATTGATTTTGAATATGGAAAGTATAGTTTTCATTTATAAAATAAATTCAGGATCTAAGATATAATGATTTATTGGAAAATTCGACTTTTGAATTATATAATTGGTAATTGGGTAAAATACAAAATCTGGAGTTATAAGCTTGTCAAAAATATTTCAAAGGCTTATAAAATTTATATAGATAATACTAAAAGTAACAGATGGTGTAAAACTGAATTTAACAGTAGTTTGTTCAATTTTTAAAATACATCGTTTAAATTGATGTTCAAAAATAGCCTTCCGAGGCATAGTCTCAGATTTCAACGAACCCAGTTTCATTGGATCCGTAATATTGTATTATTATTGGGTTTCAATTTTCATAGTATTTCGAGTTGTTGTGTAAGCATACGATATATAAACGCGCTGAAGTTCATATTGGAAATTCAATATAATAACTGATCCCAAAAAGCTATCTTCTCCATACGATTGAATTAGGGCTTGAAACCTTTTCCATTACATTCAGAATAGGGGTATAACATTATGAACGCCTAGCAGCATGCCTCGATAGGAGATCGAAATTTTAAGTTGCGTTTATCGAAAAAGTTTGAATTCAACTTAAAATATATATATTTACATTCTCATACAAGCAACCTTCACCAGCTGAAATAAATGTCACGTCAGCGCTGTTTGTCTCCCCTCCAGAATATTGTAGCTCATCTGCTACATGTGACCACCTTTTTAAATTTTGCACGCTAAACATCTTTTCCTGTTCCCCATTCATTCTTTTAAAATGTAGACAGATTCACAAAGAAATTGAAAAGCTTTAGGGAATCAAAATAATGGCTGAACAAAAAGAGGGCGTATTAAATTCGAATAGAATGCGAGCCATTTCCCTCAATCCCTCAGTCTCATTCGTAAATTCAAATCCAATCAAAAAAAACGAGATGGGGGAAATCTGAATCTCAAATCTATGAACTCGTGCGACAATTTGTCTATGACCTCGCGCTCTTTTCGTACACGCGACCTGGGTTGGAGGAGGTCGACATCGCATGAGTTGGATGTGGGTATGGTCGAGATAGGGGTTCGCGCTCTGGTGATAGACGAGGATAAGGGAACTCGAGCTAGTGCGACCAGTGGGACGACAACGTTTAGAGTATTGGCAAGCGCGCAATGGAATTGGGGGAAAGCATCACGAGGTCGAGAGAGTTGGCATTGACTTTTAGGAAGCTCGAGAAGTGCTAGGGTTTGGTTTGCAAGGCGATGGCGTTGCTGCAGCATGTGGCATGGTGGCATGCGAGGGGGAAATGGACGGAGATGGGTCGACTCTGATCGTCGGCGTGGGTTCGAGCAGTGTGAGTCACGGTGGTTTTTCAAGGGCGGGCTTGGGTACTGATTAGCTGTGAGGTAGTTTCTGACTATTTTAATTAAGTTATATATACATAGGTATATGTATGAATGTATATATATGGTTTTGAAGAGTATATATATAGCAGGAAGGGAAGCAACTATGTTTTTTTTGAAAAAATATATGTAAAGTTTAAAGTAGAAAATTTTGTCTGATTTGAATTTTTTTTTTTGAAAATAAAGTATATTGTTGGAAGTAAGCATGTGTAAACAGATAGATTAAGCTTTACAGTAATAAAATTACTACTTATGTTATTTACAGAAAAACAAATATACATCCATGTTTAGAATATAGATAAAAACAGGAAAAATGAATATAAATAGAGATTAATTGTTTGACTGAGCCAAATATTAACAAACCATACGAATGTTTGTACAAGGTCTAAATTTTTGGAAGAATGGTCGAGATGGAAATGGATTGCAAACAATAATATAAGGGGAGTTAATCTCACTCTTCTGGATAGTATTTAAATTTAAATAGTTAAATTTAAATTATTGGTTGTTTTGCTTGGATGATGATTGCCATTAGTTAAAATTAAATAGACCTTATGCGCCGCATAATAGCGGATGATATTATATATAAACCCATATACCGCGATATTCCACCTCGAAGTGGAATTGGTATTTTATATTGTGCTAACATCTGTGGATGCAGGGAAGACATGTTGGAGGGATCCAACTGGATTCCTTAAATTGATTTAGATTGTTTAATACTCTGTGATATGGTTTATGTGATCATCTATGATAGATTATGTTGGAAATTCAAATGTTGGATGCTATGGTTTGATTGGATATATTTGGATATATCGAGTGATCAAATTGTATAGATTTGGATTTTTGGAAGAAACTAAAAGAGAGAATTTTAAGCAAACAATTATAGGCATTTGAATAAATTAAAGAATGAGTTGGAAAAGAATAAAAGTTGATTTTTGAATTCTAATAAATAAAATTCCAAGTATGGAAAATGAGAGTTTAAATAAATGGGAATAAGTGATTTTTCTTAAAAAAACTCAAGTGTTATTATTTAAAGGAATAAAGAATTTATTTTAAATTTAAAAGTTTAAATTTATTTAAAAGGATAAAGAAGGAATTTGAGAAATCTGAAATTGGTATTTTTCAGTGAAAAGATTGTAAATCATAAGGATGAATTAAAAATCTGAAGTTAATGGGTTTTGAAGTAAATGAGCAAGTAAAGGAATTTATTCCAAAATAGAGTAATTTGAAAATCAATTTTGAAAATTGATTTAAGTGTTTGAAATTGGAATTTTAAGAAGGATGGGGCTAAGAAATTTATAAAATGGGTTTATAAAAGTGAAGTAATATATCAGTAGATATTTGGAAGAATAAATTCACGGTGGGAATTTATTAAAGGAATGGGTAAATTTGTATAAAAATAAATAGTGATTTATTTTTAAAGGACGTGAAAGAGAAGTGTATTTCCTTGGATAGCCAAGTACATTTTCAAAGAATTTTTTTAAGTATAGGTTAAAAGTTGTAAAGTTGTTTTAAAAGCTTGTTTTAGAAAATTTATTATTTTTAAATGTTTAAATTTTAAAGTAAGTATTTTTCAGATTTATCTTAGTAGTAATTATTTAAAGGTGACTTGGTATTATGTTTTTTTTTAAAAGAGAAAATTTAGTTTTATATTTCATAAAGTAGCATTATGTTAAATATTCTTAAAGTATATATTTTTGAATAAAGTATTAAAGTAGTTTTTAATTTAAATGGTTTAAAGTGTATTTTATAATAAAGTGTTTAAAATTATTTTAAAAATCTAAAGTATTTGTACTTGGTGTTTTCAGTGGAAATAAATATTTGGGAATTCATTCCATGAGAAGAGTGTGATTTAAAACAATTTTCAAAGGGTTGAAAAGTGAAAATATATCTTGTGAAGATATTTTGCGATTAATAAATAATTTGTTGAAATTATTTATGTTTGATGGTTGTTTGTGAATGTTAATTGATAGTTAAATAACCAACTATCAATATTTGGCCAATGCGTTGATCGTTTCGAAGTGACCGGGATCGGGATTTTTTTGGGAAAACCACTTCGATCTAGTTTGTACGCTTTCGTGAGGAAGACGTGTTTGGATTCGAAGATAAGGCAATGAAGTGCAAGGGCGAGTCGCTACTAATCCTGAGCTGATTCCAATATGGATGTAGTAGGAGTAGTACCTTCGGTTCCGTTCGAACCCGGGGCGGACTTGTATGGATGAATGCTTTCAGAACATAGTCAGGTGGGCGGTGAGCATTCTAAGTGATATGTTCTAAAAAGGTAACGCTTAACCTCGAGCCTCATCAACCGGGAATGGCTGAAAATCTAGGGATATGTAGCAAGGCTAAATGGGTAGCACCCATTAGGGTAAGGTCACCCCTGTCTAGATGTCCCTTTTTTTATTCGGTTTAGTCGGCGGTTGCTGATCCCAACCATAGGGTGATCTTACTCGGGATTATCCAGTAAAGGGTAGTCCCGGTCTTGTGTTGCAGGGGATCGGGAGGGATCCTCGGTATGGTGACCTTGGCCACGTACTGTGATAGGTGGTATCCCAATGCCTAGTCATTAGTCGGAAATCCATTCTTCCTACGTGCCTTTTACGGTTTTGATTGTATAACCCACCTTGTGGCTAGTATGCTGTAATTTAATAAATGTAACGATTTCGGCTATTTGAATAAGTATTTGTATGTAGACCCTATTATAATACCAGAGGATTTTGATAAGAAATGTTTTGGCTATCGTAAGGTAAAAACGCGACATGTTTATTTGTGGCGTGGTCTTACGAGATGCCTTTGATTTTAAAGGATTTTGAAACTTTAATAATCAATTTGAGTGTGGTTTTCTCACGCTGGTATTTCAGACTGACTCGAGTGTTATTTAACTAATGCTTGGGTCAGACCGACTATTAAAGAATACAGGAAAGGATGCTATGGAGCTCAGGAGATGAGCTGGATGGCGATACGTACTTCCATACTTGTATGAAATATTTCGCTGTGTTGATTAGCTGGTATTCAGTTTTGTAAGGACAAGTTGTGATAACTGTCCATTGGTGTGTATTGTGGTTATTGCACTCTGATGATGTAATGTATAAACAGATATATTTTTCCTTTGTGTAAAGATCAGTTATTATCTATTATATTTTATTCTGCTGCGTTGTAAGATTCTGATGTTGTTTCTATTTACTTCTTCTAGCTCCTTCTGCTTTAACCCTAACGGTTTGTATTTCCATACACCTTGAGTTGATGTGTTGGAAAATAGTGTTGACTTACGGGGTACGGGTATGCGGGTCGTTTCAGTACAAGAAGCCTGCTCCGAAGCCATCATCGGAGAGGCAGATCCAAACAAGGAAATTTTGTAAGTTTCACGAGATTTATGACCACAATACAAATGAGTGTCGTCATTTACAAGATCTCATTGAGAAGTTGAATCGAGAAAGGAAGTTGGAACAGTTTGTGCGGGCGCCGTAGTCTGGAGTTGCGGGACCATCGAATCAAAGTAATGTATCTAACCAGGCGAGACAGTAGGAACCCCCTTGTACCGGCGGGAGGTTAGTAATAAATACTGTAAGTGGTAGTTCTCATCCAGCAGACCGAAGCTGGAGCGAAATGGATTCGTATGCCAGCTCTATTGGGCATGCGGACTTCGAATGTTGTAGTAGTTATGATGATGGGGATACGGCCAAACAACAGAAGACGATGTCTGACGGCATCATGTTTCGAAATAGAGACGCTGATAAGGTCTAAGCCCCTACTATCGATCCACTGGTCATATCAACTCAGGTAGGCCCTGCTTGGATGAAGAGGATCTAGGTTGACGGTGGAAGCTCTGTGAATATTTTGTTTAAGCGAGCATATGACCAAATGAAAATGGAAGCTAAAGATTCGAAGCCTTGCCAGTCTCGAATCCACGGCTTCAATGGGAGCGCTACTATACCCATTGGAGTAGTGGAACTGCCAGTGGAGTTGGGAGTTGGGGAGCGTCGAAGAGTCCGGATATTACAGTTTGTTGTGTTGGACATAGACTCCCATTACAATGCTTTCTTGGGTCGACAAGCCCTTGCTGAATTCAGGACAGCCATTGCCCCATGGTGTTTGACTCTCAAGTTCCCCACCGATCATGGGGTTGGAGACATTCAAGGATATCAGGCTACTGGACAAGCCTGTTATGTTGCTGAGCTATGCGGGGCGCAGCGAAAGGGTAAAGGAAAGGGCGTCGAGGAATCTCTCTGCATCCGTTTTTCTGATAATTAAAAATTAGTGCCTGGGGCCAAGCCCAGGCATCCCAACTAATTTCAAAGGGATCTTGACCCGAGAGACACTCAAACTGAAGATACTAAAGATAGTCAAGCTTCCTCGGCTGAACTGACAATCGATGTCCCGATCGACGATGATGATGATTCAAAGATGTTAAAGATTGGATCCCAGTTAAGCCAACAAATGTAAGGGGAATTGGTTGAATTTCTCCGGGCAAACCTCGAGCTATTTGCCTGGATGCATTCTGACTGTGTGGGATCTCACCGGACATCATAAGCCACATGTTGAATATTGACCTGTGGTACATCCCGGTCAAGCAGAAAAGGCGTGGTATGGATCTAGAGAGATCTGCTGCCCTTAAAGAAGAGGTCGATAAGTTAAAATAGAATGGGTTTATTCAAGATGCCTTATACCCAAAGTGGGTATCCAATCCCGTACTTGTCCGAAAGGCGAATGGGAAATGGAGAACGTGAGTTGACTACTCAGACTTGAAAAAAGATTGCCTAAAAAATAGTTTTCCACTTCTCAGAATTGATCAGCTCGTAGATTCAACGGCTGGGCACAAACTCTTATCCTTTATGGATGCATATTTCGGTTACAACCAGATACCCATGCACTTACACGACCAAGAACATACCAGCATCATAATTGATATGGGATCCATTGCTATAAAGTTATGCCTTTCGAACTCAAGAATGCCGGGGTAACATACCAATGACTAGTCAATCGAATGTTTGCTAACCAGATCGGAAAGACCATGGAAGTATATGTAGAGGACATGCTAGTGAAATCATGGTTTTCCACTGATCATATTAAAGACTTGGAATCGATGTTTAGTATCCTTTGAGAATATTGGATGAAGCTCAACCCATTGAAATGTTACTTTAGGGTCGCATCCGGAAAATTCCTTGGGTTTATCGTCAACGCTCGAGGAATTGAAGCAAATCCCGAAAAGATCTAGGCGATCAGAAATCTTAAAACTCCAAGAACTATAAAACAAGCCCAGAGCCTTAACGGGAAAGTAGCAGCACTGAGGAGGTTTATTTCAAAGTCCACCGACATATGCATTCCCTTCTTTGATTTGATTCGAAAAGGGAAACAGAATTATGAATGGACCATGGAATGTGAGGGCGCATTCCGAGCACTAAATCAGCACCTCTCCACACCACCTATTTTTTTGAAGCCAATCGATCACGAGCAATAGTACCTTTACTTGGCAGTATCAGAGAATACAATCAGTGCTGCTCTAATTTAGGAGGAAGACCGAGTGCAAAAACCCGTCTACTCTATCAGTAAACGACTAACCGAAGCTGAGAGAATTTATCCGACGCTAGAGAGGTTGGCTTATTGTCTCGTTATTGCCTCAAGGAAGCTCCATCCTTATTTCTAGGCTCATCCTATCATAATATACACCGATCAACCATTACGTTAGGTCCTTACACAGTCTAAGATGTCTGGTAGGTTACTCAAATGGAGTATCGAACTGAGCCAGTTTGATATTACATACACTCCAAGGAGAGCCATTCAAGGACAAGTCCTAGTGGATATCATAGCCAAATTTAACATCCCAGAAGACTTGCCAGAAAGCAACGAATCTTTCGAGTATATCTGGAAGCTGCATACTGATGGTGCGTCAAACAACCGGTGTTCGAGTGCTGGAGTTGTACTTGAAACCCCCGAAGGTTGATCCATATTTTATGCTCTAAAGTTTGATTTTCGTGCGACCAATAATGAAGCTGAATATGAAGCCTTGCTTGTTGGATTGAAAACCACACGAGATTTGAGAACCGTTGAGGTTGAAATTTATTGTGATTCACAATTAGTCGTGTGTCACGTTTGGGGCGAATATCAGGCGAAAGATCAAAGACTGGCTGCTTATCTAGCTCGAGTCCAGGAGATACTTAATCAGTTTGATTATTATTCTATCTTCTATATACCCCATGAGTGCAATCAAAAGGCTGATTCATTGGCAAAGTTAGCAAGTACGAGCGAAGCACAAGAAATGGGACTCATTCCTATGGAAACGTTATCTTCCCCAAGCATTGATTAGATGGAGACCGACTGGATATTTGAAAACGCTCCCCATAAGGAGTCGTGGATGACTCCGTTTCGAAATTACCTCGAGCATGGAACGCTACTTAGCGTAGGAGTGAGAAGAGACAGATTCTTCGAAAAGCTGCACGGTTCACTATTCAGAATGGAGTCATGTATAGGAGAGGATACTCCATTCCTCTGCCCCGGTGTATCGCCCACGATGAAATTAAGTGAGTGTTACATGATGTATACGAGGGAAAATGTGGCGATCACACCAGGGGGCAAGCTCTCGCTAAGAAAGTACTCTGATATGGATATTATTGGTCGACTGTCAACCGCGATGCAGCAGATTATGCCAGGAAATGTGACAAATGTGAAAAGCATGCTTGATTCCTAGAGCCCTACCTACTGAGATGACCCAAATGGTCAGTCCATGGCCATTTGTAGTATGGGGCATCAATATCATTGGCTCTCTACCTCTGGCCAAAGGTGGTGCGAAGTATGCCATCGTCGCAGTTGATTACTTTACTAAGTGGGCCGAAGCTGAACCTCTTGCTGCAATCACAAAAAAGAAGGTTATCAACTTTGTAATCCGCAACATTATCTGTCGATTTGGTCTCCCACATACCATCATCACCGATAACGGGACCCAGTTCGACAGTGTTGAATTCAAGGATCTCTGCCAATGATTCCACATTCAAAAGAAATTCTTTGCAGTTGCACACCCTCAAGCGAATGACCAGGTTGAAGCTGTTAATAAGGTTATCTAGTCTATTCTAAAGAAACGACTGGAAAAGGCCAAGGGCAAATGAGTCGATGAACTTCCTATGGCTTTATGGGCTTATCAGACCATCCACAAGTCAACAACTGGCCATACTCCATTTTCTCTTTCCTATGGCTCAGAAGCCGTTATTCTAGTCGAGATGGAAGTACCTTCTCATCGTGTGACTTATTATGATCCAAAGACAAATGCCATACTACTTGCTGAGTCCTTGGATTTGTTGGATGAGAAGCGCGAAGAGGCTGATTTGAGGGCAGCCGCATACCCAAGCCGAGGTTACTCGATTGTACAATGCTAAGATCCGACCCCGAACCTTTGAACTCGACGATTCATCCTCAAAAGAATCTATCCGATTCCTTTGCACATGAAACCAACGTAGGAAGGACCGTATATGATTGAACGAAAGCTCGAAGATGGCACATATAAGTTATCGACCGTTGACGGTCTCACTTTGCCAAGATCCTGGAACAGCGAGAGTATCCGTCGCTACTACACATGACAGGCTTTATTTATTTCATTTTATTTTTCATCTGCAATTTATTTCTGCATTTTGGGATTTGAATATGTAATAAGGCAACTGACTTTGCCATATTTTCTCATTTCGGCAACAAAATGCCATCTCTTCAAGGCAGAGCTATGATTTATTGATTGTGTCATACAACCATCACGATGCACGAAGAGCTAAGTTCCATCATATGGTGGAATTTATTCAAATAGGGAGCGACTGTGATACGACCGACAACTCACTAAGTGAAACTCGAGCTCGGTGGTAAGCCATCACATTGAAGCCAAAGAAGGATTGACACACGACAATCCTTTAACTAACTCCAGTCTCCCAGAGTGCGAGCTGGAGTATAAACTTATGAATGCAGCTTCGAAGAGGGTGGATCCGTCCACCTAACAGCTTCGACCATATCCTAACCAAGTTCATAGAGGATGAACCCGTCCATCTAACAATCTCACTTGTTAACTTAGGGTAGATGTAATCGACCATCCATGATCTTGATAAATCCATCGTTTTCGGAGTGCGAATGAAATCCCAAAAGCCTAAACTGATGTGATTGAACATCTATCAGCCAAATCCAAATTCCCAAGGTGCAAATTGGAGTATGAATATTAACTCTAGTTCCCAAAGTGCGAACTGGAGTATAAACACCAATTCCAAATTCCAAGAGTGTGAGTCGAAGTATAAACATCGACTCCAAGTTTCCAGAGTGCGAGTTGGAGTATAAACATCAACCAACTCTAAGTTCTCGAAGTGCAAAATGGAGTACAAACATCGACTATCTTTGGATTCCCAGAGTGCGAACCAGATTATCGACCGTAGATAACTCTAAGTCCCCAGAATGTGGTCAGAGTATAAACATGACTTGGGTGTGAATGACCATCCATAAAATAAATTAAGTCCTCGGATCGTGGACACATACTTAAAACTTAAACATGCGTGATCTACCGTTGATGGACAAATGCGAATCCTCGAGCGCGGATATGATCATTAATAAGTGAGTGAGTGTGATTCAACCACTCGACTCTCACTTGTTTCAGCATCGATTCAATGATGTTAAGCTCAATGAAATGAAGGCAAAATGCAATCGCTGGCCGATCTTTACAACTCATCCCCAAAACTGGGGGCAGAACTTAAGTGTCAACCATTGACTGAAGTAGTGCAACATCAAAGTTCAACTTTAATTCTCGGTCATGATTCATGTCCATGATTTTTGGACTTGATGAGTAAAGACAAACTCGACTTAAAGGTTGGAACTTCACAAGTGCACTGAACTGGAATTCAAATGCTGGAACATAGAAGCAAACGAATAATAATTGAATTAAAGCCAAAATAAAAATTTCATTTCAACTGTTTGTAGAAGGAATTTATGTACAAGTTATCTTCAAAAATCCTACTAGAAAGGGCCGAACCTGCATCTATACATGGCCTACGAAAGAAAAACAAAAGCAAATTCTTATCTACTAAAAAATGGGCCGAAGTGGCCTATCTACTCATTCTTTTTCCTTGGCTTCTTCTTCGGCGTGGACCTGCTTGAGTCGCCAGTAATTTTCCTCTTCGAGCCTTTGCCTTTCAACGGTTGATCTCCAACAGGTGGCATTATATCTACCTCCTCCTCTGAGCTCAAATGAATAGGAATGCATCCTGCAGGAGGAGTCGGAGTTGTCGTATCCACTACAGGAGGCGGGATAGACAAGCTGGTCTCGATAACTGCACCACCGGGTGATATCATTATCAGCAGAGCCGGGCTAGGTGCCGCTATTCCACCTTCAGAACTACCACCATGAGCCATTGCCTCCATTTTAGTGACAATTTCGACCAATATCTCTTCTTCACGAATTGCTTGAGCCTCGCTAGGGGCATCGGTTGTCGGCCTTGAAGATCCAGTAACAGGTGCGCTTCCACCCATAACAAATGGTAGGTCCTTATAAGGGTCACTATGACGACTGAGAAGCTCCTCCATTATCTGTTCGTCAAAAAATGGTGTGCACCCCCGCATTCCATCAATCGGTGCAGTCATTGTTGTGGTGGTTGCCTCAGTAATGATGGCCTACTGTGCTTGATGCACTTCTTGAGTTGCAGGAGGTGCCATTAATGTAACTCTAGTCACCGGATAGAGAAAAAGACAGACTGTTAGTAAATGCTTCAAATCAAGCTCCTTGTTTTGAACATGTATGAGGAATGCTCAGAATACCTTCCTCGGTTTAGCTCGTGGACGGCTGAACAACTTCAGTAGTGTGCTCTCTAGTTAAAGATAACTGCGGATATTCCAGATTGTAAGCAGGGACGTATTGGGGATCAACCGCTGGTGCAGATTCAGGTCAGGTTGGCATAGGAATCTCAAGACTTGCAGTGTGATGCTCAACACCTGAACCTTCTCCGACCTTCGAGTGTTGGGCGCCTAGCTTCTCCTTTTCATGTGAAATCATCGACTCATGGAGAATATTTCTCTCATCTTTATTCAGCATACGATTCTCAAACCCAAACTCGTCAATTGATTCACCCAGATGCACCACCTTCTCCTCCTCAACCAATCGACCCCAGGCGTTGTGAAGATGCATCGGACAATTTTCGAGCCAGGCCAGGTTCCTGTGCTTCATCACATTTGCATTATAAGTGATGAGGAGATCTTCGATATCAGCCTCTAGCCTGGACTCCACCATTCGGACCCTCTCCTCGACCTCGGTCTCCACCACACGGACTTTATCCATTGTCGCATCCTGTTCACCCTGTAGCACTATGGCCTGCTCACATGCCTTCTACGCTGTGCAATTTGCGTCATCCCTTTCCTTAATAATTTCGAAGAATTTGGCTTTAAGCTCATTAAGTTCTATGAGAGCTGCATCCCGTTCGGTAGTGATGGTGGTGTTCCGATGACCCATCTCCTCCGTCAAGGCATAGTGTGTCTGTCTCATCCTCTCCATGGCCAAGTTCGCCTTGTCGGCCTTTTGAGTGGCCTCTATTTCTGACTTTTGGGAGGATCCAGCTTCATCATTAAGCACTTGGATGGTTCGATCCTTCTGAACAAGCTCGTTTTCTAATTTCTTTATGGTGGCCGCCCGCTCAAAGGCCAACTTTGATGCTTTCTCTGAGGCTTTCGACCTCTCCTTATACTGAGTATAGATGTCATGAATATAATCATGCATCGTATTCTCCGCTTCCGCTAGAATTATCTTTAAGTGTGGAGGAAAGATGTAACCATCAAAGAAAATGTTCGAAAAATCCTTTTTCAGTTGTGAGATTCTAATAGCCTCTTCTCCGGTGGGCTCAGTAATAGCCTATTCACTGCCAATGGGAGTTTCGGCCTCGTGTTTACGACAGTGTGATTCAAGCCTAGAGGTTTGGGTAGATGGTTTATGGCGGGGAGGCTCTACTATTAGTTTTCCATAGCTCGAGGGGTGTGTAGGGATTCTAGGAGGTGGAGAAGGCGATCGGGATCTATGTGTGTAGTCCCTATCCTTATCCCTGTCATATGTTTCTGGGATAGAATATCCACGGTCATAATCCCTCTCTGCATTTCTCTTATATGCATCCTAGTATGTAGAAGAGCGACGAATTGAGCGAAGACTCCCCAACATCGACCCACATCTAGACATTGTACCTACAAAGTAAGAGAAGCAAAGTTAGCAATCTCTTGAAGTAAATAGCTTGCGATCGGAAATCGTGTAGTGCCGTGAAGTGTGTATGCATGTGCAACCCTCCAACCAACCGGAAATGTCAGCCACACTTGTGGGAAGAGACTCGCTTAAGTCTAAGGTACTCTGAAGCTCCTCTAATTCAGCATCGTGTTGGGGTGACACATAATCCAAAATCGGGATATGGGTAAGCCCTTTGAAAAGGTTCTCCACTTGCGAGGGAGGAGCCTTTGAAATTCTAATACCAGAAACAAGGAGAGACACGAACACAGATTTCCATCTTCTAGACTTAGAGAAATTATGGCCTGCGGCCTTGCTTTTTCTCCTTCCCTCGGAATCTTGAAAGGCGTAGGAAGGCCCGACAATGTGTTCATCGTCGGTGGGTGTATCTTCATCATTACCTTTTTCAACTATTACAACCTTGGGCATCTTACACATCACCCGTCTAGTCGGGACTGCCTCAATGTCCCTTCGAGCCTTGTACTTTGATTTCGCTCAATTAGCCCGACAGTTCCCAAAATTTCTGCCTGTTAGAACCGAATCAATGTCCCTCATTTCAATTGGAACTTCTTAAAGAACGTGAACTATCTCTTTAAAGTGTACGCCCCCGGGTCGTGGAATTACAGCTGTAAGGAAAAAGAAGATATAAGTTTAGGTATTAGCCCTGATTATCTCGTTAACTACTTGAAGAGATTGCAACACTTATGTCTGTATAACCATCGACCGGCGAATCCTAGAGGGCGCCGGACATAAAATCACTCCGTTTTAAAATAACTCATCCTGGTCCAGGAGCCGATGACAATTTTACAATTCCAGACCGACTCTTGGAATGTGAACAAAGGACCGTCTCCTCGACTCTTGACACTGAATAAATATCTGATCTCTATCGGGTCGGTGGTCCAAAAAGATGCTCCATAAATACAATGAATAGGCTGTTCAGCATAGTATATCAGTTCGGATGTAGCTATGATGGAGCAATTCTAAAGAAAGATAACACTTCCCTAATGTATTGGTTAAATGGAGGAAGTGTTCCTGCTGTACAAGCATGGCGATTGAAAGCAGTAAACCCCTCTGATGGAAATGCGGTCTATCATTTGATCATAGCAATTACACATCATCCAATGACAAGCCATGCCTTAGGCATATCCGTCCCAGCATGTCTTCGGAGATGTTGGACGGTATAGAATCTTGCAGATTACCAACAAAAGTAGTGCTTGGTAGCTCATCCTGAGCTGGATCTATAACTTCGGCCGCGATGACCGGTATCTCTATTGTTAAGGAAAGTGAACTCTCAATTTCCTGCTGTTTTGAGCTTGTAGACTCCATAACTAACTAACTTATGAAATGTTAGATGATAATAAGCCCATGTATTCCCCAGTGTGAAGTGCATGAATGTGTTGTGAAGTGTAATGCCATAAATTATTTAAGAAATTCAACAAAGTTGGAGAAAATGTCCAAACGATGGGACTTCGAAATTTAACTGGAATAACCATCACCGCTGACCGTCACAACAGTGTCGTCTAGACTTAGGAGACCGATCAGAGTTACGGTTTGTTAAGATTTTGTTGAGTTGCAGTTCCATCGATGAGCTTTGAAGGGCGGTCAATTATGCAGTTCAACAGTTAAGTCCAGATATGCTAGAATGAAGCTCGTTGGAGTCATATGTTTGGTTGAAGTTTGAATCGACCACCTAAAGTCTCATTCTATCGGTCACCTGAGGAACGATTTCGAATCGATCACCTTAAGGCCAAATCATATCAGTTCGAGCCCCTCATCTACTATTAATTTCAGCCCGTGTTCTCGTATTGATCGGTAGAACCAATATTTCGTATCGATCGAAACTCGGTATTCCATACCGATCAAAAAACATCTACTTCGTATCGACCATTCAACCCCTGCTTCATATCGATCATCCAACTCCTGTTTCATATCAATCAATATCATTTCGAAGTGATCGATGCTAAGCAACTATCCCATGGTCAATACGAAGCCCAAGGCAAGGTAATGGTATGAGATTTCTCTTCAAGATCGATACGAAACAAGACATTTTCTTCCTCAATTGATAAGAGATTAAGGCCAAACAACTACCCACTAGCTATTTCGTATCCGTCCTCGCTTCTTCTCCCCGATTGACACAAGCACCATTAACCCTTCCTTAACCTCACCTTGACCCAACTCCGTCATCGCCGACATCAAAACTGGCGATGACCATGGGTAGAGCGGCATTCAAACTCAAGCCTCATCGTTTTGGGGTAGCATTGATTTGTTAATTACCTAATTTGAGCGATTAGTTCAAGAGATTAATAAGCCGAAGGATTTGGAGACGAGGATAGTTCTTCCTATTTCCTTCTATTCTATCGATACGAAAGCAAGGCTGAAGGGAAAATGAGAAAGTAAAAAAATGTTCCAAGTACGAAGGCCTTATATATGTAAGGCAAATGACGATTCGTATCCCAGTGCTAAACGATCGGTTCAACAGGTTTCTTCCATCGATACAAAGATTGCTATTCGTATCCATCCACTCGAGTCCATCTGAAGTGCATCAATACGAACTTCCTTATTCGTATCCATCATGAGTCCCTCGATACGAAGAGAGACTCCACAAGCAACAAAGGCAAGGCTCGTGCGAACTGTTCGAATCCATAAAAATGCATCGATGGGAAAGGAACACCTAGATTACATTGGAACCATGTGACTTCATCGATACGAAGCGTCCATCTCGTATCCGTCAGTGAGGATTCCATCGATACGAATTCACAATTTCATATCCATTGCTCTAGAGTCCATAGAAACTCGCATCCATCGATACGAAATGAATTGAGACTTCGGCCTAATTTTTTCCCATCAATGCGAAATATTCAAAAAGAGATAATTAGTTCATACCGATCACCATTGATACGAACACAAATTTTCAACTCCTCAAATCAATCCCGGAGAGGATCGATATAAAGAAAAACTCCAAAACAACCATCAAGCGTTGTTACAACTCGGATTTCATATCGATTTGGGACAGGATCGATACGAGAAAACTGTAGATGACTTGTGAATGTGCGAACATTAACGAGAGTTAGGTTAACATGTATGCATGTATATCGGACTAATTTTCAATTTTCAAAATTCACAGGTCGAATGTCCACCCGATGAACAATTTCAACAACGAACAACTGATCACTATCATACAGCATTCAGTTACAACAGTCTACGGTAAACCAATAGACAACCAACAGTTCATGGTTCATACTTCTATTAGTCAATCAAAGGTTATATCTTTCGATGAAAAGACAACAGTCTTTCAACAAGTCAGATGGAACTGTTCAGAATGAAATATACGACTATTCAAAGCACGTCATGTTCTCACAAGATGTACTTTGGGGGGCAAATGTTATCTCGCCTTTTGGCAAGGCCGTGATAACAGGAACTTAACTGGATACCAAGGACAATCCGTCTCAAAGATCGTTTATACGCAGGCTCATTGTGGATATCAATGAATTTTATCCGAGTCCAGATCAAGCTACAATTAATATGACATGTCAAGCAAAGCTATGAAAGCCAACATTCCAAATTTCGAGTCAATCCGAGTTTGTATGCTTAAGATATGATCAATACAAGTCAAGGAAACAAACTCATTTGTATCCATCATTTTGTGTCGACCAGGCCGCAATCCATCTCTTCGCATCGCTCGATTTCGTATCCATCACATAACTGCAATATTCATATCCCTCAAGGGAAGCCTTGTTCGAATCCATCAAGCTTCACTAATTCGTATCCATCAGGTGACCTTGGTTCGTATCCATTAAGTAATCGTTACTTCGTATCCATCATGGAACCGCTGTTCGTATCCATCAAGGCAAAACAAAGCCGCTATCTATTCATATCCATCACATCATCAGTCGTTCGTATCCATCAAGTTGGAGCAACTTCGATCGATACGAACGATATCACATAATCGATATGAGCCGTGCAAATTGGATAGATACGAACAGAGCTACGACACTCGACACGAACTAAGCCATTTCCATCGATACGAGTTGAGCCGCTTCCATCAATACAAAAAAAGCCACGGTCTTCGATACGAACAAGAAGAAAACCTTAGGGTGAGTCGATCAACTCGACATCGAAATTGGAGCGATCCAAAAATCAAGCGCCACGTCAACTCGTAGGCATGTGCTCAGCATCGAGTCGAAGTGATCGATGCGAACAGTATCGATATGAAGGGGACCGTGACCGAAAAACTCTAATTTGCATCGATCATAACTTGCAATCCACAAGTCTAAATGCTATGAAATTTTCATAGGAGCTAACGTATGACCTAAGGAATGTTCATGCCAAGTTTCGACTCAATTGGATCAAATCTTGATCGATACGAAATTCATTCGTATCAATCACAGATCGAGTCGAAATCGTGTGGGCCCATGCACTGCCAGAAGAAGTCTCCAGAGATCTCAGCGATTCAGCCTATGCCTATAAATAGCACCCCAGAACCTATAGAAAAGGGATCTTTTGGCTCTTTGACGTCCAGACTCTGCCAAGACCAGTTTTGCACTTCAAGGCTGCTGTTGTACTCGAAATTCATCACTATAATCCACTGTAATCATTTGTAATCAGCAAGTGAATATCAATAAAATCATTAATTTCATAGTGGATGTAGGCCATACGCTGAACCACTATAAAATCATGTGTTTCTATGTGCTTTGCTCATTTGTTTTTGAAGTGTTTGTTAGATAATCCTCTTTTTACATTTATATTCTTCATTTTTATCTCTTCAAATACTTCCAAAGAGTGTTGTGCCAAATTTTGGTACAAACATATGTGTATGGCCTAATGGAAATGGTATAAAGGGGAATGTGGGTGACAATTTACCTTAATGCCTTTATGTTCAATTGCTTAATACTTAACATTTATAGGTTCATTTTTTATATAAGCACGACCTCTTAATTTATTAATCAACCTCAATCTCCTTATCTATATTATTCTATTTAATTTATCCAATTAAATGTCCACAATAATGTTAAACAAAATTAAGAGTGTTACAGGCTCCCCTCCTTAAAGAATTTCGTCCTCGAAATTCAGTAAGGACTACAAACAAGCACATCAATCATGCAAACAAAAGCTAGTATTTGCTACTAGCCAATAAGTCTATATAAAACAAATGTAGAATATACCCTCATAACAGCTTAGGATAAGTATCCCTAATCTTGTCCTTTGTTTCATGGCACAGACTTTCTCGTTGTCGTTCCGTTGAACTTTCATCAACATGACTGTCTTGGTCCTTAATTTCTTCTCATCTCTCCTACAACCCTAACTGGTTGTCTAACAAAAGTCAAATTAGGCTCTACCACCAAATCCTCCAACTCTGTCCGAGGAATAGCTTTTGGATCATGCACATCTTGCGAAGATGAGACACATGGAATACGTTTTGGACACCTACCGAACTGCTCGGCAACTCTACTCTGTAAGCGAGCTTTCCAATCCTTTCTAAAATCTGGAATGGTCCAACATATCTTTGGGCCAACTTTCCCGACCTTTCAAATCATACCACACCCTTTATTGGTGATACTTTAATGAAAAACCTATCTCTTATTGAAAATTCTAGGTCTTTACGCCTCTTATCCACGCAACTCTTCTACTTGGATTGTGCTTCCTTCATTTGTCCTCGGATTAACTCCATCTTTTTGGATGCCTCTCTAACCAAATCTGGACCTAAGACCAATCTGTCTCCCATTTCTAACCAACATGCTGGCGGTTTGCATGGCCTTCCATATAAAGCTTCAAAAGGTGCCATTCCTATACTAGTTTAATAACTATTATTATAGGAAAACTCAATCAAATATAGGTGATCTTCCCACGATCCACCAAAATCCAATATACAAGCTCGCTCCGTCTTCCCATCCGCATGTGGTTGATAAGATGTACTCATCTTGAGCATGGTACCTAATACCTCTTATAGACTCCTCTAAAATTCGCTAGTGAATAATGCATCTTTGTTGCTAACTATGGTACTAGGAATCCCATGGTGTCTAACTAGGTTCTTCTTGTACAACTTAGCCAAAACAGGTGCCGTTCTTGTAAACTTTACCTGAATGAAATGGGCACTCTTGGTCAGCCGGTCCACAATAACCTATATGCTTTCATTTCCTCTCATTGGCCTTGGTAACCCATCTATAAATACCATCGATATCGAATCCCATTTCTAGACTTGAATATCTAAGAATGAAGTAACCCACTTGGCTTCTGATGTTCAGGCTTCACTTGTTGACAGTTAACACACTACCTAACACATAAGCCAACATCTCTCTTCAAGCCTTCCCAATAAAAGCTCCTCTTCATATCTTGATAATCTTGGTCCCTCCAAGACGAATCATAAACTTGGATCGATGACATTCTTCAAGAACTTCTCTTCTCAAGTTCTCCACATCTGGAACACATAAATGTCCTTTCTTTCATAATCATCTTCTCTGGTTAAGACAAAAATCTTTTGAATCATTGACCTCCATTCCAACCTCAAGCCTTCTGATGCTCTCAGCTAAAACTGGATCCTCTCTCTACTTAGAAGCTATCCTTTCAATCAGCACTGGTCGAACTTCTAAACAGGTTAACATGGCAGCACCCTGACTAGAACTAGCAATAGATCTCAATTGCACACCATAACTGGCTAAAGCTTCTAGATCCTTCCACTCTGCCAACATCGCTAACACCATATTCTGATGTTTTCTATTGAGAGCATCCGCTATCTTATTTCCTTTGGGAGGAGTATACTCTATACCGAAATCATAAGCAGCCAAAAACTCCAGCCGTCTCTATTGTCTCATATTCAACTCCTTCTACGAGAATAAATACTTTAATGACTTATGATCGGCATAAAACTCAAATCTCTCTCCCAAAAGATAATGCCTCCAAATTTTCAAGGCAAATATCACCGTAGCTAACTCTAAATCATGAGTAGAGTATCTTACTTCGGGTGGTCTAAGCTGCCTAGATGCATAAGCAATAACTTTGTCCCTCTGCATCAATATTGCACCTAATTCCATACCACATGCATCATACTACCATCCCTTGGTTACCATATGGAATTACTAACACTGACGCATTAGTTAACAATTGCTTTAACTTAAGAAATGCTTGCTCACATGTGTCAGACCAAACAAACTTCACATCTTTCCTGGTCAACTTAGTCAAAGACGCTGCTATCTGCGAGAAATCATTAATGAATCTCCGGTAACCGCCAGGAAGTACAAGAAAACTTCTGATCTCAGTTACCATCTCTGGCCTTCACCAATTATCGACAGCTTCAATCCTAACTGAATTGACCGCCAATCCCTCCTCTGAAACCACATAACCAAGAAACTTAACCTTTTTCTTTCAGAAATGACACTTGAAAATTTTCGCCTTTAGCTGATTCCGCCTCAGCGTCTCCAACACCACTCTAAGATGAATCTCATGCTCCCTTTCATCTTTTGAGTACATCAAAATGTCATTAATGAATACCAACATGAGTCTATCCAAGTGCTCTTGGAAAACCCATTTCATCAAATCAACGAAGAAAGCATGCATATTTGTCAATCCAAATGGCATCACCAACCACTCATACGAACCATATCTAGTTTGAAATTCCATCAAAGGAATGCTATCCTCCACTACTCCCAACTGATGGAACCCCGTCGTCAAATCCAATTGGTAAAATACTCTGGCTCCACTCAACTGATCAAACAGATCATCTATCCTTGGTAGAGGGTACCTATTCTTGATCGTCTTTTCGTTTAACTTATGATACTCGATGCACATCCTTAATGACCCATCTAGCTTCTTTACAAACACCGTGGTTGCTCGCTAAGGTGAAATGCTGGGTATGATAAAATACCTTCGATCCATAAGCTACACTTTCAATTCTTTCATCTTTGTTGGTGTCATCCTTCTAGTGGTCTACTAGCAGGTTCAGCTCCTGGCATAAGGTCTATCCAAAACTCAACAGCTCGTTGCGGGAGTAATCCAGTAACTGGCTCAAAAAATAATCTACAAACTCTCTAACCACACGAACCTGACTAAGGTCTTCTTCAACTTCCATGGCACTCAACAAAGCACAAACACTCTTATTGGAATTCTTCACTGAGAAAACAATTCAGTTATGACTATCTGGGTGCCTCAATGATATTTTTCGATCCTGGCAAAATATCCTAGCCTCATACTTACCCAACCAACCCATACCCAAAATGATCCTGAAATATATGAAATTAAAGGCATACAACCTGCATACAAACTTATGACTAATTCATAATGAAAATAGGTGAAAGTATCTCTTTCAAAACCACACTTTTATTTTATAAAATATTGGGAAAGACAATTAAACCTCTCAACAATGTCGAAAGCTTCCACTTTCAACCCCTTCGAAATGTTTGGTAAACAGCTTGTATTTATAAGAACAATTAAACCTTTCGACAACATCGAAATTTCCTATTTTCTAGCTCTTCGGAAGGTTTAAACAAAAATAAAGGCTGCAGCTCTCTTTCAAAAATCTCTTTGAAAACCTTTTGAAATCATAGCTTTCGATCTTGTCGGAAGCTCTTAAAAATAGGAAAGTGTTTTTCTTTTTCAAATCAAAGAAAACTAAGGGTCCATCTCCTTTGAAAGCAACCCTCGACATCATACCTTCCAACTCGAACCAATTCACTGCACACCACTTAAATGATATTACGTGCATTGCTTTAGGCCTTGTTGGTCATTGAAGTCGAAAGGTCTTGGCCGATAGGTCTAAGTTGAAAGGTTTGCCAAAGAAGGCGGAACAACCTTTTTCTAAGAAAAATTTGATTTTACCAAATAAAGTAAACCTTTTATAATAAACTTGCTTACTCATGAACATTTGATTGGATCTTACAAACCTTTTAAATAACTTGAATACTTTTTGCCGCATTTTATCAAATCTAAATTCAAGATAACTTTTAACAAATAAGCCCTTCCTATTATCAAAACAATTAAATCATTAGGTCCTCCTCTCGAAATAATTTAATTTCCATACTAATCACTTATTAAAAATCCCGAAAATTTCAAAAATTCTCTTTAATTGTGTTATCTAACATATCAAAATTTCAGAACAAAATTCTTAATATAGTTTTAAAAATAAATTTATAAATCCAAATAACCATATTTCCCTTTGGAACTTCATAACTAATTCTCCACGACTTGGAAAATTGTGTAAATTGAAATCTAACTCTAAAATTATGTTTTCCATAACATATAATTTTCACATGGAATTTCAAAATCATTTAGTCTCGGTTTTACCGTAAAACCATATATGTCTCCCTTAAACACCATGTTTAAACATACATAAATCATAAATCAAGCATATCATCATTCAATATATATCATAAAAACAGATTTACCCTTAAATCCAAAACCATATGATTATAAACCAAAATAGAGACGTAGAAACTATTATTCACCTTAGATTAGAGAAGAAAATGGAAGTTTGATTGAGATTGTTTTCTTCTAGCTTGATCCTAAGCTTCACTTTGATTTTTTCTTCTCTTCCTAATGGCCGCCTTGATCTTCTTCATATAGTTACTACTTTGTTTGAGATAAAAATGTAAGTGCATGGCCTAATGGAAATGGTATAGGGGGAATGTGGGTGGCAATTTACCCTAATGCCTTTATGTTCAATTGCTTCTTACTTAACCATTTATAAGTTCATTCTTTATATAAGGATGGCTTCTTAATTTATTAATCAACCTCAATCCCCTTATCTACATTATTCTACTTAATTTGTCCAATTAAATATCTCAAATAATATTAAACAAAAATTAAGGTTGTTACACAAGTAACACACGTTCCATACGACCGAGAAAATACTTCGAATCTCCGGATGGGAAGTATAGACCCTCAAACCGCTAGATCAATGGAAAAATCTATTTGAAATTTCCTAAGTACCAATGTTGCCCTAGAACACTAGGAAATCGTTTTGTTCTCTAGTAATCGATGTTATCCTAGTAACACCTAGAGCTCATCCAAAATTTCTACAATCGATATTGCTCCGGAAGCGTCGGAAAAACTTCTTATCATAGAATTGGTGGAAATCAACATTGCTTCAGCAATATGATGAAAGTCAAAATCCCTAGATCAACGGAAACACTAGAGGAAATTCTAAGTTTTTGAGCTGCTCGAAAGATTTTGGAGATAGAAACTGATATGCAAACATGATCTCGACACTAAACTTGGAAAATTTCGGCTATAGTCAAGGAACAAAATGCTTGGAATCGAGCATCGGAACTATGGATCCTCGGAGACAGGAGCATACTACACGACCCAGATTGGAAGAAACCGAACAAGCTGCCCATAAAAACTGATCTCTATCCAATTTCTTGGCCCTGAGTTAGAGTAGCTAGCCCTATCGAGTGGAGGCATACACACACTACGTTCGCGAACGCTTTCAGAAAACAGTTCTGAGATCTAACGCATGAGCGGGATAGGGTAAGTCGAGATACACCACAGTTCTGTTACGTCGAATGGAGTATTTTGGCGAATCATAACAGAGCTAAGTAATATAACATGCTAAATAATAGTAGGAATACCTTTTACATTCACAGGGTTACGGTAAATAAAGATATTACATAGAGATTGAGGTATATGATATAGGAAATTACAATACAGACGTATTATATACATATTCAGTTATTTATAAACAAACACAATAAATAGAATGCTGGAAAAGGGTACATGAGATATTATAATAGAAATAATAATCTTTCATTACTAATATCATTTTATATAGAGAATTAATAAATAGTGAGGGCCGTTCCCACACAACACCGGCCAGTTTCAGACATCACACAACAAAAAAACAAAATAAAACAGAAAGTATAGAGTCCGTACTTGTACAGGCTCGATTGACTCAAAAAATGTACAAAAACCATAAATGCTCCACTCCACTGGAACTCGATCATGTCATCATTTCTTTCCACCATAGAAGCCTTAATGTCCTCGCCTGCATAAATAAAATCTTTTTCCTCTTTCTTTTCTTGCCAAGGGCAACAACACCTTCTAAAGATGCATTCTCCTCCCATGACAGGACCAGACCCTGTAAAACCTCCTGTAGCAGCATCTCTGTCAATTGATCTTCGAAGCTTAATTGTCGTTGGATTCTTATGCTTTGCTTCCTCCTTCTCCTTCTTCACCTACAGCCCCTTCTTTTCCTTCTCAAGTCTCCCTGCTGTTGTCTCCTTGTCATTCGGGTTTGACTCATCGACCATTATCACTTCTTCTACTTAATACACAGAGACATCCTTCAGGTTCTACAATGCCGCAATCTGCTTAGAGTCGAGCCTAGGCCTGTATGTTGAGATAGGAATTGTACTCGAAGCTACTATGAAGATAGGGGTGGAAGCCGTAAAAATGGCAGTGCCTCCTAATCCCTATGTAGATGGAGGAGAAAGCGAGAGAGTTGGTTGACCTACAAGTTTGGAAACATAGTTGTATAGTTTAGTAAAGGACTCCGGAGTGAACTGGAACTTTTGGAGTACTGGAGAAATGAGGGAAATACATGAAGCAGGAGTTTAACCACGAACTTTGATTTGAAAACCCCCTTCACCAGTCGCTATTTCCATGGGCCACTCGATGATCGGAGGAATATACAACTTGCGTAGAGCTTCAGGTGCTAAGAAGTGCAGGCGGTTGTAGTGCTAACCCCAATGGATGCAGCAACAGTCTCTATTTGCTCTTGAGATTTAGAAATAGACATTTCTCACTGACTTGAAGAACTCGGGTTGGCGTGAGCTTCAACAATTTCCTTCTCCCCCTCTTCTAGAAGGTTGTCCTTGGCATTAGTCAGAAAGTTTGTATCCTCAAGGCAGTGATAAGAGGCCATTAAGTCTTCTTCAAAGCGCATATCCCTAGCTCACTCTTATCTAACTAATAGCTCTTCCTAAACTACGGAGAGATTCCGAGGGTAATTATTCCCACGTGACTTCAAACTTCCCTTTTTCATGACATTGCAAGTATAGAGATGTAGCACGCTAGCGCCATTTTCTCATCACTTCATCATGCTCTGTCTGAAGGTCCAAAAGCTCCAATCGTATGACTAGATGTTCCATCTCTTCTGCCAATTTATCAGTTGCAGCTTGTTCTTTCTCTTTGGCCAGTCTTACATTCTCCTCGTGGAGTCGAGTGAGTTCAGCGACCCACTCAACAACGGTGATAGCTTGTTTAACAATAGTTTGGTGCTGGGCCTTGATAGCCTTTTCCCCTTCAGTGACTTGCTCTTTCAGTTTGCTAGACTCCCTGTGAGCTTCTTTGAGCTAATCACTAATCACGAGAAGTGCTTTATCGTAAGCCCGGTTTGACTTAATTAGAAGCTTGTCACTAATAGCTTTTCCCTTCATGGCCACGTCTCTCTCGGTCCTCAAGTAAGCTACCCCATTATCGTGATCCTTTAATTATTCTATTGTGAGCCTCTCTTTTTTACTTCAAATGTAAGAATCTTCTGGTAGTGAATATGGTTCACGTCGAAAAGGGCTCATACGAGACTTTGCCACTTAAACCCAGCTTCTAAATCCTTGTTGACCACCCTAGAATTCAGGGGGAAGTAGCTTTATTAGCGTGCTTTATGTTCTTACCAAATTTAACTCCATGCGATAACAAATGCGGGTAAGCATCTTGAAGCTAGGGAGGACTCGATGAAAGTGAACTTTTTTCCTTGACTAAAAGAAGTAAGAGCAGCTGCAGGAATTATAGCCTGAAAGGATGAAATCTCTTGCATCACAGAAGTCTAAGCCACGACTTGGGGAGGAGTAATGGATAATGAGGTCCTGTGGTGATTGAAAAATCCCTATGGCACTTGTGCATATGGCTAAGGGCACCACCTTCATTATCCAGTTTTCTCATCTCCCCCTCTCATGCTCCCTCACTAAGTGGTAGGCCTCATCGTATTTTTGCTTCCTCCTCTCCTCGTTAGTTTCACAATGAGAGTGATGGGTTATATATGGAGTTTGATTCCTATAGTAGCCAGAATGTTGATGCAGTTGATGTTATAGTCCACGACCCATGGAACCTAAGTCTAAAAGAAGAATAGAGTTAACAATTGAACTCTGGAGTTTAATTTAATGTATAATTGTGTGTCCACAATCCTAAAGCGAAGCATGTAGTGCCTAAGATCCCCTATATACTCTACCGACCATATCGGCATGGGTTCAGAGTTGGAGTCTCTCTGTCATCGCTTATGAAAGTGCTTAAGGATATGTTGATATCTGAGCCGATTTCTCCTATCGTTTCAATAATTTAGGAATCCCCAAATTCATTCAACCTAATAGATATGTCTCCTAGAACATCCAAATGCGACCTATCTCCAACAGGGGTTTCAGCAGCTTGACCCCCAATTGATTAAGGAATTTTGGTAGTTAGCAGTCCTTGAGGAGAAATGGGAAGTTTAGAACTCAACTCCTCGGTAGTTAGCAATTTTGTAGAAGGTAGGAAAAGAAGATCATGGCTTATCTCCAACAATTCACGACCGAACTTGCCTCCTTCCTCAATGGCATGAAAGTCATTGTCATCATCGTCATCTGTAGCCTTTTCCTCCTTCTCTATGAAAATATTTTGTTTTACTTCTCTCCTTTGGGATGGTTAATCTTCTTCCTCTAGGATCAGGGACATCCTATGCATATCATCCCTATCCCTCATAATATCTTCTCCTGAAGGTGAATATGTATCGACTTCAGGAATGTCATCGGGCCAGACATGACTTGTTGAACCAGCCGTATTCCCCTGAACATCCTCGTCACGAGTAGGGGCAGAGGAACGAATTTTCATCCTAAAGCCACTCAATGTTGAAGGTTCTTTAGACAAAGCAAATCTTTCAGGGTGTGGTAAGCCAAACCTTCGAAGTTTCGCATTTGTCGGAAGGAACTCAATTGAGCGCTCATAAGCTCTCATGGCCTTCAAGACTTCAAACATTGATTTGAGTTCACGATTACTTTCTTTCTTTGGGATGGCTACAATGAAATGTGTAAAAGGTTAGAAATGTGAATCATCCTAGTAGGATAGGAGCCTAGGAATGGAGACTTTTCTCTTGATATCCAAAGACGATTGAAGCCCTCCGAACACCAAACGAAGAAAAATTCATTTTTGAAAGCTGACCATTTGTTGTGAAGGTCTCCTTTCAGCTTGCATCCCCCTAAGCCTCTATTATTATGAAGGAAGGGCAATTTTTTCTCCTCTTGAACTATAAAAGGAATGATAACTCATTAATCTTTGGAGGTCACCCGAGCTCGGTCATAAATAGGATATACAATGAACTTAGGAGCACGTAACCCTTGGGATGAACTTGGAATGGCGCAAGTCCTAGTTCTTGGAGCACCACCATCAAGAATCGATTGAACGGTGGCACTACACCGCTCAAGCACATGTATAAGTTAGATGTAGTAAAGTCTTTAGGAGGACTATGTGCCAGCTCAGCTCGAGCGGTCAATCAAAGATCGCACTTTGGAATGTTGTGTTACATGCATTTATTTATAAGCGATCTTACCAACAGAATTGAAGTGACTTGTTCGGGAGGATCAGCTAGGATTCTCATCCTAGGAGGCAATTGATTGAGCATAGTCTGACAGGAACCAACGAGCCATAAAAATCAGAGGACGCAAGTTGACTTGACCCCATAGGAATGGGTAGAGAAATTGGGACATTTGATGACTCGGCTTCTGAAGGTGTGGATGCTCCTTCACCAGATTTGCGGTGGGATGACTGACGTGTCATTCTACACAATAAAACTCGTTGATCATGGTCAAGTACACTTTATTTCTAATAGGTATTCCTGTATGATTACCACTTGAAATCCAAAGGAAATTAGCATGTGTCGACTAATCGAATTCAAAGTATTGATTAGGGAAAATGCATTGTGTTATCTATGTGAAGTGAATCGAGTACACTACGAATAGACCATCCCATGTTGGCAGCTCGCTCATGTTGACAAAATGATCCACATTGTCCTTTGAAATTATCTTTCTTTACTCATCTGTTATCGTTGATTATCGATAATAGATCCATTGTACGAAGCAACGCGGAAATATTTTCTCTTCAAGATTACTAGAAGTGTAGAAATGTAAAGGCAATGCGATAAGATCATCCAATATGCTTAAATTCAGCATAATTGACGTATTGGAAGATATTCAATGATCGAAACTTAGCCAATTTCATGAAGAAAGATGGTTCAGGTCAGAAAGCAGGATTTGTCCCTCAAGTCGCACATATTCGACCGAGGCAAACCCAAAATCCAACGCCAATTGAATATGCCCAACCTCAACCATCTTTGTCTCCATTTAAGGTGAAATCGACCAAGCTCCCCTTCGCCATCACCATCTATGCTTAGGCAAGAGTTCACCAACGACAATCTTCGATTCAAATCTAGGCATAACTTGGCATAAGGTTTTGAAATGAGTCAGGACTGAAAGAGGAATGCGGTGACTTAAGAGTATGGCGATGAGTGGTAAAGGTAGCAGAGCAAGGTGGCGTCGATAGGGCAAGGTCGAGGCACGACTGGAGGTGGGTCGGTGTTAGGAAAACCCTAGGATAACCCGGCCAGAAGCAATGGAGACTCAGTTTGAATGAGAGAATACAAAAGCAAGTGAAAAGGAGGGATTGCAAAGATAGCTCCAAGTGAAAAGGAGGGTTTGGAAAGATAGTTTAAGTAGAGAAAATTTTCTCTCAAAATTTTCACTAAGTCCATAACTCGATGTCGAGTTATGGGATACCCCGGTACCAAATTATCAACTTTTGCACGGGTCAACTCAAAATCAGCGCAAAGATTCTACATGCTGACTTAAAACAATATATTGGCTCCGAAATGAAGATTACATCATCAGTGCAATATAGTGGAATTTTGATTGAAATTAGAACAAATTGCTAAATAGAAATCACCTAAGTAAGAACAATGTCTTAGAACAACATTCAATGATAAACTAAAATTCACATGCTAACAATTTAGGATCTATCTCGTTCCAGAGCAATTTTATTTCCAACGAAAGCGTACTCTAGGGGAAACTGTTAATTGGGATTTTTGACTAGGAAGAATTCAATGGAAAATAGAACGTCGAGACAAAGATAGAACAACTTGAAACCTGGAGGGTAGACCTAAATGGACAAAAGAAATAAGTCACGAGAAGTTGGACCACTATGGAGCTAAGTCCATAACTGGCACCAATTTATGGCTATAACTCAATACCTAATTATGTTGCTTTATAATTGGAAGCTCCAACTTTGCACAAACCATCCTCTAACTATTATATGTGAGCCCAATCAATTTCATAGAATTTCAAATGACTTATCTCAAGAATTAAAGAGTTGCTCTAGTAAACTATAGAACAAGAAAAGTCATGGAGGAACGATCATCAAAACAAGTCATTAACCTATGAAAACACAAGGGGTAATACGAAATGAAGTGAAAAGCATGATTCAATAGGGAATATTGAGTTTCCCCTTAAGTGGATAACTCATTACCGAGCTATAGGCATAACTTGGTACCGAGTTATCACTTTATCTAGTGGCCTTCCTAACTTTTTCACACTATGTGGGCCAATGTATGGACCTCCCTGGTTGTAGGCTTCTAATCTAACATAACTACTACCATTATAAATACAAGTCATAGAGCAACCAAAACATGATCTAGTTTCTTCCATTGCTACGTGAAAGCTCTGCCTTTCCTTCATCTCCTTCCTCTCCACCATAGTCATCAAGACAACAACTATAGACAATTCTAGGACATAGAATCAGTCTAACTCCTGTATTTGTGACTCATTCCCTCTTAAACCCTTTTTCATCTCAATCAAATCTATAAGCAAAAAAGTTATAAAGTGGACGCAGGCCAAAAATTACTGAACCACTATAAAATCTTGTGCCTCTCTTTCTTATTGTTGTTTCTTTTTAATTACTATTACTATTATTTAGTAGATCTAGGTCTCATTGGTTTCCTAAAACCTTTTCTTGGGTGTTGATGCATTTTGGTGTTTACAAGAAGAAGCTTCCATGTTATGGACAAATCTCTTTTATAAGTTTTCCTATACTTCCTTTATTTTTTATATTGCATTGTAAGTATTAAAGATTTTCAAATATTTAGGCATCATTTATCCAAAATGAGAAAGAAATGCTATAGACTTTGGGCATCGAATTTGCATGAAAAATATTCTTGCTAAATCAACTCATTTATTAGTATGTGTTGGTACTATTATGCTTGGTATGATTTGTAGAAAATTGATATTAATATTCATATACTACGCAATATTTTCATTAATACCATAAACCATTTTTTCTTACTTTTGACTTGGGTATGCACATTCAGCTTTCAAATTATTTAGTGTTTCCAAAACAATGGGACATTTGTGTCAGTTTTAGTCGAATACTGTATAAGAATTTAATGTCACTAATGGAAAAGAAATTGCCAAATGCTCTTGACATAGCTATATATATAGCATTTTAATTGGAAGTTAATTTCAAATTTCAAGTTGAACGAAATTCCTAGATTACATACAATTTTTTATATATTTTCCATGTACTTTCTTCATCCTTTCCATTTAATTTAAAGAATGATTGATTTGCTGGTGTTAAGCATTGGTAATCCTACAAGAGAAAGAACTGGTGTTTTGTGAATTATGAATGTGGTGTTGACATAAACTACCTTATACAATTTTATTGTTCTTACCAAATGACTGTATGATCTGGACTTTGGGCTTTTAGCACCCAAAGTATCCTTGTTAGATTAACTCATTTATTAGTATCTGTTATAATTTTATTATTGGCATGATTTTGTACGGTAACGAGATTAATATTCATATACTTAGACATTGGTTTTCACTTATGTTACCAAATATTATTTAAATTCCGTGTGCAAACTTTTCTACTGAATTAGTG
Source organism: Allium cepa (assembly GCA_030765085.1). Classification (NCBI taxonomy): domain Eukaryota; kingdom Viridiplantae; phylum Streptophyta; class Magnoliopsida; order Asparagales; family Amaryllidaceae; genus Allium; species Allium cepa. The sequence goes on from CM060937.1 coordinate 272,538,139, forward strand.
CTTACATATTAATGTTCCATTTATTTTAACTTCAATTCACTAATTGACAAAACTTGTTCTGTTAATAGTGGAAAGGAACTGCAAATTATTTTTATGGTAGCCATATATGTATTCCATTTAACTAAGAAATGAACTTGGAATTTCATAAAAACATTTTGCTTTCCTTCTTTAAGGCATTCATTCTCACATATCTGTCACCAGATAACACTGTGTTATCAAGTTCTTGTGAGTTAGTGGAATAGGGATCTTAAGGCAAAATCAACACTGGAGGGGGTTTAAATAGTGTTTAATTAATTATATGAATATTTTTCAAATTCTTTAAGATTTTACTTGGAATGATGTGAATAATAATCATAGAAATAATCATTGGATCAAAGTATAGATAAAAATAACTACAGTAAAAATAAAAAAAGAACACACCATGATTTATATTGGTTGTTAACCCAAAAAATGGATCAACATTCTGGATTGTGTGTGAAAGCACTAGCTTTGTTTATCAAGGCAAACATAATAGTTCTAAATCGCATAAAAGTTAAAGGTACAAGAAGATTTTTATAGTGGTTCGGCTGTTATTGAAGCCTATGTCCGCTTTATAACTTTCTATTAACTAACTGCTGTTACAAGTTGAATCAGATTGCAATATGATTGAATCCCCTAAGTAAGATCAAGTCAATAGTTTCAAGAGATCACTGGAAATCACAGTGAAACCCTAGGTGACTGTTGTGTGCGAGGAGAAGAGTGAAGAATAGTTTCTGCATTGTTTCGGCATCCAGTCCAGGGAATCCCCTTTATGTTGCAAGTAGAATTGTATTTGTAGAGGTTGATTAACTATTGGGCTTGGCCGCTTTGCCAGAAGCCTACACTTGACAATACGAAGATGCTCCATAAATTTCATTGTGATCCAACTGAATGTAATGTATCACTAGCGGTCCATGTACTTATGGAATTTTCGGATCGTTTCCTTTGGGTTGCATTCCTTGCCTTATGTAGATTTTCTCTATGTAACTTGGTAAATAATTACCTAGTTTTGATGGTGATTCATATACAAGTTGCATTGAACTATGATTGGAATAAGGTGAATGCTTACTTCTCGAACTAGTTTGCTTAGAATGCCATGAAACTTGGTAGACATCCTTATAAAAGACAGTGGTTTATGATGCAAGAGATTTGGTGGATTTACGAGCAACCCTCATGGATCACTAGCAACCCAAGGGTGATGGATTGCTAGCGATCCATCCCCTTAGCCTATTTTTACTTCTTCCATTTTAGGTCCTTCTTAGTACTTTCTTTTGGACCTTTTGGTTGATTCTTGAGTTGTTTTGACATGACATGAATGTTATAACTTCATTTGAATTCTATTGGGTTCAAAACTCGGTTAGCACTGGTTTGGAGTTACCCAACATCTAGTTCTGCACAATTCCTTGTATGGATTTCTTTTCAACTTATAAGTGCAAATACAATCTCGATTTCAAGGCTACGAAACACACCCCCCAGAATCCCGATCTCTAGGTAGAGTCACTTGGTTTCCACGCTATAAGCACACCCACTAGATTTATGGGCTACCAAGAACACCAAATTTTTTTTACAGGCTATAATCTTACCAATATCCGACATTTTGGCTCGACTATATCTGGACTGATCGGACGGGAAAAACTCAATTGTTATCAGAATCGATGAATCGGGTTAATGATCATCAAGTCCAGAGATCAAAAAAGTACAATGACCTGAAGCAATAGCAAAGCAGAAGCACGGAAACTCACTACTCATTGAAGATGGATCAGGAACAATCCATACGCAACATAATGGGTCGCATTGTATCGAGTCCACATCTCAATTCAATGACGATTGATCGATATCTCAAAATCTACCAATTTATTACACATGAAACTTTATAAACATCAATTTACTAAAGAGAGGACCCCCTACAAACGATTGTATGACAACATGTGCTACTAAGAATGATCGGTATACATCGTTCACAAATGATCATATCAATTCAGCTTCAATGACTCAACTCAATGAAGATTAATCAATATCTCACTAACGGCATGTCAGAATGACATCAAACTTTAGGAACATGGATTTGAAGCATGAGGAAGCTTGTAGGAATGATCGCACCCTCGAGCAATCATGAAGGATCGGTACCGATCGTTCCAATGATCGAATTTGCACCTGCGATCGTTTATGTGGGCCCCTATAGATTTGGATTGTCTTCCGTCGAATTTCCAGCAAGATATTTTGTCATCTTCCCCTATAAATATAGGCTTCTTTATTCTTTTATAATATCTTTACGATGCTTTTTGTTTAGGACTCCATTGTAATCAAGCGCAATTATTAATAATTCATTATGATCGATTTATAAGTGATCAATAAAGTATACTCTACAAAGTGGATGTAGGCACGCAATGCGGAACCACTATAAATCCATGTGTTTCTGTTCCTGCTTAGTTCTTATTACTTGTTTTTCTTCTTTATTATTTTAGAGGAATTTACAATGCTTATTGTTAGGACTCCATAATCAAGTGCAATTATCAATAATTCATTATAATCAGATTTACAAGTGATCAATAAAGTTTACTCTACAAAGTGGATGTAGGCACACAGTGCGGAACTAGTATAAATCCTTGTGTTTCTATTACTTCTTAGTTCTTATTGCTTGTTTATTTATCTTCTCCATTTAATTTTGATTATTCTTCGGTTATTTCTTTATTGTTCTATTCTTGAATGTTTGTGCCCATTTTTGGTGCACACATTTTGGTGCCTTCATTGAGAACGTTTGATTCTAAGCTTATTCAGATCCCTTTGTTGCTACCAGATTACATAAATCCCCCACAATTGTCTTCAAAAGGCTTGTTTGTTCTATATAGATTTGCAAAAGTATATGGAAAATCATCAACAATTGTTAGGAACACCAGATTTACTTTCTAGAATGTAGAAGAAAACAAGAACACTAGCATCCAACAAGAAGGCCCGAGCAATCTCTCAGTAGATATGAATGCTACCAATCCTGTTGATGTCCAGAATCCAAATGATTCCATTACAAGAGCTAAATTTTAGAATCTGATGAGAGAGCTAGTGGATAGCCGTCGATGGTTGAATCAGCAGATTTAAGCCAATATCAATCTATTGAACCAACTCCTTCAGCAAAAATACGAGAAAGCTAGGAGGGAACCAACTCCCTATTCTACATCGAAGAGCTCAACTTCATCAGAGGACTATCATAGACGAAGACATTGTAGAACTGATGGACATCACATTGAACCGTCGACCCGCCATCACCCGAATGATCCAAACAGACCGGTAACAATCGATATCGATCCATCTGGATCGGCACCGATCCAACTCATGGAGGCATGTCACATCAGTAGTGGGAAGAGCACACACTGGAGACATTGCGATCGATTTGGATGTTGAAGTTCAGGTGAACCCAGACCAGTTGCCCCTCTGCAATGACGATGAAGTGAACGCATGTGATGTACATCCAGAGGATCTTGAGCCAAGAAGGCGTGGAACGTCCCGTAGACATCGACCAGACCATTTCCATAAGGTGGAGCATGACTACTACTTGGCTCCAACTATCCAAACATCGATGTCTGGTATGGTTAGAAAACCAGTGAGAGAGGGCCAAGGCTTGCCGAATGATGATTTGGGGATCTCAAGAAGCCATACTCCGTTCATTGACAATATCTTACATGTTGAGTATCCAAGGAGGTTCAGAATGCCGTCAATGCCTACTTACAAGAGAATAACCGACCCTAGACAGCACATCATGAGACATGAATGGCTAATGGATTCTTCACAAGCTAATGACGCAACCAAGTGTAAATGTTTTGTAATCACTCTCTTTGGAATAGCAGTAGTGTGGTTTACGAGATTACCCCCATGGTCAATCTCTAGATTTGACAATTTAGCAACGATGTTTGTGGAGCAGTTCTGTATGCATACAACTCGCCTTAAAAATGTAATGTCCCTATCAAGCATGATCCAGGCTATGGGAGAATCGAAAGATTATTTAGAGGGATTGCATACAACTACCACTGAAGTTAGTAATTCGAACGACCATTCAATAATAATGACCGTAACAAGTGGGATCGATCTAGTATTTGATTTTGGCGATTGGTTAGCTGGCAAGCCATCCGCAATGTTAGAGTGTTTCTATGCAAAAGTAGCTCAGTATTTGAGGAAAAAGGAAGCTATATGCTCTAAGAAGAAGAATGTTGTAGGACCAAGTGGAAAGCGAGTGCAGAGTAACATTGCAGTAAAGTAATCTGGTGATACTTCTAGAAAAGTTCAAGTGAATGTTCAAAATAAATCGAATCAACAAAAGAAAGGTGGAGATAAGAACCATGAAAGAAAGAGGGATTCTAGAAGAGGAAGCCTAGGATTCTGATGTATGATACTTACACAGCACTGACTACATCTCTTAAGAACAACTATATGTCTACTGCAATACCATGCATTATGGGAAGTCACCTCCTAAAAAATCGACGGAGAAGCAGAAAAAAACTACAAAATATTACCTGTTCCATGAATGCTATGGTCATAACACAAATGAATGTTGGCATCTCTAGGATATTACGGAGAAATTGATTCGGGAAAGAAAGTTACAACAGTTTGTTAAAGCCCTATAGGATAATGGCAGGGCACATCCAACCCCAACCCGGACAAGTGCCACACAGGGATGAGGAGCCTATAAGGACTGATGGAAGATTAGTGATCAACATAATACCCAGAGGACCACATCCAACTGCTAAGAGTTGGCATGAGATGGAGCACTATGCTAGCATGATCAAGCGTTTAAATTTTGAATGTTGTTCGAGTATGGAAGATGGAGCTTTAGCCAAAAAACAGCGCATAATGGTCGACAACATTGTATTCAAAAACAGAGATGCATATAAGGTGAAGATGCCGACGATTGACTCGATGGTCATTTCGGCCATTATTAGCCCCGCCTTAGTGAGAAGGATCTTGGTGGGCCATGGAAGTTCCGTAAATATATTTTTCAAAAATGCTTACAATCAGATGAGTGTGGAAGCTAAAGAATTGAAACCGTCTAAGGCCCATATTCATGGATTTAATGGTGCTGCAACTGAAGCTGTTGGGTATGTTGAATTTCCCATGGAATTGGAAGCGGATGACTGCATGAGAGTGCAGATGTTGCTGTTTGTTGTCTTTCTTGTTGACTCTCTATATAATGCTTTTCTAGGCTAACCAGCCCTAGCTGAAATCCTGGTAGCTCATGCTCCATAGTGTTTGACTTTGAAGTTCCCAACCGATAATGGTATTGGAGTCATGCATGGTGATCAGGTGATCGAAAGTGCCTATTATGTAGTTGAATTGAGAGATGCTCCACAGAAGGAGAAAGGTAAGGGTATTGATAAGTCTCTCCATATCCAAACTACCGAAGATTGACAACCAGTGCCTAGGACTTGGCTCGGGTGCAACAGTGTTATATAAATACATAGATCCATAGGATGACGAGGAGGATCCCAAAGAGACCAAAGTTGCACCGACTGAGCTGACAGTTGACATGACGGTTAGCCACGACGACTCGGCATGGGTCCTAAAGATTGGGTCACAGCTCAGCCGCCCGATTATGAAAAAAATTGCTGGATTTCTCTAAGAGAATCTTGACGTGTTCGCTTGGACTCACTCTGACCTGTATGGGATATCACTTGTAATTACAAGCCACACATTAGATATTGACCCGAGGCATGTCCTGGTGAAACAGAATAGGCGTGACATGGATCCGGAGAGATCTTCTACCCATAAAGAGGAGGTGAATAGACTCAAAGGCAATGGGTTTATTCGTAACACCCTCCACCATAAATGGGTATCTAATCCTATACTTATGAGAAAGGAAAATGGAAAATGGTGGACGTGCATTGATTACACGAATAACAAGGCATGTCCGAAAGACAGCTTTCCCCTTCTAAGGACTAACCAACCGGTAAACTCAACCACGGGATACAAATTGCTATCTTTCATGGATGTGCACTTTGGATATCACCAAATCTTGATGCACATTCCTGATCAGGAGCACACTAGCTTCATTACGTTGTTGGATTGTATTTCTATGTAGTAATGCCATTTGGATTGAAGAATGCTAGAGCAATTTATCAAGGCCTAGTCAACAGAAAGTTTAAAGATCGGATTGGAAAGACAATGGAAGTACATGTGGATGATGTGCTTGTAAAGTCAAAACGATTAGGCGACCACATTAGAGAATTGGCAGAAATGTTCGATATCCTTTGATACTAAAAAATGAAGATCAGTCCTTCAAAATGTTCTTTTGGCATAGCATCAGAAAATTTCTTAGGTTTCATCGTCAATGCTCGTGGAATTGAAGCTAATCCTGAGAAGATTCAATCAATTCATAACATCCAAGTGTCGAAGATCATTAAGCAAGTACATAGTCTAAATGGGAAGGTTGTTGCCCTAAGTCGATTTATTTCAAGGGCTATTGATAAATGCATTTTTTCCTTCGACTTGATTAGAAGAGGGAAAATGAACTTTTAAAGGACATAGGATTATGAAGACACGTTCCAAAATTTGGAAAACCATTTAGAGAGGCCTCCCATCTTGTCAAAGCCGATGGATTACGAAGACTTGTATATCTACTTGACCATGTCGTTACATGCTATAAATGCCACGTTCCTTTGTAAAGAGAATCGGATCCAGAGACTAGTCTATTATGTTCACAAACGATTAATGGAGCTGAAAGGAACTATCCGAAGATAGAGAAATTGGCGTATGGCTTGTTGATTGCTTTACGAAAGCTTCGCCCCTATTTTCATGCTTATGTTTACACTGATCTACCATTACGACAGGTCCTACAGTGACCAAAGACATCTGGAAGGTTACTCAAGTGGAATATTAAACTGAGCCAATTCGACATTTCTAATCTTCCTCAGAGGGCCATCCAGGGACAGGCACTAGCAGACTTTATAGCGAAATTCACTTTACATGATGGTCTCCTAGAGAGCAACGGAGCCTCTTCCATTTGATGGAAAATGTATATGGGTGAAGCATCCAATAATCGTTGCTCTGGAGCTGGAATTTTGCTAATAACTCTAGAAGATCGATCAATTTGCTATGGTTTAAAGCTCGATTTTCCTATAATGAACAACAAAGCTTAGTATGAAGCTCTGAGTGTAGGACAAACTTGCCAGAGAACTACGGATAAAATCTCTTGAAATATTTTGTGACTTATAGTTGATTGTATACCAAGTCATGGGAGATTACCAAGCTAAAGGACATCGACTCACTCTGTACCTTACCCAAGTCCAAGAGCTAGTGACTGACTTCGAGTATTACGACATCACACACATCCCTAATCCGAATAAAAAGGCTAACTCATTGGCAAAGCTTGCTAGCAACGGGATACATAATAGATGGGCTTGGCTCCAGTCGAAGTACTAGACACTTCGAGTATAAACCTGATGGAAATCGACCGGGTACTAGAGATGGAGCTTGAGAAGGAGTGGTGAATGACTCTAATTAAAGACTATTTGCTACAGCGAGTTCTTCCCGAATGGAGGAATGAAAAATGACAAGTCCTTCGCAAAACTTTATGATATATCATTCGGGAAGGAGTCATGTACATAAATGGTTTTTCTATCTCTCTACTTTGGTATATCACTCAAGATGAAATTAAACGAGTCCTAAAGGAAGTTCATGAAAGGGAATGTGGCGATCACAGTGGAGGGCAAACCCTAGCAAAGAAAATACTTCGTTATGGGTACTATTGACCAACTGTCAACCAAGATGCTACTGATTACGTTAGACGATGTGATAAGTGCCAGATATAGGCAAAAGTTTTGAGAGCTCTACCGACGAAAATCACACAAATAGTCAATCCATAGTTTTTTGCCATATGGGGCATAGATATTATCAGTTCCTTACCGATCTCTGATGGTGGGATGAAGTACGCCACCATTGTAGTTGATTACTTCACCAAATGAGCCAACGCGGAACCTTTGGTCACGATCACGTAAAGAAAGTAATCAACTTCGTTATTAGGAACATCATTTGTCATTTTGGCTTACCGGGACCAACTTGGGAGCATGAGTGCGTGCAAAGAATCACTTCCTCCTCGGCTTCCTTTTCTTCTTCTTGGAATCGAGATAGATTTCACTTGAGCTTTCTCCACTCATACTTTCCCCTCTCTTCCCGCTCCATTGGCCTTTAGGAGGAGTAGATTAGGTTTACCCAATAGGTGCATCTTGAGCAAGTTTTAGCTGTGGAGCGGGGGGCCTCCACAGTTTCTCCAGGAAAAAAATGGAGATGGGAAAGGGAATGATCCTGCTTGGCTTTTGCTTTGAGAGCAATGCCCACTTCAAGTTTCTATGCCATTTCCTGCATGGAGGAACCTGGTAAGGATTAAGAAGTTCCGATAATCACAATTCATCATCAGCGGGAATCTTTTGACATGGATCACTTTCTTCACTTAATAAAGCATCCACTAGGTGCTCATCGAATATTAAAGTTTCCTCTTTTGGGGAATTTTGAGTTGTCGCCGAAGTCGTGATAGTAATGGACTCAATTGTTGGCACCCGAGGTCCTGGTTGAGATTCTTTAGGAAAAGGTGGAACCGCAGCTAGTGCATTTAAAGCCAAGGAAATATAACTAAAAAGATTAGATATGTCGACCATTAATACTCCAGCTTTTTGGAGGACATGCGAGTTTAAGGCAATACCTTCTCCAGATTGATCTCCTATGTCAGCCGGAGTACCATCGAAACATCCTTCTATAATCGGAGAGAACGCACTAGATGTAGCGATAAGCGGCTTCTTCGGATTGTAACTGAGCTCAACAGATGGACCCACAGTGGGGCTGGGAAGAGCTTAGGCCACCAGATTCTGGTCATCTTCAACACTGTGTGATATGGACCTAGAACCTTCACCAGCCTCATGTTGAGAATTCGTCGCATGCTCTTTTTGAAGTATAAGCTGGGTTTCATGAAGAACTTTGGGTTCATCACCCAATAGAAATTTTCCTTCCAGCCTCACCAAATCAATTTGTTCAGTGCCAAGATCCACCTTCTCCTCTTGAACAAGATGCTCCCAAGCATGTAGAAAATGGTAAGGGTAGTCACCCCAAAGCAACTCCAAATTTCTATACTTCAAGACATAGGAATTACAAAGAATAAGCAGTGGATCCAATTTCACCATAACCTACTCCAGGACCTTTTCATTTGTGACCTCCACTTTTCATTTACAGAGGGCATCAATGTCTTTAGTCTTTTCAACAGTTGCGTTCCTTTCTAGCTGACGGTAACTAATTCCTTGCAAGCGTCCAGATCAATTTTCTGCACTTCTTCTTTGTCTTTGGATTCACACTTGAATTTAGTTTTGTACTCAGCTGTGCTTCATTGAGTTGCACCCATTTCTAGCACCAATTTATGATACCGATGAAGGAGCACTTTGACTTTGGCTAATTGCCTGGGTTTCTCATCTTCAAGTGCCTTGATGGTAGTCGTTGATTTTCTCTTAGCTTCTGTCTATGAGTTCCTTAAGAATATAACTCGTTTCTTTGAGCTTTGATGATCCGCTTGTCCGGGGCCTCTTGGCATTTCAGTTTCTGAATCCCTACCGCTCTCTCCCAAGACACTTTGGATATCCTCTCCACTGCTTTCATCCACTCATTATACTTCTTGTTAATATCAGCCACACAATCAATAGTTGTTTGCTAGACTTTTTTAGTGACTCTCTTAAGATTAGGTACAAAGAAAAATTCGTCAAGGCACATATTAGGAAAATCTGACTTAAGTTGGGCCATGTGAGCGGTGGCATCAGCTTGTTGAGCTTTGATGACAACTTAGGTGTCAGCGCTTTCTTTGCTCGACCTCTGTTGGTGAACATCATGACGCTGGCGATCACTGGGTCGCTGAGGATATGATAGAACAACAGACTATAAAGAAACTGATGTAGGAGGATAATGGGAGGAGTCAATAAAATGAACATCGTCATGACGATCTTGTTACTTTTTAGAATTTTAAGGGGAGGAGATCTAGGTCTAGACTGATATTTTTCCCGTGAGGACCTGTCTCTGCACCTTTATTCTCATAATCACAATCCCGACTAGAGTGATAGATAAGGTCATATTCACAACCATCACCTTGATGATACGAGCCTAAGTGAGAACCAGGATTCTAGCATGATATTTCCTATCGAGACTTAAACATGCGTTTCTTCCTCATCATTGTTTCTGCAATGAAAAAAAAGAACGAATCAACTCTAAGTATTGAAGGACTTGGAATAGGTGCAATGCAATATTGTAAAGTGTGTGTGAACATGCTATCCTTGCGTCCCCCTAACGGATAAGTTATCGAAGCTTTACTAACAGGAGTAACCTCTCCACCAGTGGTATGAGTGATTATAACCCCAGCTTTGAAGGGAGATTCTAATCCAACAATGCTCATGTCAGTAGAATGAAAGGCACCAATGTGTCTAGTATCGAAAGGTTAAAGAGTGCCTTGAATGTTTCGTCTAAGTGTTCTGATGGTTGAGAAGCATTCTGATCTAAAATCACCTGAGGATCGATGGATAGTTTGGGCTCGTTAAAAAGACGACTCTTGGGGTATCTACATACAAGCTTCTTTCTTCTTCCTTTTTCAAGAGCAGGGGGCTGTGAAGTTTGTGAAGATTCAACCGCAGCCCCAAAACTAGAAGTCACTTTGTTTCTGTCAAGATTGTTACCCTTATCTCCGGCAGCCTCTTTATAAGTAGCTTCCTGAGCTTCCTTAACAAGGGTCACTACATGATTGGCTTGATGGTCTTCATCACCATCCACATCCCGCTATTCAACCACTATAACTCCAGCGGTGACCAGTAGCCCTATGCTATGACTCTTCCATCAGGCTATAGGTAATGAGACATTCATCAATAAGGAGATTCTCAACATCTCTATCCTTTAACGGAATCCTTTTAGCTTTGAGATCGCGTCTGAATATTGTGTCCCATTAGGTCATGGAAAATAACTGGCATAAACCAGAGAAAATTCTTAGTTCAGGATATAACCTGAATATGAGAACTTAAGAGATTAAGTAAGGAGTAACACTTACGTCCTTTTAACCACTATCTGGCAAAGTCAGGCGAGCAGCGGATATAAAACCGTTCACTAATGAAGGCACTCAGCTTATTCAAGATCTTATACTTCTTGACTGACTCGAGGAATGTAAATGAAATGCTTCCCTTTCAATGCTTGAAGTTAAAATGAATCGAATATCTTCGGGAGTTGGATGACGAAATAAAAACTCCGTGAATGCCATATAAGTATAGTTGAGCAGTGCATAGCCGTTTGGATGTAGTTGTGCCGATGATAGCCTCATATGATGTAACAATTCTCAGATGAATGAGTTAAAGGGTGGGACAGATCCTGCCCAACCCATGAACTTGTTGTATGCAGTGAACCTTTTAAGAGGGACTGAGCTCTATCATCTTGGGTCAGGACTCTCATGTCGTCAAATGAAATCCCATGTCTAGGACAGATTCTACGAAGAGAGGCTTTATTAATCTTCGAAGCAACATAATCCTCCACATCATCACAAAATATAGTGTCTTCACGTGTGTCAGTAGTGGGGTCTATCACTTTCGATGGAAGAAGGGGAATGACAAAGAAGAGATTGAATGATGGACAGAACTTTTCGGTTGTTCTGCTTGATAACCGGGGAAAGATTCATCGAAAGTAGATGCAGAGCTCAATTTTTCACTCATACTGTTGTGCTGTAAAATCTGTTCAGAAGACATAGCAGCTAAATACCCCAAGCGTTTGGAACCCATGACTACTAAACTCGGTAGATAATCATCATTAGAAAAAATATCTTGTACCCCTCATGCAGAATGAGTGCCAGTGTTCTACGGTGAAGTCCCATGTAGAGTAGTGATAAACGATAATAAATTAAAGACGAAAATTGTGACAAGACTTCAGAATTTGATCGGAGTGGCTGTCATTGCTGACCATCTCAACTAGTTCTCTACATCGATAGGGAATGATGTAGCTTGCACCTCAGGATCGATTGTCAGCAGTTTTTAAGTTTGATTTTTATACCTAGAAATAGGCAAGCTTCAAGAGAATTGTTCATGGCATTTGTCTATGTCATAGTTCGAATGTCATGTATTTCCAAGAATGTAGTTCAAGTCATGTGGGAGTCATGTATGTACACTCAAGTGTTCAAGCCCGAAGCTCGTCTCAAATTCCAAGTTCATGTGATCAAATTTCAATATAAAGTTCGCTGTTGACTACCTATCATTTCGTTGAAGTATAGCCTATCATTCCATAATGATCGTCCATAACCAAATCAGATGCCGCGCCAAATCTGATCGTTCATACCATCCTCCATTCGACCATTAGAACTAGTCCTTCAACTGATCCTTTGAACCAACCCTCTATCCAATCGTTCAGACCCACTTTCATTGATCGTTTGTATATGATCATGCCAACCATCAATCAAAATCCATAGTTAGCTTTGATTCTCATCACCAAAGCATGCCATCATTATACGATCATTTGAATGAGGATCGATTAAGTATTAGAAGCATTGTTCCATATTAAAAATGCTACTCCACTCAACAACGATTAGCCAACCACTTCCTTTTGACAACACATCCACTTCTCCATCTCCAAAATGGCCCTTATATGATGATCATTGGAAAGCTTCATCTCCTCCAACCTACATTGAATCTAATGGTTCCACCATTCCACTCAAACTTCAATGGATATAAACCTAAAGTTTCACCGTTAATAGCCAAGTTTGACTTACTTATACTAAAATTTGAAGGATGGAGTAGATTTGAAATTGATTGCTTACGAGATTTGGGGAGATGAAAATAACATAAGGGGTTCAGTTAAAAGGATATTTGATTGGAAGTTATATGGTGGAGAAGTGTTTTTTGATTTAGGGGTCGGAACGTTGTTAGAAGGATGAAGAAGAAGGAGCGAGTGATTTATTTTCTTCTCAGTTCGAGTAGGACGATGCAAAGTGAAGTGATAAAGATGAGTGCGGTGAAGTAGAAGTATTTATACAAGTGAATGGGATCCTTTATAGCCCAGAAGCAAGACCAACCGTTCCACTAAGACTATGTTATGATCATTTTAAAACGATCGGTATAAAACGATCGGTTATTTGCCTCACCAGTGAACGATCGGATGCGATTGTTTCAAAAATAACTTGAGAACGACCTGTGAACATGGAATCATGACCGGGGTTGGGTAAAAACACGTATACGTGTTAGTATACGTTCCAAAAATTCATTTTTTGAAATCAAAAGAAATTGAATTCTCATCTAAAATCAATTGGAGAAGGATTTAAGCTAGATTACTAGAGTCTAATAATTCGTGGAGACAATACAAAATAATCATCAACACACCATAAACCAGTATTTATACTTTTGGAAATCAAAAAGTAGAGATGACAAACAGAAAGAGATGCAACTCTCCATAAAAAAGTGACTCAATTAGAGGATGGCGGTTGTTCAATAAATTGAATGGAATCCTTTCCGACGACTCAAGTTTGCAATGATTCAAAGCACATCATGTTCAAACAAGACATACTTTGGGACGCAAGTGTTATCCAGCCTTTTGGCCTGGCTATATATGGACTGATCAGACGGACAGACTCAATTATCATTAGAATCAATGCATCAGATTAATGATCATATAGCCCACAGATCAGACAAGTACAATAAGCTGAAGTAGTAGAAAAAATGAAGCATGAAAGCTCATTACTCCCTATAGATGGACCAGGCATGATCCACATGCAACATTACGGGTCGTATCATATCGATCCCACAGCTCAATTCAATGACGATCGATCGATTTTTCAAAATCCACAAATTCATCATATATGAAACTTTGTGAGCATTAATATACTGAAGAGAGGACCTCCAATAAACGACCACATGACAAGATGAGCTACTAAGAACGATCGACATATATCATTCACGAACGATCGTATTGTTTCAGCTTCAATGATTTAATTGAAGATTAATCAATATCCCACTAACGGTAAGTTAGAATGACACCGAACTTTGGTAACATGGATCAGAGGCGTGAGGGAGCTTGTAGGAACGATCGCATCCTCAGTGGAGCAATCACAAATGATCTGCACCGATCGTTCGAACAATTGGATTTGCACCTGCAATCGTTTGTGTGGGTCCCTACGGATTTGGAAAGTCTTTTGCCGAATTTCCAATGAAATATTTCATCGTCTTCCCATATAAATATAGGCTTCTTTGTTCATTTAGTGGATCTTTACGCAGCTTGTTGTTCAACACTCCATTGTAATCAAGTGCACTTATCAATAGTTCATTGTCATCAGATTTACAAGTGATCAATAAAGTTTATTCTGCAAAGTGGATGTAAGCACGTAACATCGAACCACTGTAAATCCTTGGGTTTCATTCACTACTTAGTTCTTATTGATTATTTACTTATTCTCTCCATTTATTTTGATTACTCTTCATTTATTTCTCTATCATTCTATTCTTGAGTGCTTGTGCCCACTTTTGGCGCAAACGCACCTACTTGGATTTAAGGGATACCAAGTGCACCACAAAGAATAAGAGTATAATTTGATAGAGTTACTGATTTAGATCTTTGATCTTGTTCACAATTGAACCTATAACTCTTGAGTAGCACTTTCATGGGAGTGAAAAGAAGAGCAAAGAATAAGAACGTAGTTAATTAAAATTCTTTTGGAAGTATGGTATTTATAGGAAAACAATGGTCATGTCCATTCACTAGCAGGTACGATGAAAAGACACTTCCATTCAAGTTTGAATTTTTAATTTTATGACCACTATGTCGACATACATGGATAGGATATGTCGACATAGCCCTTTGTATTTTGAAAAACACTTTAAAACTATTATTTGGAAATCCATTATTATAAAATAATTTGATACTTTGTAGAATCATTTAAATATATTTTATACACATTTTAATCAAAATATAACTTAATAAAGCGTTATAAAATAATTGAAAGATTTAATAAGAATATTCAATAATATAGAAAAAATCAATTTAATTATAATTTATTAAATTTAAAAAGATTCATACGTATATATATGTGTGTGTGTGTGTGTGTATAAACTTTAAAACATTAAAATGATATTTTGATAAGTAAGGGACTGAAAATAATTTTGGAAAATATTTTGAGGAGATTATTTTAAAATTAGAATATTTGAAAAACAATTTAAAACAAAATTAGAGAAGGTAAGAGAGATAAGGAAGTGCTATTAAGGTTTTAACATAAATTCTATGACTTTATAACTTATGTGGAATGTCTTGAAATCTTGACGTCTTCAATACTCACGAGTCTTCATTCTTGAACTCTTGAAACTTTATATCAGCATCTAGAATCTACTCTTGATACCGTATTATCTTCTTAATCAATACCTATCTAATATCTTGCACTATATACTATATATATCTTGATAAAACATTATTATCTATATTTTATATGATGTCCTATAGTTGTTATCATCAATACCAATACCTAAGGTACTAACAATCTCTTTTTGATGACGATAACTCTATATATAAAATATATTATAACTCCTTTTGAGTTATAAAACTCACTGTTAATTTATGCCTAGATTTATATATTTATCCCCATTATCATCAACAAAAATATCTAACAAATCTATAACTCTAACTCTTGCTCAAAATATAAATCTAACTCACCCTAAATGAAATACTAATTAATATGTATAAGAATCATATATAATGACGATGAGAAAGATTTTATATAAAAATAAGTGATATGTAAAATTAGATAACCATGAAATAATCATAAACAATCCAAATTTATTATCTAATTCAACAAAGTTAATGTCAAATACTATTCAAACAAACGCACACAAATTAAACCAATCAAGTCCATACCAAGCCAAGTATTATTATTTATATATAATAAAACCTATTTAAACTAGACATTTCGAGGAACTTCAACCCATCCACAGCACCAAAGATTGGATCCACTTTGATAGCATCCCAATCTTCATCGTCTTTGTTGATGGTACACTCTGGATTAGTGGTTGGTTTACTTTGTTTAAGGCAAAAATCACCCATCAAAATACATTTCTTGCTCCTCGATCATCTGCATTTGACTCAATGCTAAGTGCCTCTAGTTTCTTAGGATGAAAGTAAGAATGATCTTGAATGATTCAAGATTTCGTTCAAGGTTTTTGGTTAGTTTTTAGATAGGAGAAGCCATTATTTTAGTTTAAGAGTTTAGGAATGCAAAGGAAGAAGAAAGTGGGTAGAAAATAATGATTCTCTGGTCTTAACAAGTATTTAAAGGGGTGAAAATTTGTTGGAAATGAATACACATTTGCTATCTATTCAGTTTTCAAAATTAAAAAATTTTGAAAAATTTATCATTGTATGTCGACATACATACCTAGGGTAAGTCTACATATAAGAAGAAATATTCTAAACAACTTTGTTTCGATATTCCAATGTATTTAGCCTATACTATTATTAGTGTTATGTTTTTTGGAGATGATAAACAACGTATAACAGCAAAAAAATAGATTTTTTATTAATACTTAGATAGAGATTTCATAGAACATAAAGAAATGAAAAGATACATAAGTTCAAACTAAATTTAAACTACAACACACTCATAAGCCACAAGATAATAAGCTAAAAAGATGTAGATAAGGAAGATGAAGATATCCCAAGCCTGCATTTCACTTTTTCAAATAACATTTCCATTTTGTTGGAAAAGTGTTTAATTTCTTACCAACCGAACGCTTGAGAATCTTTTGTTTTTCAACAATATTCTTTTTATTGTTGAGAAGGTCCTGGTTGGTTGGTCGGAGTAGAAAGTCAATGCTTTCTAAGGAGGTTTCCTCCTCCTCCTCCTCTTCTTCAGTATCCTTATCTTCTCCCTCTTCCTCTTCCTCATGTTCTTGAATTTTTTCTTCCGCTTCATAAGCTAACCTTTCTTCTTTCTCCACGTGAGTTTCACCCGAAAAAGGGTGGAATTTTCATAATAGCTGTATTGGCTTGATTAAAGACTTTATAAGAGACAAATTCTTCTCCTTTAAAGTCAACACCAAAGTAACTGAAGATTCGGATAAGATACACACCATGAAATAATGTGTTTTCATGACTGGAAAGATTTTTAGGACAAAATTCATCTAAAATAACTTGAGCTTAGTTTATGTCATATTTTCTATAAATGGCAAGAAGGGCTTTACAAAATTTTAAAGTTAGATTATTAAAATTTCTTGATTAAGGAGTGATAGTATTTTATAAAAGAAGATTTAGACTTCTTGCCTTTGGATGTAAGTTTCGGTTTTTAAACTCAAAGTTATCATCACCTTCTAAAATATTGTGAAGTACTTCACGATTTTGATCATCAATTTTGAAAGATGTAAGTTTCATTTTGGTAGATTTACATCCAACAATGATACCCAAAAGTTCACAATTTAAAACAATTAAAGTTCCTTTTACACTACTCCATGCTCTTTCTCTTCCATCTTGAAATTTTCCTTTCAAGTTTGCATAAAACATTTTGACCAAGTGTTGATAATAAACAGAATCATTTTGAGAAGCATCAGTTACACCAGTAATTCTATTTTGTAAACAAAGAAAATAAAGTTCATAAGTATAAAAATCATTGAAATAGCAAACTTTCCCGTAGAAACCTTTCCATAATTCATATAACTAATATATGCTTTCATAGCCCCTTGAACATGGAAGAGAAAATTCCTGATACTTTTGGAAAGTCTCGTAGATGCAAGAGTGCTTGAGGAAGCCATTGACGAAGAGTTTTAAAGAGATAAGAGAGTCAATGAAATTTTGAATTTTGAAATGAAAGTGAGAAATGAATGATGGAATAGAGCAAGTAAATAGAGAATCAAATGACATGTTCTCTAGTCAAAAGACAACTTTCCAGAACATAGTAGTTGGTGAAAAGGTGGAGGGAAATTAAAATTTTGATTTTGAAATTGAAATTCAAAATCCGTCTGCATATATCAACTATTCTCATGGGGTATGTCGTTATATTGGTTAAAATTCTCAAAAATGATTTTTTAACTATATCCTTTTTTATTTTATTAATCAATTTATAATTATTCTATTTTAAAAGATATAATTTTAAATATATTTTATATTATTATTAAATTATTAAAATATATAAAATATTTAAAATTAAAATATAATCACATAATATTCAACCAATATTATTATTAATTCTATAGGATATTCCTAACAACCAATAAAGCAACCAAAAGAAAAGAAAAATTCATTCAAGAAATAACAAACTTTTGTTATATTAAAAGCGTACCTTTTTCCGATCCATTTCACCATTTTGTTCTAAATTATGTATTGCTGTAAAGCACATATTACCAATTTCTGTATATGATTCATCATCACTTAAGGACGTACCTGAAGCGTCTAATGTTGCAGCATAGGCTCTTCTTCATTTTCTAAATAAATCGATGTTTGGTGCATTTTTAATTTATCGAGATATGGATAGTCTATTTTTAAATGGCAAGGGTCATCGCCGTTATAACAGCTAACGCCATTTCCGTTTCTGCTTCCGCATCATGTATTTTTGTGTCATTTCTTTTGAAATTGTTCATCTTCCTATATTTTAGAAAATTTCTCAAATTCCTTGTCATAAAAGCAATTTCTTCATCTTCATCACTATCTAAATCCTGATTATCCGTCATTGCATTAAAAGCTATAGATTTCTTCTCTATCGCTTTGCTTTCTCTCCTGCCCTGCATTTGTGCTTCAGAAGACATTAAATTGTTAATTAACACTTCAGTTTTTAGAGTGCTAATGTCATTAGCCTCTTCGATTGCAAGAGCCTTTTGATCCCATTCAGAAGTAAGTGAATTGAGTATTTTTCTAACTTGATCCTCTTTAGAAAAACTTTTACCCAGTGCAATAAGTGAATGTACTATATCTTGGAATCTACCATACATACTAGATATGGATTCATTTTGAATAACTAAAACTGGTTTGTTAACACGGAAATTTTGGTCTGTTTAATTTTACTTGTGCCTTTATGTGTAACTTGTAAAGTTCTCCAAATTTCAAATGTAGACTTACATATAGATACTCTAGTAAATTCATTTCTATCTAGTGAACAAAATAATATATTCGTAGCCTTAGAGTTACTTTGTGCAACCATTTTTGGTCAACATTCCACTGTGAAAAATTAGTCTTGGGTTCAGTGCACTCAGTTTATGTGATATTCCACATTTCTAAACTACTTGACTGTAAATAAATTTTCATTCTACAGGATCAATATGTGTAACTACTACCATAAAAAAGTGGAGGTCTAGCAGTAGATTATCCTTCGATAAATGAGTTACTAACAGATGTATTAACAGTGTTACTAACAATACTATTATAGTGTTGGTAGCCATTTAAACTTTTTTAAAAGTCGGATGATGAGTACTTTGAAAACCAATGCTCTGATACCAAATGTGAGTCGGCTGAATAGGGATCTTAAGGCTAAATTAACACTAGAAGGGTGAATAATGTTTAATTTATTAAATGAATACTTTTCAAATTCTTCACTATTTTACTTGGAACGATGTAATTAACAACAACAGAATAAAGTATACATAAAAGTAAGTGCAGTAAAAGTAAAAAGGAAAGGACACACCAAGATTTTATACTGGTTCAGAGTTACCCTACATCTAGTCCCACACAATGCCATGTACAAATTTCTTTTCAACTAGTAAATGCAAATACAATCTCAATTTCAAGGCTATAAGAGACACCCTCCAGAATCCTTACCTCTAGGTAGAGTTACTTGATTTTTAGGCTACAAGCACCCCACTAGATTTACGGACTACTAAGCATAAATAATTGATTTTACATGCTACAATCACGCCTACTTAGATTTCAGGAATGCCAAGTGCACCACAAAGTATAAGAGTATAATTTAATAAAGTATGTAGATTCAGATCTTCGATCTTGATTACAATTGATCCTATAACTTTTGAATAACACTTTGATCTTGAGAGAGATAAGAGAAATCAGAGAGTAGATGAAGGAGAATCAAATTAGCAATAATTGAATTTGATTTTGGTTGAGTTTCGGCAGAGTTTTGGTAAAAATTTATTTAGAAATCAAGAGAGTGAAAAGATGAGAGAAGAATAAGTAAGTAGTTAATAAAAATTCATTCGGAAGTTTGGTGTATATATATATATATATAAGAAAACAACGGCCATGTCCATTCACGAAGAGGTACGACAAAAAGATACTTCTATTCAAATTTGAATTTCGAATTTTATGGCCATTATGTCAACATACATGGATATGATATATCGACATAACCCTTTATATTTTGAAAAACACATTAAAAATATTATTTGGGAAATTCGTTGCTTTATAAAATAATTTGATACTTTGCAGAATCAGTTAAATATAGTTTATACATATTTTAGTTAAAATATAACTTATTAAAAGTTTATATACTAATTTTGAAAGATTTAATAATAATATTGAATAATAAATATAACAATTAATGTAATTATAACTTATTAAAATATAAACAAAAATTCAGTATATATATATATAAACATAAAAACATTAAAATGATATTTTTATAAGTAAGGGATTGAAAATCATTTTAGGAAATAATTTGACAAGATTATTTTAAAACCAAAATATATGAAAAACAATTTAAAACAAAATTAGAGAAGGTGAGAGAGATCGGGAAAGTGCTATCATGATTTTAACATAAATTTTATGACTCTATAACTTATCCGAAATATCTTGAAATCTTGAACTATTTAATACTCACGAGTCTTCATTTTTAAACTGTTGAAACTTTATAACAGCATCTAGAGTCTACTCTTGATCTCAACACCTTGATATTATACTGTCTTTTTAATCAGTACCCGTCTAATATCCTACACTATATACAATATATATCTTGATAAAACATTAGTATCTATACTTCTTAAAATGTCCTATAGTTGTTATCACCAAAACCAATACCGAAGGTACTAAAAGTTCTCACTTAGGGTTTTTATTTTTAATGATATACATGTGGAATGATGGTAGGGCGAAAAAAATTCTAAAGGTGATTATGATTTTAAATAGAGATTTGATGAGAAAGATATAAGCTGTTGCCTTCTTAATAAGATTTTTCTTCTATATTTCTTCCTATCGTTTTCTTTGTTCCAAACATAACTCTTTCAAATAATACTGAAATTTCTTAGTACTACAGATTTTAACTATATGTTTTTCTAAAATTTTGTTAAATATATTTCACGATTGTGGTTTTATAGAATTCTATTATATTATTTCCCTATTGTTGAACAAGATTGTCCTTAATATTCTAGTTAGGGTTTCCCATGTGATTGATAAATAAGATATTTGGTTCGTTGATAGTTTATGTGAAGGCCATTACTAATTATGATATAGAGTAATTTGAAAGTTAAGTGGATCTTGTATATATGGCTAATATATTGATATAAATGTATAAATAAAATATTAATCTAACAGAAGATAAAGTAAGGTAAAGAATGTGCACATCAGGATTTTTGTATTGGTTCCCACCACCATCCTATGTCAGTCTTAGAATCTGTATTTTGGCTTTTATTCACTAAACACCCTTGGTACACCCAAAGGAAAAGTTCTATACAAATGCTTGAGCCGCTGAATAGGTCTTTTCAACTTACTTGATACAAACTGACTTTGGTAGTATAGGTATTTGAATAAACCAATATGCCCAATATAGTACAAGCTCCTTTTACTCACAAAAACTGCTTTAATTGAGTGTGCAAAAGCTTAGGAGGTTTGAATGAGTTGATAGAAATAGTTGAATGATTATTGATTTGAAAGTAGTAGGTAAACTAGCGTTTCTGAAAATAGATTGGAGAATTAGAAAGCAAGTAAGGTAATCGATCCTCTTGAAAACATGGTTATTTATAGAATTGAAAAGCTTCAATAAGCGGATATAATGTTTGCTATTGGAGAGAATCACATTTGGAAGAAGAGAATAAAACGTGATCGTTCCGGATGAAAATAAGTTTTATCACATTCTAGAAATTTTGGAACAGATGTCATGCACCGATAGCCCACCAATGGTCTACCTGTTTTGGCTTGTTTTTTCAAAATTCTGTAGCTCAAGTAGCCTTAGAGTTTTATTTAAAAAAATGAAAATTTGTTAAAAAATATATTCAAAGTTTTTAAGATTTTAAGGTATTAATGTGCAATTCTTGTAAGTTTTAACGATATGTTTCTTAGACAAAACTACTCACACATACAAGGCCTTCGTGTGTTCTTCATTTAGACAATTCTCTAAAGACGTAATGTGCAATCTTTCATCTAGTTAAAGCTCTATGATGATTTTCCTACTTAGGCCATAATATAGAGTTGTCATCATCAAAATTGGGAAATCTTGCCCTAACATTGTCCCTTTTTTGATAATGAAAACTCATATATGCATTCATGCAAAAAAATGTCATAATAACACTTGGACGAATGTAATACTCCCCCTAAATATATGCAGAACATATTTTATAATTTATAAATTTGGAACTCCCCCTAAATGTATGCATATGTGTATATATTTCACCCACTTTGTCATCACAAAAGGGAGAAAATACACTATAATACAACGCATAAAAAGGATGTCACATATTGAAAAACACAAAATGAATCGTACAGAATGAACAGAATAAGCATTAACAACTCAAACAAAGTGATTTAACACAAAATAACATAGAATGATCATAATGCCACAGAATGTGTACTAAATAGCAAATGAATGTCGGGACCAAACATAATGCCAACTGAGAAAAATGCGACGTTGAATGTCAAATAACACAAAGAAAAGCAAAGACTGAATGAAAATCAAACTAGATGTCCATAAGAAAGATACAAAATGTAAAGAGCTGCAGACTAGACCTAGTCATAATATCCTATAGGAGTAGAAAGGGCAGACTCTATGAATCCTATATGTCCCCTGGCTGTGTTGGAGGATGTAGCAGAGAACCAAAAGCATGCATGATAGTGGCATGTGGTCTAGATCCTCTACCTCTTGCGCCTATTTTATTAGGTCCACAAGGCTGCTGATGTGATGCTCCTGTAACTCCAATGCTCTATGTTCTAGTCTAAACATCATGTACTGAAGCTAAGATACAGGCAGGGGCCGAAGAGGACTAACCTCACTGCTCATACGAACTCCACTCTTCTTAGTGTGAATAGAGCCACAAAGACACGTAAGAAGAGAACAATAATGCCTATCTCCTTCTTCTGTTCTAGCTGCTCTTCTCTAATATTCTGAATAAACTGCTCCTATCTTTCAAGCATTGAAATAATATGCTCCTATAGAGATGAAGAGGCATGCGGTGGGAAGTACGATGTTGAGAGGACGAACCACTTAAATCTTGCTCCATCGGCTGGTATATAGGAGTCTCAACTCGAATTTCATCTAAGGTAGCAAGGATCTTTTGGCCTTTAATGCTTTATCATCAAAAATGGTAGAAGAATGATGTATGAGTGGAATCACATCACTTTTAGTGGAACACGAAATGATTATAATTTAACGGAATACCGAAACAAAAAAGTATCACTAATCAAATTTCCATATGGACTGTATCTACGGTTCTCATTTTCAATTATATTGTACATTAATGCATATTCCTAATGTACTTTAATATTTTCAATAGTTGCATACATAGCTTTTCGAAATAATGGATATATCTCGTCGAACTACCAGTTTTGGGAATTAAATTGTGTTACAGAACTCTAATCACTATATGTATAACTCGGTAATTTGGCGTTAGTTATTTAATTAGTTAGTTAACTAATTAGGCTCTAAAAATGATATTTGTGCTACAATGACATTTGACCATGAAACTTGCACCATTGCATCCGTAGCAAAATTCCGAGCAACTTTCATATTTGGAATTTTGCGATCGGAGTCCAAACGAAGAAGTTAAGAACGAAAAAGAATTCGAAACAAAAATAATTAAACAAGAGAAATTAACGTTATTGTATTAATTACTTGGGCTCACCTGCCAAACCATCATTAGGAATGGTTGAACCCCTACAGTTAACTGGTGACCCATCGGCAATCGACCGGTAGCAACGTGGCATCTCCAACAAACCTAGGCCGCAATGGTCCGGATTTAGTATATTTCGATCTAACAGTTCTGGTTGATTCTAGCGCCTATAAATTCATACCTACCCTTCGTTCTCTTCTTATATATTTATGGAGGCAATAGTGAAGCTCTGCCATTCCTTCTTCTCTACTTTTTATTTAAATTATAAAGATAAGATATTTGTATCTATATTCATGCAAATAGGAGAAGAGAAGAAATCTAATAAAAAGGAAAAAAGGAAAATCAACCGTATGCATATTTGAGGTAATTTATATATTTGCCTATATTTGTATCTATTTTCTCTCCCAGTCCCAAATCTCTTCTCGGAAATGTAATTCTGATGTATGCATATATCCTTTTATACATATCCTATAGATTAGAAATGACTTGGAGATGAGTCAAAGGTTCTACTTCAAATCTGGAGATTTGGATCGCTTTTAAAAGGTAAGTAGGAAATTTTATAGATTGTAATAATATGAAAATTATCCCATTGGTGTTTATCTGATCGTTATGCCTAATAGTATAATTGTATATGAATTGTAGGCAATGTATTGAATACGATATGAATATAATAAATATCGCCTATATATTCTTGTTTATGAATTGATTTTGCATTGTAATAACCCGATCTGCAAATCAGTCCCAAAGGTATGAATCTAGAATATTGATTTGAATGGAATTTAGTCTAGATCTGAAATAGGTTGTATATTAATGTTATAAATTTAGATTTTTATCATAATCTTGTCAGAATTTAAACTTTTCTATATTTGGAATTAATTGAATTTAAATTCGTTTAATATTTGTAAATTAGTCTGATTCCTTTCCCTTTATGAAAGATACAGCATTTGAGCTAAAAAATATAGATTCAAATTGAGAGAAAAAGAGATGTGTAAAGTATGAATTCATTGTAGTTTACTGTTTATTTTAGTAGTAAAAAGAAATGATTATTCCTTGCAATTTCAAATGATGTAAACTTTTATTATTTAAAGTTAATTTTTTTTAGACTAATTTATGGTAATTATAGTGGATAATTTTTGTAGATATGATTCCAACAATTTAACATGGAAAATTAATTCTAGTGAAGATATATAACTAGAGAATATTTGATATAAGTAAAGACTTGTCATAATTACTGCACTTATAATAATTAAATAAAAAGATAATACTGATGCTTGCACGTAATATTCACGTTTAGGATAATTAACAAATGGGAAAAGAATTTAAAAAGTTACTACTTGAATACATGGTAATAAATATGGGAGTTGCAATGGTTTGATAGGGTAAATGAATTAATGGGACTAATAAAATAGAATAGATATAATAGGTTACTAAATTGAAATTAGTAATCATACATAAATGTCTTAGGAAATGTTTGTTAGGATTTTATGGACAAATTGACATTTATGAGCATTAAATGTGGATTTTTGGATAGGTAAATATGCAAGGTAAATCTTATCACCTTAAATTAAAAGATAATTAGTAAGCCAAGTCCAATGTCCGTCTAAGATAATATAAATAAAGACTTAGGAAGGTTAATTGCACTTAGTAGGATAGTGATGCGAGGTCGTAGAGTCACTCGACGGAAGACTGCCATTCACTTTGAAGCTACCAGCAGTCTTGTGTACTTACTACTGATGTGAGATATTACTAATTCTACGATTCATGATGATTTGAGAGAATGGGCTTGCTTTCTTTACTGGAAAGTACTAAGTGGTTCGAATTTGGAATTGGGAGCGGTGAGGGATATCTCCATAAAGATTCACTTCTGGTTTAGGTCTTAAGTGGCTAAAGGACCCGCCACTCTCCTAAATGGAAATATTAAGTAACCTAGTGAAATTCTAAATAAATAAATAAGGATGTCTCTAAAAAGGGTAAACTCTAGTGTTGAGGTCTTAAGTAGTAGAAGGGACTACCTTCCTACCGAAAGAAGTAACCAAATAAGGTGCCATATTTATAATTAAAGAATTAGAGTGGATATCCCCAGAAGGGTTCCCTTCAAGTTTGGGGTCTTAAGTAACTGTAGGGTCCTCCTCTTTCCTATAAAAGAAGTATTAAGTAGCCCATGTCCATGCAATGACAACTAGATAGTACCATTGGGGAGCATGCTTTCGAAAATAGGTCTTAAATGGTGGGGTCTGCCTATTTTTCACTTGGAAGTATTAAGTGGCTTGGGTACAGTCTCTTACATTGCTAAGTCTGTAATAATAATAGTACTATTTAGGAGTGCGCCTTGGGGACAGGTCCTAAATGATGGGGTCTATCTCAATTAAGGTCTTAAATGACCAAAGTCTTCCTATTTTCTAATAAAAGGTATTAAGTGGTTTGGGTACTATTTATTACATGGCTACTATTTTATCGACGATAGATGCGATAATAGTCGGACATTAAATTTCGAAAGTCTTAAATAGTGGTTATAGGTCTTGTAGCTAGGACCCACCAACCATCAACAACATTATTAGGAAACCACCTTGGGAATAGGTCTTAAATGATGGAGTTTAGCTTGGTTAAGGCCTTAAATGGCATGTCTATTTATAGTTTTAAAAGTGTTATAGAAGCCCACTTCATATTAGAATACTAAGTGGCTAATGGGTTTGGAAGTATTGGGTGGTTCTAACACCCTATATTTTTATAACCTTATTTAAGATATTTAATAAATTAAATAATGTGAAGATTAATGGGTTAAGATTAGATTAGTTAAAAGTAGCCATGCCATGTTTAGTGGGTTAACTAAAAAGAAATAATACTAGGTAATGTTTTAGGAAATGGGAAGGGCATTATGGGAAATAGTAAAACCTTATACCCTAAACCCTTATGAGATGGTAACTTACATTCATTCTCATTTCACTAAAAAACTAAATTGCTAAGGCCGGCCACCATTTCCATTCTCAAGAGAAGAAGTAAAGCTAATGTTCAAGTGGAAAGAAGAAATCAACTAATTCAACACTCAAAAAATCTCATCTATAATCTCAAAAGCTAAGGTGAATATTTACTACATCCCTAATTCTTTTAGTTTTCAGCTTTGTGATTAGTTCTGAAATGTTTTCGCTATATTATTGCCACATTTGATGTTTAAAGATACACACACACACACACACACACACATATATATATATTTATAGTTGGTGAAATTATAAATGTTTTATCGTGTTTTATGGTATGTTTAACTTGAAAACCTTATTTAATGACATCCAAACACCTTGTAAATTTAAGTATAGGTATGGAATAATATTTTAGAGATGGGTTTTGACTTTCATAATTTTTCGATTTATTATGGATTTTATATGAATTTTCAAATGAAGAAAATTGTTTATTGGGTTATTAATTATTTTTTGCTAAAATAGTAATTGTTTGGGTTTGAGATTTTAATATGTTAGGAAATATATTAAAATAGTTTTTTTGAGATTTTTCCAAAATTTTCCTAAATCATTTGAGGGATATATAAAATTATTTAAGGTATGAGATTTAAATGTTTTATATATTTATAAGGGAAATGGGCATTTTGCAAAATAAAATGATTTATAAATTCTGGTAATTGCAGTAGCACATTTCTGAAAAGTATTTTATTGACCAATGAAAAATTGAAAAATAAAGCCAGGTTAGTAGAAAAGTTCCCTTTTTAAGTTTAAAAAAAATCAACTTTTTCCATGTTCCAGCCTGTGTGGCAATTTACATTTCCCCTCAGCCCTTTCGTCTCGGTCGAAAGGTTGGCTTTCTATAAGGTCAAAGTTTAATGCATAAGATATCAAGTAATCGGTACGTAATGAATTTAATATAGCCGAAAGGTTCTAAGCCGAAAGGTTGATGACCTAAGAGGTTTAAATATAATTTTTTGATAAGTGAAATGCTTTCGCCTGCTTTGCTTTCGAATTTAAGCTTTCAACTTGGTCACTTCAGACCAGGTCAAGTTATTTAGAAGAAAGACTTTAAACCTTCCAATGTAGTTGATAGTTTGTTACTATTTTCTCCATTACTTTGTTTTGAAACCTTTCGACATCACCGTAGGGTTTCAATCGCTTTTTATAAAGGTTTTACTTTGAACCTTCCGACCCAGTCAAAATGTTTATCTGTTTTTAAAACTGGCCTTTTCTCTAATGCTTTTTGAAGGAAGCTTTTGGCTTAGGTGGTTACCTTTGTTTTGTAAAGTATAACCAAAGGCTTTCGAATGGTTGTTTAATAAAGACAAAGGTTTCATAAAGAAGGTTTCCAGATTGTTTTAAGTTGAACCCATTATACCTTCGAAAGGTTTTTGTTTTAATAGATTTTAAGCATTCGAAGGGTTTATTCCTTGATGTCTTAAAAGGTTTTTGAGGGATGGTTTTCCAAAGGTTTTTCTAAGGCAATGACTTAAAATAACTTTAGAGAAGGATGTCTAAGGTTTATAGCTTTCGAAAGGTCTGCTCTGAATGAATTCGAAAAGTGTGGGAAATGATTTCGAAAGGTTTAAACATTGATTTTGAAGGAGTAATTTCTAAGTATGAAAAAAGGTTCTTTCAAATAGTAAAGTGTTTACATCAACTAAAATTTGAGTAAAGGATATATATCTAACATGGTAATATGATTTAAGTAAAGTGTAAAGATTTTATTCTTTTCCTTGTTTTAAGTTTGGTTTAAAGGTTTAAATCATTTTGAAAGTGTTTTCAAGGAAAATTATAAGAGGGGATCCTTAAGTATGAATGACTCGGATATTAAAAATAAATATGGGACTGGTATGGGGTCGCGTCTTATACATTAGCTAGTAGTTCCAGCTAATTATTGTCCAAAATTCCAGTGTGAAGGCCTTGGTCATGGGTAGAGTAAAATTATGAGTACCCACCGGAAGGAATATATGTTGCATACAGATAGGTTGTTGGTGAGCCTGAAAAACCATTAGGATCGGGAAGACCTGGGAGATGATTAAGTTAGGGACAAACCGTCTAGAAGTGAGATATTTAACAAATAGTTTAGGACAGACCATCCTTAAGGAAATGTTAAATAGATAGATAAGGATAGATAATCCTGAATATGAAGATCTAATAGGTATTAAGTAAATTTTGATTGTACTGTTTGGTAGGCCCAAGTCGGCCAAAGGTTAAAAGTTATCCAAAGAAAACTTTTGTTTTTGAACAAATAGTTCATTATTACATGATATTTACGTTTGTTTACATAATGTTTATTTTGTAGTGTTTGACCATTGTAATGCAGGAGCATAGTATATGGTTATATGAAAGAATTTGCAAAGATATGTTTTAAAAAGGATGTTAGTGAGAGGAAACCGGTTCCACGAAGTGGCGTGGTCTCACTTAACGTATTTAAATCGGGATGTATAGTATTATTCATACCAGACCTTATGTCCGACTCAAAGTTTATGTTTTCCCTTTAAACTCTCAGGTGCTCAAAATTGATTTGAGTTGGTTGAGAGGTTAAGGATCTTTTTAGGTTTTAGAAAGTTGACCAAAGCTACCGAAGGATGTAGGAGGCAACAAATAGCTACTTAGGATTTGCTGCTTTTACTTAGTTTTGATGGATTTTCCACTGTGTTATGATGCATATGTCTAATACGACCATATGACTCTGATCAATTGAGGGGGTATCTTCGTATACCGCTCTCGGCGTAATTTGTAATAACTATATTTAATCTGTGCCTGGGAAAACGATTTGGGTTATGTGACTGAATTTGGAACAAATTTCGTTTGGAAATGTAATGAAGTAATTTGTCATTTTGAAATCTGTATTTTGTTTCATATTCAAGTGCTTCTGATATTATTGATACCTTTAAAATAGTTGTATTTAGTCGCTGGAAGCTAATACTATAAATGACTGCAGCATCTGTTACGATTAGTTTTGGGCCTCTAGATAGGGGATGTTACAGCTTTGTATCAAAGCATGGTTTATGAAATACTTTAGTTGAAAATGATTTTTGAAAACATAACCCATTGGAAATAGAGTTAGGATTGGGGTATGAGATAACGCTATATTAACGTACTTGTATTGTATATATATATAAGTATACGCTACATCTTTAGACTTCTATCTTAGCTAGGTTATTCATCTGTATTTCACGAGGTTTCAATACAGATATGGAAGGAAGAAGGAGCATAGTAAATGTCAAAGGAGATAGCAGCACCACTAACGGAACTGCCCGACCAAATGCAAGGATAGGTCTTGGTCAGGCAAAGCTAAAAAAGCTGGTGCAAAAGTTCCCCGTGTGGATATGGGGGTAATGTATCAATTCTTTGTGAATATGATGCGAGCTGGAGCAACAACAGGTGTTGTTGGAGGTACGTTGCGGGAGGAAGAACTCAAGAAGTTCCATCGGTCAATCTATGTACCAACTTGAGTAAAGATTACATCAGGCTTGGAGGGAAGTTGTTCATTTGTACCGAGGATGTGATTGAAGTGGAAAACTAACTACTGCATTATGAACTAAATTTTTCCGATTTAGGGCTAAATGATGCACAAAAAAGGATGTTGGCCTCAAGGCAGCTGTAACGACCCGCTATTTTAAGCCATTCAAATCGACAATAAAACCATACATGTCTGACTTGAATAATTCAAAATACCGAATTGTTAATTAAAATTTGGAAAAACTTAAAACATACAGTAAATAAATCAATCACAGACCACTTACACAGAGTAATACAATGCAGCGGAATAGATAAAGAATAGTAGTTCATGAATCTACTATATACATTGGAGTTAGAAATAAAATACAACTGAATATCTTAGATGTAGTGAAGTCTCTAGTACGCGCAGATGACTTCTCTGAACAAATCAACAGGATGACTGAAATGATAGATAGCTGGATCTTCAAGCAAGGCTCCAACTTCGAAGGTGAGTCTCAAATGCTGTATCACTCAGTCTGACCCGAGCGTAAAGCAAAACACAAAACACTCGAGTCAGGATTAAGATTCTTATATCAATAAATCCAACTCAAATGAAATATCAACTGAATACAATAACTTACAGGATGTTTGGAATAACCATCCTCTAAGGGTCCATGGAACTATCTACAAGGTAGAAATATACACTATAACACCGTGGTCATTTCAGAATAGTTTATACTTCAAAACCAAATATCATTTTCACTTCAAATATCTCTATATTTCCCAAAATAGTATTTATATATATTAAATAATTTATACAATAAAGTATTTTCAATTTCCTCAACTTACCAAATCATTTCAACATCAACCCGACCTTCCCATTCAAATTAAATCAAATCTTAATTTATCAATTAAATTCACTCAATTTCTAAAATAACCACTTCAATTTTATCGACCTCAAATTCGGATTTGAAATCACAAATACCCCTTTATATTTCAATATATTTCAAAACTTTAAGTATTCAACTTATCAAACTAAATTTTTATTCAATTTAGTTTTCTAAATAATAAAATTCAAATTTAGTTCAACCTAAACTTTCATTTTAATTCAATTTAGTTTCTATATAACAATTCAACTATATTGATTTCAAATACAGATCCGAATCTCAAAATAAACCATTTAAATTCCAATATAGTTCAAGCTTTAATATTTAAATGTTCGATTTAACAGTTTCATATAGATCTCGATTTAACCTCATTTTTATTTAGTCTTGAAATACTCCCTTATTAGATTCAATATCATTTAAGTGACCTTAAATTACATTTTCCTCAATATTTCTTTAATTTATTTTAAACTTGAAATATTCATTAAAACACTTAAATCAAAAATCTAGTTACAAAATCATGCCTTTAAAATTTCCCATCCAAAAATTTCAAATCGATTTAATTAAATAAATCCTTATTTAAATACCATTTTAATAAATCCAAATTCATCTCCCAATCTTAATTTATCCTAATTTTTGCAACATCTATTTGAAATATAATTTACATAAATATTTAACATAATTTATGAATTAAATCAATCTTAATTAAATCAAATATTATTAAATCTATATATACCATTACCCTTATATATATAATAATTTAAGAATTGACATTTATTAAGACCATATATTTATTTCCAAAACAATGAATTTATTTTTAAAATATTTATATAGGACCAATGGTGTCTTTATATATATTTCTTATCATATGGTTAAGTGTTACGGATATTTATCATTTCAATCCGTACACTAAATATATATGGGTAGATAACATCTCAACCCGTAATACCATATTCAATTAAATGAAAATCGCTTGGGTCTATCATTTCAACCCATAACGAAATTCTCCTATTCTAAAATCCGTTCGGGTATGTATCATTTCGACCCATAGTGATTTCTATACTAACAGGGAACTTGCAGAGCGATAACAGATATGAAAATCATAATAACAACAGGCATATATCATAAAAATATAAACAATAGGATATGGTGTCATATCCCATAAGTGAACAGTTACAGATAATAGCATATATAACAATTTACATAACTACAACAGTATATTTCAATTGTCGTTTCAATTGAAATCAAATTTTATAAATAAAAGAATATTAATCGTGAGTGATTGCTCACCTTTCGAGGCTAGAGAAGAACGAGAATGAGATAAGTTACAAATCCAAATCACGAATTCCAAACAAAGCTAAATTTGCACAAATTCGATGAAGAAGGCAGGCACGACGAACAAAAGCTGATAGAAGGGAAATCGATGGGACGACTAAATCAGTTGATATAAATTGGACTGAATACATATATTATTATTTGAAATCAATTTAAATCATATATTTATTTTGAAATTCATACGTACCTATGATTATAAATAAAGTATACATTTATACTACTTGTGATATATAACCCAGAGCAACATATATCCTATCTAACAACAGGTCAGCTGGTACTACAGATTTGATATGTACTGACACCCAACTTATATTATATACTAAACAACAACATTTATAACTTTATAAACTTAATACAAAAAATCAATACTTCTATACATATAACTAATATATAAGTCGAATTATATTATTATTTATAACGTATACAAAACTGGTAAAGACACGCTAGTGTTCATATACACAGCTAATATCTTAAACCCATAATATAACATATGTGTACTTATACATATTAAGCCATACACATATAAAGCAGCACAAAAGATTTTACTTGAACAAATTGAGAAGCCTATATACAAGCCATACGTAAAATTTTAAAAGCTGACATACTGTCAAATCTTATAATATAAATTATACTATGTATTTTTTCCAGTCTTTGTTGTAATTGATTAATATAACTTATATACTATAATATATAAATTCACAGCCAGAGACTTAACAAAATTCACTTAAATTTGTAAACACCTATATATATTACAGATCATACTTAGGCTGCCCATACCTAAACTTCACCTAAAATTCCAAAACTCACCTAAAATATAACACATGCGGGTAAACATAAATCTATGAACAGTTTATAATATTTTATACCCCACTGCATATTATAAAATCTTATATAACGTATGTATATATAAAACTTACATAATATAAAAATTCAAGAGGGACTCTATAAAGTCACTCGCGAGCCACTGCGAGGCGAAGGAGGTGGAAGTGAGGTGGCGGTGAGGGGATCTCGGCGGGGAAGAGCTGCCGGAATTGGCGAGGTGGAAAACGTGGTGGACGGCGAGGTAAGAGGCTGGGTTACGGCGTGGGGTCGCACAGGCATGGAAAGTGGTGATGGCCATGTGCGAGCTGCTGGCATGGAGGGGCGGTGGCGAAAGTCAGAGGTTGTTGATGGTTGCGTTGAAGGTGGAGCCGATCCTACTTGAGGCCGAGCAAGAGGGAGGAGGAGAGTGGAAAATGTTTCTACAGGCAAGGGAGTATGGATTTGTAGGGGAAGGAGAGATATGAGTCTACAGGAAGGTAGAGTTTTAAATAGAAAATAAGTGGACGGAAAATGGAAAGGCAGCGTGAATCCAGGGGTTTAGTAGGTAGAGTATTTATTTGTTTTTAGCTGATGTAAAGTTTTAAATGGTCGGTAGTAACAAAAGAAATCAACGTTCATGCTATGATTTAGTAAAAAGTTAAAAGCAAATATTTATTGTGGCCCAGCTGAACGTTTTAATTTTTTTGAAAACGAAGGAAAATAGAAATAGAGCAGGTTGCAAAAAGCAAAGTTATAAGTCAGATTGGAAATGACAACGTAAAGAAAGGAAAATAAATAAATAAAAGGAATCAATGAATGCGTACAGAACCTTATACGTTTCCAACTTGTTTTCCCTTTATACCCGAAACCAGAGATGGAAAAGAATCAATAAGGTATGAAATAGATTGTACAGGCAATTAAAGCAAACCATGGACGAAGTTATAAAGGCAATTCAACCGTTAAAAAAAAAGGATACAAACGTATACTTTTGATTTTTCAAAATGATGACAACGGCTAAATTTTTGGTAACTGAATTAATAATAAATATTTAAATAAAAGCTACAAGCTGCTATTTGAAATTCGAGTGGGCACAACTAACGAAAGGCTCGAAACGTACCAATGTGGTGAACTGTTTTATAGATTTCGTTGTCCATCGGACGTCGAAACAAGAAAATGAATCTATCTTGGAGATTAGTTCGATGAGACGATCAAAATGGTACACAAATATTAGTGGTAGGATCATCCGATCAAAAGTCGATTATCGGTACCAAAATGCTGCTAATTTGTCAGAAATAAGGTAAACAGAGCAGTAGACGTCCGAATTTGGAAAAACGAAAGATGACGTCTCACTCAGAAGAGGATTTAGAAATTTTCTATAGAAAAATTTCCTGTCTTGAAAATAAATTTATTATCAGCAATTATTAGCTGGCTTGAATTTAATAGAATGTCACAATGAAATAAACTTTGGTAAAATAAATTGAAAATTTAAAAATCTGCTATGTTTAATTGGACGTAATCCAAATATTAAATTTTTATTTCAAAATATTATTATATAAAATTTCTTAAAAGTTTCAATTAATTATGTCAAATAAAACCATTTAAAACTAATAAAATCTACGGGTCGTTACACCCTCCCCCACTCAAAACTTTTCGTTCCCGAAAAGGTAGGAGATAGGAGAATAGAACAACCAGAAATAAAATAGATTGAAAGACAAGATAAACAATTAATTTAAAACTATATAAATTTTATTTGAAATATTTATTTGATAACTTCATTTGAAATTTAATTTCCTTTAATACTTTAATACTTTTCAAACTCCTTTGAAAACAATTATTTACATTATTACTTATATTTACAAAGAAGCTATTGAAATATTAAATCCAAAATTCATAAATTTTTATTTTGTTTCAAGATACCTTCCAAATATTATTATTAGATCACAAATCATTTTTTTTATAACTTCTACAATATTTATAATACTAAAATTTCTATTAAACCATGTAGTATATAATTAAACAATATTTTAGAGGATATATCCAACAAGGAAGAAAGGTAGATTTGGAAAACGGAATCAAGGTGAATAACTAAACTGAGTAGATAAGGTAGATGCAAGGAATAGTTTCGGCACGAATAATTAATCTAGAACCATAAGAATTTGAATTTCAAATATTAATTCAAAATTTCTTTGTTGGGAAAAATACTTTTATAATAGATACCTTTATAATAATACTTTTATAATAAAATACTATTATATCGAAATGATTTTCCTTTCGAAAATACTTTATAACTCGATGTTTCAACAAGTTTATCCTCGTTCTTGCAGACTCTGGCCATGCGTTGATCAGGCGCAAAGCTAGAATTCTTCAAGTACTTAGTAGACCTGTTTCAACACCTAGTGAAAATGTTTGGAAAACCTTTAAAACAGATATGGAAAGTACAATCCAAACAAAACAACCAAACCAAAACCTTTGTCCGACCATGGTTCGCAGATACACAATGGTTACGCCTGGATCCCCCAGGAAACAATCCATATCCGTAAGCTTCTCAGCCCTGCGAGTTACTCCATGATGACTAGTAGAGTGCAGGATACACAATGGTTACGCCTGGATCCCCCAGGAAACAATCCGTACCCTAGGCAAGACTCAGCCAGGCACTTGCGCTACTATTCGCGACCTACACAGATTGCAGGATACACAATGGTTACGCCTGGATCCCCCAGGAAACAATCCGTACCCCTAGGCAAGACTCAGCCAGGCAATTTCGCTATGCATTCACGAGAGAAAAAAACCATGGGTTACGCCACGGTGGGAACACTCGAGTATTACATCCGGAAAACCAAAAATCAGAGAGAATAAGATCGATAGAATGAATCCACGTTGTGGCCACAAAGCGGATATCAAGCAGAAGGCACTTTCCATATCTTTACTTCGAAAATATATACCATATAGTACCTTTTCAAATCACTTTCAAATATCATACTTATATAAAGTCCATATGTATAGGATTCTATTTTTCCCAAATTGAATACTTTCCAAATCAATAATAGATCAAATCATACTTATATAGACTTCGATTATATAAAATCACTTTCCAAATTGAGTACCTTCGAATCAATGGATTTCAAATCAATTTCATACTTTTACAAATCCAATTTATATAAGTTCGACCACTCCTAAATCAAGTGCTTAATAATATAAGGTTCTCAATTTCAAATCTTTTCGATATTAATTCAGTTTCAAAATCATATATGATTTCACCAAATTTTCTTCCAAATTAAATATCTAAATTTCAAAGTTCTCAGTTTCCAAATTAAAATAATTCAAGTCGAACAAATTCATTTTCAAAATCACCATATAAGTACTGGTTTTTAATTTCAATTAAATTTTCAAAACCAAATATTTTCTCAAAATCAATTATACTCAAAATGGTTTCCAAATTTATAATTATCCCTTTAAAACTTTTAAACTATCTATTTCTATTCGAAATATCCAATGTACCTTTCTGAAAACCATTATTCAAAACTATTTTTTTTTCAAAACATTTCAAAACTAAATTTATATTCTTTATCAAACATTTATACTCTTCGAAATTTCTTAGCTTTGAAAATTTTAGACCTTGATTTGGAAGTGTTCGAACCTTCCAAATAGTTAGGGAAATCAAATTTTCAATTCAAGAGTTGAAAATCAACAATAAATCAATAAATCAATTATTAAATCTGAAGCTCGAGGACTGAACACCGGTCTCATTTTAAATTGTTTCAAATATATACTTATATCTTTCTAAAATATCAAATTATACTTCAGAATTTGAAATCGAAATTTGTTTCACAATATCACTCGCATAGCAAAGCTACTAGAGTGGCCTCCCCCACTCTGAAACTCGAAAATCAACGTCGATGATGCGTGCACTCATCACCGAAATTATTTTCCAGCGACATAAGTGAGTTCTGGACTTCTATTTCCTTGAAAACTTCTTTGAAACTTCTTCAAAATTATTGGAATTCATCTAAACTCATTTGAAACATTTCTTATCCGGAAAATACCTTTAAATCGTATTATTCTTATATATTTTCCAAAATCTTAAAACCAATTTCAAAATACCGGAATTCAATTCTCGAATTTCAAATTTAACTTTACAGTTATAAATCATTTTTGTATAAATCAATTCCTTATAAATTTTCAAAATTTCAAATCCTTTCAAACTTTTATATATAGGATAACATTTCTTATTTGTTTTATATATAGGTATACAATCCTTATACAAAACATTTTCTTTTTTTATATATAGAATAAAATCATAGTTATCAAAATAATAATTTCGGTACAAAACAATTTCAAAAATACAACATACTCGATTTTTCAAAGGGTGATTTAAGAATGGATTTCAAAACAAAGGTAGAGATTTAAATTAGAAGACTCTAACCAATAGAATCCTGATTTGAAGAAATACTCGATCGAAGATGATTAAATTACAAAATAGAAGATGGATATACTTCTATAAATCACGGGCAACCTTAGCTGGATCAACCGTGACTTCAGGAATATAATCGATGCGAAATTTCAAGGCAAATCGACATTCGATCGCCCAAGACAGAATTCGGCATAATTAGATATAGTTGCATCATAAACCGGGGATTCAGAATCTCCGGTGAATCAATGCCGATTGTAAA
The DNA here is from genome assembly GCA_030765085.1 of Allium cepa. NCBI lineage: Eukaryota > Viridiplantae > Streptophyta > Magnoliopsida > Asparagales > Amaryllidaceae > Allium > Allium cepa. The sequence continues at coordinate 272,576,226 of CM060937.1, forward strand.
TGAGTTTTCACCCCCTTTACAAAACATTCAGTGGAGTTATGGGATACTCCAGAATCAAACGAATATAAATAGGGAGGGACAGAATGAATTTCAGAACCGAGGGACATTCCAAAATTCAAAGGAAATCGAGTCAAAAGGAAGAGATTCAACTCGAGCGGAAGTGATTCTGTAAATAAATTTATCATATATGCTAAGTTTTGCCTAGAGCCAAAGCTCTGATACCAACTGCAACGACCCGCTATTTTGCGCCATTCAAATCGACAATAAAACCATACATGTCTGACTTGAATAATTCAAAATACCGAATTGTTAATTAAAATTTGGCAAAACTTAAAACATACAGTAAATAAATCAATCACAGATCACTTACACAGAGTAATACAATGCAGCGGAATAGATAAAGAATAGTAGTTCATGAAGCTACTATATACATTGGAGTTAGAAATAAAATACAACTGAATATCTTAGATGTAGTGAAGTCTCTAGTACGCGCAGATGACTTCTCTGAACAATTCAACAGGATGACTGAAATGGTAGATAGCTGGATCTTCAAGCAAGGCTCCAACTCCAAAGGTGAGTCTCAAATGCTATATCACTCAGTCTGACCCGAGCATAAAGCAAAACACAAAACACTCGAGTCAGGATTAAGATTCTTATATCAATAAATCCAACTCAAATGAAATATCAACTGAAATACAATAACTTACAGGATGTTTGGAATAACCATCCTCTAAGGGTCCATGGAACTATCTACAAGGTAGAAATATACACTATAACACCGTGGTCATTTCAGAATAGTTTATACTTCAAAACCAAATATCATTTTCACTTCAAATATCTCTATATTTCCCAAAATAGTATTTATATATATTAAATAATTTATACAATAAAGTATTTTCAATTTCCTCAACTTACCAAATCGTTTCAACATCAACCCGACCTTCCCATTCAAATTAAATCAAATCTTAATTTATCAATTAAATTCACACAATTTCTAAAATAACCACTTTAATTTTATCGACCTCAAATTCGGATTTGAAATCACAAATACCCCTTTATATTTCAATATATTTCAAAACTTTAAGTATTCAACTTATCAAACTAAATTTTTATTTAATTTAGTTTTCCAGATAATAAAATTCAAATTTAGTTCAACCTAAACTTTCATTTTAATTCAATTTAGTTTCTATATAACAATTCAACTATATTGATTTCAAATACAGATCCGAATCTCAAAATAAACCATTTAAATTCCAATATAGTTCAAGCTTTAATATTTAAATGTTCAATTTAACAGTTTCATATAGATCTCGATTTAACCTCATTTTTATTTAGTCTTGAAATACTCCCTTATTAGATTCAATATCATTTAAGTGACCTTAAATTACATTTTCCTCAATATTTCTTTAATTTATTTTAAACTTGAAATATTCATTAAAACACTTAAATCAAAAATCTAGTTACAAAATCATGCCTTTAAAATTTCCCATCCAAAAATTTCAAATCGATTTAATTAAATAAATCCTTATTTAAATACCATTTTAATAAATCCAAATTCATCTCCCAATCTTAATTTATCCTAATTTTTGCAACATCTATTTGAAATATAATTTACATAAATATTTAACATAATTTATGTATTAAATCAATCTTAATTAAATCAAATATTATTAAATCTATATATATCATTACCCTTATATATATAATAATTTAAGAATTGACATTTATTAAGACCATATATTTATTTCCAAAACAATGAATTTATTTTTGAAATATTTATATATGGACCAACGGTGTCTTTATATATATTTCTTATCATATGGTCAAGTGTTACGGATATTTATCATTTCAATCCGTACACTAAATATATATGGGTAGATAGCATCTCAACCCGTAATCCCATATTCAATTAAATGAAAATCGCTTGGGTCTATCATTTCAACCCATAACGAAATTCTCCTATTCTAAAATCCATTCGGATATGTATCATTTCAACCCATAGTGATTTCTATACTAACAGGGAACTTGCAGAGCGATAACAGATATGAAAATCATAATAACAACAGGCATATATCATAAAAATATAAACAATAGGATATGGTGTCATATCCCATAAGTGAACAGTTACAGATAATAGCATATATAACAATTTACATAACTACAACAGTATATTTCAATTGTCGTTTCAATTGAAATCAAATTTTATAAATAAAAGAATATTAATCGTGAGTGGTTGCTCACCTTTCGAGGCTAGAGAAGAACGAGAATGAGATGAGTTACAAATCCAAATCACGAATTCCAAACAAAGCTAGATTTGCACAAATTCGATGAAGAAGGCAGGCACGACGAACAAAAGCTGATAGAAGGGAAATCGATGGGACGACTAAATCAGTTGATATAAATTGGACTGAATACATATATTATTATTTGAAATCAATTTAAATCATATATTTATTTTGAAATTCATACATACCTATGATTATAAATAAAGTATACATTTATACTACTTATGATATATAACCCAGAGCAATATATATCCTATCTAACAACAGGTCAGCTGGTACTACAGATTTGATTTGTACTGACACCCAACTTATATTATATACTAAACAACAACATTTATAACTTTATAAACTTAATACAAAAAATCAATACTTCTATACATATAACTAATATATAAGTCGAATTATATTATTATTTATAACGTATACAAAACTGGTAAAGACACGCTAGTGTTCCTATACACAGCTAATATCTTAAACCCATACAATAACATATGTGCACTTGTACATATTAAGCCATACACGTATAAAGAAGCACAAAAGATTTTACTTGAACAAATTGAGCAGCCTATATACAAGCCATACGTAAAATTTTAAAAGCTAACATACTGTCAAATCTTATAATATAAATTATACTATGTTTTTTTTTCCAGTCTTTGTTGTAATTGATTAATATAACTTATATACTATAATATATAAATTCACAGCCAGAGACTTAATAAAATTCACTTAAATTTGTAAACACCTATATATATTACAGATCATACTTAGGCTGCCCATACCTAAACTTCACCTAAAATTCCAAAACTCACCTAAAATACAACACATGCGGGTAAACATAAATCTATGAACAGTTTATAATATTTTATACCCCACTGCATATTATAAAATCTTATATAACGTATGTATATATAAAACTTACATAATATAAAAATTCAAGAGGGACTCTATAAAGTCACTCGCGAGCCACTGCGAGGCGAAGGAGGTGGAAGTGAGGTGGCGGTGAGGGGATCTCGGCGGGGAAGAGCTGCCGGAATTGGCGAGGTAGAAAACGTGGTGGACGGCGAGGTAAGAGGCTGGGGTTACGGCGTGGGTCACACAGGCGTGGAAAGTGGTGATGGCCATGTGCGAGCTGCTGGCATGGAGGGGCGGTGGCGAAAGTCAGAGGTTGTTGATGGTTGCGTTGAAGGTGGAGCCGATCCTACTTGAGGCCGAGCAAGAGGGAGGAGGAGAGTGGAAAATGTTTCTACAGGCAAGGGAGTATGGATTTGTAGGGGAAGGAGAGATATGAGTCTACAGGAAGGTAGAGTTTTAAATAGAAAATAAGTGGACAAAAAATGGAAAGGCAGCGTGAATCCAGGGGTTTAGTAGGTAGAGTATTTATTTGTTTTTAGCTGATGTAAAGTTTTAAATGGTCGGTAGTAACAAAAGAAATCAACGTTCATGCTATGATTTAGTAAAAAGTTAAAAGCAAATATTTATTGTGGCCCAGCTGAACGTTTTAATTTTTTTGAAAACGAAGGAAAATAGGAATAGAGTAGGTTGCAAAAAGCAAAGTTATAAGTCAGATTGGAAATGACAACGTAAAGAAAGGAAAATAAATAAATAAAAGGAATCAATGAATGCGTACAGAACCTTATACGTTTCCAACTTGTTTTCCCTTTATACCCAAAACCAGAGATGGAAAAGAATCAATAAGGTATGAAATAGATTGTACAGGAAATTAAAGCAAACCATGGACGAAGTTATAAAGGCAATTCAACCGTTAAAAAAAAAGGATACAAACGTATACTTTTGATTTTTCAAAATGATGACAACGGCTAAATTTTTGGTAACTGAATTAATAATAAATATTTAAATAAAAGCTACAAGCTGCTGTTTGAAATTCGAGTGGGCACAACTAACGAAAGGCTCGAAACGTACCAATGTGGTGAACTGTTTTATAGATTTCGTTGTCCATCGGACGTCGAAACAAGAAAATGAATCTATCTTGGAGATTAGTTCGACGAGACGATCAAAATGGTACACAAATATTAGTGGTAGGATCATCCTATCAAAAGTCGATTATCGGTACCAAAATGCTGCTAATTTGTTAGAAATAAGGTAAACGGAGCAGTAGACGTTCGAATTTGGAAAAACGAAAGATAACGTCTCACTCAGAAGAGGATTTAGAAATTTTCTATAGAAAAATATCCAGTCTTGAAAATAAATTTATTATCAGCAATTATTAGCTGGCTTGAATTTAATAGAATTTCACAATGAAATAAACTTTGATAAAATAAATCGAAAATTTAAAAATCTGCTATGTTTAATTGGACGTAATCCAAATATTAAATTTTTATTTCAAAATATTATTATATAAAATTTCTTAAAAGTTTCAATTAATTATGTCAAATAAAACCATTTAAAACTAATAAAATCTACGGGTCGTTACAGCAGCTGTAGGGAACTGCACTATTTTGGTGGAACACCTCACTACTGGAGTTGATGAAGAGACCATTACTTAGGAGGAATTTAGGAGAAGGTTTTCAGAGAGATTTGTGTCCGAATGGCACAAGCTGCACTGGTAAGGAGGTTTGTAGAACTGGAGCAGGGAGATATGAATGTGTTGGAGTATACAAGGAAGTTTGAGGAACTAGCCCGATACGGCTATGCCTTGGTTGATACCGTTATTAGTAGGAATGAAAAGTATATCGGTGGATTAAGGTCAGAACTGACAAGTGCTACTTTGCCGCACTTGGAGACCCAGTGATGTAGTTGTTGAGATGGCATTGAGGCAAGAAGAGGCATTGGCTTGCTTAAGGAAGAAAGTTAAAGAGGCTTAGACGGGACATGCCCAGAAGAGGAAATTTTTCCAGAGAAAGATTGCTCATAAAGAAGGAGCACAAAAGAAAAGTAAGGATGAAGTAGTTTGTTACAATTGCAACAAGAAAGGACACTGTGCCAACGAGTGTTGGGCCAGCAAGGGAAAAGAGGCTCGTGGAATGAAGAATATCATATGCTTTAATTGCGATCAAGTGGGTCATTACAAGAACAAGTGCCCAAAGCCAGCAAAGGAAGGAAAGGGGGCAAGTTTATGCCTTGAAGCCCACAACCGCAAAACGAGTTGCTTAGGAAAAGCTGTTTTAGGAGGCTCATGGTAGATCCACGTTATATCTGTTAGTGTCCTATTTGATAATAGGGCATCCCATTCTTTTATTTCTTGATGCCTGGTAGATAGACTTAACCTAGAACCATCTTACTTGGTTACTTCCTTAAGGGTTGTTAATCCAATAGAAGGTTATGCAACATTTGGGATGAGGTGTGACTATCTAGAATTTGATTTGTTAGGCCATATTTTTTTATTATTGTTTGCATATGTTTGACTTTGTTGGATTTGGGATTATCCTAGGGATGGATTGGTTGAGTGGATACGATGCCAGGATATTTTGCTAAGATAAAAAAATATCGCTTAGTCATCTGGATTGTAGTGATCAGATAATATATGCCATAGAGAACCCTAGTTGTGAGGTGAATGCTTTACTGGGTGTTATGGAGTCGAAGGATGATTTGCATCTGGTCTTTGTAGTTAGAGAATTTGTCGATATGTTTGAGCCAGTCATTGGATTGCCATTGAAATGAGCTATTAAATTTCGAATTGATTTTGTGCCTGGAGCTGAATCGGTTAGTAGGCCGTCGAGTAGGATGACACCTATAGAGATGAAAGAGTTGAAGGTGTAGTTAGTAGATCTGGATGGAAAAAGTTTTATTAGGCCGTGTAGTTCGCCTGGGGAGCTGCTGCAGTGCTTGCGATGAAGCCGAACGGATCATTAAGGCTATCTATTGATTATCGTAAGTTGAATGAGAAGACGATAAAGAACCATTATCCATTGCCTAGGATTAATGATTTGTGCGATTGGTTGAGTGGAGCAAAAATATTCTCTCAGGTAGATTTGGCGACGGGATTTCATCAATTAAGAGTGGTAGAGGATAACATTCCTTTGATGGTATTTAGAACGAGATATGGATCGTATGAATGGTTAGTTATGCCGTTCGAACTAACTAATGTGCCGACATTCTTTGTGGAATTGATCAATAGGATTTTTCGAGAGCATTTGGATAGGTTTGTATTGGTTTTCATCGATGACATCTTGATATACTCTAAGGATGAAGAGAAGCATGTAGTTCATCTCAGAGTGGTGCTTGAGATGTTCAGGGAGCATCAGTTGAAGGCTAAGTTTACGAAATGTCATTTTTGGAAGAAGGAAGTGAAGTTCCTTGGTCATGTCGTCTCTGAGAAAGGGTTATATGTAGATCTGACAAAGATTGAAGCGATGAATAATTTGAAAAGACACGAGATGGTGACCGAGAGAAAGAGTTTCCTTGGATTGGTTGCATATTATCGGAGATTTATAAAAGATTTTTCACGAATAGCAGCACCGATAACTAAGCTTACGCAAAAGGATGTGAATTTTATATGGACTAATAGGTGTGAAGAAGCATTCCGGAGAATGAAACACTTATTGACCCGTGCACCAGTGTTAGAGGTTCTGCAAAGGAGTCATGATTTAATTTTTTATACAAATGTGTGTAGAACTAGATTGGGAGTTATGTTGATGCAAAGGGGTAAAGTAATTGCTTGTGCTTCGAGATAGCTCAGACCACGTAAGGTTAGGTATCCAACGTATGACTTGGAGTTAGCTGCCGTTAAATTTGCTTTTAAGGTGTGGAGGCATTATCTTTTGGGAGAGTGATTTGTGCTATATATTGATCATAAGTCGTTGAAGTATTTGTTCTCTCAAAAGGAGATGAATATGAGACAGCGGAGATGGTTGGAGTTTATTGCTGCCTATGATTTTGGAATTGAGCACACACCCGAAAAAGGAAATAAGTTAGCGGATGCAATCTGCCGAAAACATCAAAATGTAGTATTGGCTATGATCACTGAGTGGAACGATCTGGAGGCACTATTGGCTTGTAGTGTACGGTTTGAGTCCGAGGTAGGATCGAGTGCAGGAAGTACTGTATTCTCTTATTTTCAAGTCCAACCAATAATGATTGAGAAGATAGCTTCTAAGCAAGAGGAGGATCCAGTATTGGCTGAGCAGATCAAAAGGTGAAGGAAGGAACAGGGAGCGATGACCTAAAGGGTTTCAATCTTGACCATCATAGGTGGTTGAAAAAGAAAGTTTATGTGTTCTGAATGTAGGAACATGAGGAAGGAGGTTTTGGATGAGTGCCATCGTTCAAAGTTCACTATCCATCAGGAGGAACAAAAATGTATCAAGACATGAAGGGAAATTTCTTCTGGGAAGGTATGAAATAGGACATTGGATTATTCCTCGAATTGCCAACAGGCAATGACGGAACACCAAAAGCCAAGTGGATTGCTTCAACCGTTAAAGGTTTCATTGTGGAAATGGGATTCAATCTCTATAGATTTTATTGATGGGTTGCCGAGATCTACTAGGGGAAACGAAAGCTTATGGGTCATGGTAGATAGATTGACTAAGAGCACCCATTTTATTCCAGTAAAGTCAACTAGGACGGCACCTGAGTTGGCAAAGTTATTCATGAAGAATATAGTTAGGCTGCACGGGATTGCTAGTAGTATTGTCAATGATAGAGATTTTTTATTTACTAGCAAATTCTGAAAAAGTCTACAGGATGCATTAGGAACCAAGCTTAACATGAGTACTGCTTACCATCTACAAATAGATGAGCAAATGGAAAGAGTTAACAAAATCTTGAAAGATTTGTTAGGAGCTTGTATATTAGATTCTGAGGGATCATGGGAAGACCATCTTCATCTAGTCGAGTTCTTGCATAACAATAGTTATCAGACTAGTATCGGGATAGCACCGTTTGAAGCATTGTATGGAAGACCTTGTAAGTCTCTCTATGTTGGTTGGAGACCGGGGATAGATTAGTTCTTAGTCTAAATTTAGTGAAGGAAGCCGCGGAGAAGATTGAGTTAATTCGAGTTAGGATGAAGGAGGCTCAATCTAGGCAGAAAAGTTATGCAGATAAAAGAAGGAAGGATTTGGAATTTTCTGTCGGAGATTATGTGTCTGTTAAGGTTCCATCGATGAAGGGTGTAATTAGATTTGGGAAGTCGGGGAAGTTAGCATCTAGGTTCATTGGTCCATTTTGAAATACTAAGAGGATCGAGAAACTCGCTAATAAAGTGGAGTTACCGAGTAGTTTAGCTGGAGTCCATAATATTTTTCATGTTTCTCAGCTAAGGAAATGTGTTAGAGACCCAAAGACTACTGTAGCACCTACGGTATTAGAAGACTTAGCCGTAGAGCTGGATTTAACTATAGTTAGGAAGCTAATTCCTATTATGGATAGAGATGAGAAGAAATTGAGGAAAAGGATAGTCAAGTTAGTAAATGTTCAGTAGAGTAATGGTGCTATGGACTGTACCTGGAAAGTGGAGAGCAGGATTAGAGACTCTTAACCTAATTTATTTGATGGTATGTTTTAACTTTGATTGTTGTGTTGTGTACCATATCGTAATTTCAAGGATGAAATTATTTAAGGTAGGGAATCTGTAATACCCCATATTTTTATGACCTTATTTAAGATATTTAATTAGTTACATTAAATTAAATAATGTAAAGATTAATAGGTTGAGATTAGATAATAGGTTGAGATTAGATAGTTAAAGGTAGCCGTGCCATGTTTAGTGGGTTAACTAAAGAGAAATAACATTAGGTAATGTGTTAGGAAATGAGAAGGGCATTAAGGGAAATAGCAAATCCTTATACCCTAAATCCTAATGAGATGGTAACTCACGTTCATTCATTCTCATTTCACTAAAAACTAAATTGCTCAGGTCGGCCACATTTCCATTCTCAAGAGAAGAAGTAAAGCTAAGATTCGGGAGGAAAGAAGAAATCGACTAATTCAACACTAAAAAAATCTTAGCTATAATCTCAAAAGCTAAGGTGAATAATTACTACATCCCTAATACTTTTAGTTTTCGGCTTTGTGATTAGATCCAAAAAGTTTTTGCTACATTATTGCCATGTTTGATGATTAATGATATATATATATATATATTTGGTGAATTTATAAATGTTTATTCATGTTTTATGATATGTTTAACATGAAAACCCTATTTAACGATATCTGAACACCTTGAAAATATAAATATAGGTCTATAGTAATATTTTAAAGATAGGTTTTGATTTTCATAATTTTTAGATTTATTATGGATTTTATATGAATTTTCGGATGAAGAAAATTGTTTATTGGGTTATAAATTTTTTTCAGCTCAAATAGTATTTATTTAGGTTTGAGATTCTAATATGTTAGGAAATATACTAAAATAGATTTTCTGGGATTTTTCCAAAATTTTCCTAATTAGTTTGAGGGATATATAAAATTATTCAAGCTATGAGCTTAAATGTTTTATACATTTATAAAGGAAGGGGCATTTTGCAAAATAAAATGATTTATAAATTCTGGTAATTGCAGTAGCATATTTCTTAAAACTATTTTGTTGACCAATGAAAATTGAAAAAAAGGGCAGGTTAGTTAAAAAGTTTTCTTTTCAAGTTTAAAAACAAAAATCATACTTTTTCCGTGTTTTAGCCTATACAGCAGTTTACCTTCCGCTCCAGACCTTTCGACTCAGTCGAAAAGTTAGCTTTCGATAGGATCAAAGTTCAATGCATAAGATATCAAGTAATTGGTACGTGATGAATTGAATAAAGCCGAAAGGTTCTAAGTCTAGAGGTTGATCGCCTAAGAGGTTGGAAAATAATTATTTTATAAGTGAAAAGCTTTGCCTGCTTTGCTTTCGAATTTGAGCTTTTAACTTGGTCACTTCTGACCAGGTCAAGTTATTTAAAAAAAAAGACTTTAAACCTTTTGATGTAGTTGGTAAGTTGTTACCGCTTTCTCCATTACTTTGTTTTGAAACCTTCGGACATCGCCGACTCTACCGCTTTTTATGAAGGTTTTACATTGAACCTTCCAACCAAGTCGAAAGGTTTATCTTTTTTAGTCATTCCTCCAATGCTTTCGGAAGGAAGCTCTCAAATTAGGTGGTTACCCTTGTTTTGTAAAGTATAACCAAAGGCTTTCGAAAGGTTGTTTGATAAAGGCAAAGGTTTTAAAAAGAAGGTTTCCAGATTGTTTTAAGGTGAACCCAGCATACCTTTGAAAGGTTTATGTTTTAAAAGATTTTAAGCATTCGAAGGGTTTATTCCTTGATCTGTTTTGAAAGGTTTATTAATTTTTTTTGAAGGTTTTCCAAAGGTTTTTCTAAGGCAATGACTTAAAGTGGTTTCTGAGAAGGATGTCTAAAGTTTATAGCTTTTGAAAAGGTGTGCTTTGAATGAATTCGAAAGGTTTAAACAATGATTTTGAAGGATGTAATTTCTAAGTATAAAAAGAGGTTCTTTCAAATGGTAAAGTGTTTACATCATATGAAATTTGAGTAAAGGATATATATCTAAGATGGTAATCTAATTTGAGTAAAATATAAAGATTTTATTCTTTTCATTGTTTTAAGTTGGTTTAAAGGTTTAAATCATTTTGAAAGTGTTTTCAAGGAAAATTATGGGAGGGAGTCCTTAAATATAAATGACTCAGATATTAGAAAACTAGATGGGACTAGTATGGGGTCGCTATCTATACATTAGCCCGTAGCCCCGGCTAATTATTATCCAAAATTCCAGTGTGTAGGGCTTGGTCACGGGTAGACTAAAATTATGAGTACCACACTGAAAGAAATATATGCTGCATACAGATAGGTTATCGGTGAGCCCGAAAAACCCTTAGGATCAAGAAGACCTGGGAAATGATTAAGTTAAGGACAGACCGTCCAGAAGAGAGATATTTAACAAATAGTTTAGCACAGACCTTCTTGATGGGAAATGGCAAACAAATAGATAAGGATAGATAATCCTGAATATCAAGATCTAATAGGTTTTAAGTTAATTTTGATTGTATTGTCTGGTAGGCCTGAGTCAGCCAAAAGTTAAAAGTTATCGAAAAAAAACTTTTGTGTTTGAACAAATATTTCATTATTACCTATTATTTATGTTTGTTTGCTTAAAGTTTATTTTGTTGTGTTTAACCGTTATGGATGCAGGAGCATAGTATATGGTTATATGAAAGAATTTGCAAAGATATGTTTTAAGAAGGATGTTAGTAAGAGGAAACCCGTTCCGCTAAGTGGCATGGTCTCACTTAACATAATTAAACCGGGATGTATAGTATTATTCATACCAGGCTTTATGTCTGACTCGAAGTTTATGTTTTCCTCTTAAACTCTTGGGGTGCTCAAAATTGATTTGAGTAGGCTGAGAGGTTAAGGATCTTTTTAGGTTTTAGAACGTAGGTTGATATGGCTTCATTAGTGTTTCGTACCTTAGGAAGGGGTAAGTAAGTAATTATGTGTGCGCAATGTAAGGTTAGATTAGAATTTCTAACCTTGATGGACATAATAATTAATTGGAAACCAATCGGTATAGGTTTATGTTATGGGCGGTCTATAATTCTAGTCAATATAACGTTGCTCTGACCCCCTCCTCATTACAATCCATAAGATAGAATTTAGAAGAACAGGCAACTGGAGCTTGATGTGCTTTTTTGTTGGAGAAGTCTTTTTTCTCACATGTTCGATGTGGATGTGACAATTTGCTATTCAAGGAATACCATTAATTCCAAGGTAGTAGTCATAGTCAGTATTCTTATCCTATTATTCTTTCTATTGCGAGTTTAGATTTCTATCAACCTTTGATAATTCTCTTGCTTATTTGTAGGTATCAAATCCAACGGTCTATGCTCTAATGGACTTGGAATTAGATATTTATCAAAATGTAGGCCCATTAAGGTGTATGTTGTTACATTTGGTATCAGAGCATAGTTTAGTAGATCAGAGGAATTATGATAAATTGTGAGAACGTATTCTTACTTTCCTATCTAGTAATATTATATTTTTACGCTTGGTTCTAAGAGGTCCGATTATAGAAGTAATTGTAGTTCCACTTTGAAGGAGTAGGCAAAGCAAGTATGAGTTGGAAATATCTTAAAGCTAAGATTTTCGTGCCAACTTCGTAGTACCCCACGGAGTGCTGGCAATACATAAAGCGCCGTTAATGAAGAGAATGAGTATGACATGTGGCCGAATATCGAAGACTGGAGGAGTACGACCTAACAGTTGAGATTCTAGCTACCATATGATTTTGGATTTTGAGTTCCAATCGGAGACACATAATTATTCTAGATGGATGAGAAATTAGAGTTTGTATGTCACAATTATCCGAAAACAAGTTTTGCTAGGGTGCATTCATTAGTCACCGCTTTGATGGCAAACTGAATTTTTATTTGGATAATTAATGTCAATTCCTAAGTCTAAAACCTATAAGAGAATTTTTATAAAGTATATTTTGGAAACACCTTAAATTTTTGAAAAAAGGATGTTAAAAGGATTTCTTTCCTAAAGGTTTATTTGGGAAATTTTATTTTGGGAAAGTTTTGAAATTTTAATTTTCAAAAAAACACGTATACTACTAAGTTGGCTGTGTTAAGAAATTTTTGGTTTATAAAGGAGTAATTCTCTAAATCCTTAAATATTTATATGTATATTTCAGTAAAGGCTTATACTGATTTTTGGCAAGAAAATAGTTTTTCAGTTTGGGAAATTTTTATTTTAAAAAGAAGGTTTTTGGAAACCCTGAAACACACACACACACACACACACACACACACATAATTTGGCTTTTAAGGGAAGTTTTGGTATGAAATGGTTTCTATTATTTGGAAACAAGTACAAATGAGCATATACTAGCTCAATTATTTTTCAATTTATAAAATCAACGTTTTTATGTTTTCTCTCTTTAAGGTACGGAGAAAAGAGGAATGACTTCAACTTTATTGAGGTATGTAGTTTGAATTTTTGTTAAATCCACTAGCTATTGGAAGACATATTTCCATGTGAACAAGGCATGAAATACAGCTGGAATATTTTTGGAATTTTAAAAGTATTATTGGTCACAACAGATTTGTTGAGGCTATCGCAATCTTGCTAAGGAAAGGTCTACACGGTAAGGTGGATACCGTCATGTGGAAGGCAGAATTTTTCTAGATGGATTATATTGATGATTGTGTGTGGAACGGTCATTAGAATATTATTAATTTTTCTAGACCTATTGGGTCCAGCTTCAGGCCACACCCAAATCTAGGCTAGCTTTCGACCAAGTAGTCGATCGTAGTGGTTGATCGATTGACCTAATAGCAATTAACCGCTAGGTGGATTCAGGCTGAGCACAAACCTGGAACACGATTATAAGTCACGTCCAAACCTTCAGCCACCGCACCTCCCTCACTCTCTTCCTCCTCTTCAATTTTTTTAGCCGAACCCATTTCCACCTTCCCCTTCCTCCACCTAATCAAAGCCTCTCCCCTCCATTCCTCCACCAACCGATGCCAAAATCTTATGCATCAGATCTTGCCCCATCACCACTCTGGATGTAAAGCCTTTTCTCCCTTTTTCCAACTGCTTCTCGTCCCATGGCACCGCCACTCACCGGCGGCTCTTCCTCTCGTCATCTCAGCCTCACTCCTTAAGAACCTGCTAAGCTTGGCTGCAGCAAGCGAAAGATAGCCACCTATCTCAAAACGATGGATTTTGTTTTCCTTCACGGGCGACCACTGAAGTTCAGAGATTTCGTTTCTCTATTGCTTAAAGAGATTTTCGTCGTGGCATGATTTGCACCGATCCTCCGCTTCGAGACTTATGAGCGGGGATATTACCCACGATGCATCCGTCTTTTTGACGCACAAATGGCGTAGAATTTTGATGATGGCAACAACTTCATTGAGTCTGAGGTGAAGAGAGATCGGATTGAGATGTCAAATGATGATCTCGTTGGAATTTTAAAGATATCTATAGTAGGCACAAATTTAGACTACATTGACATGATTGTTCCTGGTATTCTACAACGAATCTTTTATGGAGATGTTGATGATTGGAGGCCCGAAAATTTATGTCCAGTGGATCGTCTCATCATGCGCGTCATTCATCACAACATCATTCCAAAGACTGGGAGCACTGAATAGATCTACACCTCGGTGCAGAGTGCCGCCTATGCTATAATTAGTGGTGTAATCTTCAGTTGGACTCGTGTCTTAATGCTCCATAAGGTCGATCAGGAGTTGGTACCTTGAGGACTCACTTTCCATATTTCCACTTGCTCACTCGAATGTTTAGGCATTATGAGTTAAATTTGAGTAGAGAGCCAGTGGTGAGGAAAGTCCCGCCATTGACCGGAACACCATGAAGAGGATGAAAATTTATTTACCACCTGCCGCACCACCTATACCTATACTAGAACCACATCACCAATAGCAGGGGACGGCGTAGGAGGCCAAGGGATACATCAGTCCTAAGCTTGCTATTATTCGTTAGGTTCAGGCAGAGCTCTCGGAGGTTAGGACAGAGTAGCAGCGCCAGGGGCATGAGATTGGGTGGATAACCCTCATGCTATAATCATTCCACGGTAGCAGCGATGGGTCGAGCTCCAGCCATTGAGCGAGGCCTTCTCACAATTCTTACGCGATGTTTTATTAAGGGTTGCTGTATCTTTTTATTTCCAGCATTAGTTCTTTACTTTTGGGTTGTTGGGTTGTAAAACTGTTAATCGTATCTTATAAACGACACGCACGATATTATGAGTTACTATTCATTTTCTGTGTTATCATTTTTGAATATGCAAACCGCTCATATATATATATATATATATATATATATATATAGTAAAGAAAAAATACAAATATAGGTATCTCATAAAGACACTTAACTAACAGTAAAAGCAATATAAGACTGGAAGTTAAGAATAGTTTGATATTTTAGCGAAGGACATGATAAAGTTATTTTGATATCGCGAATCATTTCTCATGTTCCTTAAAACTAATTTTTTTGAATTATAGATGTGTTGACATTTTTAAATAAAATGTCAAATTTTTGGGTAAAGGTTAGTTGTAGAATTTTAAAATTTAGTTTATGCGTTTAGCGCATAACCTACTTTTGACTACTCTGAAATTGTGTTTGATTTATCAAAACTTTTGAGATGGAAAATATTTTGAAATATTTCCCCTTGATTTGAAAAGTTCCCTTTTGAAAAAAAGTATGAAAAAAAGTGTTTCATGTTTTAGTTCCCTTTTGAAAAAGTATGAAAAAATATTTAAAAAGTTCCCTTTTTTAAAAAAGTATGAAAAAAACATTGGGGAACAGAATCGAATAAACATTCAGAGCCTAGGGCAACAAGGCCAAATGAAACCAAAAAAAGGAGACACTTTGGGCGAAACAGGGGCCAGAATAGGCTCGATATAGCAGAAGAAAGAAATGATGGTGAAATCTATGAACTGAATGGACAACCATCTCGATAAGAAACAACACCGCTAGCAGGATTTTAATGCTAAAAAACTAGAGAGGACGAAACGAAAACAGAAGCAGTCGAAGGATTGACTACCAAACTCAAATTTCCAGATTCATGAACAAATCAAAATATCATTGAAACGTTAGCCTGAGCGAGTCAAAGGCTCATTCTTTTCAAGATATTATTCCACCAATTTCGAGGTCTGGAGATTTCTTTTCTTCTTCTTTGGCATGGCATATGCGAGGCAAGGCAACGAACAAAGTAAAGGAATGGAAGAGGTCGGATGGAAGAGGTCGAAATGAAAATTATTAAATAAGAGAAATTAATGTTTTTATATCAATTACCCAGCCCACAGGTTGACTCATCATTGGGGTTGGTCGACCCTCAGCAGTCGACTGGCGACCTATAGGCGGTCGACCGACGACGACCTGTGTAACGAACCGTAATTTCGCTACTTCGAAAATCAGAGATTTTGTTCGTTTTGAATTTAAAAGGAATTTAAAACTTAAATAAATATGTTATATATAATAAATATTTATCTATTCTTATAGTTAATAAATTAAAAAGTATAAATTTGGATTTTAGAACTAATCAGCAAAAGTTAAATTTTATTAAAAATAAATAAAGGCTTAAATAAATAGGTTTAAATATTTATTTGAAAGTTAACTCTCATTTAAAAAATCTATTAAAGATAATAAAAATATATTAATATATTTAAAAATATGTTAATAATTGTTTTTCAAAAATAACCAAAATTGTCGCATTTTGTCAATTTTACATACAATGTAAAAATATAGATTTTGATATTATTTAAATATAATATTAAAATATAAAGAGACATGTTTTAATTTATTTAAAGAAGTAAAAAATTTCATTTTAAATTTGGTTTACATAAATGAATAGTTTAACTAAAACATCAAAATGTGACCGTAAAACATTTTGTTGAAAATCAACGTTTTGTTGATTAAAAGTTGTCGCAACGTCATTGCACCTTTATTTTCTTATATATGAACATATATTATATAGTATAAGTAATATTTAACTCACTAATCAAGTTTACTTTTACTAAACAAGTTTAGAAACAATTAGCAAAAGTAAACACAAAAAGGATAAAACACGTCACATCAAATCCAACCAAATCTTTACTTTCCTTTATTTAAACAATTAAGTGATTAAGACATCAAGTGATGATGTGATAAGGTGATGGTAAATGTTGAAAAAGTAATATAAAATAAGGATCTTTTGGTAATATTTAAAGGGTTATTTTTGTAATTTATCACCCTTACTTTTCCTATAAATACCCATCCATTCTTCTCATTTTTCATACAAATCATTCTCTTCTTCTTGTTCCTTTAAGCTATTTTAATGGTCGTGATCAAAGCAAGTAGAGGTGGAGATGGTCTAGCACTTGGAAGCATGGTTATGACAAGGTTTAGAAATGTTTAGTAAAGTGTTGGTTTGGATAAGAATGTTGGTAGAAAGTGAAACGATTTTGGCTAAAGTGAGAAAATTCTCACCGCCTTTAAAAGATCATATTTTGATTTTGTTATAATAATCATCTTATTACATGCAAGTATACACCCTTTAAAATGTTGTTATGGATGTTTTGGTATGTTAAAACAATCACATTTATTCCCTTATGACATATGAATGTTTATACCAAATTGATTGTTAATATGGATGATTGATAGTTTGGTTAGATAATTGAATTATGATAATATATCCCGCTATGGTATCAATAAGTGAATGTTTGATTTGAAATCATATGTTATGTGATTTATTGAATAGATGTTATGTTAATGATAAATATGGACATTGGTTATGTTCATTTTGATTAAGTGATCCTTTTATTTAATATGACCATATTTTGGTGATATGATATACTTTGAAAAACTAAGTCTCTTTTCAATTGGACGTGAAATTAAAGTTAAAATAAAAGAGAATTCGAAGTGAAATGGGTTTAAAAAGGATAGTTAAATTGAAATTGAGATGAATAGTGAAATTGAAATCGATTTTGAAAAATTAAAGTTGAGATTAAGGTTGAATTAAAGTTTAAATTGAAATTAGATTTGAAATTTAAGTTTTAATTGAGTTTAATTTGAATTTAGAATTGGAATTGAGTTGAAATTGGAATTTAAAATTTAATATTAAAATAATAGAAATATAATAATGTTATAAAATGGTCATAGTTCAAATTCATTTTAAAATACCTTAAAAAGTGAAGATATAGATTTAAAATGATTTGTAATGATCTTACAACTGTTAAAATTCAATTCGAATAGATTATTTCAAATATTGAAAAATAAGTTAAAACTAGGTGCGTTGCGCAACGGTAATTCGCGATTTCGCGTCGAAAAGTTCAAATGAATGTGTAGAGTGGTAAGAAAAACCGGGCTATTATATCCATATCTTCTATATGAAGAAAGAAAATAAATTTTTCATTGAGTAGATTTTGGAATAAGTCCAAATCAATTTTCTAGAAGAATCGCGTCAATACAGTTAAACGACCATAACAGGAAATATATTTAAATGAATGTTTTTAATTATGGAAAAATATGAAACAAATTTGATAAATCTATTTAAATAGTTTAAAAGATATTTGGTTTGAAAAATATGATTTATCGAATGTTTAAGAGATGATTGAATCAAATAAGCTTATATAGAACTTTCCGTAGCACTTTTATGTTGCAAATTGTATAACTTTTTGAATATGAGTTTAAAAGTAATAATTTTTCCTGGACTCAATTATGAATGTTTTTAAAAGGAAAATTAAGTGTTTTGAAAGATAATTTGGAACCTTTATAATCAATTCCAAAATAAAATCCATATCTGAGTATGCGAAAACGACTAGTATATTTGTCCCGCCTGTGAGATCTGAAAAGATAAAACAAGGTGTTTAACTAAGGTTAGGATGAGTAACCCGTGCTCTGAACTTACTTGGCCTATATTTTTTTAGGTGAGGGGTGGAACATATCGAAAGAAAATCCTGGATGCTCTTAAATAAAAAGATTCTATTAAGTTTTCCAAAATAGAAGAAGATTAGTATTATCCAAAATTTAAGCAGTCTCCAAAATGAATGATTTCTATAATCCTGTTTACTCAATAATATTTGCTAAAATTGATTTTGGGTTTATCTTAAACGATGTCTTAAATAACATTGTTTTTGACCCATCTAAAAGTTAAGGAATTTGGATTGAGAGTTAGTAAGGAACTTTGGGATATTATCCAAAGTGAAAGAATGAATTACTTTGAATTTCTCTACATTAAAAGAGAGATTTCGAAATCATCCGAAAATAATTAAAGTGGGAATAGACTTAATAAATCCTGTATACTCATATTCACATTTTATCGATAAGAAGGAGCCGGGGTCAGATTTGGGTGATTCCTATCCAAAACCACTTTGAACCAATGTAAACGTTCGAATATGAAGATATGTTGAAGATTATTATTGAAGACCATGGATCTTGTGGAGATTTTTCGGATTGCAAGGACTACTCGCTACTAGTGGTAATAGGAGAGTGCCTTCGGTTTGTCTTGTTCCTGGACAACTTGTATGGACGTTTGTCTGACATTGCATTTCTAAAGATTACATACATTGGTTTATACAAACGTACATCAGTGGCGGCGGAGAAAGCAACTTCTTTTAGCTTAACACCCTCCTAGAGACATACGAGCTCAAGGGTTGTATTTTTGTGGAAGTAAATTAGTAGTCAACGAAAATGGCAATATGACATTTAGAGATGTGACATGTGCTATGTGAAAAGGTAATCGTTACCTCAAGCCTCACCAAACCGGAAATGACCGAAACAGGATTAGATGCAGCAAGACTAATTGGGTCATTCCCAAGTAGGGTATGATCATCCCCTTCTAGATATATTTCTTCTCGCTATGACGTTCGGGATGTAAATTAATGTGGTATATGGAAATGAGCGCTTGGTTAAAGGTCGGTAACGACCGAGGGATGATATATTCGAAACTATCTAGTTTTAGAGGTAGACCGGTCTTGTGTTGGTGTAGGATCCTTTGTGATGGTCCTCGGGACATCCATCTAAAGGTGTACCCATTCGGAAGGTAGATCCTTCACCTGCTTACTTGTATGGAAATCCATTCTCCAATAAGAACCTACGGTTTTATTTGTATTGGCATAATGAATAGCCTCGAAATGCTACATGGGTAACCATTTTGGTTAAGATTAATAAGTTTATTTGCAAATGTTTTAAAAGAATGTCATTAGAAATAATATCAAACTTTTTGACATAAAAGTGTTTTAATTATCATAAGGTAAAAACCCATCCGTATTTATGTGTTGGTGTGGTCTTATGAGATACTCTTTATTTTCAAAGGATTTTATTCAAAGGCTGATATATGACACTATCATTTATTATTGAGTTTTCTCACATTGGTTTATCAAGCCTGATCTGGGTATTTTCAATACTCGGGTCGGATCCGAGTAGTTTCAGGTTAGTCGAAGAATGTTGAAGTTTCTAGAGGAGAGCTAGAGATATTCATCTACATATGGACGTATTCTATTATTCGCTTTTCTTAGTTTGTTTTAGTTTGATGTTTATCAGCGATTGTAAGGACAGATGTTTATAACTGTCCAAGATGAATTTAGGTTAAACTCTGATATATGTATTTAAAAGTTTTCCGCTGTAAAGATATTTGTTCAATATTATATGTTATTATATTTGTGTGAGATTTTGTTTTGTCAATTTTTCTTTATTACTCTGGATAATCCAAAATTCCATGCAATTTGGGTCTGATATGTGTGTTTTATTGTCGGAACAAAGGGAATAGAATTTTAGGTTGTCACGACCTGGCGATTCCAATAAACCTCGGCTGCAACGGCCTAAATTTAATATATTTCAATTTAACGATTCTAGTTGATTCTATCACCTATAAATTCAGGCATAGCCCTCCCTTCTCCTCTCACATTTTCATGGAGGCAGTAGTGAAGCTCTGCCATTTCTTCTTCTCTACTTTCTTTCTAAATTATAAAGATAAAATATTTGTATCTATATTCATACAAATCGGAGAAGAGTATAATCAACTGTATGCGTAGTTGAGGTAATTTATATATTTACATATATTTGTATTTATTTTCTCTTCCAATCCCAAATCTGTTCTTAGAAATGTTATTCTACTGTATGTATATACCCTTTTATACATATATCTTGGATTAAAAAGGATTCGGAGATGAATCAAATGTTCAACTTCAGATTTGGAGATCTGGATCGCTTTTAAAAGGTGAGTGGAAAATTTTATAGATTGTTATAATATGAAATTATACCGTTGGTATTTATTTGATTTATGCCAAATTCGACAATTGTATATGAGTCGTAGGCAATGTATTGAATACGATCTGAATATAATAAATATCACTAATATATTCTTGTTTCTAAATTCATTTAGCATTGTATACAACCCGATCTAGAAATTAGTCCCAAAAGTATGAATTTATAATATTGATTTGAGCGAAATTTAGTCCAGATCCAAATTAGGTTGTATAATAATGTCATAACTTTGGGTTACTACCCTAATATTATTAGAATATAAACTTTTCTATATTTGAAATTGTTGGAATTTGGATTTGTTAGTTTGATTTCTTTCCCTTTTTTCAAAGATATAGCATTTAAGCTAACAAGGAATATATGCAAATAGAAAGAGAAAGAGATATGTAAAGTATGAATTCATTGTAGTTTAGACTGTTTATTTTAGAAATAAAAAAATAATTATTCCATATAGTTTCAAACGATGTAATTTTTTATATTTTAATTTCAATCTTTTGTTTTGGACTAATTTATGGAAATTATAGTGGATAATCTTTTAGGTATTATTCCGTCAATTTGACATGGAAAAGTATATTCTGGTGAAGATATATAACTAGAACATATTTGATCAAAGTAAATATTTTTATGTAATTACTATGCTTATAATAATTAAATAAAAAGTTAATATTGATGCTTGCATGTAATATTTGCGTTTAGGACAATTAACTAATGGGAAAAGAATTGAAAAGGATGTAACTCCAATAAATGGTAATAAATATTGGAGTTGCAATGATTCGTTAGGATAAATGGATTAATGGGACTGATAAAAATGGAATAAATATAAAAAGGTTACTAATTTGAAATTAGTAATCATACATAAATGTTTTAGGAAATGTTCGTTTGTATTTTATGGACAAATTGACATTTATATGCATTAAACGGGGATTTATGGGTAGGTAAAAAATCATGGTAAATCTTATCACCGTAAATTAAAAGGGAATTAGTAAGCTAAGTCCAATGTCTACCTAAATAATACCAATAAGGATTTAGGATGGTTAATTGGACTTAGTAGGTTAGTAATGCAATGTCAGTAGAGTTACTCGATGGAAAAATGCCCTTCACTTTGAGCCTACCAACAGTCAGGTGTACTTAATAATGATGTAAGATATCGCTAATCTTAGGACCCATGGCTACGTGAGAGATTGATCCTGATTTCTTAATTGAAAAGTATTAAATGTTCCTAATTTGGAATAAGGAGCGGTGAGGGATATCTCCATGGGGGTTCGCTTCTGGTTTGAGATCATAAGTGGCTAAAGGGTCCACCTCTTTCCTATATTGAAGTATTAAGAAACCTATTGAGATTCCAAATAAATAAATAAGGATGTCTCTAAAAAAGGTGTACTTTAATATGGAGGTCTAAAGTGGCAGAAGGATCTGCTTTCCTATCAAAAGAAGTAACATATCGAGATCCATAACTATAATTAAAGAGTAAGAGTGGATATATCGAGAAAGTTTTGCTTCAGGTTTGAGGTCTTCAGTGACTTTAAGGTCCTCGTCTTTCCTATAAGAGAAGTATAAAGTAGCCTAACGAGATTTCCAAGCAATGACAGCTAGATAGTACCATTGAGGAGCACGCTTTTGAAAATAGGTCTTAAATGACAGGGTCTGCCTATTTTCCTCCTTGTAGTATTATGTGGCTTGGTTATAGTCTCTCACATTTCTATGGCCATAATAATAATAGTACCATTTAGGGGAATGCCTTGGGGATAGGTCCTAAATGATGGGATCTGCCTTAGTTAATGTCTTAAATGACCAGAGTTTGCCTATTTTCTAATAAAATGTATGGCTTAGGTATTGTTTATTACATGGCTATGATTTTATCAGCAATAGATGCGGTAATAGTTGGACATTAAATGTCGAAAGCCTTAAATAGTGGTTAGTGGTTTTTTAGCTAGGACCCACTGACCATTAACAACATTGTAAGGAATCCACCTTGGGAATAGGTCTTAAATGATGAAGTCTACCTTGATTAAGGTCTTAAATGGAAAATTCAGCCAATTTCTCGTTTTAAAAGCATTATAGAACCCCATTTCATATTAGAAGTACTAAGTGGCTAATGGGTTTAGAAGTATTGGGTGGTTGATATGGCTTCATCAGTATTTCGTTCCTTGGAAAGGAGTGAGTAAGTAATCATGTGTGCAATGCAAGGTTATATTAGAACTGCTAACCTTAATGGACATAACAATTAAATGGAAACCAATCGGTATAAGTTTATGTTATGGAAATTTTATATTTTCGGTCACTAGAATATTGTTTTGATCCCCTTTTCATTATAACCCATAGGATAGAATTTAGAGTAATAAGTCATCGGAGTTGGACGTACTTTGTTGTTGGAGAAGTCTTTTTATTTCATGCTCGATGCTAATGTGACAATCTGCTTTCCAAGAAATACCATTAATTCCAAGGTAGTGGTCTTAGTTAGTATTCTTATCCTATTACCATATTTACTATGGATTTAGATTTCTATCGGTCTTTGATAATGCTCATGCTTATTTGTTAGTATCAAATCCAATTATCTGTGCTCCGATGGACTTGGGTTTCGATATTTGTCGAAATTTAGGCCCATTAAGGTATGGATGCTTGATAAGTTATGTTTGAAGTTGCCAAACTTGCATTTCATCTTTTAAATATTTGACGAAAAATGTATTCATCATCCATAACCAAATCATCCAACGTCACACCTTTGAACAAGATTCCCAATATTTCTCCCAACACTTGTTCATTAATTCAATTTCGACATCTTTAACACTAGTAGAAAATACTAATCCATTATCATATTGTCCGACTTTAAGCTTGGTATAAAAAAGAGTTATACATCTCGGGCAGATGCCAATTTCAAAACCATTCATTTCTATAATATTTACCAATTGTGCTCCGAGTGAATAAATTTTGAATATTATATAAGGAAATAATATTTAAGTTCATCAAATGCCTACCAAGTGATTCATTCAACATGATGGTCTTGAATCTCTTAGTATTTCCTTTTTATTTTTCAACCAATCCCTAACTTCATCCGTAATGATTTCATCGATGGAACTAAAGAATATTGAAGGGACTGTCCTTTTCCTCTTTCCATGATGCAAAGCAGTGATTTCAAGTAAAAATTTTGAAAGATTTGGGGATTTTTGAGGCTATAATTAATGAGGTTTGGGTATAAAATCACGTAAAGTTGCTAAAATGAAAAGAAGAGTGAATAGGACGATTTAAAGCAGGTTTCGGGTCTGTTGAAATATGTATCACCAGTGCACCGGTGGCACTAATTTCTGTAGTATTTGCTAGTTCTTTTAGATTATTGGTAATATAAATTAAATTTTTAACATTTTTGATTAGGCTTAAGGTTTGAATTTTTATTATCCTATGTTAGAAATAGATATTTTATATTTATCATTTTGGTTATATTCATTAGGAATTGTTATCCCGCCTTTTGGTAAGGCCGTAAACAAGCGGATTTAACTAAATTGACTACTCGTTTGTCAAGATCGGAATACGATGGGCTTGAGCTAGTTGGATGTATAGACGATCGATCATATATGGCTCGGCATTAGGAGTCGCTCGGCACATGAAGTCGCTCGGCACAGGAAGTCGCTCGGCACAGGAAGTCGCTCGGCATAGGAAGTCCCTCGACACAGGAAGTCGCTCGGCACAGGAAGTCGCTACAGGAAGTCGCTCGGCACAGGAAGTCGCTAGGCACATGAAGTCGCCATAGGAAGTCGTTCGACATAGAAAGCCGCTCGGCACAGGAAGTCGCTCGGCATAGGAAGTCACTACAGGAAGTCGCTCGTACCATGATGAAGGATGTTCGCTCGACTATGGTCCTGATGGGCCCGGACTACGTAGGAAGCCCAGTAACTCGGGATTTGCCTATAAGTACAGCATGTAGAGCTTCAGAAAAGGGATCTGCTCTTCGGCTCTCTCACCTTTTCTTTTCTAAGGCCAAGGCTAATCTACCATTTTGTAACTATAATCGGTTATTACAGGAATAAAAATGAAACTTCTGGAGTGGACGTAAGCTGGAGTTAGCCGAACCACTGTAAAATATGTTATTCTTTACTGCTTTCTTTTTAGTTTTCACCATTCTTCATATTTATACTCTCTACATACACTCTATCTGTTATCTGTGACTGTTAGTTGGTGCTTTCATTTATATTTGGGTGTTAGTGACCAATTTTGGCTAACATTTTGGTGATTTCACTGAGAAAGCTAGCACTCAAGGATTTTGAAACTTGGATTCTAGAAAGAAATGGCTAGACAAACAACAAGGAAGCAAGCAACTGAAAGGAGCAACTAGGAGGGAATTGAAACACCCACTTTTGGAACTGAAGCAGATCATGCATCTATCTACATTACCAGGAACGAGATGGAGGCTATGGTGATTCAATTCATGAAAGATTGTTGAATAGCCAGCAGGAAACCATGCAAAGCATCTTTGAGCAGATGAGAGCAGCCGGAGCATAGAACCTTGGACCAACTGCAGTGGCTGCAAACATAGGACATGGAGCTAGGGTCACAGAGACCGACGGAGGTTAGATCTAAGGTCAGAATAAAGAACCTGAAGGCAATCAATAAGGACCTGGGGGAAGACCCTTAGGATCTGACATTGAAAGACCCCTGGATGGAGATGAAAGAATGGCAGGATAAGTGCGACGGATAATGAGGGGAGGATTTTCAAGCGGATGCTTAGAGGAAGTCAGTCGGAGTCTGTTCACTACGAATATCAGAAATGCAAGGAATCCTCCAAAATTCAAGTTACCCACGCTGGACCCTTATGATGGGAAATCAACCCCAACCATTCATATTACTAGATATATCAGGCATATGGAAGTGTTGGGGGGGGCATTTGAGGAAGTGATGGCATGATGTTTCCCTCTATATTTATCAGATTTGGCTGCGCTTTGGTTCAGGCAGCTAGAGAATGGATCAATCAAAACATGAGGCGAGTTAGTGGAATGCTTCATGAGGCAGTTTAGGGTCCACATGACGCGACCTAAGAGTGTGGTGACCTTAGCATCGATAAAGAAGAGGACCGGAGAGTCCATAAAAGATTTTTTATTACGATTCAATGCAAATGTGGCATCAGTAGATCGCCCGGATCCATCTATGATTTTGATGGCGGCGGTAGCAGGAGTTGCAGAAGACATAGACTTCAAGGATTCTTTAGCAAGAGATCCCCCATAGGACCTTGGAGAAATTTATCATGAAGCTGAAAGATTCATTCGACTAGAAGATTCACACGCCGAGAGGCGAGAAACAAATGCTATGCAAGGCGAAGGTACTTCCAAAGAACAATTTGAAGAAGACAAAGGGAAGCGAAAGCAGGATGACAGATGCGATGGTCTTGACAAATGGAAGAAATTCCGAGAACTCAGATTCAGACAATATACGGACATTACGGCAAACCTCGAATGGATTTACACGGAGACTCGGGAGCAGCTCCCTTATCGAAAACCACCAAGGAGAGATCTCACAGAACGGAAATGTAGAAGTGGAAAGTACTGCCTAATCCATGAGCTGGAAGGGAATACTATCGATGAATGTCGCCATCTGAAGGATGAGGTGGAAGAATATGTCAGTAGTGGTAGATTGCCACAATACACCAAAGATGGAACGGCGACTGTAGGACCTAAGCAACTACCACCTCCACCCAACATAATTAACTTTGGATCGGGATCCCTGCTCGTCATCAATTGATCATGATGTCAATGGCCAAGTTCAGGACTTGAACTTAGGTCGGTCATTTAAATTTCTTAGATTTAATTTCAAAATAAAAATGGCTATTCCACTTACACATGTACGGAAACCGGAGAGAACCCCAGACATGCTCTGAGATGGCAATTGACCGCTATGCCCGGAGAGGCAATATTTAGATTTTCCTTTGTTTGTGATTGAACACTGGAACTTGAATTTAATAAATGAACTTGAATTTCATTAAATAAACCCTTGACCAGAAGGTTAAAGGATGAATATTGAAAATTGATTTGAAATCGATCGCTTCATGATCCTACCCGGAGAGACGGGGTCCGGAGTGCAAGAAGTGAGTTGCTTCGCCGGAGAGCGACATGATTAACTCACTTAATGTCATTTCCCATTCACCGGAGAGTGATTGGATCGACGTTCGATAATATTCCAGAGTGGCTATGATCAACTTAGGATTTAGGCCATGACATCGCTTAATGTTCAGGGACAGTGAACCGGAATGTAGAGGGTGTTGCCACATCACCAGAGAGCGATAGGATCGGATCACTCGATGTCTTTTCCCGTTCACTGGAGAGTGACAGGATAGGATCCAGTAAGAGCCCGGAGAGGCCATGATTGGTCTAGAAAGACCAATACATCGCTATATGCCCTCACTGGGGTCAAAGTGCAAGGGATAGAAAGCAATGTCGGAGCGCAATAGGATCTTTCTATTCGACCATCGAGTTTGGAATGGACTTGGAAAGTGTCCGGAGTGACCATCGATAGTTCGTAGAGGCTGTAGAAATTTAATTCCTGACTTCCATAAGTGGAAATGAATACTGATTCGGCTTCTAACAGCCACGAACTTGATCAAGTATACTATAGCTATTAATAAAATAGGGACTCACGATATTGGATTCGTAGCCATTCAAAAAAATGCCTTTTACCAAAAGGCATGTTTTGGCGGCCAAGTGTTATCCCACCTTTCGGCAAGGCCGTAAATAGACGGATTAACTAAATTGACTACTCGTTTGTCAAGATTGGCATACGATGGGCTTGAGCTAGTTGGACAGATAGACGATCGATCGAGGAAGTCGGCATAGGAAGTCGCTTGGCACAGGAAGTCGCTCGACACAGGAAGTCGCTTAGCACAAGAAATCGCTACAGGAAGTCGCTCGGCATAGGAAGTCGCGTCGCTCGGCACAGGAAGTCGCTCGGCACAGGAAGTCGCTCGGCACAGGAAGTCGCTACAGGAAGTCACTATAGGAAGTCACTACAGGAAGTCGCACGGCACAGGAAGTAGCTCGTACCATGATGAAGGATGTTGGCTTGGCTATGGTCCTGATGGGCCCAGACTACTCGGGATGCCCAGTAACTCGGGATTTGCTTATAAATACAACATGTGGGGTCTCAGAAAGGGATCTGCTCTTCGGCTCTCTCACTTTCTCTTTTCTAAGACCAAGGCTACTCTACCATTTTGTAACTGTAATCGGTTATTATAAGAATAAAAAGGAAACTTCTGGAGCGGACGTAGGCCGGAGTTAGCCGAACTACTATAAAATCTATTGTTCTTTACTGCTTTCTTTTTAATTGCCACTGTTCTTCATATTTATACTCCCTACATACACTCTATCTGTTATCTGTGACTGTTAGTTGGTGTTTTCATTTAAATTTGGGTGTTAGTAATCAATTTTGGCGCTAACAGGAATGTTTAATAACTTATAAGATTATTGGTTATATATTGGTTTATATCTAAACTTCATTTAGTATGATATCATTTTAAAATAAAATATTTTTAAAATAAATAAACATTTTAAAAGCATTAACTTGTTAAAGAGTGTGAGTATATATGTCTAAGAAATTTCTAAACTCTAAAAGCTTTAATTATAAATGTTATAATATATATAAGTTATGCTAGAATTATTGGAACGGTATTATATTGTACAAAAATCTTTTACATATTATAACTATAAGGTTTTACCTTTAAACTATTATTGGAATGATTTCAAAAACAATTTGTAATTAAGTTTATTAAAAAGGAAAACTTATATATATAACCTTATTGTAACATCACTCACTAGAAGACCCAAAAATAAATGCCGATGATGTTGTAGTCATCACCATAATTATTTTCGAGCGACCAAGAGTGAGTCCCATATTAATCAGAATAGTCTAAGTAAATATAACAACAAAATATTTCATCCTTCAAATTTGCCCTAATATTTATTACATACATTTTCAATATTAACCCCAAGTCATACCTACGTAGGGGTCAAGATATAATCATAGAAATACATAGTAGAGCATTGGGTCAACATACAAAGATGCTACCCAAACACTTATAACAGCAGAATTAGCATACATTAACAAATAACCAGGCCTTCAGCACCGTCTTTGATCTTCGGCCTATGCCCAAAATAACATGCCTATCCCATAAACTCAACCTACTCAAATGAGTATTTGAGAGTTTATGGAGAAAACAATGATAAAAAACGGGTCAGACATAAAGTTTGGTGTAAATGATACGTACCTGAAAGTATAATATAATTACATAGCGAGACACCGCATAATGCGGAATGGGTTTTCCCTTCGGTACTTACAACAATATACATAATACTGCACCCAACAGAGGTCGGATTTACTTACTCAGGAAACTTCTAAAGTTTTACTTAACATGGTTACTACCATGCACATATAGCACTGACCCCTTGTAGCATCCCTTTAATTATTTCTTTGTTTTACTTTTACTACACCGACCCCTATCTCCATAATATTATTTTACTTGTTGAACATTAAACTACAAGGAATCACTCCCCATAGTATTATTTTAACTAGATTTAGGCTACTATGCTACCCCTCCTATAACCCTATTCTTATAAACTTATTAAGTTCAAATCTTCTATGAAACAGCTACCCGTAGATTCTCCCTTCCTTTAACTTTTATATTATTTGATTAGACCTGGCACCACTATTAATCAGCTACCCCCAGTCCCCTATCTAATATTTTTTTTTTTGACCTGCTAGGAATTAGCCACCTGTAGGCCTCATTTAATAATTATTTAATTCTGGACTACAAAGAATCAGCCACATCTACTCCTTTAATGCATGGAATCAGTCCCCTGCATTATTATTTTATTTTAATTTAAGATTGTGTAGGATCAACCCCCTATAAACCTCTGGAATTTGAATGCCTCTCTTCTCCTACAGTTTCTTCAGATGTGCAGTTAAGCAAGCAGCCTTGATCGGTGCCAATAGCCTTTGGACTCTCTACTTCCACTCACATTACTTTGGTGTAGTACACCCTACCCCAACCATGTGCATATTACGCTCTTTACTTATTAAGCGCGTTCTTTTCCAAATTGTGGCACAGTATGGCGACGCGATTTGTCTTACTTTCTTTATAATCGTGACACTCTATCTTTTATAAAAATAGTGGTGTAGAACTACTTTTCCCAAAACATCCCTCGATTACTTTGGAAAATCATCAACCCATTATCCACTGCAGTTTTATTTAGTGAAATCCACCTTTGAGACGTTTAGCCACCGCCTAGCTCGGTACGTGACAATATCTGCCACTTATGACAAAACACATTATCGCCTTTACATGTGTCACCATTAAATATGTTACCTTATTGTTTTATAACATTACAGAGTCCTTTGTTTATCTTTTCGGCTATTTTTATGGATCTTGTACACTTACATTAATATTTTATTACATATATCATTTCCATCAACTCTCGGCAGATCCCACTTCCACCAGCGCAGTTCTTCATTAGTTCTAGCTTATTTTATGCATGGAAAGTATTATAAAATTGTAGAAAATTTGTGAGCGATTCCTTTATCCTTATCTTATCTTTCATTTGAATTACAAGTTATTTTTCTTGTATCTTTTCTAAGTGTTTACATTAAATAATCATATTAATTTATTCCTAATCATGAGCTTCTCAAGTTACTAACCCACCTTTAGAGCAATGTTTAGGATATTATTGTAACGACCCGTAATTTCGCTACTTCGGAAATGAGAGATTTCGTTCATTTTAAATTTAAAAAGGAGTTTAAATCTTAAATAAATATGATATATATAATAAATAATTATCTATTCTTATAGTTAATAAATTAAAAGTATAAATTTGGATTTTACAACAAATCAACAAAAGGTAAGTTTTGTTAATAATAAATAAAGGCTTAAATAAATAGGCATAAATATTTATTTGAAAAGATAAATCTTATTTAAAACATCTAATGAAGATAATAAAAGTATATTAAATGATTTAAAAGAGTATTGATAATCGTTTTACAAATATAACCAAAATTTGTCGCATTGTCATTTTACATACGCTGTAAAATTAGTGATTCTGATATTAATTAAATATGATTTTAAAATATAAAAAGACATGTTTTAATTTATTTAAAGAAGTAAAAAGTTCATTTTAAAATTTGGTTTACATCAATATATAGCTTAACAAAAACGTCAAACTTTGATGGTAAAATTTGTCGACAAAAACACCTTTTTCAACCAAAACAAGTTGTCGACAAATTGTTGCAACTTGATACATTTTATAACATACACATATGCATAAATACAGCTTTACAAATTATTTAAACACTTTACATTTAGCACTAAAGACAAAAGGCGTTTACTTTTAAAAAGTTTACATAAAAAGTGTAAAAAGAGAAAAGACATGGTTTGACTAATTAAGTTTTATTTTAAATCTTTACAAACAACATCATTACATATATGCAGGGCCGGTCCTAGGTGTTTTAGTACCTAAATCCAAGTGAAAATTAATGCCCTTATACAAAAACTAATTCGTTTTCCACAAATTAAATCATTGAAATAATTTATATAGTTTATACGTAATGAAAAGAGGAGCAAAAAGAAGTCATTCACTGTAAATTGGTGAGTTTATATAGCCTTCTTTTTCCAAACCTTTTAGCGTGCTTGGATTTTCGTTTATGCGTTTCAAAACAATATAAAACATCAAAAAATATTATATATTGATAATTATTGAACAAAAAAAGAATTTTTAATCGGCAACAAATCAAATGACTACCAAACAAATCAACCAATCAACCAATCTAGTCGTTGATCAACCAAACTAGACCAATAATTTTTTTCGATTGGTTTTGGTTTTGAAAATGCATATTTTTTTTTGATTTGGACTACATTCATTGAATAATTACTTTAAAACTGAACTAGCTATCCATATTCTCAATCATAAAACTGCTTAGCATAGAATACTCATGTGGGATATCATTAGTAATAACATGGACATTCAAACATTAATACACAGTTACCGAATGTGAGTGCTCAAAACACTGTATAATCATTTATGATTAGATAACACAAGGGTCATTTGACAACCCAAAAAAAAAACTTGAGTTCTTGCTTATTTCTTATACTACAAAAATTCTGAGATATCAAACTAAATGTATTCCAAAATAACTGAGTTTAAACCTAATTTACAAAAAAGGCTAACATATAAAGAGGAAAAATGTTGACAATTGCAGCCATAACTCGGAACGTTGAATTCCATTTTTGTAAAGGAGAAAAAATCGTGCCCCATGTATCTAAGAACAAAATACATATCAAAATCCAGACCAGATCTAAAAAAAGAAAAGAAACGAATACATAAAAAAGAAAGAGAAGAAGAAACTACCATATATTTTATAATTGGTGGCAGTGGTATCACCAACAATTGTAGGCGAATTGGAGATTCAGATTGCAGAAGCCTAGAATTGCCGCCGACTGCTGTCTTCTCTTGTTGTGTTTCGATCGCGATTTAACTTTTTTTTCCTTTTCAACTGCGAGCGCTGCTTACTGGTGCCTTCTAATTTTTAGCGGCCCAAAGCGAACACTTCTTCGGCTTTACCAAAAGGCCGGCCTTGCATATATATCATGTCTCATTTATGGGATGTTATGTGTATGCATGGAAAAGGAGCAAAAGGGTAATTATGTAATTTAAAAAGTAAAGAAATAAACAAAATCATTACTTAAGGACTTAACATCACATCCAACCTTCTCTTCTCATTAATGCACATCTTTTCTCATCTTGGAAAGGAAGGAAAGTAAGTTGAAAATTCAAAAGGTAGAAGGGTATTTTAGTCATTTTGGCTAAGGTCAAAAATGTAATTTACATAGGAAATTTTGGCTATAAGTACGACTACACTTTCACTCATTTACTTCACACCTCTCGTTCTTCTTCTTCTTTATTTTTGAGCTTTCTTTTGCTCATTAATGGCTTCTCCTCTTTAATAGAGGTAGGAGGGCTAAAAATAGTGGAGTGCTTAAGCACCAATCCACTTGTTACTCTCTAACCTCTTCTTAATTCACTTCTTCTTCTTCTCTTCTTAAAAAGGGCCTTAGGTCGTGAGTTTGGGAGTTGATAAGGGGAGGACGTGAGCAAACAAAGTAGAGATGGAGATGGTCGAGCACTTGGAAGCATGGTTATGATAAGGTTTAGAAAGGTTTGGTGAAGCGTTGAATTAAATGAATGTTGGTAGGAAGTTAAAAGTTTTGGTTAAAGGTGAGAAATTCTCATTGCTTTTGAATGTATATTTTAGTTATGTTAAAACAATCACATTTACACCCTATGACATATGAATGTTTATACCAAATTTATTGTTAATATAGATGATTTGATAGTTAGTAAATTAAGTGAATTGTGATAATATATCTTATTATGATATTAATAGTGAATGTTGGATTTGAAATCATATGTATGTGATTGGTTGAATGGATGTTATGCTAGTGATAAATATGAATATTGGATATGTTCATTTTGATTAAGTAATCACTTTGTTAATAAGACCATATTTTAGTGATATGAGATATTTTGGAAAAAATATGTCTCTTTTCATCTAGAAGTGAAATTAAAGTTAAAATAAAAGAGAATTTAAAATTTATAGTGAAACGGATTTGAAAAGGATAGTAAAATAGAAATTGACATGAATAGTGAAATAGAAATCAATTTTGAAAAATTAAAGTTGAGATAAAGGTTGAATTGAAGTTTAAATTGAAATTAGATTTGAAATATAAGTTTTAAATGTGTGTTTAATTTGAAGTTAGAATTGAAATTGAATTGAAATTGGAATTTAAAATTTAATATTAAAATAATAGGAATAAAATAATATTATAATATTGTAATAATGAAATACATTTTTAAATATTTTACAAAGTAAAAATATTGATTTAGAATTATTTTTAATGATTTTATAAGTAATAGAATTCAGTTTGAATAAATTATTTCAAATATTGAAAAATAAGTTAAAACTAGGTGCGTCGCGCAACGGTAATTCACGATTTTGCCCCCAAAAATTCAAATGAATGTGTAGAATGGAATATAGCTCGGAATTCTTCGAGATAAGAAAATTCCGGATTATTATATCCATATCTTCTAAACGAAGAAAGAAAATCAAAGTTTCGATAGGTAGATTTCGAATTAAGTCAAAATAAATTTTCCAGAAAAATCATGCTAGTGCAGTTAAGTGACCATTACAGGAAATCTGTTTAAATGAACATTTTTAATTATGGAAAAATATGAAATAAATATGATAAATCAATTTAAATGATTTAAAAGAGATTTGGATTGAAAAATATGAATTATCAAATGTTTAAAAGTTGTTTTAATCAAATAAGCTTATATGGCACTTTCCGCAGCACTTTTATGCTGAGAATTGTATAACTTTTTGAATAAGAGTTTAAACGTAACAATTTCTTCTACAATCAATTGTGAATGTTTTTAAAAAAGGAATTTAAGTCGTTTAAAGATGAATTTGAAGTTTTAATAAGAATTTTGAATAAAGAATTAAGATGAATTGTTTATAACACTTAAACAATAATTGAAGAATATTGAATGTAATAACAAACTGAGTATGCGGAAACGACTAGTACATTTGTTCCGCCTATGAGATCTGAGAAGATAAAACAAGGTGTTTAACTAAGGTTAGGTATGGAGCAACCAGTGCCCTGAACTTACCTGGCCTATGTTTTCTTTTCTTAGGCGAGGGGTGAAACAGATCAAAGGGAAAGCCCGGATGCTCTTAAATAAAAAAGGTCGTATGAAGTTTTCAAAATAAAAGAAGATTGGTATTATTCAAAATTTAAGCAATCTTCAAAATGAATGATTTCTATGATCCTGTTTACTCAAAAATATTGCTAAGATTGATTTAGGGTTTATCGTAAATGATGTCTTAAATAACATTGTTTTTGACCCGCATAAAAGTTAAAAAATTTGATTGAAAGTTAAGGAATTTTGGGATATTTTCCAAAGCAAAAGAATGAATTACTTAGAAATTATCCTAATTCAAAATGAAGAGATTTCGAAATCATCCGAAAAGAATTCAAGTGAAAAGAGACTTAATAAATCATGTATACTCGTATTCACTTTTTATCGATATTGGATTTCGAAGGAACCGAGGTCGGATTTGGGTAATTCCTATCCGAAAACCACTTCGAACCAACATATACGTTCGAACGTGAAGATGCGTTGAAGATGATTGAAGACCGTGGATCTTTATAGTGTGAGGACTGCTTGTTGACTTGCTTGGGTAGCTCCAGAGTTATATATAGCAGTGGTCTCCTCGTTGTGGAGATTTTGCGGATTGCAAGGACTACTCGCTACTAGTGGTAGTAGGAGAGTGCCTTTGGTTTGTCCTTTTCCTAGACAACTTGTATGGATGTTTGTCTGACATTGCATTTCTAAAGATTACGTACATTGGGTTTTACAAACGTACATCAGCGGTGGCGAAGAAGGCAACTTCTCTAAGCTTAATACCCTCCTTGAGACATACAAGTCAAGGGTTGTATTTTTGTGGAAGGCAATTAGTAGTCAACAGAAATGGCAATGTGGCGTTCAAAGATGTGATATGTGCTACGTGAAAAGGTAATCGCTTTCTTTAAGCCTCATCAAACTGGAAATGACCGAAGCAGGATTAGATGTGGCAAGGCTAAGTGGGTCATTCCCAATTAGTGTATGATCATCCCCTTCTAGATATATTTCTTCCCGCTATGACACTCGGGATGTTAATTAATGTGGTGTATAGAAAGAGAGCTCTCATATAAAGGTCAGTAACGACCGGGGGATGACATATTCGGTACCATCTAATTATAGAGGTGGGTCGATCTTGTGTTGGTAGAGAAGCTGTGTGATGGTTTCTCGGGACAACCATCTAGAGGTGTGCCCAATTCGAAAGGTAGATCCTGCGCCTGGTCATTTGTATGGAAATCCATTCCGTAATGGCCCGTTTTTCCGTACCCTTTGAATCGACAATAAACCATACTTGTCCAACTCAAATTGCATGAAAAGATGGATCATTAACGGTAGAAAGAAAAATAAAGACAGAACAGAATCTCACACGAATGGAATAACATATATTATTTCAATAATAATCTTTACAGCGGAAAATTTTAAATACAATATCAGGGTCTAACCTAAATTCGGCTTGGACAGTTATAACATCTATCCTTACAATTGCTGACAAACATCAAACAAAATACGCTAAACAAAGCGGATGGTAGAATACATCCATACGATGATGAAAATCTCCAGCTCTCCTCTGGAAACTCTAACCGTCTTCAACTAAACCTGAAACTACTCGGATCTGACCCGAGTATTAAAAATACCCGGATCAAGCTTGATAAACCAGCGTGAGATACTCGAACTTTTAAAATGACGATGTTATCAAAACCTTTGAAAAGAAGGGTATTTCATAAGACCACGCCCACACATAAACACAGGCGGGTTTTTACCTTATGATAACCAAAACACTTCATACCAAAATACACTTGATATTTTTTTTATATGACAATCTTTTGAAAACACTTTTCAAATAAACTTATTCAAATAAGATATCAATAGCTGGACTAAGTCTAAGGTAATATACCCTGACTAGGTCAACGAAATATACCAACGGAATATATGATACCAAAAAGGGGTAGCTGAAATGTTTGCAAGTCGTTACAGCTATTTTTGGAATACAATCAAAACCGTAAATCTCGTAGGGATTGGATTTCCAACATGATAGGAAATTAGTGACCTTTTCTCCGATCCACACAAAACAAATATAGTTCCCGCGGTGCCTTAATCGCTTTTCTCAAACTAGTCACTTAGAAACTATACTTGCTACACTACAAATGATAACCGTAGTTCCCTGTTTTTCTCAAGCTAACCACTTTATCCACATGGGGCAATAAATGCCTTGCGGCTGAGACGTATCTGGTACCTAGGGCTCATAACATTTGATAACCCAAATCACTACTATCTAAAATGCGATCATACATCTGACCACATAGAATCCCATCATAACCGGGGTGTGAGGCTCGCGAAGCTATGATCAATTACTTTAAAGCCATGCTTTTCATACAAAACTACACTTTGATCATAACAGGTTCCACTTTGAATGCCACACTGCCATTCCACGTCACACGACCGATTTCTAGAAAAGTATAACTTCCTGAGCTCGTATGTCTCGGGAAAGGGTGTTAAGCTAAGAGAAGCTGCCTTCTCCGCCACCAACTGATATACGTTTATAGAAACCACTCAAATGTAATTTAGAATACAATGTCGGACAAACATCCATACAAGTTCATTCTCTGACTGAACGAAACCGAAGGCACTTTTCTCGGCCACTCCTAGACGAGAAGCCCTTGCAATCCGAAAAATCTCCATCACGAGGAGGCCACTGCTATAAATAATTCTATAATGAGAGCTACCCAGAGCATGTTCAACAACCAGTCTTTACGCTATAAAGATCCATGGTCTTCAATAATCATCATCTTCAACATGTCTTCACTTTCGAACGTATACATTGGTTCGAAGTGGTTTTTGGATAGGAATCATCCAAATCCGACTCCGGTTCCTTCGAAACCAATCATCGATTTAAAAGATGTTAAGTTCATATATGGATATCAATCATCAATAAATTACTTCATCTTTTATCTTAATCAAATATCTTTCTTAGATATATTCTTTCCAAATGTATATGGAATCATTAAGCCTCATTTATCAAATCATTTGGTTTATTTAAACCTTTCTTAAATCATGGAATAATTCCAGATCATTTTCTCTTTTACTGCGGAAAACTTTTCCAAATCATTCTTTTAATCTTAATCAAAGATTTCTTATATCCAAGTTATAGCTTTTAACATAGGGAAAATATTCTCAAGTCATTCATTAAATCTAAATCAAAGACTTTTTTTTTAACTTCAAATCATATTCTTACAAATCGAAGACTTTCATAACATAGTACTACTGCCATCTTAGGTATGGCAAATTTCACCTCCACGGACTAATGGCAAGTTTCACCTCTAGGAACTAATGGCAAGTTTCACCTCCAGAGACTAATGTCAAGTAATCCAACATCATGAATATCTTTATCTTTAACAATTTTTGGACATATTTCAAAATTTACTTGATGAAATCTTGATTTTCTTTCTTCGTTGAAAAGCTATGGATATAGTATACCGGAAAATTCTTATCTCAAAGAATTCCGAGCTATATTTCACTTTGTACACACATTTAACTTTACGGCACAAAATCGCGAACTACCGTTACGCGACGCGCATAGTTTTGACTTGTTTTTCAATTTCTTTTCAAACTTCTTGAAAACACTTTTAAATGTTTATAAAACATTTCTAAATCATTTTAAACTCATTTTAAAGAACATTTCCAACATTTCAAATTCATTTTTCATTTCATTTTATATTATAATATTATATTATTGTAATATCATTTTCAATCTTTTTAGATATTTTGAAATCATTAAGAGGCTAAATAATTTCCATATACACATTTGTATGGATTTAATTCTCATTTAATTAACTATGGTTAATTACTAATCATTTCTCTTATCATTTGTAAAACAAGTTATCAACCACAAAATCAATCACATATTCAACCAATTTGCAACCAACTTATCAAACACTCATTTAACATATTTAAACTTTTCAAATCATTTTACTTTAAATAACTTATGGATTAATTAGCAAATAAGAGTACTCACCTTTAACTTAGCCAATTCTTCCTACCAACATTCATTTGCAATAACACTTCACTTAAATCCTATTTATCTTCACCAAATATTTTCCGTAGACTTTTCTTTTGATTCCGGCAGCACTTTCTTCTCTTTTTCTTGCTCTGAAGCTTCACGAAGTTGATTTCCTCCTTCCTAGGTTCAGCCTTGCCTATTCCACTCATTCCTTCAGCATTTCTTTACTTCTTAGATGCTAAACCATGTTTAAATGGTATTCTAAGATCTTTGGCAAAGTTTGGTGGTGTTTGGAGTTGATTTGATATGGTTTTGAAAAAGTTAGTAAGGATATGGAAGAGAAGAAGAAGCCATTAAAGAGAGCTTCAAGGAAGATGAAGAAGAAGGATTAAAATAATATTTTGTAAAAAGACCAAAATACCCTTACTTACTTATAAAGTAATCTTAATTTTTTTCAACACTTAACATCACATTTCAAATCATTACTTTATGTCATTTTCACTTAGATATTAAGTAAAGTAAGTAATAATTATGTTTCTTTGATTTGATGTTTTGCTTTTTGCTTTGAAATGACATTTTTGTCTTTTTGTGCTTACTTTTTCTCAATTGTTTTCTAGAAGTTTCTAAGCTGGTTTAGTAAAAGTAAACTTTATTAGTAAATTAATTCATACTTATACTATTTGAATATATGTTCCTATGTAAAAAAATAAAGGTTCGACGACGTTGCGACAACTTTTAATCGACAAAATGTTGTTTTTCGACAAAATGTTTTACGGTCATATTTTGACGTTTTAGTTAAACTATTTATTTGTGTAAAGCAAATTTAAAAATGAACTTTTTAATTCTTTATATAAGTTAAAATATGTCTCTTTATATATTAAAATCATATTTAAATAATATCAAAATCTCGAATTTTACGGTGTATGTAATACTGACAAAATGCTACAAAATTTGGTTATTTTTGTAAAATGATTATTAACACATTTTTAAATATATAAATATTCTTTTATTATCTTTATTAGACGTTTTCAATAAGATTTATCTTTTTAAATAAATATTTAAACCTATTTATTTAAGCATTTATTTATTTTTAATAAAACTTAACTTTTGTTGATTTATTCTAAAATCCAAATTTATACCTTTTAAATTATCAACTATAAGAATAAATAATTTCTCTATTATTATCTATTATATTTATCTTATTTATTTAAGTTTTAAACCTTTTAAACTTAAAACAAACGAAATCTCTCATTTTCGAAGTAGCGAAATTACGGGTCGTTGCATTCTCCTATACTTCAAAGAATTTCGTCCTCGAAATTACCTAAAACAATTGCCTAAAAAATTTATCTTCAAACTTAATTCCATATAATATACACAGATCATCCATATGAAATATCTTATTCGATCTCCTAT
The DNA here is from genome assembly GCA_030765085.1 of Allium cepa. Lineage (NCBI taxonomy): Eukaryota > Viridiplantae > Streptophyta > Magnoliopsida > Asparagales > Amaryllidaceae > Allium > Allium cepa. Next base: position 272,616,291 of record CM060937.1, read on the forward strand.
TCGAATACACAACTTTATTTCCAAACTAGTATCGATCCCCCAATCCTCTAGTGCGGACTATGATCATGTTCTTTGTTCAGAAACCTTTGCTTCTCTTGCATAGTGCTCAACTATGATAGAAAACTCAAGTACCCAACCATAAAACCTAATCAATGTTCGTCGCCAAGAATCGAGTGATAAATCCTTTTTCGGATCGGTATAAACACCTTAAAGTTTCGTACTCGAATATTAAATCAACCTTTGTGTGACGAAATGATCTACATATAACATATGTATTTATTACCTCTCAAAACTTTCATAAAAACTTTATCTTAAGCTCAAACACTTTATAAATGTGCTTCTTTATATAATCCCTTTAATTATTTATTTTCAAATCTTTTTTTATAAAGGAAAATATTTTAAAGAAACCATTTTTCACTCAAAAGATAATTTATCTTTATGTAAAAGTTTTCCCATAATCTTTTAACTCGATATATTTCCTTTAACGCTAATATTATTTACAAATCATTTCGTAAAACTATTATTTAAGTTTATTTCATCTTATAACTTATGCAAATCAATCACATTCTAAAGACTTAAGTCCAAATTCTTAATTAATGCTGGAATTCATTAATAAAACATTTCCCAGGTTATAATTTTCTTTTTTGTTTATAAATTATACTTATCCAATTTTATTTACTCATAATATTTCACAATCTTTTACCAAAAGTTTTCCTAAATTTCTTAGCTCTTAGTTATGTATGATTCAGAAATTTTCGACTGTCCAAAATCGTCGAGAATCCCGCTTTATCTTATCAATTAGCGATCCCAATTTATCTTTGGTTTAAACACTTTTATAAAGATTACTAATCAACGATTCACGTTATTTCTTTAACTCAAGAAAATTATATAGATCGAGTAACTCCGAAACAATCCAAGGAACTAGGTATTACCAGTAGTATTACATATTCTCTTAACTAGAAGAGTAATATTTAAGAGAAGTGCTTACCATCCGAACACATCACTTGCCCATTTTTAGTCTATTTTCGAGTCAATTAGTTATCATAAATACCTCTTTTTATTTGAAATAATATCATTTTCGAAATCTTTTAGAGATTACTTATAAAACCAATTTTATAAATTCATTTTATCTTATATTAATTAACTTCATTTAAATTACCACGATTCTTTTACTCGAACTTAAATTCTCATTTCTTTTATATATAACTTTTACAAAATCATTTTCTATTATTTAAATACATTTTCAGCTTATGTGTTCATTCCTTAAACAAATCTTATTATCAAACACCTTATAGTCAAATCGTGAAACTTAATTCACAAGGTATTTGTATTTAAACTTTTAAAACAATTGATCAATTTATGATGTAAGTTAACATTATCATTTTTTGTGTTTTATTTATTTTTGGAATAAGTATTAAAGATTTTAATTACCTTATTAGATTTCTTACTTATCGACTATCTTTATGAAACATCTTATAGTCAAACTGTGAAATTATAATCACAAGATGTTTATATTTAAATTTCACTAATCTTGATTTCTAACTATACAACTTTTCAAAATATATACTTTATATTCAAAATATAATCCTGGGTAAAATTATTTCATTTACCCATTTTTTTCAAAATCAGTGTGTCGGTTCACCTCATATAAGTGCTTATAAATCCTCATCGATAACGGTGATCAGGCGCATCGATCAGAATCCATAAATCACTCAACAGATAAATCAACAAAAAACATTTTTATTAGTCATTAACAAATACGCACTCATATATATTACACTCAAACTCATTCTAGGGTGCTACTAACCCTATCTTTAATGAGTTACTCATCCTAGGGTATTACTAACCCGATCTCTGATGAGTCTTTACCCAACCAAAGCCGAGGTTCTCGATTAACCTTCAGCTCTGATACCAAATGTAATGGCCCGTTCTTCCATACCCTTTGAATCGAAAATAAACCACACATGTCCAACTCAAATTGCACGAAAAGACGGATCATTAAGGGTAGAAAGAAAAATAAAGACAAAACAAAATCTCACACGAATGGAATAACATATATTATTTCAATAATAATCTTTACAGCGGAAAATTTTAAATACAATATCAAAGTCTAACCTAAATTCATCTTGGACAGTTATAACATCTGTCCTTACAATTGCTGACAAACATCAAACAAAATACGCTAAACAAAGCAGATGGTAGAATACGTCCATACGATGATCAAGATCTCCAGCTCTCCTCTGGAAACTCCAACCGTCTTCAACTAAACTGAAACTACTCGGATCTGACCCGAGTATTAAAAATACCAGAATCAGGCTTGATAAACCAGCGTGAGATATTCGAACTTTTAAAATGACGATGTTATCAAAACCTTTGAAAACAAGGGTATCTCATAAGACCACGCCCACACATAAACACAAACGGGTTTTTACCTTATGATAACCAAAACACTTCATACCAAAATACACTTGATATATTTTTTATGACATTCTTTTGAAAACACTTTTCAAATAAACTTATCCAAATAAGATATCAATATCTGGACTAAGTCTAAGGTAATATATCCGGACTAGGTCAACGGAATATACCAACAGAATATATGATACCAAAAAGGGGTAGCTGAAATGTTTGCAAGTCGTTACAGCTATTTTGGGAATACCATCAAAACCGTAAATCTCGTAGGGATTGGATTTCCAACATGATAGGAAATTAGCGACCTTTTCTCCAATCCACGCATAACAAACATAGTTCCCACGGTGCCTTAATCGCTTTTCTCAAACTAGTCATTTGGAAACTATACTTGCTACACTACAAATGATAACCGGTAGTTCCCTGTTTTTCTCAAGCTAACCACTTTATCCACATGGGGCAATAAATGCCTTGAGGCCCAGACGTATCTGGTACCTAGGGCTCAGAACATCTGATAACCCAAATCACTACTATCTGAAATGCGAGCATACATCTGACCACATAGAATCCCATCATAACCGGGGTGTGAGGCTCGCGAAGCTACGATCAATTTGTTCAAAGCCATGCTTTTCATACAAAACTACGCTTTGATCATAACAGGTTCCACTTTGAATGTCACACTGCCATTCCACGTCACACGACTGATTTCTAGAAAAGCAAAACTTCCTGAGCTTCAATGTCTCGGGAAAGGGTGTTAAGCTAAGAGAAGCAGCCTTCTCCGCCACCAACTGATATACGTTTATGGAAACTACTCAAATGTAATTTTGAATACAATGTCAGACAAACATCCATAGAAGTTCGCTCTAGGACTGAACGAAACCGAAGGCACTTTCCTCGGCCATTACTAGGCGAGAAGCCCTTACAATCCGAAAAATCTCCATCACGAGGAGACCACTGCTATAAATAACTCTATAATGGGAGCTATTCAGAGCATGTTCAACAAGCAAGTCTTCACGCTATAAAGATTTATGGTCTTCAATAATCATCATCTTCAACATGTCTTCACTTTCGAATGTATACATTGGTTCGAAGTGGTTTTCGGATAGGAATCATCTAAATCCGACTCCGGTTACGTGGATATCAATCATCAATCAATTACTTCATCTTTTATCTTAATTAAATATCTTTCTTAGATATATTCTTTTCAATTTATTCCATTTTCTTTTCAAATGTATATGGAATCATTAAGTCTCATTTATCAAATCATTTGGTTTATTTAAACCTTTCTTAAATCATGGAATAATTCCAAATCATTTTCTCTTTTACTGAGGAAAACTTTTCCAAATCATTCTTTTAATCTTAATCGAAGATTTCTTATATCCAAGTTATAACTTTTAACTTATGGAAAATATTCTCAAATCATTCATTAAATCTAAATCAAAAATTTTCTTTTTTAACTTCAAATCATATTCTTACAAATCGAAGACTTTCATAACATAGTACAACTGCTATCTTAGATATGGTAAATTTAACCTCCAGGGACTAATGGCAAGTTTCACCTTTAGGGACTAATTGCAAGTTTCACCTCCAGGGACTGATGGCAAGTAATCCAACATCATGAATATCTTTATCTTTAACGATTTTTGTCTTTAATATATTTTATTTCAAAAATTAGGGGTTTTCTTTTCTTTTATCTTGGAAAAACTTAAATATGATCTTTTAGAGCATTCGGGCTTTCCTTTCGATCTATTCCACTCTTCTCCTAAAAAGAGAAAATATAGGCCAGGTAAGTTCAGGGCACTGGTTGCTCCATCCCTAATCTTAGTTAAACACCTTGTTTACCTTCTCAGATCTCACAGGCGGGACAAATGTACTAGTCGTTTCCACATACTCAGATTTTCAACTTTTTTTTGGAATTGCTTATAAATATTCCAAGTTATCTTTCAAAATGCTTAATTATCCTTTTTAAAAAATTCACAATTGATTCTGAGAAACGTCGTTACATTTAAACTCATATTCCAAAAGTTATAGAATTCGTAGCAGAAAAGTGCTATAGAAAGTGCTATATAAGCTTATTTGATTTAAACAACTTTTAAATATTTGAAAATTCATATTTTTCATTCCAAATCTCTTTCAAACCATTTTAATCGATTGATCAAATTTATTTCATATTTTTAATCATTTAAAAATATCATTTATAAAGAAATCTCATTTTGGATTCCGAACTGCAAAACCGCGATGTTTTTAGAAAATTGTTTTGGACATATTTCAAAATCTACTTGATGAAATATTGATTTTCTTTCTTCGTTAAAAAACTATGGATATTATAGACCAGAAAATTCTTATCTCGAAGAATTTCGAGCTATATTTCACTTTGTACACACATTTAACTTTATGGCGCGAAATCGCGAACTACCGTTACGCGACGCGCATAGTTTTGACTTGTTTTTCAATTTCTTTTCAAACTTCTTGAAAACATTTTAAATGTTTATAAAAAATTTCTAAATCATTTTAAACTCATTTTAAACAACATTTCCATCACTTCATTTTCATTTTCATTTCATTTTATATCATAATATTATATTATTATAATATCATTTTCAATCTTTTTAGATATTTTGAAATCATTAAGAGGATAAATAATTTCCATACACACATTTGTATGGATTCAATACTCATTTAATTAACTATGGTTAATTACTAATCATTTCTCTTATCATTTATCAAACAAGTTATCAACCACAAAATCAATCACATAATCAACCAATTTGCAACCAACTTATCAAACACTCATTTAATATTTAAACTTTTCAAATCATTTTACTTGAAATAACTTATGGATTAATTAGTAAATAAGAGTACTCACCTTTAACTTAACCAATTCTTCCTACCAACATTCATTTTCAACAACACATATCTTCACCAAATCTTTTCCGTAGACTTTCCTTTTGATTCCGGCAGCACTTCCTTCTCTTTTTCTTGCTCCGAAGCTTCACGAATTTGCTTTCCTCCTTCCCTAGGTTCGGCCTTGCCTATTCCACTCCTTCCTTCATCATTTCTTTACTTCTTAGATGCTAAACCACGTTTAAATGGTATTCTAATGTCTTTGGCAAAGTTTGATGGTGTTTGGAGTTGATTTGATATGGTTTTGAAAAAGTTAGTAAGGATATGGAAAAGAAGAGGAAGTCATTAAAGAGAGCTTCAAGGAGGAAGAAGAAGAAGGTAGAAATGTGTAAAGAAAGTGGAATAATAGTGGTCTTATTTATAGAAAAGTTTTTGGATTAAAATAATATTTTGTAAAAGGACCAAAATACCCTTACTTGCTTATAAAGTAATCTTATTTTTTTCAACACTTAACATCACATTTCAAATCATTACTTTATGTAATTTTCACTTAGATATTAAGTAAAGTAAGTAATAATTATGTTTCTTTGATTTGATGTTTTGCTTTTTGCTTGGAAATGACATTTTTGTCTTTTTGTGCTTACTTTTTCTTAATTGTTTTCTAGAAGTTTCCAACCTTATTTGGTAAAAGTAAACTTGATTAGTAAATTAATTAATACTTATACTATTTGATTATATGTTTCTATATAAGAAAATAAAGGTTCGACGACGTTGCGACAACTTTTAATCGGCAAAATGTTGTTTTTCGACAAAATATTTTACGGTCATATTTTGACATTTTAGTTAAACTATTCATTTATGTAAACCAAATTTAAAAATGAACATTTTACCTATTTATATAAATTAAAACATGTCTCTTTATATATTAAAATCATATTTAAATAAATTCAAAATCTCAAATTTTATGGTGTATGTAAAACTGATAAAATGCGACAAAATTTGGTTATTTTTGTAAAACGATTATTAACATATTTTTAAACATATAAATATACTTTTATTATCTTTATTAGATGTTTTCAATAAGATTTATCTTTTTAAATAAATATTTAAACCTATTTATTTAAGCATTTATTTATTTTTAATAAATCTTAACTTTTGTTGATTTGTTCTAAAATCCAAATTTATACTTTTTAAATTATCGACTATAAGAATAAATAATTTCTCTATTATTACTATTATATTTAACTTATTTATTTAAGTTTTAAACCTTTATAAACTTAAAACAAACGAAATCTCTCATTTTCGAAGTAGCGAAATTATGGCTCGTTACACATTCTCCAATAAGAACCTACGGTTTTGTTTGTTTTGGCATAATGAATAGCCTCGAAATGCTATATGGGTAACCATTTCAGATAAGATTAATAAGTTTATTTTCAATTGTTTTCAAAGAGATGTCATTGGAAATAATATTAAAGGTTTTGATATAAAAGTGTTTTAGTTATCAGAAGGTAAAAACTCGTCCGTGTTTATGTGTGGGCGTGGTCTTATGAGATACTCTTTATTTCAAAGGATTTTATCCAAAGGCTGATATATGACACTGTCATTTATTATTGAGTTTTTCTCACGCTGGTTTATCAAGCCTGATCCAGGTATTTTCAATACTCGGGTCAGATCCGAGTAGTTTCAGGTTAGCTGAAGACGGTTGGAATTTCCAAAGGGGAGCTGGAGATATTCATCGACGTATGGACATATTCTATTATCCGTTGTACTTAGTGTACTTTGTTTGACGTTTGTCAGCAACTGTAAGAAGTTTATAACTGTCCAAGCTGAATCTAGGTTAGACTATGCTAGTGAGGTTAGACTATGATAGTGTATTTTAAAATTTTCCACTGTAAAGATTTGTAACGTCCCGATATTTTCAACCATTCGCATCCGCACACGTCGGACTTGAATTGCTCAAAATACCGCGTTGTAAATAAAATTTGGCAAATTTCAGAATATACAGTAAATACATAATCACAGATCACAGACACAGAGTATTTAATAATGCAGCGGAATTTAAAAGAAATAGTAGTTCATGAAGCTACTATATAAAAATAAGATACATCAGAGTTAAACATGATACAACAAAAAGTAACAAGATACATCAGGTACAAATCAGAATACATCACTGAAATCATTGGATACAGAAAGCAAAATAGATGGCTGGATCTTCAAGGAAAGCTCCAACTCCGAAGGTGAATCTTGAATGCTAACTCACTCAATCTGACTCGAGCGTAAAGCAAAATACAAAACACTCGAGTCAGGACATAAATACTTATGAACTGTAAATAAACTCAAGTGAACAGTAACAAAAATGCATCAGTAACTTAAAGGATGCTTGGGATCGCCCATCCTTTAAGGATCCGTTAAACTATTTACTATGTAGTAATATTGCGCTACTATAATAATGTCTACAGTAAAATAAACATACTTTTAAATAGCGTTCCGGGCTACCCATATCACCCTTCACACATAATAGTCCCAGTAGTCCATCCAATATCATGCCATCTCCACTCTGGGTGACTGTCAGAGGATACCACACGGGCTACGGGAGAAAAACAAACTCGTAGTAAAGGCTCGGTATGGTAGGTGACGCGGCACACAAGGCAATGCCAGGGTAGATATACCAATTACGCACACGGGCTGGTGGTAACGCAGCAGCCACATACGCCCACCTCGGAACACACTCCCAATCAAAAACGGAGGATGGCTATCTAATCAATCACCAGTAAGAGTATAGTATCGAAGGAATGTGTCCGACCAGAGGTGCTACCTCCTTTGGCCCGAGATCTCTCCTGTTTTAGCCACCTTATGCCAACTCACGGGAGTTGGGTCCACGTAATATACCTCAAGAACGTCGCCACCAACCTACTTCATTCTGGAATCTCCACCGCGTACACGGTTGTTAAAGTGGTTTTCGGAGTTGGCAGAGAGTATGACAACTTCCGATCCCGATCTCTTTAACAACCAAACGTTATTATAACGCCGTGGTCATTTCAAAATAGTTTATATTTCAAAAGGATCAAATCATTTCATTTCAAAACTATATTCCTTTCAAAATAGTTTACGCCTCGAAACCAAAACCATTTTTATTTCAAAACTATTTATTCAATCAAAATAGTTTATACTTCGAAACCAAAATCATTTTTATTTCAAAACTATATTCAAATCAAAATAGTTTATACTTTATCATTTCCATCTCAAACCTATATTCACTTTCAAAAATCATAATACTTTCAAAGTTATAATTCTTTCGAAACCAAAATACTTGAAATCATTACACTTTGAAAATCATAACATTCTGAAATCATACATTTGAAATCATGAAACATTCATTTAATTCTTTACATTTTACAAATTTATTTCCAATTTAATTCAAAATTTCAAATTTCCAATTTAATTCAAATCAAACCATCAATTTCAATTCAATTCAGTTTTCTAACAAAACATTTCAAATCTTATAAATTTCAAATATAGATTTGATCTACAAAATAAGCTATCCAATTTTAATATGTTTCCAAACTTTAATATCCCACATTTCAAAACTAAACTTTATAAGTCCATATATTCATATCTCAAATCTAATTTCATTATTATGTAGTTTTGAAATATTCATATCATAAATCCAATATTATTAAAATAAACTTAAATTACAATTAAACCAAATATCTTTTCATACAAATATAAACTTCAAATATTCCTTTATCAAATAAAGAAAAATCAAATATCATTCAACATTCACATTCTTTATTAAAATAAAGATCAAATCATTTCCAAACCATTTCAAAATCATTAAAATATTACATCCTTTCAAAACTTCATAATCAAATCATTATTTGAATTCAAATCCAAATATTCAAAGTTAAATATCATTTAAAAATCAAATATGTCATTCATTTATTATTTCAAACATCATTACCAAAAATACATTCCAAAATTCCATTCAAAAAATCATTTATTATATTACATTTCATTCTGTTTAACACATAACCAAGTAAACTTTATTTAAATTCAAATTCAATTTAAATTCCTTAAAAATTCAAATTTAAATATTCAAAACATCTAAAATTTCACAGATAATCCATTTCAAAAGTTAAATTATTTACACTTTAAAATATAGCCCAAACAGTGTTAAAATCTATAACATTTCAAAACATTGTCAAATTATAGCAACGACAGCATTTATAAAGTGCTATCGTAGCTTATATTTTCCAAAATGGTTTATTTCAAGAATAGCGACATTTATAAAATGTCGTAATAGATATTTAGTTATTTCAAACATTGTTAGATTCAAAACAATAGCATTAAAATGCTGTCAAAAGACCAAAGCATTTTGAAAATGCTATGAAATTCCAGGTTTCATTTTAGCTTTTCAAAAATAATAATAAAACTCCAAATTTTTATTATTACAACTTAAAAATCATATTTCTACACTTCAAAATTTCACATTTAAAATCATTTTAACATATGATTTAACACAATAAAATTTTAAGATCAAATATTCAATTTTGCAAACTCCATTCATTTATTAAGTTAAAATTCACTGTTTATTAATTTATAAATTTAATAAACTTAAAATTTTACTTCAAATATCATTTCAAAACTTTAAATTTAATTTCCATTATTTATTTACATCTTACAATAAAATTTAATGTCAAACGTCACATTTACTCCAAATTTACATACTTGAATTCAGTTAAATTCACAATTTCAAGATTTAATATTTAACTTTCTTAAAACCATAATATATATTTTAAATCAAAATTTCATACTTTTGAAAATACATATTTAAAAAACATCATTTAAAAATATACCACAGGTCTGTATATAATTTTCTAACCTTGGTCAAGTGATACGGATATATATCATTTCAATCCGTAATTTACAAAGAAAACCGGGTTTTATCATTTCAAACCCGCAATCCCAAGCCAAATAAAATACAATAAAAATCGCTCAGGCCTATCATTTCAGCCCATAACGATTTTTTTCCTATTCTAAAGTCCGTTCGGGTATGTATCGTTTCAACCCATAATGATTCTATTCTAACAGGGAACTTGCAGTGTGAATATATGCATAAACAATATAAACAATGTCAATGTCACAATATAATGTCACATATCAGATGTCAGGTTATAATTAACAGTTTTAACATGGTAACAACATGCCATAGCATATCCTATGATCATCATTAACTTGCATAACATTTTATATGACTAATCACTTGTCATCAATTCACTATTTCATAAGTATAAATGTCAGAGTGAGAAAGACTCACCTTTATCAAAGCTAGAGACAAACAACACACACAAGAGCGATTCCAAAGGCACGACAAGCACAATTTGATTTGAATAGATGGAGACCCTTGTATACAACACAAAATATAACATACATAAGCACAAATATAGATATCGACATACAAATATAATTAACAACTTTAGTTTGCAAAACAGTTGCAAAACAAGAGAGATGACCAAACCTTAGAAGCAAACGACCTGCACACGACAACATAAGCTTGTCACATGATCAAATGGGCTTGCTCTAATCATACTAGGCTCAGCCTAGATGCCAACAGGGCTCAAGTTTGGGTCGATATGGGTTCATATGGCTCAGCCTAACTTGGATATGAAGGAGTGGAAGTTGTGACATGAGAAATACAAAAGTCAATGCAATTAAGTGGATTTTTGGTGCAACTATAGGCTTGGCCTGCCATGGCTTGGGCTTGGTCATGCAAGGGGATGGTCAGGTAGTGGCTGGAGTGGCGGCCAAAGGTGGTGGAGGGACTGGTGGCGGTGGCCATGGAGGTGGTTAAAGTGAAAAATGAAGGTTATGGCCTTAAGGGTTTGGCTAGGCTAGTTTTCAAGTGATGCTTGTATTAATTTGAGGAATTTGCAACCTTGGGAGGCCCATGGCCTGTAATGGTCAGTGGAGTAGGAGGAGTAGCTGCCAAGTATGGTGGAGGTGGTGGTCGTGGAGTTGGAGTGGACTAGAGGCCGAGCTATGCTAGCGGAGGAACAAGGTAGAAATCATTGAAAAGAAGTAGGAAAGAAAGAATGAAGCCATAAGTTTTTTTTCCTTTTTTCTTCATGAAGCCGTGAGTTTTAGGGGGAAGATGAGAAAGAGTTTTCATGTAAAAAGGAAAATGGAATGTCAGCTGAAGAGTGGAGTTAAGGCAGCCAATTGAAGAGATGTTGGTTGAGAAATGAAAAGACAGAATACAAAAAGGCTTGAGCAAATAAAGAGCCACAAACCTTTCAATTTTCCACCATTTCTTTTTAAATTTTAAATACATGTAAAATATATATAAATACAGATAAAAACACGAAAATATAGTAAATAAACAAAAATAAATAAATAAATATTAATTAAATATAATTAAATTAAGAAAATAGCAAAGAAAATGTAAACTAGGCTTGAAAATTTGAAAATAAATGAAATGAACTTTGAAAAAATTGTATGTACATGAAAAGTATTTATAAATAAAGATAAAGACATAAAAATAAAATGCATACATAAAAATGAATAAATAAATTTTAATTAAATATAATTTAAATGAAGAAAATTGCAGAAAAATGGAAACTAACCTTTAAAAATAAAAATAAATTCAATGAGCTTTGGAAAAATTCAAACATCACTTTAAAAATATTTAAAAGGTAAAAATATATGTAACATAACATATAATACAATTTATAATAATATATGACAATTAAAAAGATTATTTATATAATTTAAAATAAACAATATTGTTAAATAAAATAATTTACACCCAATTTTGTAAAAAGCATAACTTTCACAATATTATTCGGATTTCAACGAAACGAAAAGCAGTGTTCTTGAAATTTTATTTACTTTCATAATAAAATATATAATTCAAATTTTCAAACGTTTAAAATTTAAATTTAAAAGTCAACGTTTGACCAGATTGACCAAAATTCACATTTTCTGGAAATATTCAATTTATGCATGCTTGAAATTCTAATCCATATCAAAATCAACATTTATATTTAAAATAACAAAATATATTCATTTAATAAACAAAATAAAGTATTTAAATTAGGAATTTAAATTAAAATAATTAAAATATATAATTGCACTGATCAGAAAATACAGGGTTGTTACAAGATTATTATTGAAATAATATATGTTATTCCATTCGTGTGAGATCCTGTTCTGTCTACTTTTCTTTATTTCCCTTCATGTTCCATATTTTCATGCAATTTGAGTTGGACATGTGTGGTTTATTATCGATTCAAATGGTACGGAAAAATGGGTCTTTACATTTGGTATCAAAGCTGAAGGTTAAGTGAGAACCTTGGCTCTGTTATGGGTAAAGTCTCATCAGAGATAGAATTTGTAATATCGTAGGATGAACAACTCATTAGAGATAGGGTTAGTTATACCCTAGAATGAGTTATGAGAGTATTATATATACGAGCGCGTATTTGTTAATTTTATAAGAGTGATTTTGTTTTAAAGAAGTTGATAAATGAAATAATTTTACCTTGGGTTTATATTTCAAATATACAAAAGGGGATATTATTATTTTTGGGTTAGAAATTAAGGATTGATTGTAATTTTGCTTAGTAAAACTAAAATATGAATATCTTGTGATTAGAATTGCACGATTTGACTATAAGATATTCTATATAGAATTAATTAGTTGGAAGCTAGAATTTAGAACTTTAATCATAGACGTTTGATTATTAAGAAATAATAATGATTAAGTGATTAACATAATGGATGGATTTAAAAGCTAAGTACAAATATCTTGTGAAGTAAAATTCACAATTTGACTATAAGATATTTGATGATAATATTGAATCTACAAGTTCTAACTAGAGAAAGTAAAACGAAAATGCATACTTAGAAAAAAATTATTATCAATAAGATAGGAAAAGATAAGCCAAAATTGAAATTTTGGGTAAATATAATATAAAAGGATAAGTTCTATAACTTACAAAGGAGTTAAGATAATTTGAAATTTAGACACTTTGAATAGGTTAAATTCAAAGTGAAATTTAGAAATAAGAGGTATAAGAAATATCATCCTAATATAAAAATTTGAATTAGTATTTATTTAGGGTAACATTGGTAATTCATGATAAAGTTAGTTTGGAAGTGGATAGGTTAGAAAAAAGTGGATATTTTTGAATAATGTGGTTAGTAGGTTGAATGTTGGATGAAAAAGGTTAACAACAAATACCATGTGAATTAAGTTTCACAATTTGACTATAAGGTATTTGATTGATTTAAGGTTAAGCAATTTGATCTAGAAATGGATAGGTACATAAGTTAAGTAGATAACCATACGATTAGTAAGAAAAATATGCACACTTAGTAAAGTTGTCTTATTAATATATGGATAAGATAAATAATATTAGCTAAATTGAAACCTTAGATAAATAGAGCTAAGGATTAAGTTTTATAACCTATTAATTTGAGATAATAATAGATATCCATATTAGTTAAACACCTTAGTTGAAGTAATAACAATTTTAAGTTTGGGGATATGTATATATACTCTTAGGACGAAAAGGTATATTATACAAGTTTAAGTCATATTCGTATGCTTAAATAATAATGGATCTAGTAAAAAAGTAAATGGTTGTGAAATAAACTTGGATTAATAGAAATTTTAAAGAAATGTGTTAGGTAAAAATGAATGTGAATAAATACGTAAGTTATACATAGATTATTTCAGCATATAAATTTTGATCTACGATTCGAGTACAGAACTTTGAGGTGTTTACACCAATCCGAGAAAGGATTTATCACTCGATTCTTGATGGAAAACATTGATGAGAGTTTATGATTATGTACACGAGTTTTCTATCATAGTTGAGAGCTATGCAAGGAAAGCAAGGGTTTGTGATTAAGAAGTCTGATCAAAGTCTGCACTAGAAAATCGGAGGATCGATACTAGTTTGGAATTAAAGTTATGAATTTGAATAATAGATTGAATCAAATATCACATATTTTGGGTCTATCTACTTAATAGTTGGATGGTTATCTTAAATAGTAGGCACTAAGATATAATGGTTGGACTTATGTTTTGATATGTGTATATTTATATTGACCTCAGGTATAGTACATGCTCAGGTCAGATAATGAGTTATGGGGTGGTATTCGTTTATCTTGATATAGTATTAGTGTGGTTGTTTTTTGATGTATAGTCTTGTTGGGTTGTTGTATATATTATCTGAAGTGTGCAGTACGCACTAAGATGGATATGATAGAACTATGACTTGATGTATGTATATATAAACTTAAGTACGTGATAGATACTCAGGTTAATGTGGGGACTCTTTATATGTATATTTGGCATCATTTGTTTTAGTGTTGTTATGATATCGACCTTCTTCCATTCTATCATCAGTAGAAATAAGTCAAATTATTTGAGAATATGAGTATGAGATAGATTCCTTTATCTAACTTTCATTTCGAGGACGAAATGCTTTTAAGTAGGGGAGAATATAACGACTCATAATTTCGCTACTTCGGAAATGATAGATTTCATTCATTTTAAATTTAAAAAGGAGTTTAAATCTTAAATAAATATGTTATATATAATAAATAATTATCTATTCTTATAGTTGATAAATTAAAAAGTATAAATTTGGATTTTAGAACAAATCGACAAAAGGTAAGTTTTGTTAATAATAAATAAAGGCTTAAATAAATAGGTATAAATATTTATTTCAAATATAAATCTTATTTAAAACATCTAATAAAGATAAAAAAAGTATATTAAAAGATTTAAAAGAGTATTGATAATCGTTTTACAAAAATAATCAAAATTTATCGCATTTTGTTAGTTTTACATACGCTGTAAAATTAGAGATTTTGATACTAATTAAATATGATTTTAAAATATAAAGAGACATGTTTTAATTTATTTAAAGAAGTAAAAAGTTCATTTTAAAATTTGGTTTACATCAATATATAGCTTAACAAAAACGTTAAATTTTGAGGGTAAAATTTGTCGACAAAAACACAGTTTTCAAACAAAACAAGTTGTCGACGAGTTGTTGCAACTTGATACATTTTCTACCATACACATGCATAAATACAACTTTACAAACTACTTAAACAATTTACATTTAGCACTAAAGACAAAAAGGGTTTACTTTTGAAAAGTTTACATAAAAAGTGTAGAAAGTGAAAAGACATGATTTGACTAATTAAGTTTTATTTTAAATCTTTACAAACAACATCATTACATATATGTAATGTCTCATTTATGGGATGTTATGTGCATGCATGGAAAAAGAGGCAAAGGGGTAATTATGTAATTTAAAAAGTAAAGACAAAAGACAAAATCATTACTTAAGGACTTGACATCACATTCAGCCTTCTCTTCTCGCTAATGCACATCCTTTCTCATCTTGGAAAGGAAAGAAAATAAGTTGAAAGTTCAAAAAGTAGAAGGGTATTTTAGTCATTTTGGCTAAGCTTAAAAATGTAATTTACATAGGAAATTTTTGCTATAAATACCACTACACTTTCACTCATTTTCTTCACACCTCTCATTCTTCTTCTTCATTTTTGAGCTTTCTTTTGCTCATTAATGGCTTCTTCTCTTTAAGAGAGGTAGGAGGGTTAAAAATAGTGGAGTGCTTAAGCAGTAATCCACTTGTTACTCTCTAACATCTTCTTAATTCACTTATTCTTCTTCTCTTCTTAAAAAGGGCCTTAGGCTGTGAGTTAGGAGTTGATAAGGGAAGGACATGAGCAATGCAAGTAGAGGTGGAGATGGTCGAGCACTTGGATGCATGATTATGATAAAGTTTAGAAAAGTTTAGTGAAGCATTGAAGTAAATGAATGTTGGTAGGAATTAAACGTTTTGGTTAAAGGTGAGAAATTCTCATTGCTTTTGAATGTATATTTTAGTTATGTTAAAACAATCACATTTACATCCTTATGACATATGAATGTTTATACCAAATTGATTGTTAATATAGATGATTTGATAGTTAGTAAACTAAGTGAATTGTGATAATATATCGCGTTATGATATTAATAGTGAATGTTGAATTTGAAATCATATGTATGTGATTGGTTGAATGGATGTTATGTTAGTGATAAATATGAAAATTGGATATGTTCATTTTGATTAACTAATCACTTTGTTAATAAGACCATATTTTAGTGATATGAGATATTTTGGAAAAATAAGTCTCTTTTCATCCAGAAGTGAAACTAAATTTAAAATAAAAGAGAATTTAAAATTTGTAGTGAAACGAATTTGAAAAGGATAGTTAAATAGAAACTGAAATTGAGATGAATAATGAAATTGAAATCAATTTTGAAAAATTGAAGTTGAGATAAAGGTTGATTTGAAGTTTAAATTGAAGTTAGATTTAAAATCTAAGTTTTAAATATGTTTAATTTGAAGGTAGAATTTAAATTGGAATTTAAAATTTAATATTGAAATAATAGGAATAAAATAATATCATAATATGGTAATAGTGAAAATACATTTTTAAATATTTTAAAAAGTAAAAATATTGATTTAGAATTATTTGTAATGATTTTATAAGTAATAGAATTCAATTTGAATAAATTATTTCAAATATTGAAAAATAAGTTAAAACTAGGTGCCGGTAGTTCACGATTTCGCGCTGAAAAGTTCAAATGAATGTGTAGAGTGGAATATAGCTCGGAATTCTTCGAGGTAAGAAAATTCCGAACTATTATATCCATATCTTCTAAAATAAGAAATAAAATCAAAGTTTCGATAGGTAGGTTTTGAATTAAGTCAAAATAAATTTTTCAGAAAAATCGCGTTAGTGCGGTTAAGTTACCATAACAGGAAATCTGTTTAAATGAACGTTTTTAATTATGGAAAAATATGAAATAAATATGATAAATCTATTTAAATGATTTAAAAGAGATTTGGATTGAAAAGTATGAATTATCAAATGTTTAAAAGTTGTTTTAATCAAATAAGCTTATAATGCATTTTCCGCAGCACTTTTATGCTGCGAATTGTATAACTTTTTAAATAAAAGTTTATACGTAACGATTTCTCCTGGAATCAATTGTGAATGTTCTTAAAAAAAAGGAATGTTAAGTCGTTTAATGATGAATTTGAAGTTTTAATAAGAATTTTGAATAAAGAATTAAGATGAATTGTTTATAACACTTAAACAATAATTGAAGAATATTGAACGTAATAACAAACTGAGTATGCAGAAACGACTAGTACATTTGTCCCGCCTGTGAGATCTGGGAAGATAAAAAAAGGTGTTTAACTAAGGTTAGGGATGGAGCAACCAGTTCCCTGAACTTATCTGGCCTATGTTTTATTTTCTTTGGCAAGGGGTGGAACAGATCGAAAGGAAAGCCTGGATGCTCTTAAATAAAAAAGATCGTATGAAGTTTTCAAAATAAAAGAAGATTGGTATTATCCAAAATTTAAGCAATCTTCAAAATGAATGATTTCTATGATCCTGTTTGCCCAAAAATGTTGCTAAGATTTATTTAGGGTTTATCGTAAACGGTCTTAAATAACATTGTTTTTGACCCGCATAAAAGTTAAAGAATTTGATTGAAAGTTAAGTAAATAATTTGAGATATTTTCCAAAACAAAAGAATGAATTACTTAGAAATTATCCTAAGTCAAAAGAAGAGATTTTGAAATCATCCAAAAATAATTCAAGTGAAAAGAGACTTAATAAATCATGTATACTCATATTCACTTCTTATCGATATTGGATTTCGAAGGAACCGGGGTCAGATTTGGGTAATTCCTATCCAAATACCACTTCAAACCAACATATACGTTTGAACGTGAAGATATGCTGAAGATGATTGAAGATCGTGGATCTTTATAGAATGAGGACTGCTTGTTGACTTGCTCTGGGTAGCTCCAGAGTTATATATAGCAGTGGTCTCCTCGTTGTGGAGATTTTGCGGATTGCAAGGACTACTCGCTACTAGTGGTAGTAGGAGAGTGCCTTCGGTTTATCCTTTTCCTAGACAACTTGTATGGATGTTTGTCTGACATTGCATTTCTAAAGATTACGTACATTGGGTAACCATTTCGGATAAGATTAATAAGTTTATTTGCAAATGTTTTCAAAGAGATGTCATTAGAAATAATATCAAAGGTTTTGATATAAAAGGGTTTTAGTTATCATAAGGTAAAAACCCGTCCGTGTTTATGTGTGAGCGTGGTCTTATGAGATACTCTTTATTTCAACGGATTTTATCCAAAGGCTGATATATGACACTGTCATTTATTATCGAGTTTTTCTCAAGCTGGTTTATCAAGCTTGATCCGGGTATTTTCAATACTTGGGTCAGATCCGAGTAGTTTCAAGCTAGTCGAAGACGGTTGGAGTTTCCAAAGGAGAGCTGGAGATATTCATCGACGTATAGACATATTCTATTATCCGCTGTACTTAGTGTACTTTGTTTGATGTTTGTGAACAACTTTTTTTATAACTGCCCAAGTCGAATCTAGGTTAGACTCTGATACTGCATTTTAAAATTTTCCGCTATAAAGATTATTATTGAAATAATATATGTTATTCTATTCGTGTGAGATTATGCTCTCTCTACTTTTCTTTATTTCCCTTCATGTTCCGTATTTTCGTGCAGTTTGAGTTGGACATGTGTGGCTTATTGTCGATTTAAAGGGTACAGGAAAACGGGCCTTTACAATTATAACAGGGTTTCATTTTGATACAAATCTATATGAATACCAGCAAAATAACATGATCCAATCAACCAAAATGAACTAAATAAAAAGTTAAGTATGACTCACTTAAATCTTTAAGAAATCTTGTTTACATCTTCTTCTCTTTTCCTAAGCATGTATTTGCTTTATTTTCTCTTTGTTCTTGTTTCTCTAAGCCACCACCATTTACATATCTTTTCAGCTTTTATTTACTTTTAGTATAACGTCATGATTGAATGGAAAAGATTTATGTTTATTGTCCTATAATTACTTGGGCCTTGGTCCACATACTCATTTTCAATAACACATTGTCCCTTTTTTGTTACTTAGCCCCTCTTGGCCCTTTAATTAATTAATTAAATCATTCATAATTTATAGGTTGGTACACTTACATAAGTTAAATATAAAATAGCTATCAAGTTCCAAAATTTAAACAAGATTAAAAAAAAAAAAAAAAAAAATAGAAGTTCTTGATTCAATCTGTTACCGAAAAAAATTCCTAATACTCGACCTAATTTGAAATAAGTACTTCCATTTAATGGTTTAGTAAATATATCAGCAATTTGATTTTCAGTATTTATAAACTATAAAATAATATTTTCATTTTTAGAAAGGTATCTTTGAAAACAATGTACTATATTAATATGCTTAGTTCTAGAATGATTTATTGGATTTCTGGCCAAATTAATTGCATTAATGTTGTCAAAATATATAGTGATTTTATTAAATTTACATCAAAATTATTATGAGTTTGTTGCATATAAATAATTTGAGCATAAGCTAAAGCAGCTGAAATATACTCCGCTTCACATATAGATAAAGACATATAGTTTTGTTTCTTGCTAAATCATGAAACTAAAGATGGACCTATAAATAACATGTGCCACCGGTACTTTTCAATCTGTACGGCATCCGCCAAATTCGACAGCACTGTATGATAATAATTCAGATAGACATCCTTTTGGATAGAACAAACCTTAATCTTTAGTTATAATTAAATATCTTAAAAATCCTTTAACAGCTCACAGATGTGATTCTTTTGGATTATCTTGAAATCTGGTGCAAAGGTACATACTCATCATTATATTGGGCAGCTCACTGTTAAATATAACAAAGAACCAATCATACTCTATAAAGTTTTTGATTGACATCTTTACCATTTTCATCTTTATCTAGCTGAATAACTGTACTTTTTAGCGTTAGCTTACTACTTATATTTTCAATTTTAAATCTTTTAATTAGCCCTTTACATTAATTTTCTTGAGAAATAAAATTTTCCATTTTTTACCATTTGATTTGTAAACCAAGAAAATGATTTAATTTGTCTATATAGGACATCTTGAATTCTTTTCCCATAATTTTAGAAAAATATGCATAAAGTTTGTCATCGGTTAGTCAAAAAGTAATGTCATTAACATATATTTGAACAACCAATAAATCATTATTTTCACATTTTATATAAAGTTTTGAACCTACTTTTCCAATTTAAAAATCTAAATTAATTAAATAGTGTTTTATTCTATTATACAAAGCACGTATTTAAAAATCTAAATTAATCAAATAGCTTTTTATTCGATTATACAAAGCACGTGGTGCTTGTTTAGACTATAAGATGCCTTTTTATGTTTGAAAACTTGATCTGAATATTTGCGTGTTTAAATAAGGATGGTTGTTCTACATATACATTGTCTTTTATAAAATCATTTAAGAAAGCATTTTTTACATTCATTTGGAATAATTTAATATTACGGTAATAAGGAAAGCTAGTTATATTCTAATTGCTTCTAATGTGCAACAGGATAAAAAGTCTCCTCATAGTTGAATCCTTCCTCCTAATTGTATCCTTGAGCAACCAGCTTAGCTTTGTTTCTAATAATACACCATTTTCATCATGTTTATTTCTATATACCCATTTAGTTCTTATTACCAATTGATCATTAGGTCTTGGGACTAACTCCCATATATTATTTATTTCAAATTGGTTTAATTCCTCTTGCATTGTAATTATTCAATATTCATTTTTACTACCATCTTTACAATTCTTGGGTTCAAATATATAATAAATAAGTTATGACTCATTTAATTTAATTTCCTTTCAGTTAAAACTTACTTACATCCCCTAAAATATTTACGGTACGCTGGTTTCTTTATATTCTAGGCGTCTTTATTTATATTTTGATTTGAAGATTCATTTATTTCTTAAGTATTTTCATTAAGTTTATCTTGACACGTATTTTGAGTAGTATTTGTAGATTGGTTAATATTGGTTATTCCATTATCATCTTTAGTTTTATTAAAATTTTCGTCAAAGAAAACTTGCAAGGTTTCTTCAATGGTATATGTTCTTTTATTAAAAATTTGGCAAGCTTTACTTCATTTTGAATAATCGTCAAAGATTCTTATATCAGCTTTTAAGTCAAATTTACCTACATTTACTTACGTGTTTAAAATATAACATTTTGCTCCAAAAATTATAAAGTAAGATATTTTAGGTTTTCTTTGATAAAAAAGTTCGTATATAGTACAATTAGTTTTGGTCTTATTGAAATGTGGTATATAACATAACATGCATTAGCGATTGCTTCAGCCAAAAAATTTAAAGGTGAAGTTGTGAAGAGCCGCCTCCTTAACCCTCAGAAATCGACCCCAATACATCATCGGTATTCACACGCAGCAAATTCAAGTGCCGGAGAGGCAGATTATCATGGAGTATAATGAAAATAAAGATGAAATAGAATTTCACACGAATGGAATAACATATGTTATCTCAACATATAATCTTTACGGCGGAAAATTTTAAATACGTTTATTAGAGTTAAACATGAATGGTTATAAACATCTATCCTTACAAATGCGGAACACAATAGTACACCATTATGGTGAAAAGGGTAATAGTCTACTGAAAGATCATCTAACTCCATGCTCCGAGCTCTTCCAGATTTCTTCTAACTAAACCAGACTACAAGGCTGCCTGGAAAAATAGGGCATCTAGAGTTTAAGGGGAAAGGGAATAACTCCGGGTCACTCATGGGACTGGTGTGAGAAACTTAAAATACAAATGTTTGAAAAAAAATGGTATCTCATAAGACCATGCGCACATAAACACAGAACGGATTTTTACCTTGTAATAACCAAAAAAATTGCTATGCAAATCATGGGAATATTATTTTTTATGATATTTTTTGAAAATATTCTTCAAATAAACTTATGAATTTTGGTTGAAATTCTTACATTGATTATATTCCGGCATACTAGCTACAAAGTAGGTTCTAAAATCAAATCCGTAGACACTTATTGGAGAATGGATTTGCATACAATGGCAGGTAAGAAACTACCTTCCGTACAGTGTCTAGAGGGATGTACCGAGGATCAATGATTTTTGAAAACTCTACACCTGGTAGGACCTGCCAACCCGTAGACCTAACTTGGTGGCGGATAAAACCGAATATGACATTACCTCGGCTGTAACCGACCTATCTGTGGCTACAACATACTCGACATACTCGATATATAAAGAGTAATCTAGAAGGGTGATGACCATACCCTTATGGGCGCGACGCATATAACCTCATGACATGCCCTGTTTAAGCGATTTTCAAGTGATAAGGCCCGAGGTAAGGATTACCTTTCACATAGCACATTCTACTTTGAATGCCATACTACCATTTCATATCACACCACATATTTCCAAAAATGTATAACTCTTGTGCTCGTATGTCACTGGAAAGGATGTTAAGCTAAGAGAGTTGCCTTCTCTGCCGCCAAATAAACGATACATTTATAGAGATCAATTAATGTGATTACAAATACAACACCAGACATTCGTCCATACAAATTTTCCAAGAACAGGACAAACCGAAAGAACTATCCTACCAAGCCCTGTCGGGAATCATCCCTAGGATTAGTAGCTAGCAGCCCTTACATTGAAGATCAAATGAAGATACTACTGCCACATATATATGATATGGAAAATTTCCCCCGAGGGTCAGTGACAAGCAGCCCATCATTAATTTACTATCATCCATGCCTTTACTTCGAATATGTAAATTGGTTCAAAGTGGTTTTCAGATAAGAATTACTCAAATCTGACCCTAATTCCTTCGAATCAATCATTAATAAAAAGATACTAGATAAATAGGTGCTTATCATTTGATTAATTACTTTCTTTTTATCAAAAATATCTTCTAGAGATATATACCTTTAAAACATTTCTTCTCGGTATATACAGAATCATTAAACCTCTCTTTTAGTTTGAAAATTCCAAATCAAAATCATGTCTCATAAATCATATTGAAAAACCTTTTTGAGTAAAAATGGTCGATAGGAATTATACTAATTCTACTCAACGTCAATTTCTGTATTCAAGCTCTACAACCCGTTGAATAACGTTGAAATCACCTTTTAAATTTACATGGATAGTACGGTTCCCACCTCCGAATTTAATACCAAGTATAAGAAGATTATCAGATGTGCACGTAAAAGTATATATTTTTACTAACATATTTAATCTTATTTTAATAAAATAAATGTCATATTGGGATGTTTTTACATGTTTTTACCAAAATCTAAAGTGTTTTCAAATCATCATTCATTCATCTTCATATGGGGGCAAAATGGTCATTTTTTGTATGTGTTAATTTTTGATAAAATTTACTTGCACATTTTAATGTTGTTTTGTACGAATTTAAGTGATTATTGGAAGTGGTTTCGTGTATGTATGCATGCACAAGTGAAGGAAGACAAATGAATGAAGAAATAAAAGATTTCATGCAACATGAAGGAGCCCACCTACCCACTAACCTATGAACACAATTAAAAGCAAATGGAGAATAAAATACACATGCATATGTTAATGGTGGATTTGGTAGAAGCTAATGATTACTTGGAGATTACACTTCCTAAATGACATTTTGGAAAGCTCCCTAAAATATGAATTAGGGATTTAGGCATGTATAAATACCCTCTTATGTTTCATGTAGAGATCCCTTGCCTTCTCTTTAGTTAGTTTAGTTGTATCCACAAAATGTAAAAGTAAACTCTCTTTCTCTTTAATGGATTCTTAGCCTTTTCTTTATGCGAATTATTTGTATGTAATTTTAATTTATGCACTTTTAATTCATGTTCCTTTCTTGTACGTTTCTTTTTATGTTAGTAGTTTAGATCTCATTCTTTAATGCAAGTAGTTTAGATTTATTTTATGCAAGTAGATTAGCTTTATTAGTTTATTTTAATTAGCACTCTTCTTTCATGTTGTAATCACTTTATGTTATAATGAATTCAAATATGAGAAGCTAAGCTCTTTCAATTTAGGGGTGATGAAGCTTTCATGAATCGCATAAAGTTAACATAATGATTTCATTTGATCTCCTTTTGTGTTTCATGAAAACTTTGTATGTGGTAAAGTTTTGTTGTTTAATATCAAATTTTATAGCCTATGTAGTTGACACCAAACGGGCTATTCTTAAACAAACATAAACACGAATTACCTCTTCATCTACATATATTTTTTATAATAAAGTGGATTTAAAATAAAAATTTGATATCTATGTTACTAATCAATAGTAAACAGATCATGCTTAGAATAGATTTTATTTTTAATTTCATTATCATTTTCATGAGAGTTGACATGTGGTTTGGATGATGTGCTAAAGTTTGATGATTTATGTTGGGCTAATTAATATTACAAATAGACCATAATTAGGATAAACACATCAATTAAATTCACAAATAACTAAAAAGAGAAATCATAATTTCATTATGTTGATTTTTATGATCATAAGAAGGGATTTGCCCCTAAATTGCCTTCTACTCTCATTTATTATTAACTTTTATTTGTAGTTAGTTTTAGCAATTTTAGTTAACACATCTTCAAAATTTGGTCTAATTTATTTGAGTAGAATTTAAAATTAATTCATTTCCCTACGGATCGACTCGTACTCGCATACGTACTATAATTATACGCCATGCACTTGGGGTGTTTTAACGATTATATTTTTAACGCTAGTTTTCTAACTGATAGAAATTTCCACCATTATCAACAAGTTTTTGACACCGCTGCCTGAGAATAACAATTTGATTTTGATTTTACTCTTAGAATTATTATGGTTTGATTTTTTTATGTGTTAATTTTGTGCGTTGATTTGCATTTTAAAAATATATATTTTGTGTTGTGTTTTTCTTGTGTGACTTGTGCTTTCGTTTGATTTGTGTGCTTATTGTTTTTCTATTGCATTTGAATTTCTAAAAAAAATATACACAACTTTATTTCAAAAAGAATATATATATATATATATATATAATCATTTTTCTGCATTACATTTTTTTGTGCACTTCTGTTTACCACTGCATTCCTCAATCACCACTTGTCCGTACTACATCTCACTGCCCTCTGACCATATTCAACATCAACTGCTACTCCTACTTCTTCTCTCAACATCCCTGCATCTCTACTCCTCTGCTTCACCAACCACACCCAGCAATACTGCCATCAAATACCCCTTTGCCTTGTATCGCTACTCCTTTCACTATCCTGTCACTACTCCTTCCCTTGCAACTACACCCCTCTGCCTTGTATCACCGTGCATGTGCATAGAACCTATAGACAACCGCCTTACTACCATTTTAATCTTTGTTCCACTGTTCAAACTGCTCGACCTCCTCCTCAACACATCCACTGTCACCACCTTCCCCTCGCAACCACCTCAAGCTGCAAGTCGTACTACAATTAACATACACTGCCATACATCACTACTTGATTTTTGAACACAACTATATACAACTGCCATACATTTCTGCCAACATACAACCAATCTCCTATTACTTCTGTGCATACATCCTCACACCAACCACATAAACTGCACACATATACCTGCCACAACCAATATACATCACTGAACTTCCCATCCAAGCATTGTCAAATATGGAACTTCAGTGCTGCTCCTCCTCACAAGTTCTACCACTTCACCACACTTCCTGAAAAACAACGGCAACATTAAAACCCACCAGTGTTCCACCACCTAACTTCTGCCATCTGCTTCATCAAACACCCCTGTCATTCATTCAAAATACCATCCCTACATAAGTCCTCCACTCTTCCAACATAATATCCAGCCAAAAACAGTTCCCCATCACTAGAGACACACACCCTACTCCGCAGTCACAAACCTCCTTAACCTCTTCAAGCATACCAATAGTGTGCATTTCTATGCACATCAACTTCCTTTGCACACTACTAAACCCATCTCCTATGTCACCACTTCCTCCTTCTCCATCATCAATACTACCAGCGCTCACCTCTGTGCAACCAATATACACCTACCTCTGCACATCACCTATGCATATATTTCAAACACAGCTGAAACAAAACTGCTACCTTCCTCTCTAAACATCCACTAAACTGTCTACTTCCTACAGCAAACCAATCCACAACAAACCTATACAACAGTCCCTACTACCACCTCAACATCCTCACAACCACTCCATCACAACATCAAACCATCAAACAAACACAATATTCCATACACACAGTCCAAAACAACCATCTCTATTCCTTTAGCATCCCTGCATCTAAACTGCCACTGGCAAAACTGCCTGCAGACCAGCAAACACCCACCTACAAGTCCATACAAATCAACACCTCTATCAACTAGTTTCCTTCTTCATATCAATAGCATCATCCCATAACGCATATAATTTACAGCCACTCTACAGTGCCTCTGCCACTACCCCTGCGCACCATTCTCCTTCAAATTGCCATTCACCTCTACATACTGCTGTCATCATCCTTTCCCTGTACACTCCTAAAAACTTGCAACACAAAATCCTACACCACCCAATTCCATTCCTCCCCATTCACTTGAACACCGGAACACCATATCGCAATTTCCAAGAACCACCATTCGACCTCAAATCAACTTGCAAGAAACTCCACCACTGGCCAATCAAGCATCAATCGTCGAATCAAACCCATCCTACCCACCTTGAATCACCAATTCAAATTCCATTCATGACCAGATGCAATTCACGATCTTTTTTTGATTATTTTGATTTTGGATTTCTTCTTATAAATGTAAAAGACGCGTTTTTATTTTGTTTTGACAGAAGAGAAGCATAGATTGGATATTAATATCGGTTTGTGGGATTGTTGATTTGTAGGCTTGTTCACTTGTAGGCTTTAATTTAATTTTCCGTTTTCTTTTAGTTTGTTTTGTAAGTTCATTTTCTCTATAAAAAAATTGTTCAACATTTACCTCTAAAATAATTGTTCATTTCCCTTAGTTTATTTTTTGTTATATCTTAAGAATAAATTATCTGTCTTGTTCAAAATTTCAGGTTGCCAATGGAGATAAAGATAAGAATTGCTTGCTTCGCTTTGATTACTTAAAGAAATCGCTGCTTTAAATAAATTGATAATAATTCTGCACACTCCGGTATCGTGCCCTTATCTTTTTTTTAGTTTTCTTGCATTGTTGGTTGATTTTAAAAAAAATTCAAAACAAAAACAAAATCAAATCTCATTCATAGTAACATTGTTAAATCATGTTTAAATTCAGTTTATCATTCATCTCATCTTGTTTTTATTTTCTAAGGGCAACACCCAAATCCATATAAGGTTGGAGATTTCATCACCCCTTCCTTGGCTCACAAATTACGTTTCATTTTAGAATTTAACTAATAATAACGGTTAGATTTTGTACATAAGAGCACTAAGGCTTAAATGTATCTTGACAAGTTATCTTCTTTCGACAATTTATTTCCTTGGTGTCTAGGCTACGGTAGAGCAATAACCATATATAAATAATACGATGATTCATAAATATTATAGTGATTATTTCTCTAATGATACTTAAACCTTCGGCTGCATTAGCTGCGGTGATTCGTGATGCACCGATAACTCTTGTCCGTTACCTGGCTAAAAACTATCTTGTTGGACTAAAACAATGTGTGATTATTCAATTTTGGGTTAGGAGCTACTAATGACAGAAAATTTAGTCCTTGCATTCATTTGGTTGCATTAGTTCATGCATATTTAAAAAAAATCAGAAATCCAAAAGTAAAAAAATTTATGCATTTTACTTAACTTAGTTATTTTTAAAAATTTTAAAAAATTCATCTCTAAATCTTTTCCTTAGGGAAAAAAGAAATTTTTTGAACAAAATTGAAAGACAAAATAAATCCCAAAAAATAAATCATTTTATTTAAGTTAGTTTTATTTTTAGAAAAAAATTCCAAAAAAATATTCTTTTCAAAAACTAAAAAAAGGAAAAAAAACATAACAAAAAGGAAAAAGAATTCAAAAATCCAAAATAAAAAAACCATTTTTGAAAATGTCTTAATTTCCCTACTCATAAGAATTGTACAATAGTTGTGAAAATCAATACAATCCATATAGTCTCACATCAAACTCTTATGGATATTTTAATAATAACTATTGTACAAAAAATTCATATTTTGCACCATAAAAATTTCAAAATGATGACCAATCCTCAACTCTTGAAAAGAGTATTGAAACGATTAGGTCTTTACTTGAACAACGAAATCAAATGATAAATAATTCGAGTAATTTATATCTGTGCAATAACTCAAGCAAAGGATTTCAAAATAATCAAAATATGAATTCACTTTAAAAATCAAATAATTTTGATTATAACCCACGCTAATTCAATTTCGAACTCCAAAATGAAGTTCAATATCAAAATGAAAATGGCAACAACTGTTTAAATGATTTTGGCAATGGGAATAGTTTCAATTATGGTGAAAATTTTTACTCTCAACAATTTCAAATTGAAAATTCTTAAATTAATAATTACAAATTTGACTTTTTTGCGAAATTAGAAGAAATTCAGAAAATCACATGGATTTTGTTGTTTGAAACATATATGAAACAATGTGAGAAATAAAATCAAATCCCAACATGTGACGAGTCAAGTGAAAATCCATCCTTTACCAAAAATGCGATTTCAAACAACAATTTTTGAAATTAAAAACGATAACCTTAATGAAGTTGTTAAAAGTGCGGTAACTGATTTGGATTTCAATTCTTTTGAGGGTGAGAAGTTCGATTTTAAATTTGAACTTCTTTTTTTTGACCAAAATGAATTTCAAACAACAACTTTGCACCTTAAAAACAAGGAAGTTATGAATAATTCAACAAAGGAAGATTAATTTAGTTAACACAAATTTTTTGGACTTTTCGAAGATGAGTTGTTGAATTCTTAATGGATAGATTAAATCACCATTTTAATTTTAAAATCAATAATTCTAAAGAATTTGTCAATGATGAGTTTGATGAAATTTGGTGATAATAAATTGAACTTCAAACAATTGTTCTATCTACCCTAAAAAATCATTAGAAATAAAACAACTCATACGATTTTAAATAAGACGACATTTGTTTTTCCAAACCAACATTCAATTTTGAAATCTTTTATGGTGTGGTTTTCTGTGCTTAAGCTATGTCTCTCATTCTTGACGACACAAATGAATTGATTTTTGGAAGACCGTTTCATTTCCTCTTTAATGGTATATTTTCTGACGTCCTGTAAATAATAATCATTTCATTTTCATGTAAATATAGGCCATATTTATATTTATATATTATTTTTCTATCTAACTCGATATGACAATGGGGACACATTCAAAATCAAATGTGGGGGTATTTTGAATCTTAGTTTATTTTGGTTTTACATGCTTTGATTTTGCATTTTTCCTTTTTTCATTTCAGAAAAGTATTCAAAGATAAAATTAAAAAAATTGAATTTTAATTTACTTTTAAGTAGGCATGAAAGATTAATCATATGGTTTTGGTCATTAGATTGATTTCTTAGAAATTACTTGTCTTAATGAATAACAAAAGGAAAAGTTTGAATTGAAGTTTTTGTTTAAAGAGTGGTTGATTTAAACTATTTGCATTGACTTTTTTAATCTCTAAAGTCGGCGGTGCTAAGTTTATTTTACAAAACTCTCTCTCTCTTTTCAAAAAAAAATCGAAAAAAACAAGTTTGTATATAAATAATAAACATCAAGAGTCATGTGTACAAACGTAAGTATGTACACTCGCCATGCTCTTTGCTCTTCTCACGTAAGCCCGAAAGACAGTGCATGAACGATATTCCTGGCCTCGGTATATCTGAGTTAGGTGTGTTTAAATAAATAATAATAATAAAATAAACGCCTAGAGTCAGGTGTACACACTTATGTATTTACTCGCCACACTCTGTAATCCCCTTACATAAGTCCATAAGGCAGTGTATGGGTGGTATATCTGGCCTTAGTTTTCTGAGTTAGGCATATGTAAATAATGTTAATATCGATAACTTTTTCAAGTAATAAGAGAGATCAAGCAAATAAAAATGAAGCAGTATCTTGACTTTACTAACTTGATTTTTTATATGAAAAGAAACAAAGATGCCACTTTGCAAAAGGTGATAATCAATTAAAGAATTTAATTCATAATTGCATTATGTTTTAATCCGAGACAACTAGCCAAAGTAGAGTTGAATGTAAGGATAACTTAACTTTTGTTGGATGTTTTAATTAGTAAAGGACTGAAATTTTTGAGATAATGATCGAAACTTGTATATAACGAACTTGTGTCGATTTAAAAGAAAATTCTTCATTTGTAAATATTATTGAAACTTGCATCATGTAGTTGCATTTAGGAACTTTGCATATTGCATTTGGATTTTGTGGGTAGTATCCCTTGAAAACCCTCACAAGACAACACTCGTCCTACTAGGGATACCTAGAGGTTTAATGGCTTATTACATATGCTCAATGAAATCGTGCTTCCTACGAAAGGGGATTTAGCTTAGTATTTCTTTATTCGAGGACGAATAAAAAGATAAGTGTGGGGGTATTTGATGTGCATATAAAAGTATATATTTTTACTCACATATCTAATCTTATCTTAGTAAAATAAATGTCATATTGGGGTGTTTTTACATGTTTTACCAAAATCTATATTTTTTTACATCATCAATCATTCATCTTCATATAGGGGGAAATGGTCATTTTTTGTATGTGCTAATTTTTGATAAAATTTGCTTACACATTTTAATATTATTTGCAAGAATTTTAGTGATTATTGGAAGCGGTTTTGATGTATGTATGCATGCACAAGTGAAGGAATGACAAATGAATGAAGAAATAAAAGATTTCATGCAACATGGAGGAGTCCACCCATCCATAGACCATAATTAAAAGCTAATGGATATTAAAATGCACACGCATACGTTAATGGTGGATTAGGTGGAAGCTAATGATTACTTGGAGGTTACACTTTCTAAAGGGCATTTTGGATAGCTCCCTAAAATATGGATTAGGATTTTAGGCATGCATAAATACCCCCTTATGTTTCATGTAGAGACCCCTTACCTTCTCTTTAGTTAGTTTAGTTTTAACCACAAAATGTAAACATAAACTCTCTTTCTCTTAATAGATTCTTAGCTTCTCTTTGTGCAATTTATTTATATGCAATTTTAATTCATGCACTTATAAATCATGTTCCTTTCTTTTACATTTTTTATGTTAGTAGTTTAGATCTCTTTCTTTAATGCAAGTAGTTTAGTTTTTTTTATGCAAGTAGATTAGTTTTTTAGTTTATTTTAATTAGCTCTCTTCTTTCATGTTGTAATCACTTTATGTTATAATGAATTCCAATATAAAAAGCTAAGGTCCTTCAATTTAAGGGTGATGAAGCTTTCATGAATCAAATAAAGTTAACATAGTGACTTCATTTGATTTCTTTTTGTGCTTAATGAAAATTTCAGTTGTGGTAAAATTTTGTTGTTTATTATTGAATTTGATAGCCTATGTTGTTGACACCAAATTGGCTATGCTTCAAAAAAACATAAACACAAATTACCTCTTCATCTACATATGATTTTATAATGAAGTGGATTTAGAATCGAAGTTTGGTGGTCTATGTTACTAACTAGTAGTAAATAGATCATGCCTAAAATAAAATTTATTTTTATTTTCATTGTCATTTTCATGAGAGTTGAAAAGTGATTTGATGGTGTGTTAAAGTTTGATGGTTTATGCTAGGCCAATTGATAGCACAAATAGACCGTACTTAGGATAAACACATTAACTAAATTCACAAATGTCTAAAAAGAAAGTTCATAATTTCATTGTGTTGATTTGTGTGATCGTGAGAAGGGATTTGCCTCTAAATTGCCTACTATTCTCATATTTTTATTCACTTTTATTTGTAGTTAGTTTTAGCAATTTTAGTTAACATGCCTTCAAACTTTAGTCTAATTTAACTGAGTAGAATTTAAAATTAATTCATTTCTCTGCGGATCGAACCCGTACTCGCATACGTACTACAATTGTATGTTGTGCGCTTTCGGTATTTTAATGATTATATTTTTAACGGTGGTTTTCTAACCGATAGAAATTTCCATCGTTAATATTATCTCTATACAATCCAAGTTGTATTAAATTTGGAAAAACTAAGTCTTTTATACTTATCTCATTTCCGACATTTCAACCTTATCTATTCCTTGCTCGAGAAAGAGCCCAAGTGGGCCAGAGCACTGGTTGTTCCTGAACATCTCCTTAGTTAATCTCATGAATAGAAAAATTCAGTTTACTCATCGGCTTTTAGAGTCAAGATTAAATCACTTGATTTTAACACATTTTCTTTAAATCAGTTATTTAAATCTTTTAGAATAAATTATAAAACCTTTAAATCATATTTTAAATACTTGATTACTTATTTGAAAATATTTATAAAATATTTGAAAAAGAATTGTTAAGTTCAAATCCATATTTCAAAAGTTATTAAAAAGTGTTGCAAAAGGTGCTGCGAATAGTGCTGCAAATAGTATTTCCAAAGCTTATTTGATCAAAACAACTTTTCGATCATTTAGAAATCCATTTTATAACTTAAATCTCTTTTAAAATATTTTAAAAGATTTATATAATTTATTCCATATTTTTAAAGAATTAAAAATATCATTTATAAAGAATTTATCACTTTGATTTCCGAACTGCCAAACCGCAACTATTTTGAAAACTTGTTTTGCTCATATTTCAAAACCTACTAAATTAAATCTCAATCTTTTTTCTTTTATTTGAAAATTATGATTTTAAGATTTCAAAAAATTCTTATTCCAAAGAAATCTAACTCCGAATCCATCGTCTAAATAGATTTAATTTTCTACGGTGCGAAATCGCGAACTACCGTTACGCGATGCGCCTGTTTTTGACTCAATTTTCACAACTTTTCAGAACTTCACCAAGTTGGATTTTTATGTTTATAAAACATTTAAATATCGTTTTAAACCATTTTCAATAGGTTTAACAATCTCATATATACCATTTCATTTATTGAAGGAAAGTGATTTCCTTTGTAATTTTCGACGTGTATTATCGTGACCTGTTAATACAATCAAACAATCATATCATCATTGTCCAAACACGCTAAACAATCATCACAACCAAGAATAATCAAACATATATATCATCTAATATATCATATTATAAATAGAGTTTCTCACATTCATTTGATGATGGACTAAATAGAATCAACTATAGCCTTATTAACTTTAATTCTAAGCCTACGACACTTGCTTTTCTTCCTTCCTAAGGGCTCGACCTTGCTCCTTGGAGCCTTGGTTGCTCATGGCCTATGTGTGGAGGTGGTGGTTGGCTCGCCAAATGAAGTGGTGGTGGTGGCCATGGATATGAAGGATAAAAAGGAGTGTTATAAGTGGTTTTGAGGTGTTTATACTAATATATATATAGACACAACACACACTAATAATTTAATTTATTTCCACAATTATTTTCTTCATAATTTTGCAAACATATAAAGAAATAAAAAAAATTGAACATGGAAGAGGAAGATGAAGAATAAGCGTTAGGAATTTATAAAGAAAAGGGTGGGTATTTATAGGAAAAATTTGGAAAAAAATATCTAAATGCATAATTACACATTTTCCCCTTGCAGACAACCCTCCATCTCTTCCAAACGCATGGTAAGCCTCCCCTATTTGCTTTAATGTGCTTGAGGTGATATGGTGCAAGATAAATCAATGGATGCTTTTGGGTTGCATAAGTATTAAGTTTCTAGGAAAATACCTTGATATTTTGTAATATATGTATATTTAAATGTATATGTGTATATATATGTCTATATATGTTCATGTGCATGTTAGGGTATGCATGTGTATGTTATATATCTACACATGACATATAAACAAGGTTGGAACGACTTTTGAACTACTTTCATTCGTTGAACCATTAAAAATCGGGAAATCGATGCCTGCTCATATTTTCACCTATAAATTCACTTATATATAAATCCAACCAAAATTTGAAAAATCATTTCTTATCATTTTTAACTAATTAAAATTATTACATTTGATTTATTAAACCATATAAATTAATGTTAAACAATCGTTTACAAAAGGTGCTAATTAAGTGATATCAATTTTCTTATATTTTCAAATCAAGTATATATCATTTAAAACAATTATCATTTAAAATGAATTATTATCATTTAAAACAATTATTATATATGACAATGATTAAATCTTAATTTAAATTTATAAATCAACATTTAAATATAAGGGCATCACCGATGATGTCATAAATATCTTTATTTTTTCCCAAAATAAAATAAATAATTTTATTTTATACTCTTGTTCAATTATAAAAATAAGTTTATGTATCGAGCTCCTTGCACGATGTCTGAAAATCATAGAGTTGTTTATTGATAAAACGGTTTTCAACCATTTTATCGATATTTTTCCAAAGTATATGTTTTGTGAATATTTTTTCAAAATAATTTCATTATTATTATCATTACTTAAAACTTGATTATTTTTGAAAAATAATCTATATTTCAATATTTAAAATAATTTAAATATTTTAATTAAAGCGATCAAATTTTGGGTCGTTACCATAATGTCCTAGTATGCTCTTGTAAAGTTCTATTTTTCTTTCTAGAACACCATTTTGCTGTGGTGTTCTGGAAAAAGAAAATTTGTGACTAATTCTTATTTCATTATGAAAGTTATAAAATCATCATCCATGATCGCTTCTTATATTTTTAATTTTTAAATCTTTTAAATTCTCGCTTCTTTTTTACAAAGTTTCTAAATATTTCAGAAGTATCACTTTTATGTTTTAAAAACAAAGTCCAAGTCTATTTTAAAAAATCATCAACAATTACAAAAATATATTTTTTATGATCATATGATCTAGCTTGAGTTGGACCAAATAAATCTAAGTGATGTTATTCCAAAGGTTGATTAGTTGGAATTTCATTTATAGATTTTGAAGATGATTTTCTTAGTTTACCTTTAGAAGAAGCGTCACATAAGTTATTTGCTTTAAAATTTGTTTTAGGTAGATCTCTTACATTTTCATGTTTTGATAATTTATTTAACAGTTTAAAGTGAATACGACAAAAATGTTTATCCCAAACCCATGGATCATTCGACTTTACAACAAGGCATATGTTAATGTCATTATTAACTTTCATATTTAATATAAATATTTTGTTTTCTTACACCTTCAAAAATTAATCTTTCATTTGATCAAAGATATTATAATTACATTTTTCAAAATTAATTTCAAAACATTTGCACATAGTTCAATAACTTAAATATCATGTTTTAAATTTTTAACTAACTAATTAAGAGTGGATTTGGGTTACCATCACTGCTTATGTCCCCTATTCCGATGATATAGCATCCTTGAGAATTATCACCGAAAGATACGATACCCCCATCCATTGGTCGGATATCGGTTAGCATATTGGAGTTTCCTATCCTGTGGTTGGAACATCCGCTGTGTAGAATACCTTCTCCTTTTACTAATGCGTGTGGATACTTGCAAAAAAAGTAAGTTTATTGGTACCCACATCCTGCTTAGGGTCTTGGGGATTAGTTTTTGGTAACCATACGCAAAAGGATTTGGTATAACCTTTAAAAAAGTTATTAAGCAAAAAACTTATCTATGTGTTTCTTTCTAGTAAGATTATTGTTAGATTTGGGAATCCATATTTCTATTAGCTTATTTCCAAATTTTCCTTTTCCCTATTTAAACTTACTATATTTTTTTAATTTTTACATAAAAACTATTTTTATTTCAAGTTTCTTATTTTTATCTTTCTTGAAACCTAATTAATTTTCTTGACCTACGTTAAATTGAAATATTTGTTGAAATATTTTCTAGTTTTTCTTTATATCTAAATTTTCATATTCAAGAGTTTTTATCTTTGAAGTTAATTCACAAATTTATTTTGATAACTTGACATTTTCATTTCCGTAAGAGTCAAACTCATTTTATAGTATTGAAATTTTATTTGTCAATTCTTTGAAAGAATTTTGTGAATTTTCTAATTCTTTAATCCTTTTAACTAAACCAATATTTTCACGTTCTAAAGAATCAATTTCCTTTTCTAAATAACCAAATTTAGAATTTAATTTGTCATTTTAAAATTTTAGATGCTTATTGAAATCCTTTCAAAAATCCCATTCTTTAAGTAAATCCATTTTTTGTTGAAATAAATCTCAATTACATTTTCAAAAATATACTATTCTAAAGACCTTTTTTTCAATTACTTCTTCCATAATATTTTCTCGTCTTTCAACATAGTTGTTTCTAATTCTACCCTATTAAGTTAACAATTATTTCTTTATGAGATTTTCGTAAAAAAATTTAATCTTGTTCTATCCAAAATTCAAATAACTCATTATAAGTTAAATATGATTATACCTTATCTTTTGTGGCCATGAAATAGAGATTAGCTTGTTCATTATCGCTATAGCTCTCTAAAGATGATGAGGAGTCTGTGTCATACCAAATGGCTTGAAGTGCAAACCTTTACTTTTTGTTGAACTTCTAAAATTTATTCTTATTCTTGAATTCCTTATTTTCATTATTTTGTAGTGGACACTCCTTTATGATATGACCGAACTTATTGCAGTCAAAGCATTTTGTCCTAAGCTATTGTTCCTACTCTTATTGCCTCTCTTTACTTTATTTTTAACAATTTTTTCAATAAAAGCCATTTCATCCTAATCTAATTCAAATCCTCTTCAACTTGGAATGTTTGTAGTCATTTTCTCTTGATTTAGTATTTTGCTAGCCTGGAAATTCACTTTATAGGCCATTAGATTGCAGATTAACTCTTCAACCTTAAGTTGAGAAAGATTGCTAACTTCTTAGATGGCTAACACTTTCCTTTCCCAATCATTGGTCAAAGGGTTTAAAGTTTTTACGACAATGTCAAATTCAGATATAGTTTCACCTAGTCCTACTAGTGCATGTGCAATATCTTGCAGACAGGAGTACATATCCAAAAAAAATTCATTATCTTTCATTCTAAAGTTTTGAAATTGATGTTTTAGCATAACAACTTTAAATTGTTTAACCTTATTAGTGCCTTGGTGGGTGACCTCTAAAGTGTGTGTAATATCATTAGCCGTTTTACATATCATAACTCTAGTAAAATCATTTTTATTCAAGGCATGGAAAAGAATATTTATATTTTGAGTTATTGATTGCGTCATTCTTCTGTTCGGGAGTCCATGTGTTCAATGGTGTAGTCGAAGCAGTTTATGTGGCATCCCAAATTTCAAGACCATTTGCTTACATGTAAATTTTCGTCATGTAAATTTTCATCCTAGTTGGCTAAAAATCATAATCATTGCTTGTAAATAATAGGGGTCGTGCAATAGCTTGACCTTCTACAAAAGTATTTACGTGTGCCATATTAACAAATATTCAATAAACTTTGATACAGTTTATGAATTATTTAGCTTTGATATTAGGTGAAAGTTAAGTGAATAGTGTATATATGGCTAATCTTTTGATATAAGAGTATAAATAACAGAGATAAAGTAAAGTAAAGAATATGCACACTAGGATTTTTATATTGTTCGAACCATCGTCCTACGTCTAGTCTGAAAATTTCTGTTATGGCATTTTACTCACTAAACACCTCGCTTTGCCTGAAGGAATGAGTCTGTACAAATACATGAGCCAACTGAACGGGTCTTTTCAAATCATTTGGTACAAACTGACTTTGGCAGTATATATAGCTGGATACATTGATATGCCCAATAGAGTATAGGCTCCTATAACTCATAAGAACCGCTTTATAATTGAATGTGCATGAGTTTAGAAGGTTTGAATTTAGAAAATTGATAGCAATAGATGAATAATTACTAATTTGAAAGCAGCATGGTAAACTAGGTTTGAGAAAATGGATTGGAGGTTTAGAAAGGAAGTAATGGAATTGATCCTTTTGAAAATATAGTTATTTATAAAATTGAAAAGCTTTGAAGAGAGGATACAATGTTTACAATTGAAATTGAAGAGAGTCATGTTCGGAAGAAGAGGAAGAAACGCAAATGTTATGGATGAAAAGAGGTTTTATCGTGCTCTAGAAATTTTGAAATAGATTCGTGCACTATTAGCTTACCCTCGGACCATCAGTAGACATTTTTGTTTCAAAATTCTAAAGCTGAAGTAGTGGTAAAATAATTTCGAAAATATGCAATTAAAAATATAGTTAAGGTTTTTAAGGGATCTTATATAATACTACGTGATTCCTATGAGTTTAATAATATATTTCTAAGACAAAATGACTCACATATACAATGTCTTCAAGTGTTCTACATTTACGTTATTCTTGGAAGCTATAGTGCACATTCTTCCATCTATTTGAAGCTCTATGATGATTTTTCCTACTTAGAGTATAATTTGGAGTTGTTGTTATCAAAATCTGAGAAAGGTTACTCTAACATAATTAATGTTATGTCTGTCTATGATATTGATTTCATTTTATTGATTAATGAATAATAATCGTTTAATATTGAAATTAAATATGAAAATAGGGGAATTGTTAAAGAGAAATTTAATTTGGATAAGGGGAATAAAAAAGGTGTTTTCTTAATTAATATGAAGTAATTATAAAATTAAGTAGAATTACTAAATTGCCGTTTTATAATCAACCATCTTCACCTTATTTTTTTCATGTTCAAACTCTCTATCTCTAACAACCCAAATTCCAGTGGGTCTAGATTTTTCACAAAAACGCTAAAATCCAAGCGCACTGAAGCCTAAGTTGGGCATCTGGTATCCTGCAAATTGGCAAAGATAAATATATCAGAGATCATACAAATATCTCATAGTGGAATTGACCAAAATATAATAGTAAGTAAATACTCACCAAAGTAATAACACTTTCTAAGCAAGTGTCTTAAAGCTGGAAAGTCACTGCCATCTATCTAACTCGTGGGATGTTATGAGGAGGGGGTCAGAACTAAAGTTCTGGGGAATGGACAAATTATACACTTCTAAGCATAATTCTACATATACCTTTCTATTTCCATTTTCTGTTATGTTAGGTTCATAGGGTTTATAATACTCTCATCTCTGTGCATGAATCATACCCATCTATTCCTTAGTAAGTTAAGACATAATAACCAATATATATATATATATATATATATATATATATATATATAGCTACATTCCTAAAGACCGTATAGCTCCAAGGTACTACCCATAGTACCTTCCGTATCCTCCTCGAAAATGACTCCATCATCTCACTACAAGAGCATGCTGAAACTACATCTGTAATGGACAGCTTCGTAAGGCCCACAATACAAACATTCTGTCGTCTGCTAGGAAAACGTTAAATTGTGTCTGCATTAGTTTGCACCAATGCTTGAACATCCATAATGTACCACCCAATACATACATTGAGGACTATTAGTAATCGTTCTGTCTACTCCCTGAGCTCCGCCAACAAGGTCTACCTTATATGGAACTCGGTCGGGGATTTTCGATATCTGCAAAGGATAGCTTTGTTAGGCCTACAATACAGATATTCTATTTTT
The DNA here is from genome assembly GCA_030765085.1 of Allium cepa. Taxonomy (NCBI): domain Eukaryota; kingdom Viridiplantae; phylum Streptophyta; class Magnoliopsida; order Asparagales; family Amaryllidaceae; genus Allium; species Allium cepa. The sequence continues at coordinate 272,656,138 of CM060937.1, forward strand.
TCTGTCTCTTTTCTCATCGTGGCTATGGCCCCACGCAGCCACCCCTCAACTAATCGAAAGACCGTTCAAGAGCTAAATGGTTGCTCCCTATTGCAAATAATCTAAACATCCAATTGGTTGTGCCCCTCATCTAATGTCTTGATAGTGAAAGAATCATTCGCCCGTTGGTTTAACTCTAGTCTTTTCCAAACTCGCTCGACTGATGATGGCTTGATCTTCACATACGAATATCCTACTCCATCATCAACGTTCTGACTGCCTACAAAGGTCTGCTTCGTTAGGCCTGCAATGCAAAAGCAGTCAAGGCATACTGTCTTGATGGAACACCTACAAACCTGCCTCCGAGGGTGCAGCTTCGTTAGGCCTAACCCAAAGGGCCATTCTAGAGTATCCTCATGTCCCGCCGAAGTCACGTACTTCCTTCTAGCCCGATCTAATTAAGTTGGACGTGCTCTTTCTGTACTAAAATCCATGATGAACTGCTTCGTTAAGCTCTTTATCCAGATTCTCTTTCGGGCTGCTCCAAATGCACCTTACCATTTTATTAGACCCTACGTCTAACCTTTTACTATGCGTTTAGTTTACTTTTCTTATTCTGTTAGCTACTTATTTACCCTAATCAGCAAGCCCAACCCCACCTGTGTGAGACCATCAGTCTAGACCTGATAGGGAATGCTGCCGGGATGGGCCACTTATATTATTTAAGTCAATCCAAGTTCTAAGTTTGATAAAATAAGCCTTTTCTGTTTCTTTCTTTTTAATTATAAGCTTCTTGTTACAATTATACTCGCAATTGTTACTTCTATATTCTTTTCTTTCTTTTATAACCTACATGTTATAAATGTAATGCAAGTGTCTCTTTTCTATTTTAGTATGTCTTCTTTATTATGATACTAGATTCTCTTTAGTTCTCTTATATTATATGACAGTCTTAGCTTGAGACTACGTCCAATCGCCACAAATTACTTACCATAATAACCGCTTTACTTTTTACTCTATTATCTCCGTAAAAAATGCAGATCTAGTCACACTTTCTGTTTATTATTTCTAGTCTTGTCAAATAATTAACTTGATTATTTCCTCTTCTATTATTTCTTTAATGCTTCACGTTATTCTCTTTTATTCTAGAAAGTAGTTCTTTTCTATTTGGTTGGTTACAAAAACTATGCTAAAAATTCATTTCCATATTTTAGTACTAATTAACGCTATAAACAATAACTCGTAACTGCAAGATATTTCTTTTATTGTTTCTTTAATTGTTGGGTAATGCAAAATATAGTAATGTCTTTATTTTGTAGTAATTCCACTTTCCGTGCTTTTATTCTTGCAATTTCGTTTATTGTAATTCTAATATTAAACCATGGAAATTAGATTTTCCCTTTTTTAATTCATTTCATAATTTACTGCAAATTTCTCACTTTTAGGCTTGTACCTTTCTCTACAACTTTTAAGCTTAGCATTGCTTATATTTAATTGGATTCCTTCCTTTTTCCATATATATAACTTTTAAATATAAGTATACTTCTCTTATAAAATTTACAGTTTAAACATAACTTATTAGTGGACTTATTACTGAAATAAATGTTGAATTAAATATTTAACGAGAATATAATGATATTATATATCATAAACATAAAAGAGATATAATTTAAATCCACTCACCTTCCGTCCTTAGCTTTGCTCTATGGCCTTCCTAGATCCCCATCTAAGGCATCTAGCATTTTTGTTAAGAGGATCTTCTCCCTAGAAATATTTTCTATTTAGGTTTCAGCCTCAGGCAATGTAATGACCTGTAAATTTAGAGAATTAAACTCGTTAATTTAATAAGATTTTTTGTAACTAAATTTAAGAAGAAAAAAAAACCTTTATAATTTATAATGAAGTGAGTGGTAACTAAATGTTTTTGGATATTATCATAATATCTGTTGTTATACCCATTCCCTAAAGGGGAAAATTTGCAACATATTAAAGTGGTTAATTAATTATGTTAATTGGGTAGGTTATGACGTGCAAATCATGTTGGTGGAATATTGTCAATTTTGACATATTAATTATGTTAGTGGTGAACATTGTTAAGAAATTTAAAACAATGAAACTTGCAATCAATTTATTTGATGAATCTACCTTATTCCTAGTTAGCAATTCAAAAATTGAATAAAGGCATATACAGATATTTTAAAATAGAGTTAATGACAATTAATAGGGAAATTAATTGTAAAATTTCAGTAGTTGACCAGAATTAATTTATTGAATAATTAATGCAAGTTAATTAAATTGATGAAAGATAAATAAGTAAATTCTTTTGGTTAATGGCATGAGGACGTGAGGTTAATTCCCATTTTGTAGGAGAAATCTGCCCGTGTAACCAGTCCGGCTACCAGTGCCTACAAAGTGGACGGATTAATGTGAGACATCGTAAGATTGATAATTAAACCAAAAGGGTTAATTAACTAATTAAGTTAGTAACCAAATTTGAATATGTAATTAAAGGAGATTGATTGACATGAAGGAATATGGTAATTAATTGAAATCAATTAAGGAGGATAATTAATTGGTAATATGGTAATTAATTTAAATCAATTAAGGAGGTTAATTAAAAGGGATAAGGTGATCAATTGAAATCAATTGAAGGCAATTAAAAGGGAATTAATTGATTAGAAGAATATGGAAATCAATTAGAGGGAATTAACTAATTTACAAATATTAGTTAGGGAATTGGGGCTAGATTGCTAGATGTCCCAATGGTAGAAATCAAAAAGTGGAAACCCATAGGGTAAATTGAAAACTTAACAAGTGAAATTAATAGAAATAGAACACATTTGTTTAAAAACGTTCAAACCATAAATTTGTGACGTTTTCTTCCAATTAAATCAACGCCATCTAAATATTTAGTGCTTGCCACTTTCTTTCCTTGAATCAACGCATTCACTCCCAATTTAGTTTGAACGTACGTTAGTCCTTGCAAAATTTTATCACTTGATTTACGCCCCTTTTTAATGCAGCAAAATTTGTTAATTTCCTTTACTGTTTCAAAGTCTAATTTGCTTTAAATTTGATATAAATCATTGTCTAATAAAACTTTACTGTTTCTTTATAAATCAATGCTATCTGTAAATTGATTGCCATTTCCTTTACCAAAAGCAATACGTGATATCCTCTTTACACTAAAAGTTCAAACTCATGAAATCAATGCTGGTTATAAAAAATTTCAAATCCGCGTACAACTTCATTTGGTTAATGGGTATATAATCTACAATTTTCTTTTACCATTCTCAGCAATTAATTTTTGCCTCTTTTCTTTCCTATAATTAAGCGCGTAAATTTAGGCACGTTCGTTTTCTCTTACTTCCTAAATATTTTCCATATTCCCTTCATCTAAATACTGGAAACGGGCATCTCATTGGTAGCTCTGGGAATAAAACGTTTAATGGAAGCAACTTATCCCTTACCTGTGAGAACAAAATTTCTAAATCTCTAAAGAAATAAATCATGCAGCTTCCTATTTTTATAACACGTTCAAACAAAAAGGATAAAATAAACGCATTCAATATTATTTGAAAATATTATCCCAAAATCTAATCTTAACTGCCCGTTTCTTTTGCTTTAATTTCGTAGCCATTTGCATTCAATTGATAAAAATCAAGTAGCCGTGTATAATCTGGTAATGAATCAGTGCTCAATCAACTCATGCCTTTTTTAAAATAAAAAAATCAATATTTATATTCTTCCTGCCTATTTGCTCATCTAAATCAACGCACGTTTCTCTTGAAATAGTATCTTGGATCAATCAAATTTCTTTTATGCATTTATTTTTTTTCAACCGTTACTTGAAATGTACGCACTCTTAAAAATGCAAGAAGTCATTTCGTTTAACGTTGAATTTCAAATGCAAAGATTTCCTGCCTTTTTCTTTCACGCATTAAATTTTTCTCCTTACTTGAAATCTTGCTCATCCTTAAAATCAGCGTGACCTTCCCCTATATTTATAAAACATACGTTCAAAACAATTTTTACATCACCTGGAGAGCTTCACCTTCTTTTCTTGCATGCGTGTGTTGAAGGTACGCATCTGTCTTTTATTTTATTTTTATTTCTACTTCTCATGCTTTTCACGTTGCATACTTTGCAACTTCCCCTCGTTCCACCATGCTCGACTACTCCACCTCTCAAGTATGTTGTTGCCATCCCTGATAAGTATGCATCTCCTTTCCTCCTGATCTTGCCGTGCATGTCCAGTAATATAGGGAATCAAGCCTAGTTTCTTTCTTTTGCATGTTGTAGAACATATTAGCCTGCGTCCCTGTAGTTGTGGCCACGTGAAATTGAATAAGGGTGTCACTTTTGAATAAAATGTTAATAAACAAAATAAATATCTTTCATTTTTTTGCATCACTGGAGAAGAAACCATATACGCATGTAGTTTTGGTGGACATGTGAATTTGCATGCGTGAGCCACTTTGAAGATTTTAACAAATGGAAGTGTGTAATGGAGACAAACCTGGAAAATGATTTGTGGTTTATTAGTTGCGTGTGAAACAAATCACACGACCTTGTCATTTCATAAGTGCATGCATACATTTTTTCAAAGTATTTTTTTTATGAAAATCTAATAACGTTTTGTTTCAAGACTCAGCCTATTTGATTTAACAAAGCATGTTTTTTTATAAAGCATTTTTCCCAAAGCATTTAAATAACAATTTTGGAAAGGGAAGAGGATTGGAGGTGTTGAACAAATTGAGTGATGGAGTGGTCAAGCTGCGGGTGTCAAAAATCTTTTAATTTATAAATCTCGTTCCGGTTGTTATTAAATTTTGCTTTGATAGCTTCATAAACGCGTAATTTATTATTCGTTTATTTTTCAAGTTCGAAATTGAGGTGTCACATCTGCTGGATTTATCGTGCCTCTGTTCATTTCTTTCGGGATAGATACCGTTGTTTGATTTGAATCTTCAACAGCGAAAAGGTGATTATTTCTCACCAGACAAACATACCTATATATCTGTGAATTTATCACAAGTGTAATTGTAATTTATTTTATTAAATTTTATGTGCCTGTGATATAAGCGTATGATGTTAAACCCCATTATTAATTGACACGTCATCAGTTGTTTATTTATTTTAATATTATTGCAGTTCTACTATTTAATGCTTATTTACTGTTAATCACTTCAAGTTCCCTGTAAATTTGAGATCGTTATAGGCTGAAATGATAGGCCTGAACGGTAAATTTTTTTCATTTATTTATTTATTTGTTTAATTATTTATTTTTAACTTGGGATTGCGTGTTTGAAATGATAGAACCCGGTTTTTTTGTAAATTGCAGATTGAAATGATATATATCCGTATCACTTGACCTAGGCTAGAAACTATATACAAACCCGTGGTTTATATAATATTTTTCTGAAATGTTTTAAAAATATTTTTAAATGGAAGTTTATAATGTTCTGGTTTACATGTATTTAAAGGATTTTATAAAATTTATAATGATTTTTGAATAAGTCAAAATGTTAAATAAATGAATGTTTAAGTAAAATTTTGGAATATAACTTATTTTGGGAAATTCTGATTTTTGTTAAAAGTGAGATTTTTGTTAAGTAAAATAATTGATAATAAGTTATATTTTGGGAATTTAAAACTTAATTGTTAAGTTAATAATCTATTACAGCACTTAAATGCTGTCTTTTGTAAATAACTGTCTTAACCTATAACTTTAGGTAGCATTTTTAAGTGCTTCGGAAACTGAATTGTTGATTGTTTTAATAAAATTTAATGGAAATAAACTTTGGGAAAGGGGCTTAAATTTTGGAATTTAATATGTAATTAATTGACTTTAAATGGTTTTAAATGGAAAATTTTAACTTTTAAATGTGAGTTAAAAGGCAATTAATTCCTAAAAAAATTGAATAGATTTAAATGGTATTTTATATTAAATAAAATGACTGATGTTTAAATAAATGATGTTTGAAATGATATTATGATATTGAAATGTATTTGAAATTTATTTTGATTTTTAAAGTATAAATACCATTTTTAAAAGTTATAACCACGGGTTATAATAACGTTTGGTTGTTAAAGAGACCGCGATCGGATATCTGGCATACTCTCTGTCGATATCAAAAACCACTTTGACAACCGTGTACGCGGTGGAGATTCAAGAATGAAGTAGGATGGTGGTGGTGTTTTCTATGAGGTAAATACGTGGACCCGACTCCCGTGAGTTGGCATAAGGTGGCTAAAACAGGAGCGATTGACGGATTAATGAGGTAGCACCTCTGATCGGACGCACTTCTTCGTATGCCATTCTATTACTTATGTGATTGTATTGGTGCGAACCTTTGATTTGGGAGTGTTGTTCGAGGTGGGCGGTAGCTGCGCGCTGCGCGTTTCCACCGGTCCGGATGCGTATTTGGTATATCTACCCTGGCATTGCCTAGTTGTGCCGTGTCACCTACCATAGCGAGCCTTGTACGAGTTTGTTTTTCTCCCGTAGCCCGTGTGGTATCCTCTGGTGGCTTCCCGATCAGGAGGGACCATGATATTGGATGGACTACTGGGACTACTACGTGTTAAGGGGAATATTGGGTCACTCCTTAACGCTATTTAAAAGTAAGTTTATTTTAATATAGACACTATTATAATAGCGAAAATATTACTACATAGTAAATAGTTTAACGGATCCTTAGAGGATGGGCGGTCTCAAGCATCCTTTAAGTTACTTGCTCTATATTACAGTGCACTTGAATTAGCTTACACTATATAAGTATCTAAGTCCTGACTCGAGTGTTTGTGTTTATTTCTTACGCTCGAGTCAGCCTGAGTTGCAGTTTAGTTTCATCCCCAAGCTAGGATTTCTGTAGATCACTTTCAAGCTGCTGGCAAACTTCCCTTCCCGTTCTTTATCTAAATTTTTGAAATCAAGACTACTGGACATTTGGATTGTTCTACTGATGATTTAAAACTATATTTGGATTAAAGACTATGTAATATTTATTTGATTGAGACTATTTACAGTGGCTTCATGAACCACTAAGTATTTTTAAATTACGCTGTGAGTATTCTGATTCTATGCCTGTGATTCTGTGATTATTAATTTACTGTATATTTTGAGATTTGCCAAATTTTATTTACAACGCGGTATTTTGAACAATTCAAGTCCGACATGTGCGGATGCGAATGGTTGAAAATATCGGGTCATTACAGGCAATGAACCTAATTGGGAGAAAATCTGATTGTGAGAAAATAGCAAGGCCTAGGGTCCTATTTATAGTGGTGTTTGAGGACCTCAGACCGTCGGATTTTTGGATTTAATTTGGCACAACCATGTCACGGGCTCACTACGGATCATTGGCAATGCTTCAGATCGCACAAAAATCGAATCATATAAGTTCGGCATGCCTCTGGACGGTTAACGTCTAGGGCAAATGTAGGTCGACCATAGGGTCGGCCCTTGTGATTTGCGAGTCGACCTATGTGTCGACCCATAGGGTCTTATTATTATTATTATTCATTTTATTAATTATATATTTTTGATTTCTCGTTCTTCTCGTAACTTCTTCATATCAACTCGAATTTCGACAAGTTATATATGGAAATTGATCAAAAAATCTCCATGAACACAGCGGTATAAATTTCGAGGCCATATTCTGACAATTCCAAAAATGCCTATTTTCACTATTCATCGTTATTTGATTATTTAATTATCTAAAAATGCAGGGTGTTACATTCTTCCACCCTTTAGGAAATTTCATCCCCGAAATTTGATAAGGGTAAAACTATGTAATTCCTCGCATCAAACACATCCATTTTGTACACATTCAATTTTGCAACCATCTGTGTCCTTGTGCAACGTGTCATTAAACATAAAATATATGCACGTACATGAATTTCTAAGCGGTATCTCCTGTATGAATGCTTCTCTTTTTTAAAAACTCCTTTTTAAAATGTGATGCGAACATCCTAAATATAATTGTAATTTTTATATGAATGCAATCTTTTGAAAACTCAAAACATTTTTCATCCAATTTTTCCCACACTCCTAATGAATAAGGGCATAGTTCAATGAATTTTACATCCAAATCCTACGACACAACTTTTAATGTTCGAATTTCAAAAAAGTCTAATTTTCCAAACTCGATTTCTTATGTTAGAAAGAAGGTAGAAAATGGAGAAACCTCACATTTCATTGTTTTACTTTGTGCAACTCTTTCTCCATATTTGGAACATATGCCGCTATTCTATAAAAACCTTTATTTTCTTTCCAAAGCACAGTTCACATAAGAAGATTTTTTTTCTTTTTAAATTTTTCTATTGACGTTTCTGTCGCTTTTCTTTAAATTCATTGTTTTCCTTTTAGTTACTCTTGTTGGATTTTACTTTTCTTTTATTACTTACATCCTATGTTTTTATTCTCTCCTTGTGGACATCACAGAAAAAGAACATCATATTAATCAATACTGATTTACTACAATTGGTACTAAATGCTTACATAGGAGTACAATCTCATAACTAAAAGAGAAAACAAGTCCTATTACAAAGTGATACTAGCTAGGTAAATATAGCGCAAAACATAACTATCATCTAGGGCTAGGAGGCTGAGGACCATGTCCACTCTGACACAGAGTGGTCCTACTCTAGGAATCCAATTAACTCATATGCTCCTCCTGCCGCCTACTACTCATTACTAACGTATGTTGTATTACTCACGATGAATAAGATCTATTCATCTCTTCTATTCCATACTAAAAATGGAATAACCAAGTCTCATTTACTACAACGAATAAGGATTTCAATCTATGCAATCTCTATCTAAAAAGGCAATTATGCTAGGGAAATTTTTCCCTTTACCTTTCATTTTTTCCCCAACTACGGTTTACCTATCCCAACCACGTGTATCTTACTATCTTACTAATATCACTTCACTATTCTTCTATAGTCTACACACGTAAAGCAACATTTCTAGGTTCTCACTAGTGTAACCCTATAGAAGAGGATTTCATGTTTATGTGAAATTACATGGAACTTATTTTATAATTTATCGAAATTGGCTAGACCAAATATGGTGTTTTCCATACCTTGTACATCTCTTTCATGTATTTCTTATAACTTGCACAAAACATCTTTATTTGTAATTTGGTTTCATAGAAAATTATATCATTATTCATTTCATTCCAAAAGATTAGAGTACGTTTAATCTATATTCACTTATAATAGACATTTCCTACAAAATTTATTAATTTCTAATATTTAACTTGCATCTTTTCTTAGAAGAACTCATTTTCAAAGCTGTTATAATATTTTCATAACTAGAAAGCATTTCCATATACTTATTTAAATAATAAGTGTACTTACAACCACTTTATTTCTATACTTAGAAATTATCTACAACACATTTTTATTTGGGTCAAAACAGATGTTGCGTAAAACACCGTTACTACAATCAAAAAATACTAGTTTATGGATTCAATTAAAATAAATATTAATAAATCCCATATGCTATGTAAAAACATTTCCTTTGGGAGTCACCTACTATAATAATAGTGTCATAGTCTATGCTTCCTTTATTTTTCACAAAAACATCTATTACAACAGTAAATGTTGTAACCTACATTTTCGATACTTAACATACTCTTGGTTTTTATATTTAAAATCTTTGTTTACCTACAAAGAAACTAGCGTGCTATACATGCTTTATAATTCTTCAAAAAGAATTTAATTTTTAATAAAATTTACATCATATTAAAACCAATTCAAATTTCATACCACTTTTTTTTAGAAAAACCAAATATTTACTTCCTCAATCATATTAACAATTATATTTTTCAACTTTTCAATTCCAAAAGTTTCATTTTATTGGGCTAGACATAAAGTGGATTTTTTTCTTAATACCCTAGGAATACCCTTCCTAAACCTTGAAAATCTCAATTCCCTACTAAAATCTCTTATTCCTTCAATATAAAAATGCTACCCTAGGAACTTTCCCACTTCCTATAACATATGGATACCAAAGTACACTATATATCAGCAATATCATAGGGCTCAACAACCTTGGGTCATCCCAAACCTAATTAGAAAACAATGCACAAATATACTTCTAAAAACTTTCCATATGTCAAAATCTATAATTGTGGACTATTTGGATTTTAGTACATAATATATTCATATTTTATATTTTATTCAAAAATACAAATACGTTCACTCATATTTCCTAATTTACTTAGGATCTACTAACCTAAACTCTGATACCAAATGTAACAATCCAAATTACAGTGGGTCTGGATTTTTTTGCAAAAATGCTAAAATCCAAGCCCACTGAAGACCGAGTTTGGTATATGGTATCATGCAAATAGGAAAAGATAAATATATCAGAGCTCAAATAAATATCTCACAGCGGAACTGACTAAAATATAATTGTAAGTAATTACTCACCAAGATAATAATACTTTCTAAGCAAGTATCTTAAAGCTAAAATACTCTGTCATCTATCAAACCTGTGGGATGTAAAGGGAGGGGGCAGTACTAAAGTTCTGGTGAATGGACAAATTATACATTTCTAAGCATAATTCTACATATACCGTTCTATTTCCATTTTATTTTATATTAGGTTTATAGGGTTTATAATACTCTTGTCTCCGTGAGTGAAGCGTACCTTACTCCCTAGTAGATTAAGACATAATAACCAATATATATGTAGCAACATGCCCAGTGAACGCATCGGTCCTAGGTACTACCCACAGTAGCTTCCATATCCTCCTAGAAAAGGACTTCATTGTCGCACTGCTAGAGTGTGCTGAAACTACATTTGTAAAGGACAACTTCATGAGGCCTATAATATAGATGTGTCGCCGTCTTCTAGGAAAACGTGAAATTGCATCCGCACTAATTCGCACCAATGCTCGAACATCCCCAATGTACCACCTAGGGAGGACTACACATAATCCATCTGTCTACTCCCTAAGCTGCGCCAATAAGATCTACCTTATACGAAACTCGGTCAAGGATTTTCTATATCTGTAAAGGACAACTTCATTAGGCCTACGATACAGATATTCTATTTAGTCTGTCTTTTTCTCATTGTGGCTATAGCCACACCCAGCCACCCCTCAACTAATCGAAAGATCTTTCAAGAGCTAAATGCCTATGCCCTACTGCAAACAACCTAAACATCCAAATGGTTGTGCCCCTCATTCAATGTCTCGATAGTGAAAGAATCATTGGTCTATTGGTTTAACTCTAGTATTCCCCGAACTCGCTTTAACTGATGATGGCTTGATTTCTGCATGTGACTATCCTTTTGGGTCATGCCTACTATAACCTACTCACAACATAGAGTATGGTGTCATATGAATATCTTGCTCCATCATCAACCTTCCGATTTCCATTAAAGGTCCACTTCGTTAGGCCTGCAATGCAAACCAGTCAAGGCATACTTTCTTGATGGAACACCTACAGGCCTGACTCCGGGGGTGCTGCTTCGTTAGGCCTAAACCAAAGGGCCATCCTAGAGTATTATCATGTCCGTTGAAGTCCCATAATTCCTTCTGGCCCGATCTAACTAAGCTAGACGTGCTCTTTCTGCACTAAAGCCAGCGACGAACTGCATCATTAGGCTCTTTATCCAGATTCTCTTTCGGGATACTCCAAACGAACCTTACCATTTTATTAGACCCTATGTCTAATCTTTTACTATGCGTTTCGTTTACTTTTCTTATTCTGTTGGCTACTTATTTACCCTAATCAGCAAGGCCATCCCCACCTGTGTGAGACCTTTAGTCCTAAACCTGAAAGGGAATGCTACCGGGACATGACACTTATATTATTTTTCTTATTAACTTAATCCAAGATCTAAGTTTGATAAAATAAGCCTCTTCTATTTCTTTATTTTTAATTATAACCTTCATGTTACAATTATACTCGCAATTGTTACCTTTATATTCTTTCCTTTATGACCTACATGTTATAAATGTAATTGTAAGTGTCTATTTTCTATTCTAGTCTATCTTCTTTTATAATGATACTAAATTCTCTTTAGTTCTCTTATATTATATGAAAGTCTTAGCTTGGAACTACGTCCAATTGCCACAAATTACTTATCATAATAACTGCTTTACTTTTTACTCTATTATCTACGCAATAAATGCAGATCTAGTCACATTTTCTGTTTACTGTTTCTAGTCTTGTCAAATAATTAACTTGATTATTTCCCCTTCTTTTATTTCTTTAACGCTTTACGTTATTCTCTTTTATTTTATGAAGTAGTTCTGTTCTATTTGGTTGGTTACAACAACCGTGCTAAAAATCCATTTTCATATCTTAATAGTAACTAGTGCTATAAATAATAACTCATAACTGCAAGATATTTCTTTTATTGTTTTTTTAATTGTTGGGTAATGCAAAATACAGTAATGTCTCTATTTTGCACTAATTCCACTTTCGGTGCTTTTATTCTAGCGATTACGTTTAATTCTAATATTAAACCATGGAAATGTATTCCCTTTTGTAAACCAACCAACTAATCTATCACTAACTTCCAAATCAAGTTATTAGATTTTCTCCTTTTTAATTCATTTCATAATTTACTATAAATTTCTCACTTTTAGACTTATGCCTTTCTCTACAATTTTTAAGCCTAATATTACTTATATTTAATTAGATTCCTTTATTTTTCCATATAAACAACATTTAAATATAACACTTCTCTTATAATATTTACAGTTTCAACATAACTTATTATTAGACTAATTACTGAAATAAATGCTAAATTAAATATTTAATGGAAATCTAATGATAATATATATCATAAACAAAAAAGAGATATAATTGAAATCCACTCACATGTCGTCCTTAGCTTTGCTCCATGGCCTTCCTGGATCTCCTTTTAAGGCATCTAATATTTATATTAAGAAGATTTTCACCCTAAAAATATTTTCTATCTAGGATTCATCCTCAGAAAATGAACCCAATTGGGTGAAAATCTGATTATGAGAAAATAGCTAGGCCTAGGGTCCTATTTATAATGGTGTTTTGGGATCTCGGACTGTCGGATTGAATTTGGTGCAACCACCTCATAGCCTCGATGTGGATCATTGGATCTAGAAAATGACGTTTTAGATTGCACAAAAATCTAATCATATAAGTTCAGCACGTCCCTGGACGATTTAACATCCAAGGAAAACGCGGGTTGACCTATAGGTCGACCTGTGTTGTTTACTAGACGACCTTAAGGTCGACCCTTGTACTTTACGGTTCGACCTATAGGTCGACCCATAGGGTCTTATTATTATTTTTGTTTTTGTTTTATTAATTATATATTTCTGTTTTCTCGTTCTTTTCGTAACTTCTTCATATCATCTCAAACGATAAGTTATATATGTAAATTGATCAGAAAATCGCCATGGATACAATTGTATAAGTTCCGAGGCAATATTCTGATAATTCCAAAAATGTCTATTTTCACTATCGATCGTTATTTAGTTATTTCATTATCTAAAATTGTGGAGTTTTACACTAACACCACTTCTCTTAAACCTAAACCCTAATTTTCTAATTTTAAATTTATTTTCTCCTTCTAAATCTCAATCTCCATTTTCCTATTCTCCATCCAAATCCCTACCAAAACAAGATGATACGGATAATGATTTCTTTCCTTATATTCAATATTACAATGACGTATTTGTGATGTCTATATATTATGATTCGAGTAAGTTTAAAGAGTATATGTAATTATCCATTTAATTAGAATTCAAAATTTTGAATTTTTTGGACAAAATTAAAATTAATTTTTTTGTGTATTCAAATTTAAATGGAATGGAAAATAATTAAATGATTTTTTGATAAAACGAAGGGCAGATTGTAATTTTTTTAATAATTTTGTATAATATGTTTGTTATAAGTTAAAAGTTCCACCCCTTATAAAACTTGAGCTTTCTTGAAAGACAAATTCTATGCATACACCATAAATTACTTACCTACACCATAAAAAATTGTAGTAAAACTAAAGAAAAAATACCTTTATTTAAAATGAATTAAGTTCAATATTAAAGAATGAAAATTTCATATGTCCACCGTATATATAGTCGGTATAATTTCTTCCATAAAGCAACTAAAATTTATACACATTGTCAAATGAATTAAATTAAATTTCCCTTGAAACATTTATTTTTCTTCATAAAGTTTCAAGTTATATTCATTTGTAATCAATTTAAACATTTTCCATTTCAAACTAGTCATAAAAACTAAAATTCAAATTATATACTAAAATTATTATGGTTTATTGAGTACTGATTTCTTCTCTATCTTACTACATTTAAATCAATTTTGAATTTAATATCAAAATTTAGATAGTTTAACATTTTAATATTCATAAATTAAATTTAAATTCCTATATATGAATAACTAAACAAATATAAATCCAAGAAAGGATTTAAATTTGAATTGCAAAAGTGAATTCACTGATTTTGGAAATCAAGTTTCCTTAGTTTGATCAATGCATGTGAGAAAGCTACTGGTATAAGATAATTATTTTCTTTTATTCCAACTTGAGGATAGTAGTGTAATATGTATTGTGTATATTAAGTAAAAAATGAGGTATATGATTTTAGATCTTAACTAAAGGGTATTGTTACTGAAACTCCACTTTTGGTTTAGCGAGGGACAATATTTTTAAAAGAGCTTTTTTTACAATGAGGGGTGCACACAAAAATAGCCTCTTCGTATAATTATATTGTAAACTGACTAATTTATACCTTTATTTTTTACCTTAATTTCCTATAATCTTCACTACTCTTCTTCTTTAGTACGTAATCGAAATCAATGGAGAAACTAAACCTATCTACTGATGAAATTCCAAAAGAGAAAGAAATAAGATTAATTGTTACCCAAGAAAGCATTTGTAATCTAGATTTTGTTCACCAAAACAAATATGTATTATTTTTAAATTCTATTATTTTACACATTAATTTGGTTGTTGACAATTCTAAATCGAATTATATGACTGGTAAAAAAGAAGGTGTTTTTGGTTTGGACGCATAAGATTGGCTCTCACCATTACTAAAATCAAAATTGAATTTAGTAAGAAATGTAAGTGAAGAAGAAGAAGATTGGTTGAAATAAATTATGGATAAAATAGGAAAAGTTAAATATTATTTGTATAGCATCGCTTGTTACAAACTTAAATTTAGTGGAGTGCAAATAAAAAATCACCCCTTCTTAACCAAAAGTGGAGTGTTAGTGACAATACCCTAACTAAACCATTTCTCACTTTAAAGACTCCACAAAGTAGTTGTTTGTTTACCTTCTTTATAAATTTTGAATGGATTTTCTTAATTATTAGAACTAAATATGATTATATTAGTGGAAATTAGGTTGAAAGGGTTCTAGTTGCAGGGTAATAAGTTTTAAGGACAGCACGACTGAATAATTAATTTTAAGGAAAATTTATAGAATAATGATAAATTCATTTATCTTTTTAAGTTATACAGAAAAATGATAAATTCTTTTATCATTATTTCTGTATAACTGAAAATAATAAATTCTTTTATCTTTTTCCTGTAAAATATCCTTAAAAAATAATTTTTCAGAAGTAATGTCCTTAAAACTTATTACCTTGCACAAATAACCCCTTGAAGTGAAAATCCCAATTGCAATGACCCTCCATATCTGTTGGTAGATACAACTATCTTTAATTTATTCGATCAAATATAAAACTAAACAATCCAAAGGTGAAATTTTAATTTGACAATATATATATATATATATATATATATATATATATATATATATATTAATGAATTTGATCAAACCAAATGTAATTAACAAACAAAATCTTAATTTTTCTTTATTATTATTAATGAACCTATCATATTATATGAAGCTGAGTTCAAATTTTTAACGCCCTTTATATATAGTTTTACAAAAATTCAAGTATGCTCCAATGTTGTCATGTGTACGAGTGAATTGATTATCATAAAAATTCCATCCCTATCTATTATACTAGTGTGTTGCCATATGTTACATATGGTAATATTGTTAAATTTAGTATTCATACTTTAAGTACTGTTAGAAGCGGAATTTTTTATTCAATTTATAATAGATATTTTATGGTAAATCAATTATAAATTAAGTTTTTTAATTATTATTTGTGTATAAGTTTTTGGTAAATGATTTATGTATTGTTATATTTGAATTTATGGAAATATTAACGTGTGCTTAAGGGTACATGTTAAGGTAATTTATTTACTCAAGTCTCCCCTTGAATTCCAAATGTTAACTTTTATGCAAGGATAAAACATGTATTGCAAAATAATTTTTTCCCTTTAAGCGTAAATCAATCATTGCAAATATGTCCCGTAATGCACATAATATAAGTACCCTTGAGTTAAATTGGATTTTAACATTGTACCTGTAAGAATGTCATATATTTTCTGAAAATTTCATGCTTGGAATTTATGTAACAAATTAATGAATGGTATTTACTTTGAATTTATTTAAATATTAAATTCACTTATTAATTCATTAAATATTTTGACTTAAATGCCAAATAGTAAGATAACAGTTATGGAAACTTTGTAAATAATCCTAAATATTATAAAAGAAGGCATTTTTGTTGCAATCCATGAAATAAACTAGTAGAAAATTGTGAATTATTTTTAAAATAATAATTTACATTTGAAAAATTATGTATTAGGAATAAACAAACAGATAAAACATTTAGTATTAATGAGAGGGATGAAAAATTCTTCTTTTTTATTATTATTTATTTGTGAAATAAATTATTATGATAAATGAAATACAAACTTATGTATAAAATATTTGGTGTATTATTTATATATTTTTTATAACAATTTTTTTCGTTATTTCAGTAATAATATGGTATCCATATTGAATTTTTATTCAGGATTTATTAAATGAATTAAAGAATGCTAACTATTGATTTTGTTTAACTAGTTTAAATTTAAGATATTTAATTTAATTGTATGGACATACTGTAAAATAATAGGAATACCTCAGTAAAACTTATTAGCCATAGAGATAAGGAAAGGTAAGCGTTTGAATGTAAAATCATCGGTAAGAATTATTATAATGACATTCTAATATCAAAATCCAAAACTATATAAAGATATTTTAAAATAAGGTTATAATGAAAGAATAATTTGAGAGGAGAAGAAATGCATGAATTGATTTGATCCAATAAAATTATTTTTTTAACTATTATTTAATAGATATAGTGAAATGTGAGTTATGACTCTTGGTTTCCAATTTCCTTATTTCCCTTTTTTCCTCCTAACATCATATGTTAGTTGTCATCCACTTTATACAATTTTTTAAGATGAATTATCATTACTGTCTTTTTTGTATATTATAAAACCATAGTCCTTTTAAATATCTCTACTTTTTTAACCATTCAAATAAAAGGTAGTCTACTTAAATAAGATTCAATTTTCTCCATTAATAAAATAATCTATTTCGTTACATAAAAAGTTCAATACTTTATCAAACAAATGATAGTTATTTAGACTTATTTAATATTAAATTTAATTAATTTAAATTGTTTGAATTAAAATGGTATGATAACACTGGTCGAAATTTTGTAAATAATCATGGATACTATAAAAAAAGTGTAAGTATTTTGATTGCAAACCCATGGAATAAACTAATAAACATTATGAATCATTATTAAAATGATAACGTACAACATTTGAAAAAATATATGTTAGAAATAAAATGAGGGAAAGGTGTGGAAAATTCCACTATCTTATTATTACTTATTTATTAAATAATCATTATGTTACTTTTCAACTTATATCAAGAAATATTTTTTTTTCGATTTTATTAATAAAAATGTGGTATTTATATAAAAATGGTTCTTTTTAGGAATTAATGAATTTTAGCTAATTGATTTTATTTAGATACTTAAAATTTAAGATAATTAATTAGTCTAAATGTATAGACATAAGGTAAAATAACTAGAACAACTTTGTACAACTTATTAGCAGTATAAATAATAAAGGTAAGCATTTGAATGTAAAATGGTTGAGAGGAATTAAAAAAACAGTGTGACTAATTTTAGAAGGCAAATTCAATTCATAAACCGTAAATTATATTGCTTACACTATAAAAATTTTAAATAAAACTTTGGACTAAAATGTCCTTACAAAAAAAATAGAATCAATATCAAAGAATGAAAATGATATACAATTCCTCTTTGTCTACATTGTGTATAATCAAAATAATTTATGTCATAATGTTACTAAAATTACCAGACATCATTGATTGAATTAAATTTAAATTTATTTTGGGTATTAAAGTGCGTTCATACCATTTCAAGCTATTTATGCACAGTCAATTTAAATAGTTTTCACTTTAATTAAATATAAAAAATAAAATTTAAAGTTAACTACTAAATTAATACGACTCAGATACTAAAGTCTTCAATCACTTATTTGAATCAAATTAATGGCAAATTTAACATTAAAATATAAATAATTTAAGATTTTAATATCCAAATTGAATTAAAACTATTATACATAAATAACTAGATAATTTAAATTACATTTAAAGTATATGAATTTGAAATTTGCAAAAGTGAATCTGAGAAATTGTGAAATTAGAGTTCCTTTGATTGAATAATGCGTGAGAGAGTGTTAGTAAAGTGAGATAAATGCTTTCTTCTATTCCAAATGAGAATAGTTTTGTAATAGTGAAATTATGTCCCTAGAATTATTTAGCCTGGTCACCGCTGGTCTTCATAATTGGACATCATGATTTATTTGCAATATTAAAAACATGAAATCCTTTTGTAGATTTATCGTATTTCAAATTAATTTTCACCATTAAATCACATAATTTATTATCTTTCTACTAAGATCGTTATATGATTCGTTTTGATGGATATTTTTGTAATATTTATAGGGAAATTTTGTTATGATGGCCCACCTTTCTGAACCCTAGGAACGACACTTAACATATCCTCGGTGTTCGTATGTCGTGCCCAACCATCAAAAAGATGAATTATTGTAGGGTGAAAAATGAATAGAATAGAAAACCTCATAATGAAACTGCGAAATAAAACATAACAGTCAATAGTACATCTGGTTACTCCTTAATAAGGAGTTATCAGAGTTACATAAAAGTACTATAAACAGCTTAGCCAGTTATAACATCATGCCTGTGACGACCCGACTTTCTTACCACAGAAAATCGCATCATCTTTAAGAAAGAAAGGGATAGAAAAGAGAAAAGATAGAGAAGAAGAAAGAAACAACATCAGAATCTAAACAGCGGAACGAATAAATTATATTAATCACATAATACTTTACATAGTATCATATACATCAAAGATACACAGCATAATCAACTCATACTAGACAGTTATAAATACCTGTCTAGTTAAACAACTCAACACAACAACTCAGAAAACACACAGCGGAATACTCTATAGCTATACGCAGAAGCCTCCTGCTCCATTTGCTCCTTTAGATTTCGTCAAGCCAACCTAAAACCTAACCTGAATCCCTTGGCTATTCGTAAAAATTTGAGTTCCCAAGAGTTTAAGAAAAACAGAATAAACTCCGGGTTAGACATGGGTCTGGTGTGAGTAAACGGTTAAATTTGCTTAATTTTTAAAAACCTTTTTGAAAGAAAAGGTATCACGTAAGACTCTCCACACATAAACATGGAAAAGTTTTTACCTTACGCTAACCAAAACATTTGATAGGAAATCTGATGATACTATGGTAGTGTCTAGGGTTTTCAAGTAAAATACAGAAATAGCTGGAATGCTTACATCTCACGTTCCAACATAGTTGGGCACAACTAATACGTACGGCACTTATTGAATTTTGGATTCCATACAATGGCAGGGCTACTGGGGTACCGCCCGTCACAGTACGTGGCCTAGATCACCGTACCGAGGAGTACGCCCGCTCCCCTGCAACACAAAGCCGGACCCATTCCTTACTGAACAGTTCCGAATAAGACAACCCTGGCGATTCTAGCTATCAATCGCCCACACAACCGAAATAAAAGGGACCTCTAGACAGGGGTAAATTTTACTCTCAAGTGGGGGCTACCCATGAAGCTTTGCTGCACCTCCCCTGTTTTAGCCATTCCCGGTTGATGAGGCTTGAGGCTACGATTACCTTTAGTGAACACATCACTTAGAATTCTCATCGTCCACCTGACGATGTTCTGAAAGCATTCAATCCATACAAGTTCGTTCCGAGTTTGAACGAAACCGAAGGCATTATCTTGTTACACTCATTTTGGAATCACCATCAGAGTTAACGACAATAACCCTTGCACTCTGAATCACCATATCGAACCTATAAGAACTAATTCCGTCAAACTCATTACGGAATCACCCACAGAGTTATAATGACGTATAGTCCTTACACCTCGAGTCTTCACAAAGCTCCACTTTGATTCACGACCTAACGTTATTTGGAATCGATGTCATTTTCGGATAACCAAATATGGAAACCCGATCCCGGCCTCATCGAAATCCAATGCGTGTCTTTTAGGTCCAAGTTGTTTTAAAGTTTTAAAACAATTCAATACAGTATCTATATACACACAGATAGATAACTCACAAATCACAATTGATAATCAACATTATCAAGTAACAGGTAACCCACATTATCAATATCATAATAGATAATCCATATATCAACATCCCAATTGGTAATCTATGTAATCATCACAATGCAACCAAGTATTCATATCATACAACCATACTTATCTCATTTATGAGATCACAAAGCATTCAAGACAATCAATGTCAACCATTCATACATAAGCAATGATTTACTCATACCACAACATAATTAATTTAAAATGAATTAAATTAACTATCTTTATCACTAATTAATTTAAAATGAACTAAATTAATTACTTCATCTTTAATTAATTTAAAATTAATTAAATTAATTACCTTAATCAAAATAAATCTTGCTTACTTATTCAAAAATTAAACCAACTAATTTATCATCAACTTAATTAATCAACCTTGATTAATTAATTCTAAATCAAGTAGTTAAATCTTAATTATTCTCATTAACCATATCAATTAATGAACCTTAATTAATTAGTCATGCTTAGATTAATTGCTTAAATTTAATCAACTTAAATACAGTAATTAATTATTCTCAATTACTTCTTAATTACTTTTAATTACTTTATAAATTCATTGATTTATTATACCAAGTAATAAACCTTTGATTACTTTAACAAGTAATTATCCATTTAAAAATTACTTCCCAATCAGGAATTTTCCTAACTCAATTACCTCTGTAATTTATCGATTGCTTATCTCAAGTAATTAGCCTTATCAAAACTTATTAAGTAAACATACTTAATCATTATCAAGTGACTATATTTAATTAATTAACTTACTTGATCATACTTATCTCATTAATTATAATTGAGTAATTCATCCCTTAATTACTCATTAACCAATTAATCTTCAATTAATAGATTAATTATCTTCAAATATTAATTAATAAATCTTAATTATTAATCAATCCTGTAATAAAAAGTAATTAATCACTAATTACTTTTATAATTAATTATTAAACTTAATTAACTAATTAATCATCTCTTAATCATTAATTAATAAAGTTAATTATTAATTAACAATCTTAATTACAAATTAATTAATCCATAATTAAAATTAATTAATCTTAATAAAAATAGTTAATTAATTCTCAATTAACTAACATTACATTTTAATAATCCTTTAATTATTAATTAAGAAAACCCAATTAAAACTTAATAAAACCTTTATTAAGTATTAATTAATTACTATTTTAATTAACCCTTAATTACTTAATTAATTAATTATAATTTAATTAATCATTTGTCATAAATTGAATCATCATTTTAATTAATACTTAATTAAATAAATAATTATATTTAATTAATTACTTAATTAACCCCTTAAAATTCTTAATCAACTTAATTAATTACAAATCATTAATACTTAATTAATATTTAAGATAAAACATTATCTTAAATTAACTTTGGAAAACTTTACTTAACATAAGGCATTAATTAGTTCTAAATATAAAGTAATCATTAATTACTTTCCTTTAATCATTTATTAACAATTCCTAATTCAAGTTAATAAATTACTTAAACTTTAATTGTTAATTATAAAATCATTATTCAATAATTAATTTAATTAAACATTTCCTTATAATTTTCCCTTTTAATATTTCCAAAATAATTTTTGAAAATAGCATTAAAAAAATTAAGACATTCATACAAATTCTTTTATAAAAACAAATAAATTTAAAGGATGAATTTTAATTTAACTTAAACTATTTAAAGTTTAAACTTACCTATTTTAAATTCCAAATCTTGTTAAGCATTTCTATTTTGATTCAACCTATGTACATGAATCTAAGAAAACAAAGAACATTTTTTTTCCAAACAGATTTGATTTTAAAATTTTAAACTATTCCAATTAAAAATTAAAAAATGTTAAAACATAACAGCTTAAAACCCAACAGCAAATACCCCAGATCAACCCAGACACAAACAAAAATACTCGAGCTCCTCCCCTAGCCATCTTCCTTCTTTCCCGAGACCTTCTTTGAGAAAACAAAGCAACCCCAAACAAAACCCAAACTGCAGACGCCACCTCCTCGTGCAAGTGCACGGCGCCAGAATCACCTCCGGTCAACGCCGACACCTCCGACAAGTCCCTCTTCCATCCTACAATCACCTACGATCAACAGAATCCCATCCCTAGCCTCAATTCAAAATCAAGCTTTCCATGGTTACTGAAACCCAAACACCATCTTAAGCAACCCCAAAATCGTCACCTCCGACCAACGCTAAGCACCACAACTCCGGCCTTAGCTTGCTGACTCACCGCGCATCCTCCTCCCCAAAAATCATACAACTCGATGCAATATTGAAGGTGCAGTGATCAATTTTTCAGTAAGAACCCAAAACTAGGTTTAAAACCAATCTCTGACAAAATCAAACATCACAATGATTTAAAAATTCTTTAACCATTTTTGTCGCAATCCACAAACATGATTCTAGCTTAAACCAAAGACCCGAGTAACCCAGATCCAAGAATCATCAGTAATTTTCAAAATCCCATCTTCCAGTAAAACCCAAATTACTCACTCAATACTTTCTTATAAACTTGGATTTTTATCTTAAAAATCTTTATTTTCAAAATGTACTCGAATTTGGATCCTGAAACAACAAATCAGGATATTTAAATTTTTGACATATTTGAAATTTTATATGTAAATCAAGTTTTCCAGTGAAACTTTGCTTAAAAAAATTTAAACTATTTTTAAAATTTGAGTCTTGTTAAAATTCATAACTTTTGTTTAGAAACTAATTTCTAAAATAAATCATAGAAGTAGGAATTGTTTTACAAATATATATCATGTTTGTAAGTTTTGAAGTTATTCATTTGTCTTATACAATTCAGGCATGCTCAACAATTCTCATCATTTTTCTATGTATAACTATGTTCTAAAATTCCTAAAATCATCATGCAAGCATTATCTCCAAACTTACATTACAGATCTACTTCAACCATATATCAATGCATCATATTCTTGCTAGCAGATTTCAAATAGGGGTTTAAATATTGGAACAGGGTACTTCAAAATTTGCAGAGAAACACTCAGTAAATTAACATATAGATATGCATGCAGATCAAAACATCAACACAATAATTTATAAGCAACACCTATTAGTTACTAACTTTTAATTTTAAAAAGTTTACTCACCTTTTAGAAAATGCAGAAGGCTTTGGAAAAAGAACTGGAAAACTTTTGAAAATTTGAAAACTTTGCATGTTGTTGTTGTTTTGATTCCAGAAAACTGAATTGCTTGAATCTTTGAAATGGCTTTGATTTTTAAAACTGGAGTGCTTGATAAACTGGAACATGTTGAGGATGGTTCAACTTGATTCCAAGCTTGCAGTTTTGAAAGTTTTCCAGGTTTTGAGAAAATGATTTACATGTTTGAGCATTGATCTGGAAAGACTGTTTACATGCTTTGATTTGTAAACAAAATGGTTTCAGGCTCTTAAATGCTTAAACAATCTCAGATATGATTTTGTTTTGAGGAAAATTTCAAGTATGGTTTTAGATTTTGGTTTTGAGGATTTACTGGCTTTAGAAAAAAAATGTTTTACAGGTCTGTTTTGATTTAGAGGAGATTACAGGATTTGTTCTTGAGGTTGAAGAGTGATTACAGGAAAATGATTTTGAACTGAGATTTACAAAAGAAAATGAAGATGAAGAAAGTGGTTTATATAAATTAATTTTCAGCTTTTATTAAAATTAAAAGAAAATTCAAATAATGTGACACTTGTCTTTAAATTACACAAATGTTTAACACTTGTTTGACATAGTGATTAAGAACTTAACACATGTCAATTTTTATTCTAAAAGAAATTTAAAAGCCCTTTTTTAAATTAAATTTCCTAATTACTAATATGTTTTCTAAATTTAAAGATACCTTTCTAATTAAATATCTAATAAACAAATACGCTTACACATTTACAAATGTTTGCTAAATCTATATAAAATACAATCTTTGAAAAGAATGAACCAAATATAATTTAAATAAAATTATATACAATATTGCAAACTTATTTTAAATGCTATTTCAAAAGCCTTGTATTTATTCTATTAAATAAATAAAATTCAAATTTCTATAAAACAAATCTTCTTTTCAATTAAAAACATCATCTATATAACTTAAAATCAAACTATATTATTATTCTATTTTAATATGTACGTATTTCTTTGAATTCAAAATTTATATTTAATTCGAAATCAAATTTAAAAATAACACAACATTAAAATCAATAGAAAATACACAGATTTAAATACACAGATATAAATGCGTTTTAAACATACTTATAAATTTTGAAAACAATATGCCAATTTATAACCATAATTAAAATATTACTTGGTTAATTATCTTTAAAAAGAACAATTTTATCAGTTTCAAATAATTAAATTTAAGAGATTATCACATTTTAAACTCCTAGAAATTCCGGGATATTACAATGCCTTTACATATGCTGAAACAAAATACATACACAAAATAGATAATACAGCAGAAAAGATGACTAAGAAGACTAAAGCTCTTCCTCGGACACCATCTTCAAAAGAGCCCAACAAAGACCTGCTACTCCTGAACTAACCAAATAAATGAGTACCTGAGGTTTTAGGAAAAACAAACAACTTGGGTCAGACGATATGTCTGGTATGAGTAAAACTTTATAAACAATATGTGTGAAATTAAACAAAAACATGTGAGACCACGCCGCTGAAACAGCGAACGGGTTTAATCCCACATAAATCAACATCCAAACATAAATAATGGATAAATAAATAAACTCCACAAAGAGTGTTTGACTCTTCTCGATGCAAATAAGGAAATAAATTTGAAGGCTCGAATTAAATAAGAAATGAAAAATCTCCAACAAATGACTAGGAAGGTGCACCACCCTTGAAGTATACCTCTAGTAATATACTCCTAAGAAGCCATATACTCCGTGACACTTCTCGAAAACCTCCAGTTGGACCTCGCCAAACTTTACTAAGAATCCGAATATGTCACATCTAATAGTGCTAGAGAATCCAAACTAGATGAGATGTTGAAAGTATCCTAATGGGAGTAACCCCACATAGCTTGGCCTCCTCTCGTGCTTTGGTTTTAGTCATTTCTGATAAGGATATCAATGCTCAATAGAGTAATAAATTGTCTTAGAATGACGATCGTATGGAAATTTAATCTTGTATACTCACCACCACTCATCGAATTCAAACTTGTACTATTTCTTGGTTAACAATAATACTGGATAAGTCAAGGTAGTGTTACCTCAAATTCATGTCTCACGGTTATTCTTAACTTCCAAAATTGCGACAAGTCTACTTCTTCGATGTTTAGTGCTAATTATACAAATAAATCATTCCATATAAGTGAATCACTTTATGGAAATTAATTCATTTCCCCAAATGAATCAAACTTTTTCTTTTAAAAAACCCGAATTCATACTTGGCATCACATTACAAGTATTAGCTTTAAAACACATCCTTCTTACATTGTTTAATTTACTTTAAAATTTTGTTAATTAATTAACTTCAATAACTGTTAATTTAAAAGGGGTAAATTAGCTTTTAAAATATCACTAATTACATTAATTAATAATATTTAAATATAATTAATTTAAATAATTAATAAATAATTAAATATCATTATTTAAAAGTGATTAATTAATTTTAACTTCATTCAAGAAAAGATTTATTTAAGCTTTAACAGATTTATTAACTTTTTAAAAGTCATTAATTAAAAAAATTATTAGCTGAAAAAATCATTAGTAAATTGATTATTTAACTTTAATCCCTTATTATTAAAAGATTGATTAACCTTGAACATCATTATATAAAATGATTAAGTAATTTCTAACATCATTAACCAAGTGATTAGTTAAATTAAAAACTCACCATTAATAAGTTAATTAATTGACCTTAATCCTTATTAATTAAATAATTAATTAAATTTAAAAATCATTAATAAAACAATTAATCAAATTTTAAATCATTATTATTTTAGAAAAAATACCTATTTCACTCATAAAACAAACCCAAGCATGATTTGAAACCAAAGGTTTCGATAAAATGTGAAATTTTCGAAAGTGCCGATATAGCGACTATCACTATACGAGCAGTCTGGTAAACTAGATCATGTCATTTTTCATCCATCAAGTCATCATGCAACGTATGAGTAAGTATTTAACATGATATGTACATTTACACAACAAATAGGAAATAACTCTTGCAAAATTTGAACTTTAGCTGCTAACTTGTCAAGTGACAACTAACTTCCAAAGTGTTAATTTTTTGATGCATAAGTCAAACCAACAACCACCATAACACAAAATATATCCCAAAAGCATTTAGCAATAATACAAATGAACTATATTTAATGTTATAAACTTGGATTTTGAAAAGCGAGATTTTTACTCACCAAAACAGTTACTAACTTAACCCAACTTGCACTAACTTCACGAATGCGACCAGATCTAAGCTCTACTATGCAAATGGCTTGATCTAGTGGATCTTGGTGGATATTTTGAGCTTTTCATAGACTATAAGTGGCTCAGCCATGGTGTTTTAAGGCAGTAAATAGCTTTTTTTGGTAGAGGAATGTTTGTAGATGAATATATGGAGTTCTAACTTGATTTTTAGTAGTGGATGTTTTTGACCTTGGAAATAAATTTAGAACCCATGGATATTCTTGAACATGAAGAGAAGAAAAATGAAGATAGAAATGAATATGTAAAGTGGGAAATGTGTGGGATGGTGGGTGTTTGTAGGAAAAAAAGATGTAGTGGTGAATAAAATAAGTTATTAATATAAAATAACAAAATGTCTTCATGCAACATGGAAGCTATGCCTCTCCACCACCCAAGGCACACACGCAACCCTTTGTCCTTCCTCCACCATGCTTTGTGTACTAACCTAGGTAGCTTAGGTTATCGTAATGTACTTCCTTAGGTCATTTAGGCTTAATTTTATATTTATAAGTCAAATTTTATTTTTATTTTTTTCTAAGCATGGTTTATTTATTTAACACTATCATTAACTTATCACATGACATATGTGCAATAGTGTGCATGTGCATAAGACTGATACAAAAATGTGCACAATGTTTTTGATGACTTTTCGATGCCGAAAAGTCGAATTTCGAAAAACATTTTTCAGTCACATTTTCAATTTTTATTCGAACTAATTATTTTGGTAAAAAAAATTTAAAAATTATTTTAATATCATTAATTAATGTTTCAAATATGTTTATTTAGTTATTAAAATCCTTTTTTAATTCTTTAAATTTTATTTTAATATTCAAATACAAAGCGATTAATTTATGGGTCGTTACACTCTTCCCCCTTAAGAGAATTTCGTCTCCGAAATTAATGCACAAAAAGACAATCCAAATATAACATACCTAATGCATTTAAACAACAAACAACTATCTTGTCATTACATCAAGGTAAGTTTCTCTAATATGATCCTCAATGTCCCAAGTACAATCATGGGGTTCATTACACCACTAAACCTTTACAAGTTTCACCACCTTGTTTCTCAATCTCCTGTCATCTCGATCTATAATATGAACAAGATGTCGGACTACCATCAAATTCGATTCTATTTGTAAGTCTTCCTGAACAGACGTCTCAATAATCAAAGACGGATCATGAAATGCTTTCTCAGATGATATACATGAAAGACATTATGAATTCTGATAATCTTTTAGGTAATTCTAATCTATAGGCTAACGTTCCAATTCTCTTAAGGATTCTAAATGTTCCAATGAGTCAGGGTGCTAGCGTTCCTATGCTTTTGAATCTTACAACTCCTTTAATTGGGGAAACTTTCACAAATACCAAATCTCCGACCGTAAACTCTAAGTCTGTAACAACCTTGGTTTTGTCGATTACCTGTACATGAGAATTGAAAATAAGTTGAATATTTAAATTGTTTATTTGAAATAAACAATGGATTGTGGAAATAAAATGTGAAAATAAATTTTTGGAAACTTTATTTTCTTTATTTGTGATAATATGAGTGAAATATGAGTGAAATATGATTTTTATTTAGTGATAATGCAATAATTCTTGTAATTATTGCCAAATGCTACTTTTAATAATTTTTAAAGGAAGTATTTGATTTTTAAATGTGTTTACTTTAAATAAAAGGAAGAAATTTGGTTTAGAAATAAGTTTTGGTCATAAAAAATGATGGAAAATGGTTTATTATATTTTATTCCATAAGAAAATAATTTTTTATAGTTTTTGAAGTTATAAATGAAGTTTTAAGTAATAATTGTACAATTTGTGCATTCAAATGAAAATAAGAGTTTTTTATTAATGAAATTAAATTTCAAAGCTAAATAATCTTTTATTTTGATGTAAAATAATTTTTACAACATAGGTATGTGTTGTGTAATTTTTATAAAGTGAAAACAATTGCATATATACGTTATAACTTCGTATATATTAGTGTAAAAGTGAATTTGTGTGTTAATTTCTTTTTTTTAGGCTAAATTAATTAGCTTTGGGCTTAGCCCATATAACGAACTTAATATAGAAAAG
Source organism: Allium cepa (assembly GCA_030765085.1). NCBI lineage: Eukaryota > Viridiplantae > Streptophyta > Magnoliopsida > Asparagales > Amaryllidaceae > Allium > Allium cepa. Next base: position 272,685,278 of record CM060937.1, read on the forward strand.
AGAGAATCCTTCTCTCATTTTCCTATACGTTCAAGTAAGAAGCTTCTTCCAGAAAGAAAAAGAAAATCCACTTCTTCTTTCTCAACAAAAATCGCAAAATCTCCAATTTTATCAAAATCTTTGTTGTATATTTGCCAAATTAAGTCAATTTAGTCAGGTAATTAATCTTTAAACCAAATTACTTTATCAAATTCCAATTTTTGAAGAAGTTGGATTATATGTAAATGAAGATTTGTGTTTGTTTGATGACCTACAAATCCGCACTCTTTGAATCAACAATAAACCACATATGTCTGACCCAAAAAGCACAGACTAACATAAAGTTAAGAGAAAGAAAAGAAGAGAGAACCAAACAGCACAATACAGAATCTCACATCTGTAATGACCCGGAATTTTGGCAATATTATTATCATAAGTATTTAATCTAATTAAATAAAATACAAGTTTTTCATTTATAAATAAATGAGATCTTTGGACATTTACCAGTTATATATGTGTGTATATATATATATATATATATATATATATATATATGTTTTGTGAGGAAATTTTGATTTGAAAATTTTAAAATAGAATCTTTCCAAAATATTTAAAATAAAATTTATCTTATTCAATTAAATTAAAGGCTCTACATTATTAACATTGGATAATACGTATATGAATGTAATCTAAATAATAATGTTAAAATAAAATAATCCTATCAATATTAAATATAAATATAAAATATAAGTTCAAATATATGTCATAAATCAAATATTTGAAAGTTAAACTATAAATAGAAATAAAACTAAGAAGTTATGTTAACAATGTTAACAATGTCATAAATCAAATATTTGAAAGCTAGCTTGATGATTCACGAATACAGGAAAAATGTTAGAAAAATTATTTAATGCAAGGATTTTGGGGACGAAACAAATTTAGGGTTTTTGGGTTCGAGTTTGTAGTGGTCTGTAAACGAGGCAATCTCGTCACCTCGGGTCGACTGAGTTGCATGAGTTTCTAGGGGATGATAGAAGAGGATATGGCCGAGGTATAGGCGGAGTTGCGTCGCCACTGGTGGTCGGCGTTGGTAGGACGAGGCATTTCCTTTTGGGTGTGTTCGAGTTGCAGTTTCGAACGACTGGGTATATTTTGATTTCGAGTTTTCCGCGTCAAGCCGAGTTTTGTTTTCGTGAGTGGTGTCGTTTTCTGACTTGCCGGAGGCGACGTGGTTCGTCGGAGTGACGGCGAAGTGCCGTGCACGTGCATGGCAACGATGGGTGTCAGTGATTTCGAGTAATGATTGCCACGAGTTGTTACTCGAGGAAGTTGAGGGATTGAACGAGTAATGACCTGGGTCGTGAGTGTGGCCTGTTATCCAAATTTATAACTGGAACTTAAAAAAAAGTAGAAGAAGAAAAAAGGTAGGAGGAGAAGGAACTCGGGAAATAGGAGTGGAGACTCGGGCTTTAACTCGAGTAAACGCATTGTTTTCCTCGGGTCCATTTTCTAGTGGATTAGCCTAATCACTTTCAAGTTATTTTGTTAAACCAAGTTCAGTATTAATTAAGTTAACAATGTCGGCAAGTTTTAAGATAAGATTTGATTTAAAATTTATTAAGAAAGGTTTGCAAATGTAAGATGATTAATTAATTTAAAGTGTAAGTTGATTAAGAATGTAAATTAATTTATAATTGTAATTAACTAAGTGATTTATGATTAAATAAATTTGTAATTAAAGATTGCTATTAATAATTTTGTGTTTAATCAATTTGAAATCAAGAATTTTAATTAACTACTTAAACTTAATTAATAAATAAATAGTAGTTAACTAATTAAGTAATTAATTAAGGATAAATGATTAATTAATGGGTAAATAAAATTAATTAAATAATTAGTAATTAATAAATGAGTAATTAAGTTTTATAAATTAATAATTAAGGTTATTAATTAATAATTAAGAAATAATTAATTAAATGAGTAATTAAGATGTAATTAATAAATTTAATAAGTTGATTAATTAGTGATTAATCAAGCAGGATAAAATGGCTTATTCTTAAGTAATTAATTAAGTTAATTAAACTATTTTGATATGAAATGATGATTCCTGTTTGATTGATTGTGATATCTATTTGGTAATATTCTGTGATGCTCAGTGACATGCATTGATATATATGTGATGAATGTGTATGGTTTATCTGTGATAATTGTTATGTGAATTCAAAGTATTGAATTAAATTGTTTAAACTAATAAACAACTTGGTCTTTAAAATGGCGTTTGGATTTCGATGAGACCGGGATCGGGTATCAATTCGATTTTCGAAAACCACATCGATCCAAATTAAACGATAGGTCGTGACAACTGAAGTGAAAATCGAGATGAAGTTTCGGAGTGCAAGGATTATTGTCGTTAACTCTGAGGGTGATTCCAAAATGAGTGTAACGAGATAATGTCTACAGTTTCGTTCTGTAACGACCCAGAATTTTTATTCATTAAAATTCGTATATTTAATTAATTTTAAACATTAATAAGTGAAATTTATAAGTCGAATAAATTTTATTTCGAATAATTAGATTTTATTGGATAATTAAATCGATAATTTAATATGTTAAATTACGGAAATAATTGAAAATTGGGTTAAATATGATTGAAAATGATTTGTAAAATTTTATTTTATCATATTGGACTTATAGCGATGTTATAGAACTTTTAAATTCGAATTAAAGGTTAATTTGTGAAAATTGAATATTTTAATACTTAAATCGACTAGTGAAATTAGCCATTTTTCGAACAGTCTCAGAACTGGATGAAACAAGTTCCATTGGATCCGTAATAGTTTGTTATTATCGGATTTCAATTTTCATAGCAATTGGAGTTTTTGTTTGACCGTGGTAGCTAGAAACGCATCGAAATTGTTTTAATATTTATTTGACGAGTTAAAATAGCCATTTTTCAAACAGTCTCAGATTTCGACAAAACTAGTTTCATCGGATCCGTAATGTGATATTATTGTATGGTTTCAAATTTCGTGTCAATCGGATTTACCGTTTGTCCGGTGCAAGCTAAAACACCTAGAAATTTGATTTACCGATTTAATTTAAAATCGAACGTTTATTGCCATAACTCGCACAGATGACCGAATTAGCTCCCGAAACACGTTCCATTGTGTTCGAAACGTGGGGTAAACCTTAGAAATGCCAACCGGCACGCTTCGTTTGGAGTTCGAAAAATTTGGAATGAATAGTGTCGCGTATTTTTTCTATATAAGCCCCTCTACAATTCTCATTTGCAAAATAAAAATTAGGGTTTCGCTCAGAAACCTAGCCGCCGCTTGTTTATAACCAATGGCCGAAAATCTCGTTTCTTCCCTCCTCATTTTCTTTCAATCCATAACTCATTTCGAAAAACTTCCAACTACAAAAACGTAGAGCTGAGTGAGATCTTTAATCTGAACGACCATGATCGTGATTGGGTCAACGGATCAACGGGAAATTGAGCTCAAAGCCGTCGCGTTCGCACGTGTTTTTAAGGTAGAGGAGGTGGCCGAGTTCGAAGCTTTTCTGGCCGGTGGTGGCTCTGGGGGAGGCGCGCGACGTGGCGCTTCCTGATCGACGTGAAGATGTGTAAATTACTCGCGTGTATTAGGGTTTGGGAGGCTATGTGGGTTGCATGCGTGCGTATTTCTGGGTTGGGAACGAAGATGGAAGAAGGCAATGGTCAGCCCTGATGCAATATGAAGAAAATGGACTGCAGAGATCCGTTTAGGTTTTAAATATAAAATTATGTTGTAAAACTTATAATTATAAATTCATGTAAACTTCGTAATATCATATCTTTTTCATACGAGGTCGAAAACGCACGAAACCAATTGCGTTGGGTTCGTGTGGAAGAGTACTACGCTATGGAATTGGATTGGAGTCGTTTGGCGTTAGCGAAAAATTCGGGTAAAATTAAACGTCCGTTTAATTTTATTCGAAATAAAAGCTGAAAACGAAATTGAAATCAAAGTGAGAACTTCTCACTCAATCGAATCGGTTTCGATTTTAATTTTAAATAGTTATATTTAAAATTCTTGAATGTATGTTTGAATGATGATTGTATCTATTGATTGTTAAAATAGACATTATACGCCGTTAGTAAGGGATGTTATTTATTAAAAACATATACCGGGAATATTTCACGGTATAGTGAAATTGGTATTATTTATGTACTTGGGTTTGATTTCCTGCATTATATAGCGGATGAGACCCTATTGCTCCGTCTATTAAGCGGATAATATTTTAAATCCTATATACCGCGATAATTCCGTACTGGAACGAAACTGGTATTGTGCTAACATCTTTGGATGCAGGAAAACAGGTTGGAGGGATCCAACTGGATTCCTCAACAGTATTTATTTGATTATGGATATTTTGATATTCGTTGATTATGATATACAGATATATGATGTCGTTGTTGTCGTGATTGACTATTTGGTGTGTAGCATCATTGGGCCAATTTTGGAATTTTAAAAGGATTTTTAAAATGATTTTTGAAAGTATACGTTTATAAAATATTTTTGGAATTGATTCATAATAAACATTATAATGTTAATGTTATAGAAATTATGATTTTTGAGAAATATAGTTAAAAGATGATTTTTGAAAATATGAGGTTAATGATTTTATGAAATAGTTCAATTGGGATATTTGAATTTATTATAAAAAGTTTAATAATAGGATTTATAAAATTTGATTATTTTATAAATAAAAATGATGAATTTATAAAGGAGTTTTAAAGACGTTTTAAAATAATAATATGAATTGATTTATATAAAGGATTTATAAATTGATATTTATAAATTAAAATGTTGGAATTATAAAACGAGTTTTTATAAGTGTTAGAATGGATTGTAAATGAACTTCAAAAATGAATGAAATTTATAGGATTATAAACGGTGAAGTTATAAATGGAATTTTATAAGTAGTAGGTTTATAAAATTTGTAAAGTTATTAAAAGAATAGATTTGGGTAAATAAATGAATCTTATAAGTTATAAGATTTATAATTTGGGAAGTTTAAAGGAACAATTTTGTAAACAAATAAATTATAAGCATTTAACTTAAAATATGAACTTTTGCTATATAATTGAGTTATAAGTTGAAAATAGGTTAATAAAGGAGATTTATAAAAGGAAGTTGTTATAAAATAAATAGAAATGGAATTTATAATGTTTTATAAATCCGCAAAACGACTTATTTTGATAAGTAAATTGTTGTAACTTATTAATGGAGTTATATTCACGTTTTAGACAGTGAATAATCCTTTAAAATAAAATGTATAGAAATGATGAAATTGATTAACGAAGTATATTCACATTTTTGAATAGTGAATAATATGTTAAAGAAAATGTTTTGGATGTGATGTTTTAAATAGAATTAAAACGATCTAAAGATGTTTTTAAAAATGTGTTAAGATTCGAAACCATAGATTTCAACATTCATTGTTGAAATAGACGTTTTCGAGAAATAGAAGGAAATGGTGGACTATAACACTGTTGTCATAGTAAATGATTTCCGAAAGGAAATGTTTTGTATAGTATTGGGATTTATATATCTATCTTAATTTCGAATCCCTATACTAGTGATTTTGGGTTGTCGTAACGATGTTTTACGCAACATTCGTTTTGGCCCAAATAAATGTGTTTAAGAGAATGATTTCCTTAAAGAATGAAATATATACTTAATTTCGATTTAAGTATATTGAATATTTTCTGAATGTTGAAAATAAATTGATTTGTGAACTACTTATTATTAAGTAAGTATGGAATTGTCTTTCCAATGTGAAATGAAACGTTTTGAGAATTTATCTTTTTGAAGATAAATTGAAAATGAATAATTGAAATTGTGTATTCATAAATATTTTGGAATATAAATTCACTATGGAATTTATAAACGAAAAGGGGAAATTGTTTAAAAATAACGTCGATTTATTTTGAAGTGTGGGAATTAATTTACGGATTTGGAACATAAATGTAAAGTAAATCGTTAAGGATTTATTTAATTGGTTTAAATAAACCATTTTGAAATGAGAATGATTAAAGATTAGTGAATATATCCCGTATAGGGAAATGATTAGAAATTTGTTTCAAAAGTGGTAAAGATGAAAAGTAATTTGAAAATTGTTTTCAAATGGTTGAAGTGTGGAAAATATATATCTTGTAAAGATATTTTTGGAAAATAAATAATTTGGAAAATTATTTGGAATCTGGTGATGTTGTGCATATCCATTGATAGTTCAATAACCGACTATCAATATTTACCGTTGAATGGGTATTTGTTGTGATTTGTTTGAATTTGAATGCTACACTTATTTTTGAATAAGCGCTCACTATTCGGGTTAACCGGGAAAGGACCTTGGGGTCGTATAACCCATTCCGAATATGTGATACGTCGTTATGAATTGCATTTGAAGACCGGTGTTGAAGACCGGATATTTTTGAAAATGGAAGGATTACCGTCGAATGTTTCTGCACCGAATGTCCCTGGTATAGAAATTCCATATGTGATGGGAAGTCCGGACGTGATTAGTGAATATCCGGATAGCAAGGACTTCTTTGTAAGTGCCTTCGGTTCTGTTCGATCCCGGAACAGACTTGTATGGTTACGTGTCTGACATTACATTTTAAGATATAAAGCAGATTTCTTTCAAATACATTTCTGTTGGTGGCGAAGAATTTATTCTCTTAGCTTAACACCCTTCTCTGAGAAGTACGAGCTCAGAGGTTATGTAGTTGATGGTTATCAGCGATATATTCCCAATTTGGTAATGTGACATGCTGAGTGTTGCTGTGAAATGATTATTGTTTGATCATTTGTGATATGATCATTTGTATGATCATTTATCTTTGTGATCATTTCTTTGATCATTTGTTGACCCAAAGCATGGCTTTGTGCCTAGCTTTGTGGACGAGACTTCGTCAGACCTCACACCCCGGAAATGGTCAAAACAGGAAGGATGCGGCAAGGTTATTGGAGGTAGCTCCCTTTAGGGTATGTCATTTCCTTCTGGAAAGGGTGGTATCATGGTATGAAGCCCATATACTTACACATGTTGATACACTATATCTATTACTGTGTGGTGTTGTTGGAATCGAGCTGGTTACCCTAGTGACAAAGGTAACCCGGCCTTGTGTTGGCAGAGAGCTGGTTAAGTTCTTGGGACGTCTCGCCAGAGGCGATCCCATGTGGCAGTAGGAAGTTTCTTTTCCTGACCATTTGTTGGAAATCCAATAAAACAATACGATCTTGTACGGTTTTAGTTGTAGAACCAGCCATTTACTTATGGTGGTCACCACTGTTTAGATGGTAGCTATAGTAGGCATACGATAATGGTCGTATGTTGGCTAAGATTTATATCTTTACCTTAGAAATGATTTTTCCTACACTATGCACCAGTAATAATATCAAATGTTTCTTTTTAATGCGTATCAAACATCTTTGACTATCATAAGGAGAAATCTCCTCCGATTCTGCGTTTGCATTGTGTGTGTGTGCGGGAGGCCTTATGGTAGTCTCGTTTTTAAAAGCATTGCGAATCTATTTTAAAATTATCCTATTCTTTGTTTTAAAGATAAAATAAACTATTTTAGTTCTCACACCACTCACATGACTGACTCGGAGTTTATTGTTTTCCTTCCTAAACTCTGGGTGCCCACCAATTTCCACATGGGCAGTCAAGAGTCAGGTTTATCAGGATATTTTGGAATTCAGAAGTTGTTGGAAGCAAGATTGATGGCATGGCGTAATACTAGTATATAGTATTTCTTTTCCGCTATTTGTTGTTGTTTGATTGTTGTACACTCTGTTGATATGATGTAATGTAATGTGATGTAATGTAATAACTAATATAATTCTTTTGTTTAAAGATTATTCATTTAATTATTATATGTTGTTCCGCTGCGATTGTGAGATTTTGATATTGTTCTGTTGTTTTCTGTTCTATTCTATCTTTTCTTATTTCTTCTATCTTTTTCTTCTACCTCTTCTTCTTTAACCCAAACAATTCGGTTTTCCAGCATTCGATTATGCGACATTTGATACAGTGGACGTATTGATGTCGGTTTTCGAGCGACGAAAAATCGAGTCGTTACAGTTGGTATCAGAGCATATGGTTAAGCGACAACCATGGCTCTGTTGGGTATTACTCATTAGAGATAGAGTCAGTAGTACTCTAGAATGAGTTTGAGTGTAATAATAGCTATGAGAGCGTATTTGTTAGTGAATGTAAAATTGTTTTATATTGTGATGATTGGTTTGTTGAGTGGTATACAGATTCTGGTTAATACGAGTAATTAACGTTGTTGAAAATGTAAGAATATATGTAAGTTAATTATAAGATGTTTGAATAATCTAAATAAAAAAGACAATTGTAAAAGAATAATTGTATAAGCAAATGAATTATAAGAATGGAATTATAATTAAAGTGATTTACAAATGTGAAATAAACTTATGTATATAAGAAGTGAAACTATATGAATATATTCATGAATATGAGTTGTAAGTAAAAAAATGAATTTGATTTATAAGTTGGAATTTAAGTTAAGTAAAGCCAAATAATGTTTAAAATGGAATATAAATTAAGAGATGTTGAATGAAGTTGATTTTGGTATCAAAGTAAATTAATAAAGTTAAGTGATAAATGTGAACTTGAGTTATATAAATGAAATTCAACTTTAGTAATTGAATTGAATAAATGGATTGAATGTTAATCAATTAAATGTAAATAATTGATATGAAATAATTAATGTAAGTGTAATTCAGTAAAATCTAATGTTATTGGAAATTGAAAGATTGAATGAAAATCAATTTAATTAAACCAATTGAAAGTAAAGGTGTTAAACCAAATTGAATGAATATAAGCAAAGGAATTTGATTGAAATTAATATACATTGGTAGATATATGATTGTTAGTTGATTGTATATAATTCATTAAGTATTAATGAAATTGAGTTAATGAAATTGAAAGCTAAAGTAATTGAAATCCAATTTGAAGTTAAGTGAATCTTAAATAGAATTGAATTTGATTTGGAAGTGAACCAACTTGAATATGAATTAGTGAATACAAACTAATAGAAAATGAATGTTAGTAAAAACATCCACTGTTAATGAATCGAATGTGATTAAATTGAAAAACCATTTCATTGAATATTAATGAGAACATGGATGAATATTTATTGGTTATGGATGTTAGTTGGATGCTAGTTGGTTGATGGTTGAATATATTGCTTTTATTGCATTTGCTATGTTGGCATATATAGTTATTATGTTGCTATATGTTGTACATCGATACTATTGTCTATATACATGTTTCTCATTGTTTGTTGAGTGTTTAGTAGGTGCGGATCGCGTTTGCCTCGCATTTGGAGCTCGCTTTCGCGCTATATTAGCCGTATATGCTCGCTAATAAAATATATAAGGTACATATCACGGATTAAATATCGTACTTTTACACTTTTTTTCCCCACGAAATGCCTCATCACTTGATGAGATGTATATTTGTGATATATATACTATCATTTTTTTTCGGATCGAGCCGCGCATAGGAGACTATGGCGAATTTTTTCAAAAATTTAAGGCGTTAGAAAAATTTGGGAATTTTTGGGAAAATTTTGAAAACTATAATTTTGATTTGGAGTTGAAAGTTAAACGATAGTAGTTGTTTTTGAAAAGATAACTAAGTATGATTTGAAAAATTAGTGAAGATATTGTAAGAAGTTTAACTATGGATTTATGGAAAGTTAATAGATTCTGTAACTTTTCTTACTTGGTAATTTCGAGGACGAAATTCTTTTAAGAGGGGAAGTATGTAACAACCTAGAATTTTTATTAATTAAAATTTGTATATTTAATTAATTTTAAATATTAATAAGTGAAATTTATAAGTCGAATAAATTTTATTTCGAATAATTAGATTTAATTGGATAATTAAATCGATAATTTAATATGTTAAATTACGGAAATAATTGAAAATTGGGTTAAATATGATTGAAAATGATTTGTAAAATTTTATTTTATCATATTGGAGTTATAGCGATGTTATAGAAATTTTAAAATCAAATTAAAAGTTAATTTGTGAAAATTGAATATTTTAATATTTAAATCGACTAGTGAAATTAGCCATTTTTCGACTAGTCTCAGAACTGGACGAAACTAGTTCCATTGGATCCGTAATAGTTTGTTATTATCGGATTTCAATTTCGTAGCAATTGGAGTTTTCGTTTGACCGTAGTAGCTCGAAACGCATCGAAATTGTTTTAATATTTATTTGACGAGTTAAAATAGCCATTTTTCAAACAGTCTCAGATTTCGAGGAAACTAGTTTCATCGGATCCGTAATGTGATATTATTGTATGGTTTCAAATTTCGTGTCAATCGGATTTATCGTTTGTCCGGTGCAAGCTAAAACGCCTAGAAATTTGATTTACCAATTTAATTTAAAATCAAACGTTTATTGCCATAACTCGCACAGATGACCGAATTAGCTCCTGAAACACGTTCCATTGTGTTCGGAACGCGGGGTAAACCTTAGAAACGCCAACCGGCACGCTTCGTGTGGAGTTCGAAAAATTTGGGATGAATAGTGTCGCGTATTTTTTCTATATAGGCCCCTCTACAATTCTCATTTGCAAAATAGAAATTAGGGTTTCACTCAGAAACCTAGCCGCCGCTTTTTTATAACCAATGGCCGAAAATCTCGTTTCTTCCCTCCTCATTTTCTTTCAATCCGTAACTCATTTCGAAAAACTTCCAACTACAAAAACGTAGAGCTAAGTGAGATCTTTAATCTGAACGGCTATGATCGTGATTGGGTCAACGGATCAACGGGAAATTAAGCTCAAAGCCATCGCGTTCGCACACGTTTTTAGGGTAGAGGAGGTGGCCGAGTTCGAAGCTTCTCTGGCCGGTGGTGGCTCTGGGGGAGGCGCGCGACGTGGCGCTTCCTGATCGACATGAAGATGTGTAAATTACTCGCGTGTATTAGGGTTTGGGAGGCTATGTGGGTTGCGTGCGTGCGTATTTCTGGGTTGGGAACGAAGATGGAAGAAGGAAATGGTCGGCCTTGATGCAATATGAAGGAAATGGACGGCAGAGATCTGTTTAGGTTTTAAATATAAAATTATGCTGTAAAATTTATAATTATAAATTCGTGTAAACTTCGTAATATCATATCTTTTTCATACGAGGTCGAAAACGCACGAAACCAATTGCGTTGGGTTCGTATGGACGAGTACAACGCTATAGAATTGGATTGGAGTAGTTTGGAGTTAGAGAAAAATTTGGGTAAAATTAAACGTCCATTTAATTTTAGTCGAAATAAAAGCTGAAAACGAAATTGAAATCAAGGTGAGAACTTCTCACTCAATCGAATCGGTTTCGATTTTAATTTTAAATAGTTATATTTAAAATTCTTGAATGTATGCTTGAATGATGATTGTTATCTATTGATTGTTAAAATAGATATTATACGCCGTTAGTAAGAGGATGTTATTTATTAAAAACATATATCGCGAATATTTCACAGCATAGTGAAATTGGTATTATTTATGTACTTGAATTTGATTTCCCGCATTATATAGCGGATGAGACCCTATTGCGCCGTCTATTAAGCGGATAATATTTTAAATCCTATATACCGCGATAATTCCGTACTGGAACAAAATTGGTATTGTGCTAACATCTTTGGATGCAGGAAAACAGGTTGGAGGGATCCAACTGGATTCCTCAATAGTATTTATTTGATTATGGATATTTTGATATTCGTTGATTATCATATACAGATATATGATGTCGTTGTTGTCGTGATTGACTATTTGGTGTGTAGCATCATTGGGCCAATTTTGGAATTTTAAAAGGATTTTTAAAATGATTTTTGAAAGTATACATTTATAAAATATTTTTGGAATTGATTCATTTTAAATAAGTAAACGTTATAATGTTAATGTTATAGAAATTATGATTTTTGAGAAATATAGTTAAAAGATGATTTTTGAAAATATGAGGTTAATGATTTTATAAAATAGTTCAATCGGGATTTTTGAATTTATTACAAAAATTTTAATAATAGGATTTATCAAATTTGATTATTTTATAAATCAAAATGATGAATTTATAAAGGAGTTTTAAAGACGTTTTAAAATAATAATATGAATTGATTTATACAAAGGATTTATAAATTGATATTAATAATTTAAAATGTTGGAATTATAAAATGAGTTTTTATAAGTGTTAGAATGAATTGTAAATGAACTTCAAAAATGAATGAAATTTATAGGATTATAAATGGTGAAGTTATAAATGGAATTTTATAAGCAGTAGGTTTATAAAAGTTTTAAAGTTATTAAAAGAATAGATTTGGGTAAATAAATGAATCTTATAAGTTATAAGATTTATAATTTGGGAAGTTTAAAGGAACAATTTTGTAAACAAATAAATTATAAGCATTTAACTTATAATGTGAACTTTTGTTATATAATTGAGTTATAAGTTGAAAAAGGTTAATAAAGGAGATTTATAAAAGGAAGTTGTTATAAAATAAATAGAAATGGAATTTATAAACATTGTTTTATAAATCCGCAAAACGACTTATTTTGATAAGTAAATTGTTGTAACTTATTAATGGAGTTATATTCACGTTTTAGACAGTGAATAATCCTTTAAAATAAAATGTATAGAAATGATGAAATTGATTAACGAAGTATATTCATGTTTTTGAATAATGAATAATATGTTAAAGAAAATGTTTTGGATGTGATGTTTTAAATAGAATTAAAACGATCTAACGATGTTTTTAAAATGTGTTAAGATTCGAAACCATAGATTTCAACATTCATTGTTGAAAAGGACGTTTTCGAGAAATAGAAGGAAATGGTGGACTATAACACTGTTGTTATAGTAAATGATTTCCGAAAGGAAATGTTTTGTATAGTATTGGGATTTATATATCTATCTTAATTTCGAATCATTATACTAGTGATTTTGGGTTGTCGTAACGATGTTTTACGCATCATTCGTTTTGGCCCAAATAAATGTGTTTAAGAGAATGATTTCCTTAAATAATGAAATATATACTTAATTTCGATTTAAGTATATTGAATATTTTCTGAATGTTGAAAATAAATTAATTTATGAATTACTTATTATCAAGTAAGTATGGAATTGTTTTTCCAATGTGAAATGAAACGTTTTGAGAATTTATCTTTTTGAAGATAAATTGAAAATAAATAATTGAAATCGTGTATTCATAAATATTTTGGAATATAAATTCACTATAGAATTTATAAAAGAAAAGGGGAAATTGTTTAAAAATAAACATTGATTTATTTTGAAGTATGGGAATTAATTTATGGATTTGGAACGTAAATATAAAGTAAATCGTTAAGGATTTATTTAATTGGTTTAAATGAACCATTTTGAAATGAGAATGAATAAAGATTTATGAATATATCCCGTATAGAGAAATGATTTGAAATTTGTTTCAAAAGTGGTAAAGATGAAAAGTAATTTGAAAATTGTTTTCAAATGGTTGAAGTGTGGAAAATATATATCTTGTAAAGATATTTTTGGAAAATAAATAATTTGGAAAATTATTTGGAACCTGGTGATGTTGTGCATATCCATTGATAGTTCAATAACCGACTATCAATATTTACCTTTGAATGGGTATTTGTTGTGCTTTGTTTGAATTTGAATGCCACACTTATTTTTGAATAAGCGCTCACTATTCGAGTTAACCGGGAAAGGACCTTGGGGTCGTACAACCCATTTCGAATATGTGATACGTCGTTATGAATTGCATTTGAAGACCGGTGTTGAAGACCAGATATTTTTGAAAACGGAAGGATTACCGTCTAATGTTTCTGCACCGAATGGCCCCGGTTTAGAAATTCCATATGTGATGGGAAGTCCGGACGTGATTAGTGAATATTGGGATTGCAAGGACTTCTTTGTAAGTGCCTTCGGTTCTGTTCGATCCAGGAACAGACTTGTATGGTTACGTGTCTGACATTACATTTTGAGATATAAAGCAGATTTCTTTCAAATACATTTCTGTTTGTGGCGGAGAATTTATTCTCTTAGCTTAACACCCTTCTCGGAGACGTACGAGCTAAGAGATTATGTAGTTGATGGTTATCAGCGATATATTCCCAATTTGGTAATGTGACATGCTGAGTGTTGCTGTGAAATGATCATTGTTTGATCATTTGTGATATGATCATTTGTATGATCATTTATCTTTGTGATCATTGCTTTGATCATTTGTTGACCCAAAGCATGGCTTTGTGCCTAGCTTTGTGGACGAGACTTCGTCAGACCTCACACCCCGGAAATGGTCAAAACAGGAAGGATGCGGCGAGGTTATTGGGGGTAGCTCTCTTTAGGTTATGTCATTTCCTTCTGGACAGGGTGGTATCATGGTATGGAGCCAGATACTTACTCATGTTGATACACTATATCTGTTACTGTGTGGTGTTGTTGGAATTGAGCGCTCGAATAAAGGCCCAAAGGGACCGGGGGATGGCATAGTCGTGTAGTAGTTACCTAGTGACAAAGGTAACCCGGCCTTGTGTTGGCAGAGAGCTAGTTAAGTTCTCGGGACGTCCCGCCAGAGGCGATCCCATGTGGCAGTAGGAAGTTCCTTGGCCTGACCATTTGTTGGAAATCCAATAAAACAATACGATCTTGTACGGTTTTAGTTGTAGAACCTGCCATTTACTTATGGTGGTCACCACTGTTTAGATGGTAGCTATAGTAGGCATACGATAATGGTCGTATGTTGGCTAAGATTTATATCTTTACTTTCGAAATGATTTTTCCTACACTATGAACTAGTAATAATATCAAATGTTTCTTTTTAATGCGTATCAAGCATCTTTGACTATCATAGGGAGAAATCTCCTCCGATTCTGCGTTTTCATTGTGTATGTGTGCGGGAGGCCTTATGGTAGTCTCATTTTTAAAAGCATTGTGAATCTATTTTAAAATTATCCTATTCTTTGTTTTAAAGGTAAAATAAACTGTTTTAGTTCTCACACCAGTCACATGACTGACTTGGAGTTTATTGTTTTCCTTCCTAAACTCTGGGTGCCTACCAATTTCCACATGGGCAGTCAAGAGTCAGGTTTATCAGGATATTTTGGAATTCAAAAGTTGCTGGAGGCAAGATTGATGGCATGGCGTATTACTAGTATATAGTATTTCTTTTCCGCTGTTTGTTGTTGTTTGATTGTTGTACACTCTGATGATATGATGTAATGTAATGTAATAACTGATATAATTCTTTTGTTTAAAGATTATTCATTTAATTATTATATGTTGTTCCACTGTGATTGTGAGATTCTGATATTGTTCTGCGGTTTTCTGTTCTGTTCTATCTTTTCTTATTTCTTCTATCTTTTTCTTCTACCTCTTCTTCTTTAACCCTAACAATTCGGTTTTTCGGCATTCGATTATGCGGCATTTGATACAGTGGACGTATTGATGTCGGTTTTCGAGCGACGAAAAATCGAGTCTTTACGAACCCGGAACGAACTTGTATGGATTGAATGCTTTCAGCACATCGTCAAGAGGACGATGAGCATTTTAAGAAAGGTGTTCTATAAAGGTAATCACAGCCTCAAGCCTCATCAACCGGGAATGGCTAAAATAGGGGATGTGCAGCAAGGTTAGGTGGGTAGCACCCAAGCAAGACGAGATATACCTCTGTCTAGATGTCCCTTTATTTCGGCTGTGTGGGCACTTGTTGGCCACAACTGCAGGGTTATTTTGTTCGGGACTGTTCAGTAAGGAATTGTTCCGGCCTTGTGTTGTAGGGGGTTGGGAGTGATCCTCGGTACTGTGATCTAGGCCCCGTACTGTGACGGGCGGTAACCCAGTAGCCCTACCATTGATGGAAACCCATTTTCCCTACGAGACCCTACGATTTTGATTTGTATTACCCACTTTTGTGGCTAGTAGCTGGAATTTAATAGATGTAACAATTTCTCCTATTTTCTATTTACTTGAAAACCCTAAACACTATTATAATATCATTGGATATCCTATAAAATGTTTTGATTAGCGTAAGGTAAAAACTTACCCGTGTTTATGTGTGGGAAGTCTTACGTGATACCTTTATTTTCAAATGGTTTTCAAAGTTAAACAACTTTAACCCGTTTACTCACACCAGACCCATGTCTGACCCGGAGTTTATATTTTTTTTCCATAAACTCTTAGGTACTCAAATTTTATGAGTAGCCAAGTGATAGGTTTTGGGATTGTTGAGTTCTGGAGGAGCTTGGAGCAGGAGCCCGGACGTATGTATCTATCTATCTAGTTCCACTATGTAGTTGATGTATGTTATATTTTGGGATGTATGTATTGACAGATATGTATATAACTGTCCTATTGTATAATGTTATGTAACTCTGATATATGTAAAAACTGTGTAATAGTTATGTGATGTATTATATTTTGTTCCGTTCCGCTGTGAGATTCTGATGTTGTTATTCTTTCTTTCTACCTTTTCTATTTCTATCTCATTATTTTCTTATTGATGATACGCATTTCTGTGGTTAGAAAGGCGGGCCGTCACAGTTGGTATCAAAGCATGGATTGAGATAATACCTAGGCTCTGGATTAATATTTATCTTGAGAGTTCGTATTTGTATTTTTATATAATTATATACCTACCTAAATTTGTTGAGTTACCTGTCCAGGTGGCCAACATGAGTTCTGGAAGGAGAGGCAGAGGTAGGGGCAGTAACTCGACTGATAGTGGACGAAGTCAAACTGCTAGTGAGGCTGTAGATCCAGTACCGCCTTAGCTTAGTTTTTCCGCTTTATGCAAAGACTTCATCAACCTTATAGGCAAACCATTTAAAGGGTCAGAATCAATAATTGAAGTTCAAGCTTGGCTACGCTCTTGTGAGAACATCTTTAAGAGTATGAAGTTGTCTGATGAACGGAAGAGGGAAATGGCATCATGGCAATTGCAGGGAGGCGCAACAGCCTGGTAGGATGCAACGGTAGCAAATATTTATGAGGAAGACATTTCTTGGGAAAGATTTAAAGAGTTATTTGAGGAGAAATTTATGCCAACAGCAGGGAAAACTCGTTAGTACCAGGATTTTCTGAATTTGAAGCAGGGAAGCATGTCTATTTCTGAGTATGAGACCAAATTCAATGAACTTTCTTGCTTTGGACCAGGGCACATTGATACTCCCCTCAAAAAGAACGAAATGTTTGTGCAAGGATTGAGGCTGGAATTTCATGAAAAGATGACGGTGCATTTGAAAGGATCTTGTTGATTTAATTGATATGGCACTGAGATATGAGAATTTGATGAATAAGAAATCAGTGACACTAGTAGCAGCATCAGGAGGGAATTTTGCTAATCCGAATAAGAGGAAGTTCAATCCCAATTGGAGGAAGCCGAACAAGAAGAAGCCTGGAAGTATCAACGGACCTCACAAATGCTATATATGTCAACAAGAAGGTCACCTGGAAAATCAGTGTCCCAGGAAAGGATTTCAGCAGCAGCAACAGCAACTGCATCATACTGGACCGGGTTCAGCTTTGGTTCAGAGATCTCTATGCTTCAATTGTCACCAACCAGGTCATATGATCAAGGATTATTCTAAGATTTCTTCACATCTGAAAAAGCTGACAAGCAAAGGAGCTAAATTCAAATGGACACCCCAGTGTGAGGAAGCTTTCCAGGAGTTGAAGACAAGGCTAACCAGTGCACCAGTGTTTGCTATTCTGGATGGGAAGAGCAAATTTGAAGTTTATATAGATGCATGTATAGTTGGTCTGGGAGCAGTTCTGATGCAGAATGTAAGAGTTATTGCGTATGCGAGTCAGCAATTGAAGCCACATGAAAGGAACTATGCTACACATGATCTAGAATTGTTAGCCATTGTTTTTGCTTTAAAGATCTGGAGACATTATCTTTTAGGAGAGAAATTCGAGTTATTCACGGATCACAAACCGTTGAAATATCTTTTCTCTCAAAAGGATCTGAATCTAAGGCAGCAACGGTGGGTCAAGTTTCTGGCATCCTATGATTTTGATATTCTGCATACCTAGGGAAAGGCGAATGTTGTAGCTGATGCTCTTAGTAGGAATGCAGTCCTGTCTCTTCTGGAAGTCGTTCCATCTCTTATTGAAAGGATTTCAAGAAAGCAAGAATCTGACAAGATGTTGAGAAGAATCATCAATAGAGTTAGGAAGGGTTAGTGTCCCAGTTTTGTAATTGATGGACAAGGAACATTGAGGATTAACAAGAGGATTTGTATTCCGAATGATAGAGATTTAAGGCAGGAGGTGCTGTCTGAGAGTCATCGTTCCAGATTAAATATTCACCCGGGAATCTCAAAGATGTATAAAGATATGAGAAGAGTTTTCTGGTGGCCGAATATGAAGAAAGATATTGCTAGGTTCGTAAATAGTTGTGCCATATGCCAACAAGTTAAAGGAGATCAGCAGAAGTGTGATGACCCGCCCTTCTCGATCCTCGAAAATCGACACAAAATACCCCACAGTAAGATATGCCGATGATCAAGTGTCGGAAAAAGACAGATTGTTGAGGAAAAGAAAGAAGGTAGAAGAAAGAAGGAACTAAACAATATCAGAATCTCACAGTCGCAGCGGAATAAAATATAATATATAATATCAGCTCTTTACACAAAATGAAAACTATATCTGTTTCATACAATATATCATCAGAGTATCTCATTCAACAACAATTACCAGTCAGACAATTTCATACAATCACAACAGCGGATATATATACAAGTACGGATAATACGTCTCGGACTCCAGCTCCTCTCCTGCTCCATAGCATGCTGTCCTGAACATATAATACTCGGTCTGACCCGAGCATTATAATGAAATAACACTGAGTCAGTCTGGAATACTAGCTGATAATAATGCACCCAAATTGATTATTAAAGTTTCAAAAATCCTTTTGAAAACAAAAGCATCTCGCAAGACCACAATGCAAATAAACATGTCGGGTTTTTACCTTACGATAGCTAAAACACTTTTTATAGAAATCCTCCGATATTATAATAGGGTCTATATACAAATACTTATAAAATAGCCGAAATTGTTGCATCTATTAAATTCCAGCTACTAGCCACAGAGTGGGTAATACAAAAAAAACTCGTAAAAGGCGCGTAGGGAGAATGGATTTCCAACTAATGACTAGGCACTGGGGTACCACCTGTCACGGTACCTAGTCTAGATCAGTGTACCGAGGACCACGCCCGATCCCCTGCAACACAAGGCCCGAATTACCTCTTACTGGATAATTCCGAGTAAGATCACCCCACGGTTGGGATCAGCAACCGCACCACTAAGCCAAATAAAAGGGACATCTAGACAGGAATGACCTTACCCAGAAATGGGTGCTGCCCACCAAGCCTTGCTGCATATCCCCTGATTTTAGTCATTCCCGGTTGATGAGGCTTGAGGCTAAGCGTAACCTTTTAGAACTATTCACTTAGAATGCCCATCACCCACCTGACGATGTTCCGAAAGCATTCGTCCATACAAGTCCGTCCCGGGTTCGAACGGAACCGAAGGCACTACTCCTACTACATCCATTTTGGAAATATCAACGACTAGCCCTTGCACTTCACAGCTCCATCTTCGAATCCGAACTCGTTTTTCCCCCGAAAACGTACGAACTGGATCGAAGTGGTTTTCGAGAAATAAATCTCGATCTCGGTCTCTTCGAAATGATCAACGCATTTGTCCAATATTGATAGTCGGGGATTTAACTATCAATTAACATTCACAAACATCCATCACACAATAAATTATTTCCACATTATTTATTTTCCTCAAAAATATCTTGCGAGATATAAATCCATTTCAAAATCCCTTTGAAACACTTTTCAAACCCAATTTTCTCATGGAATAGATTCCCAAATCTTTACTTCCTCTGAAACATCCAATTACCCATATTTAAGGTTTAAAAAATTTTAAATACTTTATTCTTGAAAATACATAAAAATATTAATATTAAAACTTCCTACATATTGATTTAAAATATATATATATCCTCTAGAAATATCTTGAATAAAACTGCTTAATATAATATAACTATTATCTTTAAAATAAAGTTAAGTCATACTAAATTTTAAAATAAAGCTATGAAACTTTATACAAGTTTCAAATAAAAATTTGATTAATTACTTTTAAAATATAACCATTTTACAGACATAAATATTAGTAATATCCCTTTAAAACGTAATGCCAAATGACCCTTAACTATTTATTACTATAACTACTTTAGTACATATTTACTTTTGAAAACTTTGCAACCTACATAAGAATTTTATTAATAACATTCTTTTGAAATCAAATTTAAAACCTTTATCTTTTACCTAGAAATCTACTTAAACGTGCTTGGCTTTCAAAGAATTCACTTCCATTTATAATAACCCAAAGAATTCTTTTATCAATCCGACACGATTTATCCCAATTAAATTTACGTCCATCCCGTAAATTCCTTTCCATATGTTAAAAATAGCTCCTTTATTTTTAAACATGTTGCCATTTCCTGGGAATCATTTTCAAACATATGTTTAAAATATCTAAAATAAGCTTCTAGAAATTATTTAATTGAAAATAATACTTAAGGAAATATATAAAGGTTTCCTAAGTACTTTAAGTCAAGTTTAACTTTTAAAATAAAGTTATTAAGTCAAATATTTATATTATAATTCCCTTTTGAAAACTTAATACTACTTTACTTTATAAAAATAATTAAATACCAAATTTACTTAATCAAATATTTGCTTTCACTTAAAAACAATTTAAAATAATATTTCTTACTAAAATATTCTAAACATATTTAAACTGCAAATTTATATTTTGAAAGCTTTCTTGAAAACAAAATAAAATTTCCAGGAGAAAGCACACTTCCCATTCTTTAAAATAAATCTAGCTATTATTTTTAACAATTCTCAATTACCTTTTTAAACCACAAATTCAAACACTTCATATTATCAACCAATCACTTGAATTTAATTCCTTTTAAATTCTTTGTTTAAGAATTTCTTTAATTTTCCTTTAATCCCAATTTATTTATATCTAAATTTCCAGGTTGTATTCACCAAATCAGAGCACAACACAATTAAATGTCCAATTTATCTATCACAGTAAATAAACAGAGCATAGTATAACAGGATCTAAAACAATTTTATCATAGAATATAAATGTGATATATTACAGAAAATAAATAAATTTCTATTTGTGAGGGATCCAGTTGGATCCTTCCAACCTGTTTTCCCTACATCCACAGATATTAGAACAACAATCTATATCGATTCAATTTGATAATAATTATCATATTCAACCAATCAAGCAATCATTTGGATATTGACTATTTAAATTAACCAGTATTCCAGATGTAAGTGAGTTAAACTCACCTTAGATTTTTGACGAGCGTTCAAATTTAAATTAAATCGAACGGCGTTCGATTTAACCTAAATTTTTACTTGCTCGGAACGATTCCAGAATTGCTCCACTGTGTCGTACGTGTCTCTACGATTCCGGCATCGCCAGTTTCGTCGAAATCTGATAACGTATGCGCTAGATATGATTTTTCAAAGTTTGAATATAAAATTTAAAACAAAATTTTCCTTTTATTATATAAACCTTAGATCTTCCGTAAATTCCAATCAACGAATCTAAGTTGCATACCCTTTCTTCCCTCACGCACGCGATAACACTCAAGGCCGAACCCATCATCGCATCCTAGGGTTTGATGTCGCACCTCCAATCATCGCCAAGAACCAGATCCAATACCACCACTCCGAAGAACAAGTCAACACGCACCATGGCCAAAGCAGCGCCGACCTCGGTGCTAGGCTCGACGTGAAAAACGAGCGCGACCTACTGATGAACGTGGCCCCTCTGCCTCCTCTCTGGTGAACGATAGACGATCGCCACCGCACGAATCAAAGTGCTCAACGAGCTCTCCATCTTTGCAGTTGGAATTTTTTGAAATTATTGAGTGGATGAGGAGAAAATTGAGGAAGAAAGAGGCACGTTACCAACCATTGAAATGAATGTAAGCGACGGCTCCAGAAATTAGGCTAGGGTTTGCGAAAACGCGTATATATACGCGTATAACCTGATTATATTAATATTTAATTCACTTTAAAGCAACATTATCACACGATCTCCGAACGACGCGTGTCGACAGGCGTTTCTAAGGTTTTACCTACGTTCTGAATACAATGGCACGTGTTTCGGAAGCTAATTCGATCGTAAGCACGAGTTACAGAAATAAACGATCAATTTTAAATTAAATCGATTAAAGTATTTTCTAGGCGTTTTAAGCTGCCGGGGTCAAACGACAACTCTGATTGCTACGAAAATTGAAATCCGTTAATAACTAACTATTACGGATCCCATGGAACTGATTTCGTCAAATTCTGAGACTGTGCCCCTGAAGGCTATTTTAACTCGTCGATTAAATCGAGCGATTTTCAAAATCGTCGAAAACACTTGAAACTTCACTTTTAAAATTTTGTTAACTCTATTATAACTCGTATAAAATTTGTATTCATATTAGAAATCATTCTGATTCAGTTTAAATCAAAATCTGATTAATTACATTATTATATTAAATTCCATTATTAAATTAATATAAAATTCCAAATTCATCCTATCGACTTTTAATTCCATCCAACAGTCCAATATTAAAATTCAAATCCAAATAGACTTAAAATAAATTTTAGAATCTATTTTATACCTATTTACACCCAGAATCATCAATTATTCCAATTCTAATATTAAATTATTATTATTCAAATTTCAATTGAATTCCCGTATTTGAACTTTAACTAATTTTATTAACTTATCAAAATCTTTTTATTTCAAAATTCAAATTAAAATCCATATTCGACATTTAAAATGAATTAAATGTTCAAATCTGGCGACCCAAAATTCCGGGTCGTTACATTCTTCCCCCCTTATAAAAATTTCGTCCTTGAAATTTGCTAAGGTAGAAGAATGTTCCAAACCCAATAGCAAAACCTACTTAGTGAAAATCTCAATTTCACTTTGCCCAAATTCTTTAGTTTTGAATCAAAACTACTAGCTTCAATTCCTATCCCCAAATCCTTTTTATTTCGATTGTTATTTGAAATCACATTGTCGTTAACAAAACGTTTTCAATATCACAATAGATATAAATATATATACATCGACCCACACGGTCGGAAAAACCAAAAACAGTTCATATTTCCCATTTTTATTGCGTATGCGTACCTTTATTAGCATTTTTATAGCAAGCAGCTAAATAATATTGCTTATACGCACTCCAGCTCTCTCTACTGCCTCCTATACCTGCACTTACTTAGGCAAACACATCAGTTTTTTAATAAAGATGAAAATTTATTAACATTTTACTCATTTAAACTAACCAAACACATCAATTCCATAGTTTAACTAAGCAAACTTCAGAATTTAATATGTTAACCATATTTTATCAGCAATTCAAAGATTTCAATCACTATTTTAAATTTTCTATCAAATCTAGCTTCATTTTATTTCACTTGAATGACTTACATTCAAGTTTACTACTCTCAATCCATATTCACATCAAAATGATTACATGTGTATTACTAACATCAATCTATTTCAATTCAATTCCGAATTGATTCACAATCAAATTCTTATTTTCAATTTGAAGCATTTGCATTTCTTTTATGATCCATTTTGATTCATATGCAAGAATCACGTAATAAAATTTCAATCCATTACAATTGATTCAAAAACCAATTTCATTTGCTTCTTTAAGCCAATTAAATTTTTGTTTACAACAGAACGACCAATTTCGATGCAAATTTTAATGTTATCCAAGCAAGTAACAATCACTTAAGCTTACAACCATTTAAAATTAATTCCAACTTAGATTTATATGAATTCTATTTCATTTGGAATTTTCACAATCCTAAATATTCTTATTTCCTTGAATTTTTTAATTCAATTTCTTATTCTCACTTCAAATTTATCATTCAACTTAAGTTGAAATTAATATCATCCCATTCCGCATTATCTACAACTCATACATTTTTGTTTCATCACAATAATTAATTAAAATTCTTTTACAATATTTTCATTATCTTCTTAAATCAATTTTATTTTTATTTTATTTGATTTTCATTCAATCCAATTCCAATCCATTTACAAATTTTTATTCAATTTGTTTATTTATTCAATCCAGTTGAAATTTTAATCATCTCCTCGATTCATTCTGAATTTTGTTGATAACCTGACCACTTTAAATTATTGCACTCATTTGAATTTATTTACAATTCAAATCATCACTATTATAATCTAATTCCATTATTCATTCACACTCTCAGGTTTTTATTGCCAAAACTAAATCCCATACTAGAACTAGGTTTTTATTTTTCTTTTCAAAATTTTCTTAATAAACCACCAAAATTTCATCCATACCAATACATATTCCATTTAATTTAGTTTACACCAAATTCATCTTCAAGCTTTTCTTTATTTAATTTAGCTTACACTAAATTCATTCTCAAATAATTTCTTTGAATATAGTTGAGCTAAAATTTTATTCATACAATATCCTTTCAACTTAATTAAATTTCTTTCAATTCAATTTCTTTTTCCAATTCTAATTCAAGTTAATTCATACTGTTTCCTTTACTATTTTAAATAAGAATTTAATTCTATTCAAAATTATTTGTAACATAAGTGAATTTTGACTTCAATTCATCCCAAATTCAACTTAATTCCATTTAATCGAAGTTAAATCCAATTTTAATTCTCTATATACAAGTCCAAAATTTATTTATTGACTTAAGTTCATTCACCTTTGTATATTTTATATTTTCTTCACCTTATCTTAATTCACATTTCATTTGAGATTAGATTTGAATTCTCCACACCATTCAACTATTTCCCATTTGTGATTATAATTCCATTTTCTATTTATAAGTTCACCAAATTATTTACTTCAAAGTTTATATTACTCATTTGAATTATTTTCATCTTATAATCACAATTCCAAATTTTATATATATATATATATATATATATATATATATATATATATATCACTGAATTCTTAAGGATACAATTTTTCTTTCAATTTAATTCTTTGCATAATTTTAAATCCACAATTTCAGATTATAAGTATAACATTCAATAGCTTATAGGTACAATTTATTACACAATGACTCAGAATTGCCAAGTTATTTTACACTTCGATTTAATCCAAATCAATTTAATTCTAAGTCCAATTTATTTAACTTATCCCAAGTTAAATTCAAATTTTATATTCACTTCAATACATTCAAGTTAAATTTTAAGATTAAAATTTTCATTTCCTTCTTATTAATATCACTTCACTTAATAAGTTCAATAGTTGATTCGTTTTAACTTTACACACTATTTAAATAAAATTTTCCAGAATTCAATTACCCGGTTTTGTTCCAAAACAATTTTGAAATAATAATCAACTTTTACCCCTTTGGTATATCAATCAAATCTCCGGATTTCCAAATAACTTGTTTATACAAAACAATTTCCCCATTTTGAAATTTTTAAAACATCTTTTATATCCAACAAATCTAATAGATATCATACCCAATTACTATGGAAGCAATCCATCACTCAAGAAACTCGAAAATAAATTCTAATGATGTGGACATCATTATGATTATTTTCCAGCGACTGAAGTGAGTTCAGTGCTTCCTTACTCTCCCAAATTCATTTCAAAACAATTCCCATTCAAAATACCTCCCAAAATAATATTCCATTATTACCTTCAAACACTTTGGGAAACATATCCAAACATTCCCAAGATTTTAAATTTCCAAACTTTTGTTTTTGATCATTTAAATCCTTTTCAAAATTCCCGGGGTTTTATATTCTGGTTTAATTCAAATTTAGTTATTCTTCTTTTGTATAATTTATACTCATGGAATTTATTTGGTTATAACCATTTCAAATTTTAGATTCTTATTTGATTATAGTATTAACAACCAATCATCCAAATATATATAATATTTCAGAAAATTATTCCTTTTATATCAAAATATAATTTTGGTTAAAATTATTTCATTTGCCCTCTTTAAAACAATACTATGTCGGTTTATCTTGTTTAAGAGTTTAGAAACCCCTATCGATTACGGTTGTACTTCCCGTACCGATCAGAATTCATAAACACTGAACCGATAAGTCAACACGGTATAAAAACAATTTTATATTCACTAACAAGTACGCTCTCATATCTATTATTACGCTCAACTCATTATAGAGTACTATTGACTCTGTTTAATGAGTAATTTCCCCACCAAAGACTAAGTTGTCGCCAACCTAAGCTCTGATATCAAGTGTGACGACCCGCCCTTCTCGACCCTCGAAAATCGACACAAAATACCCCACAGTATGATATGCCGACGATCAAGTGTCGGAAAAGGACAGATTGTTGAGGAAAAGAAAGAAGGTAGAAGAAAGAAGGAACTAAACAATATCAGAATCTCACAGTCGCAACGGAATATAATATAATATATAATATCAGCTCTTTACACAAAATGAAAACTATATTTGTTTCATACAATATATCATCAGAGTATCTCATTCAACAACAATTACCAGTCAGAAAATTCCATACAATCACAGCAGCGGATATATATACAAGTACGAATAATACGTCTCGGACTCCAGCTCCTCTCTTGCTCTATAGCATCCTGTCCTGAACATATAATACTCGGTCTGACTCGAGCATTGTAATGAAATAACACCTTAGTCAGTCTGGAATACCAGCTGATTATAATGCACCCAAATTGATTATTAAAGTTTCAAAAATTCTTTTGAAAACAAAAGCATCTCGTAAGATCGCGCCACAAATAAACATTTCGGGTTTTTACCTTACGATAGCTAAAACACTTTTTGTAGAAATCCCCTGATATTATAATAGGGTCTATATACAAATACTTAAAAAATAGCCGAAATTGTTACATCTATTAAATTCCAGCTACTAGCCACAGAGTGGGTAATACAAACAAAACCCGTAAAAGGCGCGTAGGGAGAATGGATTTCCAACTAATGACTAGGCACTGGGGTACCACCTGTCATAGTACCTAGTCTAGATCAGTGTATCAAGGACCACGCCCGATCCCCTGTCACACAAGGCCCGGATTACCCCTTACTAGATAATCTCGAGTAAGATCACCCCACGGTTGGGATCAACAACCACACCACTAAGCCGAAATAAAAGGGACATCTAGACAGGAATGACCTTACCCGAAAATGGATGCTGCCCACCAGGCCTTGCTGCATATCCCCTGATTTTCAGTCATTCCCGGTTGATGAGGCTTGAGACTAAGCGTTACCTTTTAGAACGATTCACTTAGAATGCCCATTTCCCACCTGATGATATTCCGAAAGCATTCATCCATAGAAGTCCGTCCCGGGTTCGAACGGATCTGAAGGCACTACTCCTACTACATCCATTTTGGAAATATCCTCAGGATTAGTAGCGACTAATCCTTGCACTTCACTGCTCCATCTTCGACTCTGAACTCGTTTTTCGCACGAAAACGTACAAACCGGATCGAAGTGGTTTTCAAGAAATAAATCTCGAACCCGGTCTCTTCGAAACGATCAATGCATTTGTCCAAATATTGATAGTCGGGGATTTAACTATCAATTAAAATTCACAAACATCCATCACATACTAAATAATTTCCACATTATTTATTTTCCTCAAAAATATCTTGCAAGATATAAATCCATTTCAAAATCCCTTTGAAACACTTTTCAAACCCAATTTTCTCATGGAATAGATTCCCAAATCTTTACTTCCTCTGAAACATCCAAGTACCCATATTTAAGGTTTAAAATAATTTAAATACTTTATTCTTGAAGATACATCAAAATATTCGTATTAAAACTTCCTACATATTGATTTAAAATATATATATATCCTTTATAAATATCTTGAATAAAACTGCTTAATATAATATAAACTATTATCTTTAAAATAAAGTTAAGTCATACTAAATTTTAAAATAAAGCTATGAAACTTTATACAAGTTTCAAATAAAACTTTGATTAACTACTTTTAAAATGTAACCATTTTACAGACATAAATATTAATAATATCCCTTTAAAACATAATGCCAAATGTCCCTTAGCTATTTATTACTATAACTACTTTAGTACATATTTACTTTTGAAAACTCTGCAACCTACGTAAGAATTTTCTTAAAAACATTCTTTTAAAATCAAATTTATAACCTTTATCTTTTACTTAGAAATCTGCTTAAATGTACTTGGCTTTCAGAGACATTCACTTCCGTTTATAATAACCCAAAGAGTTCTTTTACCAATCCAACATGATTTATCCCAATTAAATTTACGTTCATCCCATTCCTTTCCATATTTTAAAAATAGCTCCTTTATTTTTAAACACATTTCCATTTCCTGGGAATCGTTTTCAAACATATGTTTAAAATATCTAAAATAAGCTTCTAGAAATTATTTAATTGAAAATAATACTTAAGGAAATATATAAAGGTTTCCAAAGTACTTTAAGTCAAGTTTAACTTTTAAAATAAAGTTATTAAGTCAAATATTTATATTATAATTCCCTTTTGAAAACTTAATACTGCTTTACTTTATAAAAATAATTAAATACCATAATTACTTAATCAAATATTTGCTTTCACTTAAAAACAATTTAAAATAATATTTCTTACTAAAATATTCTAATAATATTTAAACTGCAAATTTATAATTTGAAAGCTTTCTTGATAACAAAATAAAATTTCCAGGAGAAAGCACACTTCCCATTCTTTAAAATAAATCTAGCTATTATTTTTAACAATTCTTAATTACCTTTTAAACCACAAATTCAAACACTTCATATTATCAACCAATCACTTGAATTTAATTCCTTTTAAATTCTTTATTTAAGAATTTCTTTAATTTTCCTTTAAACACAATTTATTTATATTTAAATTTCCAGGTTGTATTCACCAAATCAGAGCACAAAACAATTAAATGTCTAATTTATCTATCACAGTAAATAAACAGAGCATAGTATAACAGGATCTAAAACAATTTTGTCATAGAATATAAATGTGATATATTACAGAAAATAAATAAATTTCTATTTGTGAGGGATCCAGTTGGATCCCTCCAACCTGTTTTCCCTGCATCCACAGATATTGGCACAACAATCTATATCGATTCAATTTGATAATAATTATCATATTCAACCAATCAAGCAATCATTTAGATATCGACTATTTAAATTAACCAGTATTCTAGATGTGAGTGAGTAAAACTCACCTTGGGTTTTCGACGAGCGTTCGAATTTAAATTAAATCGAACGGCGCTCGATTTAACCTAAATTTTTACTTGCTTGGAACAATTCCAGAGTTGTTCTACGGCGTCGTACGCGTCTCTGCAATTCTGGCGTCGCCAGTTTCGTCGAAATCTGATAACGTATGTGATATATATGAATTTTCAAAGTTTGAATATAAAATTTAAAACCAATTTTTTCCTTTTATTATATAAACCTTAGATCTGTCGTTAATTCTAATCAACGAATCTAAGGCGCACACCCTTTCTTCCCTCACACACACGATAACAGTCAAGGCCGAACCCATCATCGCGTTCTAGGGTTTAATGTCGTACCTCCAATCGTCGCCAAAAACCAGATCCAATACCACCACTCCAAAGAACAAGTCGACACGCACCCATGGCCGAAGCAGTGCCGACCTCGGTGCTAAGCTCGACATGAAAAACGAGCGCGACCTACTGATGAACGCGGCCCCTCTGCCTCCTCTCTGGTGAATGATAGACGATCGCCACCGCACGAATCGAAGTGCTCAATGAGCTCTCCATCTTTGCAGTTGAAAGTTTTTGAAATTATTGAGTGGATGAGGAGAAAATTGAGGAAGAAAGAGGCATGTTACCGGCCATTGAAATGAATGTAAGTGGCGGCTCCAGAAATTTGGCTAGGGTCTGCGTAAACGCGTATATATATACGTATAACCTGATTATATTAATATTTAATTCACTTTAAAGCCACAATATCGCACGATCTCCAAATGACGCATGCCGACTGGGTTTCTACGGTTTTACCTACATTTCGAACACAATGGCACATGTTTCGGAAGCTAATTCGATCGTAAGCGCGAGTTACGGAAATAACCAATCAATTTAAATTAAATCGATTAAAGTATTTTCTATGCGTTTTAAGCTGCCGGGGTCAAACGACAACTCCAATTGCTACGAAAATTGAAATCCGATAATAACTAACTATAATAGATCCCACGGAGCTGGTTTCGTCGAATTCCGAGACTGTGCTCCAGAAGGCTATTTTAGTCGATTAAATCGAGTGATTTTCAAAATCGGCGAAATCACTTGAAACTTTACTTTTAAAATTTTTATAAACTCTATTATAACTCGTATAAAATTTATATTCACCTTAGAAATCATTCTGATTCAGTTTAAATCAAAATCTGATTATTTACATTTAAATTCCATTATTAAATTAATATAAAATTCCAAATTCAACCTATCGACTTTTAATTCCATCCAACAGTCCAATATTATAATTCAAATCCAAATAGACTTAAAATAAATTTTAAAATCTACTTTATTCCTATTTACACCCAGAATCACCAATTATTCCAATTCTAATATTAAATTATTATTATTCAAATTTCAATTAAATTCCCGTATTTGAACTTTAACTAATTTTATTAACTTATCCAAATCTTTTTGTTTCAAAATTCAAATTAAAATCCATATTCGACATTTAAAATGAATTAAATGTTCAAATCTGGCGACCCAAAATTCCGGGTTATTACAAGAAGTCGGCCGGATTATTGCAGCCTTTGGAAATTCCGATGTGGAAGTGGAAGATGATCTCGATGGATTTCATCGACAGTTTGCCTAGAACCAAGAAAGGAAACGACGGAATGTGGGTTATTGTGGATCGTTTAACTAAAAGCGCCCATTTTGTACCAGTTAAGGCAACTCGTACTGCAGCTTCTCTGGCGGAGATTTTCCTAAGGGAGATAGTCAGATTGCATGGTGTTCCAGTCAGTATAGTAAGTGACCGTGATCCTATTTTCACCAGCAAATTCTGGGAGGCTCTACAATTAGCTATGGGAATGAGTTTGAGATTAAGTACAGCCTATCATCCTCAAACAGATGGGCAGACGGAGAGGCTTAATTGTTTTCTTGAGGATATGCTGCGAGCTTGTGTTTTGGATTTTGGAGGATCGTAGGAAGACCATCTTCATCAAGTGGAATTCTCTTATAATAATAGGTATCAGGCGAGTATTAAGATGGCTCCTTACGAAGCTTTATATGGAAGGCCGTGTAGATCTCCATCCTGTTGGATAGAATCGAAAGATCGTCTTGTGCTCGGACCCGATCTAATTTGAGAAGCTTCTGCGAAACTTGAGCTTATCAAGAAAAGGATGAAAGCTGCCCAGGATCGTCAGAAGAAGTATGCAGATAAAAGGCGAAGACCATTAGAATTTAAGATTTAGTTTTTGTCAAAGTTTCCCCGATCAAAGGTGCTATTAGATTCGGAAAGACGGGAAAACTTGCTCCAAGATATATAGGACCATTCCGAGTGCTGGAAAGAATTGGAGCTGTAGCTTACAGAATTGAATTGCCAGAGCAGATGTTTGGAATTCATAATGTATTCCACGTATCCCATTTAAGGTAGTTTGTTCATGACCCATCATTGGTTGTAGAACCAGTAATCCAGGAAGATTTGGAAGTAGAACCAAACTTGACTGTGGTCAGAAATCCCGTTCGGATTGTAGATCAAGATGAGAAGCAACTCAGCAGCAAAGTAGTGAAGCTCGTCAAAGTGCAGTGGAGCAAGGATCTCAGAGATTGTACGTGGGAAACTCTGGATAGTTTTAGGAAAGCCCATCCTAATTTGTGTTTGGATAACTAGTGATTCTCGTTAGGATAGACTGTTTGATTGTTTGTTTTTGTATGGATGATATGTATGTTTGGATTGTTGATATAAAAGCTTTTGAACTATCTTTTGTTTTAAATTTCGGGGATGAAATTCTTTTAAGGGGGGAGGAATGTAAAGACCCGGAATTTTGGCAATATTATTATAATAAGTATTTAATCTAATTAAATAAAATACAAGCTTTTCATTTATAAATAAATGAGATCTCTGGACATTTACCAGTTATATATGTATGCATATGTTTTGTGAGGAAATTTGATTTGAAAATTTTAAAATAGAATCTTTCAAAAATATTTAAAATAAAATTTATCTTATTCAATTAAATTAAAGGCTCTACATTATTGACATTGTAATACATATATGAATATAATCCAAATAATAATGTTTAAAATAAAATAGTCCTATCAATATTGAATATAAATATAAAATATAAGTTCAAATATATGTCATAAATCAAATATTTGAAAGTTAAACTACAAATAGAAATAAAACTAAGAAGTTATGTTAACAACAACTTATATGGTTAAATAGAAACATAAGGTAAATATACACTATAACAAATTTTATATTAAGTGCAAAGGAAAAAACAAAATCTTTGACCAAAGTTTATAACCAGCATGTTGCTGTGTAATACATATATATCCAATGCAAGAAGAAGACAAATTATTCACATATGCAAAATATCTTTGTACAAAAAAATAAAAATAAAAATAAATAATAATAATTAGATGTAAACATATAGGAAGACATTTACATTTAATGCTAGCATAACTTTTGTCATTTCAAATTGCAAAAGAAATCATCTCAGTACAAAAATAAGGCCAGCCGAAATATACAAATATCACTTCAAATTTACAGTAATTAAACACAAAAAAATCTAATCTAATCAAGCTCAAACTTGTACCAGAAGCTCCTACCACTGTTCAAAACTATTTCTATATATACGTCATCTTATTTTTGTTCGTTCACAACTTAGTAAACCTGAGAAAAGAAAAAATAAACATCTTTATTTTACAAACTTAAATATCATTCAAAAATCAGAAGTAGGGAAGATTTACAGGAATTCAAACTCCAACTCTTCAACAAGAGTTATTCTCTATTTCAACAATAATTCAAGTGAGTAAACATACTACTTTTAAAATTTTAAGTCTGGGTATTTGATTCGTGAAACTCTGTGCTTTGTTGTATAGTTTAAACAAGTAGTGTGTATATTTTCTATGCACTGTAAATGTTTATATGGTCTGTTCTTCTATATTGTTGGTTACAGAGAAAAGAACAGTAGGAAAATTTAATATTTCTTCTTACAATACATTTTAAACTTCGGATTTTAAACAAATTATGTTTGTTTAAACTTAAAACATAGCCTGGAAAATTGTTTGAAGCTTGACAGTGTAACATAAATACTGTATATTCAATTTTACAGTAAAAAGGAAATCAATTGTTAAATCGAATATTTTAATTTGTTGATTTGATTATATATCTTGAATAAACATACAAAGGTAAGATTTTTGAAACAAAAATGATGATTTTCAGATAAGTATACAAGGTGCAGTTCATAAAAGAACTAAAAATTCAACAAAGCTTAGATGTTGAAATTTGTTGTGAAGCTAGCTTGATGATTCACGAATACAAGAAAAATGTTAAAACAATTATCTAATGCAAGGATTTTTAGGACGAAACAAATTTAGGGATTTTGGGTTTGAGTTTGCAGTGGTCTGTAAACGAGGTGATCTCGACACCTCGGGTCGACCGAGTTGCACGAATTTCTAGAGGATGGTAGAAGAGGGTATGGCCGAGGTATGGGCGGAGTGGCGTCACCACTAGTGGTCGGCGTTGGTAGGTCGAGGCATTTCTTTTTGGGTGTGTTCGAGTTGTAGTTTCAAACGACTGGGTATATTTTGATTTCGAGTTTTTCGCGTCAAGTCGAGTTTTGTTTTCGCGAGTGGTGTCGTTTTGTGACTTGCCGGAGGCGACGTGGTTCGTCGGAGTGACGACGAAGTGCCGTGCACGTGCACGACAACGATGGGTGTCAGCGATTTCGAGTAATGACTGTCACGAGTTGTTACTCGAAGAAGTTGAGGGATTGCACGAGGAATAACCTGGGTCGTAAGTGCGGCCTGTTATCAAAATTTATAACTGGAACTTAAAAACAAAAGAAAAGTAGAAGAAGAAGAAAAGTAGGAGGAGAAGGAACTCGGGAAATAGGAGTGGAGACTCAGGCTTTAACTCGAGTAAACACATTGTTTTCCTCGGGTCCAGTTTCTAGTGGATTAGCCTAATCACTTTCAAGTTATTTTGTTAAACCAAGTTCTGTATTAATTAAGTTAATAATGTCGGTAAGTTTTAAGATAAGATTTGATTTAAAATTTATTAAGAAAGGTTTGCAAATGTAAGATGATTAATTAATTTAAAGTGTAAGTTGATTAAGAATGTAAATTAATTTATAATTGTAATTAACTAAGTGATTTATGATTAAATAAATTTGCAATTAAAGATTGATATTAATGATTTTGTGTTTAATCAATTTGAAATTAATAATTTTAAATAACAACTTAAAGTTAATTAATAAATAAATAGTAGTTAACTAATTAAGTAATTAATTAAGGATAAATGATTAACTAATGGGTAATTAATAATTAATTAAATAATTAGTGATTAATAAATGAGTAATTAAGTTTTATAAATTAATAATTAAGGTTATTAATTAATAATTAGGAAATAATTAATTAAGTGAGTAATTAAGAAGTAATTAATAAATTTAATAAGTTGATTAATTAGTGATTAATCAAGCAGGATAAAATGGCTTATTCTTAAGTAATTGATTAAGTTAATTAAACTATTTTGATATGAATTGATGATTCCTGTTTGATTGATTGTGATATCTATTTGGTAATATTCTGTGACACTCAATGACATGCATTGATATATCTGTGATGACTGTGTATGGTTTATCTATGATAACTGTTACGTGAATTTAAAGTATTGAATTAAATTGTTTAAACTAATAAACAACTTGGCCTTTAAATTGGCGTTTGGATTTCGATGAGACCGAGATCGGGTATCAATTCGATATTCCGAAAACTATATCGATCCAAATTAAACGATAGGTCGTGACATCTCAAGTGAAAATCGAGATGAAGTTTCAAAGTGCAAGGATCATTGTCATTAACTCTGAGGGTGATTCAAAAATGCGTGTAACGAGATAGTGCCTTCGGTTTCGTTCGAACCCGGAATGAACTTGTATGGATTTAATGCTTTCAGCACATCGTCAGGCTGACGATGAGCATTCTAAAAAAGGTGTTCTATAAAGGTAATCGCAGCCTCAAGCCTCATCAACTGGGAATGGCTAAAACAGGGGATGTGCAGCAAGGTTAGGTGGGTAACACCCAAGCAGGATGAGATATACCCCTGTCTAGATGTCCCTTTATTTCGGCTATGTTGGCAGTTGTTGGCCACATCTACGGGGTTATCTTGTTCGGGACTGTTCAGTAAGGAATGTTTCCGACCTTGTGTTGTAGGGGGTTGGGAGTGTCCATCGGTATGGTGATCTAGGCCCCGTACTGTGACGGGCGGTACCCCAGTAGCCCTACCATTGATGGGAAACCCATTTTCCCTACGAGACCCTACGGTTTTGATTTGTATTACCCACTTTTGTGGCTAGTACTTGCAATTTAATAGATGTAACAATTTCGGCTATCTTCTATTTACTTGAAAACCCTAGACACTATTATAATATCACTGGATTTCCTATAAAATGTTTTGATTAGCGTAAGGTAAAAACTTACCCGTGTTTATGTGTGGGAAGTCTTACGTGATACCTTTATTTTCAAATGGTTTTCAAAGTTACACAACTTTAACCCATTTACTCACAGTAGACCCATGTTTGGCCCGGAGTTTATATTTTGTTTTTCATAAACTCTTGGGTACTCAAATTTTTATGAGTAGCCAAGCGATAGGTTTTTGGATTGTTGAGTTCTGGAGGAGCTTGGAGCAGGAGCCCAGACGTATCTATCTATCTAGTTCCGCTGTGTAGTTGATGTATGTTATATTTTGGGATGTATGTATTGATAGATATGTATATGACTGTCCTGTTGTATAATGTTATGTAACTCTGATATATGTAAAAACTATGTAATAGTTATGTGATGTATTATATTTTGTTCCGTTCCGCTGTGAGATTCTGATGTTGTTATTCTTTCTTTCTATCTTTTCTATTTTTATCCCATTCTTTTCTTATTGATGATACGTCTTTTTGTGGTTAGAAAGGTGGGCCATCACAACATCTCAGTGGAATAACATATAATATCATATCAATGATCTTTACAAAACAGAAACTGTATATACATACATCAATCAAAGTTCAATGATCAATCAATAATCATCAACCTGAACAGTTATAATAACCTATCTTTACCATTGCTGATAATATACAACAACAATGCACAAAGAGGATAATCAAAATAGATATGTGTATACGAAAATGAAGATCTCCAGCTCTCCTACTGAAGTTCCAAAAGCACCAAATATGAACCTGTAATATACACAGTCTGATCCGAGCATTGAAGGGGAAGAACGCCCAAATCGGTCTGGTAAACCAGCATGAGAAACATACCCAACTGAATTTATTAAATTACCAAACTTTTCCTTTTCAAAACAAAAGTATCTCATAAGACACGTCCACACATAAACACGGACATGTTTTTACCTTACGATAACCCAAACATTTCATATCAAATCATCTTATATTATACTAGTCTCTAGTATACAAATAATAATTATAAAAATATCCGAAATCGTTACCATTATTAAATTCCAACATACTAGGCTATACAAATAAAATGGTAGGCACGTAGTGGAGTTTGGACTTCCATACAAATGACCAGGTGAAGGGACTACCTTTTGATGGGTATACCTCTAGATGGATGTCCCGAGGCACAGAACATCTGCCCTCTGCCAACACAAGACCGACATACCTTTGTAAGTAGATAGTACCGAATATGTCATCCTCCAGTTGTTACCGACCTTTTCTGAGGGCCCTCAAAGCATACAAATGACAATAATTAGATACACGATGTCATAACGTGTAAAGATATATCTAGAAGAGGATGATCGGAAGCGACCCACTTAGCCTTGCTGCATCGAACCCTATTTTGGTCATTTTCGGTTGATGAGGCCTGAGGTAACGATTATCTTTCACATATCAAATATCACATCACTTAGAATGCCACACGACCATTTTCGTTGACTACTAATAGCCTTCCATAAAAGTAAAACCCTTGAGCTCATATGTCTCAAGGAGGGTGTTAAGCTAAGAGAAGTTGCCTTCTTCGTCGCCATTGATGTACATTTGTAAAAACCAATGTACATAATCTTTAGAAAGCAATGTCAGACAAACATCCATACAAGTTGTCCAGGAAGAGGACAAACCAAAGGTACTTTCTTACCATATCCTGTCCGGAAATTCTTAAGATTAGTGGCGAATAGTCCTTGCATTGGATATTCCATAACGAAGAGACTACTGCTACTGGATGTATATTGGAATTTTAACCCCAAACGATCAATAAGCAGTCCTCCACTATGAAAATCCTGAATATCAATATCATCGACCAACCTGCACAATCATCGTATAAATGTTGGTCCGAAGCGATTTTCGGATAAACCGATCCCAATTTCTTCGCATAAACAAGGCAAAAGCATTTCTCAACCTCATACAGAAACTAGGTCTCATAGACTTATCACGTCTCCAACTTTCAACTTGCTATCCTTCGGCCAAGAAGGAAGCTCGATAGATTGGAGTAATACTCTGCACTACAAGAATCAACATCCTCAACACAAATGATAATCAAGCCTACACAGAAGGCTACGTACTAAGTGTACGACTAAATAGTTCCCACATCAATTCGAGGAACTAAAATGGCCAAATTTGATAGTCAGTTATTTAACTATCAAAGCAAACAAACAAATATCTAGCACCAGAAAAAATCACTAGGCCCTTTTGATTCATCTTTTATTAGTTAAATCTCTTGCCAAATATTCACTTCAAATTATCTTTAAAAAGATATATTCACAAACTATTTCGCATTTCACTATTGGAAAACATTTCCATATACTTATTTAATAATAAGTAATTCACAAACCAACTTATTTTCAACGCTTAGAAAATATTACATATACTTAAATCAGGATTAAGTATATATTTTATTCTTTAATGAAAACATTCTTCTAAACATATTTATTTGGATCAAAACAAATGTTGCGTAAAACATCGTTACAACAACCCAAAATCACTAGTACAGGGAATCAATAATTAGATAGATATATAAATTGCATATGCTATACAGAATATCTTCTTTCGAAAATCATTTACTATAACAACATTGTTATAGTCCATCATTTTCTTACTTCTCGAAACGTCCGTTTCAATAATGAATGTTGAAATCTATGGTTCCGATACTTAACACATTTTAAAATATCATCAAAACATTTTACTTCATTTGAAAGATCAATTTTCAAAACCTGTCTTTTAATTTTAAAACATCACTTTCCAAAACATATTTATTTAATATATTATTCACTGTCCAAAATCGTGAATATATTTCTCTAACCAAATTCATTTTATTGCAATATCTAATTTAAAGGATAATTCACTGTCCAAAATCGTGAATATATCTTCTTTAATAAACTTACATATTTAACTTATCAAAATTAGTTGATTTCGGATTTTTAAAACAATATTTATAAATTCACATTTATATTTTGGAAACTTCCATACATAAAATTCCTATATTAACCAATCTTATTTCTATCTTGTTTATATCCCAAAATCCAAATTATAAGTTAATTACTTATAAATCTCTTTATTTACAAATTCATTCTTTTTTATAAATTCATAAATTTATAAATCTATAAATCTTGCTTATAAGATTCAATTATCACTTCATTTTACACTTACAAAACTTCTTTATAATTTCATCACTTTTGATTTATAAGCATTCAATTTTATAAATCTTATATACATAACCATTTATTATAAATTCAAAAATCTCCATTTAAACTATTTACAAAATAGTAAACTCCATATTTCAAAAATCATATTTTGATTATATTTCCCAAAAATCATAATTTTTATAACATAAAAATTATAGCTTTTATTTATTTTAAAATAGATCCACTCCTTTAATAATTCAAAATTTAATAAAACATATATTTTAAAAATCACTTTGAAAATCCTTTTAATTTGAAATCACCACTTTAATACTTTTAAATTACCAAAAATAGGTCCAATGCTGCAACAACAATAAATACATCAATCACGACATCCAAATAATCATATATCTCATGATAACAGCATATATGTATGTATGTATGTATGTATATGTAAATAAAACCAATACTGGTAAGGAATCTAGTTGGATCCCGCCAACCTGTCACCTGCAACAAATATACATATTAGAATAGGTGTACAATGTCCGCTTTGAGACAGACGTGCATACAAAGGGTCATCCGCTCATACACGGAAACGTATAGGGTCTCATGTGCTCCAATAGGCAGGAATATATCCAAATACCAATCAATCTATATATAATATACCATATATCATACAAACAATCATCAATCATCATAAAAAAAATTATTCCTACTTGTATAAAAATATTAATGAGTCAGAAAGAGTGGGTTGTACTTACATTGGTTCCAATATCAGTTGTAGTGTTTTATTCCAAATAAAATTAAACAGGCGTTTAATTTTACCCAAAATTTACGCTAGCTCCAATCAACTCTGAGCCAGCTCTAAAATGAAGTGCTCGTTAATACGAACCTAATGCAACTTGTTTCGTCAAATACGGATCTCGTATGAAGAAGTTATGATGTTTTAAAGTTTATACAAATTATATATATAATTATTTTACATTTTCTATTTTATTTTTAAACCTCAATCTCATCTTGGCCATTAGTTTTAAAAACCTAGATCGTAGCCGCGAATTCCATCTCTTTCCCTCCCAGGCTTATCATGTTCGAACAAACTCATTAGCTGCCATCATCATCCAATTGTCGTTCGACGCTCGCTCCACCAGACGACGATCAGACACTATTAATACATGCTCCACGCTACCCCCCATCGATGCCCAGAGGTCGGTCGAGCTCAACATCCTCCTACTCTTGATTTTTTTTGTGAACGGCGACCATTTGAACGAGATTTGCCGTCGTCTCACTTCGCCTACGATGATCTCCACCGTTGGATTGAAAGGTCACAAGATGCTCTACAACTTGGTAACGACCTAGTATTTTCAACCATTCGCATCCACACACGTCGGACTTAAATTGCTCAAAATATCAGATTGTTAATTTATATTTGGCAAATCTCAGAATATACAGTAAATAAATCAATCACAGAATCACAGACACAGAGTAATATAATAGTAATGCAGCAGAATAAATAAATAGTAGTTCATGAAGCTACTATATAAACAACAGACTTTGAAATAAAATACAACAAAATATCTCAAATACTGGCTGATGACATCTCTGGACATATCAACTGGAAAAAGCTGAATGATAATCGATAGTTGGAACTCCAAGCTAATCTCCAAACTCCAAAGGTGAGTCTCAAATGTTGTATCACTTAGTCTGACCCGAGCATAAAGCAAAACACAAAACACTCGAGTCAGCGTTGACATTCTTATATCAATAAATCCAACTTAAATGAAATATCAACTGAAGTACAAGTAACTTAGAGGATGTTTAGGATACCCTTCCTCTAAAGATCCATGAAAATATCTACTATGTAGAAATTATAGGCTATTAACAACCAAACGTCATTTTAATATCGTGGTCATGTCAAAGTAATTTATACTTCAAACCAAAATATCATATCCATTACAAAACTATATCAAAACGATATCATTTTCCACTTCAAATATATACATTTCCAAAATCATAGCACTTTCAAAGTTATATCACTTTCGAAACCAAAACACTTGAGATTATAACACTTTGGAAATCATAATTTAGAAATCATAATACGTCCTACTTAACCGGTTTAGATATTAAATAGTACATATAATAAAATAGTTTTGTAAAGTAAGTAGTTTATATAAAACAGTTATAAGTTAAAATAGTTTATATTAAAATAGTTTGTATTACAATAGTTTATCTTAAAAATGATTTATATTAAAATAGTTTATATTAAAATAGTTTATATTAAATTAACTTATAAATAAAAATATAAAATAGTTTATATTAAATTAATTTATAAAGAAAAATATAAAATAGTTTTAAATATAATTTAAAATACTGTATATAATAAATAGTTTCCCCAAATTTCACAAATCGATTCCACATCAACTCGAATTTTAAATTTTAAATTTAATCAAATCTCAAATCATCAATTTCAATTTATCTTAGTTTCTCAATAAACCATTTCAAAGTATATCGATTTCAAATACAAATTTTTAACCACAGAATAAACCATTTCAATTTCAATATTTTCAAAGCTTTAAATATTCAAACATTTCAGAACTAGATTTGATAATTCCATATATATAACAAATTCACTTTACTATTATTTATTTTGAAATATTTACTTAATTATTCAAATAACATTTAAATAAAATTTCAAATTTCAAATTAATAAAACTAAATATACCATTTCAATTTATGTAAATTTGAAATATTCACTTAAATCACTTTTAATCAAAAACCAAGTTATAACATCATATCTTTAAAATCCCAAATTTAATAAATTTCAAATCAAATTTATTTGAGTATAATTCTTAAATAAATTCAATTTCAAAACCTTGGAAAACGTTTCAATATATATATGTATGTATATTGATCAACGATGTCTGTATATAATTTACTATCCAATGGTCAAGTGATATAGATATATGTCATTTAAATCCGCAATTTAAATATGTACGGGTATATCATTTCAACCCGCAATCCTA
Organism: Allium cepa; assembly: GCA_030765085.1. NCBI lineage: Eukaryota > Viridiplantae > Streptophyta > Magnoliopsida > Asparagales > Amaryllidaceae > Allium > Allium cepa. The sequence continues at coordinate 272,727,238 of CM060937.1, forward strand.
AATTTAATTCAAACGAAAATCGCTTGGGTTTATCATTTCAACCCATAACGATTTTCTTCTATTCTATAGATCGTTCAGGTATGTATCATTTCAACCCATAGGGAAATTTATACTAACAGGGAACTTGTAAAGTGATAATAGATATGATAATAATATAATAGGCATATATCATCAATATAAATAACAACAGATACAGATAATAGCATATAATATAGAAATTTAGATATTAACACCAGCATATTTCAATTGTCATTTCAATTGAAATAAAATTTAATACATATAAGAATGTTAATCGTGAGTGATTGCTCACCTTTCAAGGCTAGAGACGAACGAGAATGAGATGAGTAACGAATCCAAGCACGAATTTCAACGCAAGATTGGCACGAATTAGATGGATAAAGCTGATAATAAGGGATCGATGAAAAAAAAATCAAAATCAACTTGGTATATATACAGAAATATATATATTTGTTTTAAAATCCATTTCAATATATATATATTTCAAATCAAAATTTATTTCAAATTCAGATAAAAAAATAATTTCCATATATATTTGAAATCAACCCATAAATACTTATATATGGACAAATACATAAACTATGTATAAACGTACATACTTATTGAAATCAAAATTTACAAAATCAATATAACCTACCTCATTATAATATATCAGAACTCACCGATAATAAATAAACCTATATTTATATAAACAGCAAACTGTAACAGCACATTATAAATATAAACTATTATACACTTCTCAACATCATACATATACATAAACAAATATACGTTTGTATAATTTAACTAAATAAAATAATATATATATATCATATATAAATGAAACTGTTACATAATATGTATACTAACATATTGCTTTACGGTAAGATTTCTAAAAATCTGGACATAGTATATATATAAAATACTCTTGACGCACATATATAAATTTATATACCTATTTTATAAGCAACCCTTACCTATAAACTTATTATATATATATATACACGCACAAACCCATACTTGGATATGATTTATACAATATACTAGTAATATATAAATCGACTCCTGTAAACATTTTAAACAAACCCAATGCATGAAATAATTACCATAACTTATACAGTCAAACAAATATATAATTTGAAATAAATACATATATATATATATATAATACATGTAACTAACAATATATAAAATTTCAAATACATAACTTACATACCAAAACAGAACTCACGCACTAATGTAAATATCAGGTATATATATAAACGTAAACTCATATGACCAATATATATATATATATATAAACAGGGAATTGAAATACATGTTAATATATATATATATATATACATATATATATATATATACCTATACATAGATGAGAAGAGCAGCATTCGGCCTCGAGGAAATGGTGCAGGCTTCTATATTGCACGAGCTTGGATGGTGACCAGTGGGGTAAGGATGGAAGGTGGTCGGCTCGATCAAAGGGAGGCGGACAAGGCTGTTCGTTTGGAGGGCAGGAAAATGAGCTTCGGTGATGGGCAAAACAGCGGTCGAGGCTAGGCGGAGGCACACGAGGCTGAGTGGTGAGAGAGAAGGTGGCACAACCGTTACTTGGTGGTTTTCAGGGTGGGGATTATGTTCGGTTGATGTGTGAAGTGGGAAGGTTTAAAAATGATAGGAGGAAAAGAAGATAGGAGTTCGGGTGAGCATGAGGCGAAGATGCAGTGGAAAGCATGGAGGCAAGTACACACACACACACACACACATATATATTTTGAAAGCAGAGAGCATGGAGAGGCGACAAAACTTCAGCAGAAAGAAAAATATATATCTTTAATATAGTATTAAATTTATTTTATAACCGAAACCATAGAAAATGGAAACATCAGGAATAGATAAAGTCAGATAATTTTTTTTGAACGAATATATAATTAAAAGAAATTATAACGGTCATAAGCTATGATTCAGCGGAAGATTATTAAAGCCATTTACTATTGCTTGGAGTACACGGCTACAGTGTAACGGTAGAGAGAATTTAAAAAACTTACGAATATAGTCCTGGTATAGCGAACTGTTATATTATCTCCGTTGCGTACCAGACTTCAAAATACAGAGTTGAATATACCGTAGAGATCGGCACGACGAGACGATCAAAATGGTATACAGATATCAGTGGTATGATCAGCCGATCAAAATCGATATTCGGCAACAAAAATGCTGTAAATTTTCCAGAAATGAGATAAACAGAGAAAAGCAGTCAAAATTTGACAAAACGAAAGATGAAGTCTCACTCAGAAGATGATTTACAAATTTATTATATAAAAATATTCAGTTTTGGAAATTATTTTACTATCCTCAAATGTTAACTGATTTAAATTGAAATAAAATTACACAAGAAAATAAACTTTCATATTATCTGATGAAAATTTACCAATTGTTATGTTTAAGAAGACGTACTCCAAATATTAAATTCTTATTTTCAAATTCAATTATTTAAAAATACATAAAATTTTAAATTAATTACTTTATTTAAACCATTAAAATTTACGCATCGTTGCACTCTCCCCACTCAAAACTTTTTGTCCCCGAAAAGGAAGAATGTAGGAGAATAGAAACAACCAGAAAGAAAAATAGATTGAAAGACAAGATAAACAATTAATTTAAAACTACATAAATTTCAATTTAAATAATTTAATATTCAATAATTTGGATAAACTCATTTTCATGTCCATAATTCATAAGTTTATTAAATTTTATCTCAAGATAATTTCAAACGTTATTAATAAATCAATAATCATTTTCTTTAAATATGTTTTATTTAATTAATGACTTCTAAAATATTTACAACACTAATAATTTACTATTAAACCATGTAGTATATGAATAAACAATATTTTGAACATTTTAAATTATTTAGAAAGAAAGAAAGAAATGATCAAAATATCCATTATATAATACTTTATCAAAATACTTTTATAACTCGTTGTCTTAATAGGTTTATCCTCATTCTTGTAGACTCTGGCCATCAGTTGATCAGGCGCAAAGCTAGAATTCTCCAAGCACTTAGTAGATCTGTTTCAACACCCAGTGAAAAATACTCGAAAAACCTTCAAAACCGATATGGAAAGTACATTCCAAACAAATCAACCTAATCGAATCATGGGCCGCAGATACACAATGGTTATGCCTGGGTCCCCCAAGAAACATCCATACCTTTTAAGCAATCACTACCTTGCGAATTTCACCATGATAACAAAAAAAACTGTAAATCGCGGATACACAATGGTTACGTATGGGTCCCCCAGGAAACATCTGTACCCTTTAAGCAATCTCCGCCTTACAAATTACACTACGATAACAAAAAACCCGTAGACCGTGGATACACAATGGTTACGCCTGGATCCCCCAGGAAACATCCTACCCTTTGAGCAATCTCTGCTTTGCGGATTACGCTACTAAAACGACCATAGATTGCAGATACACAATGGTTATGCCTGGATCCCCCAGGAAACATCCATACCTTTTAAGCAATCATTGCCTTGCGAATTACACTATGCAGTCGAGTTCGTAAGACCATGGGTAACGTCGTAAAATTAGGAGGACACTCGAGTATCATATCCAAAAAACCCAAATCGGAGAGAATAATATCGATAGAGTGAATCCAAAATGTGGCCACAAAGAGGATATCAAGCAGAAGGCACTTTCCATATCTTTACTTTAAAAATATGTATCATATAGTACCCTTTCAAATCAATTTCAAATATCATACTTATATAAAGTCAATTATATATGAGATTTCATTTTCAAATCGAATACTTTCCAAAATCAATAGCATATCAAATCACACTTATATAGACTTTGATTATATAAGATTTCGCTTTTCAAATTGAACATCTTTCCAAATCAATAGTTTTCGAATCAACTTCATACTTATAAAAACCAATTTTATATAAGTTCGATAACTCCCAAAATCAAGTATTTAGTACAATAAGGTTATCAATTTTAATTTGTTTCAATATCATCTCAGTTTCAAAATCATATACGATTTCACCAAATTATTTCTTACAAATTAAATATCTTCAGTTTCAAAGTTTTCAAAAAAATAGGTTTAGAAAATAATCCTAGTTTCCAAATCGACATAATTTAAGTCAAACAAGTTCATTTCCAAAATCATCATATAAATACCGTGTTTTAAATTCCAATCTATTTTCGAAACCAAGCATTTTTCTCAAAATTGATTATACTCCAAAATGATTACCAAGTTTATAACCATCCCTTTTAAACCTTTGAACTATTTATTTCTATACAGAAGATCCAATTTACCTTTTGAAAATTATTATTATTTTATAGATATAGTTATGTAAAAGATGTTACTAAGTTAAAAACATTTAAAACTATTATTCAAAAAAATTCAAAAATAAATTTCATATTAGCATAATTCAAAATAGTCTTATTCATTTACTTAACAAAATAGTTTCAAACTTATTTAAATCATATTACTTCATACTTAAACATTCAAAACTAAACTTATATACTTTATCATATAATTTATACTTTTCGAAATTACTTAGATTTGACAATTAAACCTCGATTTGGAAGTGTTCGAACATTCAAAGTAGTTGGAGAAATCAAATTTCTAAATCCAAGAGTTGGATATCAGCAACCAATCAGTAAATCAATTTCAATAAATAGGGTTATACCAAAACAAATCCGAAATTTGAGGACTGAGCACCCGGCTCACTTTAAATCATTTTAAATGTATATATACATACATATATCTTTCGAATATCAAATCATACTTTGGAATTTGAAATCAAAGTTGGTTTCACAAAATCAATAACATAGCAAAGCAACTAAAGTGGCATCTCCCTACTTTGAAACTCGAAAATCAATGTCGATGTTGCGTGCACTCATCACCGAAATTATTCTCCAGCGACATAAGTGAGTTCTGGACTTTTATTTTCGTGAAAACTTTTTTGAAATTTGTTCGAAATCACTGAAACTCATTTGAAGTCATTTGAAACATTTCTTATTCAGAAAATACTTTCAAATTGTATTATTATATATTTTCAACATCTTAAAACCAAATTTCGAAATACCGAAATTCAATCTCTCAAATTTCCAATTTAAAACCCTTCAGTTATAAATCATTTTTATATAAATCAATTTCTTATAGAATTTTCAAAATTTCAAATCGTTTCGAAACTTAAAATTCTCGTTTTAAAAAGGTACATAAGCCTTATTGAAAATATTTTCACTTTTATATATAGAATTTAATCACACTTATCAACAAACATGATTTTTCAAAGGATGAATCAAGAATGGGTTTCAAAGCAAAGATAGAGATTCAAATTATAGGAACTCTAATCAAATAGAATTCTGATTCGAAGATAGGCTTGAATGAAGATGTGATAAGTAAATTACAAAACAGAAGATATATATACTTATATAAATCGCAAGAGGCCTTAACCGGGTCGACCGTGACTTCAGAAATATGATCGATGTTGGATTCTAAGGCAAATCGACATTCGATCGCCAGAGATAGAATTCGGCATAGCAAGTGATAGAAGCATTTAAACCAAAGGTATAAAAATCTCCAGTGAATCAACGCCAATTGTAAAGGAGTTTTACCCCTTTACAAATCGTTCAAAGATTGGCGGGATCGCCAAATTTTATAGAGATCGTTTTGAAGTGGAGTTATGTGATGCTCTAGAATCAAAAGAATACGAATAGAGGAAGACGAGAATGGATTTCAGAACAAGTGGGAGCATTCTAAAATTCAAAGGAAACCGAATCAAAGAGGAAGAGATTCAAGCACAAATGAAAGTAATTCTGTAATTAAATCTACTAGTATGCTAAGTTTTGCCTAAAACCAGAGCCATGATACCAACTTGTAATGACACGGTATTTTCAACCATTCGCATCCACACACGTCGTATTTGAATTACTCAAAATATCATATTGTTAATTTATATTTGGCAAAATTCAGCATATACAGTAAATAAATCAATCATAGAATCAAAGACACAGAGTGATATAATAATTATGCAGTGGAATAGATATATTGTAGTTCATAAAGCTACTATATAAACAACAGAGTTTGAAATAAAATACAACAGAATATCTCAAATATAGACTGATGACATCTCTGGACAAATCAACTAGAAAAAGCTGAAAGCGGAATCGATAGTTGGATCTCCAAGCGAAGCTCCAAACTCCAAAGGTGAGTCTCAAATGTTGTATCACTTAGTTTGACCCGAGCGTAAAGCAAAACATAAAGCACTCGAGTCAGGATTAACATTCTTATATCAATAAATCCACCTCAAATGAAATATCAACTGAAATACAAGTAACTTAGAGGATGTTTGGGATACCCATCCTCTAAGGATCCGTGAAACTATCGACTATGTAGAAGTTATACGCTATTAAGAACCAAACGTCATTATAACACCGTGGTTATTTCAAAATAATTTATACTTCAAAACCAAAATATCATATCCATTTCAAAACTATATCAAAATGATATCATTTTCCACTTCAAATATATACATTTCCAAAATCATAACACTTTCAAGTTATAACACTTTCGAAACCAAAACACTTGAGATTATAACACTTTGGAAATCATAACATTTGGAAAATCATAATTTAGAAATCATAATACTTTGAAATCATAATACTTCCCAATTAACCGGTTTAAATATTAAGTAGTATATATAATAAAATAGTTTATATAAAATAGTTATAACTTAAAATAGTTTATATTAAAAATAGTTTATATTAAAAATGATTTATATTAAAATATTTTATATTAAATTAATTTATAAAGTAAAATATAAAATAGTTTTAAATATAATTTAAAATATTGCATATAATAAATAGTTTCCTCAAATTTCACAAATCGATTCCAAATCAAGTCGAATTCCAAATTTCAAATTTAATCGAATCTCAAATCATCTATTTCAATTTATTTCGGTTTCTCAATAAACCATTTCAAAGTATATCAATTTCAAATATAGATTTTTAACCACAGAATAAACCATTTCAATTTCAATATTTTCAAAGATTTAAATATTCAAACATTTCAAAACTAGATTTGATATTTCCATATATATCAAATTCATTTTACTATATTTATTTTGAAATATTTACTTAATCATTCAATTTATGTAAATTTGAATAAAAATTCGAATTTCAAATTTAAATAAAACTAGATATACCAATTCAATTTATGTAAATTTGAAATATTCAATTAAATCACTTTTAATCAAAAACCAAGTTATAAATCATATCTTTAAAATCCCAATTTTAATAAATTTAAAATCAAACTTATTTTAGTATAATTCTTAAATAAATTCAATTTCAAAACCTTGGAAATCATTTCAATATATATATATATATATATATATATATATATATATATATATTGACCAACGGTGTCTGTATATAATTTTCTATCCTGTGGTCAAGTGATACAGATATTTATCATTTAAATCCGCAATTTAAATATATACGGGTATATCATTTCAACCCACAATCCCAAATTCAATTCAAATGAAAATCGCTTCGGTTTATCATTTCAACCCATATGATTTTCTCCTATTCTACAGATCATTCGGGTATGTCTCATTTCAACCCATAGGGAAATCTATACTAATAGGGAACTTGCAGAGTGATAATAGATATGATAATAATAATATAACAGTCATATATCATCAATATAAATAACAGGCAATGTTTTCAGATGTCACAGGTGAACAAATACAGAGAATAGCATATATATAGCAATTTAAATAACTAAAAGCAGCATATTTCAATTGTCTTTCAATTGATATCAAATTTAATACATATAAGAATGTTAATCGTGAGTGATTGCTCATCTTTCGAGGCTAGAGACGAACGGAAATGAGATGCGTTACGAATCCAAGCACGAATTTCAAAGCAAGATTGGCACGAATTAGATGGATAAAGCTGATAACAAGGGATCGATGGAAACAAATTAGAATCAACTTGATATATGTACAGATATATATATATATATATATATATTTGTTTAAAATCCATTTCAATATATATATTTAAAATCAAATTTTATTTTAAAGTCACACGAAAAAATAATTTCCATATATATTTGAAATCAACTCATAAATACTTATATATAAACAAATACATAAACGTATGTATAAACATACATACTTATTGAAATCAAAATTTACAAAATCAATATAACCTAACTCATTATAATATATTGGAACTCACCGATAATAAATAAATGTGATATCCCGGAATTTTTGACAATATCAATTTAATAATCTTTAGATAAAATCAAATTGATATTGAAAATATTGATTAATAAAATATGGATTGGTTTAATAATCTGAATAAATAAATATTTAATTTATGATTTATCTTTTAAAAAGCTAAAATAAATGTTTTAAATTATAATGTATATATATATATATATATGTATATATATTATAGTTTATCTTTGTTTTGGAATTTAATAAATAAATAAAGTTTTGTTTTTAAATTCTAATAAAATATTGAGTAATTAGGAAATTATGTTTTAAATTAATATTAAGATTTTAAAAATCTATTTAAACTAGTAATTATATGGTTTGATAATATTTAAAATAAATGTAATTGTTTAAAATTTGTCTTAGCTTAATTTTTGTTTTAAATTTAAATAAAAGTTGATTTTATTTCCTGTTAAATGTTATTTGATTAATATGATTTGAGAATATTTTATATAGGTTTAAAATAAAAAATAGCATATGATTTAAATTTATTTGATAATAAAAGTGATTTATAATCTTTTTATAAATCATATAAAATTTGTTAAATTGTTATTTTTAAGCCATATTAATAAATGTACTATTTTTCATAAATATAAAAGGAATTAAAATAAGGAAATAGAATCTTCATTTTAAATTGAATAAATTGATTTTAATTTTGATTTCAAAAGTTTAATTTGATTTGAAATTTTGTTTTGAAATTCAAATTAATTAATTCTTTAAAATATTTGTATAAGTTTTAATTTATAATTTGTTATAATTATTTTTTCTTTAAATAAGTAATTCACATGTATATTTACATAAATATAAATAAATTAATTTTAATGCTTTATCAAACATTTAAATAAAAAGAAAATATAATTAAATTAATTTAAAAGACAAGTGTTAGCTTATTAAGTAATCTAAGCTACACGTGTTAAGTAGTTAATAACTCTAATGACAAGTGTCATTTAATTTCTATTTTCTTTTATTTATTTTGTTAAATTTATTTCAGCCCTCTTTTAAAACATTTTCATTTCTCCTCTCATTCTCTTTTCAAAAGAAAAGATAAAAGAATCAAAGAAATCAAAAAACTGAAAACTCAAAACCCTTCAAAACCAAAACTTGTAACAAGAATTTCAAACATGCAATTTCAAATTCTTGCATAAAAATCAAATTTGCATTCTACAAATCTGCACAACAAATTCATTTGCAAAAGAAAGAAATCATGGATCTGCATGCAACTACATTTCATCTCTGGAAGATCATCAGCTTTGCAAATCATAAAGGGGCTGCATGCATCTAATTTTGGTTAAAGTTTCAAATGCATGCAATTTCAAGTCTGCATCTTTATCAAGAATTTAAGAATCATACCCCTGCAACATTTAAAATCAGTTGACAGACTACTCCAAGCTTTAAATTTTGAATGCTCTGTTCTTCATATTTAAGGTAAGTAACACTTCTTTTAAAAAATTTAAGGCAAATCTGGTTGTTGAATCATGTTTTAAATAAGTTGTTTTTGTATATATGTTGAAAATCTCCTATGCATTTGTAATGTGTGATATTGTTGAATTTGTGCTACCTGTATAACATCCCTGCTCTAAAATTTCCATCCAGCTTCCTATTTAAATTCATTTTGCTTTATCTACTAAATTTTAAGACTTAGGATTTAAACAATATTTGTTTGTTTGGTTATTAACTAGATTTTAAAATTTTATTTAACTTAATTAGAAACTGAATTGCTCTGGAAGACAAGTTTAAAAATGAAACTCAAGTCTCTGTTTAAATTCAAACTGGTTGATTGTGCAATTCAGTTACACAAATCAAAACCTTAGACAAATTCATGATTTTTAAGAATAAAATCATAAGCTCTAAACTGGGTTTGACTGTGCATATGGGTGATGAGCAGAATTGGGTTTTGAGGGTGTCTCTGATGATTCAGGTGAATTTGGGGTTCATGCTTTTGTGTGATGGTAGATGGGTGATTAGGGAATCGAGGAAAACTAGTTGTATGGTGATCAAATTGATGTAGAGACAGCGGTGGTCAAATTTGTTCTGTAACCCTAATGTTTGAATCTGTTAGCAAATAGGGTCGTTCCCCCTCAATATTGGATCGAGTGTTTAGCAACTCTGGGGATTGGTTGCTGGGCCCTAGAGGAGGAAGTAGCCGGAGTTGTAGCTTAAACGATGGCCAGAGGACGGAGAACACGCAGTTGACAGGTTTTGGTGTTTGGGAAGCACTGTGTTCCAGGTTTAAAGGGAGGTTGTTCTGTTGATTTTTGGTGAAATGGAGGTTTTTTGATGATTAGGTGTTCAAGTTGGATTCAAGGGTGGATGGTGGATGTGGATGATCATCACTGGTGATCGGAAGTTGTCCATGGATTTGTGCATGTGCACAGGGTCATATGGAGGTGATTTGGTTTCTGGAATATTGTGAAGATGTGGTGCTCGGGTCATTTCAGTTTTTGCTCGAAGTTGAGGTAAGGGAGACTCGAAGTAAAATAGTGTTGAGCTCGGGTAGTTTTTAGTTGCAGGATTTGTTTCTGTAACCTGACTGTTTCAGGTTTTCAAAATTTAAATTAAATTTAAATAAAAGAAACAAAGTAAGTTTGAATTAGGTTTAAGAAAGTTTAAATTATGAATTCAAATAGATTTGAATTCCAGATTTCAAATAGAAAATTTGCAAAAATAAATTATTTAAAAACTAAAACTGTACAGTGTTTGTAAATCTGGAAATAAGATTTTAAACAAGATTTAAAATCTAAGTTAAAATCTGAATTTGAAATCGTGGATTCAAATTTGAAATTTGAATCTGAAAGTTTCAAAAGGAAATAAGTTTATAAATTCAAATGTTATAATCAAGTTGAATATTTTAGTATTTTATAACATATGTTTTATAAATCTGAAATGAAATTTAAAACAGGGTTTAAAATTTAAATCTTTGAATCTAAATGTGAAAGCATGATTTGAATTTTAGTTGTAATATAAATAAGATTTGAATTTAAATGTTTCAATATCACTTGAATATTTAATGTATAATTTAAATTAATTTAAATTGATTATGGGTTAAACTATTTTTTTTAAATACCTTAAGTAATTCTTTAATATGAAATAAAAAGATCTTTAATATTTAAACCTTGTTTAAGTTAAATTTGATTTCATTTTAATTTTAATTTAAAATGGAATTCAGAGAAATTTAAAAGAAAATTATTTTTAAATTACTTTGATAATGATAATTAAATCATTAATGAGATTAATGATTTTCATTAAAATTGTTTTGAACTTAATAATCTATTATTTGATCAAGGTAATTGAGTTTGTAATTAATTAATTTAATTTATTAATATTATGTTACTTAATTAAATAATTAAGGGTTTTATTTAATGAATTAAGAGATTAAGTAAGTTAATTAAAATTGATTAAATTGTAATTAAGAAATCATTAATTTAAATAAGATTTGATTTAATTTAATTAATGAATTGAATTTATTAATCAAGTAATTAATAATTAATTAAGTTTTTAATTATCACTTGATTAATTTAATAATTAGAAATAAATTAATGAGTTTTATAAATAAATTAAGAATTGATATTGATTAATTCAGTTAATTACTTTAGAAAAGTAATTAAAGTTTTGTTATGGGTTAATGAAGGTCATTAACTTAATATTATTTTATAATTAATTAATGTAATTAATTTTAATGATTAATTGTATTAATTAATTTAAAGATAATCATTTGAGAATTATTTAAGTACAATCACTTAATGAAAGTAATTAAGAAATTAATTACTAATTGTAATTAATTGAGTTTATTTTAATTAAGTAAGTTGATTAATTAAGTTTAGTTAATTTAATTTAATCACTGGTTGATTTGAGAAGTAATTACAAATGTAATTAAAAATGAATAATTACTTAGTGAAGTAATTAAGAAGATAAATTACTTGATGTAATTTAATTAAAAGATACTTGAATAATGGAGGAGTTTTGGAAATTAATTACTTTGTGAAATTAATATGTAATTATTATACAAAATAATTACTTAAGTAAGTAATTAATAATTAATTGCTTAGTGTAATTAATTTAGGTTTTGGTAATTGTGTTATTTAAAGATAATTAAAGATGAAATTGATTAAGCAAATTACTTAAGGTGATTAATCAAGAATGATTGATCAATAAGGATAATTGAAAATTAATTTAATAGAGTAATTTTAAAAATAAAATAATTTGGGATCATTAATTTAAATAATTAATGATATAATTAAGGATTGATTAATAAGAACAATTAACCAATGAAGGAATTAATTAATGTGATTAATTAAGGATTAATGTAATTAATTACAATTAATTAATGAAGTAATTACAGGTTAATTACTAAATCTGGTTTGGAATAATTAATTTGTGAAATTAATTGGTGGTTAATTACTTGAACGTAATTAAAGGATAATTAATCAAGATGATTAATTAGAGTAATTCATTTGAGGGTGATTAATTAATTGATTTGTAATTAATCAAGGAAAATGTAAGCAAGATTTATATGGATGAGTAATTAATTTAATTCATTTTAAATTAATTAAGGAAGAAGTAATTAATTTAATTCATTTTAAATTAATTATAGAATTATTAGTAAGTCATTGCTTATGCATGTTGGTTGATACTAATTACCCTGAATAGTTGAGATTTCAGTTATGAGATAAGGGTTGTTGTGTGATTTGGATGCTATTGTTGCATTGAGTTGATAATATGAATTATCTGTTTGAGTTGATAATATAGATTATCTGTTGTGATGATAATATTGATTATCTATTATGATGTTAAGATTTATCTATCTGTGTGTATATAGATAATATTGTATTGAATTGTTTTAAACATTTAAAACAACTTGGACCTAAAAGACACGTTTTGGATTTCGATGAGACCGAGATCGGGTTTCCATATTTGGATATCCAAAAACCACATTGATATAAATTAACGATAGGTCGTGAATCTCGAGTGAAGATGAAGATTCAGAGTGCAAGGGCTATCGTCGTTAACTCTGAGGGTGATTCCAAAATGAGTGTAACGAGATAATGCCTTCGGTTTCGTTCGAACCTGGAACGAACTTGTATGGATTGAATGCTTTCAGAACATCGTCAAGTGGACGATGAGCATTCTAAGAGATGTGTTCTCTAAAGGTAATCGTTGCCTCAAGCCTCATCAACCGGGAATGGCTAAAACAGGGGAGGTGCAGCAAGGCTTCGTGGGTAGCTCCCATTGGACAGTGAGATTGATCCCTGTCTAGAAGTCCCTTTATATTCGGCTGTGTGGGCAGTTGGTTGCAAACAACTATGGGGTTATCTTGTTTGGAACTGTTCGGTAAGGGATGGTTCCGGCTTTGTGTTGCAGGAGAGCGGGCGTACTCCTTGGTACGGTGATCTAGGCCACGTACTGTGACGGGCGGTACCCCAGTAGCCCTGCCATTGTACGGAATCCACAATTCAATAAGTGCCAACGGTTTTGATTGTATTACCCACTTTTGTGGTTAGTAGCTGGAATTTAATGAATGTAACAATTTCGGCTATTTCATATTTACTTGAAAGCCCTAGACCTATTATAATATCACTGAATTTCCTATCAAATGTTTTGGTTAGCGTAAGGTAAAAACATTTCCGTGTTTATGTGTGGAAAGTGTTACATGATACCTTTCTTTTCAAAAGGTTTTTAAAGTTATGCAACCTTAACCTGTTACTCACACCAGACCCATGTCTGACCCGGAGTTTATATTTGTTTTCTTAAACTCTTGGGTACTCAAATTTTTACGAGTAGCCAAGGGATTCAGGTTGGCTTTGACGAATATTGAAGGAGCAATGGAGCAGGAGGCTTTTGCATTGTAGATATTTAGTTTCCGTTGTGTTTTCTCTGTGTTGTGTTGTATTAAGTTGTAAATACTAGACAGATGTTTATAACTGTCTAGTATATGTGATGTGTATGCTGTGTATCTCTGATTGATGTTGTATATTATGCAAATACTTATGTTATTAATATAATTTATTCATTCCGCTGTTGAGATTCTAGTGTTGTTTCTTCTTTTTCTTCTTTCTTTTCCTCTTCTATCCCTTTCTTTCTTAATTGATGATGCGATTTTCTAGGAGTAGAAAGTCGTGTCGTCACAGTTGGTATCAGCGCATTAGGTTGAGTGAATACCTAGGCTCTGTAGTGGTGTCTATCTTGAGAGAGCGTATTTGTATTTTTAATATATTTATATATGTAAACTTATTTCTACCTATCTGTTAGGTTACCTGTTCGGGTTTCCAATATAGGTTATAAGGTAGATTGGGGTAGTGGTGTGTATAACACGACTGCCATTGGTTGGAGTTTGAATGTTTGAGGTTGGAAGTGCATCTGTCGAGACTGTAGACCTAATACCGTCTCGAGTGAGTTTTGCTTGGTGCAAGGACTTCAATGATCCCTGAAGGTAACCTGTTAAGGTTCGGAGTTCATCTTTGAAGTTGGATGAGTAGAGTTTGGATCTGTTGGCTGAGCAGAAGCGAGTGATGGTATCTTGATAACTCAGGAAGTAGTAGCTGCATGATGAGATGCAGTGACTATGGATATTTCTGAAGATGATTTCTTTGGAACAAGTTTAAGGAAGTAGGTCTGCTTCGATGTTGTAGCTGAAATCGGCAGGGTGTTTCTGTTTGGTTTAAAGTCCGAGTTTCTCGAAGAGCTTTGAATTGGAAATTCTTTAGCATTGGTGTCGGCAGTGCAGCTCGGAGTGTTCTGTGTGTCGGCAGAGTTTTCTGGCTTAGCAGTTTTCTGGAGGTGGAGTTCAGAAGCAGTTGAGTGAATCCATTTCTTCCATGGATTGGCAAGTCCAGCACAAGCTATTTTGATTGGTAAAGAGAGAACAGTTCTCTTTGGATTTTAGTTTGGATTGATCGCAAAAGTGACTTGCGATGATTGAGTATTCTCTTGAACCGTTGGAGATTTTTTTGGATGTTTTCTAGAAGTCAGGATTGTCCTCATCTAGAGATTCAGTCTTCTTAATTTGGTACCGATGGTTCAACTAGTTGAAGGTTAGTTCCTTGATATGGAGTTTGTTGAAGCAACTCAGGATTCGAGGAACTTCTTAATTTTCTCTTGGTTATTAAAGATCTTCTTGGTTATGCTGTCCAGTGTGCTTGTGATCTTCATCAGCATTCTTTTCTACTCCAGATCAGAGTTGTGCAGCGGAAGCAGTTTGTGAGTGCATCTGCTTTTCTTTTCCGGATAGGAGGAGTTGTTTTCTTCTAATGGTTGTGAGTGGAGTTTGATCTTGATGTTGATTGATCGTGGAGGATCATTCTGGTGGACTAGATTTGGTCCAGTTTATTTCTTAAGACATCAACAAGGATTGAGCTGATGAGGTAAGAGATAGGCAGTCGAAGATCTGATTTTGGATAAGTTTCTAAGTTTTTAGGAGCTATAAATTTGGTAAGGTTGGTAAGCTAGCTCCGAGATATTTTGGATTTCTTTTGTGTTCTGTTTCTGGATAAGTGTTAAATTTTCTGGATTGAATAGCCAGTTTAGACAACTGGAATTCGATGTGTTTCACATATCTCTGAGGGAGTACGTGTATGATCTATTTCTGATTTTGGAATCAGCTATTCTGGGAGATTTGGTGGTTGAGTCAAACATGTTTGTGGTCTGAGGTCTTGTTCAGTTATAGATCTAGATGAGTGAGAGTTCTGTAGCTTAATAGGTGGATTGTTTGGGTTTTATAGAGCGAGTATCCCGATGTTTACTTGGGAAACTCGAGGAAACTCTATCCAGAATTTTGTCTGGACAGTTAATTTTGTTTGATTGGATGAATTGATTGCTATGGTTGTTAGCATATGTTTGATATATGCTTGGTTTTAAAAATTTAAAAATCTTAAATAGGTTATTAAATTACCTTTGTTTTAAATTTCGGAGACGAAATTCTTTTAAGGGGGAACGAATGTGATATCCCGGAATTTTTGACAATATCAATTTAATAATCTTTAGATAAAATTAAATTGATATTGACAATATTGATTAATAAAATATGAATTGGTTTAATAATCTGAATAAATAAATATTTAATTTGTGATTTATCTTTTAAAAAGCTAAAATAAATGTTTTAAATTATAATGTGTGTATATATATATTTGTAAATATATTATAGTTTATCTTTGTTTTGGAATTTAATAAATAAATAAAGTTTTGTTTTTAAATTCTAATAAAATATTGAGTAATTAGGAAATTATGTTTTAAATTAATATTAAGCTTTTAAAAATCTATTTAAACTAGTAATTATATGGTTTGATAATATTTAAAATAAATGTAATTGTTTAAAATTTGTCTTAGCTTAATTTTTGTTTTAAATTTAAATAAAAGTTGATTTTATTTCTTTTTAAATATTATTTGATTAATATGATTTGAGAATATTTTATATAGGTTTAAAATACAAAATAACGTATGATTTAAATTTGTTTGATAATAAAAGTGATTTATAATCTTTTTATAAATCATATAATTTTTTTTAATTGTTATTTTTAAGCCATATTAACGTACTATTTTTCATAAATAGAAAAGGAATTAAAATAAGGAAATAGAATCTTCATTTTAAATTGAATAAATTGATTTTAATTTTGATTTCAAAAGTTTGATTTGATTTGGAATTTTATTTTGAAATTAAAATTAATTGATTCTTTAAAATATTTGTATAAGTTTTAATTTATAATTTGTTATAATTATTTTTTCTTTAAATAAGTAATTCATATGTATATTTACATAAATATAAATAAATTAAGTTTAAAGCTTTATCAAACATTTAAATAAAAGAAAATATAATTAAATTAATTTAAAAAACAAGTGTTAGCTTATTAAGTAATCTAAGCTACACGTGTTAAGTAGTTAATAACTCTAGTGACAAGTGTCATTTAATTTCTATTTTCTTTTATTTATTTTGTTAGATTTATTTCAGCCCTCTTTTAAAACATTTTCATTTCTCCTCTCATTCTCTTTTCAAAACAAAAGATAAAAGAATCAAAGAAATCAAAAACCTGAAAACTCAAAACCCCTCAAAACCAAAACTTGTAACAAGAATTTCAAACATGCAATTTCGAATTCTTGCATAAAAATCAAATTTGCATTCTACAAATCTGCACAACAAATTCATTTGCAAAAGAAAGAAATCATGGATCTGCATGCAACTACATTTCATCTCTGGAAGATCATCAGCTTAGCAAATCATAAAGGGGCTGCATGCATCTAATTTTGGTTAAAGTTTCAAAAGCAAGCAATTTCAAGTCTGCATCTTTATCAAGAATTTAAGAATCATACCCCTGCAAAATTTAAAATCAGTTGACAAACTACTCCAAGCTTTAAAGTTTGAATGCTCTGTTCTTCAGATTTAAGGTGAGTAACACTTCTTTTAAAAAATTTAAGGCAAATCTGGTTGTTGAATCATGTTTTAAATAAGCTGTTTTTGTATATATGTTGAAAATCTCCTATGCATTTGTGATGTGTGATATTGTTGAATTTGTACTGCCTGTATAACATCCCTGCTCTAAAATTTCCACCCAGTTTCCAATTTAAATTCATCTTGCTTTATCTATTAAATTTTAAGACTTAGGATTTAAATAATATTTGTTTGTTTGGTTATAAACTAGATTTTAAAAATTTATTTAACTTAATTAGAAACCGAATTGCTCTGGAAGACAAGTTTAAAAATGAAACTCAAGTCTCTGTTTAAAATTCAAACTGGTTGATTGTGCAATTCAGTTACACAAATCAAAACCTTAGACAAATTCATGATTTTTAAGAATAAAATCATAAGCTCTAAACTGGGTTTGACTGTGCATATGGGTAATGAGCAGAATTGGGTTTTGAGGGTGTCTCTGATGATTCAGGTGAATTTGGGGTTCATGCTTTTGTATGATGGTAAATGGGTGATTAGGGAATCGGGGAAAAATAGTTGTATGGTGATCAAATTGATGTAGAGACAACGGTGGTCAAATTTGTTCTGTAACCCTAATGTTTGAATCTGTTAGCAAATAGGGTCGTTCCCCCTCAATATTGGATCGAGTGTTTAACAACTCTGGGGATTGGTTGCTGGGCCTTAGAGGAGGAAATAGCCGGAGTTGTAGCTTAAACGATGGTCGGAGGAAGGAGAACACGCCGTTGACAGGTTTTGGTGTTTGGGAAGCACTGTGTTCCAGGTTAAAGTGAGGCTGTTCTGTTGATTTTTGGTGAAATGGAGGTTTTCTGATGATTAGGTGTTCAAGTTGAATTCAACGGTGGATGGTGGATGTGGATGATCATCACTGATGATCGGAAGTTGTCCATGGATTTGTGCATGTGCACAGGTTCATATGGAGGTGATTTGGTTTCTGGAATATTGTGAAGATATGGTGCTCGAGTCATTTCAGTTTTTGCTCGAAGTTGAGGTAAGAGAGACTCGAAGTAAAATAGGGTTGAGCTCGGGTAGTTTTTTGTTGCAGGATTTGTTTCTGTAACCTGGCCGTTTCAGGTTTTCAAAATTTAAATTAAATTTAAATAAAAGAAACAAAGTAAGTTTGAATTAGGTTTAAGCAAGTTTAAATTATGAATTCAAATAGATTTGAATTCCAGATTTCAAATAGAAAATTTGCAGAAATAAATTATTTAAAAACTAAAACCTATACAGTGTTTTTAAATCTGGAAATAAGATTTTAAACAAGATTTAAAATCTAAGTTAAAATTTGAATTTGAAATCCTAGATTCAAATTTGAAATTTGAATCTGAAAGTTTCAAAAGGAAATAAGTTTATAAATTCAAATGTTATAATCAAGTTGAATACTTTAGTATTTTATAACATATGTTTTATAAATCTGAAATGAAATTTAAAACAGGGTTTTAAATTTAAATTTTTGAATCTAAATGTGAAAGCATGATTTGAATTTTAGTTGTAATATAAATAAGATTTGAATTTAAATGTTTCAATATCACTTGAATATTTAAAGTATAATTTAAATTTATTTAAATTTATTATGGGTTAAACTATTTTTTTTAAATACCTTAAGTAATTCTTTAATATGAAATAAAAAGATTTTAAATATTCAAACCTTGTTCAAGTTAAATTTGATTTGATTTTAATTTTAATTTAAAATGGAATTCAGAGAAATTTAAAAGCAAATTATTTTTAAATTACTTTGATAATGATAATTAAATCCTTAATGAGATTAATGATTTTCATTAAAATTGTTTTGAACTTAATAATATATTATTTGATCAAGGTAATTGAGTTTGTAATTAATTAATTTAATTAATTAATAATAAGGTTACTTAATTAAATAATTAAGGGTTTTATTTAATGAATTAAGAGATTAAGTAAGTTAATTAAAATTGATTAAATTGTAATTAAGAAATCATTAATTTAAATAAGATTTGATTTAATTTAATTTAATTAATGAATTGAATTTGTTAATCAAGTAATTAATAACTAATTAAGCTTTTAATTATCATTTGATTAATTTAATAATTAGGAATAAATTAATGAGTTTTATAAATAAATTAAGAATAGATATTGATTAATTCAGTTAATTACTTTAGAAAAGTAATTAAAGTTTTGTTACGGGTTAATGAAGGTCATTAACTTAATATTATTTTATAATTAATTAATGTAATTAATTTTAATGATTAATTGTATTAATTAATTTAAAGATAATGATTTGAGAATTATTTAAGTACAATCACTTAATGAAAGCAATTAAGAAATTAATTACTAATTGTAATTAATTGAGTTTATTTTGTTTAATTAAGTTGATTAATTAAGTTTAATTAATTTAATTTAATCACTGGTTGATTTGAGAAGTAATTACAAATGTAATTAAAAATGAATAATTTCTTAGTGAAGTAATTAAGAAGATAAATTACTTGATGTAATTTAATTAAAAGATACTTGAATAATGGAGGAGTTTTGGAAATTAATTACTTTGTGAAATTAATATGTAATTAGTGTACAGAATAATTACTTAAGTAAGTAGTTAATAACTAAATACTTAGTGTAATTAATTTAGGTTTTGGAAATTGAGTTATTAAAGATTGTTACACATGAAATTGATTAAGTTAATTACTTAATGTGATTAATCAAGAATGATTGATTGATAAGGATAATTGAAAATTAATTTAATAGGGTAATTTTAAAAATAAAATAATTTGGGATCATTATTTTAAATAATTAATGATATAATTAAGGATTAATTAATAAGAACAATTAATCAATAAAGGAATTAATTAATGTGATTAATTAAGGATTAACGTAATTAATTATAATTAATTAATGAAGTAATTACAAGTTAATTACTGAATCTGGTTTGGAATAATTAATTTGTGAAATTAATTGGAGGTTATTACTTGAATGTAATTAAAGGATAATTAATCAAGATGATTAATTAGAGTAATTTATTTGAGGGTGATTAATTAAATGATTTGTAATTAATCAAGGGAAATGTAAGTAAGATTTATATGGATGAGTAATTAATTTAATTCATTTTAAATTAATTAAGGAAGAAGTAATTAATTTAATTCATTTTAAATTAATTATAGAATGATTAATAAGTCATTGCTTATGCATGTTGGTTGATACTGATTACCCTGAATAGTTGAGATCTCAGTTATGAGATAAGGGTTGTTGTGTGATTTGGATGCTATTGTTGCATTGAGTTGATAATATGAATTATCTGTTTGAGATGATAATATAGATTATCTATTGTGATGATAATACTGATTATCTATTATGATGTTAAGAATTATCTATCTGTGTGTATATACATAATATTGAAATGAATTGTTTTAAACATTTAAAACAACTTAGACTTAAAAGACACGTTTTGGATTTCGACGAGACCGGGATCGGGTTTCCATATTTAGATATCCAAAAACCACATCAATCCAAATTAACGATAGGTCGTGAATCTCGAGTGAAGATGAAGATTCAGGGTGCAAGGGTTATCGTCGTTAACTCTGAGGGTGATTCCAAAATGAGTGTAACGAGATAATGCTTCGGTTTCGTTCGAACCCGGAACGAACTTGTATGGATTGAATGCTTTCAGAACATCGTCACGTGGACGATGAGCATTCGAAGAGATGTGTTCTCTAAAGGTAATCGTAGCCTCAAGCCTCATCAACCGCGAATGGCTAAAACAGGGGAGGTGCAGCAAGGCTTCGTGGGTAGCTCCCACTGGAGAGCGAGATTGATCCCTGTCTAGAAGTCCCTTTATATTCGGCTGTGTGGGCAGTTGGTTGCAAACAACTGCGGGGTTATCTTGTTTGGAACTGTTCAGTAAGGAATGGTTCCGGCTTTATATATATACACACGAACCCATACTTGGATATGATTTGTACAATACACCAGTAATATATAAATCGACTCCTGTAAACATTTTTAACAAACCCAATGCATGAAATAATTGCCATAACTTATACAGTCAAACATATATATAATTTGAAATAAATACATATATAAAATATATATAACTAACAATATATAAAATTTCAAATGCACAACTTATATAACAAAATAGAACTCACGTACTAATGTAAGTGTCAGGTATATATACAAATGTAAACTCATATGACCAATATATATATATATATATATATATATATATATATATATATATATAAACTAGGAATCGAAATACATGTTAATACACACACACACACACACACACCCTATATATAGATAAGAAGAGCAGCATTTGGCCTCGAGGAAAAGATGCAGGCTTCAACCCTGCACGAGCTCGGATGGTGACCAGCGAGGCAAGGATGGAAGGTGGCCGGCTCGATCAGAGGGAGGCGGGACAAGGCATTTCGTTTAGAGGGCAGGTTGATAAGCTTCAACGATGGGAAAAACAATGGTCGAGGCCAAGCGGAGGCACAGGAGGCCGATAGTAAGAGAGAAGGTAGCACAACTGTTACTTGGTGGTGTTCAGGGTGGAGATTGTGTTCGGTTGATATGTGAATTGGGAAGGTTTTAGAGTTTCGGCCAAAAAAATGATAAGAGGAAAAGAAGATAGGTTTTTGGGTGAGAATGAGGCCAAAATGTAGTGGAAAGCATAGAGGCACACACACACACACACACAATGAAAGCAGAGAGCAGGGAGAGGTGACAAAACTTCAGCAGAAAAAAAAATAACTTTAGATATAGTACTAAATTTATTTTATAACCGAAACCATAGAAAATGGAAATGTCAGGAATAGATAAAGTCAAATAAATTTTTTTGAGCGAATATACAATTAAAAGAAATTGTAACGTCAGGAGCTATGATTCAGCGGAAGATTATTAAAGCCATTTACTGTTGCTTGGAGTACACGGCTACAGTGTAACGGCAGAGAGAATTTAAAAAACTTACGAATATGGTCCAGGTACAGTGAACTGCTATATTGTCTCTGTTGCATACCGGACTTCAAAATACAGAGTTGAATATACCGTAGAGATCGACATGACGGGATGATCAAAACAATATACAGATTTCAGTGGTACGATTAGCCAATCAAAAATTGATATTCGGTAGCGAAAATGCTGCAAATTTGCCAGAAATAAGATAAACTAAGGAAGAGCAGTCAAAATTTGATGAAACGAAAGATGACGTCTCACTCAGAAGATGATTTACAAATTTATTATATAAAAATATTCAGGTTTGGAAATTATTTTACTATCATCAAATGTTAACTGACTTAAATTGAAATAAAATTACACAAGAAAATAAACTTTCATATTATCTGATGAAAATTTACCAGTTGCTATGTTTATGAAGACATACTCCAAATATTAATTTTTTATTTCCAAATTCAATTATTTAAAAATTCACAAATTTCAAATTAATTACGCTATTAAAACCATTAAAATTTACGGGTCGTTACAAACTTTGTAGTTGAAAGATTTTGATGAAAGTCAACGGATGGAGAGAAAATTAAGGGAGAAGGCGAGGAAATTCTGGCTATTAACAGTAAAGTGGCGGCTAGGGTTTAGGAAATTAGGTTTGGTTGAAAATGAGAAAAAATATGGCCTTATGAAATTTCGCGACACTGTTCACCCGAAAATTTTCTAAACTCCAATCGAAGCATGCCGCCTGGTGTTTATAATGTTTTACCCCCATTCTAAACATAATGGAATATACAACGGGATCCAATTCGATCATATTTGGAAGATAGGTCTTCGAATCGAATTATTTAAACTAAAATTTACTTAAACAATTTCTATGCGTTTTAGCTTGCCACGACTAAACCGTAAATCTAATCGACATGAAATTTGAAATCCTGTAATAATATAACATTACGGATCCAATGAAACTAGATTCGTTGAAATCCGAGACTGTGCGAAAAATGGCTATTTTTACGCGTTAATTAAATATTAAAATATATGATTCCTACAAATTAAATTTTAAATCAATTTTAAAAGTTCTCTAACATCATTCTAATTCAAATAGGATTAAATTCAACTTTATAAATATTTTCATTCATACTAAATTCAATTTCCAATTATTTCAGCAATTTCAAATATTAAATTAGCAATTTAATTATCCAATTACATCACTATATTCGAAATATAAGTTATTTAACTTATAAATTTAACAATGACTATTTAAAATTAATTAAATATCAAAATATCGGATGACTGAAATTCTGGGTCACTACATTCTCCACTACTTAAAAGAATTTCGTCCCCGAAATTACCACGTAAGAAAAGTCACAAAATCAATTAACTTTTCAAAACAATTCTTTCAAATTAGATATCAAATCTATTTAAATGTTTTAACTTTTCCAAAATCATTTAGTTAAACTTCTTGCAAAAAAATTTCTAAGTTCTCAAATCCATTCACGGTTATCTTTTCAAAAGTAACTAATATCGTTGAACTTTTAACTAAATATCAAAATTTTAGTTATCGAAAATTTTTCAATTTCTCAAAATTTTCTAACGCCTTAAATTTTCGAAAAATTTCGCCAGCGTCTCCTTTGCGCAGTTCGATCATAGTAAAATCACAACATATATATATATATATATCACAAATATACATCTTATGTTCAAGGATGAGGCATCCCATAGGGAAAGAAATATAGAAGTACGATATGTAATCCAAGATATGTACCTTACATATTATTAGCTAGCTTATACAGCTAATATAGCATGAAAGCGAGCTCCAAACGCAAAGCAAGCGTCATTCGCACCTTCTATACACTCAACGAACAAATGAGAAACATGTATATAGAAAGTAATATTGATATACAACATATACCAATACAACAACCATATATTCCAATACAGCAAATGCAACTAATTCAGCCATCAAACAACTATCATCCAACTAACATCCAATAAATCAATATCTATCCAGTCAATCCATAACCAAATAAATATAAATTCAATTCTCATTAGTATTCAATGAATTGGTTTTCAATTTATTCACATTTGATTCATTAACATTGGATTTTGCTAACATTCATCTATTCATATTCAATTAGTTCACTTTCAATTCAAATTAAATTCAAATT
Source organism: Allium cepa (assembly GCA_030765085.1). Taxonomy (NCBI): domain Eukaryota; kingdom Viridiplantae; phylum Streptophyta; class Magnoliopsida; order Asparagales; family Amaryllidaceae; genus Allium; species Allium cepa. The sequence continues at coordinate 272,752,020 of CM060937.1, forward strand.
CCATTCTATTTAAATTTACTTCACTTCCAATTTGAATATAATTATTTAGCTTTCAATTTCCTTAATCCAATTTCATTAACTTAACTTCATATGAATTTCTATACAATCAACTAACATCCATCTAACAACCTATGCACAACCAACATAACCAAATTTATCTACTTCGCTTACATTTAGTTTGGTTTAACATTTTTAATTTTAGTTAGTTTAATATTCAATTCGGATTGAATTCTAGGATTCACTATTCACATTTTTATACAACACTTCCAATGCAAATTTTATCATCACTTCTTAACTTAAGCATTATTCCATTCTTAACAACAACATTTTCTAATCCATGTTTATTCACTAATTCACTTTTACAATTAAAGTTGAATTTCATTACATAACTCAAATTCATATTCATTTAATTACTTCATTTCATTAACTGCTTATTATTCGACCTTACTTTGCATATTCACTTTGTTAACTCATTTTGATATCAAATTCAACTTCATTCAACATCACTTAAGTTATGTTTCATTTCATCTCTAAAGTCATTTTATTTAACTTTTACTTAAGTCAAATTTCATCACTTATTCAAATTCAGATTTTGTTTGCTTAACAAAATTGTTTAACCGTTTTAACAATTGGTTTTACTTACATTTTCTCACTTTATAAGTTATACAACTTATTTATTTAAACATCCAAATTCATATTATATAATCACTCAAATGTTTAAGTTCCATTTCAACAATTTATCTAATCTGGTTCAATCTAATCCAATGTATTTAACCTTCCTTTAGTTAAATTGCAATTTATATAATTCACTCACGTTCTCAAATTTATTTAACTTTACCAAAGTTAAAATTTTATTTCATATTATGTCCAAAACTCATTTCTCTTATATTTATCAATTTCAACTTGGATTTTAAATTCAAATTTGTTTATCACATCGAAACTTAAATTTTTAACTTACTATTGGTAGCAAATCAATCACATAGAAATTCGAAAATGATACTGGTGATGCTGCGGTCATCACCCTTATTATTTCCCAGCAACAGTAGCGAATTCAGTGCTTTATATTCTTTTAACGGTTTCCTTTTATATTTATAAACTTATATAATTTCGCATGTCACTTCACTTAGATAAGATCATTCCAAGTTCATTTATCTTACTTAGATTTATAATAATATAATCTCTTTAACTTTGGAAAATAACTTTCAAAATCATTGGGATTCAAAATTTCAAATTCTTAGTTTAAATTCCATTTTTTATTTGTAACTCATAGTTATAAATATTCTCATTTTGTTTCATTTATTATATTTAAGATTATTTCACAATTATAAATCATATTAATTGTAATTTCATACTTATAATTCATTTGCCTATATAATTTACTCTTTTACAATTGTTGCTTTTATTTAGATTATTCAAACGTCTTTTATTAACTTATATATATTTATATTTTCAAGCAACCAAATAATTAATTTATATACAATTTAATATTTCTGAAAAATGGTTCCTTTTATATATATAAATATAATTCAGGTAAAATTATTCCATTTATCCAATTTTAAATCAATACTATGTCGACTTGCCTCATTTAAGTGTTTAGAAATCCCTATCGAGAAATGGCGTCCCACATACCGACCGGAATTCAAAAACAGCTCAACGGATAAGTAAACACAATATAAAACATTTTTATAATCACTAACATATACGCGCTCATATATTTAATACACTCAAACTCAATCTGGGGTGCTACTCTTCCTATCTATACTGAGTATACATCAAAGCTTAGGAATATACTAAATCTAAGCTTTGACACCAAATGTGATGACCCACATATCCGTACCCTTTAAATCGGCAATAAACCACACATATCTGACCCAAAAAGCACAAACTGACGGAAAGTCAAGAGAGAAAAAAGAAGACAGAAGAAGAGAAGAAAGAGAGGAGAGAACCAAACAGAACAATACAGAATCTCACTTCACAGCGGAATAACATACAATATCATATCAATGATTTTTGCAAAACAGAAACTATATATGCACACATCAATCAGAGTTCAACAATCAATCAATAATCATTAGCCTGGACAATTATAATAACCTATCCTTACAATTGCTGATAATATACAACAACAATGTTCAAAGCAGATAATCGAAATAGATACGTGTATATGAAAATAAAGATCTCCAGCTCTCCTGTTGAAGCTCCAAAAGCACCAAATCTGAACCTGTAAATATGCTCGGTCTGACCCGAGCATTGAAAGGGAAGAACGCTCGGATCAGTCTGGTAAACCAGCGTGAGAAACACACTCAACTAAATTTATTAAATTACCAAACTTTCCCTTTTCAAAACAAATGTATCTCGTAAGACACGTCCACACATAAACACGAACATGTTTTTACCTTACGATAACCAAAACATTTCATATCAAATCATCTTATATTATACTAGTGTCTAGTATACAAATAATAATCAAAATAGCCAAAATTGTTACCATTATTAATTTCCAACATACTAGGCTCTACAAATAAAATGGTAGGTATATAGTGGAGTTTGGATTTCCATACAAATGACTAGGTGAAGGGACTACCTTTCGATGGGTACACCTCTAGATGGATGTCCTAAGGCACAGAACATCTTCCCTCTACCAACACAAGCCCAGCCTACCTCTGTAACTAGATAGTACCGAATATGTCATCCTCCGATTTTGACTGACCTTTTCTGAAGGTCCTCAAAGCATACAAACCACAATAATCAGATACACGATGTCATAGCATGTAAAGATATATCTAGAAGATGATGATCATATCTTACTTAGGAGGGACCCACTTGGCCTTGTTTCATCCAACCTTGTTTGGTCATTTTCGGTTGATGAGGCCTGAGGTAACGATTACCTTTCACATAACACATATCAGATCACTTAGAATGCCACATGGCCATTTCCATTGACTACTAATTTCCTTCCACAAAAATACAACCCTTGAGCTCATACGTCTCAAGGAGGATGTTAAGCTAAGAGAAGTTTCTTTCTCCGACACCACTGATGTACATTTGTAAAACCCAATGTACATAATCTTTAGAAATGCAATGTCAAACAAACATCCATACAAGTTGTCCAAGAAGAGGACAAACCGAAGATATTTTCCTACCACATCCTGTCGGGAAATCCTTAGGATTTGTAGCGAATAGTCCTTTTGCATTGGATATTTCATAATGAAGAGACTGCTGCTATTGGATGTATGTTGGTACTTAAACCCCAAACGATCAACACGCAGTCCTCCACCATGAAAATCTTGAACATCAATATCATCGACCCACTTGCACAGTCATTGCATAAATGTTAGTCCGAAGTGGTTTTCAGATAAACCGATCCCGGTCTCTTCGCACCTGTTAACCCGCCTTTAGTCAAGGCAATGAACAGGCGGGTTCAACCCAACTAACTTCACGATTATCGAGGCTGGAATAGGATGAATTCGGTTTAAAAGAATGAAGTTCACTTGGATATGTCATTTGGTAAAGAAATGGGGAGGGGGTTGCACGGCTCGGTCTGGAAAATAAGCTCTGATCGGCACACCTCCCCTTGATCGGCACACCTTCCCTCTATCGGCACACCTCCCCTCAATCGGCACACCTACCCTCATTCGTCACACCTCCCCTCGATCAGCACACCTCCCCTCGATCGGCATACCTCCCATCCTTTGGCACACCTCCCCTCGTTCGGCACACCTCCCCTCGATCGGCACGCCTTCCCTCGATCGGCATGCCTCCCCTCGATCGGTACGCCTCCCCTCGATCGGCGTACCTCCCCTCAATCAACACATCTCCCCAAGATCTACGTACCTCCCCTCGAACGTCGCTCGGCATCGCACCTCGCTCGGTGTCACATCTTGCTCGACGTTGTACCTCGCTCGGCATCGTACCTCGTTCGGCATACCAACTGCTCAGGGTCAGTCGGCATAATGAAGTAGGGTTCGGCTATGGCCTTGGTGGGCCCAAACTACTCAGGAGGACCAACAACCTGGTTTTGCCTATAAATACAGCATGTGGGTCTCCAGATGGGGGATCTTCTTTTCTCCGCTCTCTAACTTTCTATTTTCTAAGGCTAAAGGTTGCTCTATCAGTTGGTAACTGTAATTGATTCGAACATCAATAAAAAGGAAACTTATGTAGTGGACGTAGGCCGAAGTTAACCGAACCACTATAAAATCTATGTTCTTTACTGTTTTCATTTTAATTTCGACCGTTCTTCATATTACTCTCTACATATATTCTATCTGTTATCTGTGATCGTTAGTTGATGCTCTTATTTACATTTGGGTGTTAGTGACCAATTTTGGTGCTGACATTTTGGTGCTTTCACTAAGAACGCAAGCACTCGGGAATTTTAGAGCTAGAAACTTGGATTCTAGGAAACAATAGCTAGACCATCAGCAAGGAAACAAGTGACAAAAAGGAGTAATCAGGAGGGAAGTCAAGAGGCTTCCTCTGGAGCTGGAGCTGATCAAGCATCCATTTACATCACTAGAGATGAGATGGAAGCGATGTTGAAAAGACAAGAGGAGATGATGCAGACTCTTCTCAGACAATTTGCACAAGCAAGAAATGAAAGAGCTCATATTCGTGGAGCTGGATTAGAAGCGCTCAACCAGCAAGCAGAGGGAATGGCTCAGCAGGGGCAGCCCCCAATCAGTAGATGGCTAATAATCTAGATGGACCTAGACTCGGGGGCACATCAGCAGGAAATGCTGGACCAATCCATGGAGGAATACCGGATGACGCTATGGAACCCAACGCCAATAGGAGTGCAGAAGTAAGAGATGAGGAATATGTGCCTAAATTTTCTCATGAACTCGGGGGCCAGACCAGAGGCAATGGACAAGGATTACAGCTTGGCGACAACGACAGACTGGCGGTGATGGTTAGACGAGCTATGAGAGGTGGATTGGTAAACAAAGACTTGGAGGATGTGGATAGGAGTCCCTTTACTCCTACTATCAGGTGAGATAGGAACCCACCGGATTTTAGGCTATCATCATTAGAGATGTATAATGGAAGGACGGATCCTATGGTTCATCTAACAAAGTATGTGAGGCATATGGAAGTGCTAGGGGCATCAGAGGAAGTCATGGCCCGATGCTTCCTATTGTATCTGACAGACATAACAGCACTATGGTTTAGACAATTGGAGAGTGGTTCCATTGGAACATGGACCGACTTGACTTGAAAGTTTATGAGGCAGTTCAGAGTTCACATTTCGAGACCTAAGAATGTGATGAGTTTGGCAGCGCTAAAGCAGAGGACCGCGGAAACTTTGAGAAGCTTTCTAATGCAGCGGCTGCATCAGTGGATCGACCAGATCCATCCATGGTCTTAATGGCACCTGTATCTAGCATAGCTAATGGAACAGAGTTCAAAAATTCACTGACAAGGGATCTTCCTATGGATCTAAGGGAGTTTTATCATGAAGCCGAATGATTTCTACAGTTAGAGGATGCAAATGCTGAGAGAGAGGAAGAAGGAGATGATGTCTATGCAGTCAATGGTGCAAATCCTTTTAAAAAAGATTCAGGAACTGATAAATGAAAACGAAAGGCCAGGGATAATGATGATGGACCAATGTGGCCACGAAAGGAACTGAGGTTCACCTCTTATTCAGAGCTGAACGAGACTTTGGAACGAATTTACCAAGACACTAGGGGGCAGATTCCCTATCGAAGGCCAATGAGAAGGGATCCGACTAGCAATGAAAGAAGATCGGATAAGTATTGTTTGTTCCATGAACTGAATGGTCATAGCATAAATGATTGTAGCCACTTGAAGGATGAAGTTTAGGGGCATATCCTGAATGGTCTGCTATCCCAATACGTGATAAGGAGGGCCATGAAGGTGGAACAAGAACGATCACCACCTGCACCTACTGGGGACAGCTCAGGATTGGGGGGCCATCTTGTCATCAATTGATTGAAATAATGACGAATAAGTGACAAACTCCACACCAACACGATTAAGTCATTTACACATGTACATAACAGCGAACGATCCTCATGCATGCTCTGATACGACTATAAATCGCATCAATGTAGGTGTTTGCACTTGGACATCCCCGTTTTTCTTTTGTTTTCCATTTCTCATGTTTGGACTAGATTTAGTTTGGCATTTCCGTTGAAAGACACGTCTTGAATGAAAATCTGCTATTTGTGATTCCATGACGGCTGAGCCACTTACACATGCACGGGGTCACGAATGGTCCTTAGACATGCTCTGAGATGGCAATAAACCGCTACAATAAACAGTTCAGAAACTCACTCAAATGTGAAATCTGACATTAATGATACTAAGTCCCCTCGGGCACTCACAATTCACCTCGAACGACACCAGATCATGAACAGTCACGATTCGCCTTGAACGGCACCCGACTGCGAACGGCCACAACTCGCCTCGAATGGCACCCGACCGCGAACGGTCACAACTCGCCTCGAATAGTACCTGATCGCGAACGTTCATAACTCGCCTCGAATGGCCCCCGACCGTGAACGGTCACAACTCGCCTTGAACGACACTAGATCGCGAATGATCACAATTTGCCTCGAACGACACATGACTGTGAACGGTCACAACTCGCCTCGAACGGCACCCGATTATGAACGATCACAAATCGCCTCGAATGGCACCCGATCACGAACGGTCCTAATTCGCCTCGAATGGCACCCGATCGCGAACGATCACAACTCGCCTCGAACGACACTAGATCGTGAACAATCACAATCGCCTCGAACAGCAGCCGACCGCGAACGGTCACAACTCGCCTCGAACGGCACCCGATCGCGAACGATCACAAATCGCCTCAAACGACACCCGATCGTGAACGGTCCCAACTTGCCTCGAACAACACTCGATCGCGAACTATCACAAATCGCCTCGAACGGCAACCGATCGCGGACGATCACCATTCGATGCGAACGACACCTGACCTTGAACGGTCACATACTACCCCGAATGATATACAATCGCGAAAGATCATCATTCGCGGTTAGATAAGACTATCAATTTCTTTGCAGGTCGAACATCCATCTTATTGAGCTATAAAACACACCTTCTAATAACAAGGCATGTTTTAGGGGGTTGCGTGTTAACCCACCTTTAGTCAAAGCCATAAACAGGCGGATTCAACCCAACCAACTACACGATTATCGAGGCTGAAATAGGATGGATTCGGTTTAAAAGAACGAAGTTCGCTTGGATATGTCATTTGGTCAAGAAATGGGGAGGTTGCACAGCTCGGTTTGAAAGATAAGCTTCGATCAGCATACCTCCCCTCTATCGGCGCACCTTCCCTCGATCGGCGCACCTCCCCTCGTTCGGTGTGCCTCCCCTCGTTCGGCCCACCTCCCCTCGTTCGGCCCACCTCCCTTCGTCTGGCACACCTCCCCTCGTTCGGCACACCTTCCCTCGGTCGGCACACCTCCCCTCGGTCATCATACCTCCCCTCGTTCGGCATACCTCCCCTCGATCGGCAAACCTCCCCTCGATCGGTAAACCTCCCCTCGCTCGGCACACCTCCCCTTACTCGGCATGAAGCCTCGCTCGGCATTGGATGTCTCTCGGCATTGAACGTCGCTCAGCATCGCACCTCGCTCGGCGTCGCACCTCGCTCGGCGTCGTACCTCGCTCGGCATCGTACCTCGTTCGGCATACTAACTGCTCAGGGTCGGTCAGCATAATGAAGTAGGGTTCGGCTATGGCCTTGGTGGGCCCAAACTACTCAGGAGGCCCAACAACCTGGTTTTGCCTATCAATACAGCACGTGGGTCTCTAGATGGGGGATCTTCTTTTCTCCGCTCTCTAACTTTCTATTTTCTAAGGCTAAAGGTTACTCTATCAGTTGGTAACTATAATTGATTCGAACATCAATAAAAAGGAAACTTCTGGAGTGGATGTAGGCCGAAGTTAGCCGAATCACTATAAAATCTGTGTTCTTTAATGCTTTCATTTTAATTTCGACTGTTCTTCATATTATAACTCTCTACGTGTATTCTATCTATTATCTGTGACCATTAGTTGGTGCTTTCATTTATATTTGGGTGTTAGTGACCAATTTTGGCGCTAATAGCACCAACAACGCAAAAGCGTTTCTCAACCTCATATAGAAACTAAGTCTCATAGACTTATCACATCTTTAACTTTTGAATTGCTATCCTTCGGTCAACAAGAAAGCTCAATACATTGGTGTAATACCCCGTACTACATGAATCAATATCCTCAACACAAATGATATAACGATTCGGTATTTTCAACCATTCGCATCCGAACATGCCAGACTTAAATTGCTCAAATTATCAGATTGTTAATTTAAATTTGGCAAAACTCAGCATTACAGTAAATAAATCAATCACAGAATCACAGACACGGAGTAATATATTAATAATGCAGCGGAATAGATAAATAGTAGTTCATAAAGAAACTATATAAAGAAAAGAGTTTGGAATAAAATACAACAGAATATCCCAAATACAGACTGATGGCATCTCTGAACAAATTGGTTGGATCTCTAAGCGAAGCTCCAAACTCCAAAGGCGAGTCTCAAATGCTGAATTACTCAATCTGACCCGAGCATAAAACAAAACACAAAATACTCGAGTCAGGATTAACATTCTTATATCAATAAATCCAACTCAAGTGAAATATCAACTGAAATACAATTAACTTAAAGGATGTTTGGGATACCCATCCTCTAAGTATCCGTGGAACTATCTACTATGTAGAAATATATGTTATTAACAACCAAACGTCATTGTAACACCATGGTCATTCCAAAATAATTTATACTTCAAACATCAAAATATCATTTCCATTTCAAATATATATATTTCAAAATTATAGCACTTTCAAAGTTACAACACTTTAGAAACCCAAAACACTTTGAAATCATAATTCTTTGGAAAACTATAACTTTGAAATCATAACTTCCACCACTTAAAAAGTTTAATAATAGTATATAAAATAAAATAGTTTATAAATAAAATAGTTTATATAAAAATAATTAGTATATTAAAATAGTTTATATTAAAATAGTTTTATGTTAAAATAATATATATATATACATACAAAATAATTTATAAAGTGCAATATTTATAATTTCCTCAATTTCACGAATTGATTCAAATCAACTCGAACTCCAAATTTAATTTTAATCAATCTCTATTTATCAATTTCAATTAAATTCAGATTCTATATAAACAAATTCAAATTATATTGATTTCAAATACATATTTGAACCACGAAATAAACCATTTAAATTTCTATATATTTCAAAGATTTAAATATTCAATATTTTCAAAACTAATTTAACAGTTTCATATAGATCTTGATTTAACTTCATTATTATTTAGTCTTGAAATATTCACTTAATAAATTCAATATTATTTAAATAACCTTAAATTACATTTTTCTATATATTTCCTTCAATTTATTGAACGTGGAATATTCTTAAATTGCTTAAATCAAAATCAAATTGTATCTAAAATATCAATTTCAGTAAGTTCCAAATCGATTTAATTAAATAAAATTCTTAATTAAATACAATTTTAGATAAATTCAAATTTATCTTTCCAACCTTAACTTATTCAAATTATTACAAAAATCTATTTTTGAAATATAAATTTTAATAAATAATTAAACATATTTTATAAGAATTAAATCAAACTTTATCAAATTAAAGCTTATTATAAAGTCTATTTTATATTAAAACCTATTTATATAAAATATTTTCAATATTAAATAAAACCATATATATTTCCTTTCAAAACCGTAGAGATTATTTTCAAAATATTAATATATAGACCAACTGTGTATGTATAAAACCTTCTATTCTATGGTCAAGTAATACGGATATTTATCATTTTAATCCATAATTTAAATATATAAGGGTATGTATCATTTCAACCCGCAATCCCAAATTCAATTCAAGTGAAAACCACTTGAGTTTATCATTTCAACCCATAACAATTTTCTCCTACTCTACGGATCGTTCGGGTATGTATCATTTCAACCCATAGGGAATTCTATACTAACATGAAACTTGAAGAGTGATAACAGATATGATAATAATAATAACAGGCATATATCATCAACAACAATATAATATAAACAATAGGATATGGTGTCATATTCCACATGTGAACAGTTACAGATAATAGCATATATATAGCAATATATATAACTAACAACAGTATATTTCAATTGAAATCAAATTTAATATATACAAGAATGTTAATCGTGAGTGATTGCTCACCTTTCGAGGCTTGATAGATTTGACAAAGAAATGAGCTACGAATTCCAAAGCAACGCTAGATGGACATGATTCGATGAAGAAAGCAGGCACGACGGACAAAGTTGATAGATAAGAAATTGATGAAATCAAATCAGAACTGGATCGATGATGATAAATGGTATAAGTGAATACATATATATATATATATATATATATATAAGTATATATAACTATAAAAATCATATTGCTAATTCAAGCATATATTTTATATTAAAACCTATATACAAACTTGTATATAAAACTGCCCACTTGAAAGCTGCAAAACACGAAAAACCAAGAATATAAATTTGAAATCAAAACACAGTGACATCGTGGTTTGAACTCACAACCCACACTTGCTACCCCTAAAGTACAAGTACATTGTCAAACACACGTTCTCTATACTATAAAGGATAATGCAGTATAAGTTTACGTACGAACTAACCACATAAATGTATATATAACTAATTGTACATTACTATGCTTATACCCAAAAGCAAATATATATATATATATATTAATATAAGCTGATATATATGAACTTGTATATATTGTATTCTCATACCAATATCATTCAAATACATCGTAATATCTGCACTTATGTTAACAAATCTTATATAGCTTGTATGGATGCATATATACATACACAAATTTATATAACCTATATATTGTAAACAACTTTGTATATTTATTTTTGAAATTATACTTATATAAACTTTATAAGCAGCATGTAACTTTATAACAATATATATACACATTTTAAATCAAAGTCTAATGGACATGCTTTGCATAAACTTATATAACATATATATTTATTTATTTTTCACCTATAAAAATCATATACAGTTAAGAAAACTTACAATAAAAAAATTTATATCCATACAACGTATAACTATCTATATATACTTACAAATACATGCGTGTAAATATATACTATACGACTAATTATATAATTTCATTTTGGCTGCCAAAAACATATACACAAATCCTATATATACATGCGACAAGTCTATGAGGTCAGCTGTAACAACCCGCATATTTATCGAGTTTGTATTTAAATATTTTATTTAAATATTAACTCGTTAATCGGATTTTGATCCGAAAAGCTACTTTTTGCAAACGGTCAAATTAGGACTCGAGACCACTTCCATTGAGTTCGAAATGTCGTTTACAACTTTTTAAGTATAAACATCGATAGGTTTGGAGTTAGTGAAATTTCACTAACTTTTCCCGCTTTGGACTTTGGGTTAGTTTAGCCTATTAAGCCCAAGTTCCAACCCTCTTCTCCTCACTCTTCATAAATTTCCTAATTAATCAAGCTTTGGCATTAATGGTGGAGGGAATGGGAAATTAAAATTCCAAAACTCAAATTCAATTGCAATCCATCTTTCTACTCCAAATTCAAGAAGAAGACATTGGATTCAAGCTTCTTGTGCTTAGATAGAAGAAGGATTGATTCTTGCTTGACTTCTTCCCAGGGATTCACCACTCTGACTTTTGGCTAACTGTTTAGATTAGCAGTTTTTGTTGTATACACTTGAGATATAGACTCATAGTTGTATTCTTTTGTATAGCACGTGTTGCTATTCTTCTGTATTATCGTGGATCTTATTGACCACTACTCTGATGTACACTTTCATGTGTTAGTTATATAATCATATCTTCTTCCACCTTTGTGATATGGATATCTGTGACTGATTTGTGATATGATTATTTCTATGTTTATTTCCGAAGATTATTTATAGCCACCGTGTGATAAGCAATTACATGGATGGTCGCTCCTCAACAGCCTTATTCTCCGTGCTAGTTGACAGCACTACTCCGGAGTATTCTTGGCTAGCGCGGGTATAGAGGTGGGGCGTCACAGCTTGGTATCAGAGCCAAACTTCGGAACAATGTAGAATAACTTAACAAGGATCATCGTCCTAGGTCTATCTTAGGAGTCATACCATAGGATTAATTCGAGTCTTCGTACCGATTCATCCTATTTCCTTTATGATTCCTTGTTTTATCTATCAAGATTGCTTGATGTTCATTGGTAAATAACCTTCTTCCTTCTCTTCTTTCTTTCTTTAAGGAAGAGAATGTCTAGACCAGGCCGTCCCAGAACTGGATCATCTGGTGCTGCTCCCCCGGATGGAGTTTTTATGACTGCTCAACAGCTTCTTGATTTAGTAACTAATGCTCAAGCAGCTGGAGCTAACCCGGAACCTACTCACCCAAAGTCGGGATTTGCATGCTTGTGCAGCGATTACACCAACTTGGGTGGGAAGCCCTTCAAAGGTTCGGAAAATATCATCGAGGTCCAGGCTTGGTTACAATCATGCGATCGAATCTTTTCTCGCATGAACCTTATCGATCTCCACCGCGTTCAGGTGGCTTCCAGCATGCTCCAGGAGAGAGCATTGGACTGGTACGAACTCCTTATTTCAAAAATTAATGAAGCGGATCTCACCTGGGAGCAATTTCAGTGACGCTTCGAGTTAAAGTTTGTACCAGAAGCTGGGAAAGTAACCTTGGCTCGACGTTTTATAGACCTTGTTCAAGGTCAATCCTCTGTGACTGATTACGTCGCAGCCTTCGAGTCGCTTTCCAAATATGGGGTTGAATACATCAACACCCCATTGAAGAAGAACCAGAGGTTCGTTTATGGCTTAAATAAGAATCTTAAGAAGCCACTGCTCCTGAAACTAGAAGTCGCATTTGATCAACTCGTCGATATCGCTCTTCGTCTTGAAGAGGCTGATAGAGAGAGTGATGTTGAAGTGGAAGGCGCTAAACTAAACTTCAACAACAAGAAGAGGCCAAACAAATTCAAGGGTCCTTATCCCAACAAAAAGGGTAAGCAGGCAACCCCTGCGGCAAAGTCTCCTTCTCCTAGTGGTGCGAGTTGCTTCAACTGTGGGTCTGGGGATCATTATGCGAATAAGTGCTCTAGGCCCAAATCTTGTCGCTATTGTAAGAGCCCGGATCATTACATACATCAATGCCTCAAGCGTAAAGGCAAGAAGGAAGGAAAGTTGAATGTGGCTCAAGCCCCTGGCAACACATCTCGTGGCCAAGGTATTTCTCATTCCATTCTTGATGGTATTATTTTATTTCATGATCAACCTATTAGAGTTCTCTTTGATACGGGTGCATCCCATTCTTTTATATCAAAGGAACTGGTAGACAATTTTTCCTTAAGTGTTACTGCATTGATGACTTCTTTAAAAATTGCGAATCCTGTTGGTGGATCCGCAACTCTTAGTTTTCTTTGTAAAGATGTGGAGATTATTTTTTGCGATCTTTATTTCCTAGCCGATTTGCATGTCATGCGTTACTTAGGCTTTGGAATAATTTTGGGAATGGATTGGCTTAACCGTTATCAAGCCCATATCCTATGTCCTGAACGGGCTATTCATCTCCGACATCCACTATCTGTTAATCAGATTTCTGTTAATCTTAAAGATTCAGAATCCTGTTTGGTGGCATCTTTATATTCTTTAAATCCTCGGGATAACGATGATGATGATGAAGATGATATTATTTCTCGTATTCATGTTGTTCGTGAATTTTCCGACATATTCGAGCCCGTTTTAGGTTTGCCACCTAAACGAGCAATTGAGTTCAGAATTAATCTTGTTTCTGGAGCTCAACCTATTACTCGTCCTCCTTATCGCATGTCCAATAAGGAAAATGAGGAGATGCGTAAACAATTATCTGAGTTGGAGACGAGGCAATTTATTCGCTCTAGTTCCTCGCCTTGGGGAGCTTCGGCTATTTTCGTAAAGAAATCCGATGGTACTCTGAGGCTCTGCGTTGATTATCGCAAGCTTAACGATCTTACTATTAAAAATAAATATCCTTTACCTCGGATTGGTGATCTATTCGATCAGCTTAGTGGTGCTAAGGTCTTTTCACAATTGGACTTGGCTACCGGTTTTCATCAGCTTCGTATCGCTGAGGATAGCATTCCTTTGACATCATTCCGTACTCGATATGGATCTTATGAATGGCTTGTTATGCCATTTGGGTTAACGTATGCTCCAGCTTATTTCATTGACCTCATGAATCGAGTTTTCAAAGATTTCCTCGATCGGTTTGTTCTCATATTCATTGATGATATTCTAGTGTATTCAAAAACCGAAGAGGAACATGAGAAACATCTTCGGATTGTATTGGAAACACTTAGGAGTAATCAATTAAAGGCGAAATTTTCTAAATGCCACTTTTGGCAATCTCGTGTGAAGTTTCTCGGTCATATTATTTCCGAATCCGGGATATCCATGGATCCTTCAAAGATCGAAGCGATTCAAGATTGGAAGAGACCGGAGAGTGTGACAGAGATTCGTAGTTTTCTCGGATTGGCGGGCTATTACCGCCGTTTTATTAAAGACTTTTCTAAGATTGCCGTGCCTCTTACTGGCTTGACTAAGAAGGGAGTTAAATACATTTGGTAGAACAAATGTGAAGCCTCTTTTCAGAAATTGAAAGAACTCCTTTCCGATGCTCCTATTCTTGTGATTCCCGAGGGGAATCAAGATTTTGTTGTTTATACCGATGCTAGTCACGTTGGTTTGGGTGCCGTTCTTATGCAAAGAGAACATGTTGTTGCTTATGCTTTTAGGCAATTGAAGCCGGCCGAGACTAGATATGTCACACATGATCTAGAGCTCGCGGCTATTGTTTTCGCCCTTCGAATGTGGCGTCATTATCTATTGGGAGAGAAATTTATTCTTTACACGGATCATAAGTCTTTGAAATATTTATTTTCTCATAAAGAACTTAATTTACGTCAACAGCGTTGGCTCGAGTTCCTTGCACCTTATGATCTTGATATTCTTTATACCCCCGGTAAGGGTAATCGTGTCTCCGATGCTCTTAGTCGTAAGCAACAAGCAGTTGTTTCTATGATGATATCCGAATGGAACGATCTCGAGATCTTATCCACTTGTGAGATTCGAGAGCGCGTATCCGATTTATGCTCATCGCTTGTTTTATGTAGCCTTGAGGCTCATCCTTCTCTTTTAGACCGCATTCTTGAAGCTCAAGGGCTAGATTCTGAATTGGCTCTTCTTGGCAAAAATGTTAAGGATAAAATTGATATTGAAGGTTTGAAAGACTTTGATATTGATTCTCGTGGCGGCATTCGAAAATTTGGTAGACTTATCGTACCAAATATTGGAGATCTTCGTAAAGATATTTTAGAAGATTCCCATCGTTCTAAATTCACCATTCATCCTGGTAGTAGTAAAATGTACGCTGATATGAAGCGACTTTATTATTGGGAGGGAATGAAATCTGATATTGCTAACTTTGTTAAGTGTTGCATGACTTGCCAACTTGTCAAGGCCGAACATCAGAGGCCTGGTGGGTTATTGCAACCTTTAGAAATTCCAATTTGGAAGTGGGATCAAATTTCCATGGACTTTATAGATGGCCTTCCCCGTTCTCGTTCGGGTCATGATAGCTTATGGGTGATTGTTGATAGACTTACTAAATCCGCCCATTTTATTCCGGTTCGGTCTAACCAAACCGTTCCTCTTTTGGCCAAACTATTTGTCAAGGAAATTGTAAAATTGCATGGAGTTCCTACTTCTATTGTTAGCGATCGTGATCCATTGTTTACTAGTGGATTTTGGAAGAGTCTTCAAAAAGCTTTAGGAACGAAGCTTAATTTTAGCACCGCTTATCACCCCCAGTCCGATGGACAAACCGAGCGTGTGAATCAAACTCTTGAAGATCTTCTTCGTGCTTGTGTGCTTGATTTTGGTGGAAGGTGGGAAGATCATATTTCACTTGTTGAATTTTCCTATAATAATAGCTTCCAATCTAGTATTGGTATGGCACCTTTCGAGGCACTCTACGGAAGGCCATGCCGATCTCCTTCTTGTTGGCTTGAGGCCGGTGAGAAGCTGGTTTTAGGTCCAGACTTTATTCGTGATTCCACGGAAAAGATTGAACTTATTCGACATAGGATGAAAGAAGCCCAGAGTAGACAAAAATCCTATGCCGATAATCGAAGAAGGAAATTAGAATTTTCTGTTGGGGATCCTGTTTTTATTCGTGTTTCACCTATGAAGGGTGTTGTACGTTTCAGTCGATCGGGGAAGTTAGCGCCTCGATATATTGGGCCATTTCCTATCACTGAACGTATTGGTTCCATGGCTTATCGCCTTGCATTGCCGGCTCAGTTTTCTTCTATGCATGATGTATTTCACGTTTCTCAATTACGGAAATGCCTTCGGGATTCCGATTCTATTCTTGAGCCTGCTGTTGTGGAAGAAATTGAAGTTTCGCCGAATTTAACTTATGAGCAGCATCCTATTCGAGTTATAGCTTCTGAGGTTAAACGACTTCGAAATAAAGATGTTCCGCTTGTGAAGGTTCAATGGTCCTTAAATCCTAAGGATTGTTCTTGGGAATCCAGAGAATTCATCGAGCGTACACATCCGGACTTGCTTACTCCTGCTCCTTGAGGTGAACTTCTTATTTCAAAATTCCTCTTGTGTTAATATGTTTTTATGGTTGTTACTTTTTATTTCCATCTTATATATATTGCGAGGACGCAATTTCTTTAAGGAGGGGAGTCTGTAACAACCCGCATATTTATCGAGTTTGTATTTAAATATTTTATTTAAATATTAACTCGTTAATCGGATTTTGGTCCGAAAAGCTACTTTTTGCAAACGGTCAAATTAGGACTCGAGACCACTTCCATTGAGTTCGAAATGTCGTTTACAATTTTTTAAGTATAAACATCGATAGGTTTGGAGTTAGTGAAATTTCACTAACTTTTCCCGCTTTGGACTTTGGGTTAGTTTAGCCTATTAAGCCCAAGTTCCAACCCTCTTCTCCTCACTCTTCATAAATTTCCTAACTAATCAAGCTTTGGCATTAATGGTGGAGGGAATGGGAAATTAAAATTCCAAAACTCAAATTCAATTGCAATCCATCTTTCTACTCCAAATTCAAGAAGAAGACATTGGATTTAAGCTTCTTGTGCTTAGATAGAAGAAGGATCGATTCTTGCTTGACTTCTTCCCAGGGATTCATCACTCTGACTTTTGGCTAACTGTTTAGATTAGCAGTTTTTGTTGTATACACTTGAGATATAGACTCATAGTTGTATTCTTTTGTATAGCACGTGTTGCTATTCTTCTGTATTATCGTGGATCTTATTGACCACTACTCTGATGTACACTTTCATGTGTTAGTTATATATTCATATCTTCTTCCGCCTTTGTGATATGGATATCTGTGACTGATTTGTGATATGATTATTTCTATGTTTGTTTCCGAAGATTATTTATAGCCACCGTGTGATAAGCAATTACATGGATGGTCGCTCCTCAACAGCCTTATTCTCCGTGCTAGTTGACAGCACTACTCCGGAGTGTTCTTGGCTAGCGTGGGTATAGAGGTGGGGCGTCACATCAGCCAAAATCATATGTAGACAATATGTTTATATATGTAAAACAATTATATATGTCAGGTGTATGTATATATATGTGAACAAATATAAAAAAAAATTAAAACCGACACTTATAATTTATATGCGAATAGCAATTTCAACTATGTAGACAACTAATACCTTATATTCATCTATATACTTGCCAAATTCAAAATTCTACAAAGTATATATTAACTAATATATAAAATTATATAACAACATACATGAGTTTGATCAGCAAAAGGAGAAGGGAGGATGGTGAGGCCAAAGGCCAGCTGACGTAGTGTGAGGTCGGAACCAGTGAGAGGCTGCTGAAGTGAAGAGGGGAACATGATCGACACTTATTCGAGTTGTGATTGGTTCTCGGTGAGATAGGTGCTGACGACGGGGGAGGGGGTTCTCTGGCGTGAGGCTGTTCACGCGGAGGTGGTTGAGATGTTGAGGTGGACGAGGCAAAGAGTGGGACCGCGGATGAATCTCGGTGATGAAGCGATGGAGGTCAGGGCAGCTTCGGGAATTTTGTGCGGCGGCGCTAGTTTGCTCTCGGATAAATCTATAGGGATAGGGAGGGGAGAGTAACGCAAATAATAGTCGCATAAGAAGAACAAGAAACAAAGAAAAATAATATATTTGAGAGGGGGAACGACAAAGCTACAGGGACAGCAAGAGGAAGAAGATACGTGCCCATTTTTTTCTTCTGAGAATGAACAGTGGAATTGAAAGGCCAAATGAATATAAATACACATCAAGCTAATAGCAACGGTCACAAGCTATGATGTAGCTAAAAATTTAAAGTAATTAATTCTTTTGGTCCCGCTGTACGTTCCAAATTGAAAAGCAAAGAGAAGTTAAAAGCCACCATTTTTGGTACCGTTACAATGAACTGTTTAACCGTTTCGTCGCACAACGATCTCAAAATACAGAAATAAATATACCACAGAGATTAGCACGATGAGATAATCAAAACGGTATACAGATATCAGCGATACGACTTTCCTATCAAAAGTCGATAATCGGTATTGAAAATACTGCTATTTTGTCGAAAATAAGATAAATGGAGCAATAACAGTCCAAATTTGGAAGAACGAAAGATGACATCTCACTCAGAAGATGATTTACAAATTTATTGTATAAAAATATTCAGGTTTAGAAAATATTTTATTATCATTAATTTTTAACTGATCTGAATTTGAGTAAAATTATATAATAAAATATACTTTCATATTTTCTGATGAAAATTTACCATTTACTATATTTAAATAGACGTATTTCAAATATAAATTTTTTATTTCAAAATTCAATTATTAAAATTTTCACAAAATTTTTAGTTAAATATAATTTTAAAACTATTAAAATTTACGGGTTGTTACACTCTCCCCCACTCAAAACTTTTCGTCCCCGAAAAGGGATAAGGTAGGAGAATAGAAACAACTAAAAAGAAAAATAGATTGAAAGACAACGATAAACAATTAATTTAAAACTATATAAATTTCAATTTAAATTAATCAATATTTAATAGTTTGGTTAAACCCATTTTATTAGTCCATAAATGGTCGTTCGATTCGAATTTGTTAGTTCAACTGTCAATTCAGATCATAAAATTTCATTTGATTTTAAATTGGTTTCCATTCACTTATTTATATAAAAATCAATCACTTACATAAAACACTAATAATTCACTATTAAACCAGGTAGTATATAAATGAAAACTAATTTAACCATTTTAAATTATTTAGAAAGAAAAAATGATCAAAATATCCTTTATATAATACTTTATCAAAATACTTTTATAACTCGGTGCCTTAACAAGTTTATCCTCGTTCTTGCAGACTCTAGTTATGCATTGATCAGGCGGAAAGCTAGAATTCTCCAGGTACTTAGTAGACCTATTTCAACACCTAGTGAATATACTTGAAAAACCTTCAAAAAAACGATATGGAAAGTAAAATCCAAACAAATCAGCCGAATCGAATCATGGATCGTAGATACACAATGGTTACGCCTGGGTCCCCCAAGAAACATCCATACCTTTTAAAAAATCACTGCCTTGCGAATTTCGCCATGATAACAAAATAATTGTAGACTGCGGATGCAAAATGGTTACGCTTGGATCCCCCAGGAAACATCTGTACCCTTTAAGCAATCTCTGCCTTGTGAATTACGCTACGATAACTAAACCTATAGACCGCGGATACACAATGTTTACGCCTGGATCCTCCAAGAAACATCCGTACCCTTTAAGCAATCTTTGCGTTGCAGATTACGCTACTAAAATGACCATAGATCGCAGATACACAATGGTTACGCCTCGATCCCCCAGGAAACATCCGTACCTTTTAAGCAATCATTGCCTTGCGAATTACGCTATACAGTCGAGTTCGTAAGACCATGGGTAACGCCATGGAATTCGAAGGACACTTGATTGTCATATTCGGAAAACCCAAATCAGAGAGAATATTATCAATAGAATGAATCCACAATGTGGCCACAAAGAGGATATGAAGTAGAAGGCACTTTCCATATCTTTACTTCAGAAATATATATCATATAGTACCCTTTCAAATAAATTCCAAATATTATACTTATATAAAGTCAATCATATATAAGATTTCATTTTCAAATCAAATACTTTCCAAAAAATATATAGTATATCAAATCACACTTATATAAACTTCGATTATATAAGATTTCGCTTTTAAAATTGAGTACCTTTCCAAATCAATAGTTTTCAAATCAACTTCATACTTATACAAATCAATTTTATATAAGTTCGATAACTTCCAAATCAAGTATTTAGTAAAACAAGATTCTCAAATTCAATTCATTCCAATATCAGTTCAGTTTCAAAATCATATACGATTTCATCAAATTATTTCTTCCAAATTTATTATCTTCAATTTCAAAGTTTCCAAAATAATAGGTTTAGAAAATAATCTTAGTTTCCAAATCAACCTAATTCAGGTCAAACAAATTCATTTCCAAAATCATCATATAAACACTGGGTTTTAAATTCCAATCTATTTTCGAAACCAAACATTTTTCTCAAAATCGATTATACCCAAAAATGATTACTAAGTTTATAACCATACCTTTAAAACCTTTAAACTCTTTATTTCTATTTGAAAGATCCAATTTACCTTTTGAAATTATTATATATATATATATGTATATATATATGGTTTTATAAAAGATGTTACTAAGTTAAAAACATTTAAAACTAAATTTTATTCAAAACATTTCAAAACTAAATTTCATATTAGTATAGTTCAAAATAGTCTTATTCATTTATTTAACAAAACATTTTCAAACTTATTTAAATCATATTACTTCATACTTAAACATACAAAACTAAACTTATATACTTTATCAAATAATTTATACTTTTCGAAATTACTTTGCTTTGAAAATTAAACCTCGATTTGGAAGTTTCGAACATTCAAAATAGTCAGAGAAATCAAATTTCCAATCCAAGATTTGGAAATCAGCAACCAATTAGTAAATCAATTTCAATAGATAGGGTTACACCAAATCAAATCCGAAACTCGAGGACTGAACACCGAGCTCACTTCAAATCATTTCAAATATATATACATATATCTTTCGAAGATCAAATCATACTTCAAAATTTGAAATCAAAATTGGTTTCTCAAAATCAATCGCATAGCAAAGCTACTAAAGTGGCCTCTCCCCCACTTTGAAACTCGAAAATCAATGTCGATGATGCATGCGCTCATCACCGAAATTATTCTCCAACGAAATAAGTGAGTTCTGGACTTCTATTTTCTTGAAAAACTTCTTTGAAATTTCTTTGAAATCATTGAAACTCATTTGAAGTCATTTGAAACATTTCTTATTCAAAAAATACTTTCAAATCGTATTATTATATATTTTCAAAAATCTTGAAACCAATTTCAAAATATCGAAGTTCAATTTCTCAAATTCCAAATTTAAAACCCTATAGTTATAAATTATTTTATATAAATCAATTTCTTATATAATTTTCAAAATTTCAAATCCTTTCGAAACTTCAAATTCTCTAATTTAAAAGGTATGTAATCCTTATCGAAAACATTTTCATATTTACATATAGAATATAATCACACTTATCAAAATAATAATTTCGATATATAAAACAATTTCTAAAATACAAATAAACACGATTTTTCAAAGGATGTTTCAAGAATGGATTTCAAAACGAAGATAGAGATTTCAAATTAGAGGAACTCTAATCAAATAGAATTCTGATTCGAAGATAGGCTCGGACGAAGATGACATAATTAAATTACAAAATAGAAGATGGATATACTCATATAAATCACGGGCGACCTTAACCGGGTTACCGTGACTTCAGAAATATGATCGACGTGAAATTCTAAGGCAAATAGACATTCGATCGTCGGTAGAATTTGGCATAGCAAAAGATAGCAACATCTAAACCGAGGGTATAGAAATCTCTGGTGAATCAATTCCAATTGTAAAGGAGTTTTACCCCTTTACAAATCATTCAAAGATTGGCGGGGTTGACGATTTTTATACAGATCATTCTAAGTGGAGTTATGGGATACTCTAGAATAAAAAGAATACAAATAGGGAGAGACAAGAATGGATTTCAGAACAAGTGGGAGCATTCCAAAATTGAAAGGAAGGCAAATCAAAGAGGAAGAGATTCAAGCATCAACGAAAGTAATTTTGTAATTAAATCTACTACATATGTTAAGATTTTCCTAAAACCAGAGCTTAGATGCAATTATAACAACCCGGTATTTTCAACCATTCGCATCCGCATATGCCGAACTTGAATTGCTCAAAATATCAGATTGTTAATTTAAATTTGGCAAAACTCAGCATATACACTAAATAAATCAATCATAGAATCACAGACACAGAGTAATATAATAATAATGCAGCGGAATAGATAAATAGTAGTTCATGAAGCTACTATATAAACTATAGAGTTTGAAATAAAATACAATAGAATATCCCAAATACAGACTGATGACATCTTTGAACAAATCAAATGGAAAAGCTGAAAGCTGAATCGATGGTTGGATCTCCAAGCGAAGCTCCAAACTCCAAAGGTGAGTCTCAAATGTTGGATTACTCGGTCTGACCCGAGCGTAAAGCAAAACAAAAAACACTCGAGTCAGGATTAACATTCTTATATCAATAAATCCAACTCAAGTGAAATATCAACTAAAACACAATTAACTTAAAGGATGTTTAGGATACCCATCCTCCAAGGATTCATGGAACTATCTACTATGTAGAAATATACGCTATTAACAACCAAACCTAACACCGTGATCATTCCAAAATAATTTATACTTCAAAAACCAAAATATCATTTCCATTTAAAATATATCTATTTTCAAATTATAGCACTTTAAAAGTTACAACACTTTCGAGACCCAAAACACTTTGAACTCATAATTCTTTGGAAAACTATAACTTTGAAATCATAACTTCCACCACTTAAACAGTTTAAGAATAGTATACAAAATAAAATAGTTTATAAATAGAATAGTTTATATTAAAATAATTAGTATATTAAAATAGTTTATATTAAAATAGTTTTACATTAAAATAGTATATATATATATAAAATAATTTATAAAGTGCAATATTCATAGTTACCTCAATTTCATGAATTGATTCAAATCAACTCGAATTATGAATTTAAATTTAATTCAATCTCAATTTATCAATTTCAATTAAATTTAGTTTCTAAATAAACAAATTCAAATTATATCGATTTTAAACACAGATTTGAACCACGAAATAAACCATATAAATTTCCATATATTTCAAAGCTTTAAATATTCAACATTTTCAAAACTAAATTTAACGGTTTCATATATATCTTGATTAACTTCATTATTATTTATTCTTGAAATATTCGCTTAATAAATTCAATATTATTTAAATAACCTTGAATTACATTTTTCTATATATTTCCTTCAAATCATTAAACGTGGGATATTCATTAAATTACTTAAATCAAAATCAAATTATAAAATCATATCTAAAATCTCAATTTCAATAAGTTCCAAATCGATTTAATTAAATAAAATTCTTAATTAAATACAATTTCTAATAAATTCAAATTTATCTTCCCAACTTTAACTTATTCAAATTATTATAAAAATGTATTTTTGAAACATAAATTTTTATAAATACTTAAACATATTATATATGAATTAAATCAAACATTATCAAATTAAAGCTTATTATAAAATCTACTTTATATTAAAACTTATTTATATAAAATAGTTTTAATATTAAATAAAAACATATATATTTCCTTTCAAAACCGTAGAGATAATTTTCAAAATATTAATATATAGATCAACGGTGTCTGTATAAAATTTTCTATCCGATAGTCAAATGATATGGATATTTATCAATTTAATCCGTAATTTAAATATATACGGGTATGTATCATTTCAACCTGCAATCCCAAATTCAATTCAAATGAAAATTGCTTGAGTTTATCATTTCAGCCCATATCAATTTTCTCCTATTCTACATATCGTTCGGGTATGTATTATTTCAACCCATAGGGAATTCTACACTAACAGGGAACTTGCAGAGTGATAACAGATATGGCAATAATAATAACAGGCATATATCATCAATAAAAATAAAATATAAACAACAGGATATGGTGTCAGCTCTCGCTCAACAACAACAACGGACGGAGAGGAGGATAAGAGAGAGATT